>CM070630.1:3750000-5000000 GCA_036346255.1 Ampelocalamus luodianensis | reverse complement strand
TATAGGTACCGTGAATTGGCACATAGGGTGGACGAGGCCCTTGGCTTCATGACTGCAGCAGGGCTGACAGTGGACCATCCGATAATGACCACCACTGACTTCTGGACCTCCCACGAGTGCCTCCTCTTACCATATGAGCAGGCTCTGACCCGTGAGGACTCCACAAGTGGCCTTTTCTATGATTGCTCGGCCCACATGGTGTGGGTTGGTGAGCGCACTCGCCAACTCGATGGGGCTCATATTGAATTCCTCCGTGGTGTTGCCAACCCTCTTGGCATAAAGGTCAGCATTGAATTCATTTTCATTTAGGTTAGGTGCAATCCAAATGCTGTCTTCACTGTCTGACTGTCTTGTGGATGCTGACATCTCAAATTAATGTGCAACTTGTGGACTGTAGGTGAGCGATAAAATGAACCCCAGTGACTTGGTGAAGCTGATTGAGATTTTAAACCCTTCAAACAAGCCTGGGAGGATTACCATAATTACAAGGATGGGGGCAGAGAACATGAGGGTGAAGCTACCTCATCTCATCCGTGCTGTCCGCAGCTCTGGACAGATTGTCACATGGATTACTGATCCCATGCATGGGAACACCATCAAGGCCCCATGTGGTCTGAAGACTCGTCCATTCGACTCCATTCTGGTGAGTATCTTTCTACTCTGGAACGTACTGCATGCCTGCTTTGCTAGTATGCTTTCCTAGTATAATGCAGCCTCTATAAGCAATCGGATCAGTCTTACATAAGTATATTACTCTGTTTCTGTCAGTAAGAATGTTACACTTTTGGGCATATGTTCACGACCTGTAAAGAAAGTCTTACACAAGGATTTGTAGGCATCTGTTCTCCGGTATGAAAGGAAAAACATATTACAAGATAACTCTGCTGGACAATGTGAATGAAACTTCAACATGTGAAATGATATAATAGACAATGACATGCTTTCTGATACTCCAAAATCACTATGAATTATTGCTGTAAAATTCATTTATTAACTATGTGTTCATTTGCTAATCGCCATCCTCGGTCACAACAGTTTGTCTGTTCTGTTATTTAATAGAAGTAGGTCCACAGAGATTACCTATTCTCAGTAGGTCGATGGTTGATTCTAGTATTGGGGGTTGAAGGATCCTGTCAAAGGCTCAATGCTACTGATTCAATTTGTTTCTGCATACTACGGATCTGATTCCAGGCATCACTATTAATTTGTGTTTTTGAGTTTTCACCTTTCGATGTTATAAATTATAATAGCAATCTCAATTAATAAATAGCAGGTTGCAGTTCTACATATACATAGTTACATCGTTGTTTTCCTTCAGTGTACTTTATGTGATAAAGCATTCCAAGTGTACTTTAACGAGTATTGACATATAACAATCTGAAAGTAGCAGCTTGTCACTTCTATATTGATTGTCAAATGCCGAGCGATCTTATTTGCCCAAACAAAAGCAGATACTAATATAACAATGCAACAGATCGCATATTATAGACTTTACTCGCAAGCTTGGAGCTTATTTTTTGACCTGCAAATCTCACATGCCTGATTGTAGCCATTCTTGGTAGTGATCTGAATATCTGATAGCAGCCATTGCCTGATGCTCCTTTGACTATTTGTGAAAACTTCATTCTTTTAATTTGAATATAGTAAAGCACAACCTTTTGACCATCGGTGACTTGGTTGAGATAATGGCTTTGTGTAATTTCCAGGTTTATTTATTTAGCCATGTATTTTCATTGGAGTCTTTACACCCTAGCCTTGCAGCTAACTCATTGGACTAAGCTTTACCTTTGATCTGTCTTAACAGGCAGAAGTACGTGCCTTCTTCGACGTGCATGATCAAGAAGGGAGTCACCCAGGAGGTATCCACCTGGAAATGACCGGACAGAACGTAACTGAGTGCATTGGCGGATCGCGAACTGTGACCTTCGATGACCTGGGCGACCGCTACCATACTCACTGCGACCCAAGGCTGAACGCCTCCCAATCTCTGGAGCTCGCCTTCATCATCGCCGAGAGGCTCAGGAAGAGGAGGATGCGGTCAGGGCTCAACAACAACTTGCCACTGCCTCCATTGGCTTTCTAAACGGAGGATCAGGGATGGGTAGAATAGTTGCAGCTTGCAAGCGGTGGCCGATGCGAGTTCTATTTGTTGATGTTTGTATGGTGGGTGGGTGCTCCTGGCACAAGCTCGTGAGCTATAGTTATAGTACCTGTCGAGGATGTTGTACTATGCTCGTTTTCTTTCTCTGAATGTTTTGAGTGGCGCCTCAGCTGCGTGGGCTTTTATAGCCTTTTTGACCTTGGAGGCAGGATAAAATAAAGCTAGATGAGTTCGCTTCGTGAATTGGTTGGTGGTTCTGTTTCTGCAGCGGTGTGAAATGTGTCCCGCAGTTTGAGATGGTTCTTGTGCAAACGGTAGTGGGAAGGAAATCGCGCTCAGTGTTCTGATGGTATGGTGATAATTTTGTTCTGCATATGCTTATTCATGTAGGACATGTTTGGTTTGTGCAGTTTTGTAGTGTGTTTTGAATTTGTGTAGTAGACTTCACGTTTTGCTGAAGCGACCATGCTGCTCCATTTTTGTTCATACGATTACCCTTCCTGCGTGTAATTAACGAGTTCAGAATTCGAGAAAGCATAATTTCAGTTTAGGCAATAAAGGCGCCTGTCCAAGGCACAGCATAAACAAGGGCTCAGTCCAAACGCATCTAAAATATGTATAAATAGTGACATGCCCAAACTATTTACTAATATGCCCAAACTATTTACTAGTATTTACTAGTAACTTTTTTTTTTTTGGCGAAAACGCCATCTGCCATATGATAGACCGGAAGATACAAAGAGAAACTGCAAGCCGCCCTCGCCGCTATCTGCAGCTCCCATGCGCCGGTGGTCTCCATTCCATTATCTCTTGCGTGCACTACTGTAGACAAGCATGTCGTTGGAAGCATTGAGGGAACTATTCGCTCACAGATGGCCTCAATTGTGTACTGGTCGGGCTGGAAAAAAAAGCTCGTTAGTGAGGCTCGTTGGTTCGATTCAAAATTGCTTCAATTAGACTTGTTATTTTATTGAACATTAAATGAGTCAATTTTAAATAAAATTGGATTTCACTCAGGCTCGGCTCGGCTCGGCTCGGCTCGTTAGCTCGGTTCTAAAAATACTTTCAAACTATAAATAAAATGATATTAAATCAATCTGTGGTAAATTCGAGAAAAACTCGGTAAAACGAAACTCGATTTCCACCCCTAGCTGGTCGCCTGATATGTGGCAGACGATCGAAGAAATGGAATGCCAGCAGGACAGAGCTATAAAAATTTTATCAAAAGGGTCAAACGATAGTAACTAAACATTAAGGAGTGCTAAATATAAATATTTTATTATTCTATATAAGCAAATTAAGAACTACGTAAACGACTTCATCAACCACGAGAGAAACCACGAGAGAAACAGGACTCCGATTAGTTTCCTGTTTCCGTCAATGAATGACAGATATGCTAAAGTAGTATTTTGTTACGAGTCACCAACATATATGTGCTGCACTGCCCTGTGTTCGGTTAGACTAAAAAGTCATATGCATACGCGCTTTGTCCTTACGGAGGATTGATCGGACACGGCTTAATCCAGACGATCATAAAAAAAATCAAAATGATTAGCGGTATGAAGTCTTAAGGCATGCTTTCCAAGAACTACCGCTAGATGTCAAGCATCCATGAGCTTGGATGCACAAATTGTTGACAAGCAACTTCAGATTAATCAGGTATTGCTGGCAACTTGCAAAAGGATCTATTTTTTAATTCTTAGCAATTTTGGTTGCATAAGTAGTATTGACTGGATAATTCGATCATGCATGGTATAATATACAGGTGCTCCAATGTGTCAGCATGTCATTGCCGAAACTAGTTCATATATATAGAGAGAGCGGGGAATTGATTATTTACCTTTCGTTTAGACGCGTTTCAATATTATACTTTCATTTCCGATGTAATTGGTTTTTTTACCAACTCCACTTAGTTTGAACCTTATAAAAATACCCCGTTTTTATTAATTTAATAATATCATGCATTTTTTCTTTTTAGCCATGTGAAATGTCCGAATTGCCCTTCTTCCCGAGTCGCTGCCCCCATCCATCCCCCTTCTTCCCGAGTGGCGGCGGTGTGGCCAGCGATGCCCCCAGCGGGGGAGCTGGAGAAGGAGGTGTGGGCGAGGTTCTACCGCAGTCTCCTCCTCTTCCTTCTTCGGTTCAGGGGGCTCCGTGGCCTTCTTCTGCCCTCCCGCACCTCCCTCGCGTGGCGCGTCACCTCTACAACCTCATCCAGTTCTTCCTTCCCCGCTTCGGAGGACTCCGCCGCAGCGGCCTTCCTCCGTCCGCCCCGGCGCACAACCACGGGGGGCTTCTCCGCCTCCTCCATCACTATCGTTGCGTCCAGCTCTTCCTTCTCGGTGTTGGGGGGCTCCGTCGCCGTAGCGGCCCTCTTCCGTCCGCCTTGGCGGGTCACCACCGGGGGCTCCTCCTCCACCACTGCCGCCGCCGACGAGCGGTGCGAGGAGCGCCTAGGGCCCCAGGGTTGGCGCTGGGAGCCTGGGATCCGGATCCGAATCAGATGCTATGGAGACGGCGAGCATGGTGGCCTCCCCGATCTTGATTAGGTCCCTGTAGAACCTCGCCCACTCCTTCTCCAGCACCGATTTTTTTGAAATAATATATTTTTTAATTTTTTTTTACAAAACTAGGTAGTCGTCCCAAAAATTACAAAAATAGGCCCCTATCACTAGTTTATCTGGCAACATGCTCCTATCGCCAGTTGAACTGGCGACAGGAAAAGGGCATATTCCTGTCGCCAATTCAACTGATGACAGGAATCTAGGAATTTTTAAATATAGTAAATAAACTCAAAAAATTATGAATGTTTTTGTGGAGCTTCCTGATACAATTTTCTTGCTTGTGTAATTTTTTTATAATTTTATCTCTTCTGAATTTGTCTCCAAAATTCATTTAAGTATACCATTTGTAGGAATTTATAAATATAACAAATGAGGTCCAAACATTATGAAATGTTTTACGAACACTCTTTAAATAGTTTAATTGTTTGTGTAATTTTTCTAAAATTTTGTATGTTTTGAAATTATCTCCAAAATTAACGATTTACACAATCAAGTACACTGTATCAAAAACCTAAATTAAGAATTTTTTAGACAATTTTAGATCATATAAAATTCTGTAAAAACTACACAAACAATTACACTATGTAAGAAGCGTTAAAAAAATTCATAATTTTTTGACCTCATTTTGTATATTTACAAATTCCTACAAATGGTATACTTAAATGAATTGTCGAGACAAATTCAGAAGGGATAAAATTATGAAAAAAAAATACACAAGCAAAAACATTGTATTAGGAAACTCCACAAAAAATTTAGTAATTTTTTGAGTTTATTTATTATATTTAAAAATTCTTAGATTCCTGTCGCCAGTTGTCAGATTTTTGTAATTTTTGGAGGCGACTAACTAGTTTTGTAAAAATAAATTCAAAAATATTATTTCAAAAAAAAAATCCTCCGGCACCCACGGTTCAGCAACAAAAATAAATTCTATTGAGGGGGGGTCTCGGGAGAGGCCCCGTGTATCTGCTGTCCATCAGGAGAGAAAGAGTGAGAGGAGAAGCTGATTGGACAGTGGGGGGGAGGGGCCTCACCGTGAGGCCCCCCCCCCCATAGAATTTGCTTCCCTCAGCAGCGGGGTTTAACCAGCACGTGTTGTTCATACGGCTCCCCGATATTGTCTTTTCACGTGGCTAAAACAACAAAAACTTACGAAAATGATTAAAATAATGAAAACAGGGCATTTAATAAAGGTTTAAACTAAGTTGGGGGGGGTTAAAAAACCAATTACATCAAGAACGAGGGTACAATATTGAAATGCGTCTAAGCGAGGGGTAAATAATCAATACACACACACACACACATTTTTCATACTCCTAGGAGTACATACTCTCACTTCTAATATATTACTTAAACAAACATATCGTACTTCTTTATCACTTTCAGTATACTTAAATACCAATTATAAGATCTTCCAATGTGACTTGATTGAAAAATTTTCATTGAAGTCTTTTATTTTTGCTATATACCTTTTTTCATATATAAAAGAAGTATATGCATAGATTTTGCTATAAAAAGTGGCATTTAATGAAATTTTTCATGGAACTTACTTTAGGGTATCTAATAATCATTATTAGAGTATACTCAAATTGATAAAGATGTATCATCATACAATTTAAGTAGTATATATATATATATATATATATATATATATATATATATATATATATATATATATATAGAGAGAGAGAGAGAGAGAGAGAGAGAACGACGACGACGAGGTGGTTGGCATTGCAGGAAGACCAAGAGAGGAGAGGATCAAGAAGGACTAGGTGATGATGAAAATTAAGTCGGGATATCTTCAGAAATTAGGTGCCCAAACCCTCCATGATATCACATACGAGTGCTACCACAAGCTTTTTACACAGTAATCCAATAGGACGCGGCTGCACCACGCTATATCGTCCATATCGCACCTAACGGGATACGATCCGGCCATCAAATGCAATTTAATCTGACGGCTCCTCGCTTCCTAGTATCCTTCTACCTTCCGCGTCGAGCCACTTCCGTCGTCCTTCATCGCACGCGTGGAGCGCGAGCAAGACCCGCCACAGTCCTTCATCATGGTCGTGTGGAGTGTGTGTGAAACCTCACCGCTGACCTCCAAGTTTCATGTTTCATGTCAGTTTCATGAGGTTTCATGTTCCAAAATACAAGTTCAATGAGTTTCATGTTCCAAAATGCATGTTTCATATCAGTTTCAAGAGGTTTCATGTTCCAAAATGCAAGTTTTAGGTGAATATATGAAGTTTCAACATAAAACCAAGATTAAAAGGGCAAGTTTAACAAAAGCAATTTTCATGAGGTTTCAAGAAACCTTTTCAGAAAGTTTGGGCCAGATTTCAAAATTTGAGGAAAAAAATTTGAACAAGTTTCAAGTAACAAAACAGGTTTCAACAAGTTTCAAGAAATCTAAACTTGATTTCAGCAAGTTTCAGACAAGTTTCATGAAGTTTCAAAAAGTTTCAGACTCCATACTACAATTTCAAAGAGTTTTATGTGAGTTTCAGAACGAGTCTTCGAGTTTCACAGGGTTTCACGCTAGTTTCATTCCCTAAGCTTCCGGATTCATAGAGTTTCAGGCGAGATTCACGGCCCCGAAGCTTCAAGTTTTAGGTGAATTTCATGCCCAAAGATTCAAGCTTCGAAGGAGTTTCAGACAAGTTTCATACAAAATATTGAAGTTTCATACAAAAAATACTCAGGTTTCGTACGAGTTCTCGAAAAATCAACTTTCAGGCGAGTTTCACATGAAAACTTGATGTTTCATGCATATTTCAAACACAAAAAAGTCAAGAACCTTTCGGTAAAACATTTAGAAAAATTCACAAAAAAATCGGATAATATCACTTCTTGGTCCCTTCCACGGGAAGCTGTCGGGGAGCACAACAAAAGCGAGGATGCCGGCGTGCTCGCACGTGGCCCCACATTTGTTGACGTCAGTGCCGCCTCGCTCTGTCATCTCACATGCTCCTCGTTGGTGCTCCTCGCAGGGTTCGTCTTCGCACATGCCCACCATCGGCCATGAGCTTGCCGCATTCGCATGGCTAGATCCGACAAGGAGGGCATCAGATCTGGCGGCCAGAGTTGGGGTTGATGTGCTTCCGGTGATGAGGATGACAGATCCAGCGGCGGTTTCGATGGCGGCCAGAGCGGTGGGCGTCGCCGCTTCGTCAGGTGGTGGGTGTCGTCCGTGGAGAGATAAAGAGATAGAGAGTTGTGAGGATGTTGTGTGATAGTACCTCTTTGGATATGGATATAGAAAGGAGGTTTATCGAATGGCTTCCACAGGATGCATCGGACGGTGATTTCTTATCCTATCAGTTGGGGAAAGAACACTATTGCGCTCTTTAGTATTTCTCGATCCAATATCGGTAGCACTATTATTTCTTAAGACGCTTCCTAACTCCTACAAGAGAACGTGCAGAGAAAAGAAAACTCGTAGGGTATACAAAAAAATGTATGACTTTTTTTAATTTAGTGAGGTTGAAACTTATAGCAGGACAAACAACAAATTGATCAATTGAAATTATATTTATGCTATTTGCACAATTGCGCGGACAACCTGACTAGTTCTAATAATAACTCTTGATCTCTACTTCTCCATCACAATAAATAGATCAATTAATTAAAAACACATTCGGAAGAGACTTTGACCACTAAATGGACTTGTAACCATGGGATTTGTATATAGGCAACAAACCCTATGTTGCTTCGTTCCTTCCTAATGCACAACACAACCATCAATGAAGCAAACAAGAAACTAGGATTGTTTATTTTCCTACCGAATCGAACTGGTCAATAATTATTTAGTATTTGGTATGCTAGGAAAATTCTATTGGTTTTGGTATTCAATATGTTTATTTACCATGGGACAAACCGAGAAAGTGAAAATTTGATAGACCCTCTCTATACAGCTGTAACATCCCCAAGTTTTGTAACAAAAATGGCCCTAAATATGTGATATATATATATATATATATATATATATATATATATATATATATATATATATATATATATATATATATATATATGCAATACCTATTTGACTTTTTTGGAGAATTATTTGGAGTTTTGTCGTAGTTTGAATTTCTCAAAATCAATTATTAAAATGCAAATTGGTTAAAGTCAAGAAAACTATAATTAAATCAAATTGATATTTGAAATTGAATCAACAAATCAGAAATAGGAATATAAAATAAAAATAGAAAAGGATTTTAAAAAACCAAATTTAGTTTGAGCCAAAACTCGTGCCAAACCACTTCCTTTCCTTCCCTTCAGCCGACCTACGCATGGTCCCTACCTTCCTTCCCTAGCCCCACGTGGCCTAGCCGCTCGATCTACCCTGGCATTGCTCCAGGTCCACCTCCTTTCCCACCTGCCCCGACCGCTCGGCCTTCTCCTCCCATCCCAGCCTCTACGCTCGTCGCTGCCACACGCCTGTAGCGCCTCGCCTCGCCGCCTGTAGCCATACCTCCTCTCCTGTGTGCCGCGTCACCATCATCACGCCGCCCATCTATAGGATCAAGGATGACCGACTAGAGGGGGTGAATAGGAGGTTTTTTTTAAAAAAAAAAAACTTGCACTCTAATTAACAATTTTAGCAAGTAATGTCTAATTAAAGATTTTTTTGCACAAGTTGAGAGATAAAATCTATTTGCACTAAGACACCACATGGGTATGGCAATACTAAAAACAATTCTAGCTAAGCAATTTTACACAAGTAAGACCTGGAAATGTAAATACGGAAAAAGTAAAGCTAAGAGAGAAAACCACTATGAAGACAAACGATGTTTTTCCCGTGGTATCGAAGACTTGCCAGTCTTCACTAGTCCACGTTAAGGTAAGTCCAAATGGATTAGACCGGTTCTTGAATTAAGCCTCAGGCACCTCAATTTCACTATGATTGATCTTCCTCCACTCCGGAGATGGTGAGCACGAACCACTCACAACCGATGCCGGGCCTCTTCACACCTTCTTGAAGAGATTACCATACAAACTTTCTCTAAGCCGTCTAGGTGTCGGCAAGCATCAAAAGTAACAAATGATAGCGCTTGCTTGAAGGTTATTAAGGGACTGTTTGGTTTGTGACCCCAGGTGGCCATACCAAAATTTTGGCATTGTCAAAACCCAGGCAATACCAAAATCTGGGGAAAAAAATAGCGTTTAGATCGTAGTCTTTTCAATTCACGGGCAATACCAAAATTAATGTGTTTGGATTGCAGCTATACCAAAATTGCCAAAATAGTGAGTATGACACGTGGATCCCGTATGACATCTATTTTTTTATTGTCCCAAAATATGTCAACATATGTCTTGTTTTGTTGATAAAATGACAAGGAACACAACAGTTCAAACGGATAACAAATCGGAAACTCGGTATAAGAAATATGATCATTTCCAACTTATAAATCAAACTAAGCAAGCAATTAATGCACTATCCATATGCAATCACCATCTGACAAGTGTCCGAGTGCAAGCTGGTTGCTAAGCCAAAACTTGGGCGCCTGTTTTGGTTGCCCCAAACAAGCCTAACAAACATGAAGAAAAATTTTGGTATTACCAAATTTTTGTGGGCGACACCAAATGTTGGAAACGAACCAAACACTAGCCAAATTTTCAGGATATTACCAAAGTTTTGGTTTGGCTCAGGTTGGCATTGAACCAAATAGGCCCTAAGTGCCAAAAAGATCAACTAGTGATGCATATGCACTTGAATGCTCTCAACTACCTCAAAATGAGAAATATGAGCAAATGAGTAGACGAGAGTGCACCAAAGGCTCAGGTGTATTCAATGAGGTCCAAGGTTATGAGCTTGGTGCTGGTAAGGGGGTATTTATAACCCCCAATCACAAATTCGACCGTTACAAGAAGTTTCCTGAAAAATTCAGCAGGTGCGGTATTACCACCATTGATCGATCGGTACTACTGCACCTATTGTTCAACGGTAACAAAGGGTGCATTTAATGCTTCTGAACTAGCCATTACAGAGAGGTATGGTATTACCGCAATCACAAGGTCCGGTACTACTGCATACCAGTAGTACCGCTCGACTCTTCCGGTCCTACCGATTTCAGGAGGAGAAACTCCCAAAAATTTGCTCTCTAGAATTTACATATCGCCAACTAGAATTCGGTACTACCGCTCGACAGTAGTACCGCTCCTCACCGGCAGTTATACCATTTTTGCATAAAAACCTTTTTCACAAGCTGTTCTAAATGCAATGCATGACTCTTAGTTGATCAAAATGGCACAAAATACATTCTCAAGCTACTAGCCATGATCCCTCTTTATAGTACAACATCTAACCTATAAATCTGGTATTTTCACCAAACACCAAGACCGATACAAACTGCAAAAAGCGTCCTTAGGCTTTATAATACTTTTGTCTTGAGTCATGTCGATCTTTTATCATCTTTGCATTGTCATTTCTATGTCGTTATTCAAACCCCGGGACTAAACCTTTAAAACTTCTTAGCACACATATTACATATTGTTGTCATTAATTACCAAAATCATTTTTAGGGGTCTAGATGCTTTCACCATCAACACCCACTCCCCGACCGCGGCAGCATTCTCGCATGCTGCGGCAACATCCTCGCCTACCACGATAGCACTCTTCCCTGCCACATCCCCTCCCGCGGCTAGCGGTTCCTTTGCCACCGTTTCCTCTTCCACACTAGAGCCTACCCCTGTGGCTCGGTCGTCGTCAGGACCTCACCATATGATTACTTGGGCTAAGCACGAGATTGTCACGTCTATAGAGCGACTAAACCTCTCAGTCGCTCATCCTAAAATTTCCCCCATACCCAAGACATATCGTGTTGCGCTTTCTGATCCGCATTGGCGTGAAGCCATGACAGAAGAGTACACCGCTCTCATCGACAACCATACTTGGTCATTGGTCCCTTGCCCACTGGGTACCAATGTCGTGAATGACAAGTGGATTTTTAAACACAAATTACACTCCAATGGTTCTCTCGCTCGCCATAAAGCCCGATGGGTTGTCCGCGGCTGCTCCCGACACGCCGATGTTGACTTTGATGAAACTTTCAGTCATGTCGTCAAACCTTCCTCCATTCGCATGGTTCTCAACATCACTGTTTCATGCTCCTAGCCCATACATCAACTTGACATCAAGAATGCTTTTCTCCATGGCACTCCCGATGAAACTGTTTATTGCTAGCAGCCCTCCGATTTCATTGATCCCACACAGTCGGATCATGTTTGTCTCCTTCACAGATCCCTATACGGTCTCAAATAGGCTTTCCATGCATGGTGCCAATGATTTGCTACCTACATTAGTGCAAAGCCGTTTGTCTCCTCCGTTTCCGACACTTGTTTGTTCGTCTTTAAAGATGACGAGCATCTTTCTTACCTCCTTTTGTATGTTGACGATATCATCTTGACAGCTTCTTCAACTTTGCTATGATAGAGTTTGCTATGGTAGACCTTCTACGACGTCTGATTAGCTGTCTCCATTCAGAGTTTGCTATGATAGACCTCGGTGCTATCCACTTCTTCTTGGGCATCTCGGTCACCTCAGGATCTTTTCCTCTCTTAGCACCAGTACGCTTCCAAGCTTCTTCAGCGTGCCGGTATGGCCGACTATCACCCCTTGGCGACTCCGGTTGACACTAAGGCCAAGTTGTTTGCCTTGGATGATTCTCTGATTACTGACCCGACGCACTACAGGAGTTTGGCATGTGCTCTCCAGTATCTCACCTTGACATGATCTGACCTTGTCTACGTCATTCAGCAGATGTGGTTGTACATGCACGATCCCCACGAGCCTCACCTTGCTTTTGTCAGACGTATTCTCCGCTAAGTCAAAGGCACTTTGGATTACAGGCTTTAGCTGCATGTTTCACTGGTGTCCACCCTTACCGTGTATTCTGATATTGATTGGGCAGGTTGTCTCGATTCACGACGCTCTACTTCGGTGACAACCTCGTCTCCTGGTCGTCCAAGCGTCAGACTACCGTATCACGCTCAAGTATGAAGGTCGAGTACCGTGCGGTGGAGCACGCAGTAGCCAAGTGTTGTTGGCTTCAACAGCTTCTTCAGGAGCTCCATCACCCTATCAACTATGTGATCATGATCTACTGTGACAACGTCAGTGCGGTGTACATGTCCTCCAACCCGGTACAACACCGACGGACTAAGCACATTGAGATCGATATCAACTTTGTTCGTAAGAAGGTCTCTCTTGGCCAAGTACATGTTTTACATGTGTTGTCCTCTAATCACTTTGCTGACATCATGACGAAAGGGCTCCCGACACAGTTATTTTACAATTTTTGATCCAATCTTTGCGTTTAGAATCCTCACGAAAGCACTGACGACACCGCTCGACAGGGAGCACAGACACCCAGTGCGGGTCGCGGGGCTCAGCACAGATGATCTTGGACAAGCTGCTCAGGTAGAGCACGAGGGTGGGCCATGGGCGGGGAGGTCGAATGTCGTTGCCTGCGCCGCTGACCGTGAGGGTTCCTGACGGTGACCTTCAAGGAGTAGTGGTTTCGGCCGTGGATATGGGAGGCACAGGCGTCTAAGAAGATGTGGGCAGACGAGGTCCAAGAGGGCCCGCACCTTGGTAACGGCAGGGAAGTCGAAGAGGGCCCTAGAGAGCGGGTTGAGGAGGCGGACGACGTGGGTGGCCTTATCGCAGAGGACAAGGAGGCCCTCGGCGGAGTCGAGCTCGTCGTGGGTGGAGAGCGTTGGGAGGTCAATAGCGGTGCACACCGCGGTGGCAAGGTTGAGAAGGACACGGCACGACGCAGAGGTGCAGTGGGAGAGCACCACCCAGTCGCGGAGGCGGAAGCGGCTGTTGAGGTAGCCGCCCCCGCGTGCAGTAGGTTCCGCGGTGCACTCGTGCCAGGGCTTGCACACGGCCCGGAAGATGACGTAGTCCGCCACGTCGGAGGAGAGCAGCCGGCCGGCGATGTCCTCAGCGAGCTCGGTCGCCAGGCTGGGCCAGTCCCTCCTGCGCGAGGGTCAAAAGCAAAGCCAACGTGAGCAGCGGAAAGGAAGGTGGAGGTGGAGGCCTGGAGGGTGTCGCACGCACGCAAGAAACGAACCATTCGGCGGCGCTCTGGCGCCGGCAGCGCGCCCGTGTCATCATATCGCTCAGATCAGATTCGCGATGCCCACGGCCACCGGCTCTGAGACAGATAATGGCAATGGACTCCAAAGCAATCAGTACTGTGATTTACTGAACAAATTATATGCAATTAGAGATCAGACTATGAGATGGAATGTGATAAAATAGATTGCAACATAAAAAGGAGATATATGCGGAAATCTGGGGTTAATTAGTTGATTTTTCATCCCCAGCGAACCCCCTTTATATCAGGGAAGGAATAATGGAATTACAGCCTAAAGAGATACGAGGGTAAATAATTAGATTAGGTTCCAAAATTAGTACTACGTGCAAAACTAAGGCATCTGCTGGGCTGAACTACAATCTCTAGGGAAATTTATGCCTAAAACCCAAAGGAGGCACATAAACACCGAAACCTTTACTACAGCCATCCAAATCTCGCCTCAACGCTAACAGTTCTTGCAAGCAAGCAACTATGATTCAAATGGCAAAATCATAGATTAAGTTCAGAATTGGTGGAGAGCAAACTACAATAGAATATAGCTAACATGGTTGATACAAGACTGTGGTAGCCGACACTTCAACTTGATTACTTGACAATAGAAACCAACATATTAAATCTCCAGTACTCAAAATCCCGACAAACCAGTATCCTGTTCATGCAAAATTGCACCAATTACGCAAGAAAGCTGAAAGTAGCGGGTCGATTGATCCAACACAGTGCAAGAGGTTCTTCGGCTATAACTTAGGAATGATTTAAAAGATCTCAAGCTCTAAACTTCTTAAGTGGTGGTGTCAGCAGCCTTGACAGCGGCAGAAAGCTTGCTCCTCCGCTTGGCCAAGCTCTCGCTCCGGCGATCCCTCTGCTCCTTGAGCCTCTGTGCAAGCAGCTTCTGGTACTCCGCAGCCTCAGACTTCTTCTTGGCGATCCTCTTCTTCTTCTCAGCAATTCTAGCGCGCTTCCTCTGGAGGGTCAAGGGAGTCACAAGACGCTGGATCTTGGGAGCCTTGCTGACCTTCTTGCCTGCAATAGAGGTAACCAACCATTAGGTAGGCAACAAGAATGCTAATTGGACAACTCCAGAAACAATACGGAGATGAAAGATTTATTTTAAGTCAATGTCAAGCTGACAAATAGAACAGTGGTGACATTATGACACTACAAATTAAACAGGAGATAATAAGCTTCTCTCAAGAAAAAGGAAATAAGGGCACAGTGTGCAATGCAACACAACAGCTGGATGCACGATGGAACAAGAATAGAAATAAAGTAGGAAAGCGACTTAATGTAGGAAAGCTCACCATTCTTGTTAGTGAATGTCCTGCGGTAAGTGTTGACGTATTTGCGGACATCATCATCCTTGGCAAGGTTGAATAGCTTCCTAATCTTGGAGGCCCTCTTGGGTCCCCTCATCCTGGGCTTCTCAGTGTCAGTCAGGCCAGGCAGATCATTCTCACCCTTCTTGACAATCACCAAGTTGATAACAGATAGGTCTTGGCTGACAATGCAACCACGGACCGACTTTCTCCTACGCTCACCATCACGCCTGCCATACCCACGGAAGCAGGGTGTGCCTGCAGAATTCAAGCAAAAAAAATCAGGTAAACGACTAGATACAAGAGGGAAAATAACTGCAAGTCAATGAAGAGTACTGTGGAAATAAACTTTTACCCCTGTGGAGCAGAAGGCGGACACGCCCAGAAGTTAGCACTCCTTGCTTCATTGGGAAACCTTGCTTGTCACAACCCCCCATGATCTTGAAGACATAACCCTTGAATTCCTGTAAAAACCAAGAAATGTTACATATAATATCTTTCAACAAAAAATCAGTGTAATTATTAAGTATCATGAAATTGGTTGTAAGTGGATTACCTCGCCAAGAGCATCACCACTGACCTCCTGAGAGATCCTTTTGTCATAAAAGGCACGTCTGTAGTTCATACAAAGGAATAAGATATCCAAATGAAAAACAAAACAGGTGCAGAAAAAGAGTTTGTGTGAATTTCAACTGAAAGTTTTTTGGTCAATTAACAAAGTAAACAGCAAGACACCCACATTGTATACAGATCACTTAACACCCAAATACCTGCTGTAATTTTGGTTCTGGAAGTAAACTACATAACTTTTTCAAAAGAACAACTCTGATCTAAAAAACAGTTAATTCTGGCCTAATAAACATCCACTGTCATATTTTTAGACAGCTCAAAAAATAAGTTCAAATAGTAATTTTAACATCTTGTTCATAGAGTCTTCTCTCTATAGTATTCTATACTCCACTAAAGACTGGTGAGTACTAGTGAGGGCCGATTATTACGAAATAATTGAAACTAATTGCCAGTAATCCAAAAGTAAAACAGTGAAGTTATCTTAAGATTTAGCTGTGAATGCCATGTTCTTGCATCCAACTAAACAAAAAAGTGGCATAAGAGAATCATCCCTCTCATTACTATTTACTACCTATCAGTCCAAAAAGGAATTCACAACCAACCCTGACAATTCAAATTGCAGCACCCGTGAACAATCTAAAAGAAAGATAGCTTGCTACACCCTTGTGTTCTAAAGAATATACAACCAAAGAGGACTCTCAAATGCAACCAACTTGTCGCATATGAAACTAAGTTTGAACACCATCAAAACAACAGAGTAACTCCTGTAGCTCACTGCTACTATCTTCGTTACAGCTAGTCCTCTAAAAAACGTCCACTCTAATCCGCTCCAAACACCAACAGCTCAACAGCCATAAATCACTTCCAAGTTCAAAATCTAACATTTATAAAAACGTCATGTTCAACACGTACTAGCAACAAATAGCACACAGTAAGATAACCAAACAACAATAGCACAACTAATCCCCCTGACACGAGATATCAGCTGCGCCAATGGGACAACAGCACACACGAATCCACAGAACAAACACTACTCCATCACATGAATCTGCCAAATCGAATTACAGGAGGAGCTAAACGAATCCTGAAAGAAAACACATTCGTCCGCAGGTTTTAAAACGAATCCCGCTTTCTCACTAACACCAAACAACAGCGACGAAACAACGACATGCCACCCCCACGGATCTAAGGGATAAGAACACGATTAAACGAATGGGGAGACGGGAAACACTCACAGCTTCTGGTCGTCATCGATCTCGAGCTTCTTCTGGCACCCGGTGGTCGGGTTCGCGATGTTGAACTGAAACAAACGAAAAAAAAAACACACGAATCAGAACACCAAGACAGCCACAGACCCCATCTAGGCGCATCGAAAGCTCGCTCATCTGGGAGGGTACGGTGAGGAGCAGTTCGTACCTTCATGGTTGCGTTGCGGCGCGAGCTCGCGGGCGGCGAGGAGCGCGAGCGCTGGGCGGCGGCGCGAGGGCTAGGGTTTTGGACGAGAGGGTTGCGTGAAGCGATGGGTGGAGTATATATAGGGTGGGCGGAGTCGCGGAGAGATGGGTTGGGGTCCAGCCGCGGGTGCCACGCTCGATCTGGGCCATCCGGGGTTGTGCGCACGGTTGGATTACATTAGCGGGCCGTAAGTGAAAATGGGCTTATGCCCGCATATATTCTGAGCACATGAACGGGCCCATTTGATTGGTCTCAGCCGGATAATAGGTTTGGGCCAGTACGAACTGAAAGGCCATGTCAGTATAAGTTGATTTTCTTCCTAGAGAAAATTTTCCTTTGGCAGTGTCTCTCCTTTTAATTTTATCTTTTGCCATCGAAATTAATCTTTCGCCATTGAAATTATGCACCCCCTCTCTTTTTATACATTTATTATAACCTTGATGGTGAGAAGAACATGTCGAAGGCTGCTAGACTTTGTTGGGCAGCATCAGAATGCAACTCATCAGGAAATTAGCCGAAAAGCCAGGGGGAAGTCGTGAACATGCACTGTGAGATTCAGCTAAGAACACCAACATATAAATAAAAAAGTGTATTATTTATCCACAGCGTCACTACATCGGTTACAGAAAACCATGTAATACAACAACAAAATGGAACTCTCTGAAATGAACAACGACATAGCAAAAGGATCAATACATTACAAAGACCACAGAGATATAGTTCACGGCGGCTTCATCGCCTGAACCGCGTTTGCTCGTCACAACGCGCACACGAAGTCGCCGCTGTCCTCGATGTCGACGTCGTCGGCGTCGATGTCGTCGAGGTCCATGCTCCCTAGGCCGGGCATCTGCCCCGAAAACTTCGATCCGTCGCCCGGTTTCCGCGCCTCCTGTATGATGGCCATGATCTCCTCCAGGCTCTGGGAGGGAGCGTTGATGTCGGCCATCTGCAGGCTCATCTGGTACTCATCAGTCATCTCGATGGGCAGGTTCTTGAGGAACCACGGGTGTTTCTTGATCTCTGGGATCGTTATTCTCTGCACAAAATGAACTGATGAGAATACCGCAATTCTATGGTTTGTCTGGAAGCACAACAACTGTTTTGGGAGAAGAATTACTTGCTCAGGGTTCGCCACAAAAATCCGGGACAGCAGATGTCTGCATTCCATTGAAACTCGGACATAATCAGGAACCGAGTATTGTACGCTGAGTATTCGCTGCAAGGATCTTATTAACTTTTATTCCCACACATTAAGGTGCAGTATGAGCTGAGCTAAACAAAACAAAATGAGGAAATGAATCCCATTGCCACAGTTGATTGTCAGATGAACTCACAGTAATTGTCTTGCGGAAGTTCCTTGGTTCGTCAGGGTCCTCAAAGGGATAAGCGCCCACAAGCATCACATAGAGAGTTACTCCACAAGACCAAACATCAGCGACCTAAATTTTACAGGGTGAGGTTTGAGAGGCCAGTTGTATTAGACTATTGGAAATGAAAAATAGAAAAGCACAAATTACCTTTCCATCATATTCCTTTCTAGAAAGGACCTCAGGAGCGATGTAAGCTGGAGTGCCGACGGTTGATTTCGGCTGAGAGTGCAGCACAGAGGACTGTAAAGAAAATCAATAGTAAGTACAATGGTCTAGTTGGCAAGCCAGTTGTTCTTAAAGGTCACAATGTGCTCTGGACTACCTTGGAGTAACCGAAATCACATATCTTGAGCCGAGGAGCTGGGCTCCCATCCAAGAGAGTATTTTCTAGTTTCAAATCTCTATGGCATATTTGCTGCAGTGATAACAAAAGACGGTATTATGTACAATGTACTACTTTTAAGTTTCTATTGTAACTTAATTTCAAATAATTGTGTACCATGGAATGA
This sequence comes from Ampelocalamus luodianensis, assembly GCA_036346255.1. Classification (NCBI taxonomy): domain Eukaryota; kingdom Viridiplantae; phylum Streptophyta; class Magnoliopsida; order Poales; family Poaceae; genus Ampelocalamus; species Ampelocalamus luodianensis. The sequence continues at coordinate 4,981,011 of CM070630.1, read as the reverse complement.
CAACAGCTAACTCCTGAAATCAGTTGTTGGAAGAAGAACCTAGCCTGTTGATAAGAATAAATAAGGCATCAATAGAACAACACGCCCTTACCTACTTAAGTATCACATATTGTAGTAAATATTCTCTACCTCATCCTCTCCAAATCTTCCAGAACCGCAGATCCTTTCGAATAGCTCACCGCCAGCAGCGTATTCCATAACTATGGCCAAATGTGTTGGAGTTAGCACAACCTGAAAAACTAAATGCTCTCTTAAAGTTTGCAATCTGGATATGATAATAGATTTAAACTTTTGAACATAAGACATAGTAAGTTTTAATGCTCAAAGGAAATAAACAAAGTTCTTGGTATATATAGTTATCCACATTTTTTTGGGAATGCGCAGGATCTGCGCATCTTTTGCATTAAGAACTGGTGATACCTCAGGTTTACAAGTTACAAAGACATTTCCACCTCTAGTCTACCTGAAAATGAAGCTAAATTGGCTGAAAATTTCTACTGCTACCCCTCTCCTAACAGTAACACTAAAATATAGTTATCCACTTAACTCCTTGAAACCTAGTTATGTCAAATACTAAGTAAATTCTGACATCGTGAAAAGCATGGGCAGCAGATCGGTCAGTCAGAATCAGGAATATGAATTACTAGACTAACAACTTATCAGTATATCTGGCAGACAATTCTGTTACAACGAACATAACCAAAATGAACATTTCTTATTGTGCATGCCTCTATGGTATCCTGAAAAAACAAGAGTGTATTTAAATTAGATTATGGGGCTAATTTTAAACTAATTTTGGCTGGTCCTTGTTCTCATCAAATAAACCGACCCTCCTGCCCTAAAACCTCTTGTTTAATAGTAGATCAGTTAGCGTGAACTGCAGCGGTACGTATCGCATGCAAACAAGACTTTAACACTAGAAATAACACTGATCTGCATTCCTGCAATACTTGAACATGAGGCTATAACATCTTGCTAGGTCACTGTCACTTCCAGTAATCATTTAATGAATGATTGCATTACAGCCTTAAGCAATTATGAGATTTTCACAAAAAGGTCATGGCGGTCTCAAGCCTCAACCACAAAGTACTTACCCAAATTATAGGCCATGGCACTAGGACAAGCTACATATAGATGCTGAATGCTGATAAGCATCCAAAAGAATTAACACATTCTTCCAAACAGTTGAAAGAAGTAGCCTACTAGCCCTACACAGGGAAAGAACAAACAAAAGAGTCACCCTAGAAGTGCTCAGAATTTCTTATCGAACTGATTCACCGCCACTAGGCTCTGAGAGCTCACGCTCCCCCCATCCTTGTGCCGCCTGCCACTCCGGCGGCGGCGGCCACGAAAAGCTCTCAAGCATCTTCCTTCAACCACCTCCCTTCGTCCCCTCATGGCCTCTTCGTCGTTGGAACTTGACTTTCGAACAGCCGTGATGGGCAGGCAGTCGGAGAAGGAGAGGAAATGGTGTGAATCCTCCCTCTCCAGCCCGGACTCAGTGGAGTCTAGGCGCAAGTCGCCCCCACCTCTTCCTTCACCCCAGCGCCTCAGGTCGAAAAGGAGAGCCCTGCACAAGCCCCGGGCAAGGCTATCCTTTGCTTGGACAGCGGTCTTCCCCAAGTGCATCGCATCTAGCAGCCGGCCAACGCCTCGCTGGCTCCGGCGGTGCCAGTCGCTGCGGCTATCGGGGAAGCACCCAGGGATGGCTGGCAGGTTGTGCATGCCCGGCAGTCCTGGCGCCGATAGCCTTGGCACCCACCTTGTCGTGCTCAAACAGCGCACCGGCCGGTTCCCATGGACCTGGTCAACCTCTGCTTCAACTATTTTGCCAGTGACCATGTAGCGGCGGCATGTCATAATCCCCGCGCGCTTGCCGCTGCAAAGACATAGGTCACACTTCGGTGCACTGCAAGAGGCCCTGTAGCCCTCCCCTCACTGCTCCGGCGACTGACCAAGCTCCTCCTCGTCGTCTCGCTCCCCCCTGCAAGCCCACTCTCCTTGGGCCAATGCCGGCAAACCTGCAGCCGTCCCAGTGGCGCCAGGGCTCTCGGGAGCAGGATGACTCGTTTGGTCGCCGCGGATTGGTCCCAGGCGGCTCCCCGGCAGGTCGCACCGCGTCGGGTCTGGGTGTACATCCCAATGCTGCCCCTGCCAGATTCCTCTTCCTATCTTGCATGGCGATGTCGACGACGAGTTCCCCCTGGGTGATCCGCTTCACCGGTCAGGCTCGAGGTTTGCGTTGTCGCCATGACGCCGACCATGAGGGACATGGAACGATGTCTGGAGCGAGCAATCATCATTTGCGTGGGCAGGACTAGACCGCCGGTGTCGGCTCGGACACCATTCACGCCATCCACACTGAACGCGGGTTGGCGCCGACAAGCATCTCGGTCCATCCTTACTTTCCAAAGGACTTCCTGGTCGTCTTCGACACTCACTCCACCAAGGAGCGTATACTTCAGGGGGGTTCAATCAGAACTGACTGCCTGCACCTTCTCCTCAGGTCGTGGTCACGGTTAGCTCAGGCGGCCTCCCGCCCACTCCGGTTCCGAGTTCAGCTCAGTCTCGAAGGGCTGTTGATCCATGCGTGGAGCCTGGCGATGGTTTCAGCCATCCTTGCTCCCGCATGTTGGATTGAATCCTTCGATGAATCCTTGACGTCGTGTGCTGACCTTTCCGCGTTCCGGCTGATAGCCTGGTCGCTCAACCCTAGTGCCATTCCGAAGGTGAAAACGCTGGTCATCGCAGAGCCAGAGCTGCTGGAGGATGGGTCGCTTCTCGACCATGGCGTCCAAGTCTTCTCGCCACCTGCCATCTCTAGAGAAGTGCGGGAGGCCCTAAGTTACAAGGTGTTCATTCATATCCATGATGTCGAGGACTTCTCTTCCATAGCGGACCCGTACGTTCTGTTCCCACCGTCCAGCGACGACTCCGGCTTTGGGGATCTGCCCAAGTCTAACTCAGACGACTCCGATCCTCGAAGCCACTTCTTTCCCACTACCTCTGGTCAGGTCGACGGAGTTCACCTCCTCGTCGGAGATCGGCACGAAGGGGCGGTGTCTGGATCGAGCCAAGCAGCCTGGAAGCTTCCGGCCATGGTGCTGCAGGTGTGCATGCCGGACCTGGGTCCACCTCATGCTTTTGCATGGTCTAGCCGCAGGGATGCGGCCTGCTACGGTTGGCAGGCGGGGACCCTGGTGCCTCCGGTCGCGACAAGATGCGAAAGGAAAAGACTAATTTGAAAGCTACTACCCAACCTTTCAAACCAGTCAATCCCCGGGCACTAGCTCCCCGACAATCAGTGCCCGGCTTCCGGCTTTGCAGTCCTCTTTTCAGTCTGCCCACCCTCCTTTGATATTGCAACATGTTGCCTATCAAACGAATAGGGTCTCGACGGATCTTCCTCGGGTCACTTCCCCCATTCCTGTAGTACCACCTGGGATGGCTAAGGCCCATTCCGGGCCCAATGGGGACTCAATTGTCGTGCCATTGGGTGGAGTCGTGGCTCTTGTAGCAATTCAGACTCCTGTAGCATTTATTGACAATACCAACATGGCTCCATCCAATGCTTTGGTGGTCGTCTCCTTCAGCCCAGAAGATCACAGCGGTCGTTCTCAGGTGACTCCCACCGGCTCCCCAGCTGGCCGTCTCTCTCCCTCGTGCCGTCACCTACTACCCCTGCTGTCGACCCAGCTGAGGTGGCTGTGCTCACCTACTCCCGTCGGGTTAAGCGAGCACTTCCTACCCCTCTTCTCCCGTTGTCAGACGTACAGCGGTTGCGGCGGAAATTACTTCTGGCCAATTTCACTCCTCGGCGGAATTCCAGGCCCATTTGGGACTCAATTGCCATGTCGTTGGGTGGTCTCGTGGCTCTTGTAGCAATTCAGACTCCTGTAGCATTTATTGACAATACCAACATGGCTCCATCCAGTGCTTTGGCGGTTGTCTCCTTCATACCGGAAGATCACAGCGGCCGTTCTCAGGTGACTCCCACCGACTTCACCGCCGCTCTCTCTCGGTGCCATCACCTGCTACCCCTGCTACCGACCTGCTGAGGTGGCTGTGCTCACCTACTCCTGTCGGGTTAAGCGGGCTCTTCCTACCCCTCTTCTCCCGTCGACGGACGTACAGCGGTTGCAGCGGAAATTACTTCCGGCCAATTTCACTCCTTGGCGGAGCAAGGAATCACTGCCGCTTCTCAACGGCGTGTCCCAGCAGCACAGCGCACGCAACTCATGCTCGCTGCAACGCTGGGGATGGACTCGCTAAGTTATTCAGATTCGATCACCAAATTGCAGCAGATCTTCGACAAGCCGCTCTCTCACGATCACATCTCGGCCCTAGCAGCCCTCTTCCGGATGTCTATCTTATAAACTTTACCTAGTGAGTCGGGCGTCGTCGCTTCCACGACAACGAGGAGTTAGCCGGTGTCAGCATGTTAGGGCGTTAGGCTGCACCATCGACCGCCTTCTTCTCAATCGTTTTCTCAGCCTTATGGACTGGACCAACTGTAATCTCATCACTTGTAATGTTAGGGGCCTCAACTTGAAAGCCAAACAGGATGTAGTCCGGGAGACAATTACTTCTTCCTTGGTAGCGGTCGCTTGTCTCCAGGAAACTAAGCTCGACGTACTGGATAATCATTTAGCTATGGAAATTCTTGGACCATCGTTTGATGGGTTCTTTTATTTGCCAACGTCGCAAACGCAAGGTGGAGTGCTTCTGGCTTGGAACTCTATCAAGGCTTCTTGTTCCGCGCCTTGCATGCGTTCCCATTCCATCTCTACAAAGGTCGATTTTGCAAACAGACTATTCTCTTGGATTACGACGGTTTATGGTCCAACAGAGCATAGTCACAAGGTATCTTTCCTTCAGGAACTCAGAGACATTCGTAGCACTATCATATGACCTTGGATCATTCTTGGTGACTTTAACGTTATTCTTCAAGCGGAAGACAAAAACAATGTCCGTCTGAACAGACGAATGATGGGGCCGTTTTCAACGCCTTGTAGACGATTTGGAACTCAAGGAAGTGTATCTCAATGGCCGGGCTTTCACATGGTCGAATTCTAGGGAGCATCCCATGCTAGAACGCTTAGACTGGGTCCTTGTCTCCACAGATTTGGTGCCAAAAAGTATTTCCGCTTCGAATCCTTCTGGGCCAAGCTGGATGGCTTTCAGGACACGGTGCACAACGCATGGGTGGCCTCATCGTCTATCGCAGACCCAATACGCCGTCTTGACTCACTCCTTAAGTCTACTGGTCGAGCTTTGCAGAGCTGGCAAAGATCATTGCTCCAAACCAGTCGGCCTTCATCGTTGGTCGCTTAATTCAAGATAACTTCTTCCTCATTCGGCACTCAGCTCGCTTGCTGCATCAACAAAAGAAACCGACATTTCTGTTCAAACTTGATGTCGCCCAAGTGTTCGACTTGGTTTCTTGGGTGTTCCTGCTAGAGATCCTTAGGCGCAAGGGGTTCGGGCATAAGTGGTGCGCCTGGCTTTGCATCATGTTTTCTACCTCCACCCGGATTTTGCTGAACGGGCAGCTGGGTCGCCCCATCTGGCACGGTCGCGGTGTACGTTAAGGGGATTCACTGTCACCGATGCTCTTCGTCTTAGTCATGGACGTGCTCAACAACCTTCTCTCTTTAGCCGAATCGTCCTCACTGCTCCAACCACTCTGAGGTTCTAGAAGTGTGCCTCACCGCCTATCACTTTACGCAGATGACACAGTTGTCTTCCTTTCCCTGGTCCCTGCTGATTTGCATACTATCCGCACCATCATTCAGGTTTTCGGTGAAGCCACGGGGCTAGCAACAAACCTGGCCAAGAGTTCGTTCGTGTCAATCCGTTGCTCAAATCACCATCTTGCATTTATTGTCGATGAGCTCCACTGCACACCGTCTGCCTTCCCTTGCAAATATCTAGGCTACCTCTCTCTCTCTCTCTCTCTCTCTCTCTCTCTCTCTCTCTCTCTCTCTCTACCAAGACCGATTTTCAACCGCTTCTAGACAAGATTAGCATACGATTGCAGCGTTGGCAGACCGCCATGCTTTCTCAAGGAGGCCGCCTTATCCTAGCAAAGACGGTCCTCACAGCACTCCCCATCTATTCCTTCTTGGCACTAGCCCCTCCCCTTTGGGTGATCAAAGAAATCGACAAACTTTGTCGAGCGTTTTTGTGGAAAGGAACCGAGTCGGTGGCGGAAGGACATTGTTTGGTTGCTAGGCCTACGATTTGTCGTCTGATTTGTTCCGAGGGTCTAGGGTTGCTTAACCGTCCTTTCTCACACTTTCTGCATCAGATGGCTTTGGCTGCAGCGGACTTAGCCGGAGAGGCCATGGCAGTGCCTTTCTTCTCAGGCCAGTTCCACAGAGTGTGACATGTTCCAGGCTTCTCTGGAAGTTCATTTGGGAAATAGTGAATGAGCTCTCTTCTGGACGAATCGCTGGCTCAACGGGCGTAGTATCACGGCAGTCACACCGTGTCTGATCACTTCGGTTCCAATTGCAATCCGGCGTAAAAGAACGGTCGCCGAAGCGTACCTAAACGGCAGATGGATCTTGGACATTTCAGGTCGCCTCGATGCTCTTGCTCTTGTCGAGTACCTATGCCTTGGGGATTTGCTTCGGTCTTTTAGTTTATCGCAGACGCAACAAGACTCGTTCAGTTGGCGATGAGACTCCTCAAGCCAATTCACGTCCCGTTCTGCTTACCATGCTTTCTTCATTGGCTCCCATTCCTTCATGTGTGCCACGGCCATTTAGAAAGCTTGAGCGCCCCTCAAATGTAAGTTCTTCCTTTGGTTAGCAATTCGTCATCGCTGTTGGACGGCGGACCGTCTCGAGCGACGTGGCCTACCAAACCAAGGGACATGTGCCTTTTGTCATTCTGCCGCCGAAATGAACGATCATCTTCTCATTGGATGCACGATCACGTCGCAAGTTTGGGCGCGTTTCCTTCCTCTGGTAGGGCTACACAGGGCATTCCGGTTGGCCACTCGTCGTTGGAGAACCACTGGCTAGCCGCTCATTAGGCCACACCGAGGATCCGTCAACGATGTCTCGACTCCTGCATCATACTCATCTCCCGGTTGCTTTGGAAGGAGAGGAACAAGCGAGTGTTCAATCATGTTTCAGCTTTGGTTGACCAGATTATTTCCAGGACTTGTGAGGACTGAGGAGTATCATCACTAGCACATGGTGTTTTCTCCCCGTCTAGAGGTGCTGACACCCTCGTAGTAGTCCCTTGCTAGTTCTTGATTGCCCTCGTTAGGCTTTGGTTGAGCCAAGTCCTTTCTCTGGTGGGCTAGTCGGTGTTTCATTCCCGTGTTGGTCTTAGTTTTTTCGTTTCAGCTGCCTCTTCTTCCTGTTCTTTCGCTTCTTTCGCTTTTCATGTTGTAATCCTTCTTGTTGTTGTTGTTTGTTTGCCCGTCTTAATGGAATGACGCACAATTCTTTTGCGCGTTCTCGAAAAAAGAAGTGCTCAGAGTAAGGATCTCAGGAAATAATCGACCAAACAAGTTCATGGCCACACATAGCATATGCCCAGAACTACTCAAAATAGCAAAAGCTCTGAGGATGGCTATAATAGAACAAAAAGGTATGGGTCACTACCAGAAGAGTCCTTCAAACTCTGCAACTAGGATAAACATTTTCTTTACATATTCCCTTTGTCATACTCGAATTGGAGGATGGAATACAGATAAACATCACTTTCTTGCTGGAACTGGTACTGGCCAGAAGCTTTAGAGTTAAGCATTATGGTTATCATATTCGAATTGGAGGATGGAATACAGATAAACATCACTTTCTTGCTGGAACTGGTACTGGCCAGAAGCTTTAGAGTTAAGCATTACACCATACTTTTTTTTGGGTAGATAGCAATCATTAAAATATAGGAAGTTATTTTATGCATTTCTACACAAAAGTTTTATAAAGTTTGAAGAATGTTTTGTAAGACACACTGTGCCAAAGTTTTATGAATTTTGAAGAATGTTTTGGAAAACACATGTGACAACTTAAGCAAATTTAGAAAATGTGCTCTGAATTTTCCAGAATTATTGGACTTTGTCGGTACTTGTATTAGCAATTTTATAATCAAATTAATGATAATATTGAATTTAAGTTTTGAGTTTCTATTACTTCCACAGGCAGAAGGAACTTACCTCCTTGAATCTAACTATGTTCGGATGCCTCAGCGATTTGTGGTTCATAATCTCCCTTTGGACATTCTCGTCAATCTGTAAAAGCAGGCGAGAGAAAAACTAAAGCATTAGTTGAAAAACTAAAGATACTCAAACACCACATCAAAAACAGCTTTGTAGAACCCAAATGAGTTAAAGTGAACATTATGTTCGAAAGAAGCAGTGAAATGTGAAAGATAAAAATGGTAAGAGGTGGTGACTGGTGACTATAACAGGTGGGAAAAAATTGATGTTTACATGTAAAAAGATGTCATAGAAAATCAGAACACATGTAATGAATTATAAGATAACATAAACAACTACTCAACTAATAAACCTGGATACATGAATCATTATCAACCAAGAACAATTGCCATAGCAGCATAGCGCAGTATAAAAGTAGCATTGATTAACCGAAGGATGTTCAAGAGCCAAGGATGACAGCTAAAAATGAAGCTAGAAACGTCCTTGGGAAGCTGAAGTGGACTTAAAACAGATGGTAGAAGCAAAGGTAAAAAAAATCAACTAAAGCATCGGCAGTTATATACTTATATTACATCAAATGTAGCGTTACAGGTTTACAGTGATTAAATCCATCTAACTAAGAAGTAGTAGCCCATGCTAACAGATATGATCATATGAATTATTTTTAGTAAAGTGCATTTACCTACCATGACAGATTTTTTGCTGCTTCTGGATAGGTTCGACTCTACCAGCTTCATAAAAACTGAAATAACTACTTAACTACTACACCTTAAACGGACCAAAGATAGATGCAGTTTGCAGTATCTAATATAAAACTTTAACAGAAACCTAGGAGACCTTACAAGATTGGACAGAACATTCGCTTTGGTCACAGCATATCTGCAAAACGGGGCGTACTTTTCGGAATTTGCCCATAACCCAGATGCCAAAATGGCCTCTGGAGAAAACATTTTTAGAACTAGCTGGGGAAAACTTTTTGTCTTGCTAAAACTAAGGTGCATAGGAAGATACAAGCTTTAACCAATCAAAAGTACAAGAAGCTACAAGCATCCATCGGGGCTAGACTAATCAGTACCCAGGTGCAAAGTTCAGCTCGTTAATTGGAAACTGTGAGAAGGAGAGTAAGACCTGCATTGATCAGTCAAGTGTGATGTGAATTATAGAGGTGGTCAAAACTCAAGACCCATATATAAAGCTTCAATTCTTTTTAGAGAAAATTCCAGCCGGGAAAACATAGTAGATCAGGGGAACAGATCACAATGGATCATCCAATCTTTCGAGCAAACTATATCTAGGTAGGAACGGATCAAATTAGCAAAACTACCAATTACCAAGTAAACAGTAACAACCCAAAGAAAGGAGCCCTTTTTATCCACCAAGAACCCAAACCCAAACGAAACCTAAGAAGTTCACAAATTAAAATTCCGATCATAATCCGCTTACCAAAATTGGGTCTATGAATCAACCTAACCAACCAAACACACTCCACGATCAAACTTGACGGCAAAAGGATAAATCGAAGGAAATTCACTCCGCCTCACCTTGTGCCCCCTCTCGATGAACTTGACGGCGAACAGCTCCTTGGTCCTCAAATCCCGGACCAGCTTGGCCACCCCGAAGTTGCCCGACCCAATGTCCTTGATCACCTCATACCGCTCCATCCCCGCCCCTCTCGCAGTCAGCTCGGAATTGGCACGCAAGGACTGGAGCAAGAAGTAGTACTAGCAGCTACCAGCGCAGGCAGGCCAGTCAAAAACTGAGCAGAGCCAGTCAGTGGAGTGGACTGTGGAGGGAAGAACGCGAGGAGGAAGGAAGCAACCGGGCAAGGAAAGGGAGGAGGAGGCGAGGGGAAGGAAGGTGTGGACTGTGGAGTGCGGTGTGGAAGGGGGTCGGGGGCCTCGGGGCCTTTTGATGGCTGGGTCGAAGTGGGAGGAGAGAGACGTAGCCATGTAGCCATACCACCATCCGCTCGGTGCTGCTGCAGTCGTGGGCTCTGAACTCTGAAGTGGTCGCCTTGCTGGTAATTAATTGCCAAAAAAGAAAAGGAAACAGTGCGTGGAATTTTTATTTCAACAGTTCGATCGGACTGGGAACGAGTGGCTTGCTCTTACACTTTTATCCCATTCTTTTCTGTTCTTCTAAGGTTTCGTACATACAGTGTAACCATGAATTCAGAAACTGGAAACGAGTACAGTTGCACTGCACTGCATATGCCACTTGCCCACGATTCGTCAACCAACGCAAATCCATGGGAGAAACTCTGTGTCGATTCTCCTAGTCGCCTTCCCATTGGAGAGTGGACTGAAGCTGCAGGCGTTCGGAATCTACCATTTCAACGGTTCTGATTCGTCAAAGATATTCCAGGCATGCTTGGTTCATGGCTAATTTTTCATAACGAGTCTTAGGTAAAGTGTGGCTTGCTATAAAATATATGGTCATAAGCTAGGCAAAGTTAGCCAAGAAACCGAGTTATGACACATGGGTCATGAAACAAAAAATGTGTGGTAAATCATAGTTATAGCAATAAACCAAACAGCTACCTAAGAAACTATGACGCGGTTAAGATCAGTCTCCAATGATGCTAAGTGTGTAAAGCTGTGTGGGAGAAGAAACATATAAAACGAAGTAAACGAAAACGGTCGTTGTTATCTGAGAAATCGATGGAATTGTTTGCACTTTCCTCGTGCGATTCTCAATTGCGGCCTGAAGTCAGGCCATGAAATCTGCCGATATGTTCACCTAACTCTGCTTAAGAATTGAGGCAGAGGCGCTGAGCCATAAAGAATTAGGAATGTCCATATACCATATGGCATCACCCTAACCAGAAGAGGCAAGATGGAACAAATACCGAGCTAACGTATGAGCAGAAAAAGATTCTCTCTGCTGAAATGATATGGCGCTACTGGTAACAGAACAATATTTTAAGTTGTGTGTTTAGATATTATTCCTACCCGAATTAACATTGTTGAACAATTCGGTAGACATTATTGCCCTTTTTTTCTGCAGTACCTTATTCAATCAAGCTCATTTAACCCTGACAAAACTAAATACACGATATTCATCAACTTCTTCATTGAAATGTACAAATTCTTGTAATGGATGTACCTAAAATTATCAACAGTACACTACTGTGCTTTGAAATTGTTCTATCTGGTAACTAATGCAGCTTAAAACATCAAATCTCACCAATGCAAAATCTTAAAACAGTAAATATTACAAATTATTGTAAGGGATGCACCTATATCTTTTTCCCCTTTCAAGTGGCAAACTGAAGTACTGGACTGATATGAGACAGGTATTACAGCACTATTCACTGCTTTTGAATACCCTCTCCACTTTTCTGAACTCTGAAGCCATGTGATGTGCAACTTCTGTGATCCGAGTATTTGACTTTATCTTGGAAACTGGTAGGCGCCATAGCCAACTGCATGCTATGGTGCTAACCTGGTGTTGCAAAATTCCAACAGAATGACGAACTTTGGGATGGAACATTCCATTTAAAATAGCCAGGAGTGGAAACTTATGGATGCATGAGAGTTGTTAAAATTTTCCTCCATTGCGTTGCTCCATTAGTGGATGGCGAAAGTTGCCTCTAGAAGGGAATGGCCATTCGTGGCAGCACTCCTGGCTACCTATTTAGGATATAGTATACCCTTGCTGTCAGGCACCAAATTCATCAATAAACAATGAGTAGATGCCGTTCAAGAATCGGTAGATATCTCGAAGTGGAAAGCAAACGTCACTAAAATACTATAGATATCTCGAAGTGGAAAGCAAACGTCACTAAAATACTATACTTACTGGTAGTAAGCTTTGCTTGTTTCGATCTTTTGCTTGCGCGGAAGCAATCGTGCATATATGCATGTGCTACGATGGCCTAATTGACACAGCTCAAGTCTCAAGACAAGATTTGCAGAGTTGCTTAGAAGGTAGCAGTATAGGTGTGATGATGAACCCTATTTACATATACTTAAATGAATTTTCAAGAAAAATTCATAATAGATAAATTTTTGAAAATATTACACAAGTAAATACACAGTATCAGAAGGCTCCACAAAAAAATTTATAATTTTTAACCCCATTTACTATATTTAATAATTCTTACAAAAAAATGCATAATAATTAAAAAAAAAAACAAAAAACAAAAAAGTGCTACAGTGGCAGACGTGGGTGGGCGCACGCTACCACTGTAGCATAAAAATTTAAAAATTATTTCTACATCTAAAAAAAATTGAAAATAAGGAAAAAAAATAAGGAAAAACACGGTGCAGCGCGGCGCGAGGTGGGCGTCGCTTGCGCGACGTGGCGGTGGGACCGGACGGGCGCGGGTGGCGCGCGCGTGTGCGACGTGGCGGCGGGTGGCACTGCGGTGGTGGATCGGGTGGGCGCGCGACGTGGCGGCACGGCAATGGCCGGGCGCGGTGGCGAGTGTGCGCATTGTCATTTTTGCAAATACGGTTTGCGTATGGTCAGAAGTGCAAATACGGTTTGCAAACCGGCCGTATCCGCCAAAAACTCTCATTTAAAGTTCTGGGTCGTGCTATATACTCCGTATCTTGAGCAGAATCCTCTTGACGATCAATTCCTTTTCTATAACCCATGGACGCTTGATTATCGTCCTGTAGATTTTGAAAATCTTTATTTAAGTCAAGCCTAGAATATGTTGATACGATTATCACTGCTTAAATTTATCTTGAAGGTTTTACCACTTAACATTTTAGATCTAGTTGGTCGACAATGCAACGATTATGAAGATCATGCACAGATCCCGAAGATATGTTGGCTATCAGTCAAATCCTTATAGTACAAAATCCTGGATTGGATTTGTATTACATTGGGGTAGTGCAGCCATCTCTTGACAGACATTTAAGCAGATTGTGTTTTTATATGTCTTTATAGATAGCTCCTCCATGTACAATATGTATTGTTTCTTGTGTTACAGTTGACTACTGCATGAGAGACGGTCCAATTCTCGATGCTCCCCCTCTCTCCTCTACATCGTCTCGCGTACTACGTGTCAATACTTACAGACAGCTGACATCAAACCATTGCACATGCTCTTAGGTCATGTACAATGCATCAGCTGTCTATAGTCTCTACCACGTAGGATTTAAGCTGATGTGGATGAAAGAGAATAGAGAGAGAAAATATGTTGTCTACAATTCTGTAGCCGACTGTATCACCAGAACCAAGGAAAGCATTAAAAGATTATGTGATCTATAAAGACAATCCATTGTATGAGTTGTCTACAGATGATATGAAGAGTTACTGTAGACAGCAGTTATTTATACTATTATACATGATCTTACATTGTACATGCCTTGACTTGGCTGTACTAACAACTTTATTATATACATAGTACATGGAATTATCCCTCATCGAATTACCTCTACAAACCAAAATACATTAGCTGGCACAACCCCCGCTCAGAGCAAGCGGCCCAGATTTCGAATGGAAGTCCATTGCGGTGGTCAGATTCATTTCCGTTACCCAAGAGACACACGCTGTTTGGTTGTTGCTGAGCGCCTAGCGTGATGCTGCCCTCCGAAAGCGAGCAGTGATCGATCTTTTTGCATGCCGAACCGGTCGCCGATCCGATCGTGCGGACCCCTCTGACGGTCGGACAGTCTGCGCCATGTACTGGCCGACATTGTGCTCTGCTCCCAACTGTCGACCACTCCAACGTCTCGTAGTGTGCTTGCACACACCTCACCACACACACATATGCGCGAGCGTCTCCTTATCACATGTCTAGAAAGAAGGAGATCGAGAATAAATCTGTAACCTTACAAAATATCTACTGAAAGCGCACTCGTATATACATAAAGGTGTGAACTTAAATGATATATTTCAACATAAAAGTTTAAATGACATAGTAAAGATTCAAGTGGAACAAATTACATGTTTCTATTACAACCGACATCACAAAATATTGTTTGTGTTGGTGGGCTGCTGACTATTGATTGTTGAGAATAACATAATGTAATTTATTGTATAGCTTGTGTATTATATTAGGTATATATACTGTATAATGAATTTGTATGCAAAATTTTTGGAAGTGCAACTGCACCCATGCATTAGTGTGGCTCCGCCACTGCCTGCAGCTTAACAGTGAAAACCGTTAAACGCCAGCTGCACGTACGTACGTACGCGTGCGTGCGTGCGTCAACTTCTGCGAATTATAAGTAGGCTGTAGGCTGTCCGGTGATTACTTGATTAGCGCGTTGATTCGGATCCAGGCAACACATGAAACTGCTGCGCCAGCTCTGAAAAGTGAAAACGAAGTGGGGGCACATCCACTGCAGATTCTCATTGTTCCTCCGAACAAACAATTAACCACCATGCACCAGCAGCAAACATCGCCCGGTTCGTTCACCCAATCGGAGCACGCACGCAGTTCTCTTCCCTGCTCCACCTTTCCGTTTGTTTACCAAAACACGGTTTCCCCTGTCGCTGCCGACGTAGCAGCAGTACATAAAGTACGCAGTTATCTCACCTCTCACCGGAAACGCGCGTTCTCGGTCACCCTAGCTCGGTGGATGGAGAGTAAGAAAGACTCAAATCTCGATCGAGTCCCCGCCCTCTCAGGCACCGCGACGACGGCACGAACGGCCCCCTTTCCGATGGCTGGACGTACGCGACGTGATGTGCCTTTCCTATCTTTTTCCCTGTGCCGCGCGAGCGAAGGTCCCCCCGCGCCGCGCCGATCGAGCCGAGCGGTTGGTCGCTCGCTTGTTCAAACGCTGCCCAAAAGTCGGCGGCCGGTCAGTGGCGAGTCGCTTTCCGGGGCTGCCGCCTCGCGCGCGCGCGGCCGTCGCTCGCGGTCGCGGCCGGCTGGGGTAGCGGTTGGCACGCATGCGCGCGCACGGTCCCGCATGCGTTCGATGTGATTAGAATCCTCTGAAAATCCAAAAGATGCACGAGAAAGGAACGGAGGAAGGTCGGTGCTAATTCCCTAATGGCAGTCGCCATCGACTTTGGCTTATCATCTTTTTCTTTCTTAAGTGAGGATAAGGCCCCGCGTTCGTTCTGCAGATTGGTTGGTTGCTTCCAATGGTTTAACCTGGCTTTTATACGAGGGATTGTTAGGTCAGGGCCAGATGAGCTGAGGCTGCGCCGGTTTCCATGTAAGCCAGAAGCCGGCCATGCATAACCAAATTGGTACCTAATAGGCCAATACGCAATCCGCGTATCGCTCACCATCTTCAGGCAGGGCGACGAGAAAAGATGAGTTCCATGTGTTGAGTGCATCGTCTACTTGTGCACTCTAAAAAGAAAAGTCGAGGGCACATGGTGTTGAGATACGAGTAGACTACACTAGCGAGCAATTAAAAATTTTACCATGTAAACTAGGAAGTCATACAAATAAGATATCATAGATCGTTATCACTAGAAGTGCAATACAGCTGAAGAAGAGTTGGAGCAATATGGTCCAACGTCGTATGAGTCGATGTAGTTGAAGTTGTCAATCGTCCAACGTCTTTGGTCGTCGATCGTTTCCTCTAGCAGCCTCTCGCTTTCCCTACGTACGTCGCAGATTGCCCTCGGTCAGCGCAGTAGCGATCGTAAGAGTGCCTCTACGGTATCCGTACGTCCTGGGGTGGAACGTCGTGCACCGGTGTGCTAGCACCTGCGCGCACGACAGGGCCTGCGAGAGGTGGTGGTTAGGGTTTCAGTAGTTGGTCCAACAATTCCAAAAACCACATGTTTCCCCTTATAAAAAGCCAACAACAGAGCCAATCCGAACTAGTTTATTCTAATCCATCAAGTGTATGACTCTGTAAGTTCATGCGTAATCGATCGTGACCCAAAACTTCTTTCCAATCCACAAGTTAGTAGTGGTTCCTAATAGGATATAACGACTCCCGAATATACATAAAGATCATACAAGACGAACCTTATGCAATATGATCTACGACTAGATCCTTATAATTGGTGACCAATTCGTAACACTTTACGACCAGTTCGTTGGTCAGTTTGTGATCATGTACAACCAGTCCGTATCCCCATATGACCAGTTCTTATATGGTCGGACTAAGCGACCTACTTGTGTATTCCTTTTTTGACCCACAATATTTGATCGAATTCTAGTTGAGATATATATCATCGATGAGTTGTTCAATCTTTTCTCGATCTAGTGATGGACAACTTTGTGTGGTCAACACTTTGGCCACTTGTAGTATCAGGGATGGAGCATAGTGAGGGCCAACATGGGCCGTCACCTCTAGCTTTTTTGGGAAAAAATTTAAATATCATGTATGCAGCCGGCACCTGCACTGTAGCCTCAACCCTCAGGCCTTAGGTGTGCAACTCAACAGCCTACCCAGCTCAATAGCCCATACTTCGTCAGTCCCTGGCAGCCTGCACACCTGAGGGCTGAGCCGCTGACACAGAGGTCCGTTTTAGCCTCTTAGGCCCTGTTTGGTAGAGCTCCATATTCTTATTTTTCTGATTCTGCTCCAGATTCTCTGAGAATCCACTTCTCTGAGAATCAAGAGCTGTCTGTTGAAAGCGTTTGGCTGGTAGGTTGACTCCAAAAATCATATGAGGGAGGATTAGAGGCAAATAGACCATGTTACCCCTGGTTGTAATAATTCAATTGTATTTATGTCTTTCTCTTATGTATTTGTACACAAATTATAGAATTTTTCCCCAAATTTTTTTCCCCACGTTGTATCTATACACAATGCTATGTTACATTACATTTACACTTCATGACGGATTACAACTGTGTATTAAAAAAAATTGTACTGTCCACGCTGTGATAGATGAAGCGGAGATATCACATTCATATCGTATAAGTGTTCAAATGATAATTAAATGATATTACGTACAAGTATTGAAATGATAAATAAGTCAAAACCAAAGACCACAAAAATTCACAAGTAGTGTGTCCATCATCCTGAATGAGCAATTGCACTTGCAAGATCATCACGGAAACTATCCATGGATGTAGCACTAGTTTGCGATGTTGACGCATCCGATGCATCCTGAGAAATGACATATTTGGCATATCTTGATGGTATTGTAGGTACATAATTAGGATCCCGATCGAACCTACAAAAATGCATGTCCGGCGAAGCATGTTCACGTATGAAGTTGTGGATTCCCATGGTTGCTGCAACAATCATCTTTTGCTTGGACATAGGAAAGCTCGGCATCTTAAGGAGAATTCTCCATTTCATCTTCCATACACCAAAGGACCTCTCAGTTACGTTGCAAACACTCGAGTGCAAATGGTTGAATTTCTCTTTCTCACCACTAGGAGCAACAACTCTCCGAAATTCTGGAACATGGTACCTTTGGCCCTTGTATAGCGCTAAGTACCCAGGCCTGTTTGGATAACCGACATCGACAAGATAATATTTACCTACAACATAAGACGGAAAATCCATGTTTATCAACATCCAATGCATGAACATTTCAAGTAAATAATTTTGTAAATGATACCAAGCAAAGAAAAATACCCTGTGGAGGATGTGGAAAGACTTCCCGGTCTACATCCAATGCATGATAAAGCACACTAGTATCGTGCATAGCTCCTGGTTGTCCAATAGATGTGTATGTGAAGCGCATGTCAAAATCACATACCGCCATGACATTCTGTGTTGCACTTCCTGATCTACCAATATATCTAATTAGATCTTCGAGCAACGATTGCAGAATGTGTGTACCATCGATAGCTCTAATACAATCTTTGAAATGTGGCCACATCCTTCGATCATTTCTAATTCTACTGTGAACCGTAGAGAAGTTTGGATCCTTTGGTCTCACAAAATCTTTAGACATTCGGACCACACATTGCAAAACCTCATCAAACTTCCTGCTAATTGTCTCACCAGAATGCTTGAACCGATTTTGCGCTCTTCGGTTAGATTCACAGCCACCACATATGTATAGAAAAAGAGCTAGTGCTTCAATTGAACTTGTATGCGTAGTTGATTTCAAATCATATGTACTCACCAAAAGGTCATGTAGACTGTGAAAGATCGTAGCATTCATACGAAACATGTGGTAGCTTTTCTCCTGGAGTGGTCAAAGTTTCATTCACCCAACCCATTCCACTAAGCCGAGAAGTCCTAGGCTCATTCTTGTCCAAGTAAGTTGAGTGATAATTCTCCATGATAATTGCAGTAGCAGCGAGGTGACTTGACATGTTTTGCCACAGACGCATCATCTGTACGTCACACTCATGTTCCTCATCTGATAAATTACTCCCTTCACTATCACTTTCAGAAGACGACATCTGTACATGAACATACAAAAACACAACATAAATGGCAATTAAAAAATACATGAGCACGCATTGGGTCCAAATAACAGTTTATAACTAGTGCAAAATGTCTTATAATCCAAAAAAAGTCTTACAACTAATAGAGAAATAATAAAGAATACAAGATAAACTACTTGTAGTAATGTCTCCAAAATCATCCTAACGTTACAATAAATTTTCTATTTGCCATACTTGGCATCGTACTTCCTTTTGAGCCATGCAAATCGTTCTTCACTATTGCACAAGGTCATAAACATTTCCCTTTGCTCCTTCTTTACGAAAATTTCAGATGCAATGAAGTGCTCATTACTCCTATTAATAGCACCACACTCTTTAACCAACTCCATTACATCCTTGATGCTACACACCGAGTTTTCCTCTCTTTTTTGCAAATGCTTCAAAATATGCATGCGACTTCTCATTCAACTCAAGAATTCTTCTCAGTTGATCTTGCATGACCACAGAACCACTCTTTGGTTTCTTCCCCTTATCATTGCTTGGGCCGCAAGCTCTCTTTCCTTTCCTACCAATTGGTGATTCATCTTCACAATCACTGTTATATTTGTCTTCACACTCATCTTCAAGATCTTCAATATCAATAGCTGTCGGTGCACACACAGGGCTTTGAGGCAATGTTCCCATTGCAGGAGACCAATGGTCTTCACCGGTGTTACAAATGTCGTCAAACATCTTGGACAACAACTCCTCATTTTGAAGTTCAGCCTTCTCAAACTTGGAACATCCTTTATATTCCTGTCAATGCCAAGTGTTACAAGTTAAACCTTCACTAATAATAGAGCTAGGTGTGTACATTAGTGCATTTAAAAATAGGTAATGAGTAATAACATACTTTTTTTAATTTCTTTCACCGTTCGGCGGTGGCCTTTATTGTATTCTTTTCATGGTCCTAACCCAAGCATGTCTCCTTTGTCCTCAATTTTCTCCAAATGTTGTAATCGTTCTTTAATTTATCCCACTTGTTCTTTAATTGCAACTTTTTGTATTGCAGCCCAGTCTTCTCTGCAAATATTTGTATCACAAGAGTATACCCTGGATTGTTCAAATGGGTACTCGGGCGATTGCTCTGCTTCTACTTGTTCAACAAACAATTCACACACTATCCTAGTGTTCTCATTGTTCCACTCAGCGTTATCAGCCATCTGCATATTTGGCCCATTAATTTTGTTTATCAAATTGACAACAACAAAGAACCATCAAAAGAACCATATAGAGCTAGATATGTCTAGCCAAATTTTGTTATATTGTCTCATGTGACAACATCAAATTGACAAATTTTGTTATATTGTCTCATGTGACAACATCAAATTGACAACAACAGAAGCATCAAACAACCAACAATGACGTCATTCTCATTTTGACTAAAACAATATAGAGCTAGATATGTCTGTATATATAACAACAGAGTTATCTGCATATATAACAACAAGATAACATTTTGCTGATCATAATATGAATCGACATAATATGAATCAACATTTTGCTGATCATAACATTTTCCTTCTTTTGACTCAAAATATGAATCAACATGATATGTTGATGTAAGAAGATAAGATTTGACTGATCATATCAAAAATAGCAAGTAATAATCATTTTGCATTTAATTGCATTTGACTGATTAAATCAAAATTTGGTTATGTCATCTCATCTACCTATATTTGGAGCAGCATTGTCAATCACATATTCAAACACATATCTGGGAGTTAATTGATAATATTAGGGAACACAATCTAAAGTTCAATACTCACATTAAAAAAAACTACTGATAAGAAACATGTTTCAAAGTTTGAACATTGTAGCACTGGACATTAAAAAAACTACTGATAAGAAGCAGGTTTCAATTCTTGAACATTGTAGGTTTCAAAGCTTAAACTATTGAATTCTAGAGAAACTGGATCAGTTGTTCTCTCTAGGTGACTGCTTGCTAAAGAAGAAGAATGTGTGTCCCATGAACCAGAAGCAAGCAGCATGCCATGATACATTTGAAGTATACCATAAAGAACATAGTGATTTAACAAAATACATCATTAGTGGTACTTGCATACATATTGCTTCAATCTGAACAAGAAATCTACACTAATTGGTATCATTGACAATATTCATAGATAATCACAGATTCAAACACACATCCAATCATGATATCCAGGACTTCCATCAGCTAAACAGAGCACAAAATTGAGCATATTACACAGAGTGGACAGAAAGGGCAAGTAGCTCACAGCTCCAATTCAAATGAACACACATCATCCATGACACACACAAGCCATCCAACCATTCATCTCCAATTGAATTATATTGGCAGATTACATTCACAGTTCACAGTTCACTGATGTCAAGTTTTCTTGACATGTGCAATAACATTCAAAGATGCATGACAAAAATCATGATTCACTAAGAAAAAAATCCAATTCACAGATTCATTTGTGCGTACTACTCGTTTCATAACCAATCATTCACAGATGCAAGACAAAAATCATCAATCACGATTTGATGAAACTACATTCGACAAAGAAAATTGGTTGACAAAACCATTAGTTCACATATGATTCAGTTCATACATGCATTACTTCACAGATGCTTCAGTTCACAGAGTGGGTTGTAGCTTCACAGATCATAGATGCAAGACAAAAATCATCAATCACGATTTGATGAAAGTACATTCACATACACAGAGAAAACTCGTGTCGGCCGACGAACAAGAAGGAGACGAAGGGAGGAGTAGGGAGGGCAAGGGGGACGGCCGGATCTAGAGCTCTACCTTCACAGGAGTCGGCCGGTGGTGCTCGGGAACGGCGGCGGCGAAGAAGGTAGGGAGCGGCGGCGGCCTCTAGGGTTTCCTTAGTCGGCGGTCGTCGTCTTCTCCAGGCGGTGGACTCCAGGTCTGGCGGTGGCGCAATGGAGGACCGGCGGGGTGCACAAGGGGGCCAGAGGCGGCGCTCTGGGGTCGGAGGCGGCGCGCTCGGGCCCGACACCGATATCGCCTCTGTCGCCTCGGTTGTGAGAGAGGTGGAGAAAGAACGAAGAAAGAAGGAAAGCGAAGCGTCAGGCGTCTCTCGCGCAGGCAACTCGGGGGTAAGTGGATGGCAATCGGCGAGTAAATAACTTTAACTTCAATGGGTATTTTTGTTTTATCAAGTTAGATTCTTACGAGAATCCAAGGAAAGGTTGCTTCTCCTCCCTAGTGTATTTTTGAGACAGGTTCACGCGAGAATCAGAATCGAATGGTTTTGAGAATTATGGTGTTTGGTACGGCTCCACGAATCGATTGAGAAGCTGGGAGTAGAAGCTATATCAAACCAGACCTTAGTCTTAGGAGTTACTAGTTAGGAGAGAGTTGAGTTGAGAGACGACCCGACGAGGAGAAACCCCAGGGCCGGTTGGCCCTCTTACGATTTTGTTGAAACTCCGTCTTTGTGTAGTATGGTCATGTATTTCTTTTATTTGAGCACATCGAGAAGTCCAAATATATCTCTGATGTTATGTTAGGAAGACAAATCTCATGTTTGTTGCTGCGCACACGATCACGAGCCATGATTCTTGCTGTCCAGCTCGTACATACATATCGTGGAAAAAGCTGAGAGGAACTCTGTCATTGCCTTTAGTCCCCGTTTGTTGTTTGTTTTGGACGTAAGCTCTGAAGCCATTGGTTCTGCAAAGAAGATGCATTTGATCGCGACTGTGCGTACGTACGTACCTCCGTGATTTGATTACGTTGCGACGGATACGCTCCGTGATTGTGATGCGTTTTTTTTAAGAAGAAGAGGGGAAACCCTCCGTTTCTTTTATTAGAAACCCAACTACAAACTTGTGCAGCCAGTTTACCTGTGACCAGTTAGCCGCGGCGGTGTCATACCTTTAGCTTCGGTGTAAGTGATGTTTAGCTAGGTGTTTTAGTTAAGGTTCTCCTCCTGTGTGGTGGTGGTGTTGTCCATTAATTTATCCGCTAGGCTTTGCCCTTGCATAATTTTTCTTTTTTTACCGTGTTAGAGATGTCAAGCCAAACTCTATAAGTTCTTGCTCCGATTTGGAGACTTGTGGCTTCAACACCAAACGTGTACTAACTAATTGGAGTCACTAGAGTATATGGGACATCCATGATTATACTTGAGTGGTGTAGACGAGTCATTAAAAAATGGTCCGGACGCCCAAAGATATAGGTATCAAATTGAGCCCAATTTCTCTAACAATTTGAGCCCAAGTACAAACGGACCTATTGGGCCTCCAATTCTTTGCAGACCAGGCTAATAAACTCTTCTCGCGCCGCCCACCGCTCCTCTTTTACCTTCTCGACGACGGCCCACCAACTATACGATCCGCCGCGCTTCCAGAAGCTTTCGCCGTTTCGCGGCGCGCCCATGGCGGCGGAAGGCAAGGCCCCGACGCTATCCGAGGTAGGGGAAGCCATGGCTCCATCCCTTTCCAGCTTGTTCTCTTATTAGGTACAGCATCCCGATGTGCTTACGCGGCGGCTCCCGTGGACTGGTGCCGTGGCGCGGCCAGATCCGTCAATTTTTGTTATCACCTCGTGGACGGGTTCAGGCGGAGGGTTAGAATTGGGTTTCGTACTTGTAGGTTTATAGGGGGTCAATATGTTAAGTTTGATTGCAGTGCAAGAATCAGTGACACTTCTGTGTCCTCCTTTGGAATTGATTCAGTTATCGTTGCTGCTCGTTACTGTCACTTCTAGTAGATGCCGAAAATTTTATCTTCAGATGCTGTACCGCGGGAAATCTGTTGTTTATTACGCAGCTTTGGTGCGAATGAAGGCACAGATCCATAGGTTTTCGCGGAGTTTCATAGGTTCAAAAGGGGGGAAGTGTTTATTTTGTTGGTAGTACAGTAATTTGTAGTTGATTGGGTCGTGGAGTTGGTTTGATGGTATTCCTTGTATTCTTGTGTGTTCATATATGATCTACTTCTGTAAGGACAAGCATATGTGTATGTGATCTCACCTTATGGAAATGGTGGCTGCAATGACAGTTAAACCGTCTGTCCACACTAAAATGTATATCATCTTATGAAGTTATCGGTTATCGTTTATATTATATATTTTTATTACTTTTATTATGTATATACTGTCGTACCGATGCACCGGAGTTTTTTTTGGAAATGCTGTACCAGTGTACCGGTATCGCGTACCTGTGCACCAGACTCCCACCCAAGGAGATCTCAGTGGAAAATTCAGCTGAGTAGAAATCTGCTATTAGCAATGTAGCTGAAATTGTTCCCCCGAAAGATGCTGAAACCCCACCAGCTGATGAGACCACTGCTGCTGTTGAGGAAGAAAGTGAAACTCCTGTGGTGAATGAGCCCGCTGAGAGGCCAGAAGCAGAAGAAACCAACCCTGCTGCAGAGGAAAGCAATGAGGCTGCTGAGGAAACAACTGATGAATAATCAGAAATTAAGGTATGATATTACCAACTAGTGGCAAATAATTACATTTGTAAGTCAGTACTAAATATATATTAATACACAGATTGAGACAGCTCCAGCAGATTTCCGTTCCCCACAACAAATCAAACAAGACATTGCTTCACACGCTATCGTCGAATATCATAGTTATGGCCATACTCTTTTGGAAACGATACATTATTGGTGTCATTTGAAATTTTGAATCATTGCCAGTAATGATTTTGTAACAGGTGCATAGCTGCAAAAGGAGAGGGTGCTCCTGAGTGTGAAAAGTTTGCGAAGTGCTATCAATCACTTTGTCCAAGTGAATGGGTATGCATACTTGTTTCAAGCTCTATTTTTTTAGTGCTGCCTTTTCAGTTTGTTCTGAGGTAATGAGATAGGTATTTTTATGGCGTATGGAGCTTCTGTAGCTCTGTTTCTGTTTTCCCACTAACCTCTGACCCGCCTACCAGTGGTGTATTATCCGAGGACTTCCATTAGATGCTAAAACCAGCACTATGCAGTAATATAATTGTTACCTTTTCAACGCCCAGAACTTTGTGGTTTCAAGTTTATTGTTCTTGTTGCGCTTTAGCCATACCCCATACATCTTCATTCTAGAGGATTACTGTTATTAGAGCAACTCCTTGACCTTGGTTCACGTGATGGAGTAGGTTAGTTACTTAGTTGTGTTCAATGGGTTGATTTTCTGTAGTCCTTTTGAGTGAGGTTTGGATGTTGGGGCAGCTATATGGTGTATGCACTATAATTCAGAAAGCTTGTAAATTGGCATTTGACTATTTGAGAATAAAACCTGCTACGTAAGGGCTATGATAATTTTGCTCAGATGGCTACCATAAGAAATGATATGTATGGGTATGCTTTAGCTTAAACAATGATGTTATGTAGAATATGTACAATGCTCTCTGAACTT
Source organism: Ampelocalamus luodianensis (assembly GCA_036346255.1). Lineage (NCBI taxonomy): Eukaryota > Viridiplantae > Streptophyta > Magnoliopsida > Poales > Poaceae > Ampelocalamus > Ampelocalamus luodianensis. Next base: position 4,956,216 of record CM070630.1, on the reverse strand, counting down.
TGTTTTTGTTTTCTTGGTGACCATCTTTACGGGTTTGTGGCATTTGGGCTTTTATATGCTATTAAACATGAATTATTAGTAGATATTGGGCTTTACTTTATATAGTTATATTGCTTTTTGTTACGCAAAACATACCCATTTTTACGGCACAGCCTTTCTCAACTTGATGGCATGGCTGTATTTTGTGCAGATTGAGCGTTGGAACAAGCAACGTTAGAATGGCACATTCCCTGGACCCTTGTAGACTGTAGTGGTGCTCAAAGAAAAACCCATGCTGTCATCCCGACCTATCTTCCTTGATAACGGGACAAAGTTATCAGGAGCTGAGAAATCGTCAGTTTTTTTAGTGTTCTTACAAATAATTTTTTTGACTTGTTCTAAGTCGAAGGAGGTGCTTCTCAATTCCTCCTAACGATTATTCAGTGGATTGTTCAAGAATCCACCTTTAGAATTTAACGAACTTGCTGTTCCACTGAGCGCTGTTCAAGATGATCTTGTTGGTTGCATACTTGCATAGGAAAGTTCGAAACCATATGGAATAAATTATTGTCCTAGTTCTTGCAGTGTCATGTTTTTAAGAAAGTAATATTTCATTCCGAGCTGTTGTTTGCCAACATTTTATCTAGTTAATTATGGCGCTTAGTGCACTGACAGCACGCTGATGGGTCATGAGTTTTGCTGTGCTATAAAGATTATTTATTATTCTACATGCACTTACAAGGAAGCGTTTGGTAATTCACATGTTCTCATATGTATAGTGTTGCCTGAATCTGTTTTGGGTGGTTTTGAATTTTGGACGACCTTTTTATTTTTATTATTCATTTGTTCTTATCCTGAAATCCTACGATGACTCGATCAGGCAGTAGATCTGCAGCCTCTGCTCTAGTTTTGAGTTCGACCTTCTTGGCTTCACCTTCACGGCTAGGGATTGTGCTGAGATGAAACAGTTTGCTCCTAGGCCAGCCTGGCTCTTCTTTCAGCGTGCATGATTCGACAGCGGCACGGACGCACAGCGCCGCTAGTGGCTTGTTCAGGAGCACCGGCACGCGTAGTTCCTGCAGCACTTTTGCTACACTGGTTGCTACATCCATCTGACTTTACATACCCATGTTAATGTGCTCCTATGCATTTACACGCCCAAAAGCAACTTCTAGCTCGGCGGGCTGAACGGTTGAGCTGAACACGTTTTGTTTTTGACAATCTGGCTGATAGGTTGGCTGAAGGTTATGAATTGGGAAACGTCTGGAATGCCCCTGAAGCAAATGACAGCTATTAACGACAACTAACAACAGCGACAAGTAACGACAAATGATGGCAATTAATGACAATTAACGATGGTTAGGGACGATTAACGACAATTAACGGCAGGGCATTCATCCAGGGTGGCGGCGCGGCAGGCGGAGGCGGCTGGAGGGACGAGGCCAAGGCGGCGGCGGAGGAGGAGGAGGAAGGAGGAGGTCGAGGCGGCGGCGGAGGAGGAGGAGCAAGGAGGTTAGGGCGGTGATGGCTGGAGGGAGGAGGTCGGGCCGGCGGCGGCAATGGAGGAGGGATGAGGTCGGGGCGGCGACGTCGGAGGAGGTCGGTGGTTTTGTTGAGTGGCAAGTGGTGGATAAATAACCCCGAACTCTAGGGGGCAAACTCATAACCCCATCCCGCCGAAGTCGTGGGAAGTTGCCCAGAGTGGCTTTCGGCTTCCCCACTTTCAAACAGCTCCCGGCTTTTCCAAAAACGGCTAGAGAAAGTCGTCTGTTTGGGATGACTTCTAGCTTGCCCTAGCGAAAAGCCGAAGCCGTCCTAAACAGGCCCATGATTCCCCTACAGCGCGACTGTCGTTAAGGCCTTGGCTCGGCACACGTGTAGCCTTTCATTGTACATGGGCATGCACGTCAACACACAGTGGTTACGTCCCGCGAAGCAAACGTGCCAAAAAAATGTACAGAGAGGTCGGCCTCGGAGGAGAACCCCCACCGTCACCGTGCGCTTCGATCCCCTCTAGTGGCGTCGCGGCCGTAATGTGACATCATGTCTGCAGCGGCGTAGCTTTGCTAGCCCGTAATACTTCTTGCCTGCTTCTGGGTACACCTCGTCTTCCCATAAGAGTCTTTGACTGAATTGACATATTTTTTATTTGCAATAGAAAATGCAAAAATGGCACCGTGGTATGCACTTATAGTGCTCTTAGTCCGCGAAAGCCACCTGCCCTGCTTCTAGGCCACCTACAACAGGCCACCTGCCGCGCTCCCAAATCACGATAGGTATGTGCCTGCCTATGGCATGAACGTGCACAGGCCACTTGCTGCGTCGCACAGGTAGCCTGTCATGGTCTGAGAGTGGGGCAGGTGCCTTCCATGGACTCAGAGCGCGGTAGAGGTGCCAATTTTGTCATTTGAACATGAGAGGCTACATTTGCTGTTTCATTTCATACAGATGCTAAATGCATGCATGCTAGAGCAAAACAAGTACTCATTCAAAGCTCATGTGGTACCAGCGTACCCATCACCATTAGTTGGTATAAAGCAAGGGTGTTGCGTTGACTGCTTCATCTATCAGTTTTACTAGAGCGAGAAGAGAGGGTGGTCCAGCTAGAGCTGGCCAAATGGCCGGCCCAGCATAGGCACAATGCGGCACGACCCATCGTGGCTGGCTAATAGGTGGGTCGTCCCGAACCACGTGCTGGGGAGACGGCCTAGGCACGACCCGATGGCCTGTCATGCTGTGTCGGGCCAGTCTGAGCCCATTTAGCCCAACATGCCGTTTTGGCCCACTTAACCCGTTAGGCCCAAAAATCCAAAAAAATCAGGAAAAAATGTAGAATTCAGAAATAAATATAAAAATTATAAAAAAATATGAGAAAATCATATTGAAAATGTAATAAATAGCTTTATTAATGTTCAAATGGCTGCCTCGTTGAAACCTTTGCCAAGTAAAAACTCAACATGAGAAAACATTGACAAAGGAAAAAAGAGTACATCCTATAGCTCTACATACATCCTTGTTCTACGTGTCGTTGTTTAGGTACAGATTTTTGAATACTTTTGACAACTCTGAATTTTCCACAGAGTGTTGTATTCTGAATCAGCTTGTTCCCAGTCCTTCATAGTTAGAAGTATCTCCACCATCTCACTTGTGAGACTTGTTCTTCTCTCCTTAGTATTCTTCCAGAAAGACTCAAAGCAGACTCGGAGGAAACCGTCTAGACAGGAACAGTTAACACATCATATGCAAGTATGGATAGCACAAGATATGTTAACTTATGGGCTTGCCACCATTGCAAAATTTGAAGCCTTCTGAATTGAAATCCACCGTATCGTTGTCTAGATAGGTGGATAGTTCCCCACTCCTTGGGGTTCTTGGCTGAGTAGGTGGCGCTGTAAAAGAAGAAGACCTGGACCTAGAGGAAGAGCCACCAAGATCTTGTCCCACATATTTGTTTTACTACTTGAGGCGCGGGCTACTAGAGATCGTTGCAAGTGGACTCGCCAGAACTTATTTTTATACCTTTGGTAAACCTCGTGTAACCAAGAATGGATTTCTATAAAATAGTTAGTATAGTCTAGCCCTGTAGCATCACTAAGAAGATCAACTACAATACTAAATGCTTCAATTTTAGCTCTAGGATCTTAAACAAATGCAAATGCATATAGGTAAGAGATTTCTCTCCAACATTTAAGGTATTTGCTTTTCATAGCAACAATAGCCTCACGTAAAACTAAATTATTTTTGTACATTTTCAATTGAGTTGCAATCTGTAAAATACTATGCACAATGATAGGAGATGTTAGATAGTAGACAGAGAACAAAGCAACAGAGGCCCCATAAAAAATTTCTAAAAACTGTAGTATCTTCACAGTAACGAACCAATATTGTCCAGTCAATAGTATACTACTATTAATGCTATGATAGTGCGTTTGAATAAAAACAGAAAAAATACTCTTATATGGTAAAAGACTCTCAAGCATCACGTAAGTAGAATTCCATCTTACCGGCATGTTCAAATCAAACTTTCTTGGACATACACCCATCGCTCTGCAAAAGTTCTTATATGTTGCTATTTTTATGTTAGAATTATTCAAGAAAGAAATCACATCGTGTCGACGATCAAGTCTTGGATGATAATGGGATTGCTCTTTATTGCAATGAACTGGATCTTCTGAGGGGTGCCTTGATTTTATAAAATAAATTTGTCGAAGAAAAATGACTAAGAGTTCTTGGATGAGAATGGGATTGCATATTCACCTTTATTGCAATGAACTTGATCTTTCGCCGCTTGTCTCGCATCGTCTCCGGTGGTTCTTCTTAGACAAGGTGGTGGACTAACCCTACGCCGCGCGCCACTGCGATCTTCACCGCCGCCACCTCCAGCCCCGCCGGAAGGCCACCCGCCGCCGCTAGAAGGGGGCCGGCCGCTGCCACCAGCGCCGGGACTATGCTATGATTTGCTCTATTTGTCTTGTGTTGAAGACTTGTCCTTGCTCGAATCCGCCCTTGCTCGGCGGAAACCCTACCCGCCCGAGTGTGTTTGTGTTGGCCATGTGGGCCGTCGGCCCATAAGTAACCAACAAAAAAAAACGTCGTTCTAACCGCGCGCGGCCGATCGGCGCCGCTGTTGACCGTTGCCTTGGTCGCGCGCCGTTCGGCGCGCCTACCAATGGGTACCGCTTCCCTTCCTCGTTGCCGGTGATCTTGATGGTGTTAATTACACCGACCGTGTCTCATGCGCATCCACATGCGTGGTCTTCGTCTCGGGCGTCCTCTCGGCGATGTCACTGTCGCGCTTGCCCTACACCTCCGGCGGAGCCTCGCTGTTGCGTTGCCCCCAACAAGCCGACAAATTCTGCTGCGCTGAGACCGCTTCGCTGCGATGATGAGGCTATCTCGCCTACCAGAGGCTCGGACTTCTACAAGGATCGCGACCGCCTACACTCGGTGAGTACGGCGGCGGCGCTCGGTGCTGCTTGTCCTCATCGCCGATATCCGGCCTCGAGTTCTCTTACGAGGTTGTGGGACTCCTCATCGCTTTCGGATGTAGACTCACCCGTCGGCGCTCACGAGCCCTACGGTGATGCTCTCTACTGTCCCGTAGTCGCCAGAGCACTCTCGCAAAGACGGTGATGCTCACGTTGGCGCTTTACGCTCGAGCTCTGCATGCTCTCGGCGTCGCTTGGACTCTCTCGCTGCTGGCTGCCGCCGCCGCTCGCTGCCGATCTTTGCCTCGGCGATGCGTCTTTGACACAGGTTTGGCGGATCTACGAGTTCCTCACTCGCCGTCCCGTCCGAGTTGGCGTGCCCAACTCCTTACGCCACCCTCGTGTCACTCTCTGGAGGCCCTTGCGAGATACGGAGAGGGACTACGCTGAGTGGTGCCGCTCGCTGCCACTCCTCCGTGCTCGCGCTCGCCACCTGCTACAGCGGCGCTTCGCGCGTCGGCTGCTGCCTCCTCCGGTAGCTGCCACGGTGGCGGCCATCCATCGGCGGTGGTCGTCCTCACTGCTCCTCGCAATAAGGTCGGCCACATTGAGTCCCAGCTGCTAGAAGCGGCGGCATCTTTCTCGTCGTTCTTCTACTAGCGCGCTTCTGGTGCTTCTACATCGACGCCGCATCGACTTCTTGGCGATTTCTCTCCGCGGCGAGAGATAGCCGATTGACGCCGCTTGCCGCCGAGTTCTCCTCGGCGGGTTCTGCGAGCTCGCTCATCGACTCTTCGCACGCGAGAGACCACCTCCTACTGATCGGTACTTCCCGTGGATTCTTGATTCGGAGCATCTTTTCACATGACTCTGATTCTTCCACTCTGTCTTTCCTTACACCCCTTGATTCTCCCCGGTGTTCTTACTGCTGATGGTACATCTCTTCTGTCTCAGTCGAGGACCTCTTAGCAACTCATCTTTTCATGTTCCTACATTTGCTTATGTTCCTCGCCTTACCATGCGACTTCTTTCTCTTTGGCGGTCTCGATCTTGGTTGTCGGGTCATTCTCGACTCGACTCTTGTTGTGTTGGGACCGCCACACGGAGCTCGGTTGGTTCGGCCTCGGCGCCTTGACTCACGGCGTCTCAGGAGCTTGGTAGCTTCACCTTCCTTCCATTGCTCTGTTGCCGCGGTCTCTCGGCTTCTACCACTTCGCCTACCGACTCTTTCAGCGGTGGCATCACCGTCTTGGTCATCTGTGTGGATCTCAAATGCGTCGTCTTTGGTTCGTCGTGGTCTTCGGGGTGCATCTAAGGAGATGTGTCTTTAGATTGTCGAGGTGTAAGTTAGGTAAGCAGATTGACTTCCTTATCCTCATAGTGAGTCGGTGTCTCGTCGTCCTTTTGATCTTGTTCATTCGGATGTTTGGGGTCCCGCTCCCTTCGTTTGAAAGGGTCATCGATATTATATCATTTTATAGATGATTTTTCTCGTCACACTTGGATATATTTCATGTCTTCTCGTAGTGAGGTCTTATCTATCTATAAACAATTTGCCACTATGGTCCATACACGGTTCTCCACCTCTATTCGTGTCTTCCTTGCGATTCATTGGCGAGTACCTCTCGTTACTGCGGTTTCCTTGCTGAGCAGGTACTCTCGCTCGATTCTCTTGTCACGGTGCTCATGCTCGAGAATGGTGTCATTGGCGCAAGCATCGTCATCTCCTTGAGACGGCTCGTGCGCGATGATTGCCGCCTCTATTCCACCTCACTTTTGGGCGAAGGTTGTTTCCACCGCCACCTATCTCGTTAACATCCGGCCATCTTACGCTCTTGGTGCGATTCTGTTGAGCGTCTTTGTAGTCTTCTTCGACTACTCGCCTTCGTGCATTTGGTTGTGTTTGCTATGTTCTCCTCGCCCCTCGAGCGTACTAAACTAATCGCTCGATCTGTTGAGTGTGTCTTTACGGGATCGATCTGCGAGCACAAGGGATATCGGTCTTTGGGATCTGTTGGTCGACGGATCACGGATTTCTCGGGATGTGACTTTCGACGAGTCTCGTCCCTTCTACCCACGTCCTACCTCTCCTTCGACTTCGGCTTCCTCTGTGGAGTCTCTGTCCTTTTTGACCTTTCCAGATACACCTATATCTGTCTTACCCTCATCCACCCGTCCCACTAAGTCTCCACATATTCCTCCTGTGGCCTCTCCGCCGTTGTCGCCGCCTTTGATTCGTCTCTGCGGCTCCTCGAGGCTCCTCCCACTACACTCGTCTACACTCGTCGACCTGCGTTTTGAGATCTTCCCGATGAGACATCTTCTCACGATGTTCTATCTTCTCATGATGATCCATCTTCCCCTGATGGGTTATCTTCTCCTCGCTACGCTCTCCGCAATCGCCAGTCGATTCGGCCTCCTGCTCGTTTTGGTTTTTCTGGTGCAGCTACTCTTGAGCCTGTCTCCTATCGGGATGCTGTTACTCATCCTGAGTGGCAGCATGCTATGGCCGAGGAGATTGCTGCCCTCGAGCGTACTGGTACTTGGGATCTTGTTCCTTTTCCATCTCACTCTCGTCCCATCACGTGTAAGTGGGTCTATAAGATTAAGACTCGTTCTGATGACTCTCTTGAGCGCTATAAGGCGCGTCTTGTTGCTCGTGGCTTCCAGCAGGAGCATGGTCGTGACTATGATGAGACTTTTGCTCCTGTGGCTCACATGACCACTGTCCGCACTCTTCTTGCGGTGGCGTCTGTTCGCCATCCAGTGCATTTCTCGACTTGATGTCAGAATGCCTTTCTCAATGGCGAGTTGCGTGAGGAGGTCTACATGCTTCCGCCACTGGGTATTACATTCTGAGGGCATGGTGCCGCGTCTTCGTCGTTCTCTCTATGGCCTTAAGCAAGCCCCTCGTGCTTGGTTTGAGCGCTTCTCCTCTGTGGTCACTACTGCTGGCTTTTTCGCTAGTGATCATGATCCTGCGCTCTTTGTCCACACTTCGTCTCGTGGTCGGACTCTTCTTCTTACGTATGTTGATGACATGATCATTCACGCGATGATTCTGAGTACATTGCCTTTGTCAAGGCTCGTCTTAGTGAGCAGTTTCTTATGTCGGATCTTGGTCCTCTTCGTTACTTCCTTGGGATTGAGGTTACTTCCACTCCGGATGGTTTCTTTATGTCCCAAGAGAAGTATATTCAGGATCTTCTTGATCGTGCCTCTCTCACTGATCAGCGTACTGTTGAGACTCCCATGGAACTCAATGTTCACCTCCGACTCTCTGATGGCGAGCCTCTTTCTGATCCGACTCGCTATCGTCATCTTGTTGGGAGTCTTGTCTATCTTGTCATACTCGTCCGGATATCACTTATCCGATCCACATTCAAGTCGATTCGTTTCTGCTCCCTCAGTCCACTCTGACCACCTTCTTGAGTTCTGCGATACCCGTGGAACTATCTCTCGTATCTTTTCTTTCCAAACTCCAGCTCATTCTGACTTGAGCTTATTCGGATGCTACTTGGGCGATGATCCCTCGATCGCGGTCTATCTCACGCTTCGTGTTTTTCTTGGTGGTTCTCTCATTGCACGGAAGGCGAAGAAGCAGTGCGATGTCCCGCTCGAGTGCAGAGGCCGAGTTGCGCGCTATGGCTCTCTTGACGCAGAGATTACCAGCTACGGTGGTTACTTGAGGATTTTGGTGTTCTGTCACTACACCGGCTCCTCTCTTGTCCGGCAAGACAAGTGCTATCAGTATTGCCGCGACCACGTGAAGCATGAGCTTACCAAGCATATTGGTGTTGATGCTTCCTTCATGCGGTCTTGTGTGCATGACCGGTGATTGCTCTTGAGTATGTGCCTTGAGCTTGGATAGCGGATTTCTTCTGAAGGCTCGGACTCGTGCGTGCCACGGTTTCTACCTCTCCAAACTCGGTGTTGTTGATCCACCATGAGTTTGAGGGGGTGTTAGAGTTGTATATGTACATGTGTTATTCCCCATTGTTATAAGGGGTTCTTTGCATATTCACCATATGTATTTGTGTATATATACTGGCCCATTGGCCTCATATTGAATACAAGCGATATTCATCACAGAGGCACCCTTTGGAAGTGTCGCGTCTGGTCAGAGAAACGGTGGCAGTTGGTAAAAAGCCAACTAACCAGCAGTTGATGTCAGTGGGAGATAATCCATATGATGGTTATTGTCAGTGACTTAGGTCCAGAAGCATCGTGTAGTTTGGAGTAATTAAGACATGTGTTCCATTCATCACGCTGGAGAGATATACTCGGAATCAGACCCAAGTGCCAGTTCAAAGCTTCCACGAGCAGTCTTCTGGTCGAGCAGCAGGTACAGGACCCCTCCGACCAAGTTACCAATGGGACGACTCTTAGGATTCCAACGACCACAGGGGTCGTTAGCCATTAGGTCTACGACCACATAAGCTATGTGGCTTTTAATTGATATTTAGGAATTTAATCCTCGTCAGCTAGCCCCCGAATTTTAAGTGAATTTGTAATGTGAACCCCTTCCGACAAAGATCCTTATCAGAAAAACCCTCGTCTTAATGGCGAAGTTGACGAGGTGGTCTATATTCACTTTAAAGTTAAAAAACGTGTGGGAAACTGAAGAGGTTTGTGCCCATTGGGTTTTCGGGCAACTCACTTTTGCAGTTAATGAAGCGCGGCTATAAAATCCCCATAGCGTGTTTGCTTTAGGGCTTTTACGCTCTCATATTTTACTTTAACTCTTTTTCATCTCTTGGCCAAGAACTTCCTTCAAACTCTTTTCATCCTCTTGCCCAAAATCCAACAACGGCAGATCCAACCATCAACTGACATGTTTCTGATTTGAGCATGAAGAAGCTAAAGAGCTTGGAGAAGATCGGGATGCTTCCCGACCAGAACTTGATCCGTTGGAGATCAGTGGTCAGGGAGGATTTTCCCAGCGGCGAAGAGGGAGAAATCTCTGTTTTCCTTGCTGAAGGAGCAGTCTTCTTTGCTGAAGGAGATTACAGTTTTTGACCACCTGGACGGCTTGATAGTGATTGGAGACTCAGCAAGGTTGACCTCCCGCTCCACGGTCTTCAAATAACATCTTGATTCGTACGAGGAGGATCGACCAAAAATCATATCGACTGTGTGCTGCGGCTCCTGGTACTCCATCTCTTTATCGCCATTTTTGTTCTTCTTGAAGCTTGGTTCTCCATGTTCTGCTACAGAGGGGAAAGGGCTTTTACTTGAGTAGTAATCCTCCAGTTTCTTTTGCTAGGCCCGATAGGTGCGCAAATCATGCCTTGCTGCCTGGTGAAGTGGATACAACTTCTTATTTTTCTTGTAATCGTCGGTCGGAGCCTTAGCTTTGTTTCGACTAGTGAAGTCTTTCTTGATCTTAGTAAACTTTTCGGTAATCGCAACGACTTTCTTGTTGTCAGGTTTGCGATTCTTTTTACCCTTGAGAGACTTCTTGCTTTTCTTCTCTTGCTTCTCCAAGCCTGGTTGGGGATTTTTATCTTTTCGATTAATAGCTTTACACCATTCGACCGCTTCACTAGGGGCTGCATACTTTTCTACCATGTCGAAAATTTCGACGGTCATTCGTGGAGGATTTATTACAATATCCTCCGTAAACCAGTGATTTCTCAACCCTACTTTAAAAAGCCTGGGATAGAGTTTTGAACCTGACTGAATCTCTTGATATATTTTTGAAGAGTTTTATTGGTTTTCCACTTCATCCGATGAAGATCATCCTTCTTCCTGGGACGGTCTTACAACCCTTGAAAGTTGGCGATTAGAGTATCGCAAAGCTGCTCCCAAGTGTAGATCGATCTGACCTATAGGTTGAGCAACCACGACCGGACAAACCTTTCAAGGACCGTGGGCAAATAATTTACCATCACGTTGGCATTACCACTACCAGCCTTGATGGCGGTAGTATAAATTTAAAGAAATTCTAATGGGTTTTGAGTCCCATTGAACTACTCTATATTGGCTGGTCGGAACCTATCCGGCCAATGAACAGCTTGGAGACCTACCAAAAATGCTCGACAGCCTGTAATGGAATTGTGGCGCCTTCTCTGAAAAGGAGCTGAATTATAATCAGTTGGGGATTAGTTCCTCATATTTGCATACCTAGGATCTAGTGTCCCAATCCAGTCGTGGACATTATGATAACGTCTTTGACCACCTGCTTGCTTCAGATGACGCCTAAGATCGCCTGAATCAAGTGGTCGTTCCTCTTGATGAGGAGGAGTGGCTGTTGTGAAGAGCCGTCTCCCCTCGTGATTTCCTGATCATAACCTATGAGGGGGTCTTAGTGTCAATTGGTCCTCCACTCGACCATGTTGTCCCCTACTAAGAGAGGGGCGCTGGGACGAAGTCATCGTGTGACTTTGCGAGTTTCTTTGCTCCCGGTATATTTCTATATGTTGCATGGTTTGTTAGAGGATTTTCAACACTTGGTCTGCAAGCTGAGCATAACTTGGAGTTCCTGCTAAAATAGGATCTGGATTATTCAGAATATCTCGGACTCGTTGTAGGTTTTGTATTGTTACCGAAAGTCGTGGAAGATTCCCGCTTGCAGTGGGCGTTCTATGAGTTGAGTTTTCCCTCGACCTTCCGTTGGCCCATTCTGACCCCTTACTCGTGGTGGGGTAAGAACAAGTGAACTAATTGATGCACATCTATCAGCTCGATTGCCTTCGGTAGTTGGTGCTTGAGCACCCGTACCATTTTCACCAACAAGTGGTGGCGAGTTAAACCGTGGAGGATCGTGCACGACATCCGGATTGGTATCTTTGATTGTGCTAACTTTGTAGCGCCAACAGTGATCTTTCGATGAGCTCCCATTGTAGCTAAGGGAGAGCCTTCCAATGTTTCTGCAAGGAGCCTCCATGCTGGAGAGTGGCCGGAGATCACCGCCTCTGGTGGGCTTTGTGGTGGACTCAGCCTGATCCGGCGGATTGCCGATCGTATGCTGAGTTTTACCATGCCCACTTGCCCTACGATCGATAATAACTTCATTGATACCTTTACCAGATATCGGTTGGTTCCTGGAATACATAGGAGCCGTTGGCGAATACTGGTTACCCATGACAATATCGAGAGTACATGGACTCTCTGATTGCAGCGTTGGGCTTCCGTTGCCACTTTTGTCGGTCAGATCGACCAGGCTTGTAGAGGCGTTCGGACGTTCCGAACTGGTCAGAACGAGCGGTTCCTCTGAGAGCGCCATTGATGGCGGCGGTGTATCCTCATCCATCCGGTCAATTTCACTAATCTCTGCGACTGGCGAGCCGGTGGTGGAGGAGGAGGACATTCCGTTTTCTTCCATGACGCGGATGCATGTGTCCATGTTGAGGTTAGAGTAGTCCATCAAGTCGAACCAGTTTTCCTCATCCCAATCCTTGTCATGTTCGCATGAGCGATGATGGGGCAAAGGAAGTGGACGAGAATGCTTGAGCGAAGTAATCTTCAAGAACTCAATGACTTTTTCCCACAGACGGCGCCAGCTGTCGACGATCAAGTCGTCGATCTTACAAAATAAACAGAGAAAAATGGCAAAGAGTTCTTAGGAGAGAATGAGATTGCTTTTTATTGCTATGAACTAGATATTACAGGGGGTGCCTTCGACAAGGCAGTGGACTAATTCCGATTACACTGAGCATAGTGCTTGCTATGCTATTGAATCAGACTTAAAACATGAATCTAACGCTGATTGTAATGCTTCAATCCGATGGAATACGATTCATCCTTTTTGCCATTTGCAGTCTTCTTTAAGTAGTCAACAAAGGGGTGACAGTTACTTCTTGAAGAGACGCCTGTTAAAAGTGTTGCGACTGGTCAGAGCGAGGTGGCAGTTGATGAAATATCAACTGTTCGGCGGTTGATATCTGTGAGACACTCAACCGTATGGCGATTATTGATAGTGTCTTAGGACCATGAAACGTCGCGTGGTATGGAGCAAATATGACATGCGTTCTATTCATCACACGGTAAGAAATATGTTTGGAGTTAAATCCAGATGCTAGTTCATTGCTTCTACGAGCAGTCATCTGGTCGGCGACTAGGTACAAGACCTCATCCGATCAGGGTACCCATTATGTAACCTCTTGAATCTTTACGACCACGGAGGTCGTTAGCCTTAGGGGTTACGACCACAAAGACATATGGTCTTTTATTATATATTAAAGTAATACATAGAGATTTTAATCCTCGTTAGGCTCTCCGCCCAAACCACCTTAAACTGGCATCTTGACATGTCTAACCCACCCGGTTCGTCCCGTACGAGACTATCGCCGAAAAACACAAACAAATATTGCATGTTGGACATTACCTATGACCACAATAACCCAATACACTTAATATCTATGTTTCCAACAATTCATCATTTTTTACTATATAAGAATTAAACTAGCTACCCAACGCAAGGGACACGAACGCGACGCGAGATGTGATCGGGCGTGCGGCAGGGCGTTGCAGTGCACCGCGTGAGTGGCAGGGCATGGACGCAGCGCGACGACAAGACGGGGTGACGCGACGGCGGGCCCTGCCACGCGCGACGGCGACCTGCAGTGAACCGAGAGAGCGCTAGACGCACAACACCTGCTGCGCTCCGGGTGAGTGACAGGCACGTGCAGCGATCGGAGGGCACTGCACATGCAACATATATCACCTGCTTATCCATCCATAGTGCTATTTTTTCGCTATATCGTCGCGAAAACAGGCCAACGAGCCAAAAGTGCAACGATGGTCGAACCAAGGGAAAAAAAGGGCAGTACTTGCTGAACAGTAGCAAAGTCGCAGGAACGCTAACGGTGGCGTGGCGCCAACGCTGCAACGCACTGCGAGCTTTCTCTACTCAAAGCAAAAGGTTAAGGTTGGTTGATTTAACCCAGCATTGAAATAACATATGGGTCCCATCGCCAAAAGAAGGTTAAAGAAGGCGGCGAAAGGGTTAAAGAAATGCATTGGCCTGATTTAACCCAGCACAGAAACAAATCTCCCATCGCTGAAGAAAAGTTAAAGCAAAAGTGCTTACACTGAAATGGTTCTCGTCTCGTTTCACACTCCACAGCCACAACTCACGATAATGTGCTTACATTGGATTGCCGAAAAGCCCCCCACTTGGTGGAGTGGTTTGTATGGCCTTCGTCGTGACAGAAGTTCTCCACTGAACAAGGGAAATTGTGTACTGTTCCAATCTCATATATGGTTTTGATTTCTCATCTTACTTCGCTCCAAAAACAAAAAAGTATACGTTCTAAAAAGTGATCTAGTAGCGCACAATATCTTGCCACAAGTATAATCCATGACGGCCAAACAAACACTCCAAATAAAGTGTTGTTTTGGGAGTGGATGTTTTTTCTCGCTAGTGTGAGGTTTTCTATGAAGGTTTCATGAAAACCCTACTTTTGGGGTTTTAAAACCGTGAATTCCCGCACAAAAATTCATCTAACTCTCTAAAAAAAATCGTTTGACATAAGTTTGATCGTGCGGCGAAACTAGAAATTAATCACGAGAGATGTCAACTCTAAAGGAAACAACTGCAATGCACCTGTTAGGCATGTGGTGTCCGCCTAAACCATACTTGCATCATTGACCACAATAAACGACAACTAAAATAGAATTACATGAGCGGTCATTGTTTTATCACTACTACACTAAAACAACACCTTCAACAAGATTTACATATTACTCCCTCTAGTAAAAAAAAAAAGTCGATTTGGAATGCATGCTATTAAATTTTGGAAATTTTACCTATCGATATCTTTTTAAATATTTAGATTAGATACATAAAAATTATATATGTAGATTCATGTAAAAAGTATTTTTTTGTGGCCAAGAATATAGTTGCTGCATCAAAGAAGAAGCTATGTGAGCGCACGCGCCGAGCCTAGCGCTCGAACGCGGGCGGGCGGAGGCTCAGCGTCCTCCTGTGTCCAGTGAGTTACTGCTCGGTTCTCGTTTAAAAAGTATTTATATAATATTATAATTTTATTAGGTTTTATAAATATATTAAAATAATAATTACTGGTCAAATTTGCATTTTGAGGAAACGCCATGTTTTGTGAACTCAGAGGGAGCTTGCTTGTAGTTTCGCGGGAAATCACACCGACGTGAGCTCTCTTAGAACAAAGAACAAACGAACACAACGTATGACGCATGGTCACCCTGAGTCATCCGCGCTCCATCCAACCGTAACGTAGTATAGATCGGACGCTGGGGGAAAGGAATAAAACGCGAGAAAAGCCCGCAAGACTTCGCAGAAACACGCACCAAACCTGTTCGTCTCCCACCTTTCCCTCGTTTCTACCACCGTTCCGCTCTCCAAAACCTCCCCAAACACTCGGAACCCACGCCGCCGCCGCCGCCGCCATGCGCCGATCTCATGAATGCCGCCCCTTCCGCCCGCCGGACTGGGGCCCGCCGCCTCCCCACCGCTACCACCACCACCACCACCACCACCACCAACACCAACGCTACCGCCCGGCTCAGCCGCCCCCGCCGCAGTTCGCCGTGATCCTCCTCCGCGCGGGCCCCAACTTCTCCACCCCGCCCGCCACGGAGATCGAGGCCCTCGTGGCCAGCCTCCCATCCCCGGCCCCGGACAACCTCTCCGTCCGCTCCTCCGGCCGCCACGCCGCGCGCCTCCTCTTCCGTTCGCTCCCCGCCGCCGCCGCCGCCGCACGCGAGCTCTGGTCCCTCCGCCTCGAGGGCCTCCACTTCCTCACCCCGCACCTCACCGAGCCAGCCCTCGCCTCCCACGCCTGCCCCCTCATCGCCTCCCTCTTCGCCGCACACGCCTCCCGCCTCCTCGATTCCGACCCCGTCTCCCTCTCCACTTCCCGCTCCGCTGAACTCGCGGCATCCATCCAGGCCGTGAAACAACGCCTGGGCGCCCGCAATCGCGTCCGCGACTTCAATCAGCTCCATCTCCAGAAGAAAACACTCGAGGCCGAGAAGGACTTGGTAGACGCCAAAATTGCCGAGTACGAAGCAGCGATGAGGTCTATACGGCGCGCCATGTTGCGTAGGACGGAGGAGGAGGAGGAGGAGGAGGAGGAGGTGGGGATGGGGGAAGGCGAGGAGATGGACTTTGCGAGGGTGCACATGATGATGCTGCGGGAGTGCAGGAGGCTCAAGGAGGGGCTACCGATATACGCATACCGCAGGAAGATTCTTAATCACATTTTCGCTAACCAGGTGAGGATGGGAGTTCTCTATGCAGTTTTATTTGTTATGGGATTGCAAGTATGCAATGCAGTTCGAGCCTTTTGATTGTTATGCTTGGAACTCTGGAGAAAGAGTTGTGTGTGGAATTTGGTTATGTGTATGTTGTCATATTTCAATATGCCGTCAAGTTTCAACTTTGTTTAAATAGGTTCTCCATCTTTGTAAATTAATACAAATCATGTCTTGACTTCTGAATTTTGATGTGTGTTGGCAGAATATTCTAGCTCGTGATTTTCCGTTGGAATTGCATGCGTTATTAGTGTCTTGTACGCTTATCAGCAGAAGGTTATTAGGTGCATTTTTGCTGATGAGGTGCCAATTTTTTTAATATGTAGTTTATCCAATGTTTGGTAGTCAGCATTGTGTTTTACTCACAATTATCCCTTGTATTTAGTTTCACTCATTTATTTAAATTTGTAAATCATGACATGTTGATGCAAAAAATCGTTGTCTGAGTTATATGAGCTTTGTTTCCCATAGGTTATGATCTTAATAGGGGAAACAGGTTCTGGGAAAAGCACACAGTTGGTTCAGTTTCTTGCTGACTCAGGTCTTGCTGCTAATGGCTCAATTGTCTGTACTCAACCTCGGAAAATTGCTGCTATATCATTGTCACATAGAGTAGATGAAGAAAGTAATGGCTGCTATGGGGACAATTTCGTGTTATCATATTCAACCTTTTTAAATTCTCAAGATTTTAGTTCGAAGATCATATTTACCACAGATAGTTGTCTTTTACATCACTGCATGAATGATATGGGCCTGGATGGCATTTCATATATTATTGTTGATGAAGCTCATGAAAGAAGCTTGAACACTGATCTTCTCTTAGCTTTGATTAAGAAGAAGCTGCTTGATAGGTTGGATTTGCGACTTATTATAATGTCTGCCACTGCCGATGCTAATAGACTTGCCGAATACTTCTATGGCTGTCAAACATTTCATGTTGAAGGGCGATCTTTTCCTGTTGAAATTAAATATGTCCCAGATATATCAGTGGAGGCTTCCTTCAATACTATGCCAAACCTTCTGCGTGATGCTTGTGCTACTGCTGCATATGTTTATGATGTTGTAAGAATGGTAAGCATCATTCACAAGAATGAAGAAGAGGGTGCTATCCTTGCTTTTTTGACATCTCAATTGGAAGTTGAATGGGCTTGTGAAACCTTCAGCGATCCAAATGCTGTGGTACTTCCGATGCATGGAAAGCTTTCCCATATAGAACAGAGTCTTGTTTTCAAAAGCTATCCTGGAAAGAGAAAAATTATCTTCTGCACGAATATAGCGGAAACATCACTGACTATAAAAGAAGTGAAGTATGTTGTTGATTCTGGACTGGCCAAGGAGAGCAGATTTGTGCCTAGCAGTGGTCTCAATGTACTGAAAGTCAATTGGATCTCCCAAAGTTCTGCTAATCAACGCGCTGGCCGGGCAGGTCGAACAGGAGCAGGAAAGTGTTACAGACTTTACTCTGAATCTGACTTCAGTATGATGGAGGTGCATCAAGAACCTGAAATCCGGAAAGTCCATCTTGGCACCGCTGCTCTGAGAATACTTGCTTTGGGTGTTAGGAATGCGCAAAATTTTGAGTTTGTTGATGCCCCAAATCCAGAAGCCATCAATATGGCTGTGAAGAACCTAGAGCAACTGGGTGCTGTCAAACATAAATATGATGGCTTTGAGCTGACTGATACTGGGCTCCACCTGGTCAAATTGGGAATTGAGCCGAGGCTTGGGAAAATCATGCTTGACTGCTTCAGTTTTGGTTTGAGGAAGGAAGGTGTAGTTCTAGCTGCTGTTATGGCAAATTCTAGCAGCATATTTTGTAGAGTGGGCACTGATGAGGAGAAATATAAAGCTGACTGTCTGAAGGTCCCATTCTGTCACCCAGATGGAGATCTGTTTACTTTACTTGCTGTGTATAAGAAGTGGGAGGATGAGCATGAAAACAGGAATATGTGGTGCTGGCAGAATAGCATCAACGCCAAGACCATGAGGAGGTGTCAGGAAACTATTTCAGAACTCGAAAATTGTCTAAAGCATGAGCTAAACATTATTGTCCCAAGTTATTGGTGTTGGAATCCTGAGGATCCCACTGTGCACGACAAGTTTCTTAAGAGAATTATTCTATCATCTCTTACAGGTAATCTTGCTATGTTTTCAGGACATGAAATATTTGGTTACCAGGTGATTTCGACAGATCAGGCCGTGAAACTTCATCCCTCATGCTCATTGCTCATTTACGGCAGCAAGCCTGAGTGGGTGGTGTTTACAGAAATCTTGTCAGTTCCAAATCAATATTTGGTATGTGTAACTGCTGTTGATCATGATGCTTTGTGTACAATTCATCCCTTGTCTTTCATTCAGCAACTGGAGAAGCATAAATTGCAGATGAAGGTGATTAGTGGGCTCGGCAATAGCTTGCTGAGAAAATTTTGTGGCAAATCTGCCCAAAATCAGCAGAGGATTATCTCATTTCTCAAGGAAGATTGCAGGGATGAACGTATAACCGTTGATATTGACTTCAGAAATAATGAAATTCTGTTATTTGCTACAGAAGATGACATGGAAAAGGTCTTTTGCATTGTTAACAATGCTTTGGAATGTGAAGCTAAGATGTTGAGGAATGAGTGCCTTGAGAGAAGTTTATTTCCCGGAAGACGTGGCAGTTCTACTCTTGCACTATTTGGCTCGGGTGCTGAAATCAAGCATTTGGAACTTGAGAAGAGATATCTAACAGTAGAGGTTATGCATCAAAATGCCCGTGACATAAATGACAGGGAGCTTATTTGCTTGGTGGATACTCTGATCTCTGGTGTTGCTAATTTTCATAAACTTGTTGGAAATTTTCAGATAGCCTCTGATGAAACAAAGTGGGGGAAGTTTACATTCCTCAAACCTGAAAATGCTGAAGATGCTGTTTCAAAATTGAACGGGATGGAATTTCATGGTTCCTCATTGAAAGTGGTTCCAGTATGTTCTTCTGATAATCGAGGATTACCATTTCCCGCAGTAAGAGCTAAAGTATCTTGGCCACGTAAACCAAGCAGGGGACTTGCACTTGTAACATGTGCCAGCGGGGAAGCTGGATTTGTTGTAAAGGACTGCTTTGCCCTAGGAGTTGGTGGAAGGTATATCAAATGTGAGGTTAGTACGAAGTATCAGAACTGTGTCTTTGTCACAGGAGTTCCAATGCATGTAACAGAACCAGAATTGTATGATGCTTTTCGTAGTACAACAAGAAGGAGAATCCTTGATGTCCGTTTGCTCAGGGGAGCTCCCACAGCTAGGCCCTCTGTTTCTGCATGTGAAGAAGCACTTACTAGAGAAATTTCTTCATTCATGCCAAACAGGAATTTTCCTGGCCAAAATTTCCGTGTTGAGGTGTTCCCTCCAGAGGAGAAAGATTCAATGATGAGAGCAACTATAACTTTTGATGGAAGTCTTCATCGAGAGGCTGCAAGGGCATTGGACCATCTTCAAGGAAGTGTTCTTCCTTGTTGTCTTCCTTGGCAGATAATACAGTGCCAGCATGTGTTTCATAGTACTGTGTCCTGTCCACTACGCATTTACAATGTTATCAGCCAGGCAGTTGCTTCTCTGCTTGAGAGCTTCCGAAGCCAAAAAGGTGTGCCTGCATTGCTCATTTCCTCTTAAGAAATTAGCTGCGTCTAATTTTTCATACTGTTTTATTGGTTGAATCATACTCATTTCCTTGATTGCTGTTCTATTCTTGTTTATCTGTCTTCTCATACTTCAGTTTTATATGAGTTAGCCAAGGCTGTTTGAGCCATATTTTCCCTGAAATTCATCTAGGCCCTTCCTTGGAAGGAACTTATTACTGTTGACTTTGCTGTCTTCTGTTTAGTGAAAGAATTTAAAATTAAGCCTATAAAGCGTTTTAAGAGATGATGACTGTGCATGGTTGTTTCTTTGTTTCAGTTTTTCTTAGTCTTCACTTGCTCCAGAAAGAAACCCATCATGAATTGGCCCATGTAAATATAGTAGGGGAACATGAGTATTTTAAATATCTGATCCTCTATTTTTGCTCACTTTCTCTTTGAGAAGCAACCGAGCAGAGAACCATGATGTCATCTGTTTCTAAGGTCAATGAAAGTGTGTTGTTTGAATTCATGGGGTGCAACATCATTGATATTTCTCCAAACCAGCAAACGCAGTAGGCATCCCCGAACTCAAACCTATTGGCACCGTCGTCCTCAAGCCTCTTCATCGCTAGATCCGTCGTCCTCAACCTCGATCCGGAGCTCCCTGTCGCCGATGGCACTCATCTCTCACCATCGCCGTTGGCCTCGGTTCCCACCTGATCTGGCCGTGCCCCTCACCGCCAGTCCCAGATCTTGTTCGATCTGAGCCTCTCCATTGCTTCTGCCCTTCTTCATCCACGACAAGCTGCTCCATGTTGTTGCTGTTGCTGTTGGTCGGTGTGGTTGCTTCCGAGTGATTTGTTGGCTAGTGTTGCTTTGTGCTGGTTGCTTGCCAAGTTCTGGTGCTGTTGTTGTTGTCGTGGTTGCTGCAATGTGTGTACCACACAATTGTTGCTGGTGGTGGTGCTGCCCAGGTGCAGCCACTGGCTGGATTTCATCACCTCACCGTTGCCTTGTGCTTGTTGCTGACATGCTGTTGAGGAGTTGCTTGCCATCGCTTGGATCTCATATTGTCACTTCTGCAGTCAATATCTTTTTGAGAAAATTCCTTGCATGCCACTAAACAACTCTATTCCACAACTTGCCACCGAATAACTGATTATTCCATGTATGCTATCGGATTGCAAAACTGATCCCCTTCATGCCATCGTTGACCGTTAGTGTTAGTGGTGAGTCAGACGTTAAGTTTGGTGCGAAAAGACCACTTTTCCCCTATTGCAAATGGGAATGAACAAAATTGCCATCATCTCTTCCCTCTCATTTTCTTTTCTTCTTCCCCAAATAAAAGGAAATGGTCACGGTTGAGGCAACTCTTTGAGCAAGTTTGGGGCGGGTGTCCAACGACAGTGAGGGGCCACAATGGCCCAATGTCGAGTGCAAGTAGGGGGTGGTGCACGTGCTCCAAGCACTTTGTCCTGTCCGTCAACAGTGTGAGCAAGGGCAACAATGCGGCTGAGCCTACTGCCGCCTGTTGTGCGTCTCATCCGCGTCTGCCATGAGATGCCACTAACTAGGAGCACGCAACTGAACTCCATCTTAGTCCATCAGGGTGTTATTGGTCTTGTATGTAATGACACCACTTTTGGTTGCAAAGGTTGCAGGTTTGGAAGCAGGCACAACTCTCGTACCCTTCTAGTACTTCGGTCCAATCATCCTTTTGACTTGGTCCATTCTGATGTTTGGGGACCTACTCTTTTTGCTTCCAAGGATGATCCCAAGTACTATGTCATTTTTGTTGATGAAACTCTCACTATACTTGGGTCTCTTCATAAAGGGTTCTCAGTTGCTTTCTATCAGTCTTTTCTCGTATGGTTCATACTTAGTTTTCCACCACCATTTGCATCTTTCGTTCTTATTCAGGGGGGAATACTTGTGTACTCCCCATCAATTTCGTTCTTGAGGGCACTCTTCCCCAGCTTTCTTGTCCTAGTACTCATCTTCAGAACACTGTTGCTCAGCGCAAGCATCGTCACATCATTGAGACTTTTCATGCTCTTATGATTGCATCTTTTGTCCCTGCTCATTTCTAGACTGAGGCTATTTCTATGCCCGTCTATCTCAGCAACCCCCAGCCATCCTCGTATCTTCAGGGCAAGTGCCCTGGAGAGATCTTGTTTGGATCCCCTCCTGGTTATGATCACCTTTTGGTGTTTTAGCTATACCCGTTATGTTTTTATTGCACCTTATGAGTGCACTAAGCTGGCTACTTAGTTAGTTGAGTGTCTTTTTTGGCTATAGTTTTGAGCATAAGGGCTATTGTTGCTATGACCCCTTTGCTCGTCGTATTCGCATCTCTCGTGTTGTCACTTTTCATAAGAACAAACCCTATTTGTATTCTCCCACAAAGTCTTTATCTTCGACACTTTTCATACTTTTTGACAATTCACCTATGGCATCTTGGTATGATCTTTGTGATCTTTCCCTTATTTAGGCTCCAAACATATATGGTTTTCCGTATGCAGGTGTTGCATACGAGCCTTGTACTCCCTCCGTTTCAAAATATAAGGTATATAGGCCCTGTTTGGTACAGCTTCAGATTCTTATTTATCAGATTCTGCTCCTGATTCTCCAAGAATCCACTCCTCTGAGAATCTAGAGCTATCAGAGAAAAGCGTTTGGCTGGTAGATTGACTCCTGATTCAAGAATGAGAGGATTGTATGCAAAATGTCTATACTACCCATGGTTTTAGCACATGTATATTATTTTGTACATATTACTAGCTTATTTAAGTGGTTCCTTTGTATATTATTATTTTGGACATTATTTCTTTTTTAATAACATTTTTGACCAAAAGTATTTAAAATTTTGGACATAAACTCGGCAAATGTCTATATTGTCATTCATCATAAATGTGAACTCGGTTATCCACTTACCAAACATTTTCAATCCACCATGAAAGCGTATAAACGATGAAACATAAGCATTCTCACTACAAACTAAGGATGAGTATATGAATAACAAATTTGATGAGCTTCCATTGCACGAGTACATTAACAGTGCACGTTATTGTCAGCTTGAACCAAATTCCTCATTCCATTTCTCCAGCTCATCCCATCTACTCTTCTGCAAGCTTGGCCTAATCACCGTCATTGCATTCTTGAAATCTTCGTATTTCAAAGGTCGCAACTAAAATACACAAAAAGGGTAAGTTACGCTTTGTCCTTGACCATGAAAAACTCAAATGAAAATACAATGATTATTTCAAAGTTTTCGTTTAAATTGTAAATAGACAAATGGACAATTCAATATCCAAAGTTCGGAAAATGCACAACAAATGCCGATTTGCTTTAACAAGAAGAATATTATGTGGACCAAGCTCTCGATTGGCACCATTGCGCTTCCTCACAAAGGGCTCTGGGCCACTCCTCGAATATCCTAGGAACATATTTTTTCAAGATGAAGGACCACATAAGCCATCTTTTCAAAATGAGCATATACCGTAAGAGCCTTGTATACACCGACAATTGAAACACGGCACACGGCTTGCAAGAATCTACAAGATCATCTTCTACAATAACATCCACAGTTCTTGGGAGCTGTCCAGGCGAACTTTTCAGCGGTTCTTGCATGGATAGTGTCCAGTGGTCCTTGTATTCACACATCCCATACTCGGTGACCAACAAGTTACCGTTTTCATCCTAAGCATTCCAGTTGCAAAGATTACAAATATCAAAGAGACTTGGTTGAATGGAATTGAATGAAAGCGCACCATAAGAATGTACCCTTGTTGGATAAACCGAACTAGTAGGCAAGCCTACAAAAGATGTGATGTTCTGTATTCACGTGAGAGAAAATTCCCGATGGCAGGCGATAGTGAACACTCTTAACAACTTTCGACCTTACCAATGAGCCCGATTTTGTTAGAAAAGTAAAATAACATTAGCCCCAGGGGTGTAAATGTACTACACTAGAGATACATCTTCTAAAGTCAAGTGCTTATGAACTATGAGGTTGCTGGCAGAGAGTAAGGATTTGATAGACTTAGTGAGTTATGCATAGCTTATTTGGCTGCACTAACATCACAAGTCTAAAATTAGATGCCTAATTACCCAATCAAGTATCTGATACAACTTAACATTCTCATTCTATTTGTTCTTAAAAAACTTTCTCATTCTAGTGCCATGTTTGTCTTGTCTAGGGCTATCGGCAATGTTTTATCCCTTCCTTTTTTGTTCTCATTTACCACGACTTACCAATTGAATTAGGATAGATCTTTTCTTCACTAGCAAGAACAATGCTAGAACTGCTTACAAAATTATTGACCACAATTTAATACCAGATCAACCAGTTAAATCACACAAAAACTATGGCATATAACCAGAATATGATCAGGAGGAAGTGGTTCAATTACATTTCGTGACGATGCCCTCAACACAGACCATGGTCCCGATGAAGGAGGACATGAGGTCCCTCGGCGTGACCTTGTGGAAGCCGAACGACCCGAGAATCCCACCAAAGATGCGTTCCCTTCCTTCAAGAACTTGGGATCCGGGTTCTTCGCCACCTCCATCACGCGTCCGACGCCGGCCGCATGTACTCCTTGGGCCCGTATCACCCTACTGAGGCAAGGAAAGATCGCGTCACCCAGAATCAACCATGGAAGAACAACAACGCACGAGTGGGAAGGAAAGCGGCAGTCGCGCGCCACTGCGGCGAGGTCGAGGTTGTGGTTCCAGAGATCGTCGATGCCAATGCCAGCGAGGCAGGGGGGCGAGGCCGCAGTTGAGGACGCGAGAGCACCAAGAGGAGAGCGATGAAGCGAGGGGAAAGGCGAAGGGTACGGGAAAGGGATCGCGTGGAGGATTTCCCCAGGGGTAGTTGCATGGCAATTGCGGGTAAAAACTTTAAACTTCAAGGGGTATTTTTATTTATGTAAGTTGGATTCTCACGAGAATCTACGGAAAGGCTGCTACTCGTTGCTAGTTCATTTCTGAGACAACTTCTCGTGAGAATCAGAATCTGGTCCTTTTGAGAAGTTGGGTGTTTGGTATGGTTCCACGAAATTCTATTAAGAAGCTGGGAGCAGGAGTTGTCCCAAACAGGGCCATAGTTTCTGCAAATTTGTTTCAAATCATAAGGTATGCATGCGAATTTATTGATGTTTTTCCTTCTTTGCCCTTATTTATCACATCTTCTCTCCGTTGCATTTATAAGTAACACTCTCATAAACTATTCTCACTCGCATTTTCAAGGTATTTATAGCATGGATAGCATGGTTATTTCCTCTTGTCTTTCTCTTGGTTTTGCAACCTCTTTAATCCCCGTGCCTAGCCAAAATACGCCTTATAAAAAGAAATGGAGGGAGTACTTATCAGGAGGTAGTGGTAACTCTAAGGAGCTTGCAGCTCTAGAGCACGCCGGTACTTGGGATCTTGTTTCGTTACATGCACATGCAGTCCCTATCACATGTAAGTGGGTGTACAAGGTAAAGACTAAATTAAATGGTTCAGTGGAGCAATATAAGGCTCGTTTTGTAGCTCGAGGTTTCTAGTAGACTCATGGTCAAGATTATGGCAAGACATTTGCTCCAATTGCTTATACGATGACAGTCTGTACTCTGATTTCTTTGGCTGCTGTTCACTCATGGACTATCAAATGGATGTCAAGAATGCTTCTCCATGGTGATCTACATGAGGTTTATATGCAGTTGCTTCCAGGTGTTGAGGCCCCATTAGGCTATGTTTGTTGTCTTCGACATGCTCTTTATGGTCTCAAGCAAGCTCATCGTTCCTGGTTTGAACGCCTTGGTTCGTTGATTCGCGCTGCTAGCTTTTGTCCTAGCGAGCATGATCCTACACTGTTCATTCATACTTCTCAGCGTGGTCATACTTTTGCTCTACATTGATTTGCCGATTGCTAGAGATGATATGGAGTATGTGGCTTTTGTTAAGAAACAACTGAGTGAACAGTTCATGATGCTAGATTTGGGACCTCTTATCTATTTCCTTGGGATTGAGGTCAACTACACCGATGATGGTTATTATCTCGGCATCGATACATTTAGGATTTGATTGCTTGGTCTGGCCTCATGACACCCGTATTGCTTCTACACCTTTGGAGCTTCACTTGCTGTTGCGTCCTACTTATGGTATACCACTAGAGGATCCTTCTCGCTATCGTCTTATCATGGGCATTCTTGTCTATCTCACTGTCACCAGGCTAGATATTATTCATGTCGTCCATTCAGTCATTTCGTCAGTGCTACCACCTCATTTCACTATGGTCATCTCCTACGATACTTTAGGAGGATTTCATCTCAACATCTGTTCTACTCTTGTTCGAGCAGCTCCAGCTTCTTGCTTACTTTGTTTCCATTTGGACGAGTGATCTAGCTGACCGTCTATCCATCGCGGGCTATTGTATCTTTCTTGGCACTTCGCTCATGGCATGGAAGTCCAGGAAACAGACTGTTGTGTCACGCTCTAGCGTTGAGGTTGAGCGTTTAGCTATTGCTATAACTACATTAGAGGTTGTCTAGCTTCGTTGGCTATTGACTGATCTTGGTGTCTCATGTGATGCCCCCACACCTCTTTTATGTGATAACACTAGTGCTATTCAAATTGCCAATGACCTTGTGAAGCACGAGTTGACAAAGCATATTTGAGTGGATGTATCCTTTACACGCTGAAGTTGTCGATAGTCAAGTGTTGCTCTTCAGTATGTGTCATCTGGACTTCAAGTTGCTGACTTCTTTACCAAGGCTCAAACTCAAGAACAACATCGACTTTATATCCTCAAACTTGGTGCCTTAGATCCACCTAACCCACCTTGAGTTTGTGGAGGGTTGCTAAGTGTCATACATGTATCTAAGCCCATCTAGAGTGACTTGGACTAGGTGTGTCTAATTGCTAAAGGAATAAAATGTATAGTTGTGAATAACCATTTACTCTCTTCTCTAACAATGTATACTTCTAACCATTTATCTGGGCGACAACTCTGGTAAAAATGTGAATCTGGTTAAAATTTGATTTTCACCAAGCTTAGAAGTTTCAAAAAATTCTCAAAAAAAATACCACATGTAGTGGAGGATATGTTCTACATCTCTACAAAATTTCAAGATCAAACTCGATCGCATTATTTGAACACTATTATACCAAGAATTTGTTTTTTTTTTGTATATCGCAAATGCGATCGAGTTTGATCTTAAAATTTTGCAGAGAAGTAGAACATATCCTCACTACATGTGGTATTTTTTTTAGAATTTTTTGAAACTTCTAAGTTTGGTTAAAATCGAAATTTTCAAATTTACATCGTTCTCGTATTTTCACCAGAGACACCCCCATTTAACCGTGGATACCAATTGGTGCCAACTGATTTTTGGTTTTGGAAATTTAAGGTAACATTTTGCTTGGTGTGTAAATAGTTCAAAGACATACCTGAGCAAAGGATAACGGTGTCAAAACTCAAAAGCCTATGAAGTCTCTCACTCAGAAAACATTGATTTATAAGTTTCCTGTGAAGTCTCTCATTTAGAAAACCTTGATTTTATAAGATGCAATACTGTTTTATTTCTATAGATTTAATTTCTACACGTCTTTTTCTGTTTACGAACTTTAGCCCAAATTACTTGTTGTTTTTCTTCCTAGGCTTGGTGTTCAAATACTAGTCATTTTACATTTTTTTACCAACTATTATGTGGAATGCCCTTATTAAGTAGTGATAGCTATAATCCTACAAATGTCCTCCCTATACGTTGTGTCATGTGGGGCACACGTACGGGCGACGCAAGAAGCAACTGTCGGCCAAAGCATCGCCACAGTTGGATTCGGTTGCGTCGACAGAGTTAAAAGTTGTGTCGGATTAGAAATAGTATGCGCTGTAGCTTTTCCGATTCAGTATGCGTTTCTGATTCTGTTGATATTAGGAAGTATCTACTAGTTCGTTCTGCAGTTAGATTACAATTTTTAGTCAAGATTGCTAGGCTCTCTATTTAATCAGAGAGAGATTTTACTTTTGAAGCAAGCAATATACATAAGAAAACTCCAATCTTGTCTTCTCTGTCTGCCATCGTCTGCAGAAACTCGGCCGCGCGGCTCTTGGCATCACGGCGTTCTAGCCGCGTCGCCGAGGCTCTGGATATCGACCCAATCCTCAACACAACTACAATCTGCGTTCTAGTACTTCTTCGTCGATCCGATCACCTGACAACTTGGTATCAGAGACCGGTGCGCCATCTATCATGTCAGACACCGACAACATCGATTCAATCAGCAAGAAGCTCGATGCATTATTTCAGTAGATAGAAGCTGATCGACTGAAGCTTTACGATAAGCTCGATAGTATCTCCGGCATAGCTCGCGATATCGATCTCCAACAACGAGCACACCATGTGGCTATCAATTGCTTGGAGCAGGGGCGCACCCATCTGCCAGGTGAAAGGGATGCGCCCGCTGGTCCCCGTTCTCTGGCCGATGGTCGTTATGCTGGGCGCGGCAATGTGCCTTGATTCCACAAACTGAACTTCCCAATGTTCGATGGTCAGGAGGACCCAATCAATTCTTCTGGGGTCAGCACACGATGGAGGATAAAGTTTGGTTAGCCACGTTTCATATGACCGGCTCGGCGCAGCTATGGTATCATCGATTGGAGTGTGACACTAGAACACCATCCTGGCGCCGATTCGTCGAGTTGGTTAACACCTGATGGACCTCCATTACGCAGCAACTCCTTGGGCGAACTCATCGCTCTCTGTAAGCAGGGCACTGTCCGGGATTTCTTCGATCAATTCTTAGCTCTATTATGCCACACCGACCCTCTGACAGAACAACAACAAATACAGTTGTTCACTGCTGGTCTCGGTCAGCCATTGCAGATGGATGTCAAATTGCAAGCTCCCCAGTCTCTGGAATCGGCCATGAGTCTAGCGCAAGCATACGGACGTCGCACGCAGATTGCCGTGTCTACAACCCCAATACCAGCGCAACGACCCTGGTGTCCCGTTAGCACATCCCCTCCTGCTCCGGTCACTGGCACGACCACCGACTCTGGGAACGGTGCGCTCCCTTCGACAGCTGGCTTACCGCGGCGCACTCTTTCTCCAGCTGAGTTAGAACGACCCCAAGGGTTGTGCTACCGCTGTGACGAGAAGTTTGTTGCCGGCCACCGGTGCAAACGCCTCTTCGTCATTGAAGTTCAGCCAGACAATGAGAGCGACGACGATTATCAACAGGCCGACAACGATCCAGAGATCTCATTAGCAGCGCTTACCGGTATTCAACCACATTCTGGACAGACTATGCGACTACATGTCGAGATTGGCAGTAGCACGTTTGTGGCACTCCTCGACTCGGGTTCCACCCATAATTTCATCGCCAACGACGTCGTGGCTGCCACCGGTGTCATCATGCGCCCATGATCGGGATTTAGCATCACGGTGGCCAATGGCGACCGTGTCACAAGCTTGGGTGTCTTCCGACCCATGACCATCTGTATCAGCCACGAGGAATTTACACTGGATTGCTATGCTATGCCACTCGATGGATTCGATGTGATATTAGGGGTTCAATGGCTTGGTACTCTCGACCCCATCACTTGGGATTTCTCCAGAATGACAATGTCCTTCGCTTGCCAAAGAAGATGGGTCACCTGGACCGGATTGCCCATGCTCTCACGTTCGGGTCAGGCGCTCGCATGCACTGCCACCGATCTGCTAGAGGATCTTCTCGATGAATTCAATGATCTCTTTGCTGAACCTGCGCGGGATTTCTCATCACATTCACCTCAAAAAAGGTACTGATGCCATTGCGGTGCGTCCCTATCGTTACGCCCAGTTGCAAAAGGATGAGCTAGAACGTCAATGTGCTAAGATGCTTCAACAAGGGACCATTTGGCCTGGTTCATCATCATTTTATTCACCTGTCTTATTGGTCAAGCAACGGGATGGCTCCTGGCGCTTTTGTGTCGATTATCGCAACCGCAATGACCGAACTATCAAGGATAAATTTCCTATTCCAGTCGTGGATGAGTTACTCAATGAGCTCCGTGGTGCCAAATTCTTTACTAAATTGGATTTACGTTCAGGCTATCACCAAGTATTGATGCATTCGGCCGATGTGGCTAAAACCACCTTCCGCACTCATCAGGGTCTCTTTGAATTTCTCGTCATACCGTTCGGTCTGACTAACGCCCCAGCGACATTCCAAGCTTTGACGAACACGGTGCTCCAGGACTGCCTTCGCCGTTTTGTATTGGTTTTTTTCGACATCCTTATTTACAATCCTACTTGGTTGGCACACCTATGACATCTCCGCACGGTCCTCCAGCACCTACGACGCCATCGCTTATTTTTGATGCATTCCAAATGTTCCTTTGGTGCCACTGAGGTAGACTATTTGGGCCACATCGTCTCAGCCGAGGGTGTTGTAGTCGATCAAACCAAAATCAGCGCGATATCTTCTTGGTCGTGTCCTACATCAGTCCGGGCTGTCAGGGGTTTTCTTGGTTTGGCTGGTTATTACAGGAAGTTCATCTGTGATTTTGGCATTATTGTGGCACCATTGATGCGCTTGCTTAAGTGAGGCTTTTCATTGGACATCAGACACTCAAGACACCTTTAATCGTCTTAAATCAACCTTGACACAAGCTCTCGTATTGCAATTACCGGATTTCCATGCCGAATTTATTGTGGAGTGTGATACATTAGGATATGGTTTTGGTGCGGTTCTACATCAAGGCACCGACGTGATTGCCTTTTTCAGTCGACCAATTGCACCATGCATGCGTCTCTCGTAGCTTATGAAAGAGAATTAATTGGTCTCGTCCAAGCAGTTCGTCATTGGCGTCCTTATTTATGGAGACGGAAGTTTCTGGTACGTACTGACCATTACAGCTTAAAATTTTTACTTGATCAAAGACTTCCGACAATTCCGCAGCATCAATGGGTCAGTAAGTTACTCGGTTATGATTTTTCCGTTGAGTATAAACCCGGCAGCACAAACATAGTGGCTGATTCTCTGTCCAGGCGAGACAGATATACCATTAGCATCGCTGGCTATTTCCTCGCCACAGTTCTTGTTGTTTGCTGAATTGCGCACGAGCCTCCAGGACGACCCAGCTATCCAGTCCCTACAGTCAGCAATTTTAGATGGTAATCAGAGTGGTCCCTGGGCAATCATCGATGGTTTTGTCACGTATAATAGTCGTGTATATGTACCGGCAACAACAACGTTATTATCTTCCATTCTTCAACTAGCCCATGGTACAGGTCATGAAGGTATTCAGAAAACACTTTATCGTCTTCGTGCTAATTTTCATGTTCCAAATGCTCGCACAGTCGTCTAGGATTATATTCGCTCTTGTGATACTTGTCAACGTAATAAAGGAGAACAATTGCATCCAACTGGGTTGCTTCAGCCTTTAGACGTACCTTCTACTGTTTGGGCAGATATCTTCATGGATTTCATTGAAGGACTTCCCCGTATTCATGGCAAGATAGTGATTCTCACGGTGGTAGATCGCTTCTCTAAATTTGCACATTTTATTCCATTGGCTCATCCATACACAGCTTATTCCGTGGCTCATTTGTTCTTTAGTGAGATCGTTCGTCTCCATGGTATTTCGACATCTATTGTCAGTGACCGTGATCCGGTTTTTACCAGCAATTTTTGGTTGGAAATCTTTCGATTGGCAGGAGTTTAGCTTCATCTCAGTTCTGCTTTTCACCCTCAATCCGATGGTCAATCCGAAGCGGTTAATAAGATTATTGTTATGTATCTTCGCTGTCTTACTGGGGATCATCCTAAACAATGGCTTCGTTGCTTACCCTGGGCCGAATATTGTTATAATACTTCATTCCAGACATCACTTCGTACGCCGTCCTTTAAGGTGGTTTATGGACGGGAATTACCAACCTTGTGTTCTTATGATCAAGGGAGCACGCGGCTTCTAGCCGTGGATAGACTACTTCAGGATCGGGACACCTTCTTGCTAGAGATTCATGATCATTTATTGCTCGCACAGCAAACTTATAAGCATCAGTATGACAAAAATCATCGTGAGCTGGAATTGTTTGAAGGTTAGTGGGTTTGGCTTCGTTTACATCATCGTTCGACCACATCGTTGTCGCTGTCCTCAAGAGGGAAATTGGGACCTCGTTATTTTGGACCTTATCAAATTCTTCAGAAAATTGGGTTAGTGGCATATCGTTTGCAATTGCCGCCTCGTGCAAAGATTCATGATGTGTTTCACGTTAGTTTGTTGAAGCCGTTTGTTGGTCCGTCTCCACATGTACCATCGCCACTGCCTATATTTTGAATGGTAGGGTTTGTCCTCAACTGGCTAGAGTGCTTAAGTCTCGTCGGGCTCGTGATTGTTTACAAATTCTAGTTCAATGGGAATATACAGCTGTTACAAATGCATCTTGGGAAGACTTAGAGCAATTTCAAAGGCCCTATCCTTTGTTCGAGCTCGATGACGGGCTATTTGAAAAGGTGGGGAGCACTGTTATTAAGTCGCGTGACTAGTCGACGATTAGTCGACAAGTCGGTACACAACCTCCGACTAGAGTCATCGACTCGACTAGGAGGGCTAGTCACCCGACTTGTCGGCTAGTTGGCGACTAGTCGCGACTAATCGAGATTTGCTAGCTGCTCGACTTCAATTTCAAAGAAAGTCATTCATCAAGAAAGATTTGTTACGATCAAAATGAGTAAGTCATCAACTCATCATCGTGATTATGTTGTTCTCTTTATTTCACGATTTACAATATGTATATATGTTTAATTGTTATACAACTTTGTATATTACATGCCATGTGTAAATACTTTTTAGTCAATGGACTAGGTCGTCGCTAGTCGCGACCAGTTGGTCGACTAGTCGACCAAGTCGCCCCTCTTGCGACTCGACTTTACGACTTAATAACCTTAGTGGGGAGAGATGTCATGTGGGGCATCACGTCCGGGCGACGCAAGAAGCAGCTGTTGGCCAGAGCATCCTCGCAGTTGATTCGGTTGCGTCGGCAGAGTTACAAGTTGTGTCGGATTAGAAATAGTATGCGCTGGAGCTTTTCCGATTCAGTATGCGTTTCTGATTCTGTTTCGTAGTTGATATTAGGAAGTATTTACTAGTTCGTTCTGCAGTTAGATTACAATTCTTAGTCAAGATTGTTAGGCTCTCTCTATTTAATCAGAGAGAGATTTTACTTTTGAAGCAAGCAATATACATCAGAAAACTCCAATCCTGTCTTTTCCTCTGTCTGCTATCGTCTCCAGAAACTCAGCCGCGCGGCTCTTGGCATCACGGCGTTCCAGCCGCGTCGCCGAGGCTTTGGACATTGACCCAATCCTCAACACAACTACAACCTGCGTTCTAGTACTTCTTCGTCGATCCGATCACCTGACACGTTGCTTCTGTTGATTCCAGTGGACCAATGCCAAGGAGAGATGACCATCTAATGAAAGAGTATAAACATGTCCTATATAGTTATATGTTATCATTATCTTGTTTGTTTCCAAAAGCTACTGGCAAGTAATTTTGACTGGTGTTAGTATATGCATACATACTACATTTGTCTATAGTGAATTTAAAGTCCTAATCAGTTTTCTACTTTAATATTGTTCTTTTGTTTTAGACTGCAAAATATTTAGATCTGCTAGTGAATTTAAAGTCCTAATCAGTTTTGTACTTCATGCAGGCGTGTCTTACAATTTAGAAAAGAATGAGAATGGTACTTTCCGGGTTAAACTCATTGCAAATGCCACAAAAACAATAGCAGATTTGAGAAGGCCTCTTGAGCTTTTGATGAAAGGCAAAACCATAAACCATCCTGATCTGACATTAAGTGCAGTTCAGCTGCTCTTGTCCCGTGATGGCATAGCAAATTTGAAATCAGTTGAACAAGAGACTGGCACTTATATTATGTATGATAGGCAAAGTCTAAATATTAAAGTCTTTGGACACCCAGATCAGGTGGCTACAGCAGAGGAGAAATTGGTTCATGCACTTCTACAGCTACATGAGAAGTCGTCTTTTGAAATTCGTCTTCGTGGGCGTAACCTCCCTCCAAACCTGATGAAGGAAATAATAAAATTTTTGGAGTTGATCTGGAAGGATTTAAGAAAGAGATGCCTACGGTAGAGCTTCAGTTAAATACACGACGCCATACACTTTATGTTCGAGGCAGTAAAGAAGATAAGCAAAGGGTGGAAGAGATGATCTTTGACCTGGTAGCCTCTAGTAAACACAATGCCCTGGTTCAACTTCCATCGGAGAATGCATGCCCTATTTGCTTGTGTGATGTAGAAGATCCTTTTAAGCTCGAATCCTGTGGGCACGTGTTTTGTCTGGCTTGCTTGGTGGATCAGTGTGAATCTGCCATGAAATCGCAAGATGGGTTCCCTCTTTGTTGCCTCAAAAAGGATTGCAAGAAGCTTCTCCTCGTTGTTGATCTGAGGTCCCTCCTGTCAAGCGAGAAGCTTGAAGAGCTATTCAGAGCTTCCTTGAGTGCATTTGTTGCATCTAGTGCAGGAATATACCGATTCTGCCCTACACCTGATTGCCCATCCATTTACCAAGTGGCTGCTGCAGACGCCGAAAGCAAACCTTTTGTCTGTGGGGCTTGCTCTGTGGAGATCTGCACCAAGTGCCATCTCGAGTATCATCCTTTCATATCCTGTGAGGCTTACAAAGAATACAAGGAAGACCCAGACGCAACTCTGCTCGAATGGCGGAAAGGGAAGGAGAATGTGAAGAACTGCCCTTCCTGTGGATATACAATTGAGAAAGCTGAGGGCTGCAACCATGTTGAGTGTAGATGTGGCAGCCACATTTGTTGGGCATGCTTGGAGAACTTCAGGAGCAGCGAAGAGTGTTATAGCCATCTCAGGTCTGTGCACCTATCCTATTAGCAAACTATGTAGAATCTGGATGTAAATTTGTACATATTGGCACAAATAATTATATTTGTGTATAATATAGGAAGCTAATCTCCTTCCATCTATTAACCTAGTTTTAATTGCTTGATGCCAACGGTCCCCATCTCTTTCTGTGTTGAGAATTGTAATACCTTGGCCCAACACGGAGTTCAGAATGCCACTAACTACACTAACTATCAATTTTAACATTATTTTATAATAAATTACAACAAACATATAACAATAAAACACATCCATGGGTCACACTAACATAAGCATAATGATATGACAACTATAGATAATTTACTCATAGGCGTATAGCAAGGTAATAAACCAAGATTAATGCAAATCAATCGATTAAGTCTATTGGATGAATAATTAACTCTAACTTATCATCTAAGGTTATTCAACACCATCATGTCCTAAATATAAGTCATCATGCTAAAACAAAAATGTCTCATGTCCAATGAATCAAGTAATTGGGTGTAGATTGTGATTCCAAGTACACTAGCCCTTCTCGAGTGACGACATCAATAGTCACCTAAAAACAACAATAGAGCAAGAATGAGTCAGGACTCAGTAAATACATAATAAAGTCATAAACAACAATTTGTCAACCATAATCAAGGCTATCTCATCATCTATCTATTTAATGTCATTCTCATACTCAAATGAACAAGCTATATTTCGTATAGGTAAAGTTGCACAATTTAACAATTTACTCATATATGCGAATGCACCATCATGTTCCTGCTCATATGCATCTCTATCCTTCACTCCCGTGAAGTCTCCACCAAAGTAGGATTTTATCTAGAACACTCCGGACTAGTCATGTATCTTTCTCATCGACCTCACCGGATTAGTTACATGACTTTCTCACCGACTTGGCTCGTGCAATTCTTGTGATGATGAATGTAAATGATGCAACATCTTTAATTATTTATCAACATAATCCATCTCATTAACTCAATATCTCATTCTCATTAACGCAATGTCATAATCTTATTCAATCTATGTCATCAATATCATATATAAGAATAAGCTTAACAAAAGCATAATAAATAGCATAATAAATAATATCAATGACAATGACGAACAACCTATTGTTCACCACTCTACCATGTACTTGCATCTTAGCCATTCGAAGCCGGGTGATGAAATTGTGGCACGACGCATGAGGCCATAGTCCTTGAACAAGCAAGTAAACACACACATACACTAAAAAACATCATCAAAGTCACATCACAACAGCACCAACCCGTCTCACTAATCGACCTCGTAAGTTTACGCCAAACCAACCAAAAACCCAAATTCGTCGGACGCACTACCCGCTGTCCCAGTAGTAAAGCAGCTTTAACTTATTCATACAAACTCCAATTTCAACCAACCAAGACTATCTAGAACCCTCACGAAACAACCTACATATTCCTAGTTATAATGAAACTTGTATTCTACCGTATTCTACCTCGTTTCTTTGCCCGAATACCAATTCAGATTCTGTCGGAACAGTCTAATTCACAATTTTTATATCTTTAATTCTACAACTTGAACATATATAAATAATATGAGTTCTCGAAACTACACAAGATTTCCTACAATATTCAAGTTGACACCAATATTTAATTTTAACAATTTCTACACGAAATCAACCCAACTACATGAAGTCTGCCAACTACGTATAGAGTCTGTTTTTATAACTTTTGGCTCGCTACTCCGATTTCGATGATCTAGACCTTCATTGAAAGCTAACGCGATAACCTACCTTTTCTCTAATTACACCGAACTCTAATTCAGAGTCTAAATATCCCTAATCATCCCCGCAACATTCTGTCCTAAACCTGACGAATCTGGACAAAACAGAAATCCATCTTCCCATTGCCCAAACGATCTACCGACGACTAAATTTAGGGGCATCTAGAGGTTTTCATATCGTTACACTCGAAGAACACAGAGCCAATAATGAAATCCCGTGAAATCCTTCTCCTCCTCCCTTCTTTTCTTTCCTTCTTCCTTCTTCTGCCTGATATTCCTCTTCCTGGCCGGCAGCAGCGGGGAGGTAGCGCTACAGTACCTCAGTGTGCTACAGTACCCGCGCGGTGCTACCGTGTCGGCGGCGCTACAGTGCACGCTATAGTACAAGCCTCCTAGGGTTTGTATTTTCCCCACCCTATTAAGCCGGTTCCCCACTTGGGCCAAAGAGCTATGGGCCGAAGGCCCAGGTTCTAATACTCCTCCCAAAGTTTGAATTTTTTCTTTATAATTATATTTAATTTTAGTATTAATAATTTATTTGTTGTATGTTTAAACGAGATATTACAAGAATATTGTAGGCATTTCATCTTTATTCAGTAAAGTTTTCTTGTTTAGAACATTTTAGTGAATTTAGTACTGAATGCCTTCGCCTTTTCTTTTAAGATCATATTCTTGATTTGACTAGTCGTCACAACAAATTTTTATCAGCAAATCTTTGCAGTGGAATATGTACTTGTAGTTTTTTTTCCTGTAAACAATAATCAACTTACAGAGAAAGTTAAGATTCAATATATCTCAATGCTCTTCTAAGTCTTGGAGAACATCATTATAAACATATTGCAGGCAACTAAACGCATGTCAAGTATTGTTATTCCTTATTTTGGAGAGGTAATATTTAGGTTGAGAGCTTTGCTTGTTTTCTTTCTTTTGTCAGGTTCATTGTGCGTATGTATAGTAAATATGGCGTTGTTTTTATTCCGATATCTTTAATTTCAATTTCTTTTGAAGTTTATAAATTCAGCAGACTCTTCAATGTTACATTGTTTTTTTTAACTTATGTTACATTGGTTGTTGCTTAACTTTAGACATCCTGTAAAATCTCAAGTATTCCGTATATATTCAAATAGCTACTTGAAGTCAGATTTTTTTTAAATAATATTATTTTTAAA
This sequence comes from Ampelocalamus luodianensis, assembly GCA_036346255.1. NCBI lineage: Eukaryota > Viridiplantae > Streptophyta > Magnoliopsida > Poales > Poaceae > Ampelocalamus > Ampelocalamus luodianensis. Next base: position 4,918,644 of record CM070630.1, on the reverse strand, counting down.
AATTTACAAAAATAAATAGCCGCCCCAAAAAATTATAAAAATGGGTCCCTGTCGCCAGTTGGCGACAGGCTCCCTGTCACATGTAGCTAAAACATTAAACTGGTTGGTGTGTTTGTGATTTTCGTAGATTTTCAACGGTACGAAATCTGTTAAAACTCACAATAACATTTTGTGATCGTCATATGTTGTTCTAGTGCGGTGAATTTTTAAAGAATTTTGCGAGGACGATTGAGGTATCAATGATTCGTAAGTAGGGAGGTAAGTGATATTACGATGCACCTAGGAATTCATGCACGGTGGAGAACTTTGGAGAAATGACCTCTTGTATAACATTGCTTATGTACATACACTGCATATTATGTAAGGAAACAAATATGAATTAGTCATTACTACGAAACTACGACAAATCACACTGATATTATATAACATTCAGCAAAACGTGATAACACTTAGTTTATATCAAAACTACGATAAATCACACTGATATTACATAACATTCAGTAAAACATCATAGCACTTATTTTTTTTCAAATCAAAATGATAATTCAGAACATTGGCAATAACATATTACAACTGTTCGTGCTTCCCGTGGCCACGACCTCAACAACCCCCATGTGGACTGCCTCGAGTAGGGTGACCGGATGAGGTCCCTGCGGCGACGTCTAGAGTGTTGATGTCTCCTTCGTCCTGAGGATTTCTCGTGGGGCATTTCTTGAAGGTGTACCCAGACTCCCTGCAAATGGAGCACTTCTTCATACGACATCCGACATCTGCTTCATCCATGTCGTTCCTAATACGTCGTACCTATTGCCGGCCAACCTTTCCCTTCAGTCTATCAATATCTGCGGCCCAGATTAGTTGCTCCCTAGTCAGATGGCCAGTGAAATAGCCAACCATAGCGTAACCATACATCTCTCCACTACAGGTTTGCATCACCGCCTCCTTGGTGAAATAGTCAGAGAGGTACTGGCCGGGATGCTGCGCCACCATCGAACATGCGGCCATGACATGGGAGCAGGATCTATGTAGAAGAAGGTGCTTGTTGCAAGTACATATGCAAGTACAGTGGCGTAGCGTGCACTCGTGGGTGACCCTTTCGCGGTTCGTCCCGCGGTGTCCTTATCCCTGCACATTATTTCGAAGCGAAGCTCCCTTATACCCATCTTGAATGCCTGGTGCATCTCACACTTCTTGCTCTTCTCCTCCATGTATTCGGTGACCATGGCGGAGTAAAGTGCTTTGTCATTTGCCATGGCGAACGACGCGTTGTTGCTTCTGTCAACAAAGTAGTTCATCGTACCGTAGAGAATTGCCTCCACAATACCAACCAAAGGGAGGCACCTTGCGCTGCGTATGACCCAGTTGTACACCTTGGCTAGATTGGTTGTCATGATACCATATCGAGCACCACCCTTGTCATGTAGCAGTGACCACTTCTCCTTAGGTTCGTACTCAATCCAGTCCGAGAAGCATTTCACATGCGTCCCCGTCTTCCTCGTCAATCTGGGACTATCTGTGAGTAGCTGTGGCAATGCTTCGGGGGTCTGGTCAACGCTTGGGGCGGCCCTTCTCGCTGCCTCCCTTCTGTGCGTCTAGGTCCGCTCATCCAGAATCTTCCAGAGTGCTTCGAAGTTCCGCTGCTGGTTCTGGTTGTACAACCGCTTGAATAGGTTCATCAAGTTTTTGTTGCGGAACTGTTTGTAGAAGTTTGCACCCAAGTGCCTCATGCACCACCTGCTCTGCAGATCCAGCCATAGAAGTGGTACGTTCTCTCCTTGTTGCAGCTGTGTTATTGCACGTAGTAGGCCTGCATTCCGATCATGTATGAGGCATACGTTGGGACGACCTTGCACAACAGAAATCCTCACATTCTTTAGGAACCACAACCAGTTATTCATGTTCTCGCTTTCAACGAAAGCGAATGCCACATGAAGAATTTGATTGTTCCCGTCCATCGTTATTGCAGTCAGTATCTAGCCCTTGTACTTCCCAGTCAGGAATGTGCCATCCATGCACAAGATTGGACGGTAGTACCGGAATACATTGATGCATGGACCAAAGGCGAAGAATGCTAGCTGCAGTACCCTCTTATTAGCCCACTTCGAATGTGTGGCGTCTTGAATGTCGATATGAGTGCCTGGATTCCTATCTTGTATGACTCGGAGTTGACCGGGGAGGTTGTGGTAGGAATCCTCGAACGTGCTGAATCTTGATTCCAATGCCTTCTGTTTTGCCCTCCAAGCCTTGGCATAGCTGATTGTACTGGAACATTGCCTCAATCGCCCGAATGATGGATTATGGCTCAAAATCTAGATTATCCACGATCTCACCGTACACGAGGTTGGCGATGTAGCCTGATAACAGGTTCTAGTGGGATGTGTTCCACTCGAATGGAACCGTCTGCTGGTCCACATCATCCTCGTCGTCGGAACCTTTATCTTCTGACAATGCTATGTAGTCCCGGTCTTCGAGATCCATCCTTTGCACTACGGCTTCCACCTCCGCACCCTCGTTGGCATGACCACTAGCTTGCTTGACCGAAGGAGCTACTTCTGCAGGGTCTTCATCGACAGCATCAGCAACTTCAGGAGCTTCAGCCATTGTGTGTGCCGCGCTGTGGCTGGAGCCCCTGACTTTTTCTTCGATGTCAGAACTAGAGAAAGTGGTCGGACGAGTCTTCATGAACTCAGTCAACCTTGACTGAGGAAAAGCAAGAGGTGGGGGAGGTGGCATAGCAGCTGCTTGGCTGTTCTGATTCATCAAGGCGAGCAAAGCAGTGGCAATCTGATTTTGCTGAGCCATCATCTGATTCATATTCTGCATCATAGAACTCATCAGCTGAGCTTGAGTTGCCATGAATCGACCTGGTCCTTGATCTGTCACAGCTACTGGAGGGGGTGGTGGAGGTGGAGGTGCGATGAGATCCTCAGGGTGAGCCTGACTTGAGGTGTTGTGGATCTGAACCATCTGCACAGAACTTCTCAAGTTTAATAGACGAGAGGGAGAAAGTACAATAGACAAGAGGGAAAAGCACAAAGGCGAGTGAGAATGAGGGAGAAAGATGGAACAACCTATTTGGGAAAAATTGGTTAAACCCGAAAGTCAAATAGCCGGAAAGCTATTAAGAGGCAAAAGACTCAAGTCAGAGGCCCTACTGACCAGCTAAAAGGTACTAGAACTTGGAGGGACCACTACCAGTCTGATCTTAAATGGACAACCGACTGGAACACACAACAGGGCTTGGAGCTTCCAGGATGTCTAGAGCTTGATCGCGAGGAGCTCGATCCTAAAGAGGTCACTGGGATAAGGAGGTCAAATTAGGACTTTGAAAACCAGGTTCCAGAAGAGGTAAGAGGCAAGAACATGAGAAGGAGATGAGAGAAGAATAGAATAAGAGGAGAAAAGAGTGAGACAAGAGAAGAGAATAACCACTATTCAAGTTATCAAGTTGGTTTGATTTAGGAAATATCTTTTTGAAACTTGACTAGACGACCATGCTAACTAAAGCCATGTCCTACAGTTGATCGGGCTTTGATACCATCTCTGTCGCCCCCCCCCCCCCGCGTAAACAAACAACCCCCGGGACCCTTTGTGCACACCGAGTTAGTCCCATGATCAGTAGCTAGCTCGCACAGTTGTCAACATAAATGTAATCAAAACCAAACGACAAACTTAAGGTAAAGCAGATAAATTAACTTATATTAACAGAGGACCTTACGGTCAAGGTTGTTACAGAGCTCGCCACCACGGGCTTACAAAAACGACAACAGGAACACTCGCAGTGGAACGATAAAAGCATGCAGAGCCATCCGACGAGCCCACAGGCTATCGAGTGGAGGACGTCCTCTAGAAGGTCTGGTCTTCAAAGAACTCCTCTTCAAAGAGGTCGGAACACCCTTGGTCTTCTTCAGCTACTGCTCAAATAGGGGGCTTAAAGTCGTGAGTACGTTGAATGTACTCAGCAAGTCGCAAGAGACAAGTATGCAATTAATATTTATGCAGGGCTTGACAAAAGAGAGCTTTAGGGTTAGTTTGCAGAGCATCAACCTTTGACAGGGAAATATCATAAGTAGATTGCAAATCTCAAGTTAAAAGAGTAATACATAAATAACAGTTCTTTTTGAAGGAGGTCGTGAGCACCCTGCTCACTCCCAGGACCACTCCCAAGAGGTTGGGTCGCACCAACGACCAGGACCACTCCCACGCCCAGGTCGCACCAACGACCAGGACGTCCTAGACACCAACCACGACCACCCATTTGAGGAAAAGCTACCCCTTACGCGATTTCATCAGGCAATATCCATAACCGGGGATACAGCTATTCGAATAGATTTATACTCTGCAGAGGGTGTACAACTTTACCCGTAATGCACGACCTCTCTAGCTGGTTGGGCTTCCGTCGAAACCCCTGTTCACTTCCAAAGGTGAGCAGTTTAGAGAGCGTGACATGGCCTTTACAAACCTCTGTTCTGGTTTGGTCCTACCCGCTAAGGCTTCGCCATCACAGCCCCCTCTTGCGCCATGTGAATCAGCACACACCACCACAATAGAACTAAACCATCACATTGCTAATTAGTTGGCCCAGATCACCCCAAACTAGTCTTGTGGTTGCACGGTAGGCCCGAATCAATGGAGCACAAAGTTAAGTCCTTAGACCACCCAGGCGAGACAACCTCATCCCAATGTACATATAGCACCCCTTTACTGCACAATCACTCGCTCGAGTGAGAAAACATTTTGGGTTCAACCCAGCCAAAAGACCACCTCGGTCTTAGCATAACAAGTTTTAACAACAGTGGCATCCCACCACAGCTGCATAACAGTGGCATCGCACTACAAATCTATAGTTTAATTAGTCAAGTTTAACGATTAAGATTCATGATTCGCGAGACCTACGCAACTAAAGCAGGGCTAAGCAAAAATACGCTCCCAGATTGGTAATACCAATACAAGACCAACTAAGAATGTCCGTACTATGGCATCCAAGGGGAACATGTCAAGCACAAGTTGAAGGATCTAGACCCGCCATTATGTGTTAATGAAGTATTTTGATGATTAATGACAAATACACTTATGAGACTAACACTCTTATTGTTATATCATGTTTAGTCTCAGCTTGGATATAAAAGCAAAAATCCAAAGAGGTATGTATTGATTAATGACAAATACACTTATGAGACTAACACTCTTATTGTTATATCATGTTTAGTCTCAGCTTGGATATAAAAGCAAAAATCCAAAGAGGTATGTATTGATTAATGACAAATACACTTATGAGACTAACACTCTTATTGTTATATCATGTTTAATCTCAGCTTGGATATAAAAGCAAAAATCCAAAGAGGTATGTATTGATTAATGACAAATATACTTATGAGACTAACACTCTTATTGTTATATCATGTTTAGTCTTAGCTTGGATATAAAAGCAAAAATCCAAAGAGGTATGTATTCATTAATGACAAATCTATTTGTGAGACTAACAATTATATTGATTATCTATTGCTTAGTCGTGTTTGGATATAAAGATGAAAATACAAGAGGTATGCATTCTACTTCTTCTTATTATATCTTGTTGCATTCCTCGGATCCAAAATATAGGTTAAACTCTACCAAAAAGGTTAACTTGAATATGTGCATATGTCTCCATTACATATTTGTATATGCACACATTTAGGGGGAGTTCATTCTATATTTTGTGGTTTCATTAGTATTGATCTATATTCCCTTTCCACATATTTGAGATCTCTACTTTGAAACATATCTTTGAGTATATATGACTTGTGTAGTTCATATACACTCTTTTGAGTATATACAACTTGTAGTTCGTATATACTCTTGGTATATATAACTTGTGTAGTTCATATATACTCATGTTACTTTATATTCAATTATTTGCAAGTGTGTTGTGAGACTAATGTGTGTGCTAAGATGTTTTCAAGGCTTAGTCCCGGAGTTTGAATGATGACTTGAAAAGGAAATGCAAAGATGATAAAAGATTGACATGGCTCAAGACAAAGGAGTCATGCATTGCATTTTGAAAAGCTTCTGGAAGAAGTTCAGTGAAAATCGGTATGACCGCATTTGGTAAGCGGTACTACCGATGTGCGGTAGTACCAGAGTTCATGTAGCGGTATGTTTTTTCCAGAGAACATGTTTTTGGGTGTTTCGGTGTAAACCCTCAGAACGGTAGTACCGCTGTTCAAAAGCGGAACTACCGCACACCCCCGGTAGTACCGATTAAGTGATGGTACATTTTTTCCAGTAGCAATCGTTTTTGGGATTTTCGTGGAGCAGCGATCGCGCCTTCGGGCGGTATGACCGGGAAAGCGGTAGTACCGCATCTGAGAAACGGTACTACCGGAGAGCGGTATTACCGGATGATGTTGTCGGTAATACCGCACCTGTTAGTAATGGCTTGTTTAGAAGTATTTATGCAGGTATATCTTGTTAATTAATGTTAATGACATTGCGGGACTAACATTTTCCATGAGTTGGATGAATAGGTCATGTTCCAGGGTGATGAAGACTTTGGATGACATCATGAGTTGATCATCATCAAGTCAAGGTTCAAGAAGATGATGCATCATGTGTTGATGCATATCAAGATATCGAATAAGAGATGATCATGAGTTGATCATCGAGTCAAGAGAAGACTCATCATGTGTTGATTGAGGTCAAGTAAAAGATGCATCATGGGTTGATGCATATCAAGACGATGACCCGGACATGAAGCAAGGATGTGAGTCGTCAAGCTTCAAGTGGATGGTCAAGACAAAGGTATGACTAGCTAGGGCTAAGGATATGTTTCTAGTCTTTTACTGGTCTTGGTGTTTGGTTGGAAGACCGGATTGCTAGTATAGGTTGCCGTACTATTAAGAGGGGTCTTGTCTAGTCGCTTGAGTCTCATCATGTGTTGATAGCTCAATCTTGCTTGCTCTAGCTCATCGTGGCATGATACTATTATTTGCGAATGTGTTTTGCAGATAGCCGAAGCTCATGCATTTAATCCTTGTAACATGTGACTATGCTTTGCAAATGTGTTTTGCAAATGATTGAAGTCCATGTACCTACTCCTTGTGGCATGATCTAAGTTTGCAAATATGTTTTGCAAATGGTTAAGATTTATGTGTATTCCCTTGACATGGTCTAAGATTGTTTGTTGCTATTCCTTTGGACTTAGACCATGGTAGTGGCTCTTTTGAGTTGTGCTTCTTGATTTGATAAAATATGTTTGAGATCAATCAAATAGGTGGGTTGTGTGGCCCTCTTAATAAGCTTTCAATAGAGTCCAAGATCACTCAATTCCGACATCGGAGTCAAAAGTTATGACCTTTTACAGTGAAAGTGTCTGTGCTGAAAATTGGGCTGCGGTAGTACCGCCCTATAATGATGGTAGTACCGAAAAACGGTAGTACCGCCCTATAATCATGTAGTACCGCACTTTGTCAGAACGGCTAGTTTTTGCTGATTTCAGCTCCCAACGGCTAGTTTTTGTTGTGGGGACTATAAATACCCCCTTGGCCGGTTGAGAGGTAATCTTTTGCATCCCATTGAGTTCCTTTGAGCTAAGAGCAAGTCCTCTACTCCTATTTGTGCATGTGTTGCACTTAGTGAGGTTTGAGAGGCAAATCCTATTGCATGTGTTGCATTAGGTGGTGGATTTAGTATCCACGAGAGCTTTGACACTTGATTGGTTCAAGTGAAAGTTGGAGACTTGTTACTCTTGGTGTTTGCCGACACCTAGACGGCGTGGAGGCGTCGTGGTCCGGTGATCTTCTCAAGTGAAGCTTGTGAGAAGGCCCGGTGTTTGTGAGTGACTTGGTGCTCGCCATCTCCGGAGTGGAGTAAGAGCAACCCTAGTGGAGCGAGGTGTTGATACCTCGGAGGAAGGCTTAATTCGTGGAGCCGACCCAATTGGTTTGGGTTTCCCTCAATGTGGATTAGGGGAGACCGGCAAGTTTCCGAACACCACGGTAAAACATCGATGTGTCTTTGTGGTGTGATCTCTATTGCCTTACTATTGCATTTACATTCATTGTGTATGAATGCTTGCTTTACATTGTGCAATTTATATACTTTGTATTAAATTGCTTATTCATTGTGTATGATTGCAATAATATCATTTACATTGTTTAAATTGAATTGCTTACAAGTTCATGCTTGATTGATTATTATCAATAGACTTGTATTGTTGGTGCACTTAGTTGAACCTAGTTGATTTAGGCTTTAATTATGCAAAACCGTATTTGTTATAAGCTTCCGCATTAGAAATCGGTTTTAGCGCATAGAAGTTTTAAAACGCCTATTCACCCCCCCTCTAGTCGGCCTCCTCGATCTTACACAAGTATTCAAGGAGGCATACTGTCAAATAGGAATTTAACTACTGCCCAAGCCATTTTTATACAAGTATCCATGCAGGTTGATATAAAACAATATACTTTGAAAGCTAGGTACAACACGATCAAAGGTCTGCGACTTGCCTTCACTATAGAGTTGCGAGTCTTCGATGGAGGTCGTTGGATCCATGCACTCTTCAGAGTAGCCGAAATCTACACGTACGAGAAGAACCAAATCAATAAAGCAACACCAAATAAAGGTCAAAGAACTCTCCAAACCAGAGCCAAAAGAAAGGTTACGGAGAAAAACGAAGAAATGAGTTTGAACCACTCTAGAGAGAGCTTGAGCAAAGGAGGAGGAGCTCGCGGATGGAGGTCTGAAGCACAGGGACAACAAGAGAGGTAGGAGAGCTCCCAGGTGCTTTATAAAGGCGCAAGGAGGTTCTGAGGAAGGAATGGGTGGCAAGCAATGGAGGACGCCGCATTCAATGTACACGATGGGGGCAAGCGGGGGAAAGGATTGAAGCAGGTACGGAAGGAGACCAAAGAGGGAAACGAGTAATGCAGAGGTGACATCATTTAATGCGACACAGCAGCATTTAATGTGCTTAGAATTTTTTTTATTTTGAAAGCTGAGCAACTCACTAAACCGAATGGTTCCTTTTTTATTTTGAAAACTTGCAAGGACTCTGGACAAACAGGACGTTACTCTCCCCTCTCTCTCTCTCTCTCTCTCTCTCTCTCTCTCTCTTTTAATAAAAATGAGTCCTGTGCCGAATTTTAGGGTTTCAAGGGGTTTTTATAGGGTCCAGCTACATGTTGCCAGTTGAACTGGTGATAGGTACCCATTTTTGTAATTTTTTGAGACGGTTATTTATTTTTGTAATTTTCTTTTATAATAATATTTTTTAAAAAGTAAGACATTGTGCAAATAGATAGAGTGGGATATAAAAGCTGTGCAATTCTGAAGTACCACAGCGCATCCATATATTATTGGTATGTTTTTAGATAATGGAAGAGAAGAAACTCTCTCGGCCTCTGCATAAAGGATGCTCACAACCCAATTTATTACAAAGATCCAAGTTCTAAAGTGACCAAATATTAGAAGTGACTTGAAGCCTTACAACCACAAGACAACTGAACTTTAAATCTAATCATTGCAAATCCTATGACTACACTGCCACCCATGATTGGTGAAGATTTGCTTCACCACATGCTCCAACCTGGCACTGCCGCTCAACATTGACTCCTTTTGGGTCGGTTTCTGCATGTTTGCCCATGCCCTCATCCAGTGTCCACTCAATAAGATAACCTGTAAGGGATTAGTAATAGCCTTTTTATCAAAAATAACATCATTCCGACATAACCAAATAGACCAACATAAGCACTGGCTCCCACAAGGAGTTGTGTTTTAAAAAAATTTAGAATACCGGCTAACCAATTCCCAAACATGTTGACTATATTCACAGGAGGAGATAAATTAAACGCACATTGAACAGCCCACCAAACAAGACGTACAAAGGGACAGCCAATAAAAAGATGTTGAATTGTTTCCTTTGAAATACAGAAATAACACTTTTTGCTTCCCTTCCAATTTCTTTTGAGCAGATTATCTTTAGTTAATACTACCCCTCTTTTGAGATACCATAGGAATATTTTCACTTTTAATGAAATTTTAAGTAACCAAAAAAAGTGTCTAATAGGGGCTCAATAATTTCCAATAAGTGCTGCATATAAGGACTGTATCGAAAACAGTCTAGACTTATTCAAATTCTATCTAAAAATATCATTTTGAGAGCTTAATTGTAAATTAGCAATTCTCAAAATTAACTCATTCCAAGCCTGTAGCTTAGGCCCAATAAAAGGTCTACGAAAAGAGATGTTTAAAGGAGCCGTTCTCATAATAAAGCGAAAAGGATTGGATATTGTCTTTTTAGTGGAGAGTCTCCTAACCAAATATCTTCCCAGAACCTAGTTTGCAGTCCATTTTTAACCTGGAATGAACCAAAGCGAAAAAAAAGATCCTTAAATTTCATTAGGCCTGTTCAAAATTGGGAAGTCCTAGGCTTGTTAAACACTTGCGAAAGACTTTTCTCACCCAAATATTTCCTTGTTAACAAAGTTTGCCATACCCCTTCTTCATTAAGCAACTTAAAAAGCCATTTCCCTAGTAAACTTTTATTTTTTTATGTCTAAGTTCTAAATACCTAGACCGCCTTGCTCTTTGGGTGTACACACTAAACTCCATTTGGTAAGCCTATATTTCTTTTTATGGCTATTGCTTTGCCAGTAAAATCTATCTAAAAAAATCAAGTCTTTTGAGAACCTCTTTAGGAATCTCAAAAAAGACAACATAAACATAGGCAAGCTACTTAGCACCGAGTTAATAAGTACTAAACGTCCACCAACAGACATATTTTTTCCTTTTCAACTGCTAAGTTTCTTTTCAACTCTATCTTCAACCTCTTTTCAATCACTATTCCTTAACTTTCTATAGTGAATTGGAATACCTAAGTATTTAAAAGAGAAGACACCTACTTCACAACCAAATAATTGAGTATACTGCGGTTCAACTTCTTTGGCTTTGCCAAAACAAAAGATTTCGCTCTTGTGAAAATTAATCTTTAAACCTGATAATTGTTCAAAGACACTTAGAAGAAGTTTGAGATTTTTTGCTTGCTCTATGTCATTATTCAAGAAAAGGATAGTGTCATCAGCATATTGTAATACTGATAGCCCATCATCAATTAAATGAGGAACTACTCCCGATATAAGACCTTCTTCTTTAGCTCTTGAAATAAACATGGCTAGCATGTCCACAACAAGATTAAAAAGAATTGGGGACATAGGGTCGCCTTGTTTAAGACCTTTCCGAGTTTGGAAAAAAGATCCTAAATCATCATTAACTTTTATTGCAACACTCCCTCCCTTAATGAAACTCTCTACCCAGGAACACCACTTAGGGAAAATCCTTTCATCCTCAAAGTTTGGATTAAAAATGGCCATTTGACTTTGTCATACGCTTTTTCAAAATCAAGCTTGAGCACAATCCCATCCAACTTTTCTTTATGCATTTCATTTCATGAAGAATAACAACTCCATCAAGAATGTATCTCCCTTGCATAAATGATGTCCGGGATGGTTTAATAACCCTATGTGCTACATTAGTAATTCTATTAGTTGCCACTTTAGTAAACACTTTAAAACTAACATTTAGAAGACAAATAGGTCTATACTGCTGTATTTGTTTAGCATCCGCTTTTTTGGGAAGCAGAGTAATAATCTCAAAATTCAAGCTAAAAATATGCATAGAGCAACCATGAAAATCATGAAACATAGCCATCATATCATTTTTAATAACTTCCCAAAACACCTGATCAAACTCCGCTGGGAAGCCATCTGGTCCAGGTGCTTTGTTATGCTCCATTTGAAAAATAGCTTCTTTCACCTTCTTCTCAGTGAAAGGCGTTGTTAGAAAGTTGTTTTCAGAATCCAAGACTTGAGGTATATAATTCCTAAAACCGTCAATCATGGATAAATGATTACTTTCGGATGGTCCAAAAAGACCTTTGTAATAATTAGTGATATACTTTTTTTAATTGTACATCACCCCGAACTATCCCCTCTTCCTGATCGAGCTGAAAAATTTGTTGCTTTCTATGCTTGCCATTCGCAATCAAGTGATAGAATAGTGTATTTTTGTCTCCCTCCAAAAGGAATTTCGCTTTAAACCTTTGATACCACTTTATTTCTTCTTCTCTTAAAGTTGTGCCAATCTCTCATTAGCACATCTTTTAAGATTAAGGTCTTCATTAGACAAACTCAAAAGCTCAGCTTTTTTATCTAGCTCATCAATTATCGAGTTGAGCGCTATCTTTTCTTTTTTGTAAGTTCCACTGCAATTTTTAGCCCAACCGCGAAGATACTGTCTAAGAGATCTAACTTTCCATTGCCAAATTTGTAAGGCAGTACAACCTCTATTTTCCTTTTTCCACACATCATTCACCGTCTCCCTAAACCCTTCCCTACATAGCCAACATAATTCAAATTTAAATAAAGACTGGTTCCCTCTATGAGAGGCCGCTCCCGTATTTAAAAGCAACGGCATGTGATCGGACAGAGACCGTTCAAGAGCATTGACTGTGACCAATGGAAATTTTTGTTCCCAGTCTGTACTCATCAAAACTCTATCTAATTTTTCAAAGGTTGGGTTATTTAACGAATTGGCCCAAGTATACTGTCTACCAGATAAATCAATTTCCCGTAAATCCAAATTATTAATCACAACATTAAAAAAAAAGGCCATCTAGCTTCAAAATTATCATTGTTTTTTACACCCGAATGCCTGATGATATTAAAATCGCCTTCAACTAAAATGAGAAGTGATTCTTTCCTACAGACATGTACAATTTCTTTGAGAAACTGCTCCTTGAATTGAGTTTGAGCTGCACCGTAAACAGCCACAAGAACTCATTGGAAATCATCTTCTCTATTTTTAAGATGGAACTTTACATAGAAATCACCAGCATCAATCGAACCAATATAAAAAACCGTAGGGTCCACCCCTAAAAGGATACCCCGACTGTCCTTGTGGCGGAGAAAAATGCCATAAAAAGTCCCGACTACCACAAAGATGGTTAAGACTAGACACTGAAAAATCTTTTTTACCAATTTCAAGAATAGCCACAAAGTCTAAATGTTGCTCCTTAACTGTCTCACAAATATACCAATGTTTAGCCAAGTCTCCCAGACCTTTGCTATTCCAAAAGAGCCCTTTCATTTTAACTTTAATTTTTATAGGCCTGTTAAGAGAGATGTTACCTGTCTTCTTTTTGGAGCTAGACAACCTCTTTTTATTTGTTACTACTGTAAAATTATTGTCAACATCCGCTAGAGAATCACCATCTAAATCACTACAAAAATGATTAAAGGATGAGATATCGATGCAATCCTGATCCTCATCCACCAGATCCTCAAAATCTACTTTTCCTTTATTTTTTAGTCTTCCTAACTCAATTTTCTTAATACTTTAACCGAACTAGCGGTCTCAGCACTATTACCACCTAAAGAAATTCCAATGCTAGAATTTTTTTCAATAATTTGCTCATCTGAAAAAGACAAAATTGAAAATTTATTACTAGGCTTACTTGGATCCAATTCGAGATTACGAATTTTCGCGCGCTTCTTAGCCTTTTGGATGGAATCCTCATCGTCGGACTGCTGCTTCTTGAGTCGTTCACTTTGCCTAAGCTCCACCGGGAGAGTCTTGGCAATCATGAAATCAGCCTCCTCCACCCCTCGTTGAGCCCCATCTGACCTATTTGCCACAGCCTCCACTACCATGGTATCCTTCCAGACTACCCCATTAGCATCCATCTCTATACTACTGCCCAAAACCGCCACCTCATCTAGTCCAACATCAGCCGGCTTGGTAGCACAACCAGTCCCCACTGTCTCAGACAAGGCAACATCTCCATCCACTAAATCATCGCCCCTACTATTGCATGCAAGGCGAGCTGCCCCTTGGGCCAATCCTCAGTCGCAAACCATTCGTTTTGTGCCACTACACATGCAGCCGCCACTTCATTTTTCTGCTTTGGCGAGATTGCACCAGACCGGACTGCTTGCTTGCCTGACTCAACGGCATGCTTACCGGGCACTGTAGCGCCACAGTCTGCTGATGCGTTTGCTGCGTCACAGAAATTAGCAATGAAACCCCCTAGTATGGCTGGACCATCCTTCTTATCTTTAACCACCAAGGAAACTTCCAGGACGGAGCTATCACCCAAATCAAATTTTGTAACATGCTTCTTATCAAAGGGTAAACAAACACTTGCAGCGGCCAAAACCTGACCCTGGTCATTGAAGATGGGTGTACCATCTCCTCGAGCAACAGTCTCAAACTCTTTTTTGACCGCCCTCGGTGTAACCCAGATAGTGTCCGATGTCAAAAGTCCCAAGGTAGTCCCCTTAGAAATGGAGGTAGACTGACCCACGAGATTATCCGGGACATTCGATTGAGAATCTGAATTATTCTTCAATCTCTTAGCATCTATGTCTTCCATCTCAACATCCTTGCCTCTTCCTGCATTGTCCTCCCCCTCAGGATCCTCTCTCCGGTCAATGTCTTCGTCAATTGCATCTACCACAACTTCTTCAACTTTGAACAAAATGTCATAGACATATTCTCCAACTACAATCTCTACATTAGAAGGAATGGCCTTGATGTCCAAAACTCCTACCAACATACGAACCACTTCGTTCTTACGTACTTTTTCCATGTCCACTCACATAGCAATGCCAATGATTGACCCTATAGCACAAAGGCTCAGAAAATCACGAACTTCATAAGGTACTCCTAGAACCTGAACCCATACCTTCTGAAGCTGGTACTTAGGTGTGGGTTTTATATTCCATTCTACAAAATGTAGCACCACCTTAAGCTCTTTTACATGCACTTCACCAATAGCCACCATATGAAGAAATTCAAGTCTAGTTGGAAAATGCACCATAAACATATTTTCCCCCTGAATCTCCACCTTTGGCTGCCAGTTCAGAGGTATTAATCTTCTCAACTCAGCGATCAGAAGTTCTTCAGACAGTGGATCACCTGTGATCCGAACCAGCCCAATCTTATTGCTTTCTTTCTTCAACTTCTTCAGCCCAGTTGTTGGAATATGATAAAATCCCAATCCATCAGCACCAAACCCACACAAGTTAGCGATAGGTCTCGGCAGCAGCGTCAACGGACATTTATTGGCCAAATGATCAGTGCCCTCACAAATAGCACACAACAAGTTTGTTTTGCAATTAGCAATTCCATACCCCTTCCCTTTGCATCGAAAACAAATTAGGTTGAAAACATCACCTGTAGAACCATTGTTGATATGAGAGGATCCCTCCCCGGACCGACTACGACCTCGACCTCTGAAGTTGCCAACTCCGATCCTCCCACGGCCAAAGCTATGCGCCCTAACCTGATGCTGGTTAGAGAATTTGCTAACACCAAAGACTGGTACAATTCCCTGCCCTCCAATAACACTGCCCGGCCCGGCATCTTGACCTCCAACTCCACCATTGACAGAGAATTGACCACCTCCAGATCTTGGGAACTACCCACCGCCCGTAACATGTCTGCTAGCACCACTAACATCAGGGAAACGATCGTCCGCCAATCCCCCATCTCTACCATCAGATACCCGTTCTCTGATTGCAGGCTGGCCACCAGCAACCTGCCCACCAGCATCATTGACGACCGAGATAAGTCTACCTGCAACGTGCCCGCCAACGCCACTGGCGACAGGGAAGCGGTCATCTCCTCCGATGTTGGAGACACCACCACCACCAGCACCTGCAAAGGGTACAGCAGCAAAGTCCTTTCTCTGACCACTTCCACGTCCCCTTCCAAAATCCATGGCACTACTAACACGGAGTACTTCAGCAAAAGAACGACAATCTCCGTGTGTCATCCCAGACCAGCCGTCGTTTGCCACCCCAGACCCGCCACCAGCAGACTTAATAGGGTTTGGTCGAGCTAACCTCCAGGATCGCTGAAGGAAACGACGAAACCAGGGTAATCCTTGCTTGTGGGCCTATTTCCCAATGTTAACAGACAACCGATTGGACGATCTCAGCCCATTGCCCACATATCCCGACCGATTTTGAGATTGCGGCAAATTCGGCAAGAATGTCGAGCCATGCTGATTTGGAGAGGGAAACAGATTCGGCGACTTTACTGTGCCATTCAAATTTTGCGATGGCATTAAATTCGGCAGAACTTCCGCTCGATCTGACCTGGTCGAAATTTTCCGGTGAGCTCGTTCAATAGCATCGCCCACCGTCACCGGCGGCGACAAACGAGGAGGTGGTAGAGGTCCCTGCCAAGGCCGACCAACATCTGCCCTCTGCTCGCTCCGCTTGTCCGGCAAAATCCCTCGGAGCTCTGTTGGAGAGTATCCTACTGCAATGGCATCTCCATACATCTCACCCTTCTTCGGAGAAGACCTCTGTGAAGTACTGGATTCCCCTGCCACCTCCGCTAAGATAACTTCTTCATCATCAGAAGAATTACCCTCTTGCAACCTCCAAAATCTTGATCCAACTGCATTGCTAATTACACGATGAACCTGCGAAAACGGAACTACGACCTCACCGGCGCCGGCAGTAATCATCGGATCCATCAGCCGAAACCACAAAATACAGAGACCAGACTTTTGTCGTAAGATGAACAGTATGTTAGAGCATGGAATTATCCTCAAACTGTGAAGGTTAGATAAGACATTGTAAAGGTCAGATAGACATTGTAAAGGAGGTTTATTGTGAGCTAGCGGCAAGGTTTTCATTCAGCAAATTATCCTGGTATTTTTTAATAAAATAAATGATGGTGATCCATGCAATTTGGTTCGCTCTTATGAACTGGACTTATTTTGCTTTCTAATTTTGTGCCTTACTTCTCACTTCAGTGCACATAATCTGGTTCGGATATTACCCCACTTGTAATTCTCACTTAGTCTTATAATGCTATGAATATTTGGACATCACTCATAGGTGTGGGTTTCCCTCACTTGCCATTTCCAACCTGGGGTTCTAGATCTGAGAGGGAAAGGAGAGAGAGAGTGGGTACCGACCGTCCGTCGCGTTGGATGAAGAGCCGGCCATCGCTGGTTCGTTGGTGAGGTCTGCGCACGGGCAATGACGGTCGGGGAAGAAGGAGCGGTGGCGGCGGGGCGGATCCGGTGAAGGTGACGGCGATGGTGCTTCCCGTCGCTAACTGCGCCCCCTCTAGATCGGTCTAGGGTTTGTGTGTAGGTTGGGTTTTGCGGCTCAGGCGAACCTCGTAACTCGAGCCGCGGCCCCACCCTTTATATATTGCACTGCATGACGGGGCCCACCACCAATAGATACCGGGCGCCCGATCGGCGCGGATCAAAGCCCCGATTAGCCGTTGGGCTAATTGGGAGAGAGATCAATCCAACATTCTCCCCCTTGATCTCCTCTATACTTTAACTTTAATTACTTTTGACTTTACTCATTCCATCACAGATTAGTGCATAGAGCATGTCTCATCGTCACGGTCAATCGCCGATAGATTTAACAGCTACAATACACCTCTCTGTTATGAAATAGTTACTTTAATCTTTTGGGCCATCTTTTAGTCCAGGAATCATAGGCTTTCCCTTAAACCCATGCCGGTTACATGTTCTCTGAACACGTTGGGTGGTAAGCCTTTAGTAAGCGGATCCGCTAACATCTTTGCGGTACTTATATGCTCAAGACTTATAATTTGATCCCGAACTTTATCTTTCACAACATAGTACTTTATGTCAATGTGTTTGGCAGCACCACTTGACTTATTGTTGTGAGCATACATTACTGCGGGTTCATTATCGCAGTACAACTTAAGTGGTCTATTGATGTCGTCAACCACTTTTAAACCAGGTATGAACTTCTTTAGCCGATTCACCGCCCGTAGCCTCATAACATGCTACAAACTCGGCATACATTGTGGACGATGTAGTGACGGTTTGCTTTGAGCTTTTCCACGATATAGCTCCTCCAGCGAGAGTGAACACATATCCGGATGTCGACTTTCTATCATCTCCTGCATAATCAGAGTATGTATACCCCACTATATGGAGTGAATCTGATCTTTTGTATGTCATTATGAGGCCTTTTGTTCCTTGCAAATAACGCAAGACTTTCTTTATCAATTTCCAATGTTCTATTCGAGATTGCTCGGAATCGCCAAGTAACCGGTAACAAACGCTAAGTCGTATGCGCGTACACTTGAGCATACCGCAAGCTTAAACAGTGAAGCATATGGAACCGATTTCATTTGATCGAGCTCGTCTTGGTTCTGGGGCATTGAAAATCCCATATCCGTCGCCCTTAACTATAGGTGCGGTGAAGGACTACATTTATGCATACCAAATTTCTTTAAGACTTTCTCTATGTATGCCTTTTGTGACAGTCCCAATGTCCCTTTGTTTCTATCCGGTGAATTTGATCCTAGAACGAACGAAGCTTCACCAAGATCTTTCATATCAAAGTTTGAGGACAAAACTTCTTTGTCTCGATGTGATGACATCACTACTAGCTAGTAGGATATCATCCACATACGAGGATTAGGAAGATAAACTTTCCATCTTTAAACTTTGCATAAACACGATTGTCCTCTACATTTTCTTTAAACCCAAATTTTCTTATTGTCTTGTCAAACTTCAAGTACCACTGTCTTGAAGCTTGTTTTAACCCATAAATCGATTTCTTTAGCGGCATCCCATTCTTTCATTTCCTTCCACGACAAAACCTTTCGGTTGTGCCATGTAAACATTTTCCTCCAAATCCCCATTAAGAAATGTCGTCTTTACATCCATCTGATGTAACTCTAAATCATAATGTGCTACTAATGCCATTATGATTCGAAGAATCTTTACATGAGACTGGAGAAAAAGTCTCATTGTAATCAATCCCTTCTCTTTGCGTAAAGCCTTTTACCACAAGTCGCGCTTTGTATCTTTCTACATTCCCTTGGGAGTCAAGCTTTGTCTTGTAGACCCATTCTGACCTCTCACTGCTTTGGCTCCTTTAGGAGTAATTTCCAAGTCCCGGACTTTATTAGCCTTCATGGACCTCATTTCCTCTTCCATGGCCTCAAGCCATTTTGAAGAATTTTCGCTTCTCATGGCTTCTTCAAATGAGATGGGATCATCCTCCATTTGAAATTCATCTCGTATGATAAATCGATAATCATCGAAATAGCCGATCTTCTTACTCTTTGAGACCTCCTGGGCCTCCTCATTTGGTACATTTTCTGTTTGAGGTTCTTTGTTGCTCTCCTCATACGTGGCAATGGGTTCTATAGGATCCTGAAGAACAGGTTCCTCATTCTCATTCATTGTTGCCACAGGAGGAACAATAACAGGTGCTGGCACCACAGTGTCTTGCACCGTTGGTGCAGTGACAGCAGGTAGTGTGAAGAATGGTTCTTGAATCATCGGAGTGGGCGCATACGCCCGCTTCTCTTCAAGGTCAATCTCACGAGCTACCATACTTCCTCTCATCATTTCATCCTCTAAGAAGACAGCGTGTCTCGTTTCTACAAACTTTGTATATCTGTCTGGACAGTAGAAACGAAAACCTTTTGACTTTTCAGGGTAGCCAATGAAATGGCAACTTACTGTTTTGGGATCAAGCTTCCCAAGGTTTGGGTTAAATACTTTAGCCTCAGCAGGACTCCCCCACACACGTAAGTGGTTTAGTGAGGGAACTCTTCCTGTCCACAACTCGTACGGTGTTTTGGGCACCGACTTACTAGGCACTCTGTTGAGAATATGAATGGCGGTTTTCAACGCCTCCATCCATAGACTCAATGACAGTGTGGAATAGCTCATCATGCTTCGCACCATATCCATCAGGGTACGGTTGTGTCTTTCAGCTACTCCATTTTGCCGAGGTTCGCCCGGTGTAGAATATTGAGCCACTATACCATTTTCTGTAAAAACCTTGCAAAGGTCGGGAACTTGTCCATATGGGGTATGTCGACCGTAGTACTCCCCACGGTCGATCGGACTATCTTAATCTTTAAATCGTGTTGGTTTTCAACTTGACCTTAAATATCTTGAATTTATCCAAGGCTTTATTTCTTTCTTTGATTGGATAAATATATCCATAACGGAGTAATCATCAGTGAATGTTATGAACGAGTCATATCCATCCACACTTTTCACGGGAAAAGGACCACAAATGTCTGTGTGAATAATTTGTAGAATTCTGTGCTTCTTTTGACATCTTTCTTAATTTTCTTTACATATTTTCCTTTAATGCGATCTCTGCATTGTTCTAAGTCCGAGAACTCTAATGGAGGAAGAATATCATTCTTAACTAGTCTTTCTATTCTCCCCTCGAAATATGGCCTAAACAGCGATGCCATAATTTCGACGACGCATCTAGAGTTCTCTTTCGTTTCTGTTTACATTCGTGAGACGAGATTCATTCACTTTCGCACGCGACGTTCCCATTATCGCATACGACATTCACATCATCACATAATGATAACAAATAAAGCTCATTTTGTAAGATGGAAAGACCAACACATTCTTTATTAAACATTATTTCACACTTGCCATTTCCAAAATGACAAACATAACCATCATTGTCCAAACATGAAACACTAATCAAATTCCTCTTTAAAGAGGGAACATAAAGAACATCTCTAAGTAAAAGAGTGAAGTCATCAGCTAGCTCTAATGAAATATCGTCAACGGCTTCAACTTCAGCTTGGACTCCATTTGCGACTTTAATGCATCTTTCTTTTCTTTGCGTATTCCTCGTCGAACGGAATCCCTGCATATTATTGGCAACATGAGCAGTTGCACCTGAATCAATCCACCAAGTAGATTTTGAATATTGTACATACAGGGACTCATTTATGAAGGTAATAATGTTCTCACCTTTCTTTGCCATTATCATCTTTAAGTAATCGGGACAGTTCTTCTTGTAGTGTCCGTCTTCTTCTGATGAAGACAACGATCTTTGTCTCTCGCAAACTTATTTCATTGAGGTGATGGACATGGGCTTTTCCCTTGTTCTTTGAGGAGAAGTTACTGTTGAAGTTCTTTTTCTTGTTGTCCTTCACATAGTTGATAGAACCACCATGTGAGGATTTAAATCTTTCCTCTTCTTGCACACACATAGCTATGCACTTTTCTAAGTCCCATTTCTCGGGCTGCATGTTGTAGTTGACAACAAAGGTGTCAAACTTTTTCGGCAAGGAAGCAAAAATTAAATGAATAAGGAACTCATCCTTGAGAGCCAAATCCATTGGTTTAAGCTTGGATGCCAAGTTGCTCATCCTTAGTATGTGTTCTCTTATGCCACTGCCACCACCAGATTACCTTTCTGTCACAAGCTGCTTAATCAGCTGTGTAGCATATGTCTTTGAAGAGCCAGTAAACTGACTCTTTATTTTCTCAAGGTATTCTGCGACAGTGTCACATTCTGCGATTGAGCCCACAATTGCAGGCTCAATCGTGTTCTTTATCACAGCCATACATTTCTTGTTGGTTGTGGTCCATTTCTTATGCTCAAGGTCATAAGACATCTGTAAGGGAACTTGATCCCTCTGTCTTTTCTGCCAAGCAGCATCATCCTCATTTTGATCCCTCACCGGTGCCATAGGCTCAGTGGGACGTGCTGTAGTGAGGACCTAGTCTACCTCAGCCAAGATAAACGCTAAATCTATCTTTTTCTTTCACTCTCCATAATTATTTCCTTTGAGAGTGGGGATCTCTCTGATACAACTCATCGAGTTGTATCCGCCTGAAAAATAGTTCAAATAAAGTGAGAACGTAACAGCAAAATTATATGCCTTATTTCCAACGTTGGTCAAAAATACGACATACAATTAAAACAATTTTATGTAAATCTACATCACCGTTGGGCAGAAATAGAAATAATGCATAAAATCATCAATTAAATTTTTTTAATATTGTTATTATCAACGTTGGTCAGAAAATAACAATATCATAAATTTCTGGAAATTATATCTATTTTTCCAAAATTAAAATCTCCCGTTGGTTCGAATTTAATAATGAAAAATGAATCAACATTAACTTTTGCAGCGGAAACTGTAATTATTCTAAAATAATTCATTATACAGAAGCATTATACTGTACACATTTAATCTCTGAAATAATTAACACGTTGGTGCAAAAAAAAAATTACAGAGATTTTGGATCAAATTTCAATCAAATTCACTCATAAATGCTTCTGAAATAATTAACTTTCATTTTTTTCTGGAATTTACTGTGCAAAATGGCCATTTGGCCCATCTTGCGCAGCCGCGGCCCACGGCGGCCCACTCGGCCAGCTCCCACGCGCGCGTGGCCGGCCCAAATGGAAAACGTGCGGCCCACAGCCCACACGCCCCCCATCAGCCCATTAGTGCCCGCCCGATCTCGGCCACCCATCAGAATCCGACGGCACAGAGCAATTTTTGCGTGAAAAAAAGCGCCCACGACCAAAAACCCTAACCCTATTCAGTCGCAACCTCCATTCGACCTCCACCCGAACCGGACGGGCGACGGCGACGCGCTCGCGCAGAGCGGCGGCGGCCCGCGCGCAGAGAGGAGGGGGCGGCGGCGCGCGCCACGACGGCCCGAGCGACGGCGCCCTCACGCCGCACGGCAGCCGAAGCGGCGGCGATCGCGCCACGGCGGCGGCGATCGCGACCTCGCGACGGGCGCAGGCGAGCTCGCGAGGCGAGCCGACCAAGACAATGCCTCGACGGCGCGCGCGACGGCGGCCGCCCGAGACAGCGCGACCGGCGGCGGCCGCGCGCCGAACGGCGGCGGCTCCACGCGAGGCCGGCGGCGGCCGGGCGGCGCAAACGGTAAGACCCGATCCCCTTTGCCTCGCTCTGATACCATTGTGGGTTTCCCTCACTTGCCATTTCCAACCTGGGGTTCTAGATCTGAGAGGGAAAGGAGAGAGAGAGTGGGTACCGACCGTCCGTCGCATTGGATGAAGAGCCGTCCATCGCTGGTTCGTTGGTGAGGTCTGCGCACGGGCAATGACGGTCGGGGAAGAAGGAGCGGTGGCGGCGGGGTGGATCCGGTGAAGGTGACGGCGATGGTGCTTCCCGTCGCTAACTGCGCCCCCTCTAGATCGGTCTAGGGTTTGTGTGTAGGTTGGGTTTTACGGCTCAGGCGAACCTCGTATCTCGAGTCGCCGGCCCCCACCCCTTTATATATTGCACAACGCGACGGGGGCCCACCAGCCAATAGATGGGCTAGGCGCCCCCGATCAGGGCGCGGATCAAAGCCCCGATTAGCCGTTGGGCTAATTGGGAGAGAGATCAATCCAACAATAGGGTAATACCGTGACAATGGTTAGAACTCTTCGTGATTTCGTTGTGATGATAATTTGTTTGGTTACTGTAAGAATAACACCACTTTTCTGTAGTCTGATTATAGCAGCTCGTTATTCAAATTAATGTCCATGGAGTTAACGCTACCTATGGGCTATGGCACCAGTTGCTAAGCCGGCAACTGAGGAAGAAGCCAGAATTAATCGAGGAAAGAGCTTCGCATGGTCAGTATATTATAGGATTTTGTTTGTTATTAAAGGAGCAATTTGGTCCGTTAAATTAAATCCTTTTTTTTTCCAATCTTGCGGTGCCACTGCCTGCAACCGGTGTCGAGCAGCCGGTGGTCGCGCATCTTCGTGCCGGCCGTGTAGTATGTCCTTGCAGGGAAACCGAATCGATCAGTACGTTGTCGATTTTTTTTAATAATACATTAAAAAAAGAATTATAGAAATAAATAGTTAAGAAAGAAAATTACAAAATTAAACATTTGTGGTCAATTGAAACGACAATAATAACTATGTTGCCAACAGAAAAGGAAATTAGTCATCTGTCGCTAATTGAATTGGCAACTAGACTATCAGCATCAGACAAAAGCAATTTAGAGACTTAGTCCATGTCGACACTTCCGGTTGCTAATTGAAATTGCGACAGCTCTTGTCGTCAGTCTAGTTTTGTTAAAAAAAATTGATTATTTATTTATATAATTCTTTTATTAAAAAATATTATTTAAAAAAAATCGTACTTGTCCACGGCCAGCGCTGGCGCGGCGTCGGATGCGCACGGCACGGCTGCCGCAGGCTGCGCCGGCCGGGTGATGCGCGCGCCATCTACCCGGAGCCCGACTGCCTCCGGTTCTCGCGCGCTGCTCACATGCCGTAGACGTGAGACGTCGCGGTCGTACGCGCCGCTGTGCGCCGGCCAGGCCGCTTGTGCCTATCTCCGTCGGCCGTCGGGAGCGGAGGATGGCGCATCGGCGCGTGACGGCGTGAGCCGAGACGCCGAACGAACGGCTACATGTACGCAAGCCACAAGGAGCAATTCGTGCGGCCGCCCTTCTTTTCTTCCTTTCGCAACCTGCCAGTGCCAGCCAGCAATTCCCGCGGACTGCAGATCATCTCTGCGTATTTGCGTAGACAGTAGTCGCTAGTCACTATTCAATTGTTCGTCTAGCTAGCGACAAATCCTCTTCTTATCAGGAAGACAGTGGAGACAAGGGATGCAACCCAATTGATGACGAACTAGCCCTCCATAAAGACATAAATGGCTATGCCACGTACAATAATGGAATAAGTCC
The DNA here is from genome assembly GCA_036346255.1 of Ampelocalamus luodianensis. Classification (NCBI taxonomy): domain Eukaryota; kingdom Viridiplantae; phylum Streptophyta; class Magnoliopsida; order Poales; family Poaceae; genus Ampelocalamus; species Ampelocalamus luodianensis. Next base: position 4,894,142 of record CM070630.1, on the reverse strand, counting down.
ATAATACACCTCTGAACTTCGCGGAGAGTCCAAAATACTCCATAAACTCTAAAACCGTTTGGTTTATACCCTCCAACTGTCAATACCATCTCACCCGACCCCCTCCGGCCGAAACCACCCAGTTTCTCCCTCACGTAGAAGGGCAGAAGCATAGGAGGTTTAGGGCAGCTTGGAGCGGCGCTTATCGCCGGCGAGTGGGCGGACGGCGGCAGCCGAGAGTGATGAAAATGGGACCCTGGAGGGGAGGCGAACCGGAGGGTGGTGGTGGCTCGACCGGAGGTGGATGGTGGCGGGCTGGAGGCAGCATGCGGTGACCGGCCATGGAGAGGAAAGGGCGCAGCAGCCCTCGGATGGGGTAGGGGCTAGGATAGCAAGAGCATGGGCACCCACAGGGTGTGAGGAGCTTACCAAGCTGATCGGTGGAGGCGGAGAGAGGCCGGAGCGAGCTGGCGACGGCGACCCGGGGCGGCGCGGGGTAAGCCGACGGTGGCGGCGACTTGCGGGGAAGAAGAGAGGGAGTGAGCGGTTGTAATACCCCAAATTTTATTTAAGTGAGAAGAAAGAAATTCAGGGAGAAGAGCCAATTAGAAAGTGGAGTTAACAGGAGTTTAGAGGGGGATTTTGGTATAATTTGGACAACTTGGGCTGTGGGCTTTTGGCCCACAGCATTTTTTGGCCCATTAGTGGAGAGGGGGGGCAAACCCTAGGCGCCACCCCTCCCCCCCCCCCTCTTGCGCCTTATTCCCTCCCTGTCCAGCACCTCCAGGAGGGCCTCCACCCCCTGGTGTAGCTCCTTGCTGCCGATGAAGAAGACCTTTGTTGCTGCCGGTCAATTGGAGGAAGAAGGAAGGTCTCTTTTGGTGTTGGCCGGCCAAGAAGAGGAAGAAGGGAGAAGGGAAGGGAGATGGATCACGTGGTAGTTCTTGCGTTCTTCAGCGGATTCTCCAAGGGTAACCCTCGATCCCATTCATTTAGCCATAAATTCTTGCATTTTAGCAATGTCAGTATTAAATCGGTTTAGGGCAGTCTGTAGTGCCCCAACTGTTTTGAGGATGTTAACTACGAAATTTGATTTGGCCATCTCCTAGAGATTTGTAGGTCACGTCTTTAGCTTTCATTTTCTCTGAGATCACCTAAATAGGAGTTACGGTTTGGGAGATACGTTAGTTTCTTTACTACTGTCCAGAAATACGGACGAGAATCAGCAGTCGTCTTGTTTATTAATTAAGATTTTGTTAAAGGCCGATTCAGAGATGTTGCCCAACACGATTTTTGTAGGTAATTCCATTAGCTTTTAGGATTGATAAAGAACACCTTTTTTGAATCTGTAGAACAAAAGTTATGTACATTTCAATTTTACTGTCCAGAACGTATGTTAGATTCTGGCGTTAGTTTTGAGCTGTGGGCTAAAATTTGTTGAAGGCATAATCTGAGGATTGGTCCAACTAGACTTTTTAAGTTCATATTATTAGATTTTCAAATTGATAGAGAAATCAATATTTGATTCAGCCAATTAAAAATTATAGCATTTCTTGTGCAGTTGTCCTTTCTGTCTGTCAGATTATAACTTTAGATTTCCAACCAAATAGTAGACTTAGATGTGGGCAGAATTAGAGGATCTCACTAACTAGTTTTATGTGGATAACTTAATAAGCTTTAAAGAGAATCAAAGAACACCAGATTTGGATTAGCAGTAAAAAAAGTTATGAATTTTAGAAGAAGGCTGTTCTGTTTTGAGACAGATCAATGTCTATAAAAGTTGGTGTTTTGGGTTGCGCTAGGGAGCGTAGTTTGTCGTGTATTTGTTTCTAGCAATGTCTTGTCCAGAAATGTTCTCTTAGCATGATTGTTATATATATTCAGGTGGTTTGATTTCAGGGGCAGCGCCCTCTCCGCATCATCAAGCTCCACACAGCTGAGGCAAGTACAAATAGTGATAGAATAATTAAGAATGATTGACCACGTCTGTTGGTATTATGTGTATGTTGTCTACTCATGGATGCTAGAATGATGTGTATGTCGCCGTTCATGAATGCTAGAAGTATGAGTATGCTCTTTATTCAGGTATGTTGCTGCTGGCTAATACATGTTTATGTTGGATAAAAGAATTGATTCATATGCATCATGTTATTATCTTTGAGGCTTGGTCACGTGGTGACTAAGCATAGATTTTGAGGTGTCCGTCATGTATTGGACGGGCTTGTGGTCCTCACACTTATGGAGTGTGGGCTTATGATCCTTGTGCTAGAAGGCACAGGCATGGGTATGCTTGATGCATACTCCACATTACCGGTATATGCAAAAAGAAAAGAAAAGTTGCATTTGTACATTTGCATTGCATGTGCATGTGAATTAGTTCATTATGGAGAATTGTGGTTGGATGATGATGATATAGTTGTGTATGGTATTGTCTCACTAATTTGTACTTTGCTGAGTTTTGGACTCACTCTTGCTGTTTTTTTTAGGTACCCCTTACAAGAACAGCATGCATGGGAGTGAATAGTCATAAGTTTGGGTGCACACTACCACGAACTATTTATAATTGGTTAAATTTGGATCGTGCCTTAATAATTGAGCAAACCGCTTAAAGGATTCTCTTTTAGTTATTTTCTTATACGTTGGATGTTTTGTAATAGAGTTGATTAGCATGTTATAGCTGCCTTTATGTTTACGTTATAGATTTGGTGATTGGATTGTTGTTTATTGCTATAAATAACTGTACGAACCTCTGGTATTGTTAGCTATACAAATGTGGTTCTGCCGAAATTTAGTAAAATATCTTAGTTTTAATTGTTACTCGGTTTTTTAGTAGTATTCCAGGCTCTTGTTGGGCTGGAGTGTTACAGCGGTAGGGGAAGGTAAAGGGAGTCTAGGAGATGCTCACGTAGAGAGGAATCGAGCGGGGGCTCGCTGGAGGAGGCGTGGCAATGGTGGTGGTGGAATTGGCCAGACCCTGGAGAAGAAGGCAGGTGTGCGACGCTCTAGTGGTAGTAGCTTCAAATTGGTTGAGGGGTTCGGCTCCTGGAGTGGTGGGACGCAGTGTGACGCGAGCGGGGGTGGCCGGAGTTCGTCGATGTGGCTGGAACGACGGATTAGCCAGGCCGGGAGCGGCGATGCGCATGTGGGGCCGGGCCAAGGCGGCGCAGGCGGCGACGGGCTGGCGGCAGGGAGCCAGCGACGACAGTGGGCGGGGTGGCACCATGAGGGGAGGCCGACCGGAGGGAGGAGGAGGCTGAGGGAGCAAGCTCCATAGAAAAGCAACGGGAAGAGAAGAAGAACAATGAGGAAGAACACTCTCTCTCTTTATCTGCATTTGTGTTTGGCCAGTGGGCCTGATTTAATTAGTGATGCCACGTAGGCGATAAACCGGGTGGTTTCGTCCTGAGAGGGTTGGGTGACCTGGTATTAGCAGTTTGATAGTGTAAACCAAACGGTATTATAGTTCAAAAGGTTTTTGGGACTCTCGCCAAAATTCAAGGGCGTAATATGGACTTATTCCTACAATAATTGGATACAGCCCAACCAATTTGCATGTGTAATCTTCAGCTTGCAGGTAATTCTGGAAAGGTCACCGAGGATGGACCTTCCACTCGCATACAACTTCTGCAGTACTGTACTAGCAATCAACATGATGGATTCAATCAACTCCATGCAATATTTACACACACTTGTCCAAGAGTGCCACACTACGGATACAAGAAAGAGTTGCAAACCGTGGGCGAATCCTGATGATCACAAATTCACAATGAATACATGCAGTAGTAAAGTGATGTCTAGGCGCCACGAACAGCCTCCTGAAGGTTCTTTACCACACCGTCGTCGTTCACGAAGCCCATGAACCAGAACTCATGGTTGTCAACAGAAACGACCTGAATGTACCTCTCAGCAGGGTTTTGTTGACTTGCTGTAGGAGTAATTGCTCTCAGCTGAGGAAGGGGTACAACCAAGGATTAAAAAAAAACGGTGGGAAATGGGAGGAAAAAAATCGTCAAAATTTTTCAAATTTAAATTTAAATTTATAACTGTATAATACACTTCCTATGTTAGTTTATGCCTTTTTTTTATGCTAGATTACCTATTGTATGAGCTAAACAACTGCATAATACACTTCTTATGTTTGTTTTTTTTTTTTTTGGTAGCGGTTTTTCCGGTTTTGGACGGTAACCGGTCCGGTTATCGGTTTTAAAACTTTACAAATTCAATTTTACATTTTTGAATTTTGACCGGTTTTTTTTCCCGGTTACCGGCCGGCTACCGTTCCCGGCAGTCGGGCGGTTGTTTCTCCGGTTCCGAGATTTTAATCCTTGGTACAACTACCTGCTAACACATAGAGCTATGATCAGGTGTAGTAGGAGGCACACGATTTCTTTCTTTCAAGGTGCACGATTCAGAGGAACTAAGCATGCGCACGGCGCAAAGTATTCTAACAACAGAAACAAAGCCATGTTTTCCATGCCTTCTTCAATGCTAGACCACTAGTACAATTTGGTTCAAGCTCCGTATTTAGACTGCATAACAATCAGTATGAAATCAAGAACTTGCAGATTAGCTAACCATTACAGACCATATGCTCTATAAAACCAGACCAAGTTTGATTCAACAAAACAGAAGGTTTTAATCATCACTTGTTACGAAGCCATGTGAAATGATGTGATTTCTCTTTAAGGATCAGATTGCAGCGCTAAAGATATGAAGAATGTTCATTTAATCATTTTTAGTCCAAAACTCCAAACTCGATGAAAATATATAAGAAGTACTATTTCGCATGCTGACTGCTGAGGAGGAAAAGACAAGCACCATCATGCCTTGTAAATAGCTGACTGAGTCTTATGATCCTCAGTGACATATGCCACGGGGCTGTCACTACAAAATGCAAGCTCCGCGGTCGAGGTACAAAACGCCCATTATCGGACCACGAGAAGTTGACAAGTAGCATGCATACGCCATCTACATATCCACATTCAGATATGACCTTGGATATCTGAGCAATAGGGGTGAAAATGGATTGGATACGGATGGATAATGGCTCTGTCATATTTGTTTTCATTTTTTTTTTCTCTGGATACGAATACGAATACGAATCGAAACGAATACGGTCACATATATTTTTCGGAACATGAAAACCCTTTAAATTGTATGCCAGAAATTAACAAAAACATATAACTAATTTATTTGATGTAAACATTCATGAATTGTTTATATTTTCAGCAACCGCACATAACATTGGCACTAGCAAGTTGCATTAACCTAGTTCATCGCAAACATAACACTTAGTTTACCATATTTAGCTCATAAGTCATAACTCACAAAGTCATCACGCATTCACACTTAGTTCATCACATACATAAAACTTAGTTCACACTAACATCGATTAGACTAGATGGTTAATCTATACGCAAATAACTGTAACATCCCGAAGTATGTTACCAAAAATAAAATTAATAAAGTTATTATTTTATTGGATTTTCTGAGATTTAAAAGAGTTTTCCTGGTTAAAAAAATATATAATAAAGTCAATTATTTAATTTTCTAGTTTTTAATGTAAAAAAAATAAAATTTATTGAGTTTTTTGGGATTTTATTGGATTTAAAGTGAAAAAAAAATTAATTAATTAATTGAATTTTCTGGATTTTAAAAAGGTTTTCCTATTTTCAGAAATTTAAAATAATTTATATACAGAAAATGAAAACCAAATTTAAGTTAAAATTAATTTTATTAAGTTAAAAATAATTCAAGGAATTTCTGTGATTTTTTCTAGGTTTTTTGAACTCTATTGCTATTTTCTAAAAGATCATTTGATTTGTTGTATTTTTTGAAATTTGAAAATCAATTAAAATCTCTTTTTCTCTTTTGGGCTGAAATCCGGATAATTCGTATTCGTTTCCGTATCCGCTGGATAGCATGCCTACCGTATTCGTTTCCGTTTCCGACAAAAAAAAATACGAATTCGTTTCCGATCCGAAAATTATACGAGAAAAATCCGATCTGAGGCATTCCGATCCATTTTCGTCCGGATCGTCGGAAACTATCCAATCCGTTTTCACCCCTACTAAGCAACCCTCCCCATTGCAGCACCAGTAATGCTAGGTCAGGTTTTCACTACAGGTAGAAGTGCCAATAGTATTGTGAAGCAGGAAGAAGCGCGGAGCATCGTTGAAAATAGCATACTCGATACGCGTCACAGTGTATGATTCATTTCAACGGCTGCTCACAGTGCTCCACCCTGGTTCGTATCTTAAATCTGCTATGTAAACAAAATGATGATGTGGCACCATAGTTAATGAAGAGAGAGTGTACTCTAGTATCTAATCTGGATACCGATTCGGTCTCGAAATCCAACGCAAAAAATTTATTGTGATCGATCCCATACGGTGCCAACAAACATGTATTACGTTTAGTACATGCCACAAATAGGCCACAATGCTCAAATACAAGTAAAGATCATGTACGTAATTAAATAAAGGGAGAATTGGCTACAGGGCACTGCAAATTTGCCTCCTTTGCCAATGGACATCCAAAAAACGTAGTGCAGCCAAAAGACACTGTAAAAACATGTAATTTTGCTGTAGGGCACTTACCCCATTAAAATATTATTTTCGAATGAAGAGGAGAGAGAAAAGCAGTGAAAAGTCTATTTTACCCTTAGTTTTCTCTCCCTCCCTCATAAACTCCCTCTGGAGCTTTGCTCCTTCCCCCCTTCCTCCGGCTGGCCCGGCTCCTGCGCCGCCGCCAGCGCCGCCCTCTCCTCCGCCACCACCGTGTCGCCCTCGGTGCCTCTCTCTCTTCCCCCCAGGGCCTCCCCACGGCGCCGCCCTCTCCTCCGCCACCACCGTGTCGCCCTCCTCCTCCTCTCCATCTTCTTCAATCCCGCGCAGCTCCTCCTCCTCCTTGGCTCGGGTGTCGTGAGTGGCGCCGGCGGAGGGAGCAATGGCGACGGCCGAGATTAGTCAAAATGGAACGGCTTAGAGATGGCGAGCCTAGGGATTGTGGCGGCGCAGCTCAAAAGGGGCGGTGACGGCCGTGCGGCGGAGCTAGGCGGCCGACCGTGGGGGAGATAAGAGGCGGTGGCGCTCAGGTGTGGGAGGAGAGGAGTTAGCGTGCGCATGGGCTCCGGCGGGGTGTGGGGAACCCCCTGGCATGGTCGCCGACGACGAAGGAGGGCCGGGATGGCCTGGCGACGCCAGCCCGGCGGCGGCACGGTGAGGGCGTCGTGGCGGCGAGGTTGAGGAGAGGGAGAGCTCGAATGGACGACGGGGGAGGGTTAGGGGAGGCGTGGAGGTGCTCCGGCCAGGTATAATTGGGTAGGGGCTCACTGGATAGGGCACGTAGGCGCCGGCAGCGGAAACGGTCGAAAACGGTGAAGATGACCGTGCGGCGTGCTCCGGTGGAGGAAACTCCCAATTTCTTGGGGGCTTTTGCTCACGGAGTCGTGTGGCGCGGCGTGACGCGATCGGTCGGCGGCGAAGCTCGTCGGAGCGGCGGGGAGACGAGGTGGCGCGCGGTTGGTCGGTCTGCATAGCCGCGTCGCCGCTATGGCCAGTTTCAGTCCACGCCGTCGCTGCTTGTATATGCGCCGTGACCGCGGGGTTCCATTTCGGCCACCTTGTATAAAGCGGAGGTCTCCACCGCCGGCGCCGGAGGGGACCGAGCCAGGCGGGCTAAGCAACGGGCGTTGATAGAAGAGGAGAAAGGGGAAGAAGACATGGCCTGCCAGTGGGGCCCGACTGTCAGCTGGAGGGAGGTGAGGGTATTGAGGATATTTTACAAAGTTCCTCTCTCCTAATCACTCGGATATATTATTTTAATGAGAGAAATGTCCTACAGCAAAATACCATAAAAGGTTAGTGTCTTTTGACTGAATCACATTTTTTGGATGTTCATTGGCAAACGACACACATTTGCAGTGTCATGTATCCAATTCTCCCTTAAATAAAACAGCCTAAGATACTACACCATAAGAAATCATGTATTAAGAAGATAATATCCTAACACTCCTCATGCAATAAAAAACTGAACTAAGATACTGCCAATTGAAAGCAGCCTACGACTACATACGGTATAGTACGTACTAGGAAAGTGTCCAGCCTAGTAACTACACACGGTGGTGTGGCTCCGAACCTAATCAATTGGACGCTACGGGCCATAATATAGTATCTGATTCGATCTTGTGTCGAGGAATATGAACACTCACGGTGCTGCCAGACGTCGCCTGCGATGCCCTCGGTCTTGCGCACGGCCTCGCTGAACCTCTTCCCCACCATCCCGAACATCTCCCTCAGATTCTCCCGTGTGCCTGCGGCGATCGATCCCCAAAACCAAACCAAGACCACAACGATCAGTCCGTACTAACCACTAACTCACCAGGAGAAGAATTGGAGTAGTAAAGAGCAGGAGGCGAGGGGGGTGGGTACTGACTCTTGGCGGGCGGGGAGGCTAGCACGTAGGGGTTGGCGGCGGCGGCGGCCGTTCTCCGGGGATAGTTTCTTTTTTAAAAAAAGCAGTGGGCAGGAGAGATGCCCGCTATATTTACAAAAAGTGCAGAGCCGAGCCGTAAAGTATAGATTAAAATAGAATCTTAATTACAGGAAACGGAATCGCTCCGAACACTTCATCGTAGCGAGGGACAAAGTTCACCTTCTCCTTTATTTTTCCTCCGGGATAGTCGCGGGTACGCTGCGTGCTCGGGCGGCGCCGAGGGCACCGCCGCGTGGGCGTGGGATCCATGGGCGATCGGATCGGTCGGTACGGGCAGAGATGGGAAATGGAGGAATTGCGCACTGCGCAGAGTTGACGGTTAAAGGGGACGTGGAACGCGACACGTCGATGCAAGCAAGCACATTGGGAGCGTGTCGCATCGGGACGTCCAATTGGCAGAAACCGACCGTCGCTCCGCTCGGATATCACCCCCGCGGCGCCCAATTGACCAACCGGCACACGGTGGTGTTGGCGCATTTTTATTTGTACTAGCTGAGTGCTACGAAACATCTCATGAATATAATTATTTATCAATTAAGTTGATATAATATATCTCAATTCGTCAAGACGCGTGGAGCAGAGCAGAAGAACGAGGGACGGAGTGTGAAGGAAGTAAGGCCCGTCCAGCGACGGGGGCAGAGACGCGCGGAGTAGAGCAGAAGAACGGAGGTGGAGGCGAGGGCGGGTAACAAAAGGCACCGTCTTCTCCAACCTGCATAGCTAATTCTGAACATATCATCCTCTTAACAAAATGTGAACCATAACAAATAGTACTACAGTGTAACTACTACAACAAAACAAGTTGGGTTAGGAAATTAAAAGCAGGAACAAGATAAGTAAACCCAATTCTTTATCCGGCCAGGAAGCTACACACACAAACGAAAATATATTATCAAATAATTAAAGAGAACTAGATCCGGAAAGAGACAAGCATTAGCCATACAAGGCCTCGACGACTCTGACGATGAGGCCTTGGGGGTGTTGGCTGCCGAGGCGAGTGGCACGTCAGGTAGGTAGGTTTATTTTGTAACCCAACCCTACTCTTTTTTAAGTACACGTCAGACGCACTCATGCACACATCACACATGCAAGCCTATACACATGTGGGTGTGTCCTAAACACATGTTTAAACACATGTGGGCACGCATTTTAACCACTAAACACATCCATGTGTGAGTGTACTATTCTTAAACCTAGGTGAGTACCAGCGTCGAAACTAAGTTTCAAACTCAGGCAGCGAGCCACTAAGCTGTCACCAACTGAGCTAAGCCCAACCCTCAACCCAACCCTCCCTGATAAGTAGTGCATTTATGTGGTTTGGGCCGGGCCAGCTCGGGTGGGTTGGTGTGAAACCTGTGAACAGCCCTAGAAGGTGCCAGCAGTGTTGACATTATAACCATGGTTATTTTGGTCATGCTCATCTGAAAACTCGGTGAAGATGGCCTTTCTCCTCCTGGATTGATGAACATCCCATCTTTGATGTCAACACTCAAAATGTGATGGCTTTGTTTCTTTTACCCGAAGGTGCATGTTGCAATATCCAGATTTTTCTATAACACTGAATTATCATACCGAGTGAATTTTGAAGACACCATTTAACCAACAGTCTTAACAAATAGGTGTGCCCCAGGTTTGATAATTTGAATAGGTACGTTTTGCTCTTACGTGTCATTGCTGACAGCTTTGATGATATAACCTGCTTCGGTGCATTGAGATTTGAGAAATGAAGAGTAGATTAAGTACTAGCTGCAATCATTACGAGAAAATTGGGTACATGACATGCAATAATCATGAACATCATTTGTCATAATTTAGAATATGGGCCATCTAAGAGCGATATAACACCTAAGCTCTGCCAAACAAATTGTAGGCAAATTTAGGTCAAAGGAACATATATTAGATCTCATATATGAAGGATTGAAGGCTACCTGCGCACAAGCACCTGAATTGGGGGCTTGGGGCTCACAAAGCAACGCCAGGTTCAAAATTAGGGCACAATTTATGTAGCACTTTCAGTAACTCCTGGGGTGAGGTGATGCCGCCTTTTGATATTTCTGTACCCAAATCAGGCAAACTCTGTGATAATGCTTTGCCTTCATTGCTTGCAACCAGAGAAGTGAGTACAGTTGAAATAATTTTTGAATCAAGAGCTACATCCTTGGCTGTCATTTCACGAATTAACTCGAGAACCTTGTTTGTCTCGCCTTTAGCGCTATAACCTCGGATCAGTGAATCAAACACAGCAACGCCAGGCACAAAGCCACTTGCAGTCATCTGTTTAAGCACCCTCTTCGCTGCTCCTGGGTCTCCAGATTTTGCAAACACGTTGATTAGCGAATATGTCACGGCATCAGGAATCAGTCCCTCATCAAGCATGTCTTTAAGCAGCTCTTTTGCAGTTTTCATGTCCCCAGAATTGCAAGCACCATGGATCATAGCGCTATATGCGACAGCATCTAGTGTGCAGTTCTTATCCATTTCATTGAACAAATTCATAGCCCGCTCCATAATGCCCTGTTGACACATAGCTGCAAGTAGGGGTGAAAACGGATCGGAAACGGACGGATAATGGTTTTGCCATATTTGTTTTCATTTTTTTGGATCCGGATACGAATACGAATACCCCGGATATGAATACGAATACGAATACGAATACAGAGCGAATACGAATCGAAACGAATACGGTCACAGATATTTTTCGGAACATGAAAACCCCTTAAATTGTATGCCAGAAATTAACGAAAACATATAATTAATTTATTTGATGTAAACATTCATGAATTGTTCATATTATCAGCAACCACACATAACATTGGCACTAGCAAGTTACATTAACTAGTTCATCACAAATATAACACTTAGTTTACCATATTTAGCTCATAAGTCATAACTCACAAAGTCATCACGCATTCACACTTAGTTTATCATATACATAAAACTTAGTTCACACTAACATCGATTAGACTGGATGGTTAATCTATACGCAAATGACTGTAACATCCCAAAGTATGTTACCAAAAATAAAATTAATAAAATTATTATTTTATTAGATTTTTGAGATTTAAAAGAGTTTTCTGGTTAAAAGGAAAAAATAATAAAATAAAGTCAATTATTTAATTTCCTAGTTTTTAATGTAAAAAATAAATTTTATTGAGTTTTCTGGGATTTTATTGGATTTAAAGTAAAAAAGAAAATTTTAATTAATTTATTTATTTTTGGATTTTAAAAAGGTTTTTCCTATTTTTAGGAATTTAAAATAATTTATATACAAAACAAAAACCAACTTTAAGTTGGAATTAATTTTATTAAGTTAAAACTAATTCAACGAATTTTTGTGATTTTTTCTAGGATTTTTTAACTCTATTTGCTATTTTCTAAAAGACTATTTGATTTGTTGCATTTTCTGAAATTCGAAAATCAATTAAAATCTCATTTTCTCTTTTGGGCTGAAATCATCTTTTGGGCCGAAATCCGGATATCCGGACTCCGTCTTATCCGGATAATCCGTATTTGTTTCCGTATCCGCCGGATAGCATGCCTACCGTATTCGTTTCCGTTTCCGGAAAAAAAAAAAACGAATTCGTTTCCGATCCGAAAATTATCCGAGAAAAATCCGATCCGAGACATTCCGAATCCGTTTTTGTCCGGATCGGTTGAAACTATCCGATCCGTTTTCACCCCTAGCTGCAAGCAAAGGAATGTAGTGAAACAGCTCAGGCGCTATCCCGCGATCTCTCATTTTAGGCAAGAATCTTTCCGCAAGGTCAACTAGCCACATCTTGCAGAAGCCATTTATCAATATGCTATAGGTGATTGAATCAGGCTCCAATCCAGAACTAGCCATCTCATGCATCAGCTTCATAGCCTTCTTTACATTGTGGACTCTAAGGGCTTGTTTGGCAAGCTCAAATTCTCAACCCATCCAAATCTCGAGCTATTTACACAAATAGATCGAAAATTTAGATTTCCCAAACAAGACCTAAGGGTCCACTACACAAACACCCCCTCTCAGCCATCATAGCACGAACTCGGAATGCTTGATTCATCCTACCAATCTTACAAAGCCCATGTATAACCGAGTTGAATGTTGTCACATCAGGCTCAACCGTAGTTTCGCCTCGAATCATCTCATCGAGCAGCCCCAATGCCTCATCCATCTCGAGCACACCAGAGAGCCCTGTGATCAGTGTGTTGTATGTCACAACATCCGGTTCCACCCCCATCTTCTCCGCCATCGCCTTCCGCTGCCTCCCTCACTGACCCTTCCTTGCACATGGAATTGATCAGCACATTGTATGCCACTACGTTTGGCTCCGATCCCTGCCCCAATATCGGATTCAATATTGTCTTACCTTATCAAAAACCTACATATGTATAAATATGCATTCAGTAGTTTATAGTCATTCACTCTACATACATGTTGTGTTATGTATGATGACACCTGATCAATTTCATTCTGAATCCGCCACCAGTTGTTATAGTTGTTTTAAAGCTTGTTTAAGACAGAGAAATTGTACAGACATTTCTCATTGAACTGTATTTGGGGGGGTGGGGGTGGAGGGGGGATCGTGTGCTTCAAACAGGCGTTATATCTTAGATGAACTCAGAAGAGCATGATGTTTTTACTACGGTGAAGTCTACTTATGGATAGTTCTGTTCTAGCCAGCTAGCTCATGAAGTTAGCAAAAGGATTTGATTGGGACAGCAATATCTAAGGACAAGCGCAGAAGGTGAGGGCCTTCGACTCTCAGGCTAAAATGATATCTTTTATAAACAAAATAGCAATACTCCTGATCTACGATTTTGCTGTGAAAAATCATGTACCACGATCACAGATCGCGGCAGGCGACGTGTCGTACTCCCAGATCACGGCACATAGCCTACCACGCATCTAGTTAGCGGTAAGAACATGCGTAGACCACCTGTCACACTGGTATGCCACGTGACAGAGCGCAGCACATCAACTGCCGCGTTCTGGGATCGTGGCACGTAGCTTTCCGCAATAAAATCGAGCAATAGAAGTGTTATTTTTATTATTTCATTCACGAGGAGTAGAGAGAAAGGAGGCTAATTTTGCTATTTTGTTTCAAAATAAGGCTAAATAGGCCAAAAACTCGATGCCTTCCTCCACAAACTATTACTTGGGATAAAAGCACCTAGGACCTTTCGGTGCGTGTTTTTTTCCAATTCGGAACAAAAATTGCTGTTACATTCGTTTTTAGCCAACATGTAAAAAGAACAGCTGACTTCACGAATAACAAACACAATAGATACATCAATGAAAAGAAAAGGCGGGGGAGTTGCTATCATCAGTATAATATAAAGAAACAATGTATGGAAAATTGCTTGCCCTGAGAGGATCACACTCCTGCACATAGCTTGTCGAGCTGTGAAAGTTGGAATGGCTAGGCTCTTCCAGTCCGAATGGCAATGCACTAGTGGCAGTGACTGATCCAAATGAAGAAAGAGTGGAGGCAAAGAAGACCTACTCTATATGAGAGCTTTGATACCAACTTGTTGCATCTCACGCAACCGCCAAACTGGGTAATATGATTCTTCTTCTGGCACCTCATCACTCTCCATAAGTTGCATGGCCCATGCATAATAGACAGTTTGAATGGTATCCTAGCATAATTCAAGCCAAAACACAAATATTACTTTACTATTACAAATATCAACTACACTGTCAACATTATCACCTGTCAATTAAGAGAAACCAATAAGAGCACATTATTATTCCTTAACATTTCGAACTGTTTAAGGAGTACATGCAATAATGTGTGCTTTGTGCTAATATATACTTTGAGCATCCAAATAAAGAAAAAAAAAAAAAAAACTTCAGCTATTCATATAAGCCTACCACCTTAACATTCAACAACCTTCTTGTGCCTATAAGGCTCTAAGACCAGCTTGAGAATTGAAAGAAACACCAATGCGGCTATTACTGCTCGTTTTGGAGCCAATAAGAAAATATTTCACCATGACAACTCTGGGTTACATGATTTGCTGTGTATTATGTAAGCTTTATAACAGATAATTAATTACACATACTCAGCCAGACTGTATACCCCAGGAGGATATTGCTTTCATTATTTACTTTGTTGAAAAATACGGTTACTAAATGAGCAAAATTTTGTGCACCAGATAGATTCTGCCAAGCATGGAGTTCATGTTAAAAGACGGATTCAGTCACTCAGTTAACAATGGCGCTACCATCTATCAGCCTACCACACATGACAACACACATAAACCTAAACAACACAGCTACATATAGCCCCAATACATAGCCTACCTGTCCTCCTTCTGTTACTTGTCCTTCTCTATCACAAACACAATAAATCTGCTGTGTTTGGAACTGAAATAAATTTTGGAAACAAGGATAGATTGTAAGCAGAACAAATAACAAAAATGACAAACATTTAAATTCCAGATACCACTTAGGCACTCACAGCTACGATAATGACTGGTGCAGTTCCCAACATTTTTGTTTCCCTTACATCAGCATCTGAAATGTGCAGAATCTGCAAAAGAAATGGAAAATAAGAAATTTATTCTTTTTTCCTTTTTAACAAAGTCAGCAGGCTATTATGTCGTTCTTTTATTCCAGCTTAGGAGCAACAAACTACAGTTTGCAGGAATGAACCAAAATCTACAGAACAGGACCTAATCTGACTGGGTTTAGAAAGGAAAACGAAGACTTCAATACCAATTTTTTTAAAAAAACTGCAGGAAATGGTAATGTTCAAGACATATAGATCAACATTGGCATACTTTGTGATCAAAAAATATGCCCTGCGATGCGTAAGCTTGCCTCTCTCCTTTGCAGCGTTCAATCACTTCCTTGGTGCAATACCTTTTTAAAGTCTCCACATCACCCTGAAAGCACAATATGTAATTCTAAGATAATAAAACTGCTAAAAATACTAATGTGCATATGATTTTTCATATATATTAGACAGCATGATAATTGATCACTTCACTTCTAGGTATAGTTTTATTTGAGACTCGCTAGTTTCATGGTTGCACCAATTCTTTCATCTTCTACACATTACAATTAAAAAATATATATACAACCAGCTCACGTCATTAGGACAAACAGCTATCATGCTAGTTTAATGATGAGAGAATCTCTTCTTAGCAAGAAGAAGGTTACCTTTGAATATGCAGTAAGAACAGGCTTGATCATTTCTTGAACATCGCCAACAAAATCAGATAATGAAAAGGATCTGTGGGCAAAACGGTGATATAATTCAGCTACATCCTAAAACTCCTTAAAGTAAAGTTGAACATCTTACGGATCTCGTCGCCGAATTTCCTTGAAAGACACTGCAGTTGCGGTTTCTTCAAAAATAGATTCATTCAAACTGCAACGAAAGAACAAATAAATAAACAGAGAATCAGAGGTGGATACATTGAATATGACCATATAAAGAGAAAAGATATCAAGTGCTTTGCAACTGCAGGATTATTGCATTTGGTTTTCATCCCCATTTGTATTACTGATGATGTGGAAGCACAACTGAACATTGGCAACCAAGAATGCACTTGGCAGTTACCAAACTTGGTGCTTTCAAGATACAGAAAGCAATGTGCTAACTGCTAAGTGCAGAAATAAATAGCATATCATAATCCAGGTTGAAATCCATCAAATTTCATAGCCAGATAACGCAAATAATGGAGTGCAATCATACTCTTGAATTTTCTGAACTACTGGATTGTCACTCGTCTCCCAACGTTCTAGGACATCCTCAGCTACCTGCATTTGCAAACGCAAAACATACACATCGATAAAACAAAAAAACTATATTCCACCAGTTTCATAAATAAAAACTGTACAGCATTCTGATGGTACCTCTTGTCCCTTGTTGACAACAGGTTTGGTGTATTCATTCACCCTCTTATAGACCGGATGACCTCGCATCTTTTTAGAGAAAAGGGGTTTCAGATAGGAGATTCATGTGGGGAAAAAGGAGGAAAGTTCAGGGGTCTCCTCTTAAGATACCTTATTCTTAAGTGCATCCCATTTTTCACCCAATATTGACTTCTTTGTTGGTACAACAACTAAATCAGTTCTTGAACTCTTCTCTACTGTTGCAGCAGAAGCATGCCTAGCATGATTCTTCTTCTTTCTGCTAGAGCTAGAGCTTAGCTCATCTTTGACAATTTCATATCCCTGCTTAGCTAAAGTTGAGACTCTTGTATCCCTCAACTTTGCAAATGCACCAGATACCACTGGTGAAGCAGATGAAAGTGTTGACCTCAATTTATTAAACAATGTATGGCTACTTGTGGCATCTTGGGACCTGTCATCTGAATGTGAGGATGCCTCAGTTTTCTCATGTTTTGAAGCTTCAGGTGAACCATCTCTACAACTTGAAGTCTCTTCTTTTCCAAGTCCAAAACTCTCCTTTACCTGTCAATAACTCCATCAAGGCAAAGAAATAAGGAAAAGCATGATCCACACTGGATTGAAGTGGTATTGGTTTATCACTAACCTCTTCTGTAGCAGCAGACATTTTTTCTTTGACATTTGCAGTAACCTACAAAGGAACAAAACCAAATTTCTGAGCACAAAACAAAAAAGAAATGAATAGGACATGTTTTGGTAGATCAAACAATCCTCCTTGAAGACCATTGTGGCTGAATTACCTTTTTAGATGTTGCCTCAGCTTCAGTCCAAACATCATCAACACTCTTGTAAATAGTCTCGGCCGTTTTCTTAGTCCTGCATAAGTTAATTTATAAAATCTTCAAGTACTGCTCTAAAATATCTGGAAGAACATACAAAAATATACCTCAATGTAGTGCTATATGACTATATGTACAAGGCTCAAATAAAGAAGTGCATTGTTTTTATCAATTTATACCTTACTTTCAGATCTTCCTTTACTACACCAAGTTTCTCACTGAACTCCTTCATGGATTTCTGGAATTCAGGGTTACTGCAGTTGAAAATTGAAGTGAATAAAGTAAACAAAAAAAAACAGTGATGATAAGCATAACGGGCCATAAAAGATGACCTGGTAGTAAATAACCAAATTACCAAAGGCAAAATACCTAAAAAAAATATTGATAGTCATGCACCCTGGTAAAATGATTTTCTTTCTTTTATGGATTCGGTGGTGATGGGGACCTTAGAAAGTAAGGCATACCTCTTAGCCTCACCCTTCAGTTGCTTTGAGAACTCGTTGAAAACACTTAGGTTCCGATTATTCAAATGCCTATATCCAGTAACGGCTTGCACATTGACATTTGCAACCTACACCATGTTAAGGGAATATATAGCAATCAGTAAAATGCATGCAGCAATGTAAAGCAAGGAATAAAATAAGAAAATAAAGCGCACAGTAAATCAAAATCCAGAAACACCCCATATCCCTTATATTTCATATTGAAGAAGAGAACAAAAGACACATAATACTCTTTTCTGGCTATTATATCAGATCAATTTCAAGTCGTTATTTATTCCTTGGTTACAGAACCACAGAAAAAATTTACTGGTATGAAATATTAATCAAATTCCACCATAAAAGAAAGGTCCCTTTTAAAAAAAAATGTAAAAGCAGTAAAATGAAATTCCACACTCAGATCTTTAACTCAAAGCAGATACTACAACACAAACATAGCAAGCAAAAGGCTCCTCTCTCTTTTTTCAGCTGAAACCATGACATTTTTTCTCGGAAGTTATTTTATGTGCCCAACAACTTTAATCAATGGTGGTGGCTCTGTGACAGCATACGGAACAGGCTCATTGGCTGTCTCAAAATAAAGCTGTGGCATTTCCCATTGTTGTCCTCTCTTAGTAATCCTCTAGACACAAACAAAACAAATAGTTGAATGCTCAAATATTACAGTCATCAGGCTCTTCTCCCTTATTCCAAACTTACAATATTCTACCACAAATTGTAGGGAATGTGCTTCATCTAAAGCTACATCTTGTTTGTTCATCCCAGCATTGTTCATTCATGATCACATAAAAATATAATGCACAGAAACCAACAAAATTACACATTTTCCTCCAATTCTGCAACACCTTTTTTGGCTAACACGACAAAACTAACGGAAGGCAAACAGACTACACTAGAGATAGAATATTTTCTCACATTCGACTACCTTCTGACGTGTGCAATATTAACGGACAGATCACAACGAATCAAAACGAATACTGAGTAACACTTATGCACTAAAACCACAATTTTTATCTCGCAAGTCACACAAATACTCTCCCATATCTCTCCACTCCCCCCAGTACACTAAAACTACAATTTTCATTCCGCCCATTTCTCCCCATGCCTCCACCATCGACGAACAACTAAAACGAACCAAAACAAACAGGTTTCCAAAAAAAAAAACGGTAAGACTCCAATCTTTCTACCATACTACACTCTCCACGCCTCCTCCGCTAACGAGCAATCAAGCCCCTAAGGTAATCACACTCACCAATCGCAGCGCGGCATCCGACGAGGGCCGCCTCAGAGCTCGGAGCAGCGCCGAGGTCGCCATCCCTAAAGGAAGCAGCAGGGCACGGCGCGGAAGCGGTAGGGTTCCGGCGGACTAGTCGGCAGGCGGCGGCGGTGGCTCGCCGGAGGTAACGGCGCACGTGCGGATGAAAGGAGGCGGGAAGGGGGTAGAAGGAACCCTAACTGTTTTTACACGAAAATGAAGGTTTAAGGGAAACAGCATAAGAGTAAGGGCTGAATCGTAATAATAGAGAAGCTGCGTGCTTTTCTTAGCACGACAATGTAATTGTGCACGGGTGGGGAGGGGCTAGTTGTAATAATAGAAAAATACGTGTGAAGTTTTTAACGCCAGGATATTTTCTTGGGACGAAAGAAAGAAGTCTTGGTCGACTTTGGATTTGCTTTCTTGATTCCGGGTTGCCATCTGTGGTCAATGGGAAAACAAGCAAGATCTTCCTAGTTTAGTAGGCGTTCGTTTAAATTTAACAATGTTTGATCTTGGAACGAAAGAAGTCATATTTTGAGCCAAACTTTTTTTGTGTTTTTTCAAAAGATTTTACATGATCGTTTGATCCTAAGCATCGGCCATTGCCCTGCTCCGCCCCTGTGTATGTGCATTGTGATCAATGACATAAAAAAAAGATGAGAAGATCATCGAGTTGAAAAGAGACGGATGTACAACTGATTTGCGACATAAGCTCATTTATCATTCTCACATTGAGGCCAGAGATATATATAATTCCATTATAGAAAACAACATTACAAGCAGCTAAGGCCAGAGATAAATAAAATTCAATTATAGAAAACAACATTACAAGCAGCTATCTTGCGATTTTTGTTACCATCAACTGGCAGACAACCAAGCTCCAACATGATTGAAGACTACCAGAAGTAAATAACTGATGAGATATCGCCGCACGATAAAAACACAACATTACGAAATATCAACCTAGTTTTAACAGATTCTCAGTCAAAAGAGTTGTCAAACAAACAGCAGATTAGCTTGCAAACATCACAATCCCCTGGTTTCAGGACAAGACTTCATACGTTAAATAACAAATTTATTTAAAGTATCAACATCAATAGCTTATAGCTATGTAGTTCAGTGTCATAGATCTCATTATGCAGAGCTGGTGCACATTGCAAACATTTGCTTAACACTCACGACACACATCATGGATCAAAGCATCTCTTTCCAAGTAAGTGATATAAAACGAGTGAAATGTGAATGTTAGCTAATTCGCATGATTTGACATCTAGAAGTTTTACCTTACCGTTACAGATCGGCAGCTCGATTTTTGCTGCAGATGATGTAGCTTAGATATTCACCCACCAAGCCCTATCTTCACCATAAGCGATGTAACATCCAAACAACCATTCTACTAATACCAGAATTTTGAACAGCGAAAGGAAACAACCTCATTCAAGATTCTTGCTTTTTAGCTTTATAAGCACACTCTGGGAAGTTACAAGAGATGTCACAAGGTTTGCTAAGCATAAATACCAACATACATAAACTATGTTAGTGTCTAAGACATCAACCGTAAGAAAAATCAGTTTTGGATATTCAACTAGTGAATGCTTGAAGTAAGCTATCCAACTCTTTCGTTGTAGTGAATGCTTGAAGCTATCCAACTCTTTCATTGTAGTGAATGCTTGAAGTAAGCTATCCAACTCTTTCGTTGTAAGCTCCCTGATTCACGCACCATGCAATCTAGTCCACATGTTTGTCTTGCTTATAGATTGATAGTGTTTGAAAATTGCTTGAAGTAAGCTATCCAACTCTTTCGTTGTAAGCTCCCTGATTCACGCACCATGCAATCTAGTCCACATGTTTGTCTTGCTTATAGATTGATAGTGTTTGAAAATTGCACAATTTCAAAGGGACAGGGAAAATATCAGCAAACAGTGTGGCATCCATCAGCACAATGATCCAAATTGTCACCTTGTAGGCTTGTAGCAGAACATAATACATCTGAAACTCTGATGAAGGGAAACTTCATAAAACTAAGAAAACATGTTTAGTGAGCCATTTCCAACTACGAAATCCTTTGTATTTCCGGTTCATTCATTACAAAAACAACCACTTTAGCATTGGACAGGCCAGTATTCTATGACGCCTATCCAAGGGTTAAGCATTGTATGATCAAACATAAACATAGAATGTAGAAAATAGCAAGCAATGGCACTTTTATCAATTATACATCATCTTAATGATAAAATTTCTTGCTATTTTATCACAGCAGAACCTTCAGATGAGCTATATGTCATTGGACTGAATTATTCAAAACTGTTAAAAAAAATGCTGAACTTGTGATCTATCCATGGCTTCAGATGTCTTCAATTCAAATGAGCTACTCGTATATGGTGAAGAAAGCTTCCTTATTTATACTTTCAAACCCCAAAAAAGTCAGTTAAACAGACAACGCATCTCAGTTTTTTCGACAAATAAACACGCGAAATGTATGAACTTCACCATTCATTCACAGGCAAACCTTTAACCATCATTTTCAAACATTGCATCTAATTAATGGAAAGCATGATGGCCATCTGATCGAATTTAAGCTTCGTCCTCAACATGTTCACAGAATAATTTCATGTACGGGAACAAAGAAGTGGAGGCCTTTTCACTTCGGTACCATTCCAAATCAACAAATAACTGAAACTAGCATATTCTAATCCTCGCATACAGTAATGCCAACAAGAATTGCAACTTTGTATACCCTCAGACTAGTCTAGGCGGCTGTTCAAATATTCAATCCAGACCAGTAATTAGAGCACAACACAGGGGCACCTTATTTGCGTGATTCGGGAAGATCAATCAGTGATTAGACTTGAGGCTAGTCAAAAGCTACAACAATGCAAGCAAAACCTGCATCTTCTTATACCCATCACACTCCAATTTAAACAAATTAAGCACAGTCCTGCATCATCTAAGAACACTAGGAACCAAAGAAGGCGACACCTTTCGATCGGGATCACTCGAGCGCGACGGCGGCGCCGGCGGCCTTGAGCTTGGCGGCGAGTGCCTCGGCCTCCTCCTTGGGCAGCCCCGAGCGCACCACTACCGGCGCCTTCTCCACGAGCTCCTTCGCCTCCTTCAGCCCCAGGTCCGTCACCGCGCGCACCTCCTTGATGATCTTTATCTTCGCCGCCGCCTCGTACTTCTCGATCTTCACGTCGAACGCCGTCTTCACCGCCGTGGCCTCCTCGGCGCCCGCATCCCCGGAAGATGCATCTCCGGCCGCGGCAGGACCGGCTCCCGCAGCGGCGTTGGAGGTGAGTGAGAGGCGGAGCTTAAGGCGTAGGAGCGCCGCGTAGTCGTCCAGCTCCGCCGGGGAGAGGGCCAGGAGCTCTTCAGCGATGCGCGACAGCTTAGGATCCTCGCCGCCGGCGGTCGCCGCCGCGGTGGAGAGGCGGCGGATGCGGGGGATCAGCGGTGCGAATTTGGAGGAGAAGAGTGGCATTTTAGTGAATGTTGCAAATTACGCGGTGGGGGTTAGGGTTTTGGCCCTTTCAGGAGGAGCCTTATAGATCACAAAGACGCTAACACGCAACAAGCTTTCCAAACACGAAAGCGTATTTCCTGGCGTGCACCCACGTATATCAGAGATGCGCTGCCCACTTGTCAGTGGGAGTCGCGGTCGCCCACCTGCTGCCTGTTGGCTGTTGCTCTCTCCGAGGCGGCATCTCAGCATATGACAGTGATGAAACCACACCACGCCACCCCTTCTCTTCTCGCTCTCGCTCGCCTCGGCGGAGCACAAGCGAAACCCTCGTAGAAAGCGAAACCGAAACCGCCGCGGGTGGAAGCGCGGATTCCGATCGCACGAAACTCGATTCCCTCTCCTCCTCCTCCTCCTCCTCGTCTCTGATAGTCTCGTAGAGTCTCCCGTCCCCTCCTTCTCTCGATTTTTTTTTTTGCTGTTGTTTTTTGCGACTTTTTCGGTGTTTTTTTTTTTTGCTGTTTCGTTTCAGGAGCGCGCGGCCTTGGCGGGTTCGTGGCGGCTGGTCGGTGGAGGGTTTTTTTTTCGCGTTGTGTGTGTGTGATTTTTAGTAGGGCTTCGCGGGCTTGGGTTTGATCTGGTGGCTGCGTGCTTGCTTGCAGGTTTTGGAATTTCGCGGCTTGGAGAAAGGTGGTGTGCGCTGGGCACTGTTGAGATCTCTCTGCGCGGTTGTTGCTAGGTGAGCTTCCGTGCGTTTGCGATTTTTAGGGCTTTTGAAGTGCCGATGCGGCTTTAACGATGTTTAGATTGTCTGGGATTAATACGTTTGGGTATTAGGGGTTTAGGTGTAGATTGCTTGGGAGAGGGATTGATAGCGATCAATGGCGTTTGCTTTTTTTTGTGATATTTGCGTGGTTTTTTTCTTTTTGTTGGTTTGGTATGCCCTGGAGTGAAGACTCTGCCTCGGGGTTATTTCGTTTTGTGTTACAGGTTTCGTGTAGTTTAACATGCTGCTTGTGTGCAGAAATGGCCTATGCAATTTTGTTATATGGAGCTGATATATTTTGAAGTTATGAGTTACTGCAAATTTCATTCTTGCCCAATTAGCATACAGCTCTTGTCAAATTTGGAGTGTAAAACTTTTGTTTGAACATGGAGCATTTCAGTGTAAAATGTTTGCATCAACATCCGATAGTTAACGTTTTCAAGAACAATTTTGCTTGGCATGTAAACTGCCACTTCATCAGAGTTCCTACTTCCTACATTGCAAGAACATACATACATAGTATGTCTTCTTAACTAGTGTCATAATTTTTTAGTTGCAACTGAAGAAGGAAGCAATCTTGTTTAGTTGATAGATGGAAATTTCGGACCGTTTTTGTTCCATTATGCCAGTAAAATTCATAGTAAATTGTTTAGCGATTTTGATTGAGACAAGTGTGAATTTTTGGCAGCCACAATGTTGACATATCCTGTGCTGAACAACCGACCAATTGATCAGTGGAAGGTCACTGAATTGAAGGATGAGCTCCGGAGGAGGAAGCTACCTATCAAAGGTTTGAAGGATGAGCTTGTGAAAAGGCTCTTTGAGGCCGTTCAGGATGAGATACTTGATGGTGGAGAAGAAACAGTTGGTGGAACACCCCCTGATGATGATCTGAAAGAGGATGAAACTCCTGGTTCTGCTGATGCATCTGTTTACCAGGCTTCGATGGAACAAAATGTTGATGAAGGTCCTTCGGAGGTTGCAACACAGGAAGGGGATCCTGTTGTCTCTGTTACAGAAGCTAGTAAGGAAAGTCTAGTTGCTACTACAGACATTACTCAGGAAGCTGTTGTCGCTACTGCAGAAGTTAGTCAGAAAACTCCTTTTGCTGTTGCGGACGTTAGTGAGGCCCCTCTAGTTGATGTGGCAGCAACTGATGAAATTTCTCTAAGTGATGCAACAGCAACTAAAGGAGATGACCTAGAATCAGTTCCAAGTGACAATGTTATTGTGAAGGGAGTATATCCACGTGCTGAAGGCCATAGTGAGATTATCGAAGAGAAGGCCCAAGAAGATGGCACCATCAAGAAGATGAGTGTTGATGACGTACCATCTGATGTTGCCAGTACTGATGTCAAGTTGGATGCAACTTCTGCCAAAGGCAAGTTTGGTGGCGGTGTAGGCGGTGAAATTCTAGAGCAGGAAGCAGTATCGTCACCTCCAGAATCTATTGTGTCGCATACTGATCCTTGGGATGGTGATGCTGTTGCAACTGCACCACAAAAGAATGCAGAGAGCCTGATTCCTAAGAACAAATTCGGTGACGATGCTTTGATGTACGGTAAGGACCACGAAGATTGTAAGAGCACAAATGGGGACTACAGACCCACCCTGTGTGTACCAAAAGACGAGGTATCTGAAGTCAACCCAGATCTAGGGTCTCAAATTAAGTGTGTGCCAATTTCTCATGATAATGTATCAACTAATGAAAAGAGTAATGTAAAGGATAACCTGAATGCTGACAATTCTGATTTAGTACTAGAGGCTAAGCAGGAGATGGTCGAACCATCATCCAGCATTCCCTCCATAGGTGATGATTTGCAGGCATTGGATGATGAGAAAGAGCTTCCTAAGAACGAGACCTCGTTGCAAAAAATAGACTCTATAACCAATATGAACTTGGACAAGAAAGAGGACAGTCCTGATGGTAGTTCTCCTGAAAAACTAAATTTAGACAGGAGTTCAGGTGATGAATCAATGGAGGAGGATGTGATGGAAAGTAAGCTTGTTGATTCCAATATCAAATCTGATGAACTCAGAGGAAAGACTGAGGTTACCTCCGAGCATGTGGTAGAAGAGGTGACCCTCCTTGATACAGTTGCTGAGGGTTCATCTGTGCATACAAAGGAAGTTGTAGCTGAAGTGAAGCCAATAACTCCAACTGAAAAGAGGAAACCTGAAGGTTTGTCTTTATTTCCTTACATGTATTGGCCTATTAGGTCGTTTCCTGTTTACCTTTCCTGTATGAATATCTGAAGCCTTTTGTGTTGTCTTCATTGTATCATTTCTGTGTGTGTGTGTGTGTGTGTGTGTGTGTGTGTGTGTGTGTGTGTGTGACCTTTTTTTTCTGTATGTGTGTGGATGCACATTTGCCATGAGTTGCCAGAGTAAAGTGCATTGTTTGTGCTGTCTGATCCTTGTCATTGTTGACCTTTTTTTGTCTTTTGGTAAATCTTTCATGAAACAATTGTACCTCATGTTTTCTGCTATTCTACATTTTTAGGGACAGAACACATTTTTTTAAGATTCGTGGTCATCATTTCATATGCCACATTCCTCAAGTGAAGTTGATAACAATTGATATGTGGTTTAAATGGTTGAATAATTTCATGTTTTTGTTCTCACACTGTTAAATGCACAGCTCAAGAAGTTGTTGCAAATAATGAGCCAATCAAACGTCAGCGCCGATGGAATGTGGATAGTGCCAAAATTCCTGAGCAACAAGCATCCAAACTAAGTGGCTCTGATACTCCAAAAGATGTATTTCAGCCTGCTCTAAAACGTTCTTTTGGCAGGTCTGATTCAACTGCAAGTGGAGGTTCTCCAAAGGAGCGGATAGGTGAGGTTTCTCTGCCCTTTTGATGAATTGTATGTACTTCACCATTGGTATAATGGTATCTAATTCTTTTCTTGTCTCTTCATATTTCAGTACCACCTCCTCAGAAACCTGCAACAACTTCCTTGAGAATTGATCGATTCGTGCGCCCGTTTACTTTGAAAGCTGTGCAAGAGCTGCTTGGTAAAACTGGATCTGTTTGCAGCTTCTGGATGGATCATATCAAGACCCACTGCTATGTTACAGTATGTCCTTGACTTCCTTAATTTATGTTACCTGTGCAGAATATTGTCAGAAGTGCATTTCAGCATTTGCCCCTTCTATGGCCTTTTTCAGGCTGTTTAAAGTTTGCCTTTCATGTGCTTGATATTAAACCTATTTTACAGTTAAAATTTTGTAAGTTCATAATGGCAACAGTGGTGCTTTAAGCTGTCACTATTGATAGTTCCGTTCCTGACCAATTGCTTTTGTATCTGGCGTTGGTAAGAACTAATTTATTGTTCTGTGGTGGTTAAAGATGGTTTTGACGTTTCGGTATTACTCTGTATAAAGGATGCGCACATGAGACGGTTGCCTTGTCGTGCCTGATTGTTAGTTCAAAGCATTTCATGTTGTGTTATTTGTTTCACTGTTTATTCCTTCTAAATTCTGATGATGTTATAGTGTTGACTTTGCTGTTTACCCAACCTCTGATTCACAGTACTCTTCAGTGGAGGAAGCTGTGGCTACCAGGAATGCTGTTTACAACCTCCAGTGGCCTCCAAACAATGGCAATTACTTAGTTGCCGAATTTGTTGATCCACAGGAGGTGAAGCTCAAACTTGAACCCCCTCCTCCATCGCCGGCACCTATCATCCCCAGCACAGCCACAACACCAAAGGCAGCACCCTTCCAACAATCCAAGGCTAACCAAACCATGCCTCCCCATGCTGCTGATACCTCAAGGGGGCTATTACCTGCTCCTCAACCTCTTACTAAGCCACCTCCTACCTCTGACCCTGGACCAGCAAGGGAGAAGCTTCCGCCCACTCCAAAAAACGCCGAACCAACTGTCGTGACATTTGATGATCTGTTCAAGAAGACACAGGCCTACCCGAGGATTTACTATATGCCCTTATCGGAAGAGGAGGTATCGGCCAGGCTTGCAGCACACGGCAAAGGAAAGAGGGGAGGATAGGGGACTCAAATCTGCTGCTCTGCCTGGTATGTTGGTGACTTGTGGTTGTCAATGATGTTTTGAACAGAAACTTGCTGAATCGATCGCACTTTTTTTCCTCCTTGCTTCAGGCACAAGTGGCATGATCAGCAGATTGTCTTCTCATGACTTGACCGTTTCTGCTGCTGCTGCAGTTCACATGAAGTACTAGTTGATAGGTATGCTTGTAGGTGGTGGTATTTTGTGAAGAAGCTTGCACTTGCAGGGCTTTATTGTGAGAACCGAGAAGTCTAGTGTAAACGCGACTAGCTGTAGCCTTCGCTTCTCGACCAAACCGAAACGGTTGCTCGCCAATTTCGATCTGGATTGTATGTCGGTCGTTCAATTTTTGATCGGTTGAAACCATGCTTGGCTTCATTTTGATAAACTTAGGCAATGTGTATGCGTCTTTCCTGGTTGCGGTCATGTGAAAGCATTTCCCCAGTACTGGTATTTGACATGTTTTCTAATCCTTTTTTTTCTGAACTGAGTGGATGTTGCTTCACCGCATATGATTTGTTCTGTTCTCTCTTTTTAGAGAAAAAACCTCTCTGATTTATATTGATAACTTAGGTAAAGTACATGAGTATCAAGACGAATGCATGTTATCATCAAATCCTTGAGTTGAACGTGTTGGACTTCTTTATCTTTTTTGTTGTAGGCTCTGTATCTTACAACAGTATTAAGATTGTTGAGAATCATGTCAATGGCAACGGTGTTAAGATTGCCAACAATCACGGTGGTGGGACTTCATCTTTTTCGTTATAGACTCTGTATTTTGCAACAGTGTTAAGATTGCCGACAATCACGGCAGTGGTAATGGATTCCGTATCTTGCAACAGTGTTAAAATTGTTGACAATCACGGCAGTGGCAATGGTGTTAAGATTGCCAACAATCACGACAGTGAAAAGTAGAACAATCACAGCAGTGGTAAGTAGAACGTCGCCGGCCGGTTAGACTAGACATAATCCCTACAATGCTCCAATCGATCCCCGAAACGAACTGCACTAAGCATTCCGAATCCTAACGATAATCTGCACCCGAATCCTATCTTCTCTTCCACCGCAACTTCCATACACAGTGACGGCTGGAAGCCATCAATCAAGTTGTGCCAAAGCTGTAGCTAGGCGAATATTGTCAATCGTACGCATGGCGCAACTCGGCGGAAGCGGTGATCCAAGGCACGTCATCAACGACGGAGACCACACCCATCATGTCATCGAGATTGACGATGGAGACAGCAGCGACCACAGCCACGCCATCAACATCGACCACGGAGACGAGAGTGCCGGAGAGCCGGCGGGGGCACGAAACAACCCAAAAATTCAGATTTTTAGAACTTTTTGAGTTTTTTTGGCTTGAATTCGTTTTTCCTTCTCAATTCAGAAAGCATTTCCTCTTTTCCGCTTTCCCTTTTCTCCTTTCCGTTTTCGCAAGCCCGGAGGCACTTCTGCCCCGAATGCCTTTCCCTTGTTCATCCTTCCCCACCATGGCGCTTCTACCATCTTTGCCCGCGCCACACATCACCTCCACCGGCTTCTATCACCTTTGCCGCTCACCACCTCACCCTCCACCTTACCCCTACTTCTCTCCTTCCCCGGCGCTGTTCACGCGCGACCGCACACGCCGCGCCGCAGCCGCCTTCCCTGCTCCCGCCACCCTATCCGACTAGAAGAGCCACTCAATCCTGGGCCAATAGCATCGCAACACACACTAGATCCCTCTCCCACCATCAATTGTCCCCAGCACCGGCCGAATTCAAGGAATTCCGCCGCCATGTTTTTCTTCCCCGGTACGCAAAAGGTGAAATTCGCCACCATACCTTCTCCCCTTCCCTTCCAACTCCACGATAGCTTCACCTCGCCACTCCGCAGTTTTTTCCCTAACCTCCCCGTCCCCAAGTTCGTCGGAGTCTCACCGGCACCGTGCCTTACCACCACGCCACCCACGGCTCACGTGGACAGCTTGATTCGGTGCCTCCCAAACCCCACCGCCGCCACCCCTGAGCTCCTCCGCCCTCTATTGCTCAAACCCCGGCCACCTTGGCCGGAGCTCCACCAAACTGCCGCCACCAACCTCCCCTACATCACCCTTGCATCGCCACCACCGCCGCCCAATTTCCAAGCCTCCACCATCAGCACTAAACCCAAAAATGGATTGTGCATGGAGTGGAGATGCTTCCCGCACCATCCAACCTCGTCGTCCGTTGCTGGAGCCGCCACAATCGCCACCGACGCCGCTGCCGCCGGCTTGGGCAAACCTAGCGCGCTCGGCCCAAGGCTGAGCACAGCTCAAGGCTGCCTGGAGTTGGGCCGTTAAGGCCTGGCCATTGGGCTTAGCCCAACTTTGTTCAAGCCACTTGACACTATTCACACTAAGACCATTATTGTTCATGATCCAATCCCAACGTGAATAATGCCAAATCCAACACTGCTCACTCAACTGGACCCACAATGAATAGTCCCAACCTGACACTGTTCACCGGACCCATCACTATTCATCAAAACCCTAATTCGACATTTTATGCCCATTTCGACCAGTTCAAACCTGTGAATCCTATTTTTTACTCCGTTCAACCTAATCAAACTCTCAATAAATCCTTTCTACCATTTTATCTTTCTCTTTATTTCTTTTTTGGTTTTTGTTTTACTTGCATTTTATTCCCGGATCATTCTTTGTCGAACCGGATATTTATTGGTTTATTTTATCTTACGCTAGATTTTGAGTTCAACGATCAAGAATAGGAAAGCGTCGGACAAGACACAGGAAAAGCAAGACATTTCGAAGACTACGAGCAAGGAGACAAGTTGCATCCTTTGAAAATTTTGAGCCTATATTCCATGTATTTATATTATTACTTTTATTATTATATTTGAGCCAATTATTTCAATAAAGAAATAATACTTTGGAATACCATGTTAAATAGATAAATTCCCTTACCACACGTACAAACCCTCATATTCTTTGTAGACCATATTCACCTTGATAAATCTAGGCCACATAACATAATAGCGAATATTCAACAATGTCACACAAAACTTTGTTCTAAACATTGATAAGGAAGGTTGGCTTTTACGCCAATAGATTTTGGTGAAAAGTTTAGGGTCCATCGCCTCACTGGATGGCAAGTAAGGATAAGAACCTTGTGCCAAGTAACAGACACAGATCTTGCTCGACCACGAGTGTGGTTTATCCAACTTGGCTTAGTACAATGTTTTTCTAATTGAATATCTACGGGATGTTAACTGCTCTTGTGTGATAGAGCAGCCGCAGAAAGGGGGTGAGTCAAGAGTAGGCCAGTTAGGGCACTCGCTGAACTACACAACGGTATGTCATGTCAGCCTCGGAGTGCGAATTCCACTATTGATCGGTGGTCTCCCAAGGGCTGTATGGATTCTAAACGTACCGGGTAGAGACTAGAAAGGTTGACTAGTGAAAAGGTTTTGTTATCTCAACTCAGTCATACACTAACGTGTTGTGTATTTATGTTCTAACAGTATGAGCTTGAGGTATCTTGTGGGTAAAGTTGGGTAGCTCTGCAGAGTATAACAAAAGGTATTCGAATACATCGTGCTTCCGGTTAATGAAGCTATGTTCATGGGTGATTCCAATACACGAGGTATAAGTAGAGATTTTAAAGGTGTTAAGTTGGTAATTGCAATTGTTGAGTAAACCCCTGATGTTATATTTATTATTGTTTTACTGTTTTAATGATAAACTACTTTAAACTCAAAATGCATCCGCATATACCTGATATGGTAAACCCTAACCAATCCATTTGAACTCCTTGCATGTAATTATTTAGCTTCTCCATATGGCTTGCTGAGTATGGTTGTGTACTCAATCTTGCTCAATTTTTATCAGAAGGCATCTCAAAAAAAAGATTGAAGAACACCTTGGAGAATGTATAGGGTTGCGACCGCATTCAAACTTTCCTGTGGAAGCCTTTGGTTCTTTTGAATGTAAGATCGGGCTTAAGATGCCCATTTTATTACTGGAAAGTAGCCGTTAGGCTATAATTTAATCAAATTAATGATTTTCAACTATTCGCAAGCAGGTTTGCTTTCATTTCGGTTCACAACTGAATTCCTGGGCAGTTGCACAAACCGGGTACGCCTTGTTTGAAAAATGTGGGTGTTACAGGGCAGTTGCCACACATGTGCACAAAGCATCTGGACTGGGTAGTGATCGGGCCTTGAGGGCACCATGAGATATGCTCCAAATGCATAGTGCACCTCGCTTCTTCCACAACAACCATTAGTGTTGCATTTGTAGAAATGAGTATAAATAAACTAGAGGAGGAAGAGATTGGTTCTGGCGATGGTGCTAAAGCATCGACAACCATGTCATGTATATACTAGTAGAGTGCTAGTGCACTGCAACAGAATCTAATAAAAGAGTGATACATATCAGCAAAAGTGATCATAAACCGTATAATAAATATCAATTTTCTTTCACACATATAAACAGAAATATTAACTCCGCCTATTGCGTCACCTACTACTACTATCCGAAAATTAAAATTTTGAGCTCATGGATTGTTTACCTTTAGAAGTTGAAGTTGATATCGACTTCCCTCCCCGACGTGCTGCCTATTTTCAGCCATTATCGACTGACATGGAAGAGGGATACACGTCGATGGTCACCTTCTTCCACTTTGAACCCAAGCCACGACTCGGTTCTCACAGCCATTGGCCTCTGCAGCCTTCACTAGGCATATTGCGACGTTGCGGTGGCAAGTGAGGAGGAGGCAGATGTGCTTGCTCAGCTGACTCAGAGCAGGAGGCGACGATGGTGCAAGGGAGAATTAGAATGAAGAGGACACGATGTGGTGAACTCGAGACGACAGCGTGGCAAGCGAAGGACACCTTCGTCTTTGCCTCTTCCTCGTGCGCCATCGCTGCCTCCTCCCTTCCCTCCCGGTGCCTTCTCCCATCCTCGACACCGCCTCCCCTCCCCGTACCTCCTCATGTCGCTGGCACTACCTCCCCACACCGCTGCCTCCTACGTTGTTGGTTCCCCTTATCTTCGTGCACGCCACCGTTGCACCCCGCGAACTGAGTGCCGGAGGGGGTCGGGATCTCTGAGGCATGAAGCAAATGCTGGACAGGCGCAAGTGGCGAGTCACAGCGCGAGATAGAAAGGAGTGGGACGGCGATAAATTTTGGTGTGTGCATGTGAAGAAATGGGATAGCGACAGTTTGGATGGTTGCGAAGGAAGTGGGGATATGGATACATTTGTGAGTCATGGGGGATGCGCGGGGCGAGACCTTCTCCCTATCAGGTTGGGTTCACACGGTACGCCTCGATGAGGAATTTGGGAGGGGGAAAGGCCAACCGCACGCACAGGAGAAAGAATATTGTCACGCTGCACGGGGATAAACTCCTTTTAGTAGTTAAGATACTAGCCAGTGCTCGTGCGTTGCAAACGGATCTCAAATAAATATATATAAGTTCTAAACTTGAAAAACCAATATACATAAGGTAATTATCCGCACATCTAAAAGTTGTATACATAATATGCATTGTATCAACAAGCCACAAAATAGTATTATCACAAACCACATGTGCAGATGATCTAATTGTTCACAGAAGATTCTTATAGTAACATATGCATGTGTCATGTATCCACATATATATATCCACAAAAGATCACACTAACTCAAGAGGTAGAGAGGTAGATAGCAAACTCACCACCACCACCAAAATACTTATTTTATAATAGTAAAGATAACAGTGTCGGATGAGCTACAGGAATCCACCGACAATACAGATACATCACGTATACATCTCGGTTAGATACTTGGTTGAGATCGGATAGGATTCTACATAGCACACCATATCTCACCATGAGTCCTATTCTATCTCCACATGTATACAGCAGATATTTTAACACTGAGTGCCCCCATTGTCATCGTCACCGCCCTATCTTCTCTGAATTGCCGGCCGCGACTAGCGAAGCGCCGGTGGGGAAGTACCGGCACCTCCTTTTCCAGGCCTGCTACTTGTCTCTCTCAAATTGCTGGTGCCGTTTCGGGTGTGACATTTGGGCCTTTAGTTGCGCCATGCAAGTCAAACACGGGCATGGCAAACTTACAGGCAGCCGTGTTAGTAGTGCACTGTGCTGCGTGCATGACAGGTCTTGCAGTCTTGACATGTTTTGTAACCCTATGATTCTGGTATCTGACATGTTTTATAATCCTGTCTTCGGAGCTGAGTGGATGTGCTTCGACATATATCATGTGTTCTATTCGTGTATCTACACCTCTCTTTTTTAAAAAAAAAAGATTTGTAACCTAGTCTTCTTTTCTTCCTTTCTTAAGAGACTCGGCACATATACTTACATACACACTTACTTATATATATATATATATATATATATATATATATATATATATATATATATACATTAATATATATCTAAATTAGATCGGAGATCTAAATCTTACAAAACACAGATACATGTACCTGTGACTCATCATCGTAGTCCACGGCCCGGATATTCTATTAGCCCAATACCTATACTTGCAGAGTAGGCGAGTTTCTCTCTCTAGGCAGAATATTATCAATTATCTCTCTCCCCTCACGTCTCCTTCCTCACGCAAACGACTTGCACAGTATTAACACCCCACCCCCACCCCGCGCCTCGCTCCTGCCGCCACGCCACGGTACCTCTCCTCCCCCCGCCGCCGCCAACGCCGGTGATCTGCCCTCCGCCGCCGCCGCTCCTAGATATCCCTCCCTAGTCCGTCCCCTGCCGTCGAATTGGGCGCCGGAGGATGACGTCTCGGCGGAGCAGCAGCAGCTGCGCGCTCTGCGAGCGATCTAACCTACCCTCCTGCTGCTCCGCGTGCGTCAACGCGAGGTACGCCCTTCGGCTCGCCTTCCCAGTTCGATCCAAGTTCGCCTCTTTTCGGCGTAATCCGAACCCCGCCGCTGTTCGATTTTGGGTTGGGTTCCTGCAGGCTGGGTGAGTACCACGCGAGGCTGCGCATGATGAGGATCCTCCGGGACTCCCTTCACTCCCGCATCGCCGCGAGCCTCGAGGCCAAGGTTGGTCGGTCTCCCCCCGCGCCCATCCCCCTCCTCCTGGTAACTGATTTGGGTTTCGGTTGGTAGTTTCCACGTGTCTGTGCGTCAGTTTTGGAATCTATTGCCCGGTTAAACTCTATATATTGCATGGGTAAATAGCGTGTTGGGTCAAGGGGCGTAGTATGCACTTGAACCTAGAATGATGATGGCCACATTAATTACGTTTGAATTGTGGTACCATTTTGGTGGTTGATTGTAGAATTGTACAGAAAGATCATAGCTTTGACATGTTTTATGTAAAAATTGACAGAGGAAAGTGGAGGAGCGGAGGAGCTGGAGAGTGAGCAAAGCTCAGGATATCAAGGAGCTGAGGGATCGGCTCAGTGAATTGATGAGGCAAAATGCGATTGGTTAATTTCTTTTACTCTTAATGGATGTTATGTTGTTACCAGTTGCCATTTAGCAATGCTGAGTTCTGGTTATTGATGTTTTGACAGAGAAGAAGATTGAGCAGGCATCGAGTGATCTCAGGGCGAAAACTGCTTCGTTGAATTTGGCTCTTGCCACGGTACAAATATGTCTTTCACTCTTTCGTGTTTCCCCTTGGTTAAAAGCAAATTCACCCCTATCAACTTACTGATCCTGCATATATCTTGTTTCCCATTGTCAGCTCGAAAAGAATCAAGCAGATTTGTCGATAATGCACACCAATGCCATGAAAGCAGCACAGATGGGTCTTGTGAGTCTTAACATGCCTCTTCTTTTATTTTCTTGTTTGATCTGTGTAGCAAGACCTCGTCTATTATCCATCATTTGTATGTGTATTTGAGTATTTCCCCTGTAATTGAAAGATTCATACTTTGTTGGCAGATGGCAACTACCTCAGAACGTCTTAAAAGGCAGTCAAAAGCTATAAAGCAGCTTTGCAGATTGTTCCCAATGCGACGAGTGAGTTCTATCGTCTTGGCTGTTCAGTGGTTTTCTTATATATATATATATATATATATATATATATATATATATATATATATATATATATATATATATATTGCAATGTAAAGTGAATGAGTATGTGTGTGTGTGTGGTATATATAGATATATAGACACACACACACACACACACTCTTGGGATCCTTGGTGTGCCAACTTCACTGGGCAAGATTCAATTTTGAACCTATTTAGAACATGTTTATTACTAATTTAATGTGACATATTTCACATGCTAGCTTCATATGGTAGTG
This sequence comes from Ampelocalamus luodianensis, assembly GCA_036346255.1. Lineage (NCBI taxonomy): Eukaryota > Viridiplantae > Streptophyta > Magnoliopsida > Poales > Poaceae > Ampelocalamus > Ampelocalamus luodianensis. The sequence goes on along the minus strand of CM070630.1, from coordinate 4,858,690 downwards.
ATGTTATGCTGTTTGCCCCCTTGTTGCATGTTCACTTGTTGAATTTCATTACCTAAAAAAGGAATGTTTTTTTATATTGAGTGATATTATGTAATGTCACCTGAGTTTTAAAGCTAAGATAAGGATTTACGTATGTGCCTTTTAATGTGTAGATTATTATAGATGGAGAAAAGAAGGATGGCTACAGTGGTCCATATGATGCAATATGCGGTGCTCTTTTACCTAGAGGTCTCGATCCACATACAGTTCCATCAGAAGAGCTATCAGCTTCCTTGGGGTTATACTTCTCTGCCATAGTACTACTTATTTGTTGCTATGATCTTATTAGCTGGAATTATTAAATGAATGGCTGCTCTTTTATGACTCATTATGTGCTCCTTGATAAACCGTACTCTTATGTGTGCTGTCTAATTCATGTAAAAAATAACTTATAATGTTGCTTGCTTCTAGGAATTCAGAGTGCTGTCTAGAGTCTAGACCATAGAGAATTGTTATCGATTTTCATTAGTTTATGGAAGTAAAATTCAGGGAACAATAGTGATGTATGGAGACTAATAGTGTTCCTTCTTATCAAGATTACAACTATTTGAGTTGTTATTGTAATATTGTTTTTTTATTGGGCTGGACAGATCATTTGGTAGAGCAGTTTGCAAATAATAATTTGTGCATTTGGTTCTGAATTTTGTGGAACTTAAGTTCCTTCTTGTTACAGGTACATTTTACAACTCCTCAATATTGCAGTCCCTATCCTATCTGCACCAGCCCTTCATGTATCCGGCTTTGGGGTAAGATCCAATCAGTGCCCTTAATCTATTATCGCAAGCCTGCCCTTGAAGTTAGCATGCCACATCAGCAGATTCAATTAGCTAACTTGACGGTTAAATAGCATGAACCTAACTGTAGTTTGAATTGTAAGATTAATTCTTGTCCTGTAAATATGGTTATTTTTGTTGAGAATCTTTCTGTTGTTGGATTCTGGAGTATCTCTAACCTGTCTGAGCATAGCATGATAGGCATAGCACCTTGCACTTAGTCAGGATCTATCCTTCACATGCCATTTTTATGCAAACTATGTGCAAATATATTCTGCACATTATGTTTGTTTAGATTTGTGATAACATGAGTAGCAGCATGAACTTTCTATTGGATATCCAGTTTGGTTGCGTGGCTAATATATTTATACATGTGGTATATTAGGCTTCATGTTCACGTATATGGCAGCGGAGTTCCTACTGGAGCACAAGACAGTCCCAGAGGTAGTATCTCTGGGGAAAGGCAGCATCTCTCTAGCTCATCAATATATAAAATCCTTGCTGACGTAAGATTGTTTTCTTCTTTTCAGCAAGGTTTACCCACTTTTTATACCTAGGCAAAATAATTGCTCTGTTGGTGAGGAAAATTCATGGACAGGAAGTGGTTCGGGTAACTTTGGTGTTGACTCTGTGGACTCTGACAAGAAACCATTCTTTGACTCCAAGAGAAGCAATAGCTTTAACTTCTCTGCTGCATCTTCTCACTCCATGGAGAGGCACCCAGACTTACAAAGAGGAATATCACTACTAAAGACAAGTGTTTCCGCCATTACTGCCTACTACTATAACTCATTGGGCTTGGATGTGCCAACCGATCTTTCTACTTTTGAGGCATTTGCTAAGTTGCTCCACATGTTATCATCATCAAAAGCCCTTCGAGCCGCTCTTGAATCGAACATTGCTTCTAGGTACAACATACATTGTTTTTAGGATGACAAGGCGTATTTAAGAGTGCATGTGATCTCATATTCTTAATTCTCAAAACGAAAAAAATTGACACCACATTCTGCTTGCAGATCAGAAAAGCAAGCACAGCAAATAAACAGATCAATATGGAAGGCGAGTTTGGCCATCTCATCTAACAGCAGCCTTATGGACAGCATGCACACAGCTATCATGGTAAACTTTCTACTTTGCTTTTTGCTTGCATTGCATCTACTTTCAGTGCGTTGCGTTGCCTGATAGAATCTCCGTTTTAAACTTTTAACCAGCCGAGCTCTCTAGACAACCTCCTCCTGAACTCGGACGCCAGCTTCTTGTACACTGGTAAACCGGCAAAGCATGGTGGAACACTCGACACCATTTTAGACGGCTGGGATATGGTGGAGCGCGAGATCCTACCGCCGCCACCCTCGCAAGTTGAAGACGTCGCGCAGTGGGAGAGAGCCCACACCTACACTCGCAGTGGCTCCAAAAAGAAATGACATTCGGCCTATGTACTCAACCGGAACTAAGCTTTTAGATGTCTGTCTGTTTGATCATAAGGTTTTGGTTTTATGTACAGAAGCAGAGCTAACCACAACCTATGAGTTATGCAGCGAACAGCATGGTTGGGTGGAATTGATCATCAACTGTAATTTGTAAATATGCTTTACAGTGTTTGCAGGCAATAAATAAATAAATAAAGCTGAAATGTTGCTGCTCTTTCCTGCATGAAGAATTGAAGATTTCTTCTGTGTTGCTCCACCTCTCTCTACACCTGCAACTGCAGAGCAAAGAATTCTTTTTGCTTACAGCAAGAGCGCAATCGAATATGGATACACGCAATCAGAATTCAGAAAAGAAGTGTATAAATAACATAACATCTGTAGAAAAGGGGGGAAATTAATTTTATTTGAGAAGAGAACTGATCCACGTGTGCAGACCACGAGGCGCCAGGTGTCACCATCGGGAGGCGTTCCCTCCATTTCACCACAAAACCGCGCCTCCAAGATCCGGCCTCGCCTCCTCCTCCTCCACGCCCTAACCCTAGGCCACGTTTCGCCGGCGATGAGCAGCCTCCGGGCCATCTCCACCCTCCTCTACACCTACTCCTCGTCCGCCGCCGCGGCCGTCAGAGGCGCCAGGCGGCTGGGGTTCGCGCCGCCACTCGGCGGGAGCTTCCGGCTCCCATCGAAGGCGTCGTCCGCGTTCGTTTTCGACGAGGTCGCGAGGGCGGCGGGGGGAGAGCGGCGGAGGGTGTCCACGCGCGCGGCGAGCTGGGATTCGGAGGAGTCGCCCTACGAGACGCTTGGTATGACGAAGCTATCGGCCTATGCTCCTGGGTTTTGGAATTATGATTGGTATCTAGGATTTTGCTGTGTGGAACCTGGGGTTCTGCTTGTTTATGTGATGCTTATCGATTCTGCCGTCAAAGGCTTTGATCCGGTGGGCCTTCGATTGATCAAAATTGGGGAATTGGTTGCCAGATTTTGATCGTTTGTGCAGTTTGCTGTTGTGATTGATCTATAGTTGGGTCCAAAATCGGGATCTTTGTTGTAGCAGTAACACACTGGCGTGCCCTTGTTTTTGTAGTTTGAGATGCACTGCCTAGTACGGACTGGAATTGAAGGTGAGAGTGAAACTAATGTGTGTTTTTGTGCGGTGTATGGGTTGAAGAGCTGGATAGGGATGCAGACGAGGAGACCGTAAAGACGGCTTACAGGAGACTGGCCAAGTTCTATCACCCTGATGGTTCGCTTATTTACCTTTCTGTACTTGCCTATTCGGCGATTCTCCTTACTACTCATTAATTAATTTAGGTGGTATTTCCTGACTTACGATTCATATGTTCCTACGAACATGATGTTGTTTGTTACTTTGTCAATTCATACTTTTTTATTTTTCAGACTTAGCAAGCGTTGGTCTTATTTAAGTAGGCTGCAGGCATATGTTTGTTTGTGAATGAGCTTTTTGTCTGCCACGATACAATGTAACCATCACACATCAATGTCAGCGGTAGGAACTTGTGCATTGTGTTGCTCTTCTGGATTAACGTGGAAATAGAAGGTGCACGTTGATGACTATTACTTTACATTATTTGATTCTCATTAAAATTATTGAATACCAAGTTTAATTATTTGTTAGTATGCTGTGGATTTGTTAGTATGCTGTGGATCCAGTGGTAAAGCATCAATTTCATTATGTCCTGCACAGCAATATCTTTTACTATCTATCAAGTTAAAAGGCTGTAAAGCCTGTAAGAAATGTGTGCCTTTGTCTTAGAAGCATGTTTTACACAGCATATAGCTATTTCTCCATGCACAAGTAATATCTTATTGTACTGGGTGTTTCTTTATCTGATTCCTCCATTCATAGTTATCGATCTCTTAAGTAATCCTCTTAATGCCTACTGACTGGGGAATATGCACCAACAAATCAACTCAAGAGTCAAGACTAACCAAACTACATCTAGCAAAGAATATTTGCATCTAGCAAAGAAAATTTGTGGTAGGCTGGTATTACCTACAGCTAATTCGTGAACTGGGGAAGAAATTGGTGCCATAGGATTATAGGAGAGACTACTTTTTGGTGGATTCATGCTATTTAGCATGCAGAACCAAATAAATTTTCTGTTTTTACTTGATCTGATTATTTTCTTCTCTTAAAAGTTTATGATGGTAAGGGAAACCTTGAGGAAGGGGAGACTGCTGAAGCCCGTTTCATCAAAATCCAAGCAGCCTATGAGCTTTTGATTGATGTTGAAAGGAGAAAGGCATATGATAGAGAGCATCATGTGAATCCAATGAAGGTCTGAATTTCTGTGGTCCACTACACTTATTCTGTCGATTTGATGATATGCAGCATTAGGTTGCATGTTTGAGTTTGTTAATTATTGTTGCTACTGTCTTAATCAAGGGTTACCAGTATATTAACCAATAACCACATAATATCAATTACATAGTGAGTTTTTCTCTCCTGAACCAATTCCATGATTCTGAAACCAGGAAAAGGGAATCAATTAAAGCTAGCACAATTTCGTCCTTGTGAGCTAACTTCTATACCCTTGGAGTTCATCGTGCAATGTTTATTCTTGCTGCAAAACTGGGCCAGGAATAATGTCATTCAACTACAACTAATTGATGGTAATAAAAGCTAAATTAATTGGGCCTCACCATTTATCTATCGTAAAATAATTAAACATTATACTGTCTTATGTGTAATTAAACAAAGCAAAATTAAGAGTTGTTAGATCATTATGATAATTTGAAATTGAGAGCACTGAGGTGTGTTGAAGAGCAATTTCTGTTTAAAAGAGGTATTCTTGCTATTCTGAAAACCATCTTTTCCATTAATCAGGCTTCTCAGGCATGGATGGAATGGGTGATGAAAAAGCGAAAAGCTTTTGATAAACGTGGCGACATGGCGGTAGCTGCTTGGGCTGAGCAACAGCAACGCGAAATGACGCTACGCGCACGCCGTCTCTCACGGTCGAAGGTAATGATAGATTTTTTTTTCTATCCCCCATGGTGTCCACCAGGGGAAAAAAAACCGACCGGTTACCGGCGATAACCGGATTTACCGGTGGGTACCGGGAAACGAAATCCCAGCCGGTTTTCCTGGGGTTTTCAAATTCAAATTCTGTTTTTTTTTATTTTGTATGGTTTTTAATCAAATTTGAACGAATTTCATCCGGAAAAAAAAAACGGTTTGACCGGTAACTGGCCGGTTACCGGTACCGGTGGCTGGCTAGGATTTCATCCGGGAACGGTTATTGAGTCTGTCCACATCATGCTATCCTCATGCTTCTTATTTCTAAATCTGCATGTCTTATGCTTTACTTTGAACTACTGGATCCAGGTTGATCCTGAGGAGGAAAGGAAGTTATTTGCCAAGGAAAAGAAGGCATCCATGGAATTCCACAGCACAACTCTAAAGAGGCATACCCTTGTCCTACGAAAAAGGGATATTATGCGCAGGAAAGCAGAGGAAGACAAGAAGAATGAGATCAGTAGACTTCTAGCTGCTGAGGGGCTTGAATTAGATACAGACGAAGACGAGGATAAAACTTTCTTAAAGTAATTCTATTCAGTATTCACTCACCAATTTTATCCATCTCTATCCCTACTTGAAGGTTTCATTGAAGTTCCATCTAATGAATATATAAGGCGAGAAAAATGGCCTCATGGGAGACGGGTAGTCATACACTGGTAATTGTTTGATCAGGAAGGAATGCTCTTGGTGCAAATGTAGGATTGTCCCATGGAGCAGAAAGGAAAGGAAAATGAAGTGATCCATCGGTGCCGATTGCTGCAGCCTTGTAGCATGATTCAACCAAAATTTATGTAGATCCTCTTGCACTATTGTCAGCAACAGATGTATAAGACTTGCAAGAGATACGACTATCAGATATGCATACTTGTTACATGCAAAATGTAATTGTGATAGGGTGGATCTCTGTTTGTCGAAGCGCGATTAAGCGCAAGCTGCTTGTAACCCTTGTCCTGTGTAAAATGTAAATATACTGCAGAAGCATCCAAGTTTGTGTTTACTTACTGAGCAGGAATGCTGCAGTCTTAGTCTAAGTTACTCTTCTGTGCGTGTAATGTGTAGTAGTAGTCATCGTACTGGAGTTGCGATGTGTTCTCATGGACACCTAAGAGGCTAAGATACTTATAATCACCTGGAAACTCGTAGCACTGGACATCGGAGCAGATCTGAAACTCCTCGCTGACCTTACTTAGTTCTGTCAACCTCTTGATTCCCTTTGTTGACAAAATCCGTGCTGATTGGATTTGGAGGGCACATGATCCAGCTCCTTTTTTAGTGAGAGACGAGAGAGAGAGAGAGACGAGAGCTTTGTTCATTAACAAAGTTCAGAACAGCCAGCTCCAATTTGTGATATATGTGCTATTAACTACTCGTTAGCTGCCTCCGCTGCGACGGATCGTACGAGCAGGCGGCATTAAACCCCCCTCGTCCAGTGAAAACGCACGGTGCTGCCTACCAGTACGCCAACCACGACGATGTTGGCAACTTGCCAAGCAACACCAGCTGCGTACGTAAGTACGTACCTACGTACAAATGCCACGATCCGTATATGCCAACCTGCATCATCAGCAGCAGCACTGATTTGATGCTGATCTTTCATCACCTTAGAAAGGGCTAGATGCATGATAGAATCTGCATTCTGTTCTTGCAATGGATTCCTAATATCCTAATGCTGCTGCTGCTAGCTCTTGCATGGCAGCTTCAGTATGACAATAACTACCGCTACTGCTACTACTGTATCCAATCCAATGAGCGTGTGCAGTGCACTGGAGTATTAGTTAATCTGTTGCAAACTGTTGGCATTCATGGAGTCGTTGATGGATGGTACGCCATTCATTTCGTTTCACTGCGACGGGACAGGAACATTCAGAGACTTCGCTTGCCGCAAGCTGCAAGTACGGCAACATGTATAGCAGATACCCATCAAGAATCAAGTAGTAGTAGTAGCACCCATGGGCCTACTGCTTTCACATTCTCTTCAGTAGGTGTGAGACTGAGAGGTGGTTGCGAATGTTAGGGCTTTGTAGTCAATCCAATTACATTCTTGTGGTTCCTAGTGTTAGAATAGGACTCTTTTATTTGGTTTATGGTTTTCTTATCTGTATATAGCAACCCCTTTTGTACTCTCTCTATATATATATATATTGTCCATTAGGCCTCTTGAATAGATGAACACATTATTCATAACATGGTATTACCTCTCACAGCAGAAGTATGTCCAGGATCTTCTTGACCGGTCTGGTCTGACTGACACTCGCACCGCTGAGACTCCCATGGAACTATCCCTCCAGCTTCGTGTCACTGATGGCGATCCTCTTGAGGATCCTACTTGATATCGTCATCTTGTTGGGAGTTTGGTGTACCTTGTGAGCACTCGTCCTGATATTGCTTATGTTGTTCATATCTTGAGTCAGTTCATGGCTCGTCCTACCCATCTTCACTACAGTCACATTCTTCATATTCTTCGCTACTTGCGCTGGACCATCTCTCATTGTTTGTTTTTCCCTAGCTCCACCTCACTACAGCTTCAGGCGTACTTCGATGCGACCTGGGCTAGTGATCCTTCTGATCGTCGTTCTCTTTCTGCTTACTGTGTTTTTCTTGGCTCCTCCCTGATTGCCTGGAAGACTAAAAAGCAAACTGCAGTTTCCCGTTCGAGTGCAGAGGCTGAGTTGAGAGCTATGGCAGCAGTGACAGCAGAGATTACTTGGTTGAGGTGGCTACTTGCAGATTTTGGAATGCCTATGATGGGACGTACGACTCTTTTATCTGACAGTACAGGTGCGATCAGTATTGTTCGGGACCCAGTGAAGCATGAGCTCACCAAACACATTGGTATGGATGCTTCATACACTCGCTCCACAGTGCGGAGGGAGTACTTGCTTTACGATTTGTGCCATCGAGTTACAGAGTTGTCGACTTCTTCACGAAGCCACGCACTAGGCACAAGATTTGTATTTTCTCTCCAAACTCAGTGTGTGTGATCTACCATGAGTTTGAGGGGGGTGTTAGAATAGGACTCTTATATTTGGTTTATGGTTTCCTTATCTGTATATGGCAACCCCCTTTGTACTCTCTATATATATTGTCCATTGGGCCTCTTGAATAGATGAACACATTATTCATAACACCTACTATATGAACAACCTCAATACTGAAATGAACTTTTTGTGTGTGTATAACTGTACACACACAAAATTCAAGCCTCGTTTGGATCTTGCAGGAATTTCATATGAAACAGTTCAATTGTCGCAAGAATCGGGAAAAACATGCATTCCAACCGACCCGGGGCCTCGAATTCAGTTTTGGGCTTCTGCCGTTGGATGTTAGAAGGCGTCCAAAAGGTTTGGTTAAACGAATTCAAAACGCTGAGAAATGAGTGGTAATCATGAGCAAGTGCATTTGTACGTTCATATGTGTTAGACAGATGCGTGAATACGAAAACTGCTTCAGGAAGGACCACAGCCCCCACAGTGAGGCAGTCACTGAAGCAGAATCATAATGGCCCCATGACCCATATGTTCTCTGCTCCTGCAACCAAAGGACTGCCCCCGAATGCTTGTCCGGTAACCAAAACCATCGCCCCCACCTGGGACCCCCGCCAACCTGCGCCGGCCGGCCCCGCATCGCCATCGATTTCATCGCGCGATGCGGTGGTGGTTCTGAGCTGATCGGCGTCATGACCGTCCATCCGGTGCTTCGTCGGATAGCCTACCTGCCTATCAACGGCGAAGATGAGGATTGGATCAGAGGTTGCGGCAGCAGCTTAGGGCTGAGACTGAGAACATGGCCCTGCCTGTCTCCACAGCAAACATTGAAGGCTGCAGCAATGAACAGGTTCAGTGACGCCTCCTGTGTTCATTCAATAAATCCTGTGCCAGTGTGGTTGCTACAGGTGGCACTGGATTATCATACCCATGCTGTAGCTGCCCCAGAACAGCATGTGCATTGTGTAAAAGCTAGTAATAGTCAGGCCAAATCGGAGTAACTTCACAGAAGCAGATCAAGCTGCAGGATCGCATGCTGCAGACAGTGTTGGGTAATATGGACAATGTTGTACAGTTCACAGGGTTTGTTCTGCAGAAAAATTTGATGCGTGGATAGCAAGACACTGGTCTCCAATTAACTCAAGAAGAAAGATGGCAATGGTACCGATCAATGGATGGATGGATCAAATCCTCTTTACACTAAGAGTTACCAATCAAACAAACCCTGGCTACAAGGCTCTGGAAAATCCACAAAAAGATTGGGACGAACGAAAAATCGGTTACATGTACACGGGAAATTAAACGGAACTCACACTGTTATGGAACACAGTTCGTCACAGACAGTCTTCATGTTAGGCCTCTCATTTACAGGATGAATACACCGAAGGGAGATTGCGAGCAGCTCATCCATCACCCTTGGAGATTCTTCCAAGCCTGCGATGTCTCGATCAAAGCAATCAGTTCCCCGTCCTTCCCTGTTGCACATTTGAACCCAGTCGGTCAGATCAACCGCGCCAGATTGGCCTGAAATGATGTCCCCAGCACTCTTCCGCGTCAACATCTCCATAACAATCACCCCAAATGCGTACACATCAGCCTTAAATGACGGTGTAGACTTGGTTGTGTTTGCCAGTTCTGGGGCTCGATACCCTAGTGCTCCTAAATTCAGTATTTGCTCGGCAGTGCCACTTGGAGTCATGAACCGATGCAGACCGTAATCCACCAGTTTTGGAGAGAGGTCAGGACCAGTCAAGAATATATTAGTTGGCTTTAGGTTGCCATGAGGCAGGCCCTTCTCGTGGTGTAGGAACTGTAGGCAACGAGCCAGATCAATGGCAATTTTGAGCCGTTGACAAACTGAGAGGCGGGAGTATCTTCTGGGAGTCGACTCTGCAGCACAGGCAAGGAGACAATATTTTCAGCAATTACAGAAATAAATGTTAAGTTCGCAGAAATGAATTACTCAGCAACTACATTCAACATATTCGATAATAATATATACAAATAGCAGTAGAAACAATTTCGCTGATGATGTGAGTATAAGATATTCCATCGCAAATGAGCAATGTATATCAACCTAAAGGAATGAATTCAAAATATTGCTGATTCAGAAGAAAATGAGCATGAGATAGTTACCATAAAGGTAAAGTGCCAAGCTATCACCATTGACATAGTCAGAAATAATTAATCTTTCTTGCTCCTTAGGCCCCCAATAGAAGGCTCTCCATGAAATTATATTCGGATGCTTGATGGTGCCAATCCTCTTTATCTCCTTAGTGAACTCCTTTTTATGCTTTACAAGACCAACACGCAGCCATTTCACAGTCAGGACATGCCCACTTTGTAGTGCAGCTTTGTATGTTGTGCCATGACTGCTCCTTCCAAGAACCTCTGCTGGTGCACGGGACAGGTCTTCAGCTGTGAAAACCAAAGTGCTCTCTAGGAAAATCAATTCTCCAACCAACCGGTCTGGTGAGTACACCTCAAAAGCCACAGGTTCCTCATGGAATCTAGAATCGACAAAATGTGGTGACGTTGGCAACGCAGACCGCGGAGAAGACTCCTGAACAGGGACTGCAGTAGAGGTCTCAGCCACACCAGAACTTGTGGACTCGACAACTTCCTTTGGATCAGCATAGCCATATTCAACAGCAGCTTCAGCTAATAGCTCTTTCTGCGCAGACATTGATCGAGCTGCAGATGTTAAGAGATGGTCATTTGAGAAACTTGTTTTAGTCGGTATAACATTATCTTTTGGAGACTTGAACAGATTTGGACGGCTTAATCTCCCCAGTTTTAGATCTCTAATAGTAATCTGACCTCTAAATCCATTTCTTCCGCAAAGCTCTTGAGACCTGACCACATAGAGTGCCAATGCTATGAAGATCACAAGCAAAAAAGCTCCAATGCAGCCAACTATAAGGGCAACTCGGACACCAGCCTTATGTCCATGAGACGATCGACTCTGAGCAATGCCAGTATCATCATCATTTCCAGCAGGCAGACCATCTGGGAAAACTAATAAGTCATTTCCAGGTCTAAAGCAGGATAAGGGAAACTTTTCAACACTTTTAGGAACAGTTCCTTGTAGATCATTGTAAGATACATTGAATATCTTCAAACCAGTCTGAGGCATATCAGGAATTCTGCCAGTAAAGTGATTGTGTGATAGATCAAGATACTCCAATCCTAGAAGCTTGCTTATTTCACTTGGAATCTCCCCAGACAACTCATTCATCGCAAGAGTAAGGAACTCAAGTCTTTGCAAGTTAGAAATGTCTGGTGGCAACGGACCAGATAAAGAATTACCGGACAGATCAACCATCTTGAGAGCAGGTTGAGAAGATAGCAGTATTGATTCTATTGAATGGGTGCTCTGAAATGGAATAGTCCCAGTGAAGTTGTTTCCAGAAAGGTTTAACACTGTCAAAGTAGGCGACAGGAAGAAAATAGGCAAAACAGGTCCCCCAAGTGCATTCAGACTGAGATCAAGGAAGGATAACTTTTGATAGGTTCCCAACACCGAAGGGACAGATCCTGACAACGAATTATTCCGCAACTTCAGGGAGACTAAGTTCTGAAACTGGGAGGCATCATTTGGATAGCTTCCCTCCAGTTTATTTGAGCTCAAGTCAATCACCTCCACTATACCATCCCAAGCACGCAATATAGCTAGTTCCCCAGAAAGCAGGTTTCCGCTCAGATCAACTGAGATACACTTGCCAACAGTGGCGGGTAATGAACCTGACAGCACATTTGAAGAGAGATTCAAGATTTTCAAAGTAGTTGAGTTTACAACTGGCAATGATCCTGCAAAAATTACAAGGCACACAAGTCATTTACAGCTGTAGACAAATGTCAATGACCAGGGTATCTGTGAATAACTATAAACAAGATAGAAAAACATAGCAACATGGCACATTATTTAAAGTAGTACATGATCAAATGTCAAGAAAACTCTCTCTCTCTCTCTCTCTCTCTCTCTCTCTCTCTCTCTCTCTCTCTATATATATATATATATATATATATATATATATATATATATATATATATATATATATATATATTTATTTATTTATTTATTTATTCCAATAGTAGATCTCATGTCATAGCATTGAAATAGTTTGCTACATTTTTGTTCTTGATTATTCCCTGTGTAATGTCATGTTAGCTACTTAGCTGGCATGGATCCAGCAATATGTCTAACATAGAAGAAATCAAGAGTCAACATGATAGTTGGTTCAGTAAGCACAAAAGGGTTTATTTGACTTTAAAGCTTATCAATCACCGTCAAGCAAACAAAAGTTTGGCTATTACGTATTGAGTTATATAAATAATTAATGCTAATATGACAACTTCTATGAAAGCAACACACATGAATAAAACCAAAAAACACAGCTGCTAAAATCTGCTATAAGCCAGCGAGCGATGCATGCAAGTGCAAGGCTGCTGATCATCTCCATCAAAAGGCAGATGTCATAATTTCTATGTCACGACAAGCGGCATTCATGCGAGAGTCAATTGTTATGGTGCTCATCGAATCCTCCAAGAAATTGGACATCTCCAGATTCAAGATGCAGCAACCATTTTGCAATGCTGTCACAAGGAATATTCGCGTTGCGAATGCCACCAATGCTCAACACCTGATTCGCTGCTTGTGATTTAAGCACCACATTGTGGGAGCTCACTGGCCATCCGCATTGTCAAGTCATCCAAACAAAACAACAAATCAACTACTAGATCACCACCATTTCAACTTATGTTGGGATTCCTACTGGTAGATCATGACAGTTCGATAAGATAAAGGTACCTGAGAAGCCATTCCGGCTGAGATCAATCTCGATAAGCCGCATCGAGTTCTGCAGGAGTGCCTCAGGCATCATCCCAAAAAGCCCATTACCAGCCACCCTGAAAACCGCCAGTGAGAACCACGAATCGAGCCTCGGCACCGTCCCACCAATCCCATTGTTGCTCAAATCAAGAACCTCCAAGTTCTTGAACGCCCCCACCGTTTCATTCCGGAAGAAGCCACCATCCAGGCTGTTGTGGCTGAAGTTCAGATACTTCACCGTGTTCCCGATGCTGGTCAAGCTCTCCAACTCCAAATCGACGCCCCCGGTGAACTGGTTATCGCTCAGATCAATGTACTCGGCGTTGCGGAGCTCCGCGAGCAGATCACCGGCATTGCCCCAGAAGGAGTTGCTGCGGAGGTCGATGCGGCGGAGGTTCTGGAGCTGCTGGATCCCGTCGGTTGGAAAGCCCGAGGAGAAGTTGTTGTAGGAGAGGTTGAGGTGGACGAGGCCGGAGAGGTCGGCGAGGCGGCCGGGGATGGGGCCGTAGAAGCGGTTGCCGGAGAGGTCGAGGTGGCGGAGCGAGGAGAGGTAGCCGATGGCGGGGGGGAGGCGGCCAGAGAAGGCGTTTCCGGCGAGGGAGAGGTTCTGGAGCGCGCGCATGCCGGCGAGCGTGACCAGCTTGAGCTCCCCGGCCAGGCCAAGCCCGTCGAGCGCGACGCCGACCACCGCGCCGCCGTCGCACACCACGCCGCGCCACCCGGAGGGGCACGCCCCGCCGCCGTTGCCCGCATCAGGCGTCGCCGGCGGCGACCAGGATCCCAGCACAGGGTCATGGGCCCGGTCCGAGATGCCTTTCTTGAACTCGAGCAGCGCGGCCACGTCGTCGCCGGCGGCGCCGCCAAAGACGAGCAGAAGTACAAGAACGAGGAGGGCGGCCATGGATGCGGGGTTGGGAGGTGAGGCGGGGCTAGGGTTAGGGTTTGGAGGAGCAGCAGGTGGTGGCCATTGGAGGGGGGCTGCCTGTGTGACAGAGAGAGAGAGAGAGAGAGAGAGGAGGTGGTGGAGATGTGTGAGAGAAAGTCCAAATTTTTGGAAATGGGAAGGGATGGATGGTAACAATAACAGCAAGGGAGAGAGAGAGAGAGAGAGGAGAGTCCAGTACAGACTGGAAAGTTAACTAGTGGTTGTGTAGTAGCAGCAGCAGTAGTGTAGGGGTGGTGTTTTAGCTTAGCTGTGAGACTGCTGTGACTTACTAGACTTGGTGTTTACTTGCAAGTATATTATGGATATGGATTAATTATGGAGTGCTATATCTACTTAGCAAATTGTAAGTGTGTGAGTAAAAATGCTGTTTTTAGTGTACTTGCCTATATTTCTTTCATGTATTAATTCTTGGTTTTGGGTTTGGTTGTATGATGTGGAGATTTTTTTTGTGCGCGTTTTGTTTTGATTGGTTTGTGCTTGTTGTATATGTTTGATTGTTTCGCATTGTGTTTCTGGTTTCGATAATTCTATGACATAAATGTGTCATAGTATTAAGTATTAACAATGAAGTACATCACATGATATCAAACAAATAATAGAAGTATGGAAAGTACTTAACAACAAAATAAGTTGTAGGTGAATGCCAATAAATCACATGTCACACTCGTTACGAGCCAAGCCTCGCCTTAATAAAATAAATATTTATGTTAAATTACTTGTTGTTAGTAGTATAGCCTATTTGATGTCTCAAGAAAGGGGAATTCAGAACCACACAGTAAAATTAAGAAAACAATTCTTTATTTATACATTAATTATCAATTCACCCTATGAAAACAGCAAGTAAAATTGTGAACAATCAAGAAGGCAAATAACTCTATTCCAAATCAAGATGTCAGAAGAAAAAAATAAAAGAATGTACCAAATGATGTGTGCGGACACTGGGTACTGGTAGGAAAGTAAGAGCCCCACATGCCCCTAGGCTGTTTCAGACTTTGACCCATTTCCTCCAGCTCAGTTGAGCTGCATTTGCTTTCTTTCCTCCCTTTCCTTACCTCTCGTACTGTTTTTATTTTTTCTAAATAAATTATTTTTAATTATTTTATAAAAACAATCCACACTTTATTTTTTACATAAATAACTCTCAGCCGCTAGCCCACAGGCGACTAGGCTCGTCTAGATCTTCTTGTAGCTTTTTGATAGCCTTAATCAACCCAACATATCGGTCATGTAGTATGCAAACGCCTGGGCGTTCATCAACGACTCCAGCCTTGAGGTGCCTGAAGAACCATAACCAACTATCAAAGTTCTCACTCTTCACAAATGCAACAGCTACAAGAAAGATCTGATAGTTGGCATCCACATCGATTGTCATCAAGATCTACCCCTTGTACTTCCCGATCAATAATGTTTCATTCATGCACATCATTGGGCAGCAATGACGGAAGGCATCAACGCCTCAAGTAGTCGAGGGAGATTGTCATAGACCGACTCAAACATGTCGAACCTTCTCTCCATAGCATTCTGCTTCGCCCTCTATACCTTCACATAGTTAATCTTGTACTTGTACCACTGCTCAATGGCTAGCATGATGTGTTTCACTTCCATGTCCTTCTTCACAATCTCCCTATATATGATTTTTGCAATGAAAGAATAAGTGAGGTTGTCGTACTTTGGCAGGTCCTCCACCTTTGACACGATCTAGTGCATTTCATACTTTGGCTTGTAAGTGTGAACAAGCCAAGGACACTCATCACATCGTACCGCCCTTGGTTTGATTTGACAACGTTAAACTGCATCTGCATTGAAATCACCCATATTTGACAGCATCCCGAAGAGATGACTTATATGCAAACATGACATTAACGCACACAACATTCTACCCATACTCCCACCGGGAATCGTGGGCATCACTTACAACCATGGCCCCTGGGTCATGTCTATTCCAAGCATCAAGCACCGGCGCATAGGGGACATCGTCATTATCCGAATAGTTGTCATCCTCCTCGTCCTCTTTCGATTCTTGTTCTTCGGCCCTGGACCTCCGGTCTTCTCACTCCAAGTCATCCACTATGAATTCAATACCCTCTCCTTCATTTGCCTGTCCACTGGGATCGAAATGTTTGTCTGCCGTCACAACTACATTTTCACCATCATCCTCTTTCCCACCATCCTCAACTTCCATTTGCACACCCGCACTACTCTCCCCTACTTTACGAACACTGCCACGTGTACTCGAACACGCCTACACCAACAACACCCAATCAGCCTCAACTCCCAGTGGATCACTTCTAGCAAATGGCTCCACAAGCATCTCATGGTGACACATATAGTGCTGGGTCCAGTGAGAAGCTACGTGTCAGCCAATGCAACACCTCCCAGATTTTAAGATTATCAGGGTTCAACTGATACATTGTGATATGTGAAAAACTGCTCAAATCAACCCCACATGGCCCCTCACGAACTTCTCCCTGACCGTAAAATACTCTGAAAAATTGTTTACTTGACATACATGCCATACGACTCGGGATATTTAGAATGGATGCTAATTAAACATGCTACGTAGAGTCTAACGAAAACCAAGTCTACCACTAAGCTATGTTTATTATTGCTAACCTAACATGTTTTTATCGAAGTGACCAACAAATTACATAAGCAGGATGAACTCATCGCAAAAGAACAAGTACACGGAAACACACCTCGCCAAGGGTAGAGTCTCCTCCTCCCCTCTTCTCTCATCTTCCTTCCTCTCCTCTCCTCTCCTCCCCTCTCTTCTTCTTTGCCGCTCGCGCTCTTCTCCCTTCTCCTCTTTTATGTCATGCGAGTGGATTTAGATTGGAATTAACCGACTATATCGACCCTCAGCCGCGACTGGGCAACATGGTTCAACGTCGTCCGCTCGTCACGCGACTGAGTGTCGACAGGCCTCAATCGCGCGATGAGCCCACGAGTGCGGGCTGGCTGGGCTCAAATCGCTGGCCCACCACATGATTGGGCCTAGTCGCCTGGTAGGCCAAGAACTGAGGGTTATTTCTGCAAAAAAAAAAAAAGCGTAAATTATTTTGTAAAACGGTTTAAATAGT
Source organism: Ampelocalamus luodianensis (assembly GCA_036346255.1). Lineage (NCBI taxonomy): Eukaryota > Viridiplantae > Streptophyta > Magnoliopsida > Poales > Poaceae > Ampelocalamus > Ampelocalamus luodianensis. Next base: position 4,841,564 of record CM070630.1, on the reverse strand, counting down.
TTATTTAGGGGGGGAAACTAATTTCTTTATACCACTCAACAGCAGAACAAACTAGATCTAAAAAAATCCTAACAAAACCGGAATAAATCAACAGTTATGAAGTTTACATTTTTTACATGGAAAAAGTACCATGAGATGATAGGCTTCTAATCTAGCTTGTGCAAGGTCGATTTATGCAGTAGTAAGGGCATATTTGGAACGCATGAATCAATAAATGTAGGAATAAGAAAATACAAGAATTGGGTGGTATATCCGGTTGAATCTTTTGGAATCCTATAATGCATAAATTATTCAATTGTGTTGTTTGGATGATTCACATGAATAGAGTACAGGAGTTTGGAGAGAGAGACAGAGAGAAAAATCCATGAGGTTGGACCTCACGTTAGATTTCCTCCAAAATTCCTATGGATTGAGCTATTCCATAGAAATTTTAGGAGCTCATTCCTTTGATCCAAAGTGACTCATAGGAAATTTTTCCATAGGATTCTAATCTACAAAATTCCTCTTTTTTTTTCTTTGTTCTGAAGAGGCCCTAAATGGAGTGTGGTATTTATTTCAGTAGCTCACAGAGTTTTAGAGACATACGGACCTTAGATTCAGGAGCCTGTCCACATGTCCAATTATATATTCTCTGTACCAGGTAGATCAAGGAGAAATTTTATATCTCCTGCAAAATTTAGGGCTTAACATTGACTATTTACAAGACATGTTTCTACTGTTCCCTGTCCCTGTCTATGTGAAAAGGAAAAATACATTATTTCTGAAGATAATCAACTGCTCTCTTTTTTCCTGAAGTTATGGTGATCTAGAGTACGCAATTTTCTCCATTTTTTATAAACACTCCTGTTTAATATGCAGTTTTTCATAGTTTAAGGATGACTAAAAAGAAGTTAAAACAACTATACTACATGCTAGGTTTAAATGGATGATATCCTAATCCAGAATATCTGCTGTTATAAGGAAATATGCTTTGAAAATGACTTGGTGTGCAGTACTGATCAATCCGAGAGAGTGATGGGCTTTGGCGTTCGGAGTTTCTTGATCAAACTAGACTTGTCCGTGACAGAGACAGCAGTGCCAAAAAAAACACGATGGGGGAAAAAGAGCATGAAGCTTAATTGGGCTTGTAAAAGCGCTAGGTCAGGACAGGGAATATATTTTTAGTTTAAAAGGGGCCAGCATGATTGGAGCTGCAAAAGTCAAATATTCTTCCTATTTTCCCCTCTAATTTGTAAGTGCATTGTGCATGAGAGAGAGAGTCCTGACTGGTCCTGAGCTGGATGTAATTCCTGCATGGAAATTGCCTAATTGGTGCAAAGAAATGAACTTAAATTGCAATCAGTATCCAGCCATGTGTTGAAGCAGTTGTTTGTGAATACTTAATTAAGTCCATGATCACATTATACACCATATGCAGACACGCGGAGTACTATAAATTATTGCGATTAAACAGACTATTATGAATCCCATATACATACATGCATGGCGTTGTAATCATTGTGAAGTGCTTAGGAAGTTTCTCAGCTGGATTAGGTATGAGATTCATTAGTACTATACACTGTCATGCTGTTGTTCTGAATTGCAATTCCTGGGCAATGCAATGCAAGAGTTGGGAGTCGGGCGGTCGGGCCGTGCCAGGCACGACAGGCTTCTGGCCGCATCGTGCTGACCAGGCACGGCCACCTCGCCGTGCTGTGTCGTGCTGGCATGACTCGCCTTTGGTAAGACCCAGGCACGGCCCAAGGCACGACGGACCGTCATTGTGCCGTGTCGGTCCAAGCCCAGCCTTGACCAAGGCGATGACCTTGACGAAGACGTCCGGGAAATGACAGCCGCCGCCGCCCAGGAAGACAAAGACACATGTGCGCCACCTCCGCCATCCACGCCCGCTCCCCACTCGCCATGGCCACCTCCTCCTGGACGCCGACAAAGAACTCCGCCCACCTCGAAGGGGGTGAGAAGGACGAGGAGGAGGAGGTGGTGGTGGTGGTGGCGGCAGCGTCGACGGGGCTCAACCGTGGCGAGTGTGGAGGGAGGAGAGGAGGTGGTTGGAGGGAGGGTGGCGGGCGGCAGCATGTGGGGAGGGAGAGGGAGGGAGGCGGCTGGAGGAGTGGAGGGAGGGGGCGGCCGACGGGGTGTGGGGAGGGAGAGGGAGGGAGGGCGGCGCGTGGGGAGGGAGGCGGCTGGAGCTGGAGGGAGGGGAATCAGGGAATGTGACTAGGGATTGGGAATTTGGGAGTCGGGGCTTGGGAGAAGGGGTTGGGGATGGGGTCGAGGGAGACCGGGAGGGATATTGGGGTAGGCCGGGTCGCGGGAGGGGGAGTGATTAGTTGGGCCAGGCAGGGGTGAGGGAGTGATTGGGCTAGGCCGAGGGGGGAGGGATTGGGTTAGAACGGGGAGGCTATGCCTATTTCGTGTCGAGCCGGCCTGAGCATGACCCAACTAAGCGTGTTGTGTCGTGTCGCCCGACGGGCCATATTCTCGAGCCCGACCCACTCGCCATTCGTGCCGTCGGTCCGGCCCACCACATCTTTGTCTTGGCCGTCGGGCCAGTGACCAAAAAGCACGGCCTAAGTCTCAGGTTATGCAATGGTAATCAGTTGGGTTGGAACATGCCAGTACTAATTTATGCAGGGAATTAAGTAATGTTTCACACTGAAGAATCAAGCAATACCGAGTAGGAATTAGTTGAGGCTACCAACCCAACGCATAAGCTGTAACCAAACGAAACCGAGTAGAACGACCTTAATTGGCATGTAGTAACAACCCCCGCCCCCACCCCAGAAAAAAGTGTCCAGTATATATTTTTTATGTTTTGTATCAACCGATTTTCTTCCAGCAAATAGGCAAATCTGTACAACAACATAAGGAGGATTATTGAGGCTAAATGGGAAAGGACTGCAAAGAAATGGGCAGTACAAAAGGCGTGAATACCCAGGACACTTTCACTGCAAAAAGATCACTGAAGAAAGACTATTCGTGCCACTTAAAGCTGCTTGCTCGCTCGCTGTCCTCAATGGCTAGGGGGGGCTTGCTTCAATTCGAAAACATCTGATAAAGTTGCCACTCGATGAGATGATGTTTTTTCGTGCGTCTTTTGCAGCTAAAACCTAGGCTGGTTAACTCGATTGAGCCATGCATCATGGTAGTGCCTGGTACGGTGTGCTCAGGGAAAAGGCAGTTTTAAGACTTAGGCACAAACTTAAACCTGAATTCTGGTAAAGTAAACCATTGAGGTTAAGGATGCACATGACCTTTGCCATTGATGTGGTTTTCTCATTCTACTCCCATGATCTTTTGTTGGTGGGCCCCAGAGACTGACAGTCCGTTCTGTCCACAAGGAAAAGGCTCTCCCCTCCAAAGGGAGCATGGACCCAAGATGTCAGAAGGATAAGAGTGGCTGACTGCTGCTAAAGACTTGCTCTCTGACGAGCCTGCACAGTCACAGAGCCATGGATTAACAAGTTTGCTTTCCAAAAAGTCCTCCACAGTAGTAAAAGGAAGCAAGGAACAGCAGCAAAAACAAGTGCTGTCCTACTCCGAGCAACAGAATATCTGGAAGGGAGCGACGACGAGACGAGGGAGAAGACTACCGCGAGCAACAGAATATCTGGAAGGGAGCGACGACGAGACGAGGGAGGAAGACCACCGCTCTGCGAGGCTGCGTGTTCCATTCCATGGCATCATATGCTTTACAGGAGTAACCCCGCGGATTACAGCTCATGCATGCTGCATCTTCTTGTCGTTCGCTCGTTGCCTCTTCTACGTGCAAAATCTCTCTATCTGCTTGGCTCATCTCTTACACGTCACTTGTTGTTTCGCTGACTCGTGGGTCCTAACTCCACATATCACTAACACAATTAGAAATTTCATAAAATTCTAATGATATATAAAAAATTAATCATATATATATATATATATATATTCGCGAGCCCGCTCTCCCGTCACATCTCGCATCCTTAACCGATCTATGCTGATTGAGAAGAAACTACAATGTAATAGAATGGTGTGATCTGATATCATTGTGAACAGTAGCTGCAATCTGATCTCATGTGTTGGTTCATGTGTGCAGAACAGAATCATTTAGATCTGCCGGTCAAAAGATCAACAGCAACTGCTTCCAAGCTTCTTAATTAACAGAATTAATGGACATATCAGCCAGGCCGATTTCAGACGGGGCCAATGGATGTGCTCGATCGAAATCGCATGAGTTTGCATACAGATAATCAACTCTATAGCTAATTAAGGAACACGAGTCAATATAACTATAACCAACCCGCTTTTCAAAAAAAAAAAGTACAACCGACCAAGCACACCAAACTAAACAAAAAGGAAAACGGGAAGAAGAAGAAGAAATCAAGAAACCATGCATGCGAGCATGTACAGTGCTAGGCTCTCCTGTCCTGAATGTGTCCATGTGCGACCAGGATGCCATTTAAGACAGTCACTGTAGGGTAGGCCACGCCGCGGTGGCCAGCCGGGCCCATGCCTGCGTGTGTTAAGAAGCAAAGGTGGGAGCTTAATTAACGTACTCTAACTACACACAGGCTGGAGGACTAAGCAAGGGAGGCATTTGAGCACCCTGCCCACCCGCTTTTGAACCAGTTCGGCGTGCGTGCTCACCGATTTATTTAGCGTACACACGAGTACACATTCAGTGAGAAAGCATGTGATCGTAGATTGTGTGTATGCGTGAGCGTAAGTTGTGTGCTGTGGTATATGTTGTGTGTGTGCGTCTACGATATACCCTCTCGAAAAAAAAAAACTCCACAGGCTGCCTCTGATGACCTTCCCGGCCTCCTCCCCTTTCTTGCAGTTAACTTCTTGTCCGGATCCGCATTTCGCGTTACCATTCGAGGTTGGTTAGTTTTCACCTCTGCTTTTGTGTTTTTCCTCCTATGTATGTATGTTGTACCGTAGAACATGGATGAAGTACGAGGCCATTGCCACGTAGGTGCACCTGAGATGATGAGCATTCTGTATTCGTAGCAAAAGCTGTCTTGGAATAAAATACGACAAATGATATCGAAACCACGTTACTCTTGGACTTTTTCGTGCAAAATGGTGCTCGCCATAGGTTGGCCATGGATTAACCCAATAAACTATTCGGCTAACGGCCGGCGGAGAGGTTTCAATCCGATCCATGGCCTAATATAATCATGCTCTCGTGCCGTGTCGTGCCGGTGTCACTTATCTGATGCTAGAGAGCATGTGGGCCTGTAGGGGCAGAGATCAACGGGGCACCTAGAAAAAAAATGAAGAGAACCGACTCTACTCCAAATCCTCGCACGCGTGGATCTGAATCCTTTGTAGTAATACAAAGGTGCACTATTGCTGTTGAAATTGACAACAATAACCGTGTTGTAGTAGACAACAATAACGGCTGTTTGAAGCTATTATTACGACGATTTACACTGTACAATAGTGATGTACCATTGACTTTCGATCAAACGGTTGGGATGTATCCTGACACACGAGATTGTGCTTCTCTGCGTTGGTGCGGAAGATGCCCCCCTCCTCTTCGCCGCGCGCTCACCCGACGAGCCAACGCAACACCGGCGCATGATTAGGGCTCGTGAGAAAGCGGCCGCGCCCGCATCGGTATTAGCGTAAAGAGAAGAGAGGCACGGCGTGGCGTGCGTGGTGAGGAGGTGGTGGAAGAACCGAGCACCGGCACCAATCATGCGTGCCTTGGTGTACGTGTACCCTCCCTTGTCCCTTCCAAAACGACCCCCTTTTGGGCTTTTGGCTCGGTCTCTCTCTCTCTCTTCTTGAACATGGGGCTAACGGGAGCACCGGATGTGATACCCATGTCCCTTACAACCTACAGGTTCCAACCCACGGAGATCTTCAGCGTAACAGCAGCTTCTACTCTCCCAACACGGAAAGGCAAAAACATGCCTTGGAAGTCAGAACTGATCGGCAAAGCAGGCGAGATCTTCCTCAGTAAACAGTGAATCTTGGGTCGTTCGATACTCCCTCTGTTACTCTCATTGTTAGTATTATCGGGGCAAAAAAAAAAGAAGAAAAAACAGTATGCACGTAGAAATGTTTCCTCTCGACTCTATCCCATGGGGCCGGGACGGGTGGCCCTGCCTGCGCCCTGCAGGAGGGCTCGCGGAGTGTGTTTGCAGGTGGAGCACACATGACACCCCCCCTTCTGATCTGATGGATCTCATCTCATCCTCATCTCATCTCCCCTGCCTCGCCTCAATCCCCAACCGCATCTGTCTTCTTCCTCCCATCCCTTACACCCCCAGTTTGTCTCCCTCACACATGCATGATACAAGCGTGCCCCACCCATATGGGGATACAGGTGTACTCAATGCAAGCTGCTACTCTGATAGTCTAGTGCCAAATGTACAGCTACAAAGCATGGACTAAACAAGGCGTTGGGCCAGGCCCTCCTTTCGAAGTGAGTGGCTGGACAGCATCTGTATCCGGTAATCGGCATTCGGCGGCACAGCTGTGTTGTTCCTCCCTTGAATTATGGGAGGAGGAAGACCGGTCTCGGTTTGCTGCGGGTTTGGTTTCTCACCTAAAGCTAGAGGAAAGAATTTGGCTGTGAAGGAAAAGACACCATAACTGATGTTCAGATATAGGTGAAACTTGGCAGACCATGTAGAGTTATTTCTTTCGTAGTAAGAGATTACTGCAGCGCAAACAACAGAGTTGGATGTTACACAGACTAGTGTCACGGTACACAAGTGAGAGAGAGCTCCTAGTAGATGTACAGGATTGGATTAAATTGGTCAGCTTATCTAATTTCACATGGCATGGAAGACGCGCTTAGCCTTGTTCTTTGTACGGGGTCCAGATCAGCTTGCTAACGTCAACATCGAGGCCTCCCCGGCCAGCGGCCTTGAGGTGGCGGTCGAGGACCTTCGGGTCAGCGCAGATGACGTGCTGCCCTTTCCGGTACTGGATCAGGTCCAGACTCTGCAACGTGCTCAAGATGTCGTCCGCTTTTATCGCCGTCATATCGCTAAGCTCCTGCGTGCAAGCGCGAGATCTTGTTAGAAACAGTTATGGCTGAACATATGAACCATATGATAGAAAATGATGATCGAGATATGGGTATGGATTCAGATTCAGAAACATCAGTCGATGCAGCAAGAGGAACTCACTGTGTATCTTTCTGCATGCCTTTATTGCGTGAAAAGTAAACTATCAAGTACATTCCAATCTAGCGAGTTTTCCTAAAGATCTGTTATAGCTATGTCTAACAAGAAACACTGTGGTACAGTCAGAGACGAGGAGGCAAGAACAATTGACGTCCAGAATCCAATTGTTCTTTTGTATCATCAAATGGTCTGCTTTGCATACATCCAAAAGTTTTAGAGGGCCTGGGCAAGATGAACAGGGAGGCACAGGCTGAGGAGCCAGAGAACACATGGATCAATGTCCTTCCATGGAGGAAGTTTCTGCAGATTACACTAGTCGCACGTGACTCTGTCTTAACATATATTTAGTTCCAGGAAAAAGATATTCGGTACACCTTTTCCTCATTAAGGATATAATGCAGCTTGGAGAATCTAACGACTGATTTATGCTTTTGTGCAATCCCAAGACCTAAAAACTTCACTGAGTAGCTCAGAAAACAGCTGAGCATGCGTATTTTACTAGTAATAGCAGACTATGATAACACTATAGTGATTACAGCTACATAAATGAAGTCTTTGTTGCAGAAAGACATCGACTACATTATTATATCCAATTGGTTTACCATTATTGTTTTTTTAAGAAGAATTAAGCCAAGTATAGGAATCTACTGCCCCACTTCACCCTACTGAATTGCATGTATCTACTGTCTCCATAAATAGTGGCACAATAACTGAGCTGAAGATCACAATCCCGTGGACATGCAGAAACATCCAAATGTTGATATGTAGCATCGAATGGTCTGCTTCGCATACATCCAAAAGTTTTCAGGGCCCAGGCAAGACGAACAGGAAGGCATAAGGTGAAAAGCCAGTTAATATACCCGAACAATGTCCTTGTGTGGAGGCACTTACTGCTGGCTCCACCTGACCTTCTAGCATACATTAAGTTCCTGAATAATACTACAGAATTTCCTTATTATGGAATGTCTGACTAATGCAGCATTGTAGTGTAGAATATCCACCTACTGGTTTATCTTTAAAACAGGGTCACTCTTTTTGTCAGAGAATAGATTACAAATGTTTAGGGAGTTAAACCCAAGAGAAAGTAGCCTAAATGGCAAATATATAAAGTTTCCGGCGTCAACATAATACAAAACCAAAAGTGCAGACAAACATCTAAATAAAGAGGCCAAAGGTTAAGGCTTGAGGGACAGTAGTTTACGCAATTGGACCTAAGAGAAAAACCTTGCATGTTAAATGGAAAAACATAAAGGTCCGGGCACCGACACAATATAAAACCAAAAAAGCAAGCAAACATCTAATATTAGTAGTTTGTTTGGACGTGAGAAATGGATGTGTGTCATTAAAAAGGAACAATTTTCATAAAAATGCAACTATTCCATGAGAATCAACCCAGCAAAGGAGCTATCTTCCAATAAGTCAATAGTTGGAAACGATGAATGCCACTTCAGCATAGTTTTGCTTCAGTGAATATCAAGGAACAGTAGCAGAAAATTTGGCTGAGATCAGCAATCAGTAAGATCAAGCAGATCAAATGCATATTATTGATCCAATAAAAAAAATGGCTATTGTATCACAGTTTGATCAACTGTTGAAAAGGGTAGAATAAAAACTAAAGCAATACAGCTGGATAGAAGGAAAGGAAGATGGTGCTTACCTTAATAGATATATTACTCTTATGTTTCTTTAAAATTTCCAGGAGCACTCTAGTCCAATAACCTCTATAACTGAGCAGACCAAGATCGGAGAGAGGACGCTCCGGTGTCCCCACTTTACCTTCCTTCTTAGAAAGCTCATAAGCTGCCATAGTAAAGATAATTCCTCTATGAACAAAATGCGAGAATGCAGAAAGAGAATCAAAATTTAACAATCAGATAATTGAATATAGCATAAGAGGTGGAGCTTACAGAAAGCAATCAGGAACTTTCCATATCCCTTTCTTTGATATGGAGGGAGAGTGAGAATGCAAGCCAAATTATAAGATTCCTCAGAGTGTTTCTCCTGCAAAGAGATAAAAAACCAATTAACAAAACATGGCCACTTGTTCTGTAGCATCAAATGATTCATTACTACTAATGTGATCAGATCTTGTACACAAATGAGTAATTATTGAAGCATCTTCACACAATATATTTTCAGTTCATTCAAACTAAGTAATAATTTGACCATTGGCAAAAACACATCATAAGTTCATAACCTCTTAAAGAGAATCACTGTGAACTTTACCTTGGAGAAATATCCCACCATATGGCATCCTCGATCATCACATTCACACAGGACATAAAACAAGAACAAATCAACATCATAGTAAAGTGTCTTGTGATCAAGAAATAGCTTGGCCAAATAACAAAGGTTCTGTCCATAAACCTTGTTCTTCTTGCCATCGACCTGCCATTGTGCAAACACTCTTTATCTTTACTATAAAAGAAAAGGTGAACAACGAGAAATTACAGGACTTCCAAACATAAAAATCAAGCAGTTTCAAGAAAGCATTTGTTTTTGAGAAAATTGCACTGTAGGTCCCTGAACTTGCGAGATCGTGTCACTTAACTCCCTGAACTTACATTTACTTTCTTTGCCTCCTGAACTTGCGAGGTTGTGTCACTTAGCTCCCTAAACTTACGTTAAAGTGAAGTTCGTCAGATGCGAAGCCGGCGACTTCGTCCCCTCTGAGTCCGGTTGACTCGTCACCGCCCCGTTCCGGTCGTGTTCATCATCCCCGTAACCTCACGCCGACAAAAACGAATTCTTCGAGCCCGGGAACGCATTGTGCCCGCATCTTGGCCGGACTCGGAGAGGACGAAGTCGCCGACATTGCATCCGACTAATTTGGCTTCAACGCAAGTTTAGGAAGCTAAGTGGCACAACCTGCAAGTTCAGAGGGCTGAGAAAGTAAAATATAAGTTCAAGAAGCTAAGTGGCACAACCTTATAAGTTCAGAGGCTGAGAAAGTAAAATACAAGTTTAAGGAGCTAAGTGGCACAATCTTGCAAGTTCAGAGGGCTGAGAAAGTAAAATGCAAGTTCAGAGAGCTAAGTGGCACAACCTCGCAAGTTCAAAGACCTACAGTTGAATTTTCTCTTTGTTTTTCATAAGAAAAAAATGATAAGTGGCACCAATTGCTCCTCCTGCCTCACATGTAGGAATCATAAGAACTAACCGACGGTTGTTATATATAGTACAGCTTGCCATTTTCGCTTACAAAGAAATGAATGTGTATCCTTTTTTAGATGATGAAATGAATGTATAAAAACAATAACAAATTTTTTCATTTTTAAACAAAATTTTCAACATAATTAAGGAAAGACACAAGGTTAGGTGCATTTCAGTCATAGTTTAGATCTTATTTTCAATTATTAAGGAAGCACATCAGGTTAGTCAATTCCATTGCGAAGGTCCTAGTTGGTCTGTACGGATGGAGCAATTCAAAAGTAAAACTACTCAGCATACCATTCCAAATAGAAAATAATGTTAGAAGGAGAGGAAGGGTGCAAATGTGAATAGTTAGTTGTATTACAATAGCCTAAGGAGCAATATATAGTACAAGGACACATATAAGAGTAAACCCAAGACTAGGAGTGAAATACCACAAATACCCTTAAAACAACACCCCCCCCCCTCCCCCCTCAAATGCAAGACATATGCAATAGCATTGTATTTGAAAGGGTTGACACTAAAATAGGAAAAATTCAAAGTCCGAGTCTTGATAATGTCACCGTAGCCTGTAGCTCTTGGAAAATATGTCGACTATCAAAAGATCTCCCATCCGAGGTCATGCGACAGCTCATAAAGCACAAGGCGCAAGGACTGAGAAAGCAGAGGCAAGCGGGAGCAAAGTCGACCGCGGCAACACGACAAAGAAGATGATGATGAAACCAACAGGAAGAAGCATGGCAACGCAAATCGAAGCCTAAGACGGTGGCAGCGCAGTGCACAAGAAGCGCAGCAGAGGCGTAGTGCAAAAAGAAGAGGGTCACACTCAATCCAAGAGGACGGACCGTGGCTACCAGAGCAATCAGCTGACTGACAAAGAATTTGTGGACTCGCACGGCTTAGACGAACTCAAAGTGTTGTGGACTTAGATGAACGCAACGGAAGCAACGACACTAAGAAAGAAAAGACTCAAAAGGATAACTAGCAACAGCAACAGCATGTAGTCGGACACCCGTCGATAACAGCCAACACAACCAGGCCGCACCAAACCAGCCATTTTCCCATCCCCACTTTCTCTCCCAATCCGTTCTCCATCCATCACTCTCCCAAGCCACATCTCCCGGTCTCCCCGAGCGCCACCTCCACCTCCCAGTCACCTCTCCCCTGTTGTGGCAACGTCGAGTGGAGAGGGACTCTGCCCTCTCGGACACCACCGTGGATCCCCACGGGCTTCGCCGCCCCGTGGAGACCGCCTCCACCCCAAGCACCTCGGATGGGAACAGAGGCGAGGTGGCCCCGGGGCTCCACGAAGTCAAGGCCGACGTAGCGTCGGGGAGGCAGCTCGGGGGCGGCAGAGGTCGGGCAGCCCGTCGCCGGTGGCCCCACGGCAGCCGCAGGGCAGCGACGACGTGGCGAACAGATCTGGCCAAATCTGGTTGGGAGGCGACCGCGGCGACCCGATCTGGCCGGCGTCAACGGCGACGCTGTTGTGTGCATCGGTGAAGAGGCGAGCGGCGGGTCCGCGAGCTGGTCCCCCCACGCCACCGCTGCTTGACGAGCTGGCGTCCCTCAGTCGAGCGGATCTAGAGATGGTGACGGCGGTAGCTGCAAGCATCGGCGGCAACGGCTCCAAGGAGCGACGGCGGCCATGGCAGTGGTGGCTCCAAGCAACATCGGCGCTAGCCATTCCAGAGTAGGCCCGTCGGGATGGGCGACGAGGAGGGCCCGACTACTGCTGCTGAAGACTACAACAAAGACTGACTAAGAGGTGGCCGCCCCCGGGAGCGAAGATTGCTCCTCCTGGGGGCAGTGGCAGCGGAAATGATTTGGGAGCTAGGTTTTCGGAACCCGCTCTGATACCATGTTAGAAGGAGAAGGAGAGTGCAAATGTGAATGGTTAGTTGTATTGTAATAGACCAAGGGGCAATATATAGTACAAGGGCATATACAAAAGTAAACCCTAAGCTAGGAGTGGAATACCACAAATACCCTTAACAACTAACAACTAACTATGTGATATGAATGGATCCTAAATTTCATATGCATCATTTATTCTCTGTACATAAACATACAATTTGAAATTTATTCTTGAACAATATGTGTCAGTCTTCGCGTTTCTAAATATTGAAACACCAGCTTTAGACATATTTTTAAAAAATAAATAATGGTCAGTGCTAATTGGCCAAAAACAACCCTCCACCTATTCTGCCAGGATTTTTTTTTCCAGAACCATCAAACTGGATGAAGATGCTGACAAAATGAATGCAGGGCCTTTTATTCTGTTTAGCTTGAAACTTTAGGCCCGTTTGGAACATGAAAATTTTCCAATTCCTTGCAGGAATTGAATTGTTTCATGTGAAATTCATGTGTTCCAAACGAGGCCTTAAGATATTCTGCCTAGAATGGGAGGACTGGCAGCTATAGCAGCTGTCTTGGTACAGTAGATTTTTGTAAGCAACCATTTGCAGACATGCAGCTATAGCAGTCTTCTTAGCTCAAAAGTGGCAATAATACAATTTCAGAATCCGGTCAACATAATATGCAAATACAGACCAACAAGTATGAAATAAAATGCCAGGCTACGGAAAATGCCATTAGAGAAATTCAAAATGAATATCAAACTTACCTCAAACATCGACAGAGTTCCACTTCTGTAGATTTCATCACCTGGAGGATGTTTAAGATCACACTTCTTCTGTAAAAGTAAAGAAAATGACATTAACAATTTGGTTATGACTTATGGTGGTTTAACGTGAAAGAGAATCAGAACCCACCAAAGCGAAGCATGTGTGCAGCAAACAAGATACAAAAAATGCATCACAACATGATCACAGATCAACTCGGGAACAGAATATGTTGCACCAGCAAGGTTCATCTGAGCCATAGAATTGTAATGACAGTAACCGGCAGCCATGACTTCAGCTTGTTAAAGGTGGATTTATTGAGACACCAGGAAAAATAAGCCGTGGACAGCGGGGGTTGCGTTTTTACCTAATTCGGTTCCATGTACTAAATGAGTGACAACAGCTGTGATCAATTCAGCGATAGCAGCTGCTGGAAGGGCAATAACTAAGGGCCAGTTTGGAACGCAGCAAATTCACAGGAAACGGCTCAATTCCTGTGGCAGTCTGGAAATTTCCAAATGGGTGTTCACTATTCAGGATCCATTAGTATTTAGTAGCGATGAGAAATTTCAGTGGGTGTATGCAATAATGAATGGGCTAGGGAAAATTAATTGTAGTATGCTAAGGGTACGTTGGATTGTCAAAAGATAAAATTCCTAGATATTAAAAGGTGTGGATAGAAAATAATACTAAAATAAAAGTTATCTCATAAATCTCATTCTATTATTCTTCAAAATGAATTTAGCAATAAAAACATCAGGAAAACAAGTGTAGAAAAAAAAAATGGTGTCGTGCATGAAAATGGGGTCGAGCCCATAACCTTTGCCCCAAGTGCTGCTACCAATGACCAACTAGCTAGGGAAAAGAACTGATTTATCTGAGTCCAACAAATATTTTTGGGTGTATAGCTATACCCCCATGACCCAATGTAGGTCCGCCCTGCAAACGGGGCCTAAATCTAAAGAAACCTGTCTTATGGTAGATGTACAGAAAATCAAGATAGAAGGGCTGAGACAAACACAAGAGTATCTAGGCAAGTGCAAGGAGCTTTTCTCTCAGATAACAAGTTACCAATGCCTATCTGACAGGCAGGGAATTTACAACACAGTAACAGATGAGTAGCAGAGCTCACCATGTGCCTCTGAAGCTGTTCTTTGCGCTTCATGAAGTTGAGGCAAAATTCACAGAAGAACAACTTTGGAGAGTCATTATACTCTGGTGGGAAAGGGGAGAAATACCAAGTATCTATCTCATATCTCCCAAGTTCTATCTTCGCTATATTTTTCACCTTTGTGAACTCTTCATGTTCCCGCAAACTAGCAGCATCAAGCTCCTCGTGACCTTGCTACAAGGGCAATTGAGATCAAGTGAAAGATTACTTTCAGCCCATTAATTAAAAAAGAAGGCATAATTCCAGTACAAGACAATCAACGGATCTAATTTTGATTTTTGAGTATTTATTCCAAGACTTTCTCCAAAATTGTTAGAAATGAGGAAGAACCATTATTTGTGGCCAACGAATAGCAAACTAAAGCGTGAGGTGCCACATTCAGATAATGAATCTTTACATAACAGTTTGACTGAAAAGTAATAAAATTATCCACAGTATTAACAATCCATTGCATACCTCCACATGTGTTTCGTCAATTTTACGTTTCTGGTGTCGTGTCATCTTCAAGCTTGTTGCCTGAGTAAATGTCAAAAGGGTCATATGAGTATTCTTTTCGCATAAAGGAGAGCTATACATGTTGCTTCCGGAAGATTATCTCAACCAACACCATAACAGTACAACCACATATCTAATGTTAAAGCAAATGGTATGGATATCATTAATAGGGGTGAAAATGGATCGAATATGAATCGAATAGTGGTGAAACCATATTCATATTCGTACTTTTTAAACGAATACGAATTGAATGTCATAACGAATACGAATTTGAATCGAATAAGTACTCAATTCGGTCGGATCCGGATATCCTCGTAACTTATGTAATGTGAAGATATTAGGACACTTTATCGTTGTTATAGTCACACTTAATCATTATAATCTATTTATTCCACCTAAAGGAACATGAATTCACATTGAATCTAAAAAACTTGTCCAACTAATTAGGTATACTGCGATAAAATATTTATATTGCTTCATCGAATTCGAATACGAATAGTTCAGATAAAAATAACAATTCGGATGGGGAAATTCCATACCATTACCATATTTGTGTCCATATTTTTTTGTGCGAATTCGAATACGAATACGAATAGGAGAGAAATTGTTAAACGAATAGGAAAATCTATACCGTATTCGTATCCTATTGAATACGGTAGTCAGATAATACGGATAATTTGTATATGTTTTTCATCCCTAATCATTAACATGTACAACACCACAATTGAACAGCATGCATTTCCCTTACCTTATCTTCTACCTTCTCATCAACATCAGTCTCAACAGTATCAAGGTCAAGTTGTTCAAGTTTAACCCACTCATCGAGCCTCCTATTGACTGCAAGCAAGTTCAAATCATTTAAATACAATTGGTAAGCATGGATAAGTCAATAAATCAGAACAAGCGTGATAACTCAAGTCGACTCATTTCTATAACAGCACAACTCAACAAGTCCTCAATACAACACACTGCAACTATTGCAAGGCGCTAAGCCCCATTCCAGCTAAAATTTCGCGGTAGAAGTGTGAGATTATACTAAAACTCTTGACCACGGGAACGACCCTCCCCTGCCCGCACAAAAGCAAACCTAGAGATCAATTCGTCACTAGAACCCCTCGAATTCTATCCGCCTATGAACCCAATTAACCATTTAAGCCCCAGATTTCCCCAACCTGGAGCACCCTAAACCTAACCCTAGAAACGAAGCATCCTGATGGGGGCGAGGCGGGGAAGTTGCTTACACTCGGTGTAGTGGACGTAGTACTCGTAGTCGGCGGGGGAGGAGGAGGAGGACGACTTCCGCCGCTCGATGACCTTGACGGGGTGGAGCTTCTGGTCGCGCCACCGGCACATCACGCGCGTCCCCACCTCCAGCGGCAGATGCGACGCCCACGCCGCGGACGCGGACGATGACCTCAGCCTCCTCTCCACACCGCCGTTCGCCGCGGCGCCTGCGCCGTTGCACGACGTGGCGGCGGCGGCGCCGTTCTCCGGCGCGGTCGACGCCTCCATCGAGCCCATCTCGTCGTCGGAGAGCGGATCGGAAGTGAGCGGTTTGGGGTTGGGTTGGGCAATTGGGCCTCTTAATACGTTTGGGCTTTGGGGTTATATTTTTATCTTCTCGCGGTCCGGATGGCTCGAATGATTTAGTCTTTTTGATGGGACCCACATGTAAGAAGTTCTCTCTGTTGCAGTTTGACTGCATTGCGTGTGTTGTGGCCCCTTTGTACCAAAACCATCGCAACCAGACTGTTTCGGCCCAATTCTGATAGTAACTGCTATTGGGCCTCATCAGCGAATAACCCTGTGTTCACAGGTGATGTTCGTTTTTAGATAAGAAGTCTGATTTTTTTTGAAAATCCATAAACATCCATAAGTCACCTACTTTTTTATTTTCCCCTCATATGTAATTATCGTGTACTTTGTCCATCATAAATTAAATTGGTGTGCAAATACTCTCAGACCCTAGGTTAGCATTAGTTCTCGTGGTTTTCATTATCTTTCGATGGTGTCAATACTTGTTCCAATTATGTTAATACTTATTTCAATTATTTGGTGGTTTCGGTAGTTTTAATACAACATTTCATTGATAATGTCTCAATGCTAAAATCGTGTGTTACAAATAGTGAAATAACTCAAATCATTGAAACATCAAACAAGTATTGAAATCACTTAAATAAGTACTAAAATCATTGAAGCAGGTGCAAAAGATAATTAAAACCACGAGAAAACAGTGTGAACCTGCAACCTAGGTTTTTTTGCAAATCGACTTAACTTATGGGCGGCAAAGTAAACGAAAATAAAATATGAGAGCAAATTGGAAAAATAGGTTACTTATAGGGGTGTTTATGGATTTACCCTATTTTTTAGATAGGATATTATTCTATTCCTTCCTGCTCGATTAACACTACATTTGAAAAAAAGAATAGGTAACATTATGGTAACTTGTAAGTCCTCACTGTTCATTGAAAGGGATAATATTGATTGCATTTGTTGTTGTATTGAGGTGAATTTGTACACTCTGCTACTGCTACTATTACCTCTGATTCTAAATGAAATTGAGTATGTGTGTTTTAGTTTTAAGGAATAAATCTATTTTACACCCCTAGGCTTTGCAAAAAGTCCACTTAACACTATCAACTATAAAATCAGCTGTTTAACCCCAAACTTATAAAACAGGTCAATTTACACCCTAAGGGTTGAGGCCGCTTTGGAGAGTGGTTTTTATGACAGGAATCCAACTCACTGTGGTTTTTACCATTTTGGTAGTCATGACATCGGATTTTGCTGACACGGGTCCAAACGAGAGGAGGGATAATGACGAAAAGAATAAAGAGAATGTATATAGAGGGGGTAAGAAAGAGGTCAACGATGTGGATGTCAACATCCTTGAATTGGATCCTCATTACCAAAATGACTAAGAGAACATATCTTAGCCTATGCTAGATATACATTTGCCTCCCGCATTCACTTGGAGCTTTAGGGTGATGATCCACATCTTCTCTCCAAGATTGGGATTTTGACTTGAGCATCAACACATGACACCACTCACTTGATTTGATGGCCTTCAACATATTGAGCCATCAATTACCTTCATCATCATGTGACTTAACCTATTTCACTAACTCATGAAATATTAGTCCACATGACGATTGTCATTAATTACCTAAATGCTCTATTAACACATAATGACGGGTCTAGATTCTTCAATCTCCCAATTTTTGGTAATCGATGACAATCCTCAACAAATAAGGAATTGAAAGTTGATTTTCGAGTATTCATTGAGTACAAAACAAATTGTATACTCTAGGATAAGCTTTGATAGCAATTAACTCATTTGCGATGAATCAAAAGAGATTTTGAATCTATTGTTAGCAAAACCACAATATATATATTAAACCTCCCTAAATATGTGCATATGAAATTTGAAGAAAATTCATGCACATATGTGGATTTTATGAATTTTGGCGGAGTTTCCTCTATATATTGGATCCAACGAAGCATGTCACAACAAATATAGTCAAGAATTTAAATATGCTTGCGATAAGATAAAGATCCATAATAAATATATTTTGGACAAAAATACAATAGATAGCATAAGACATAACAACATCCAAATGTCCAAAATGTGTCCAAGAGCCATACAAGGTTCAATAAGCCTACAAAAGATATTACAAGAATCTAAGCTTATCCTTACAAGACAAAGTCTATTGACCTAAATAAGAGATCTCAAGCTTTCTGACTTCCGCTTCCAAGCTTCCATTCTTCTCTGAATTCTTCTCCCCCTTTGACATCAAATACCAAAAGGAAGTCCCCACAAACCCCTAAGAAGAAGGAGGGGCATCTCTTGGTCTGTATTCCTTATGTTCTTCACAACAAGGAGAGTAAAAGTTAATCTTGTCTCGAATCAACTTCATGATATAGGGAGCAAAACAAATACTCTTCGTTGTATCCCCTTTGATAGTGTTATCTCTGTTATGATGAAGTCCACAACATCAAACTCGGTGCCCTTCAAAATGTATTGGATAGCATTCCAAGCCCTACCATGAATTTCATCATTGTTGCCGCTTCTTGGATAGAATGTTGCTCTCATTATCTTATTTATGATGCTATGTACTAGAGGGTAGTAATCCTATTCCAAAAACAATCTTGTCAAATCTTATGATCATCCTCTGAAATATTTTTCCTAAGTCTCGTGATGGTATGTGACCCTCACGGAAAATTTCACAATTTTTAGAAATTGTTTGAATATTTTTAGAGGTCACTCTTCCATGCACAAAGATATGGGTAGCATCATAAAACTCATCTACTAAAGTCAAATCCAAATGATCCTCAAGGTGTACCTTAAGACTATGAACTTCAAGGATGAGCTAGGATTCATGACAATCTTTCTTTGAAGCACTGAGTTGTTGTGTTGTGGTCATCCAAGTGAGAGAATCATATTCAGGAGACTTGATGCACTAGAGCACCTTGAAGTCCACCACACAATCGACTGTTTTAGGTTCAAGCTTTCTCTTTTTCTACAATGGTATATTGACTTTTGCCAAACACCCCCAAGTTCGCAGAAAAATAATATTGGGTTTTCTCCACTTCCATCCCTCATACGGAGTAATCTCATATCTTTTAGTGATTACTCTGTTTACTCGGGTTTTCAGACACAAACTCCGTTTTAGTCATCCTAATCGTTGTTGTTGAGCCACTAACTAGTGGGCCCAATATCCTTAAATCACTCTCGGTTCAATCCGCATCGTTCGACATCATTAATGCTTAATCATTGATTAATTAAAATGTCGGCATTTAATCCGCGGAAATCTCCTCGGTCGACTTGTGCCCGAGGGGTTAAAATCAAATTCGGTATCCATTAGTGCCTAGTTAATGGTAATCATTAGAAGCATTAATCCTAACCGCCACTCTCCGCCGACAAGTGGGCCCAGCAATGCGCACGTGGGTTAAACCAAACGTGGGTGACTCGAGTCACCGACACGCGGTCCCACATGTCGAGATCTTCCTTTGAAGCTGCGGTCAATATCTACTGCTCGTTTTTAGATCGCGCCCGCATCGTGAGTGCGTCGGACCATCCGGATGCCTTGATCATTCTCGGCCGTCGATCTTGAGATCAACGGCCGAGATCGTGTGCAATCGGACCTTCCGACCGTTGGTGCGCTCGGACCGTCCATCTGCAGATCTGCGTGGGATTGGCCCAAGCAACCGCACCGTCCGGATGCATACACCTTCGTGAGCCGTTGGATCGTGATCCAACGGTGGCTCCGTCAGTTTGCGCGCGCTGCGGCGCTGCCGTAGCGTGGCCGTAGGATGTTAGATCAAGGGTTGCCGAGCGCCCACGTCGTTTTCTTTTAATTGGGTGGTTCGTATTTGGTAAGTATTTGTTTAATAACCGAAAATGATATAAAAACTTTAGAAACTCATAACTAATTCATTTTAATCGCTTTTAGATAATTCCAACGTAATAAATTATGTTGTCACTTTAGTTTATTATAAAAATGGATTTAAGCATGTTCTAGTAGCAGAAATTGTTTAGTTAAGAATAGCTTGTTTCTGCTATTTTTATATATTCTAGAATTGTATTAAAACTTGGAAAATGCATATCTTTTCTATATCGATAATTGTATGATTTTAACTTTGATAAATTTGTTATTAACTAAACTTTAATCTAAAATGGTGGAAGGCCTAAATCAAGACTTAAAAATATGTTAGTAGATTTAACCTTATTAATAAAGACTTAAAAATTCAATTAATGATGTAATAGACACGATAATTCCCTGTAAATCCTAAAAATAGAAATTTGATGTTAGGAAATCCCTCTGTTATCATTCTATGATGTGAAATAGGTTTTGCACATGTTTATATTTCGAAAGTGCATTATGCTAGTTTTGCATCTTAGAAAATCATAACTAAATCATTTTAACTCCAAATGACCTGAAATTTTATATGGGTTACCTCTATACCAATAGGTAGCTACCATAAAAATTTCAGCTTCAAAATCTTTCTAGAAAATGTTTTTGCTACAGTGCTAATTATGGCCGAAAATGGGTTTTTAGGTAATATCTTTTGCACCACAAATCTAAATTAGGTTTTTCCAGTTTCTATGTCTTGGTATATTCGTATTTCACCTTGTGTATAAGTTTCGTCGCATTTGGATAATTTTTGCTTGCTCTTTTGTTTAAGTGTTGCTAGTCTTTATTGGTTGTTCTTGGTTCTTTTTGCCTTTGCGCTTAGGATTCGACATTTGCGGTAATCCCGAGAGCGACCCTCCACAACAGCTTGAGCAACAGCAAGAAGGCAAGCAGTTTGATCATGTTAATCCCAGTATTTTAAGTATTTATGTTGATTACAAATTCTATGTATGCATTGCTACTTTGTGTTAATAGTTGGCCTAGTAGATGCATTTCCTTAGCAAATGATTATCCTCTACTACCATGAGCCTAGGTTACTTCTGTGATTTAGAGTTCATGGATGGGCTCTTGTCACTTAGTAGTTGCGAATTATTTGCTTAGCCATGCTTAGCCGGAGAAATGGCGGTTATCGACTTGTTGATAACCTTGATCACTTAAAACTTATTATGATTATGATTTCCACCTTGTGCCATGTCTACTTATGAAAACTAAAACTGAAAACAAAATGATTTAGACTTGGGCACAATGGTATGATGGTGTGATTTTTGGGTGTGACTGGAATGGTGCCCGGGTCAACAAGGACCGAACATCTTGTTACACTAAACCAAGCATTTTAGCGTGCTAACCACATTAGAGGGTATGGGACCTCTCTTGACTTAGTACTTTGGCGTGTATTGGCCCGAGTGCAGGGAGTCGCAGAAGGGATGGTGTTGGGAGCATTGTAGTGTCCGAAAGACTTCACCCGTGATGGGATTTGTTGTCTTTCGACTTGCAATGTAAGCATATGGGTTTCTATCCATATGAGCGGCTCGTAGTTAATACACAAGATTGGAAATGTCTCGTAGGACTTAGCGTGTGCTAAGCATACCTTGATGAGTGTGCTTGTGGCTTGAAGGCGATGCAAGTGTGGGTACATTGGTACACCCTGCGCAGGTTAAAACTATTCGAATAGCCTCGCCCTAGGTTATGGACACGCTTGCAAGGTCTTTCAAGAGTTAGACTACAACCTTTTAAATTAAAACTTGATGGGTGGTACGAATCTGGGATTCGTGCTATGTTGTGGTGGCTATTGGGATAGTCACTTCCAGTGGTTACTTGTATGTATCTTTACTTACATGTTACTTTGATAACAAAACAGATTTGCAAACTTGCTTTTAAAATGTATTACATTATTGCAAATAAAGTTGGCTTCATGCAAAATAAGACATACAACCTCCACCTAAATAAGCTTGCATGTAGTTTATGAATAGGTCCGCTATTCCACACGTCGATCTTGCGGGTACAAAGACAATCTTTGTACTCAGTGCTACGCTTAATTGTTTTGTTGCAGTGGAAGAAGGTGAGCTCGAGGGCCTCACTTTTGTGAGTGTGTTGTGGTAGCTATGGGGCGACTAGCTTAGCGGCCCGGTCGGTTGCCTTGTGGTGTGTGGCTAACCTGGTCGACTTTTGTTCTAGCCATCTTATGGCGCTTTTGCTTCATTGTCATTCTTGTATATTGTTCTATTTGGCGGTCGGCTCTCTTTGTAATAACTTTACTTTATGTATGTCGTTGTTGAACTTAGTAATTTTTGTTGTATGGAAACGATGTGTAATTTTGTGATGATGTGCATATGCTGCAATTCTGGGAAGCATATGTCCATCGAGGCTTAGAATGTTTAGTTAGTAACACTAGAACCATTTGGAGGTTAAGTGTTACTAGTTAAACATTCCGGGTCCTCACATATAGCTTCCCCCACCACATCTTAAGCACACCGGCACTCCAATATAGCATTTACCAAGTTTGTTAGTGTCCGATTTTTCCTCTCAGCCACCTCGTTTCATTGAGGTGAGTATGGTGGTGTAACTTCATAGACTATTCCATGTTCAACACATAATTATGAGAATTCATGAGAGATATACTCTCCACCACGATCAGACCTTAGTATTTTAGTTTTCTTTTCTAGTTGGTTCTCAACCTCGGCCTTATAAATTTTAAAGTAATTTAAAGCTTCATCTTTTGTTTTCAGTAGATACACATAACAATATCGTGATGCATCATCAATAAAAGTTAGAAAATATCTTTTGCCTCCTTTGGTTAATAATCCATTCATCTCACACAAGTCAGAATGGACAAATTCCAAAGGTGTCAAGTTCTTTTCCTCCTGTAACCCCTTAAAGGGTTTTCAAGGTTGTTTTGCTTGCACACAAGTTTGACACTTTGATCCTTTGATAATTTCATATTTTAGAATTAAATCTAATGTGGACATTGTAGCAATACTATCAAAACCAATAT
Organism: Ampelocalamus luodianensis; assembly: GCA_036346255.1. Taxonomy (NCBI): domain Eukaryota; kingdom Viridiplantae; phylum Streptophyta; class Magnoliopsida; order Poales; family Poaceae; genus Ampelocalamus; species Ampelocalamus luodianensis. The sequence continues at coordinate 4,818,591 of CM070630.1, read as the reverse complement.
AACAAAAACGAGAAAGTCATACATTGGCCTCACATTTATTCAAACCAGTTGCAACATTCAGATTATATTATAAAGGAATAAGTCCAATTTACACCCCTAAACTATGGTCCGAGTCCAAAAAACACCCTGAACTACAAAACCGTCCACGTTAGACCCTTGAACTATTGAAACCAGAGCAAATCACCCCGTCGAGCCAAAACCGACTAGTTTTTGGCCTACGTGGCGCCACGCTGGAGCGGTTTTTCGAGTGGGTCCAACTGTCAGCCACACAGAGGGATGCACAGAGAAGAGCAGAAATAGAGGAGGTTGTGGGCAGCTCGGAGCGGCGCTCGTCGCCGGCGAGTGGGTGAACGACGGCAGCCGCGAGTGGCGAAAATGGGACCTTGGAGGGGAGGCGAACCGGAGGGCGGTGGTGGCTCGACCGGAGGTGGATGGTGGCGGGCTGGAGGTAGCACGCGGCGGCCGGCCGTGGAGGGGCTAGGATAGCGAGCATGGGGCAGGAGCTAGGTAGGGAGCATTACCAAGCCGATCGGTGGAGTCGGAAGAGGCCGAGCGGGTGGCGACGGTGACTGGGCGGGCGGGGTAGCCGGCGATGGCGGCGACTGCGGGAAGAAGAGAGGGAGTGAGCAGTAGGGGAGGTAAAGGGAGTCTAGGGGATTCTCACGTAAAGAGGAATCGAGCGGGGGTTCGCTAGAAGAGGCGCGGCAATGGTGGCGGCGGAATTGGCCAGACCCGGAGAAGAAGGAAGGTGTGTAGCGCTTCGGTGGTGGTAGCTTCAAATTGGTTGAGGGGTTCGGCTCCTGGAGTGGTGGGACGCAGCATGACGCGGTTGGGGGTGGCTAGAGTTCGGGTAAGCCCACCAAGCAAAATCGTCGCCGTTTCGTTTTGGCCGCCGTCCTCGGCCACCATCCGGCGCCACCAACCCCGCACCGTGAGCACCCGGCCACCAGGAGCCTTTCCCCTCAAACTCCCTCGAGGATCCGCCGCCACAGCCGCCGTATTTGGGCTTCTTCATCGCCTCCGGCTGCCGCCTTCCCCAGCATCCGCCGCCACCTACATTCCCTCTCCGGTCTCCCCATCAAGCCCAATGGCTCTGTCTTGACGAGAGCCACCCCGTGCTCACCCTCCCTGGCCCAAGCCGTCACCGTACCCTCCCCTCCACCATCACCGAGCCGTCGCCGCCGCTTTACACCACCCGCCGTCGGCACCACCCATCCACCCGGCGCCGCCACCCCGTCACCAGCTCCGCCACCTCGCTAGCTCCCGTGCTTAGCCGCCGCCGCCGCGCCCTAGCCCGCCGGTGACGAACCGGAGTCGCACGCACCCGCGCGCACCCGCCAGCACCACCCGATCCTCCCCTTGCTATCACTACCCAGTGGGCCCCGCGGCGCCACTGCTCCCATGGACCGGTGCCCTGTCATCCCGAGGTACACGTGGACGCCACATCATCCAAAACCAATGACGTGGCCGCCACATCATCAAAAACCACCAATAAAACTAGCGTAGGGTGTAAATTGATCTGGTATTGACAGTTTGAGGGTGCAAATCAGACGGTTTTGGAGTTCATGGGGTAGTTTGGACTCGGCGCAAAGTTTAGGGGTGTAAAATGGACTTTTTCCTATTCTAAAGTACTCATGCGGAACAAGCCTCCATTCTCATAGCCTTTACCAACAAAGTTACCAAACTTAAACAATACAATTTTATTTTACTCAAATACTAGCTTATACTCATCCCTACATAGGAGGGAACCACTAACAAGATTCTTGTTTATGGTTGGCGCATGCTACACGTTCTTCAAGTGGACAATCTTCCCTGAAGTAAGCCTCAGATCCATCATGCCAACACCAAGAACAGAAGCATGCGACCTGTTCCCCATTAGGACGGAGGTAGCCCTGGCTACCTGATAAGAAGAAAATAAGGAGATATCAGAACATACGTGAACATTAGCTCCAGTATCAACCCACCAATTAGTGGATTGACATACTAAAAATACAACGGGTGGATTACCATACCCTCCTATTGAGTCCTCGCCTATGATCACGTTGACAACCTTTTTCTTTGACTGTACATTATCCTTGCTCCTACGGAAATGGCAGTCTTTCGTTGTATGACCATTTTTCCCACACACAAAGTAGGTGATGTTCCTCATATCCTTCTTCTCAGTTTTCTTCTTAAAGCTAGTTGTCTTTTTTGGTTTAAAACATTTGTTTTTCTTGGCATATCTCTTCTATATGACATTTGCATTGATTTGATTGTTTTGACTAGAAGTGCTTGGTGCATCTTTTGCTCTTGCCTTTTCTTCCACAACAAGGGCAGCAATGAGATCTTCAATAGATATCTCTTCCCTCTTGTGCTTTAAGCCAGTGGCGAAATCCCGCCATAAAGCAGGAAGTTTGGCAACAATGCCCACAGCCATAAACTTAGGAGGCAACACACAGCTCAGGTGTGCAATCTCACCAACCAATAGCTGGAGATCATGAGCTTGTCCAACTATGGACTTAGCCTCATCCATGCTAAAGTCGAAGAATTGCTCACACATGTAGAGCCAGCGACCTGCCTCTGCCTCTGCATATTTGTGCTCTAGTGCATCCCATAACTCTGTGGCAGACTTGTAATCCATATACACACCGTAGAGCTGATCTGCTAGAATTGTCAGAATGCAGCCAAGAGCAGTGTTGTTCGCATTATCAAACTGCATATACTGGTCAATCGTAAATGGATACCGTGGGTGAATCACCCACCACAGTCCCATAGACATGAGCCAGAACTTAGCTCTAGTCTGTCATCTACGAAAATTCTGACCAGAAAACCTCTTAGGTTTCAAAGCATCAGAAGCACCAGCCATTGCTAGATCACAAAAAAAAAAATCAACAATAAGGTTTTTGGATTATTGGAAACGTGGATAACATTTTAATTCTAGATTTTAATATTATGAGGCAAAGATCACAAATAACTAGCGATGCATAAATCGATACTAACAGCAGGCTACTCATTGCACTTCTAAATATACACAATAAAATATTAACAACAGAATAGACTTGTCGTTAGACCAACTTACAGTCAGACGAGATAAAGAATAGGAAGCAATGCTGACTCGATGCAGTGTAGATCGTAGACGTCACAGTGTAGCAAGCGATCGCATAGATGCGCTGCCCAGAAACCTTATCGTCGCCCCGTGCAGGTGAACTCTGCGGCAATGGTTCGGAGATACCGCTCACCCTCCTTCCCGATGCACGCCGAGGAGAAGGGACGACTTGATCCAAACAACACAACCCTCCAGCACAAGAGAACAGAGAGGAAGAAGAATAATAATTGAAATGGAAAAGATTAGTCCTGGTCTGGACGTCTCCAGATCATTTGAAGGGTAGAGTTAATTACTCTCTAGTAACTACTCAATTAATCACACATTAGAACACTGGTAACTGCTAATTCAAAACCAATTAATGGTAATTAAGCAGTATTTATCATATCATGAATACACATTGATCTTCAGCTTTGACCACATTATTTGGATCACTCTGGTTTGACCACTTTATTTTGACCACAATGTTCTGACCACGCTCTCTTGGAGTGATACTCAAAAATCTCCAAGGGAGGTCTAAGAGGATCTCCAAAGAGGTCCAAGAGAAATCTCCAAGGGAGGTCCAAGAGGACCACAGTATTCGACCATACTCTCTTGGAGTGATCATCAGAAATCTCTAAGGGAGGTCCAAGAGGATCTCCGAAGAGGTCCAAGAGAAATATCCAAGAGAGGTATAAGAGGAATATCCACGAGAGGTCCAAGTGTGGTATAAGAAAAACTCTCACTGGTCTTATGGACCACTTGACCATAGAGAGAGAAATGCACGATCAGCGAAAGAGACTAAACCATGCATGCTTTGAAATTTCAAGAATGAATGACCATTTAGAAATAAGGGCCCAATTCTAACAGAACCAAGCCTCCAATGTCTCTACAGGTACCTATTTAGCATGTTAAGTATTTTTGTACCCAAACTCGGTTGGGTCCTTAAATGTTAGTCATAAGAGATTTAGGCACCAAAATGGTCATTGCAACAAATTTTGGTGAACCAATAGCTCTACTAATCACCCTATCATTTTTATCTTTCCTAAACAAATGTTGATCATTATAAAGGATGGACTTAGGAATGTTACTCATAGGACATTATTTACCGATGTGTCCCTTTTTCCGGCAATTGTAGTAAGTTAGGCTTTTGCTTACCCTTCTTGTCTTCTTTTATTACTCCTTGCTGGTTTGCCTCTTTTTTGAATGTCTTGACTTGACATCCACTTTATTAGAGCACACCAAGGCATTGTGGTCCTTCTTATTGCAACCAAAATACTTGATGATTTTTGCATGTCTTGCTATTCTCCTTCTTCTTGGGAGTAAAGTCAATTCCACTCTTGTTTTGCAAGCTTCTTTGCTTACTCAATATACCATCGAGGGTGACCTTTCCTTTGAAGCTTATTTTCCAAGTCAATTGTCAATTTCTTGACTTGGGCCTTGTGATCTTTATTTTCTCTACAATATTAGTTTTAATAAGCAAAGAGGAAGACAATCATCTAATTTTGAGCTACAAGGAGCATCTAGCAAATCATCACAAGAAGTGGGTATGCTAATCTTAGATGCAATGCAAGGGTTATCAGCTATACATGATATATCATCTAATAAATCACATGTTATGCCTATATCCACCTTGGAGCTAGTGATTTCCTTGAGAAGAAGAGACTCGTGCTCTTCTTTTAGCATATCCATCAAATCATCATATGAGGGCTCGTGCTCTTCCTTGAGAGGATCTAAAGAGGAAGAGACTCGTGCTCTTATTTATTCAAAACTTTGAATTTTATTTTCTCTTTCCTAAGATATTCATTTAGATGCTCTAGCATATCCATCAAATCATCATATGAGTGCTTATCATCATTATTTACCTTATTTTTACCTTTTGCCATGAAGCATGTAGATATGTCAAATAGTGATAGAGCCTTATTTGCATTTGAGTTGTTTGATAGATCGTCCTTTATGGCTAGCCCGACAAAATATATCCTTTTGCCACTATTCCTCTTTCTTGATGATGATTTGAGCTTTTCTTCATCTTCCTCCCCATGAGGACACTTTGAGGCAATATGTCCTTTTTTGACAATTGTAATACCTAAGAGTTTTGTAGTGCTTTGTCTTGAAAGATGGGCTTGAATTTTCATGTGAGGCACGTCTTTTCATGAGATCTTCCATTTTACTCATGAGAGTGACCATTTCTTCTTCTATGTCATCATCTTCCTCATTTTAGTTCTCATCTTCACTTGAATTATTTTTTGGCCTTAAAAGCATAAATTTTTTTGCTTGAAGTTGATGCCCTTTCCTTGAGCTCATCTTTGTCCATCTTGTACATCTAAGTTGTGATGAGATTGCCCAAAAGAGTGGTATGAGTCATCCTTGGTATTTGGTAATTCAGATGAATTGAGGAATAATATCACCAATGTCTCATATTTGTCTGGTAAAGTCCTAAACATTTTGCGCACAATATCAAGATCGGTTAAATCACAAGATAGGCATTTGAGCTCGTTTACTATGTTGTTCAATATAGAATACATCTCATTTATGCTCTCATTAGGCAACATGGCAAATAACTCATATTTGTGCAATTTAACTTCCTTGGCCGTGAAGGTTCCCTCATGAATTTTCATGAGAGTTGTCCAAACATCACGAGCATTCTCAAGATTGCTCACTCTATTGAACTCCTCCACACTCAAAGCTCTATATAGAATATTTAAAACTTGAGCATCGAGTTGCAAATTTTGCTCTTCCATTTGAGTGGGGTTTTGTGGAACAATTTGAGTAGCAAAAACCTGTATCAATAATTTTTCATAGGTTTTAGGCCTATGGCCTTAATATAGATGGTCATTCTAATTTTTCAATAAGGATAATTTGAACTATCAAAGTGTGGTGCCCTACCGGGTGCAAAACCTCTATAGTCGCTATCATTTATTCTCTAGACGGTTAAGTCTAATGAAAGAGAGTCCACGCTCTGATACCACTTGTAAGATCGAGGAGACCGACTATAGGGGGGTGAATAGGCGATTTTAAGAATTCTTTTGGCTAAAGCCGAGTTTGATGCAGAATTGTAAATCAATTCGATTTAGCTCAATTAAAACCTAAAACAACTAGTCTTGACTAGGTGCACCAGCAAGCTAAGACTAGAACAAAGAATGCAATCATAAGAAGACAAACAAGCAATTTAATTCTATAAAAATAAATTGCAAGAAAGTAAAGCTCAAGAAAGTAAACCACAAGAATACTTGAATTTTTTCCCGTGGTGATAAAAAACTTGCCGGTTTCCCCTATTCCACATTGAAGGATCTAGACCCGCCATTATGTGTTAATAGAGTATTTTGGTGATTAATGACAAATACACTTGTAAGACTAACACTCTTATTGTTATATCATGTTTAGTCTCAGCTTGGATATAAAAGTAAAAACCCAAACAGGTATGTATTCATTAATGACAAATATATTTATGAGACTAACAATTATATTGATTATCTATTGCTTAGTCTCGTTTGGATATAAAGATGAAAATATAAGAGGTATGCATTCTACTTCTTCTTCTTATATCTTGTTGCATTCCTCAGATCCAAAATATATGTTAAACTCCACCAAAAAGGTTAACTTGGATATGTACATATGTTTCCATCACACATTTAGGGGGAGTTCATTTTATATTTTATGGTTTCATTAGTATGGATCCATATTCTCTTTCCACATATATTAAGGATCTTTATTTTGAAATATATCCTTGAATATATTTAACTTGTATAGTTAATATATTCATACGAGTATATGAGAGCATATGAGACTTGTGTAGTTCATAGATGCTCATATATCCTTGAATATATTTAACTTGTGTAGTTAATATATTCATATGAGTATATACAACTTGTGTAGTTCGTGTACACTCATATTTAGTATATACAACTTGTAGTTCATATATACTCATATTGCTTTATATTCAATTATTTACAATTATGTTATGGGACTAATGGGTGTGCTTAGATGTTTTCGAGGCTTAGTCCTAGAGTTTGAATGGTGACATGAAAAGAAATGCAAAGATGATAAGAGATCAACATGGCTCAAGACAAAGGAGTCATGCATTGCATTTCGAAAAACTTATGGAAGAACTTCAGTGGAAATCGGTACTACCGCATTTGGTAAGCGGTACTACCGGTGTGCGGTAGTACCGCGTTTTACATGGTGGTATGTTTATTCCAGAGAGCTTGTTTTGGTGTTCTGTTTTTCTCAACAGTATTGGTAGTACCGGTGCCTTTGTGGCGGAACTACCACTCAGTGTTCCTTTGAGAGGAACTACCGCACTTCGGTTGTACCAGCCTTTGTGGCGGTACATATTTTTCGAGAGGCATTTGTTGCTCTCGTGGAAGCGGTGGTACCGCACCTCGGATGTACCGATTTCTGTGCGGTATGGAATTTCCAGTAGCGTTGCATTTTGGACATGTTTTGCTCTGAGGTAGCTCGGTAGTACCGGTGCTTTGTGCGCGGTATGACCGGCTCTCGGAACTACCGTTCATATGCTGGCGGTACGTAAATTCCAGAACATATACATTTTGGTCCTTAGCCGCGTTTGTGATGATGTGTTGCTCTCTCATTTTTGCGGCAGTACCATAATGTGTTGTGCAGAACTACCGGAGAGCGGAACTACCGTGTATTAGTTGGTGATAGTACCGCACCTGAAAGTAATGGCTTGTTTAGAAGCATTTATGCAGGTATATCTTGGTAATTAATATTAATGACATTATGGGACTAACATTTTTCATGAGTTGGATAAATAGGTTATGTTCTAGGGTGATGAATACTTTGGATGGCATCATGGGTTGATCGTCATCAAGTCAAGGTTCAAGAAGAAGATGTATCATGTATTGATACATATCAAGATCTCGAAGAAGACATGATCATGAGTTGATCATCAAGTCAAGAGAAGATCCATCATGTATTGATGGAGGTCAAGATTGCATCATGTGTTGATGCGTATCAAGACTCAGGATGAAGGATGTCATCATGTGTTGATGGACATCAAGTCAAGATCCCGAAGCAAAGAAAGTCATCATGTGTTGATGAGCTTTCAAGTCAAGAACCCGAAGTTGAAGCGAGGATGTGCGTCATCAAGCTTCAAGTGGATGCTCAAGGCAAAGGTATGACTAGCTAGGGCTAAGGATGTGTTCCTAGTCTTTTATCAGTCTTGGTGTTTGGTTGGAAGACCGGATTGCTAGTATAGGTTGTCGTACTATTAAGAGGGGTCTTGTCTAGTAGCTTGAGTCTCATTATGTGTTGATAGCTTGATCTCACTTGCTCTAGCTCACCGTGGCATGATGCTATTATTTACGAATGTGTTTTGCAAATAGTCGAGGCTCATGCGTCTAATCCTTGTAGCATGTGATTATACTTTGCGAATGTGTTTTGAAAATGGTTAAAGTCCATGTACCTACTCCTTGTGGCATGATATAAGTTTGCAAATATATTTTTCAAATTATTGGGATTCATGTATTTTCCTTGGCATGGTCTAAGATTGTTTGTTGCTAATATTTTGGATTTAGACCATGGTAGTGGCTCTTTGAAGTTGTGCTTTTTGATTTGATAAAATATGTTTGAGATCAAGTCAAATAGGTGGGTTGTGTAGCCCTCTGAATAAGCTTTCAATAGAGCCTAAGATCACTCAATTCCGACATCGGAGTCAAAAGTTATGACCTTTTTACCGAGTGTCGTCTGTGCTGAAAAATGAGCTACGGTAGTACCGCCCTTATAACAGTGGTAGTACCGCAGAAAGGTAGTACCACCCGTATAACTGCGGTAGTATCGCACCAATGCTGTAACGGTTAGTTTTTGTTGTGGGGGCTATAAATACTCCATTGGCCGGTTGAGAGACAATCTTTGGCACTTCATTTCACTCTCTTGAGCTAGTGTGAGCTTCTCCTCTTTATTGTGCATGTGTTGCACCTTGTGAGCAAGGAGAAAGGTCTCTAGTTGCATGTGTTGCATCTAGAGTTGGATCTTGTATCCATTTGAGCTTGTGCATTCGTTGCACGTGGTGAGAGTCAAGCAAGGGGCTTGGCTTATTACTCTTGGTGTTTGCCGACACTTAGACGGCGTGGAGGTGTCGTGGTCCGGTGATCTTCTCAAGTGAAGCTTGTGAGAAGGCTCGGTGTTTGTAAGTGGCTTGGTGCTCGCCATCTCCGGAGTGGAGTAAGAGCAACCCTAGTGGAGTGATGTATTTGTTACCTCAGAGGCGGGTGCTCAATTTGTAGAGCCGGTCCAATTGGTTTGGGCTTGCCTCAACGTGGATTAGGGGAGACCGGCAAGTCTCCGAACACCACGGTAAAACATCGCTGTGTCATCTTGTGGTTTGTATTCTTGAGTTTTACTTATCGCAATTTATATACCTTGTGTTAAATTGCTTGTTGATTGTGTATGAATGCTTACCATGCTTTGTGTCATATTCTTTGCTTAAATGAAATTGCTTACAAGTCCATACTTGATTGATTATTATCAATTGACTTGTTTTGTTAGTGCACTTAGTGAACCTTGTTGATTTAGGCTAAACCGAATTGATATTTAGCTTCCGCTTTAGAAATCGGTTTCAGCGCATAGAAGTTTTAAAAACGCCTATTCACCTCCCTCTAGTCGGCCTCCTCGATCTTATACACATTGAGGTAATCCCGAGCAAACTGGACCAGCTTCACAAATTAAGCCCACACCTCGAATCCACTCGGGGTTGCTCTTCAGCCACTCCGGAGATGATGAGCACCAAGCCACTCACAATCATCCTGGATCTTCTCACAACCTTCTTTAAGAAGATCACCGGTGCAACTCCTCCAAGCCGTCTAGGTGTCAGCAAATACCGTCTGCTAATATTACACATGTTCCTGTTACTTCGTATGTGCTAGGGGAACACATGTGCATGCGCGTGTTTACACAATCGCGTGTGGGGATGTTTCATAGAAAGAGCATTGTTAGCTACGTGCGCCAAGGAAGGAAGTCGAACTCTATAAGGAAAGTCAAGTTGGAGGCAGCGCGTCCACAACTTCGACCCAACAGTTTCCTTTCTCTACGTGATATGGGGTGGGGTCCACCTACGACCAGTTTTACAAGGTGCATGACCAGTTCATTAAAGCCTATGACCAGTTCTCGATGGAAGGAGCACTCGTCGGGAACAATACTCGGCGACAACAGTACTCGACAAGAATAGTGCTCGCTGGATGTGGTCGCAGACCACATGGGCGTGGTCGTAGATCACCTAGTCATGGTCGTAGATCACTTGGGAGTGGTCGTAGACTACCTAGTGGTGGTCGTGAGCTACCTGGTTGTGGTCGTGAGCCACCTAGTTGTGGTCGTGGCCCACCCGGACGTGATAACGGACCTGTTCGTAATGTTTTGTGCAATACCAAGGAAAACTTACGTCAAATAAGTTCGGTTCTATCACCATGTGCTTTCCTTTTGTTGCGTGCTCTTGGATGGGACCACCGCCATACAAAGAGCAGATGAAGGATTCTTGTTCCGATTGGGAAAGTCCAGAGAGTTTGATTCGATTATTAATTTAGAAATCCCAGTGTCTAAATTAGAGAGTCCTAGCACCTGCACGTGCTGTTATATTTAGCAAGTCTATTGGTAGTTTGCGTTGTGTGTGTTTAGGAGTTTGAGTTAGTTTCAGTTTTGTGCTTGCGTGGTGGGGTATATAAACCTCCCATGGCCGTACATTGTAAGAGGATAAGTTCTGAGTTAAGGAATAGATACCAGAAAATCACCATGGTTTTGGTGGCACGTTTGACGTGGTCTTGAGATTTCTGAGAGAAATTACTCTTTGGTGTGTTGAATCCAACTATTCTTCTACCCTTTGTGCACGTGCTATGGTGTGCGTGAGAGAAGGTTTATCAAGGAAGCTTGCTGTTCTTGTGCTGTGCAAGAGCTAGGAAGCTACCGTCAAGGTGTACCGTGCAAGATCGGGCCAAACAACAAGATCCCGCTAGCTTGCTAGTTGGATCCACATCAAAGAGTAACAAGTCGGAGATGCTCACTTAAACGAATCAAGTATCTAAGCTCAATGGATACAAAATCCAACACTTAATGCAACACATGCAATAGAATTTTGCTCTATAAGATCTCTAAGAGCAACACATGCACAAGAGAGAGGAGAGGGCTTGCTCTTTTCTCTTGGGGAGAGAAATGGCACCTCCATCCTCCCACAATCGGCCACAAGAGGTATTTATATACCCACAAACAAAAACTAGTTGTTGGAGACGAATCTATGCAAAAACAGGACGATCGGTCAGATCAGACTACAAGGTAACGGTAAACTCTACAGTAATCATTGTTACAGAATATATCCGTTATGCAATGTCCAGTCAGTCTGTCCACTCAAGGTCTGGTCAGACCGGGTTTGAAAGTTTCCAAAACAGAAAAGACTAGCTATTGGGAAAAGCTGACTGTGCCGGTCATTCGGGGTTCCGGTCTGACCGGTGAAAAACTGTGGTTAGTCCGGCCTGGAGAATTAAGTAGCAAGACCTAAAAACAATCATCTCTAGAAAAAGCTGGCCATGTCAATGAACCGGAGGTCCGGTCTGTCCGGCCCTCCAACTGTGGTCAGTTCGGTTTACTAAAACAAGAAGGGATGAACAAAATAGAGACTCTCCAGAAAATGTTGACCACCTTACTCAAACCAGGGATCCGGTCAGTCCGGCCAGCCACAAGTGAGGAAAGGTAGCTCTATGGAAAAACCTGACCGCGTCAAAGGACCAGGGTTCCGGTCAGTCTGGTCTACCCACAGCAGTCAGTTCGGTCAAGGATAACAAAAGTTGATTTTGCAAATCGCTTCAACTCAATTTTGCAAAACACATTTGCAAACTGATGCGTGATGCAAACAATGTATGTAAGCATGATTCTCAACAAGGTGCTAAACACATTTGCTGACTTTTAGAATCACGCCATAAGGAAATTGAGTACATAGACTTTAAATCATTTGCAAACAAAAGTCACATGCTACAAGGATTATACATAAGCCTCAACTATTTTTAAAACACATTCGCAAACATAGACAACATACTAAAGAGAGCTAGAGCAAGCATTAAGAGCTATCAATGCAAGACACACTCAAACTACTGATCAAGACCACTCTTAATAGTACGATAACCTATACTAGCAATCCGGTCTCCACTCCAAACACCGAGACCGGCAAAATGACTAAGAGAACATATCCTTAGCCTATGCTAGATATACCTTTGCCTTGTGCATTCACTTGGAGCTTTAGGGTGATGATCCATGTCTTCTCTCCGAGATCTAGATTTTGACTTGAGCATGAACACATAACGCCACTCACTTGATTTGACGACCTTCAACACATTGAGCCATTAATTGTCTTCATCATTATGTGACAACCTATTTCACTAACTCATAAAATATTAGTCCACATGACGATTGTCATTAATTATAAAAAATACTCCATTAACACACAATGACGGGTCTAGATTGTTCACCTTGCCCAATGCTACCGCCGATGGGAGACGGGAGAAGGAAACAAAAGGGGCGGGTTGACTTGAGGGTCAAATGGGTTTTGGCCACAGTTGTCAATTCCATTCTAGATACCATTCCGGTTTGCCTCTTAGTATGGAATGCCCCGGTATCGGTCCATTCTGATATACCATTTCGGATCTTTATATAATAAGATATATTTATTCATAAATATATATGTAATTATATGCACACATAATTTCACTTGGAATCTCACGTCAAATACATAATCACGGAATAAAAATGACATATAGTTCAATGAATTCATGAACACAAAGGTCATACGTAATTAAATAATATAACACGAGTTCATAATTTCATACATTTTACCATAGTGTAGCATACTAATCTAGCATAACTTCACTTACCGAAGAAGTAGTATTAGGCTAGGCCTTTGGGACTGATTCAATGGAGGGCTCACTTCAATTTTGTTCGGTACCAGAATTGCTGGAATAACCGGAATGACCGGTATCAGTCGGTATTGAGTCTAATACCGGATTAAGCCTGCCATTTGTCGTTTTAGATGCTAGTAAGGCATGTTCTGGCCATTCTAATTTGTATCAAAATGGAATCGATAAGCTTGGTTAGTTGTCCCTGATTTTTTTTGTCCAGCCCACTCCCCATTGGAGCCAAAATTTTAGGGGCCGGCCCGCCCCTCTGCACCCCTGGTCCGAAACCGGGAGCGATCGGGCGCGCGCATGCAGATGCAGATCGTTGCTGATGTATGGCTCAGGTGCGGATCGGGGAGACGCCGGGCGCGTGCTGCTACACGATTTAGCTAGGCCGCGTCGCTGTCGCCACTGATCCAATCATGTACAGTTACCGAATTAGACAAACAAAACTACTCCTACTTCCCATGCGCCACAGTGCGTGACAGAGGATGCACGCATGTCAACGTTTACGCATGCACGCTCAACGATACAGACAGATAATCCTATTTTATCTATGAATCACGAATGTCCTCCGTATTTGCTTGCTCGACCACGTACACAGCCCCCATCAAATGATTCAAATCAAAAGAAATTAAAGACCTCATCATCATAATGGAAAGCAAACAAGGAAGAAACTAAAGGCGACGAGAAAAAGGAAGATAGGAAGTTTCCTGAAAAGATATGATTGCAAGTACGTGCTCAATAAACTAATCCCATCGGTCCATGGTGCATGCCATGATCGACGAATCTTATGCAGGCAGGCTACCGTCTACTTCGACGTCTACAAAGCATCTTCCCTTTCCTTTCCCCTCCAGAATATGCCCCAAGCTTTCGACGCTTTCCCTTCTCCCTTCGTGTAGCTGCCATAGACTAGTCGTAAAAGAGAAGCGGAATCCATCTCCTTTGTTTATCTACCTGGAGGAGAGAAAAAAAAAATGGTTAGTTCGTTCGCATAACAACACTGACATTTTATTATACTCGTTCGTAAATTACACATCTCCTGCACATACGTCCATGCCGCGTAGTTGTATGTTACCAGTTGGCTCCAAACTCTATTCTAAAACGGCGAGTTTATCCTTTGGAAAAAACGGGGGAGTTCAGAGTCCAGACGATTAGAGACTTCTCAGTTCGCCGCGCGATGCACAATTTGCAGACTATAAAGCACTAAACTAATGAGCAGGTGTGATCTGTCTCACGAAATTTGAGGCTATAGTTCTACAAGACGATGGACAAGGGCGCACCTAAGTTAAAAAAATAAAAAGCGGAAGTATAAATGAGCCGTCGAGACATCTCTGTTGAGCTGAGCGGGTATAAATGGTCAGACGTTGGACTACTTTACTAAAAACTAAAATTTAAATGGTCGCTCGGGCGTTGGACTTCTTTACGATAGATCTAAACGTGATAAATGTGTGTTGTGTGTGCCATTTAAATATAGCCGAATTTTTCAATTTAACCTTTTTCATAAAAGGCACTCAGCCTTCTTCGGATCTGCACGATAGATCTAACCGTGGATAGTTATATGTGTGTTGTGTGTGCCATTTTTTGGCACGGCGACTGCAGGTGGACAAAAAGAAATGGTTTCTCATTGCTTCTTTCCTGTTCGATCTTTTGGCACCGCTCAGTATTTCCATTTGGCGCTTTTACACAGAGCCCCAACTGTTTCTTTGGAATTGTGTTGCTCATCAAATAGAGTATTCTTTTTGTTTTTTGAAGAAAGATCCTAGTATTATGTATATCAATAACTCAGGGATTAAGTGTACAGGTATCTCCCGCTTTTACATTGAAGATTCTAGATGAATAAAATGTTATCATTAAAATCATGAGTAAACGAACGTGCTGAACTTCTATTTTTCTCTCCGAAGACTCCAAATCTTGCAATGTCGTCATTATTGCCAACGATCATGGTAGCAGGAAGTAGATTTTCGACGATCTCTATTGATACGTCGAACCTACGCCTACGTACTAGTGTTTTTTGTACAAAGAAAATCAACAAAGATTTATTTGAACCTAATTCAGCCTAGTTTCGATCTTCGGCGTAGGTGCTGCCATTGTCTTCCAGGTAAATCGGTTAGATAAAAACCATCATGAGTAATGGAAATCTGACTGAGAACTCGTTGAAGAATAACAATTGGGAGCACTTGATCTAGGAAAAGAAAAGAAAAGAAATCAACAAGTCCACCATCCACTTAACGCTGGGAAAAGAGATGAGGGGGACCAACACCAGGCTGATGCAGTTGTGGTTGGCGACATTTCTTTTTGCAGCAAAAAGAGTACTTTTTTAATAAAAAAATACGATCAAACTAGCAAAAGGTGAGTAGACACCATATAAGTAAATTATCCGAGAAAGTTATCACCGTATTTCTTTCAAAAAGAACATTTTTTTGCAGTGATGTTCTTTTTTAAAATAATTTTGGCGGCTACTAATACCTTGCACCTAATTTTTTTGACAGATTTAAATTGATTAAGCACATGGTTAGCCCGAGAAAAAGATTAACAAAGACTGGAATACTTCTAGAAAATGATAAAGTTAATATTCTCTTTGCTACCATTACATGAGTAAAATTTATATGTACAACTACAAACATCCAAATTGAAGTTGACTTTTAGAAGCTATTGAATAAAGGAAGAGTTGAATTGCACACAGCACGAGCCGCCACAGAACTGTATTTTCCATAAACTGAAAGGACCAAATTGCAAAAGTGACAAAAAATTCTGCAATCAATCAATTTCACTCCTTTTCTCTCTCGTCCTCTCCCTCCCCCATGAGTCATGACTTCTCCAAGGTGAAAAAAACCCTAGCTGCAACCTTTCCGCCGCCGCCGCCGATCGCCGTCACGCGCATCCCCCACAGCACCTCCACCGCCTCCTCGTCTTCGAGTTTCTCCGTCCGCCCCGGTAAGGTGCTCCGATTTGGACCAATATAATTAATTTATATCGTCAAAATTTCCATTGCATATGTATGCATCTAGTCCCATTTCCTCGCTTCGCATAGCTAAAATTCTCCCAATTCGGCCAGGTAATTGGATTTGGAATTTCATATCAAAATCACATATCGGGAGACCAAATTGAGGTTTCTATTTGAACATTTTGGTTTGTAGTTGATGTTTGGACCTTGGAGATAGTTTGTTGGTTAATCTGGTTGAGAAGCATTTAATTTGATTAAACAATAGATGATTAGCTTCGAAAGGCTGGGAAAGGTTGGAGATTGGAGAGCTTGATGGCAGAAGGAAGCAGTAGCCATAGGAGGAGTGGGTTCTCCCCCGGGCTGGCTGTGTTGTTGTCTGGTGATGAAGCTAGGGTTAGCCCCCAGAAGTCGCACTTGGTATCCTACCATGATGAGATTGGGCACCAGGCTGTTGAAAGGACGATAGAGCATATCTTTGATCTCCCTCACAAGTCGGTGGTCCGGCCTCCTGGACTAATTGATGAAGGCTTTGTGCGCTCGGTATTGTGGAAGCAGGCAACAAAGTTTGATCATGGTTGGGACAAAGATAGCTGTAAGTACAATGACAGCATCTTGATTGTGGATAAAGGTGCGGGGCAAACAAAGGTTGTTCTTGATGAGTCGAGCGTTTGTGGTAAGTTCAAGAGCATTCGGGAACCTTTGATTGTTGAGAGCTCTGCACCGTTCAGCAGTGCTAGGGCTAATGCCTGCGTGTGGAAGGGCAAGTGGATGTATGAGGTGACCCTGGAGACTTCTGGAGTTCAGCAGCTTGGATGGGCTACCCTCTTGTGCTCCTTCACTGATCAGAAAGGCGTTGGTGACACTGATGATTCATATGCATTCGATGGCCGGAGGGTGAATAAATGGAACAATGAGCCAAAGCCATATGGGCAGCCTTGGTCAGTAGGGGATGTGATCGGTTGCTGCCTCAACTTGGATGCAGGAGAGATCAACTTCTACAGGAATGGGACCTTTCTTGGTGTTGCATTTGATGGGATTCGAAAGGTGGGCCTTAGGAACGGCTACTATCCTGCAATCTCTCTCTCAGAAGGTGAGCGTTGCCATCTAAACTTTGGCTCACATCCATTCAGGTATCCTTTAGATGGGTTTGATCCAATCGAGGCACCACCACGTTCTTGGATGTTTGTGGCATATCTTCTTAGATGTTTGTTCCGACTGCTAGAAGTTCAAAATCTGGAGAAATCTGAATCAGCTTACTTTGAGAAACTAAGGAGGGTCAAGAAATTTGCACCATTACAAGAACTGTTTAAACCAATTTCAGAAGGGATATGTGCAGAGTTTTTCAGTGCTATTGAAGGAAGCCAGGGGTGTCTTGAGTATATTGCTTGGGGATCCTTCACCACTCTTCTTATAGATGTTTTCAGGGCACGTGAGCCACATGATTTCTTATGCCTTGATCGGGTTCTTGACCTTTTTCTTCAGTTCCCAGGGTGCTCTTCATTATTGCAGGAGCTCACTGTGGCACTTTCTTGTATGTGCAAAGCTGCATCACTTGTGTTGACAGAATGCCCATATTCTGGATCATATCCATTTTTAGCGTTGGCTTGCCACATTCTTAGGCATAAAGATGTAATGTATCTATGGTGGAAGTCAGAAGATTTTGCATTCTCGTTTGAAGGGTTTCTCACAAGGAAGATTCCAAACAAGCAGGACTTGCAGTGCCTTGTACCTTCTGTTTGGTGGCCTGGGTCTTCTGAGGATGAAGTTAGCATGACATTGTCGATGACAACACTCTCCGATGCAATTAAGAAGGTGAATTTTTCCTCGCCTCTCTAGCTACACAGGGAGATTTTTTACTGTTAGATGACATTTCTCCTCATGAAAATCAGGAATTCCATGATGCTTAGAGAAGATTTTTTTTTTCAACTGTGTGAACTTCTGACATAATGATATGCTACTGCGATAATTTATATTCTAGCATCACAAAAAATTCCAGCCTGATTCTGATTCTGATTCTGCATTCATTTGTTTGTTTCCTTGAATTGTTCTATTATCTGTCTTGACTCTTGGATATCCATGCTACACCATTTGGTGTTTTGATTTGCATGGTGTATTGTTGTTGGCCTAGTTGTTCTGACTGCGTTGTTGTTGTTTCTTAGTTTTCTCAGTGAATTGCTGTCATGGGCGCGGACTAGACCATCAAGTGGGGCGCAAGCTATCACGCACATGAATTAATGTTCGCGCACATGAATAGCACCTGTGGTACTGTAGCAAACATGCACTGTTTATGCCGGGCCCGTGGGTGCATTAGTAGTTGGGAAATACGAAATAGAGATAAGAATAGTTAGTTTTCTTGTTTGTTGAGTTCAGGGATCAAAATCCCGATCGGAACCGGGTGAACAGTAACCAGCCGGAATTTTTCAAATTCAAATTTACGTTTATGACTGCATAATGCATTTTCTAGGTTGGTTTAGGCTTTTTTTATGCTAGATTACCTATTGTATGAGCTAAATATGTTTGAATTATTGTTCCGGCCGGTTTATACTTCATATGAGCTAAATATGTTAGATTACGTATTGTATGAGCTAAATATGCTAGATTATGTATTGTATGAGCTAAATATGCCATTCATTAAACACTTTCTAACTAATATTTGTATTATTCCAATTGCTAATTACCCATAACTGGTTTTCTCTGCTTTTTCCGGTTTTTGTTCCGGTTTTTCCAAGCGGTTTTTCTGGTTTTTGGGCTGTAACCGGTTTTCAAAATCCGCAATTCAAAATTCAGTTTTCGAACTTCGTCCAATTTCCCCCCGGGTTTTCCGGTAACCGGCCGGTTACCGTTACCGGCTTCCAACCGGGATTTTGATCCTTTGTTGGGTTTACTTCCTTATAGATATATCCATCTATTAGAGATATGTTTCTTTAGAACTAGAGATTGTTTCTTATGATTCAAGTCGAGCCATTTCTATAAAAAGGACAACATTGTATCTTTTTGGATCAACTAAGAAATATATCAAGAGTTCCTAGTATCTCCCATCTCCCTGCCCTTGTGGTGCGTCCGCCGCTCATTGGCATGGTCACGCTGCTTGGGTTCAGGGCCATCTAATCCTAGCACATGACAATTGTATTGTTATAACTGGATAGTTGTTGTTTCCGTGGGTTAGTGAACTTCTCTCTGCTACCTTTTTTCCCCTTTACTTATACATTGTCTCTATTAATTTAAAGTTTTACGCTTTCTTTTATTGGGGATTAGCCTTTTAAATTTTAACTAAAGATATGATAGGTTGTAAATAGTTGGAACTCTCTCCCCCCTCCCTTTCTCCCTCTTTTATATCTATTTGTAATAGTTTGCATGACATTGTCTTTTGCAGATTGAGGAGATGCACCGTGAACTTTGCAGCTTGGTAATATGCTTTGTTCCACCAGTCTCTCCCCTTCAGCTTCCAGGATCTGTGTTTAGGTCATTTGTACAAAGTTCAATACTAAAGGCTAGAGGTGGAGATCATAGGATGGTTGTCAATGGGACTTTCAACAACACTGTGCTTGTCTCATTGTACACTGTAATCCTCCATTTGTTGTCTGAAGGATTTTCTATGGATTCTTCTGGGTCTGCATCATCCTCTAGAATGAACTGTGGGAATGGTGTTGGATTTCTTCACAAAGGTGGAAAGCGAAGGTTTCCCACACAGTTATTATTCAGGAATGATGCCTATTATAGCGTAAGTCCTAGAATCGGTGGATCAGTAAGTCACCTGTTGATGTTTCACCAAGTTGATACCAAGGAAGATGAAGTACAGTGGGATGAAGGCTGCATGAATGATGATGAGACACAAGTAACACACACTACAGTACAGAAGCCTTGTTGCTGCTCAATCACAGATGCCACTGTTGGCTTAAGATTGAAAGAGAATGCCAAGTACATACCATCAACTTCAAAAGGTCCATGCAAGCCTATGCCTGAAAGATCTGCTCATGTTGCTGCTGAGTGCAGTGGGAGAAGTCTGGGTGCTGAGATTGAAGACAAACCTAGCACAAGTGCTCAATCAGAAATTGAATATGGATACCAAGCACTGCACACTTTTGAAAGCATGCCAATGACAAATCAATCTTCTTCAGAAGCTTTAAAAGAAGAAGAGCTGCTTGATGTTATGCTGTTGTTATATCATTTGGGCATTTCACCAAATTTTAGGCAGGCAAGTGATGTTTATTTGATATTCTCTTGAATTGGACAAACACATGCATGCTGCAGCAATGATCCATACTTTGCTTCCATGGAGATTATCATGACCTGCAAACTAGACGACATGCTGTTCCTAACTACTATCTGCAGAAAGTTGACTTAATTTCATGCATTTGCATGTGCTCAACCCCAGGAATTTAGGCATGCATGTGCTTTGCAAGTGTGTGTGTGTGTTGCTTGGCCAACATATGCGAATTTTCTAGATGATGGCTTCACTTTGTGCGATACTTGAACATTGGGTCCAGATGTGCAAGTATTTAGTTGTTGTTCATTGACTTTCACCCTTTCAGACAAAATGAATCACACGACCCTAGGTCCCTAGCCAGTCTATTTGCCAGCACTACTTACCCATTGATACCCATCAGTGCACTAGGATATTTGTATATTCTGCTTTATATTATGGTACTGACTTAAGTTTGTTCTGTCCAGGCATTCTATTTCATGTCCCAGCAGTCGCAATCCATTTCTTTACTAGAAGAAACTGATAGGCAGATAAGAGAAAAATCATGCCCTGAGCAAGTAAGACGTTTGAAAGAAGCCCGGAACAGCTATCATGAGGAATTGGTGGATTGTGTCAGGCATTGTGTTTGGTATGATTACTGAAAGGATAAACCTATTTTATTCTCTTACCATACTTTTCCATGGTAAAATGACAAAAAAAATTGTTTACTAGCAAACACTATCGGCTATAGACATGATTTTTTTAATATTACATTTGCTTCTGAAATGTTCATATTGACATATTCGCAATAGATTCAAAAGGCTGTCAGTATGTAAAAAAATGGGGGAAAATATTCTTGAAGTAGGAGCTTTCTAGAAATATTCATGATACATCATTTAGGAGCCAGCTTCTAACTTGTACAGGTATTCATTAATTTATGTTCTTTTGCTTTCCCTGTTATGAATAACAATTGTGCAAGTTGCAGCAGGACAGTCTGTACAGACTGATGCAGTCATTTTGTAGGCTAGGGAGTTAACCTGTTGACTTGTGTTATGGTGCATGCAGGTACCGTGCCACTCTTTTTTCTTCATGGAAGCAAAGGGGAATGTATGCAACCTGCATGTGGGTTGTGGAGCTTCTTTTGGTCCTCAGTGATTCAGATTCCATTTTCCACTACATTCCTGAGTTCTATGTGGAATCACTGGTAGGTTTGATGTGTCCTTTAGCAGCCAACTTGGCTATTTGCATCGAAACAATCTACTCAAGAGAAGTCTCAAGTGGATATTTTTGTTGTTTGTGCAGGTTGACTGTTTCCATGCTCTGCGAAGGAGCGATCCTCCTTTTGTCTCACCTGCAGTATTTCTTAAGCAAGGGCTAGCTTCATTTGTATGTACCAAAGCATCTTCTTACTTCTTGATCCACCTTTCTTGCTATAAAACCTAATTACACCCATCATTCATAACCTTACAATCCTGTAGTACTAATGTTTGGATGACTGAAGAAATTGATGTAAATTTGGAAATGGTCTTTGTTTGTTTACATTCAATGGCAAAATTGTGAGCTCGAATGTGCATAATAGGAGCGTTTTGTGTTTTCCTTCGTTTCACTATATGCTGCTCTCTTTGGAAAATATTGCAGAGAACAAAAAAATACTTCAACTGATAGTTGAGCCAAGTCATGGGCAATTTTCTGATGTGTGTTTAGCATGCTCTTCAGTGTTTCAGTATTATGTAAGAGTTCTATTTTCTTATTAATAGGTCACTCTTGTCGTCAAACACTTTGATGATCCAAGGATAGTGAGTGCAGACTTGAAAGATCTTCTTCTTCAATCAATATCAGTCCTTGTACAATACAAAGAATTCATGCTTGTATTTGAGAACAATCGAGAGGCTATAAATAGAATGCCAAGATCACTTCTGTCAGCTTTTGATAATAGATCATGGATACCTGTTACCAACATACTTTTCCGGCTCTGCAAAGGTTCAGGATTTGCTTTGTCTAAGAATGCCGAATCTTCATCATCTGCGACTTTCCAGGTCTTTTTAATATTATGGCTTCTGTTTTAATTCTATTCAATCTTCTATTACTGTTGAGTGTATGTTACTGTGTGATTGTATGCGAACTATCTATTTGATCTTTTGGCTTTTTTGCTTTGAAGGTTCTACTCAGGGAAACATGTATTCATGAACAAGAATTGTTCTTATCCTTTCTCAATCGACTTTTCAACACACTTAGTTGGACTATGACCGAGTTCTCCATGTCCATCCGAGAGATGCAAGATAAGCACCAGGTTGATTATTCTTTTGTATTTTCCTTATCTTTACTAATATAAAAGAATGAGTTGGTGGTGGTGATGGTCCGTTTACCATCCCACCACCCCTCCAACTCCAGGCGGACAAGTGTGTCCCGGTTGTCAGCCACTTTTGTATTTCCTTATCTTTACTAATATAAAAGAACGAGTTGGTAGTAGTGATGGTCCGTTTGCCATCCCACCACCCCTCCAACTCCAGGCGGACAAGTGTGTCCCGGTTGTCAGCCAACAACCCCATCCCATATTGTACATTGTTAGAACTTGCTACCTAGAAACAAATGTTTAGTTGTTCTTGACATGTTTCAAGTATATATGTTTAGTTACTTGGAGGAAGAGCTATATTTATTATCAGAGTGACTAAATAACACTGGTATTTGCTCCTTGCAAGAAAATGGTGAAGGACATGTTAACCATATTCCGCTACAACTTGTGGGCACTCAATTAAATATAAAAAAATCGCTAACATTTGTTTTTTAAAATCCGTAGCTACGCATGGGTGTTCAGCTAGTTGGTGTAGAACTTCCACTGTGTGTTGATTGATGCTAGCTTGTAGTGCTTATGTTCCTTAACATTGTTGACTTACGTAATAGTGTAATACCATGCCAGCTCTTTTTCACGTGACAAAGTGCATTCTGAAAACTGAAAAGCATCTTGCTTGGAAATACAGTCATACAACATTGAATTTTCTTGATAGGGATCAATTTCAGTAATTTGTTTGTTCCCGGTAATTTTTTCAATAGGATTTATTACAAGAGGGAAAAATATATATATTCGTTCTTTCCTCTGGTGTGGTCATGCAACTATGAAATTATAACCAATTTATTCTATTTTCAGGTTGCTGATTTGCAGCAAAGAAAGTGCAGTGTTATTTTTGATATATCATGTAGTCTTGCAAGGATTTTGGAATTCTGCACCAGAGAGATTCCTTATGCATTCCTCATGGGACCAGATATGAATCTGCGGAGGTTGACTGAATTAATTGTCTTTATTCTGAACCACATCATATCAGCAGCTGATGCAGAGTTCTTTGACATGTAAGTGCACATCTTAATCTGTAAGTTTCTGAAAAATATGAAGGGAGTGGTTCAATGTCCTCACCGAAAGTCTGAAAATTAGCTTGTGCTGTAGTTCTTGTAAGTTGGAGTATGATCTTTGAAAGCTATTCAATTTAGTGAGCTCAGAACCTAAAATGCATTGCTGCCACAATTCATTTGAGCTGACTCAGTTGAGTATGAATCATCGTGCTTATATCTTTGTAGCTCTTCCTTTATATTTTACAGTAGACCCAGGATGCTTCCTTCATTCAGCTAGTAATATTTGTTGTAGAAAAGTAAATGTACATTGTGTTAACCAGTCAAAACTTGTGTCAGGACACTAAGGCGGCCAGGGCAGCATCAAGAAAAAACAAATCGTACTATGATCTTGGCTCCTCTTGTTGGCATTATCCTCAATCTTATGGAATGCAGCAGCACATCAGGCCATAGGGAGTTAAATGATGTGATTGCGGTGTTCACAAGCATGGATTGCCCTGCTACAATTCATTTTGGGTTGCAGTACCTACTGAGCTACAACTGGGTTAGATTTCTTATTTATCATATTTGGTCTCCTTAGATTTGCTTGGTTATTACTAATAAGTACTATCGTTCTCATCGATCAGATAAAAAGAATTTTTAGAGTTAGATAAAAAGAATTTTTAGAGTTAGATTTGCTTGGCTATTATTATTATTTTTTGTTCTATAATTTTCTGTTGTCTGCTTGATATTTTGCTAACATGGTGTTTCAATATGCATATATCTTTCTAAGAGCAATGTCCTCCGAGGGGATGCGTCCCTTGCGAAGCTAGCGCAGCTTGAAGAGTTCTCCCATTACTTCAGACGCATTACATTGTCAGTGGATGGTGAAGAGCAAGGTTTCAGCATTGGCGGTGAGGAAGAAGAGGGCAACTGTTGCATTTGCTACAACTGTGATTCAGATGCAACATTCGAGCCATGCCATCACAAGTCCTGCTTCGGCTGCATAAGCAGGCATCTCCTGAACAGCCAAAGGTGCTTCTTTTGCAATGCAGTAGTAACTTCCGTTACCAGGATAGCTGATTCATGAATGACACTCCACTCATGGCCACCTTTGGGCTTCGGCATCGTCACTAGGAGAAAGATCATGCCATTGACTTGTCTATCCATTTTGCTCGATTGGAGGCCCAGACGGCCTGAAGTTCTTTCCTTTGCTTTCCTGGAAGACTGCATTGCCATTGTGGTAATGTCAGAAAGGTCAATCTTCTCCCTTGTGTAAAGGTAATAGTAAAAAAGACTCAATAACAGGATCGCAGAAGGAGGTTTCTGTACAAGGTGGGAAGCCAGTACCACCGAAAGGATTCAGAGAATCACGAAATTTTTGTAGGTTTTAGCGAAATTCCACAATGTAAATACGAGATATGAAACAAAGAAAGGGGTGGTCAGATCAACATCAACCTTTGTAATTAGCTAAAATAAAAAAGAAGTCTAGATGCTTTATATCGGAGAGAGCTCTATTTTTTTTCTTCACATCACGGCGTAGCCCCCAGAGTGAATAAAGTCTTCTGTTTGTCCTTCTTGTAAGAAGCAGGACGCTCGCGATTGTAATACTTCATGTCAGGGATCAAGGAGTAGCAAGGTTTCAAAAGCTAATTCCCCCAATTGTATCTGGCTTTTTTGGATTGAAGCTTATTAAGTAACCTCTTCTCTGTCCGGACGCATTCGCCGTACGCTGTGTCAACTTTTTGCCTCGTCCGTAACTAAGACGGGAAATCGAATCTACGTAATCTAAAGTCAGAAGCGTATTATGGGAAGACGTATTTCTGTTCTTTTTCGCGAGGCTGTGAAGACGTATTTCAGGGGCTTCTCAGTTCTCACGGCACCGTCCACGTGCCAGAGGCGCCACGAGATGACGAGAGGCAGCGGCTTGTCCCGTGATCCGACGATCATATCCGCGCCGCCAGGTCCCGTGCTCCTGCAAAACTCCATTGATGTGGCGCGCGAAGAAGTTATGGCCAAAGAAGGTTATCGCATTCTATGGCGAAAGAAGGACCTGTTTGGTACAGCTTCTACTCACAGCTTCTCAATCAATTCTCATCGCATCAAACACCGATTCTCAAACCACTGATTCGACTCCGATTCTCAAAATGAACTAGCAAGGAGAAGCCTTCCGTAGATTCTCGTGAGAATCCAACATTGGAAAACAAAAATACCCCTTGAAGTTACTAGTATTTACCCGCCACTGCCATCGAACTACCCGCCCATCCAGCGCGCAGCCCCCTACCCCCACGAGCGAATCGTTTCGCGAGCGAATCATCTCCAAGAGCTCTCGCGACGGGCGATTTCTTCCGCACGCCGCCTCCGGCCCCTCGTGCACCGCCTCCGGCACCTGATGCGCCGCCTACGCCCCCTTGTGCACCCCCCGCCGGTCCTCCACTTCTCCGCCGCCGTCCTCGGAGTGCGCCACCACCGACCCCGAAAACCCTAGAGTCCCTCGTTCCCAACCTTCTTCGTCGCCGCCGTTTCCCGAGCACCACCGGCCGGCACCTGTGAAGGTAAGGTTGGCATCCGGCCGTCCCCCTTGCCAAGGGCGGACCCTCCCTTAGGGCATGCTTGGGCGGCCGCCCGAGCTCCCCTCCGGCGCGGAGACACCCCCCCTTCCAGGCGACGGCGGGGCGGCGAGCGAGGGCATACGGCGAGGGAGCGCAACGCGGGTGGCGGAGGAGAGGCGGCACCCGCAGCAGGATGGGCAGACGCTGCGCCTCGTCCACCCGTCTATCCTCTGGGTGGTCGTTGAGGCCAGCAAGCCCACCCCCGAGGCCGCGGCGGCGCTCCGCCACTCCGCCGTCATGCACCAGCGGCCCGCCCTTCGTCGTGCTCCGGGCCGATATGGACGTGCTCCCTATGCAGGTCGCTACCTTCTTCTTTGCCTTCCCCTGCCATTTCTTGCTCTGCTTTACTGTCATCGCGTCTTGGCTTTTCTGCGGGTAGAGGAAAAAAATTCTTGGTCGGGTTCCAGTGCGGCTTGTGAAAGCTTGTGTTTGAGATGTCATGTACTCATGTTTCAAATTTGGAGGATTCAGGTAAGGGGAGAGGAGCAGCAAAATTTTAGAGAACCTGTGTTGGACTCTTGAACGGTATCACAGGAAGCAGTCCAAATCTCAGGGGTGTGCAATATTTGAAGTCAAAAGCATGTATATCTATGAAATTGGGTGCAGAGCAATGCAAACTAAGGGTCATCAGGTCTGGATGACTGGATATGAAAATGGTATATTAGCAATTTGAGTCTGGATGGATGATCGAATCTACTAATTTATCCATGAATGTGTGGGTGTACTTGGTTGTGCTTCTGTAAAGTTTAGATGAGTAGTTCAATTGCTCAAGGCTATTCCTTACGGTCAAATTGTCAACTTAACCAAAAACAAAATGTATTGAGTTTTTAACATTCTATTGCGCAATGAATTCTTGAAAAGTTTGCATGTATTGACTCTGATGTTATTCACATTTGAGATGTTGTACTGTTATTTCAAATAACATGAATTCCTGAAAAGTTTTATCATCTGACTCTGATGTTATGAATTCCTGTCATAATGTTATACCTTGTTTAATGGTAATTGCACTTTGTAATGATCTGGGGGATTTTTAAATAGCATCCTCAAATGAAGCATCAAGAACTGATGTAGGGCTGGGCTGATCAAACTGTGCACTTGCTTCTCAAGCAGTATAAATAAGTTAGATATGTGCTCTTCTTGGCAATTGCTTTGTGCTCATCTCAAGCTTCCTCTCTCACTGCATACAAGTCCCTGAGGTTGCAAGAGATCGAGAAGATCAAGATGTCCTGCAGTGGAAGTTGCAACTGCAGTTCAAGCTGCGGCTATGTTTATCATCTACCGATGATCTCGAATATGTTGTTCATGTGTTGTCAAGCTAAACTGTGTTCAGAGGTAGCACCTAGTTAATTTTGAGCGATTTCACTGATTTTTAGTGACAAGAAGTACATACCCTTCCATATTGTTTTCTCTTTTTGCTTCAAAGCTATAAATTTGTAACAGCTGCTTCAGAATGGTAGCAGCTGATGAGTCCGGTGAGGCTGGGCATGGCTGCAACTGCGGCTCCGGCTGCAAGTGCAACCCCTGAAACTGCTAAGGAGACGGTGTGATGCCTCGAGTCTGTGTGTCTGCCAGACTCTGCATTTATGTTACTGTAATGCTGTCGCTTGTGAAGCCAGCAGTTTGTGTATCATGTATCGACGGCTTGTGGAGTTGTGAACCGACGGCTTGTGGAGTTGTGAACTTGTGATCAAAGCTATTGTGTATCAACTATCAGTGTGTACTGTGAATGTGATGCAATGGTTTTGAGTGAAATATATAAGCCGGTTGGCCTCTGCACTTTCATCTCCAATTTTTTGCTTCTTATACGCAGTTGTAATCCATCATTAAGTGTAAATGCAATGTAACCTAGCATTGCGTATAGATACAACGTATATACATTCACATGGTCTAAACAAATTTATAAGAAAATTTTTATAATTTGTGTACAAATACATATGAGAAAGACACAAATACAATTGAATTATTATAACCAGGGGTAACATGGTTTATTTGCTTCTAATCCTCCCTCATATGGTTTTTGGAGCCAACCTACCAGCCAAACGCTTTCAACAGCCAGCTTCAGATTCTCAGAGAAGTGGATTCTCATAGAATCAGGAGCAGAATTTGAAAAATGAGAATCTGGAGCTCTACCAAACAGGACCAAGGTGATAGGAGTACGGCGTTTTTCCAGGCTAAAGCGCCTGAGAGGGCACGACAGAATAAGATTAAATCGCTCCTTAGAGAGGATAGACCTTTGTGTATGGATCAAGCCGGTTTGGAGATTATGGCTACTAATTTTTATGACTCTTTGTTTACAGCCCAGGCCGATACTGATCCGGATGAGGTGGTACATTTTGTACCTCGCAAGCAGTGGCCGAGCTAGTATAGGCATATGGGGTATAGTTGTACCCTTATTTTTTTATAAAAAAATACATGTTATATATACATGTAATAAATTTTTGTACAGTCAATGACATTTGTGATTATATGTAAGTGTTAGATTATATATTAGCATATAGAATTGTATAAATTATGTATTATGTAGAATTAGAACGATTAGTAGTGAGTTAGTCAATCAGTCTCGAGTTAGTAGAACTACATGTTACCTAAGTTTGCACCTCCATCTTGAAAATCCTGGCCCCGCCATTGCTCGCAGGGTGACTGACTTAGGAGATGAATGGCCTTCTATGTGCTCTGATCACGGATGAGGAGACTGAGAGGGCCCTTTTCATGATGGGACCAAACAAAGCTCCGGGTCCGGACTCCTATAAGAAGGTGGAACAAGGAGGTCGTTCGTGCTAATTTGCTTGTTCCCGATGTCCAAAGGGTCTTATCTATGGATTTGCATCCTCTGCCATCCCGTAAGCAATGTCACGGTGCTACAGCCCTCGGTAGAAACGACGAGGGTTTCTTTGCCTGGGCGGGTGAGAAAAATGGGTTGTATTCAGTTAAATCTGCTTATCGCCTTCTGATTATGGAAAATAATGTTTTGATCGCTTCAACTTCTTTTGGGGAGCCAAATCCAGTTTGGAGACGAATTTGGAAGGTGCCAGTTACGCCGAAGGTAAAAGGATTCTGCTTTTGATCTCATGGTGGTGGCACGTTCTGAGATAAAACCAGTCATAAAAAATGTTGAACATTGGCCACGGCCTCCAGAGGGTGTCCTGAAGGAACCTTGATGGAGATTTCAATGGAAAATGAGCAATCTGGTGTGACCGGTGTTGTTGTGCGAGACGTCGACGACGAGTTGATCCAGATAGCCCAGACAAATTGGTATGGCCATGTATCGACTATCGAAGTGCTTTGGATGCAGAAGCGTTGGCTCTGCGTGATGGAGCTAGGCTTGCGGTGGCGGGCCATTTTGAGAATGTGATCCTGGAGACAGGTTATCTTGCTTTGGTCATTCTTTGGAAGAATCGACAACACCGTCGAGCGGAAGTTAAACCAATTCTTGATGAAGTTCAGGAGCTTAGTAGGGTTTTTGTGTCTTTTTCTTGTGTCTTTTGCTCGGAGATCGGCAAATGTTGCAGCCCATCTCTGTGCAAGACAAATCTCGGTAGGCAATGATCCGTGTGTGTGGTTACAAGCACCGGATTCTTATGTAATTGCCTAAGAGATGATTGTAATCCTACTATTAATCAATGAATAAAGCTCTGATTCACACACACACACCCAAAACACAGGACCAAAGTCACCAAATCAACTTTGTTGCCATTAACAGATGCGGTAACAGATGGTATAACATTGACGCGAGAATTCATATGTGCGGATGTGCGCCTTCCATTATTCGTATACGGCAATCGCCACCTCAGCTCGTGTTGCCAACGTCGAAATTCATCTGAGTAGGTTGTCGCGTGATGCTGCTGTTACCTACTAGGGTCTAGGAAACTTTAGGATAACGACCTTTAAAGCGACGGAAACTGCTACCTCACAGCCGGATCCGTGGCGCAATGGTAGCGCGTCTGACTCCAGATCAGAAGGTTGCGTGTTCGATTCACGTCGGGTTCAAAATCCCGATCCATTACGGGTTCTATTTTTATTTAACCTTTGTTCTCTTTTTATTTATACCTTTGTTATTTTTGGGCCCTCAGTTTTTCTCTCCAAACATAAAGGCCCAACCCAATACGTAAAACAACCAGCGAACAACAAGATAAAGCCCAACCCATTTTCTTCCCTAAACTGGTAGGCCCACCGTAAATAGGCCCAGTGGCCTGAGTCGGCCACTTCCGAACCAAAACCCCTCGATGCCTGGCACGGCCCGTTGGCCCAGGCATGGCCCGAGGTGCCGGCGCGCTATGCCTGGGCCAGACGTGTTCTGACCACAGACCGACACTGCACGACTTGATTAGTGCCTGGGCTAATCGTGTTGTTCCGAGTGGCCCATTTGGCCACGACTAGTTGGCTGCTTCCGAACCAACGTGTGATCCTTTAATCGGAGGACAGAATCTTGCTCGGTTGATCGGCTTCGCCAGGTGTGCGAGCAGTCGCCTGGGTCGATCCCGGGTGTCTTACCATTTAAACCATTTCAGTGGTTTAAATGAATAATACATGAACACGTTGATATATTCAGTGGTTAAAATGTGTATCCGCTCTATAAAATTCAACTCTCACTTTAAATTAAACGTGTATTTAAAACACATTCACGTGTATGTGCGTGTGTGCCTAAATACATCCCATGTGTACTCTGGAAAAAACCAAAATCCCTTAACCCACTTCACTAACCTTTTCCATCTCTCTCCCTCCTCTCCCGCATCCACAGGGACGTAGCCGCGCGAGCGAGCAGCAGGCGAACCGTCCCGAGGCCGAGCCCCCTCCGCGAGCCGCAGCCATGGCGACCGTCATGCAGAAGATCAAGGACATCGAGGACGAGGTACTGCAACCACAGCCTCCAGTGATCCATCGCGATGGCGAATAGATTTGACGCTCGCGATTAGTAGTGGTAGTCTGTGGGGTGGGGGATGTTAGGGTTTCGTTTGCCTAGTTTCGAATTGAAATGGTCTTGAATGCTGATTCGTTGTGGTTGTGATACGCGCTGCTTCTGCGGTTCGATTTGTAGATAGATTGGTTTGGGGGAGCTATGATAGATTCCAAGTAGCAGGAGCTTAGGTTATTTAGTATTGATTTTGAACTGTTAGGTTTCACTGCGAGCAGCGTGCGATGTGCTTGATGCGGTGGGAGGTGGTTTGTTCATGTAGCTTTGAGCTTGTTTGAGCTGCTCTTTATTCGATGGGTTGGATTCTAAACCATAGTTCCTAGACTTGTGCTTGATGAAGGTTGGGGACTAGCGAGACTTGGGTGGCATTTTAGTCTTCGTGGCTGGTTTTTATTTTATTAGCTGCAGATTGAAATGAGTTGGGTGAAAATTTCTTTGAGTTGAGTGTTGAGATGCATTCTGTTGTTTGTGATTTGAATTGTAGATTTACAGTAGCTGATCTAATAGGGAGATTTAGGTTAAGTAGAGTTGTGATTTGAAACGTCAGGGTGGTGGTTTCATCAATTGGGATTTGATGACTGAGAGTTGTGATTTGAAACGTCAGGGTGGTGGTTTCATCAATTGGGATTCGATGACTGAGCTCTGTGCTCATTCTTGAGACACAATATTACTTGTGATTAGAGGACCTTTTTGTTGCTCGTGAAGTGTCATGATTGAGATGCCCTGGAACTGATGCAGCTAGGGCATTGAATTTAGGATTAAGTACATTGTCCGATCCCTCAACTTTTGCCCTAGTTTAAAATTCGTCCTTGAAGTTCAATACCGGATACAACGCGTCCTCCAAGTATCAATACTGTGCAAAAACCGTCATGTTTTCCTTTGGAGACCGGTTTTGTGCCACGTGGAAAAAATAAATATTTTTCTCTGCCACCTGTGTGTCCACGTGGCGAACACCTTCTCCACGTTCTCTCTCCCCTCTAATCTCACCGCCGAACACATCTCCTGCTCCAGGCTCTTCTCCCAACTCCTCATCTCCCATCCTCCTCCCTCCTGGATCCCTTCGCTCCATGGCCTTCTCCTCCCGGCGCCTTCTCTCTGCGCGCGCCGCTCTAGCCTGGCCGGCCCGCCGCCGCTCTAGGCTGGCTCGCCGCCGCCGCCTCTTCTCTCCCTTGGCTCGGCTATGGCCCCGGCTGGCGGCGTTGCGCTGGCCGCCGGCATCCTCTCGCGCCCGGCCGTGCTCGCCTCCTCCGCCCGTGAAGCCCTCTAGCTCGGCCAGCCAGCGTCGCGGCAGCTGCCGCGCGCCCGCGCGCCTCGGCCCCGCACTGGTCCACTCGCTCCACCCGGCTCCTCGCGCGCGTGGGTGGCGTCGCCTCGACCCCAATCGCCGGCCGTGGCTTGCCGCCACCGACTTCGGCCGCGCGTGTCGCCCACCAGATGCGCTGCCGCCGCCGCGCCGCCCACCTCCACCTCCCACTGCTGCGGCCCCGCTATGCCTCCATCTCTCGAGCTCCTCACTCAAGGCCTCCAAGAACCTCGCCACCTCAAGTCCTCCAACCCCAACGCTGCCGCCTTCCTCTCGCGCGGCCGTCGCCCAGGCGCGGTTCGAGTCGGGAGCCGTGAGAAGGCGGGATGCGTGGGAGGCGTGGAGGCGAGGCGAGAAGAAGCCGCGCCACGGCGCAGCGGAGGCAGAGGCGAGGATGAGGCGGTCCGAGGAGGCGAGGCGAGGTGGGCGATCTGGGACGGGGAGGCGAGCCGCCCAACGCCAACACAGACGGCGTGTCATAATCTTGGCGAGGCGAGCGGCGCCGAGATAACCTTTCCTGGTTTGCTTCTTCCCCAATTCCTCCACTGTTGCTCCCTGGTATTCTTTGCTCCAGCCGAAGGTTCTCATGGCATCTCCTCCCTCTGCTCCAGGCTCTTTGCTTCTTCTCCTTCCTCATGCTTCTTCATTTCCTTTCTCCCGCTTTTGCTACTGTTAGTGCTCCTATGGCGCCACCTTCCTCCAGTGCTGCCGCCGGCTCCTTTCCGGTGCCGCTCGCCTCCAGCTCACCAGGCGCTCCTGTGCGCATGCGCCCGTGCCCGGCTCGGCTCACCGGTGCCGCTCGCCCCC
Source organism: Ampelocalamus luodianensis (assembly GCA_036346255.1). Classification (NCBI taxonomy): domain Eukaryota; kingdom Viridiplantae; phylum Streptophyta; class Magnoliopsida; order Poales; family Poaceae; genus Ampelocalamus; species Ampelocalamus luodianensis. Next base: position 4,785,555 of record CM070630.1, on the reverse strand, counting down.
TCGGCCCTGCTCTCTCGCACCCTGCCGGATTTTGGACGTGCAACTCAATCAACCACTTGCCAGTCCCAGCGTGGACGCTACGGTGGCACGAAACCGGCTTATTTGGACCACGTGGCACAAAACCGGTCTCCAAAGGAAAACATGACGGTTTTTGCACGGTATTGATACTTGGAGGACGCATTGTATCCGGTATTGAACTTCAGGGACGAATTTTAAACTAGGGCAAGAGTTGAGGGACAGACAATGTACTTAATCCTTGAATTTATTAGTTGGTGTTGATAATGTCAAGGTGGTGGGATTCAGTGATAATCCACTATAGTTGATCTGCATCTTTATTTCTTGTGATTGATGGTTGGAGCCGTTGGATTAGCTTGCTTATGGCTGTGATCAAAAGCTGCAGATTTTAGGTGACTACCAGACCAGTACATAGACTGCTTAATTGCATCGTGCATTTCATGGTGATGATTTAGTACCATGGTTGTCCTTGATTGAACTCTGATAGGTTTTATAATTCATAGTGATATGTTTAGTTACTATCTTGGTTTGTGATTAACAACAATCAAATAGTTGTTATGTCATGTGAGAAACTGAGAATTGTTTCTCATGTACGCATCTTGCTGAGCTGCTCTTACTTTCTGATTCCTGTGCTGATGTTATTTGCTTTTCTTTGACTTGACAGATGGCAAGGACGCAGAAGAACAAAGCCACCGCACACCATCTTGGTCTTCTGAAGGTGATTTGAAGTTGAACTTCCTGCATCTTTATTTCATAATAATTATCTGTTATCCATGATATCTCATGCGATTGTCTCAAAATCCTAAGAAACTTGCTTATGAACAGTTTAGCTATTTCACAATTCACAATAATTTATGCCTTCATATTTGTGCTGTATACAGTAAATACCTCACCTTACTTCATGTCCAGCCATATGGCGGTGTCATAAGTTTTAATATGGATTATCAGCCTCATATGTGTGATGAATATTGTTGATTTGATTAAATCGGATAGCATGTCTATATGTTCCTTGCAAGCTTCAAGAAAGCGCTAGGCGCTAGTCCGGCGGTGGACCGGCGCCTAACGCCTAGGCGGCCGACTAGCCTACACCGATAACCCATGCCAGAGAGTAGTATTCGCCGCACTGGTCCACTCGGCCCAACTATCTATTGCAACCTCTATCGGCCCACTCGGCCCAACTATCTATCCGCCGCAACCCCCACTACTCTGCCCTCTGCCTCCTCCTCGCCACCGCCGCCTCCCCCTTCTGCCCAGGACCCACACCTCTCGCCTCCCTCAGATGCAAGCCCAGCTCCACCACTGTCCATGCCTCCTGCTCCGCATCCTCTTTCTCTTCATCCCTGACGCCGCCTCTGTGCCTAGAGCGGCGGCGGTGCGGGAGCAGAGCGGCGGCAGCGATGACAACGACGGCAGTGCATGGTCGAGTTGTGGCAGCGATGGCGGCGGTGCCGACGGAGGTGCCGAAATCCTCCTCCGCACCCCCTTGTCTCTCTCGCCTAGGCCGCCATGCCGAGCTCCGGCTTGGACCGCCTAGGCGGGGAGGCTGCCTAGCTCACCGACTTTGCTGAAATCGCGGCGGTCGGCCGTTGCCTAGTGCCTAGGCACTGCCTAGATCCGATTTTTAGAACCTTGGTTCCTTGCATTGTGCATGAATGATGAATCTTGATTCAGAATTTTTGCATGGGGGTCTCTATCTGTGCTATGCCACAGTACTATGCTGCACTTTTGTAAGAGCTTGCATGTACAGTTGAGAAGTGCTTGAAAGGATGGGTTTCAAGTTCCATTCCCATCACCTGGTTGAATCATTCCATTTATCTGTGTGCATTTTATGCTATGCTTGATGCTAAGATTTGATACATATGATTATGAACCTGTCCTTTTGTTTATCTTATTCTTTGCTACTTGTACAGAATCTTTGTTTTACTTAGTGTTATTCCTTTGATCAGGCTAAACTTGCAAAATTACGGCGGGAGTTGCTCACTCCTACATCCAAAGGTGGTGGTGGTGCAGGTGAGGGATTCGATGTGACAAAAAGTGGAGATGCACGTGTTGGTTTGGTGGGCTTTCCTTCAGTTGGGAAATCAACATTGTTGAACAAGTTGACAGGAACTTTTTCAGAGGTCTGCCGTACTAATGCTCTTTACATTTTCATAGTTTCATTTACCAAGGTTTATTCTTACTTTGTTGCCCTCCTTTTTTATTAGACAAAAAAAAACATGTTTATACTTCCACAATGTTCGTAAGTTATACTGTCTAATCATATGAATATGCCCAAACATGATTTGAATTTGATGGGTTATCCCTACAGTGAATGTTGTTTCTATGGATCAAACCGATTGCTGCTTTTTTTTTTCTTTTTTCTTTTTTAACTTTCCTATGCATCAATCTCAAATTTTCTACCACTATTACTGTTAATTTGTTTAATGGTAATTGGGTATAGTAACACACTTTCTGCTCATTCTCTGATTCAAAAGGTTGCATCCTACGAGTTCACGACTTTAACATGTATTCCTGGAGTTATTATGTATAAAGGGGCTAAAATCCAGGTAATGATTTACTTTCAAGGAAGCTACAGCCTACAAGTTAGCCTTTGTTGTCTGAGCATGTCTGCTGTTGGTTGATAACTACAGCTCTTTTATTTCAGCTTCTAGATCTTCCAGGGATCATTGAAGGTGCTAAAGATGGAAAGGGTAGAGGCAGGCAGGTAATATGTTCAATTCTGCCAGTTTTCTCGCGCTAGTTTTGCATTGATGTTAACCTAATTGCAACAAACAAATTTTACTTTGCCTTGGGTATCGAATTGTTTGTCTGACTTGTATGAGCTTAAACTTGTCATGACATAGCATAAATGAATAGTTTATTCTTTTCTAGATTTCATGGCACTGTTAGTTTAATATTTCTGTGAACATTAAGCGGCCATTTCTTGTGGATCATCTGAGCACCCACCTCTTGTAGAAATCATCTGTTGCAGCAGCAGCAGCAAGTAATCGTTTCCCAAAAAGCCTCGGAATGGTGTACTGTATAAATCATGTTGAATGGCCCTTTAGTAATCTCTATTGTAATTTCCACTTTCTGGTTAATAATGTGCAGCTTTACTAAATATGTACTGGAAAATCAGGCGAGTAGCTAGTTATACTCTTGAAGTACTGAATGAGTTATTTATCTTGAACATGTTATGTTAAAAAAGCCTGGGAATGGTGTACTGTATAAATCATGTTGAATGGCCCTTTAGTAATCGCTATTGTAATTTCCACTTTCTGGTTGATAGTGTGCAGCTTTACTAAATATGTACTGGAAATCAGGCAAGTAGTTAGATATGCTCTTGAAGAACTGAATGCTGAATGTTCTGTTTATCTTGAACATGTTATGTGTTACAATTTAAGTGAATTTCATTTGTTCCATACATGTTTCACATGCTTTAGATATCTTCACATCCACAATACCATAGAGGCCCCCTTAATCAAACAGTAATGCAGTAATTTAGCATACTTCGGTCTAGGAATTTCTTGAAATGTTCCCTGTTCTGTGCATTAAGGAGTTCTGCCATTTTTCCTCAGTTTAATGGTTTATACTAATTTTTTTTTTCAGGTTATCAGCACAGCTAGGACATGCAATGTTATTCTGATTGTTCTTGATGCCATAAAACCAATAACTCACAAGCGTCTTATTGAGAAGGAGCTTGAGGGATTCGGCATTAGGTAAGCTTATACATTGATAGTTTTGGTGTTGACGATGTTTCAACAGTTTTTGCCAAGTGCTCGTATACCGAACTGCTAGACAGCTTGGGCATTGGTCCTATTATGATGTTCTCTTTCTTTCCCCCAAAACTTGAAAGACATCATTTATCAGCTACCTACATGATTCGGTTTAGTTTTGTTGAGAGTTGTGACAAGCGTGGCATTCATACAATTACATCAAGGGTATCCACATCTAGTGAATCATGCCAATTTCTAGATCCTCTATGGGATTGTATTCCTTCTGCTACGATGTTCCATGGTGAACTGTGTCCTTTCCTTCTTGGTCACTGGTTCATACTGTTTTGCCTGTTGAAAGAAGGCTGAGGTTTAACCTGTGTGAGTTTTGCATCAATGTTAGGTTGAACAAGACACCCCCCAATTTGACGTTCAGAAAAAAGGACAAGGGTGGCATCAATTTTACATCGACAGTAACGAACACGCACTTGGACCTTGAGACAGTAAAAGCAATCTGCAGTGAGTACAGGATACATAATGCTGATGTCTCCCTTAGATTCGATGCAACAGCAGATGATCTCATAGATGTCATTGAGGGAAGTAGAATTTACATGCCTTGCATCTATGTCGTTAACAAGATTGATCAGATAACATTCGAAGAGTTGGAAATCTTAGACAAACTTCCCCATTACTGCCCAATTAGGTGAGCATTTACTTGGCATCTTATTGTGCTTGGTTCTTTTTATTTCCCTCCAACAACTAAAACACTTCCTGCTGTTTTTATTTATTTGCTAACAGTGCCCATCTTGAGTGGAATCTCGATGGGCTTCTAGAGAAGATCTGGGAATACCTAGATTTGGTTAGGATTTACACAAAACCCAAAGGGCTGAACCCAGATTACGAGGACCCTGTGATCGTATCAGCTAAGAGGAAATCAGTGGATGACTTCTGCAACCGAATCCACAAGGACATGGTGAAACAATTTAAATAGTGAGTGACGTCATGTTAACTCTTAAATATTTGGTTCCCTATTATCAGTCTGTGCGGCTAATTGCTCGAAAATCTGACAGTGCACTAGTTTGGGGTTCTAGCGTGAAGCATAAGCCTCAGAGAGTTGGCAAGGTATGCATTCTTCAACCACAATCATGTCACCATGTTTGCTTCTAGCATTAATTCGGAAGACTTCATGCAGGAGCATGAGCTTGAGGACGAGGATGTTGTTCAGATCATTAAGAAAGTATAGGTACATACTGTGGAACGATCGTGTTTTGCAAAACTGGAAGGAGCTGTCAGCTTTGAGAATTTTGAGAAGTGGCTACTTTAGAACAACTTAAACCTGTGTTTCTTTTGCTAGCTATGAATGACGCCCATAGATGAGAGTGATTGTTCGCATGAAACCGATTCGATCAAAAGATGAGTGTGTAGACAGTTTTTTTTCCTTCTGTGAAGTAGCCATGTAATTGTGTTGTTTCTCTCCTCTACTTGGTGCCATGGTTTTTGACCGATGAACCAAGAGTCTTGCCAGAACCGTCGAACACGTGGAAAGATGCTTGCTTATCTTTAGAAGATGAAAAGATGACTCCTATATTACAAGTGTTTCAGTTCTGCTGGGTTTACATCTTTCTATTGGGCTAATGACGGGTGCTACTAGACATTATTGAGACTGCTAATACCTAATCATTTCGATTATGAAGAACGTGAGGCAGCTTGGGGAGCGTATTAGTTGCGCCTTGATTAGTACTGCAGATTATGTATCGGTTCGCTCCTTGTTGATGGTGATTGTCGCAATGCTACCTGTATTATGACTGTTAATTATTTGACCCAAATCTACGAGAGGTGATGTGTTGCAAGTATGCAACAGATTAGAACGTTGTACGGAGTATCGATGTTCCGTTGCATGTAGCAGTGCCTTGTCACGTTGCGAGTGGTTAAGCTGGATCCTGGGGAAGATTGCGAAACGAGCTGTTCAAGCCTAATGATTGGAGGTAGAAGTGTACTTTTGCTACGATATCCGCTGCGTGTAGATCTCTGTTTGCTTAGGGCATCTCTAATGGTTAGAGATAATATTATTTTTAATATTTGCTATATCATCTTTAAAGATAATATCTCTAATAGATAGTCTCTATTGTACTCTCTAACATTTATATTTTATAATTTTTCTCTGAAATGAGTCTATATGTTAATTAGAGTAAATTAATATATCATGTCTTGTTTCACGTGCACGATAGTCTCTTTAAGAAGATACGACATGTGTTCTCTCTCCTTTCTCTCTCTTCTCCACATATGATTTTGTTGACGTGATATAGTTAACATATGATAATAATTATACTATTGGAGATGCCTTTAGAGCTTGGAAGAGAGTTTTTTCTGGATGGGGTGGTGGGGGTACAGTACTCCTTGTTTAGTGTGACAGAGGTAATCAGCCGTCGGACTTAACCTATGGACGTTACCTCTCCGTCTAAAAGGTTTAAATATCATTTTAGACATCGATACGGTTCTTAAAGCGCGACTTTGATAACTAATTTCTATTGTGATAGATTTATTATAAAACCTAACAAAATTATACTTTTATGAAAGTTTTTTTCGAGACAAATCTATATATAACATTTCTTGTGTTAAATCTATACACAACAATTTCTCGTCTCCTAAAGAAATTTTCATGTGTTAAATCTATACACAACAGTTTCTCGTCTCCTAAAAGAAAAGTCACTTGTGGGCACGGTTTCTGCTACTTGCAATTTATTTTTCTTAAGATGGTTCTACTCTGTACAATTGTTAATAGCCTATTTGTTGCTTGCTGGTCGGCGTTTTCGTGATTGTGATGTATGCATTGTTTGGCTGAAATTTAATGCTTGGTTCCTGTCGGTTATTAGTAGATTATTGATGGATTTTTTGAAATTGGATCCTGCGATTTCTCTCTAATGGTACCGTTGGTGACCGCTTTCGGGAGGCTGATCTAATTTTAATTAATAAAAATAAGGATAACGTTAGGATCGTGCGCTCCCACTCGCTAAACCAACTCCACCACTCATACATTATTCATTCCCCTTCTACTTTTACACTGCTTCTTTCTCATCCACTTCTTTTAACACCTTTCTCCCAAAATACCTTCATCCTCCCTCCCCAATCTCCAGGACCACCCCCCCGGTTGCACTCCGCTTCGCCAGCCGCAGACAGAAGACGAGGCACCTCAGGTCGTCCTCCTTGTCCACGACTGTGACCGCTCCCCGCTGGTCATCATCGTCACCAGCGGGGGCCTGGTCGCAATGCTGGAGAACAACGTCCCAGCTGTAGAGGCAGTGCAAGAAGAGGAGGAGGCGCCTATCGCCGACCGAGTGGCTTGGCGCGGGCGAGGAAGGAGGGCATGTCATCACCGCCCATGACGACGGCGACCTTAGGCTCCCTGTCGAGCGGCATGAGCACCCGCACCGACACCTCCTCCACGTTGTTGCTCCCCCACCGTGAGGACCTAGATCCTGGTTTGCGGCGTGTGCAGACGAGCACAAACATCACCACCTAGAAGAGCCCCATCATCACCACGAACCGTAGGAACATGTACGACGTCAACATCCTCCACAGCTGCAGGTGCCCGCACGACACCACACTCCTGCCATCAACCCCGTCAGTGCCACCCTCTCCTCACCAGCCTCATCTCTCTCCCTCCCTCCTTGTTGCAAGCATTTTATGTATTTGTTGCAAAACTTTGCATGAGGTGTTTCATTTTGTGCCAACATGTTTTCTCAAATATTATAGCAAGAGAATTTTTGTTGCAGTTGGAGTGCGGATTTGTTGCACAAGATTTTTTTTTTGTTACAATAGGGTTTCAAATTTGTTGCACAAGAAATTTGATGAGAAATTTTGGGTATAAATTATGAAAATCTTGTGTAATATTTTCGATTAGTTGCAAACAGTGTCTCTAATTGTTGCGTGGGTAATAATAAAATGTTGCCACTGGTGTTTTCAAATGTTGCAATGTTGTAATAATGTAAATTTGTTTGTTTGGGATTCTTGAACTAGTTTTAAAATGCTACGAAATTATATACTCACAATTTCATCCAATTTTGGTGTGAAATTAAAATTTTCAATTATTCATTTTGACACCGTCGTAATTCTTCAGTTTTGTTGTAGACATTGATTTCAAATGTTGTGGATGTGGTTCTCATATGTTGCTCCCAAGCGCACGATGTGTCCGGGAGCTAGTTGTACCTAAAAATAAACCTTTAATTTTAAGGCTCGTTTGGGATGCGAAATTTTCTTGAGATTTTTGTAGAAAATAAATTGTTTTTTGTGAAATTCATACAAAATATTTTGTGAAACCCCTGCCTTCCAAGCAAGGCCTAAGTCTTAGCTCAATTAGAGAATCTCATGTGGGTGATGCGTATAAGGGGGAAAAAAGGAAAATATGTGGGTGATGCCTATAAGGGGGGAAAAGGAAAATAGCAGATGAAAATACCTCCCTTGGCACAGCCGGACACAGTGACACCATTGGATTGTACATATTCCTATTCACCTACTCGTTGTGCTGCCAGCCAGCCAGGGTGCCGGGTATGCACCGACACCCCCAAAAATTAGAAAAACGAGAGGGGATTAGTTCATCAAAATTCAAACACCAATCATCAGTTCATCAAACATCAAAACATCAATCATCAGTTCTTCATCAGACTTTCATTACTTCAGTGAATCAGTGGGCTCGGGAGTCGAGAGCCACCGAGCTAGGACACGCTAGGGAGCGGGGACGCCGGAGAGGGCGGCGTCCGGTCTTTGAGACGCTGGACGGCTGGCGCCGATGGCTCGACCATCGGTGCCTTAGCACGGTGTCCGTGATTTTGCCGATTTGGTTTTGGTGAAGCAAGCTGAAGCAGCCAACTAGTACTAGCCAAGCAGGTGAGGTAAGTTGAGTACTTGAGTTGCTTACTTGCTTAATGGGCTGGCTAAATAGGAAATAGCTAATGCTTTGAGCGGTGTGAGTCTTTGAGTGAGTGACTGAGTCTGTACGTTGGAGCGTTGGGGCGTTGGTTTAGTTGTTTACTTGGTTGGACAGAGAGAGTTGAGATAGAGAGTGGAGTAGTGGTCTGTATGTTAATTGTGAATGGAAATATGAAAGTTTTGTTAATTATTATGATATGTCAATGTAAATTGTAGAGACATAAATAGGAATATAGACATCCTTTCTTTTTTTCGGGATCGAGAAGTAAAGGCAAAGAATATTTCATCTTTTTCATCACCGGCGAAAGGGGTCCAGGGGGTGGAGGAGACTCAAGAAGGTAGAGGAGGAACTTAAGCAAGTGGGAATCAATTGCCTCAACAATCTTGGTGACCTTTCTATTAAGCTTGTTGAAAGAAAAAAACATAAAATTTACATGTTGGTATATTTGCTTCTTAAATTGGTATTGCTCCTACCAGTGGTGATGGCGAGCATTGAAAGAGTATTTTTAGCTATGAGTCTTTGTGAAGAACAAGTTAAGAAATAGTATGAGCGATCAATTTTTGAATGATTGTTTAGTCACATTTATTGAGAGAGAAATTTTCTTAAAGGTTAATGAAGATGGCATAATGAAACATTTTCAAGGCATAAAAATGCGTAAAGTAGTATTATAATTTTCTTTGCATAGTTGCATATTTTGTAATTTTGTAATTTCTTTTCATGTAAGACCCTATTTGAACTATTTGCATTATGCTTTTGACAAATTTAGAATCTATGTGTTGGATTTATGATATTATAAAATTATTATACAAACTATAGAATTGTGAGTGTGAAGTGTGCACCCTCATTGTCTAATTTCTAGCTCCGCCACTGGCTGAGGTCTCCCCCGTTTCTTATTTTCTTTAGGAAGATTGCACAGTTAATTATTGGTAGAATTTCCCCTTCCTCAATTAACAAGGAATATTGACGTCATTTCAAATGACGATAATAGCTTAGAATAGTATAGAGAGGTCTCTATCGCCAGTTGAAATAGCGATATGGCTCTATCGCCACTCCAACTAGTAATAGGACTATGTTGCCATTTCAACTGGTGACAATGATCCACACGGTTAAAAAAATTTAATACTAAAATTTAGGAAAATCGCTAATTCAAATGGCGAAAGGGATTCCACAAGTCCCTAAATTTTTAATATTAAAATTTAGAAAAATCACCATTTCAAACGACGACAGGGATCCCGCAAGTCCCTATCACCATTCCAAATGGCGGCACAATCTACCCTATAAAAGAGTCCAAAATTGGCATAACTCACTTTTATCCGAAAAAGGAGAAATATGAGAGGGAAGGGAGAGAAGCGGAGAGGAGTAGAGGGGAGGAGAGAAGCTAGCGAAGCCCTGCCCATCTGATCGTCCACCTTTTAGGTAATTTTTTTAATCGAATGGATTACGTAGTTTTAGATGTACGGTTACGTAGTGTACTATATTGTACATAATCATTTTCAGTTGGTAGTTTAGTTTTAGATATGTGGTTAATCGTAAAAATCTTGTTTACGATGTAGCACGTCAAATATGTCGGACACCACCAATTTCAAAATTTACTACGGTCAGAGGACTATTATTGAAGGTCACGAGAGGATTGATTTGCATTATTTTCAATCGGCAACTGTGACCCTAACAAGACCAGAGCAGCGTACATGGGGTGCTGTGATGCGGTGGTTGCTTCACACATTCGACCATGCTATGTATGATCTGAGATTGAGTTGCCTTGCCAACCAAGCACCACATGACACATATTGGGAGTTAGTGCAGCTCAAGAGAACAAGATCACGTCAGTCATATGTAAGCATGGCGAGGAAGGAACGATGATATTTGGTCCTTTTGGCTCAGGCATATGCTAAGCTCACTCCTGCATCAGTGGCTGAACAAGAAAGGGGTGGTGATGCTGAAGAAGTCAGGGACTCCAGCCATAGCGCGCGCACACAATGATCGAAGGTCCGGGAGTTGTTGATGCTGTCGATGAATATCGTGTGGAAGGAACTCCTTCAATCAAGCAAACTTGTGGGCTTGCTGATGAGGGTGAAGAGCTGGAAGCCTTAGTCCAAAGTATGGATCTCGAAGATCAGAATTATATGGCATTGTCAGAAGATGAAGGATTCGACGATGAGGATGTTGTGAAACAGCAAGCGGTCTCATTCGAGTGGAACACATACCAGTTCGACAACCTTTTCGTTAACGAAGGCTCCCGTGTGCCATGGAAGTACGACTAGAGTGAGATCAGACAAGGATCTATTTACAAATGCAAGGAGCCCTTGTAGGAGACGGTCAAATTCTAGGCTTTGTCGATGCGACGTATATTCACAGTCATCAAGTCTAACCTAAGATGCTACGACGTGAAGTGTGACATAGAGGAATGTCCTTGGCAAGTGCACGCATTTAAGCCTAAGTGGGACACCTACTAGAAATGCTCTATAATGGTCCCTTACACACGTGTCATCGTTGAGTCAGTGCAATCCCATAAGAACCTGTCATCAGACTTCATCATGAACATCATGTACGGTGAGATCATGAATAATATAGATTTTGAGCCACGATACATCATTTGGGAGATTGAAGTGAGATTCCAGTACACAATCAGCTATGCAAAGGCGTGGAGGAAACAGAAGACATTGGAATCAAGGTTCGGTACGTTCGAGGACTCCTACCATAACCTGTCTGGCCAACTTCGGGTCATACAAGACAGTAATCCCAGTACTCATGTTGCAATTGAAGATTTCATGCAGCCGAAGTGGGGCAATAAGAGAGTACTAAAGCGAGTATTCTTCGCCTTTGGTCCATGCATCAATGCATTCCGACACTGCCGTCCAATCTTATGCGTGGGTGGCACATTCTTGACTAGAAAGTATAAGGACCAGATACTGGCTACAATAGCGACGAACGGGAACAATCAAGTTTTTACCGTGTCATTCGCATTTGTTGAAAGAGAGAACACGGACAACTGGCTATAGTTCTTGAGGAATTTGAGAATTTCTATTGTACAGAGCCGTCCTAATGTATGCATCATACATGATCGGCATGCTGGCCTGCTGAGTGCAATAACTCAACTGCAATAAGGAGAGAACGTACCACTTTTATGGTGGATCTGCAGAGCAGATGGTGCATGAGGCACATGAGTGTAAATTTCTACAAGCAATTCCACAACAAAGACTTGATGAACCTGTTCAAGCGGCTGTGCAACCAGAACCATAAGTGAAAGTTTGATGCACTCTAGAAGATTCTGGATAAGCGGATCCGAACACACAGAAGAGAGGCAGCGAAAAAGATCGCTACAAGCGCTGACTAGGCCATCGAAGCATTGCAATAGCTACCCACAGACGGTCCTAGTGTGGCGAAGAAGATGGGGGCGCAGGTGAAATGTTTCTTGGACTAGATTGAGCATGAGCCTAAGGAGAAGTGACCACTACTACACGACAGGGGCAATGCTCGATATGGTGTCATGACAACCAATCTAGCCGAGGTGTGGGTTATGCGCGACGTTATATGCCTTCCTTTGGTTGGTATTATGGAGGCAATTCTCTGCGGTACCACAAATTACTTTATTAATAGAAGCAACAACGCGTCGTTTGCTATGACAAATGACAGAGTATTGTACTTCGTCATGATCTCCAAGTACATGGATGAGAAGAGCAAGAAGAGTGAGATGCACCAAGCATTTAAGATGAGAACAAGGGAATTTCGCTTCGAGATATTATACATGGATAAAAGACACCGCAAGACGAACCACGAGAGGATCACCCACGAGTGTACAGTACGCCACGTTAGTTGTGTATGCACTTGCAACAAACCTCTTTTTCTGCATAGGTCTGCTCACATGTCATGGTCGCATATTCGTAAGTAGCACAGCATCTCGGCCGTACCTCTCTGATTATTTTAACAAGGTGGTGGTGATGCAAAGCTAGAGTGTAGAGCTATATGGTTACGGTGTGGTTGACTATTTCGCTGGGTATATGACTTAGGAGTAACTTATCTGAGCCGATGACATTGATAGGCTGAAGGGAAATGTTGGCCGATAGCATGTACAACGTATTAGGAACGATATAGATAAAGCAGAAGCTAGGCGTTGTATGAAGAAATGCTTCATTTGCAGGGAGTCTGGACACATCTTCAAGAAATACCCTATGAGAAATCTACAGGACGAAGGAGACATCGGCAGTGCGGACGGCGCCGCAGGGACCTCATTCGACTACCCCACTCAAGGCGGTCGACATGACGGACGTTGAGGTTGTGGCCACGGGAAATGTTAGTCTTGTTAAAATATGTAGTGCCCGATGCTTTGTAATATTATTTTGATTTGTTGAAAAACTAGGTGATGACATTGTGCTGAATGTTTTGTAATATCAGTGTGATTTGTCGACAAAATATGTGAGAATGTTGCGCTGAATGTTCTGTAATATCATTATGATTTGTCAACAAAAAATATGATAACATTGTGCTGAATGTTTTATAATATTATTGTGATTTGTCCACATAATATATGATCATATATAAACAGTAAAAAAACAGGCAGAGGTCCCTATCGCCAGTTGGAGTAGCGACAGAAACCTCTACACTGTTCTAAGCTACTATCGTCATTTTGGAATGATGATTGGACAATTTCGCCATTTCAAATAGTGACAATAGCGTAGTTTTATATATTTAAAAAATTGACTATTTTTTTGTAAATTTTTTTAAAATAATATTATTTCAAAAAAATTATCTCCTTCTCTTCCATTTGGTTTCCTCCTTATTCCCTTCAAAATCATCTTCACGGTTTTAACAGCATCAAAGATTAATCTTTCGCAAACCATCAGTTGATCCTCCTAGCAAAAAAATAATTTTTTATAGAGACGTTCGGTTCCTCGGTTTTGCCATCTGTTCGTCTCATCAAATCCCCATTTCCCCCAACCGGGTGGCCTCACAGAACAAGAACTGGTCGTGTTCTTGTTCCCTAGATCTGCGTGGAGGCGGCAAGAAACCCGAATCCAGCAAAAGGGTTTGTGGTTGATTAGCAGGAGCGCGCGACTCCGTCGTCAAAATCCAATCTTGGCTCCTGTGCGTCCTCTTCTTCTTGTGCCTGCGTGTTGTTGCGAGTGATAAGGAGAGGAGGGAGCCAGAGATGGTGCCGTGGGAAGGGTACGTGAGCGACGAGACGATGGGCACCTTCGCGCCCATCCTGCTGTACTGGGTGTACGCCGGCGGCTACCAGCTGATCCTGCACCGGCGGCCACTGGAGCTGTACAGGCTCCACACGCGGGCCGAGGAGGAGGAGAAGAACCTCGTCAGCCTCCCCGCCGTCGTCCGCGGCGTGCTCCTACAGCAGCTCGTGCAGGCCATCGTCGCGATGATCCTATTCATGGTAAGTATATAATCAGCTCTCATCCATTGACATTGTTGTGAACTTGTACATATCGATTATGATATAACGATAGTCAAGATGTTGGAATGTAATTCCTCACTCTGTTTAGTTTGAGGCATTCATTAAATTGCTCTTTGTTACTGTTACTGTTATAAGGAAAATTTGCATGACAAACCATTGAACCAGTAGGTTTGCCCCCTTGCTACCATTACTGTTTAAATACAATAGTAAATGATAGCTTACTTAAATACTTCAATGGAAAACCTTTGGAATGCAGAGCTAGTTTTGTAGTCTTTATGGTAATGATTTTTTCGAGGTAGTTTAGGCAGGACAAAAAAAAGAGTCTGCTGTGAGTTAGGAGCTTGGACATTTCAAAGAGAAGCATCCTTTTGTACAATTACTATATGGGTTAATAGGTAGTTATAGGCAGTTTTCTCTATTCAGCATTTTCTACATTAGCGATTCATTTTGCCAAGACCATCACAATGAGTCCATACGTTCCATGACTTCTGGCCTTTGCATTGTGTGGATTTACATTTGTAATGATCTTGAATACAAAAAAATTTCTGCTTAGCTAGTTAATTTGTGGAGAAATTGCTTGGCACTGGAATTATGATTTCTTGAATTAGTTAGCAATCTGGATGGGAATGGTAGATATTGGAAATTGATCTAATATCATCATTCTTGGTATCAGGATGGTGATTCATTCTGGTTTCTATTCCAGCCATAATGTCTCGTACTCTTGTCTTACAAAGTGAAACAAATAACTCACCCAATGCACAATGAGTGCAGCTATTCACTGTCTCACCAAAACAGGTACCTTAACCAAACACCAGATAACGACTTGTAACTAGGGTCAGCAGCTTGTTGACTCCTAACGTGCATCAGCACATCAATGTGTTTGTGTGCAATCTGCTCACAAAGGTTCTTTTGTTCTGGGTTATTTTACCTGCGTCCAACAAAGGAATGGACCATCACTTGATAAATATTGCAGGCTTGCAGCACAAATGCCAACCTGGTTCAGATGAGTAATAAATTTATGTTGAAAGACCATAGTGTTAGAGATATGTTAGAGATAGAATAGGGAGTCTTTTATATTTCCTTATCTGTACCTTTGTGTACCTTTTATATATTGCCCATTAGGTCTCTGAATACATACACACAATATTCATAACATGGTATCAGAGTCAAGATTAGGGTTCTGTTACTGTAGCCACCGCCGCCGCCTCTAGGCTCTCGTTGTTCTCCGCTGCCGCTGCCCCCGGGAGGAGCAATCTTCGCTCCCGGGGACGGCCAGATCCGGATCCATCCGGTTGGGCGCCGTCTCTGCCCGACGTCGCCTGGCGCTATGCCGCCATCGTCCCCTTCGGCTGCACCAACGCCGCATCTTCGGAGCGGCTTGCGCCGCGATCTACTTCGCCGTCCGCCCGGCCGTTGCCCACTGTGAGCTCACTCCGATCCGCGCCACCGCTCCAGATCGGGTCGCCGCCTGCTGGAGTCCCGAGCCGCCTCCCAAGAGCCCTTCAGCCTCCGCATCTGTTTGGCTTCTGCCGGCCTCGCGCGCCGGCGCCTCCGGCCTCTGCGCGCTTCGTCCGGTCGCGCGCGTTCGACGAGCCTCCCGCGTGGATCCGGCGTGCTGTCTCTGCCCGATGAGCCGCCTGCCACCTCGTCGTTGCCGCCTCTACGCGCCCGCCGCCGCCTTGGATCCGGCGAGGTCCGGGTCTCTTCGTCGGCGCCGGGTCATCTCCCGGCTAGATCTGGTCGCCCCGACCTGCCACCGCATCCGACTCGCGCCACCTCGGCTGGGCGGTAGTCCCCGACGAGCTGTGCTACTCGGACGGCTCCCTCGTTGATGCTGGTGCTCCGGGCGCCCCCACCAGCGCCCTTCTTGAGGCTTTTCTTGGGGATCCCTCCGGCACATACGGATTGCCGGCTTATTGGGAAGCAATCGTGGATTTCAGATGTTGTTGGAGACGCCTGTGAAGACCAGGATGACTTAAGTGCATCCTCTAGAGAAAGAAAAGCAAGCGCTGCTGTCCCTCACGACGCATTGTTGCTCGTTTATTGATGTGGTCACGCCATTGCTGCTTGGAGGGGAGATATTTTGATGCTTGCTGCTGTTTTGGGCTACACGTGGTGCTTCTAAGTTTTTTTTATTTTATTTGTGTCGTTTTCTTCCGTTGCGTCCATTTAAGTCCATATCACTTGCGTTCGTTTGAGCCATGCGAGTCCACAAATTTATTGTCAGTCATAGAAGTATAGAAATTCTTTTTGCATAGCAGCAACCGCTGTTCTTTTCTTCGAACCGCTGCAGATCCGTCGCCCCGCTTTTAAGGCCGCTGCGCTTCTTCCGCACTGCGTCTCCGGTGTACTTCTTGTGCATTGCGCCGCGCTTCTTCTGCACTGCGTCTCTGTTGCGCTTCTTGTGCATTGCGCCGTGCTTCTTTTGCACTGTGCATCCGTTGCGCTTCTTGTGCTCTCTGCGTCTTTATTGCGCTTCTTGTGCAGTGCGTCTTTATTGCGCTTCTTGTACACTGCGCCGCCGTCGTCTTGGGCTTCGATCTGCGTCGTCATGCTTCTATCTATTCCTATTCGACTTATAATTTTATCTTTTTGTTGGTTTCATCATCTTCTTCGTTATGTTGCCGCGGTCAACTTTGCTCCTACACATTGTGTTTTATGGGTTGTTGCGAAACCACGAATGGGAGGAGATCTTTTATCGACATTTTCCAAGAGCTGCATGCTACGACGACATTTATGAAGACTTGGACTTTGGATTTTCCATATTTTAGTGTCAACCCTTTCCAAATGCAATGCTATTGCATATGCCTTGCATTTGCGGGGGGTATTAGAGATATGTTAGAGATAGAATAGGGAGTCTTTTATATTTCCTTATCTGTACCCTTGTGTACCTTATATATATTGCCCATTGGGCCTCTGAATACATACACACAATATTCATAACACATAGCACAAAAACGAATTGGTTCAGATGGCTTCGAAATTGCCCGTAATTGGACTTCACCATAGATATAATTGCCCTGTTTCATAAATCCACTCATTTAAGTTTGGCAAAATAATGTCCTTAATATTCCTGATTCTAGGAGCAGAATCCATCCTCGTCCAGCTACAGTGCAATTAAAGAAACAGCAGTCTGCCTCTTTCATGGTCCAGAAACTCACAAATCTCTGACCCCTTCCAACTACGTTCATTTAGATACATTCTATAATAATATTGTCATAATACAGCAGCCAAGAGAAGGATCTTTCGAGGTAGTTTCAGGCTTTCGGCTACCAACATTTTTGCAAGGGTTGACAGATGTTACTATCTCTTTTTTCCTGCGGCTGTAGTTACTTTTAAGTGCATAAACCACAGTATGATCATTTTCCATAACATGGCACATTTCCTTCCTCAGTATCTCATGCAGCTCGCCCACCTGGTTATCATTAAAGTACCTTATGAACTCCACATTCGCAAACTACCCCTAAATACTTCTGCTACCAAATTTTCTGGATCATTAACAATATCAACCAGACTAGACATATGTACATTTGAGGGCAGTTACCAGCTTAAGTATCAATCTAAAATCAAATGCCCTTTGCCATTTTTTAGATAAAAAATACCACCTATCCCTTGATTGGCTGCCCTTATATTATGAACACTTGCGAAATTCTGAATCTCCTTGCGTTGGGAATGCATAAACATCTTTGTTTTTAAAGTATTTGGCTCTCAAAATCTCTGCACAGCCCATAATACTTGAGCATCATTATTTTGCATACTGAAGTTCCATTTGATCTGTAAATATTCATACATACTCTTCATACCTTCAGTCCCTGCCTCCACAGCACCACGAAAACTGCCAATTGTTCCTACAAGCAAAGTAAGTCAATTGGCTGTTGAGCATTGGCTGCTGCATCAGGTCCTTGGCATTGTGAGAGGGCCTGGGGATTACATTTGTGGCATATTGATAAGTAACTGTTGTATGTATTGATGCAAAAAAATGTTATCACATGATTATGCCCTGTACGTGTTATGGTGTGACGTCACAATTTTCTTTGGGAAAAATAGCTTTTGTAGCCCACCTGTTTTGTTCCTGTGCATTAGTTATGAATTGAAAATTGTGACACCTCTTATGTTTAGCCTCTCTAACCCAATTCTACATGATTATTTGCAGGTTACTTCGGATAGTTCAACGGTTGTAGTCCAGCCACCTATCGTTGTTCAAATCTTTCAGTTTTTTGTTGCAATGCTGGTGATGGATGCATGGCAATATTTTGTGCACCGCTACATGCACCAGAACAAATTCCTCTATCGGCATATCCACTCACAACATCATCGCCTGATTGTTCCTTATGCTATTGGCGCTCTCTACAACCATCCGTTGGAGGGGCTCCTTTTGGACACTTTAGGTGGTGCAATCTCCTTCTTGGTCTCTGGTATGACGCCAAGGACTGCTGTATTCTTCTTCTGTTTTGCTGTACTCAAGACGGTCGATGATCACTGTGGACTTTGGTTACCATATAACATCTTCCAGCACTCGTTCCAAAATAATACTGCCTACCATGATATCCACCATCAGCTCCAAGGCTCAAAATACAATTACTCTCAGCCTTTCTTCTCTATCTGGGACAAAATTCTAGGAACCCACATGCCCTACAACTTAGTCAGACGGACGGAAGGGGGATTCGAAGCAAGGCCATTGCGAGACTAGCTTGATCTCATGGAACTGTATAGAACTCCAGCAACTCAGTGAGATACAATGCTCTGCCCTCCCTTTGACATGATTAGAAACTCACAGGAGCCACTAACTGTAAGATGATGAAGCCGTTCCAGTACTCTGTTCCTTTTTCGTCTTGGTGGAAACCATACGCAACTTGAGAAGGTACTGAAGCTCTCGTGTTGCTTGTTCATTTTCCTGCAGTTAATCTAGTTAGAGCGTTCACCTCGAATGTGTGTGGCACTGTATGGTTTGTCTTCATGGTTTTCTTCTTATTATGGTTCGTTTTTGTGTAGAGCTGCCATTTACATTGCTGTGCAGGTAGTGTATTTGGAATCACACTTCTGTATGTACCCAATTATTTATGTAATTGAATCTCTGGGCATGATCAGTACCTTCAAACCTATAATTTGGCTACTGTTGTATAGTTTTTGTTTGATCAATCACATATCAATTTTGATGGTACTCACCCATCCTTGAGGTGTAACCTGGATGAGAATTCAGATCCAGTCTTTTGATGGTTTGTGGGCCGGGTTGAAGGCACACAGATTGTTTATGTTTGCTGCCTGATGTGAACATTTTGAAGTAAAACTTTTATAACATGTTGGAAATCATATGCCTGCTGCAGCTTAGATGTTGAAGGCACAGGCAAAGCTATGTACAATGTAGCTAGGATCCAGTTGGTTACATTGTCTGGCTCTTGGTAGCGGCTAGTAGCTGTACATCATCCTTCATGGAGTGGTAGGCTGGTTGGTGGAGTATTATTATGCTGTTGTTCCAAGTAAGATAGTACATGTCAAGTCTTGGACTACAAAATGCCAAGCTCTGGTAGCTCCATGTGGCGTTTTGCTGCTGACGAAATCAACAACACCACTCATCATATCTTGGATTGCATGTCGGTAGATCTGTATTCAGATCTGAAGTTCCTTTCACTTCAGAATATGGTGGTGTTTCTATTGGGAGTTGGGACCCATGAAACCATGGGACAAGTGCATCCTATAGTATGTGCCCATCTTGAATGGAGTGAGTACTCATCATTTGCCATGGTGAGCACGCATTCTCGATCTGTTAACAAAGTAGTTTGTAGTACCGCGGAGAATTGCCTCGACAATACCAACCAAAGGGAGGCACTGGCGCGCATGACCCGATTGTAGACCTCGCCTAGGTTGGTTGTCATGATACCATATCGAGCACCACCCCTGTCATGTAGCAGCGACCACTTCTCCTTAGGCTCGTGCTCAATCCAGTCTGAGAAGCATTTGACCTGTGCCCCTGTCTTCCTCGTGACACTAGGAGCGTTTGTGGGTAGCTGTGGCAATGCTTGGGGCTTGGTCGGCGCAGAGGCGCCCTAGTCGATGCCTCCTTACGTGGGTTTGGGTCCCGCTGCGAGAATCTTCCAGTGTGTCGAACTTACGCTGTTGGTTCTGCTGCACGCGCGCTGAACATGTTCATCAATGTTGCGAGTTTGCACCCAAGTGCCTCATGCACCACCCGCTCTGTAGATCCGCCATGGAAGTGGAACGTTTTCCTCGGCTGTAGTCGTGTTATTGCATACAGCAGGCCGGCGCGTTTGGCCATGTATGAGGCATACGTTGGGACGGTCCTCGCACAATGTAAATCCTCACATTCTTCAGAACCACGACCAACTATCCGTGTTCTCGCCAACAGCGAATGCCACGGAAGAACTTGATTGTTTCCGTCCCGTCGCTATTGCGGTCGAAGATTCGGCCCTTGTACCGCGATGAATGTGCCATCGATACACAAGACCGACGATGCTGTGGAATGCATTGATGCATGGACCAAACGCGAAGAATGCTCGCTGTAGTACCCTCTTATTAGTCCACTTCGATGCGTGACGCCTTGAATGTCGACATGAGTGCGGGATTCTGTCTTGTATGACTCGGAGTTGCCGGGGAGGTTGTGGTAGGAATCCTCGAACGTGCGAACCTTGATTCCAATGCCTTCTGCTTTGCCCTCCAAGCCTTGGCATAGCCGATAGTGTATCGAACCTTGCCTCAATGGCCGTAATGATGGATCGTGGCTCAAATCTAGGTTATCCACGATCTCACCGTACATGAGATTTGCAATGAAGCGATGACAGTTCCGTGGGGATCACAATGACTCGGCGACGCGCATGTGAGGACCACTATGGAGCACTTCCAGAGGTGTCCCACTTGGGGTGAAATGCGCACGCGCCAAGGGCATCCTCTATGCCGCACTTCACGTCGTAGCATCTTGGGGTAGATGACCGCATCTTGCACGGCCTCCTTGCATTTGTACGTAGCTCCTAGTCCACCTCGCTCGTCGTACTCCCATGGTACATGGGAGCCTTCGTTAACGACGAGGTTCTCGAATCGTATGTGTTCCACTGGTCCGACATCGCCGCCAGACAATGCCATGTAGTCTTGGTCTTCGAGCTCCATCATTTCCACAGCTGTCTGCCTCACCGAATGAGGTAACTTCGGCGTAGTCTTCATCGCACGACATCAAAGAACCTCTTGCTCTCGCCATTTGCGCGCCTACCGAGTCACCTAGTTCTTCCGGTGTATGACCAATTTCCATTCCTCTCCTCGCCATGCGTACATCGACCGCCATGAATTTGTTCCCTTTAGTTGCACTAACTCCCAATCGTGGCCGTCTGCCGGGGCGAGGCACCAATGTATGACCCTCCATAATAGTCCCTCCCGTAGGAAATTTTGAAATTGACGACGTCGGACATATTTGACGATCTTGCGCGTGTGAAGAACATTTACACGATGAACTACATATGTGCAACTAAATATCCCACCAAAAAGTATGTGACATCAAGAATCATGTAATCCGCTCGTTAAGAAAATTACCCGAGGTGGGCAACTTGACGAAGCTAGCTTTTCTCCTCGTCCTCTCTCGTTGTGTCCTTCTTTGTCGAACCGGGAACGGCGATCCGAATTCTCTGTGTTTATACACTAGTCCGTGATTTCAGGTGTACAGTCATCAAAAGTGATAGCAAAATCATATCACGCTCTTTATTAATATTATCTCGAGTTTTATTACAACCGGGCACGAGGCCAAATGGAAAGAAATAACACAGCGGAAAAAGTAGTAGTAGTAGGCCACCACGACTTGCCACAGCAATCGTCTCGGGACGTAGCCTATTAAATCCGTGTCCTCACCGTCTTGATAGAGATCTTCTCCGAATAAAGATTATTCAACAAGAGTAAGCACAACTACTGCGGCTTGCAAGTTACACCCAATATTGAAGATTAATGCATGCATAGGGTAAACAAAGGATAATGGCGTGGTTGTTTTGCATAAACGGGAGGATGCGCCGAATAAAGATTTACTCTCGGTTTGGAAGGTTCGAACGGTGTCAATGGCGGCTTTGATAACAATGGGAAAAAGAAGGAAAGAGGAGGAGAAGAAAGGAAAGGAGGAAGATGACGGAGAGCGATCCGATTTTGATCGGACGGTGGAGATAGAATGTGCGGCGATGCGGCAAAGAGCTAGGCACGGCCGTTGGATCTTGATCGTAGCCTTCCCGTAAAACAATACCACCAAACCGAGATTAGAGGAGCGAAACGGTAAGTTGGGTTTGGGCGTGGCGTTGGATTTAGATCTAACGGTCATCGGTGGTTGGGGATGTTGGAGTCGTCCAATGCTCCATTGCGTGCTCGCCGTTGGATTTAGATCCGACGGCATACGCGACGACCGATCATACATCCTAATCACGGGGCAGCGGCGCGAGCAACGGGAGAGGAGAGACCGACGGTGGGTCTCGCTGGCAATCAGAAGGAGAGAGGAGAGGCGCGGGCGGGCGGGCGTGCGTTGTGTGATCAAACGTAACTCTTCACAAACGAAATGGTCCGGCCGAGTGGGTTTCGGCCTGCATAATCGCATAATTTTTGTAATTTATTTTGATTTCGATTTAATTAAATACGATAATTCAATTTGGCTTTAGAAAATAGCAATTTAAGTCCAAAATTCGAGAAAATTCACGTAAATTCTCTAGAGCATTTAGGACTTAAATAAAATATTTCACTATTTTGTGGTAGTAGATTTTGCACATAAATTTGTTTAGCTTTAAATTAATTAAGGAAAGCTTTTGAAAATCCCGAAAATCCACAAAATACATAAATTTTAATTTCTTCAAAATTTGGGTTACATTCTTTTTTGTTGAGTAAGACTGAGTCCTGTGGAATATCGACGGTTGCAAGAGGGTTTTGTAGAGTCAGGCTCATCGCGCTTAATCGCGATACCTTCTGTCGCGCATTGAATCTGGCGATACATAAAGAATCCAAAGAACTCAGCGGTTCAGCTGGTGACGAGGATTAATTTATGCAACTTGTTGCGGCTATTTGTTGTTGTGCATTGTTGCAAGATTTTTGGAGGACGATTGAGGATTAATGATTCGTATGTCAAAATGCACGGCTGCGGGTAAGAGAGAAAGTTCATATTTTTTCATGCATCTTTACATAGCCTATGTAGCAACTACGAATTTTCTTTACAAATGTAATACATGTCATGCTACTTTTCTAGTTAAATGCGCTGCATCGGATGTGCTTTTCGTGGGAGCTCGTGAACTAACAAGATATTGACGCGCACTAACACAACTAATAACATCCACAGTACTAACAAAATAATAACCGCGCACAAATATTCTCATTGTTTTTAGACCTACACACTAGTCGCCCTCCGTCGCCGCCTCCACCATCCTCACTAGTGGAAGGAGGTTTTTCTCACAATTCAAAAATGTATCATGCAATTCTCCTATTTTATCGAAATCAGTCAAGCAATGTATCGTGCAGCAGAGAGAAAGCATTAATCTTTATGTTACTACATTTTCTTTACAAATGTAATAATGTCAACCACTGTTTTCAGCACCATACTCAATTCTATGTCGATATTGTTTTCTCACAATTCAAAAATGTATCGCTATTCCATATCCAACTCAAAATATGTACTATCCAACATGTTCGAGGAGTGACGAGTTGACCTTGGAATCCAAGTCCCAACCGATGCTAATCTTATGCTGCTACACGGTGAGGTGTCGCTTTGCAGATCGTTGGGAGCGAGCACCTTCTGTTATGAGAATAGATGGGCCTCTGGATTCTGTTCATCTGTTGGATTGGAGTTTGTACTGTAGAAATATATATAGTCTAAAATAGTCCAATTACACCTTGATGATCCGGGAGATCAGGACCAATTCGTCCCACCAAATCTCAGTGGAGAAATTTTACGGTATATTCTACTAATAGTATATGATGTGGAGTATAAATCAAATCTGACTATTGATTTGTTAAGATTATAGTATGCTTTTCTTTATATTTATAATTAGCAGGATGGCTCGCGTATTTGCGTAGCTAGATTTTTGTTTCAAAGTTTGTATAAATGCTTGAGAATATATTTACGTATTTTGTAGGATATTTAGATATTTAAGATATCCTAAACATTGAAAATAACAATAGAAGTTTGAAGAAAATTACAACATAAGTTGAAGTATGAGTTTTGATGAAAGAAAATCATTAAGTATAATAAGTTGTTGGGATTCTTAGAAATTAACTACATTCCATTATGCATAGATCATGTAGCTGTACGCCCCTATTCTTAGTCCATCAGTTATTTTTCCAAATTGTATGTATGCACACAAGGTTGTTAAAATCATGACTCTAGTCGTAGAATTGTATGATTCTACGATCCTACAATATCAATACGATTCAAATCGCACATTGAGTCGCACCTAGTAGAATCGCACTCCTAGTTGTAGAATCGGGTAGAATCGCGGTAGAATCATGGAAGAATCGTGTAGAATCACGCACCACCTCAAATTATAAAAAGATTTAGGTGTTTGGTTGTATCCTATCCCTCAATTCAAGTTGTATGATAATTACTAAGTAATTAGTATGTTAGACATTAAGATTTGGAGGTTTGGGATAATAAAAAATATTTTGATTAATTATTTATTTTACTTTTTATGTAAAATGTTTAGGTAATGACGAAGTTGTTAAAATCAATATTTTAGTTGTAGCTCTGAATGGCATGGAATCTAAACTATAATTTAAACATTTATCAATTAAATTAGATGTCAAATGACCAAATAAACACTCATATCACTCTGGGAATACATGACACATTGGAAAAATGTATTTTTGGTAGAATCAGGTAGAATTTTATATTCCGTGGTTCGATCTTAAAATACGATCCTACCGGAGTGTCTCCGATCCGATTTAGAATCACGATTATGACAACCTTGCATGTACATGCACTTCTATTTAATCTCAAGCAAGACATTGATTATATGTGTGGCAAATTATCTTATTAGTTTATATGGTATTAAAGTACCTTGCTTACACATACACCGATACACCATGAGCGACCTACCTTGAACTTATCTTCCCTCACACGCTGGCCGCCCCACCAAACCATGTGTCTTCTATCTCTTCTCGCTGTCATAGCTTTTTTCGCTTCAACCTCCAATAATAAGCCCAAATCTTGATCGATCCATCTCAGTTGCTACATTTTCCAATGCAATACCTTACCATATAGTTATATTCTACTTCTCTCCAATTATTGCTTCATGCTAGCCACTGCGACATCAACACGCATACACATACAACCGTTGCTGATTCCAGTTGGGGACACGTGACACGCTCTCTCCTATGACACCGAGTAAATTGCTAAATTTATTCTGAATTTTAGTTATTAGGGATTTCACTTTGGAATTTGTAAGGAAATCAAATTGCATATTTCTTTTATTTTTATTTTGAATTTTAGTTTTTTTTTCTTGGAATTTGTATCCGAATCTAATTGCTATTTTTTAAAATTTTTATTCCAAATTACAGTTATTTAGGGACTTTATTTTGGAGTTTGTATTGAAATCAAATTGCTACTTTTTTCAATTCTAGTTATTTTTGTTGGATTTCATATACAAATCTAATTGCCATTTTTTCCAAATTATAATTATTTAGAGATTTTGCTTAGAAATTCGTATAGAAATAAAATTATTATTTTATTTTATTTTTATTTTGAATTTCAATTTTATTGTACTTGGTATGGACTCTTTTACCTAGGAACTCGTACGGAAATCAATTTGCTGATTTTATTTTTTATTTTAAATTTCAGTTTTATTGTACTTCACATGGATTTTTTCTTTTAATCTGAACCGTTATAATCTGAACCTACCACGATCGACGGTGTAGATCTTTATCTTTTTTTCACCGATTAATGTGGAAATTCTAGCCCTTAAGAGCGAATATGGTGCCTTCTTTTAACTTTGCTTTAATAAGATTATATATATATATATATATATATATATATATATATATAGGAAAATAGTATGGTACTCTGAGGTATGACTCGCTTCTCATATACTACTTAAATCGTATGGTGATACCTCTTTATCTATTTGAGTATACTCCAATAATGACTATAAGATACCCCAAAGTGAGTTCCATGAAATTTTTTATGAAGATCCATTTTTTATACCAAAATCCTTGTATATACTATTTTTATGTATGAAAAATGGTATATAGCAAAAATAAAGGGTTCCAATGAAAATTTTCTGATCAAGTCACATTGGAGTATCTTATAATTGATATTCAAGTATACTGAAAGTGATAAAGAAGTATAATATATTCGTTTAAGTGGTATATTAGAAGTGGGAGTACATACTCCTGGGAGTACGAAACGGGCGTCCTATATATATTCCTATATAGGAAAATAGTATGGTACTCCCGGAAGTAGTTACTCCCTATTTCGTATCTCACATATCTCACATATCTCACAATGTAGGGAGTATCTTGCGCAACCGAGAGTATGTATGTGTAGTATACGAGTATATAAGACCATATATGTGGTATCTACACATTTTCAGAGGTGGTATGTACAATTTTTAGACATACTCCTTTTTATGTGCGAATATGAAGGTATTTACAAAATATGCTAAAAACTATGGGCTCTCTTGCAAATTTTTCTTGTGGTTCACATTAGAGTATTTTATAATTAGTATATGAGTATACCCAAAGTAATAATAGAGTATGTCAAGTTTTTTTAGGTGGTATATCAAAGGTGGGAGTAACTACTCTCGGGAGTAGAAATTATTTTTCCTATATATATATATATATATATTTCGTGAAGGTATTATGGACTTTTCTAACTAGAGTTGAAAATATTACTCTTGTACCATGTGATCCCCCACTTGGCCAATTATAATTCTACCCCATCGGGATTCTACTACTCATACAACCAGATGTAGTATAACTGAATCCTAACGAATCTGAACCATTGGATAAAAAAAAACTCGTCCCATCTGCACACAAATCCTCACATAAAAATATTAGTATTATGCCATTAGATTGAATGTAATGTAAAAGACCTCGTCCCATCTGCACACAGAGTGCCAAATCCGGCTGCCTCCGGCGCGTGCTCGCGAAAACCGCCTCCGGGAGCGAGCGCTGGGTGCTCGACCGTTGGATGGTTTCAGCAAATGGGTCAGGCCGGTCGGGCTGCCCAGGTCCCCAAGCTCCTGGTGGAAAAAAAAATTCGTAGCTGCGAGGTCATTGGCGATGCAGGCGAACCAATGACCTCGCAGCTGGCGTTGAGGCGCAGCACGTTCGAATGGAGGAAGCACTGGGTGCGTGTGTTGTGCCATAGGCGGAGCTAGGTAGGGTGCTGTGTGTGCCGGCACACCCAAAATTTGGGGAAATTGTCGGGAAGCAGATATGTAGTGGCGGAGTGTTTGGCATGAAAGCACACGGAGGGAGGTCGCAAGAGGAGAGACAGGAGTTGGGAGGAAGATAAAGCTATTGGATCGCGACGTCTTGTGAGATGTTGAGATGGGCTGGCTTGGCAACGGAAGCCTAAAAGCCCACAGCCAACCTAGAGCGCGGGTGGGTGGTGCGTGGAACCGTTTTGGGGGGGGATTTCAGCTCGGCCGATCGAGTCGCCGGGTGCCACCGCGGCGTTGAGCCTGCCTGCACAGATGACCGCCCCATCGCGGCGTTGCTCACTGTGGCGTGCACTCATAGTGTTTGGCACGGTGTCACGTTGGGGAGTGTCACTATTTGTCGGGTATCGTGATGGTCTCTCTCAAGCGTGTGTGATCTACCGTGTGCGTAGCAGCACTCGGAGAAGGATGCCGGTGATGGTGACCCCGTGGGTGAGTCGTGACTTGCGAGGTGATATTCCAAATGGGTCGTTGGCACGTCCGGTTTCACTTAGCAATTGATCGCGTAGAAGCGTGCTTATCCACTTGGTTTCGCACGTCTAATCGCGGGGATACGAGGATGGTTATTGATTTCACGGTGTTCGTTTTGTTGTTAGTTCGTGTTTTTGTGGTCTCGCTGTTTTATTGTGGTTTATGGAGTTACTGTTTAATTTAATTATAAACTTTTAAGTATTTATAATAAACCTTGAACTATAGGTATCCTTTGATACGGAGACCAAATTTTTTTCTTTTCCATTATCTTAAAAAATCTAATTGTGTGGGTCGGCCGAAGCGTTAACGAGGCAAAAAAGGCATGGGCAGGTGTTCCGTTCGTAACGTAATAAATCTCTGACAGTAAAGCGTGCTAAGCTGATAAAGAAAAGGGACTGTCTATTTATAAGGCAACTGAAATTTTTTTAAATATAAGTTATCTTTTTTATCCATTAAATTAATATCCAATCATATGACACATCAATCTCTATTCAAATTCAATGGCCACAATAGGTGATTTAAACTTTTAAAAATTTCAAACGACTTAAAAGTAATAGCATAAACACCAAAGTGTCTAATCACAGATTTTAATCTCGTCATATCATTGATTAACCATAACCTGTAATTAGCACTATAAAACCCACACCCCCAAATTACTCCCATACACATATAACTCCTCCCTGTACACGCATAGACAAATAAATAAATTACAGAACACCACCTTATTTCTCCTTGTAACTACGGTGTTATACGCATGAAAGGAAGAACAACTAAATGGCGCAAATTTAAAGAAGGTTAGCATTAAAACCCGTGGCCGCCGTCGTCGTCGTCGTCGTCCTGCGAGTAGAACTCGACGATCTCCGACAGGTCAGCGGCGGAGTCATCCAGCCCCTCGTTGCCGGTCGCCAGCCACAGCAGGTGCTCGAACAGCATGGCGTCCACCGCCACCGCCACCGCGCCGCCGGGGATCCGCCGCCCGGCCGCCGCCAGCAGCCGGCGCACCGGCTCGGCCTCCAGCACGGCGGGGTCCACGTGGAACACGCTCCTCTCCCTCGTCCCCACCTCCACCCTCACGGTCGCGAGCGCGGAGTCGAGGCGGCGGTACCCGCCGCGGCGAGACGCGGAGCGGAGGAAGGTGTAGCAGCCGGCGGCGGAGGGCCGCGGCGAGGGGGCCTCCTCGGGGAGCGCGCCGTGGTTGTCGGGCATGCCGGCTTCTTGGTGTGACCGCGGGAGCCGGGAAGGAAGCGGAAATGCGCGCGTTTGCTTGCGTCGAAGTGCGTGCGATGTTTGGGTTTGGGTGGTGCTTTTCTTGGGTCCGAGCTTTCTACGCAGCGTGGGTTTGGAACTAACAGTCGGCAGACTGGGGGTGGAGGGTTCGGTCTCCTACACGGCTGGATTCGGATCATGGAAGGTGGCTTCTGCGTTTACTTTCTTGGCTTTCCTGTGTTTCTTTGTTTTTATCCCTTTCTCGTTTTGTAGTCTAGTTGTTAATTAACGAACTACTTCTCGTTACTTGTGATGATTCATTCGCCGTTTGAAGTCTGCTAACGAAAGGAATTGTGAAAAATCAACGTTCAAAATGGGCGCTAGAACGATGGTTCCATGCATTATATTATTTACTAACTAGCTTATGGTATGGGATATGCTCATAATCTTACTACGATGATACAATTAGCAATGGTGGCGAGGGATTGATGAAACACTTGTTGTCTGCAAAGTTTCAAATGCTCTCAGGTTCAAGCGGTCAGACTGGTCGGGGCGACGATCAGGCCGGCCTTGCTGGCGGTTTGACCGGTCACTTCAGGCGGTCAGACCGGCTTTGCTGGCAGTTTGACCGGCCAAAAGTTGACTATCGAATTTGGGGATGGGGCAAAAATAGAGGGCGTACGCAAGAGAGATTTGTTCTGCACTTGGTCTCATAATTTTTGGAGCATCGAGTTAAAAGTTCTATTTGTTTAAATTTCCAGAGAGGGTGCAGATTTTCCGAGGGAAAATTTGGCTAATCCCCTAGCTGGCGGTCAGACCGCCCATGGACGACGGTCTAACCGTTTTGGGTTTCAGTGCATATGTATTGCATGATATATGTTTTGACTAATGTGGGTCAAGTTGCGGAGAACTTGTGTCTGAAATCGATTTTTTTGTCTATTGTTGTGTAGGAGACTTGGAGGTCAACGACGAGGGTGATTAGGACTAGGTTAGGAGAGCCAATGTGCAGAACGATTGAGGATGCCGGATGAAGTAATTGGACTCAAGTATGGCGCAAGATGGACAAGAATGACCAAACGGGAAGTTTGGTGCAACGGGTTGCATCAAGCGGCATCGGGGGTCGGTGCAAGTGCCATAGTGGTTTCGGTAGGAGCCGAATGGGAGAGACTTACTGACATAAAGAGAGTCATTGATCAATCTACATGTGATGAAGCATGTGATTGCTTCATGAAGATTAGACTCAGCCTTTGGAGAAGGATCGAGAATTGGTATTTTGGTATCTTCACCAAAATACTACCTTGGTGACCATTGGCAAAACCGCGGCGCAAGGAAAGACGATCTAGATCAAGTGAAGATGAAGTTCATGAAGAGACGGATTCGGGAAGTCCTATTCGTTATCCGCTTTGAAAAGTGTGTGTGAGTGTAGACCCGTTTGTGTGTGGGTTTAACAGGTGCCCGTTAGGGTCTTCTCTCTAAACCTAGCCTCTACTATAAAAGGGGTGTCCAGATGTGAAGTCCTCAAGTTCTTCCAAGAGAAAAACCTTAATTTGTGATTTGTGATCTTTGGGGTGGTTGAGGCTAAGATTTATGAGAGATGGATTGATTGAGTGCTCAAGTGTTGAGGTTTTGTTCTCCATAGTGGAGTGACTGTAAACCAACATCCTTCTCAAATCAATCAAAGCAAAGTTTCCTCAAGATGAGTCTTTTCTTGTTCTTACTATCTTTTTGATGATTTTTACAGTTTCTTGTTGTGATCTTGCTTGCTAGGACATGTGAGAATACACCTAGGATCATATTGATCTGAATCTGCCCATGAGCAAATTTTTGGATGAAAGTTTAAATTTCCTCAGTTCTTGTGCTTTATTGCCCCCATCTAAAAAATTGGTGGAACCTTGGTCTCAATCTTCCCGATCGTTGATTAAAATAGGTTCCTGACCTTGTTGACGGGCTATGATTGAAATTTGAGGGGATTTGAATCATCGGATCAAAAGTTGAGTCGATTTATGATCTTGAAATCTTGCCAATTTCATTGTTCATCCATGTGAGAGGTCAAACTGGTTAGCCATCCGTTAGACCACCCATCAACAGAGGTCTGATCGCCCGAATGCCCTCCCAATGAGATTTTGGTGATCTTGGTCTTTGTGTTTCGGGGATTGTGTCGGGTTCAACGCAAGATTTCTGTTGTGCTTGTATCTTCGATCTTCATAGCTTTCATAGCTACTGGAGTGAGAATGAAGTTGAATGCCGTCAAGGTGAAAAAGAAGTGGTGCTCCTATTCACCCCCTCTAGTCGCCGTTTCGGTCCAACACTAGCGGATTTGTTCGCGCAATTGCATCGCTAGATATTATGATACAATTATCTTCATGGTTATTAAGGCGGTAAGGCGAGGCGAGGCGACCCCCCCCTCACACCTTTTAAGCGTTAAGGCGTAAGGCGAGGCGACGCCTGACATCATCCTAAGGCGGAGGAAGATCCGGAGCAACCGAGGAAGAAGAGCCGAAGAAAATGAGAAAAAAAAAAGGAGAAGAGAAAGCAAAAAAAAAAACAAGAAAAAAGAAAAGGACTCACCTGGTTGTCAACAGCCCATCAGGCCCAACCGACCGAGCCCATGACCATGAGTCATCAGTCAACACCCATCTCAACCCCATGGTTATGAAGTTGTGCCCATGACCTCCTCGCCTCCTCAACCCTGCCTCCTCGCCCCTCTCTTTCTTGTCACCGCCTCCTCTCTTTCCTGCCGAGTGCCGCCGCCTCAACCCTGCCTCCTCTCCCGTCCGAAGCTTCGCTACCCTCGTGCCCTCTCCCGTCCTCTTCCCCTCCCCCTTCCCTACCCTTGCCCTCTCCCGTCCTCTTCCCCTTCCCTACCTGGCGGCGCAGATCCGGAGCAACCGAGCGAGCTCCGGGCGGAGGAAGGCACCCACGGGCGGCAGAGTACCTGGCAGCGCAGATCCGGCGTGGCTCCTGGCGGTGGAGGATCCACAGCCGGTGCAGATCGTGCGAGGAAGCACCTTGTCGACGAACTCTAAGATCCAGGTGAGCTCCCGGCCCCTCTCTTCTCTCCTTCTACCCCCCTCTCCACCGGAGGCTCCGAGCAGAGGACACAAGGCGAGGGCGACGCCTTAATAACCATGATTGTCTTACATACAACTGTAATGTCTATAATTGAAAATACTGTTGGATTTATTATACAACTTATATATATATATATGATTAATATGTACCATTATAATCTGACCTCACCCAAATAAGTGGTGTAGATCCTTTTTTTTCTCTCAGTTAATGTGAGAATTTCTATAATTTTTCTCTTTTTTGGATTGTTGTGGGAATTTCTTACTCTCAAAACGAAAAAGATGGCTTGAATCTCAGTAGTTGTTTGTATTTATATAGATAGACCATGAACCATTTGTGTGTGAAGACCACTGCCATGACCAGTATTGTACATTTGTTATGTGCTTTAGTTACAATGCATCTTGGTTTAATATGCTCCCTCCCGTCACAGAATAAGTTGTTTTGGGTAACGTGCAATCAAATTTTATAAACTTTGAGTATCAATATCTTTTTAAATATTAGAATGAACACATGAAAATAATATGTATAGATTTGTCTCAAGAGTACTTTTGTGGTATTATAATTTTAGTATATTTTATAAATATATTGTAATAGAAATAAACGGTTAAGTTGTATTTTATAAACCTTATCGATGTTCAAAATAACTTTTTTTTTATGACTAGAGCGAGTAGTTAATTTCATGTGGAACGATTTTTAGCAGTAATGGCTCAATTTCCTAGATCTGACATTAATTTATGGAGATTGGTAGCCAGATCACTCGCAATAATCTGTGTTCTGATCTGATCAGATGCCAACCGTAATATGCCTTCCTCTGCTCCTCTGTTGTCTTATTCGAAGCAACCTAGCCCTGCTGCCATTAAAAAAAGATCCGGATTAGCTCGATACATAGCATCGAATATGCACAACTCAGCAGACATCGTCGTGTGGTTGTTTGGTTTGGCTTTTCGGGGCAGGAGAAAGAAGCAGCTTCTCCGAACGAGTGAATTGAAGTATTAAGCCGAAAAGAGTTAAAGTCCATTCTTCCGGTTGTTGTAAATAGTACGAGTTTGATGAACGACCTGTCCAACGTAATCTCCGGGTGTTAACGATCGTCCACCACGTACTTTCCTGACAATATTTGGTAGGTCACGTTTCATGGTCCGATAACGAGTCGCACCAGTGGGTCGTGGCAACATCACTCACGCATCGCATGGCCTTAATCTGTCGTACGTACGCTATTCGTTCTCCGTTCGGAACCTACCTGTTAGCTTCAGCTTCGTGCAACATCGGTTGCGTGCAATCAACTCCTGCGTGGGTTCAGATATACATGGCATTTTAGAAAATGTGTGATCAAATCTTCTTAAATTTGATCGTTAATGTGTAAGAAACTATTTGTATTGATAATGTGAAAATAATATTTTTAGATTAGTCATTAAAAATATTTTCGTAGTATATTTTTTTTTATTATCTTGTAAACATATTAATATAAAAAAATAGCTAAAATTATACGTTGGAAACCGTTGCGGAGTTCAAAATGTGTATATTCTTGGACGGAGAAAGTATAAAACTATACTATATTGCACTTAATTTGCTCAAGATATGTACTATTAGAGTATGTACAATGAGGTTATGTCAGCTGTCTATAACCTCTGTCACATAGAATTTTTGTTGATGTGAATGAAAGAAAATGAAGAAGAAGAAAGATGATGTCTACAATTATGTAGTCGACTGTAGTACCAGAAATAAGAAAATCATTAAAAGATTGTGTGTTGTCTACAATCTTATAACCGACTGTATCACTATAGTCATTGTATAAACTGTCTTTAATGCTAACTACAGATGACATAAAAAATTATTATAGACAATGACTATCTGTACCATTGTACATACACTTACTCCTCTACTTAGTGCTAGTACGGCGCAGCTGGTTTGTTTTATCAAGCATTCTAGCAGCTGCGTACGTGCCGTGACACGTGCCGGCGATGCCGTACGCCTCGCTCGCCGCTCCGGCGACCCTTGCTCCGGCGCTCCACACGTGTCGCCGAACGTGTCTACCCCCACGCGAAGAAAACTCCCAGCCACCACCACGGTCCGAGCCAATCCATGGACGCCTGGCTCATCCTCCTACCTAGGCTTTCTCTGCATCACCAAGTCTAACCATGGGCGGCAAGAAATGCAGAACAGGAGACGGCGCCGACGACGTCGCGTCGCCGGCGGGAGCGAGCAGCACGGCCACCACCATCGTCGCTCTGGTCTTCCTGCTCCTCGTGGCGTCGGTCCTCGTGTTACTGCTGTCGCCGCCGCCGGCGACGCGGGTCGACGGGAAGGGCCCCCGTGAGCCGGTCGAGCAGGCCATCGGCATCACCGGCCACGAGGGCTGGCTGGATGCGCTCCGCGCATGGGCGAAGCTGGTGTGCTTGAAGCTCCGGCCACCCGAGCCGCGGTAAATTACTCATGTTCTGTACTTCTGGGAGAAATGGACACGGTAGAATGCGTATTCTCATGACGTATTTGTGGCAAGGTACGATCTGAGGAGCCCGGCGTCCGTGAAGAAGGCGGCCAAGAAGAGCTTGGAGATGGGCAAGGAGACGGCGGAGCACGTGGCGGAGTCGGCGGCGAGGGCCGCGGAAGAGACCCTGGAGAAGACCACGGAGAAGGTGAAGAGGAAGGTCTCGCCGTCCGCGCGGCGAATCGACGGAGACCTGTGACGTGAACGGGAAATTTTGCAAGCGTATGTAGTATGTACTCTCTGCTCTGTTAGTCTCTACTACTGTGAAAAAGATGGTGTACTGTGACGTGTTGCAATGTGTATGTCACTATGTGTATTCTCCTGTTCTGATTTCTGTACCCTAGTGAATATGAGATGTTAACGTACTACGAATTTGTGATGCATAAATGATGGAAGGGTGCATTGAGTGCTTCAGTCAGTCCTTGGGTTGACAATCTGGAGAAGCAATTGCATTTGCTGTAACTGCTTAAATCGGCCCATAACAGCAGTCTGCAGACATGTAGATGAAATGTCAGTCAAAAGTGATAACCGAAATGACCATTGTATTATGGAATACTTCTAGAGCAGAGTTACCAAGATTGCACCAGATAAGAGAGTACATCAGCAAAGGATTTGTCCAATGCATAAAAGGTTTCACTTTAACCAACGGCAAGCAAATGAGTCAATTGCCGGCTTACTAAACTGTAGCATAATTTCCACGCCTAAAGAAAAGAGAGATTCTCCACTAGGAAACTAGAAACAATCTTTCAGAGTAATTACTACTTACTAGGCCTATGAATACAAGAGAGAGAGAGACAGACAGAATATACAGGACAAACGCTATACAAGACAAACGCTAATCCATTATCCATGTTGAGGATGGACATTACTCATTCTGGGCAGATATCCTTGAAAATGGGCAGCCTGCGTCGACCACTGCGACCATAAAGAACTAGAGTTATGATCTCATCTTCCTCCTCAGTTGGCTGTGGCTCTGCAGATGTCCCCTGAGCTGAAGGTGTTGATTTAGGTTTTGGTGTTGAAAGCTCTGCCTTGGTTGCTAGGATGGTGTCTTCTGGTGGTCTGAGGTCAGCGGGTAGCTTGATGGAGTTGGAGGCGCCTCGAGCTGCAGCAGTAGGAAGATCGACGCTTGACCACCATGGCGAGATGAAAGAACTGCAGTCTCTGAAGTCCTGAAAACCTGGTGCACCAGTCAGCCCACCCGCCTATGCAACAGGAAACAGGATAAAGATCTGTTATTTGCGTACAACCCAGTGTGGAAATATTGATAATGGAGGGCTGTAAAAGTGGTGTTTGTGACCAAACCAGGGTTTTCCCTAACGGTTGCAAAAAAAATTCGGAGGCTAACGATAGACCCGGTTTGTGACCAAACCAGGGTTTTCCCTAACGGTTGCAAAAAAAATTCAGAGGCTAACGATAGGCCCGGTTACCGCTGGTAACCGGCTTTTTCGGGAAAAAATTTTTAGGTCAATTTCGGATTTTAAATTTAAAAAATCAAATTCGAACAAAATTCAAGCAAATTCGATTTTTTTTTTTTACAAAATTCATCCAAACCGAAAATTTCAAGTCCGGTTTGTAGTTCTACCGGCCCCGACCGGTAAGCCCGGTTACCGACGGTAACCAGCGAAATTTTGCCGAAATTTTTTTCACTCACCAAACTACCTTAAAAGAATGATGTTAGTGAACCATCTTACGTGCTGTTGATTTATGGTTGTTTTGATTGACAGTGAAGCTGCATAAACACGGAAATGCAATTGTCCATCTGAAAGGACCTACACCTGAAATCTTAGTCGTCCGTTGTGCATCAAGATTCGTGCTAGGTGTTGTATTTTTAGAAGTATAAGCATAATTTAATCCTTGTATTGTTGTTTAAATGTTAATCTGACATGAGATGGTACTACTACTTCCTCTATTTTGAATTTTGAATGGCACCTTTTGATCTACACCACGTGAATTTACTGCACACGAACACACTCAATTTGAACACAAAAAAATCTTCAACAATCACTAGAACTATACAATGCATACACTTAAATTCTACAATACATGTATTCTACAGCACAAATACATATTTTCACACAAAAAAATCTTGAACAATCACCAGCGACGACGACGTACATCTATGGTGGCCGGCAACGGCCGCGTACACCGCCAATGGCTGTCAACGACGACATGCACAAAGGTGGAGCACGACGGCGCACATGGGGGTGGAGATTCACCACAACGGCCCGGACATGCACCTCCAATGGTCGGCGATGAAGACGAGAGAGAGAGACAAGGGCAAGGCCCGCAACGATAATGGGGCGAGATGCACCACAGCCGCCCGGACGTGCACCTCCGGTGGCCGGCGACAAAGACAAGAGAGAGAAACAAGGATGAGTACCTGCGGCAGGGACAGACGGACCCGACGAGCTAGTTCGTGGTGTGGGGTATAAATACCCCCTTGTGACTGGTTGGGCAAGATTGCTTGTGTTACATTCTTCTTTCTTGAGTTAAGAGCAAGACTTCTTACCTTTTATGTGCATGTGTTACCTTTGGTGGTGGATTGTGTATCTATCGAGTTTCGATACTTGATTCATTCAAGTGAGTGTTTCCAACTTGTTACTATTAGAGGTTGCCGCCTCCTAGATGGCTTAGAGGAGTTGAGTCGGTGATCTTATCAAAGAAGGTTGTGAGAAGGCTCGTCAGTGTTGTGAGTGGAGTGGAAGACACCATCTCTAGAGTGGAAGAAGAGCAACCCTAGTGAATTCGAGGTGTTGGCTTAATTCGTGGAGCCAGTTCAATTCGTTTGGACTTATCTCAACGTAGATTAGGGGAGACCGACAAATTTCTGAACACCATGG
This sequence comes from Ampelocalamus luodianensis, assembly GCA_036346255.1. Taxonomy (NCBI): domain Eukaryota; kingdom Viridiplantae; phylum Streptophyta; class Magnoliopsida; order Poales; family Poaceae; genus Ampelocalamus; species Ampelocalamus luodianensis. The sequence goes on along the minus strand of CM070630.1, from coordinate 4,748,040 downwards.
TAAAAATATCGTATATCATTGTGGTTTGTTGCTCTCTTGTGCTTTATATTATTGTGATTTATATTACTAGAATTGAATTGCTTACTTCTCACCGTAGGATTGCAAACCTTGACAAAACATAGGTTGTTGGTGCATTTAGTTGAGATTAGTTGATTTAGATTTTAATTGTGCAAAATCGTTTTGATTTATGCTTCCACATATAAACTCGGTTTTGGCTAAACAGGTTTTTAAAACCGCCTATTCACCCCCACCCCCTCTAGTCCGCCTCCTCGACCTTACAACAATTTATTTTCCTCGTGGAACCCACCCATGTGTATTATACATGTATTCAATTTATGTATTGCATTATGAAATGAATCCGGCTAATAATGGTCCAAATCCTCATGCTCCCACCGATGGCGCAGATATCAGGGGGATGTCCATTCGGTTGATGGACCATATCCTCATTCTGAATAAACATGTTTACAGTTTGATAAGGCAAATCAGGCAAGGAATGAAGAAAAGAGTACCATAGTCCATAGCAGGTAATAAATAACTGGAGATGATATGTTGTCTTGGGCTTATTAGATGGAGGACCACCCAACAGTCAGATACTCCTCGTGGTGCAAAAAGATTAAATTGTTTCCACCTATATAGTCTATGCCATAAATCCTATCTAGTGTCTTGTCTAATACACTGAAAAAATCCTGTTGTTCAACTAGTAAGAAATAAGAAGTTAAGGTAATAAAAAGTTATTGTGCTGAATCTTAACAGCAGAATTAGATTCAAAATAAGGCCGATGTGCTGCAGGTAGAATGGTAGATCAACATGCTCCCAACAACATTAAATGGCAAATTCATAGAAGTCATGTCCGTCTGAATCATCAGAAATTGTTTTTTCTGTCTAGCAAGAATGACTAGCCATAGAAATGAGAGCAATTTTGCACTGAAGCTAATAATTGCACAGATCCAAAATTATCTCTCCACTCCTAGAAGAGCAGACAACACAACTACACAAGTCTAGTATCTCATAAGTCATGCCTATCCGATACATCAGAAATTCTTCTTCTCTGGCTAGCAAAAACAACGAGCAAAGGGATGACAAGCAACTATGCACTGAAGTCTGAAGGTCTGAAGCTAAGGTTAACTGAAGCAGATCCAAAGCTAACTCTACATTTCTAGAAGAGCAAACAACACTAGAACCATAATCATGCATCACAGTCACGCACTTCCTAGAATTTGTAGCCGGTAGTAACCTATCTATTGCCTTAGCTCAAATGAATTACCAAATCTCATGATCTAGAATTAATGAAAACCACAGCATTAACTGCTTACAAGCAAATGTAGGCTGATATGTTGTAAGTATTACGAACATACATGTCAAGATTCCAAATAAAAAATGATCTACATGTACCCCAACCTTTACAGAGAACAGATACTAAAATTTGTCGGCTGGATGTAATCTGTTTCATGTTTTCTACGCTCTCAGACCTAAGTATGACACAAGAACTAATTACCTAAACATGTAAACTTTTAACAACACAATCCAGAATTCAACATTAGATTAGTTCCCCTTTTCGTTGAGATCAATAGCAGGAAGTATTGAAATCATGCAACCATGGCATTAATGGGATCAACAGGAGAAAGTAATGGAATTATGTAATCATGGCATTAACCAAGCTAGTAGACATCTAAGGATCTAACCAACCACCTGAAGAAATCAGTAACCATTTCCTGACCCCATCAGCTAGAATGCTAGATACTTCTGCAGATGACAAATCGGACCCAACATGTCAGTGAAACTAGATCTAGAGAAGCATAATTACCTGTAGTTTAAAGCCACAGCGTCCGCCGCCAGCGACCAACACCTCATCGTCCGCCGCCGGGTACACCGCCCGCGCCTGCTGCGACTGCGGCGAGTAGAGGAGGAGGCGGCCATCCAGGTCGGTGGACGCGGAGATACAGGCGCGGCGGAAGCGGAGGAGAGAGTCATCGAATCCGAGGTCCAACCCACCCGACGAAGAGGAGGACCCGGGGATGCCTCCCTCACCGGCTGCGACGGCGTCGAAGGCCGGCGTGAGGTACGCCCTCAGCGACGGGGACGAGAGGCGGCGCTGCCGCCGCCGCGCCGCCGACTCGCCCATCCACCGGCTGCCGGGGGAGGCGGGGACGCAGTTGAGGTCCATCGCGATGCCCTAGCTTTCACCCGCGACTGCGCAGCAGAAATCGCCAAAAGGGTTCACGTCTCGAGATGGCGAGAATTTCGGGGAAATGATATTTGAATTTGAACCGGAAATTAGGGCTCCCATGGTTTGGAAACATCGGATCGAGAGAAAAAAATCCCCATTTTTCTCGGCAAAGGCGAATGCAAACAAGTAGGCGGTTACGAACTCGCGTTCAATACGCATGAGGAATCGAACAATTTGTTTTGGTGGGGATTTCTGGATTGGGGAATAGAATGGAATTCAAAATTCTCGCAAAAAAAAAGAATAAAATTTTTAAAAATGATCCAAAATGTTGCAGAATTTGGCAAAGAAATTACACGGTTTTAGCCGGATGGCACGACGGAAAGCAACCGAACAGTTTGTGAAGTCCAAAACCTAGAACAGTGCGGCATGAACCAGCAGATCAGTATCTTTAAAAAAAAAAAAAGGCTGAACAAAACAGCTCGGAAATCTATCAAATTTCGTATCCATTCCGATCTCTCCTCCACGAAGAGATCATCGAACCGAACCCCAAAAAAAAAAATGAGACCTCCAGAAAAGCAGCTTGATTAGGCAGGCATTGACGTTTCAGGCACCCAAAAAAAATCCCCAAAAAGATCTCAAGAGAAATCCCAAAAAAACGCAGAGAAAGCCCAAACTCCAAACCCTACGAGATACTCGATAGGTGATGTGAGGTTGAGCCTATCGTTCACCTTGTGGTCGTGGAATCTTCCAGAAGCCTCCTTCCCGTCGCTCTCGCCCGCAAGGAGGTCACGCTCCCATCGCTGCGGCTGCGTGGACGGGCGGGCGGGAAGTGAAGACGAAGTAGAGGGTGATACAAAGCAAAGGGCGGTGGGCTAGGTTAAAGTACACGTGGCCCTACATCTCCTCGGATTCCGTTAGTTCGAGCTTGGCAGTTAGCAATAGGGGTGGGCCCAGTTGATACCCTCCGTGGGCTTGGGCCGTTTGGTCTTGCTTATGTTTGTCTCTTTTGTTTTTTTTGAGATATGATTATTGGTCGCTGTGAAAGATATGCAATTTAGGATTTATCACTGATGTGTCTATGATATATCGTTCGGAACTTAGATGTCATTCACACATAGAGTGGCAAATTCTGAAATCCATATATTTGCAGTGGCAAATAATTGACTATTCCTTGTTTTTTCTGTTCTTCCTTGCTGGAAAAAATTCTACGTATATCCCTCATCACTCATCAAGTTACGAATATTTTTTATTAATTAATCCATTTATTAATTTATTTTTATTGTTAACCCCTCACAAACTTTATTTCTAATTCTGATCTTTTTCGACACGCTACCGTGACAAAACAACGTTGTCACGCCACCACCAGTGACGTGACAATGTTGCACCACCAGTGGCGTGACAAAAAGTGCTATTTAGCTGGACTTATCTTATGGTGTGATAATGTTGTTTTATCACGCTATAGGTGGTAGCGTGACCAAAAGGGTCATAATTAGAAATAAAGTTTGCGATAGGTTAACAATAAAAATAAATTAAAAATAGGTTAATTAATATATAAAAAGTTCTCAAGTTACACCCCTACTAGGAGATGCCATCTGTCCCACCAATCTCAAAGCAACTCTTTCCTCTTCGCCAAAGTCGATCCAATCCCATCCCGTCAAAATCACGGTTTCTATCTTCTTCGCTTCGGACAGGTAGTCGTCGGTTAATGATCATATCTCGTGGATAAAAATGTACGAGCTTTGAGGAATGTTTAAATGTTTAATGTATTCGAATAGTTGTGTCTCTGGTTATGGATATTGTGCAGAAAGCCACACTTTGTTAGCTTTATTAAAATGAGAATTGAGACATGTTAGCGTAAACATGGTTATGGTGATGATAGAGATGGATGCAATCTTATGAGTAACTTGAGGTGGAGGTAACCTTATGCGTAATTACAGGTGGATATAACCTTGTGACTAATTGTAGGTGGATGGAACCTTAACGAGATAATAAGTGCTTACATGAATGAAACATTGGTTTTGTAGTTAAAAATGCTAAATCATATGTTTTGAAAATGATTATAGTATTTGAGCAAACTGGCTTTGTGCTAAAATAAATATAAAACCCTTTTTTGTAAGCCTTATATCTATATCCTTGCATTTGTTATGAGGGTTTGTTGAGTACCTTCGTACCCGTGATTGTTTAAATATGTGGATTCAAACTATAAAGCAGAAAACCCGGTGTATGTATACTTCTATGCATCCGGCTATGAGAATGATAAAAACTGTGATAACTAGATCCTAGCCTCAGTCGATTGCCTGTGGCAAATGCATGAAAGCACCATCCTTTTGGTTTACTTACTTTCTGCTGCTGCTATTTACTCTCTGAATTTGTAGGCCCGTCGACTTGTTATATAAATGCTTGGCCCTAAGGTCTACTTGCAATGTTTCTATAATAATGAAGTACTTTCTTATTTATACTCTTGTATGAATATGATATTCGTCAATAACTATACTATATGAGCTAGCTATTGATAATAGAGCTAGCTCAGATTACACAGAGGTTCTATATGCAAATCCGAGCCCCACACGCGGGAACGTGCTGTCCCACTTAATGGGTGGGTGTGTATACCCATTTATTTGGTGAGCACCGACGCCTGTTCCCGGACTGGAACGCCGGTGGCCTGTGACCGAACAAAACGCTCTAGCCAACCGATCACTGGCCGGTTCTCGTGAGTGCAAGTTAGCGCCAGTGGAAATTGGTTATCTCATCTGATAATGTATGCGCATGTCAAGTGTTCGACTGCATTGTATCTGCGAATTGCAGGAGAGCAAAGCTGTTACTGTTAAGAGTAAAAGCCCCAAGAACCATGTCACCTTGTCGAGGAAGCTGAGGTCCATATGATTTACCTGAGGCGAAACAAGAACAAACTGATCTGGTTTGAAAAGCAGACACTACCTTCAAAGAAAAATTCATTATCTTTCTGGAATCGGGTCAGAGTGGAGAAAGCAGCCCGTCAATTCACAGATGTTTTGGCGCTTCACTCATGCCATGTTGTACCATGCAAAATTATGCGCATCTCCGGAGGAGTGACAGACAAAAGATGAGTGCTGAAGAATATACTGTTCAACCTCACAAGTACAGCAAAAAGGAAAGCCATTACATCACACTACACACCAAGCCAATATATTTCGCACCGGGTAGAAGAGTTACAAGAGTTAATTACACAAAGAATTAAGTCCTTATTCTATAATTTGAATACAAGCTGTAAAGTGTACACTCTTTGGTACATCACCCACTTTAATTTCTGTATGCTACTACAACACCACCAATGCAGTATGTACAACCAACAACAAACGAAACTATGACACTCTTGAAACAACATTTGAGATCTCATACAAACAGCTGGGCTCGGATATGAGGTAGGCACACTTGATGCAAATAGGAGTACGAGGCAGAACTACTTGCTACACTCTTAGATAAAACAAGATGTAGGGCAGCCAAAATATACATGCTGAGGAGCATGGCAGGCTTGGAGTTGGATCCCATGCAAAACTAAATGCAGAAAATGTGAGAAGTATTTGCATGACAGTCAAATATCCCTTTCAAAGGCTATTAAGAAGAGCCCTTTTGCAAGAAGGCTGCTGAGAAGTATCTGGCCTCGGCCCTGGTGAGGTCAACTCAAGCACAGACAGCAGAAAAATCCTCTCCTGGAAAAGTTCAAGAAAAACAAATGTAAATAGCTTTTACCAACTATGTGCTTCAGGTATGATATGTATTGCCAAATATGAACCACAATCACAAGTTACAGCAGTCGAAAGCTTACACTGGCAGTAATTTTGGAGTTGGCATATCATCTGAGTACGGCTGGAATGATGGAACTGTGTGAGCAGGAGAGGTGAATTCCATGCATGGAAGCCTGCTATCTTCGGCAACCTCACTAAAGTTCTCGGATGTAGGTATTTCTGGACCTAATTTAGCTTGGATAGTTGTGTGAGCAGGGGAGTTGAATTCGATACATTGAAGCTTTGTATCTTTGGCTACCTCGCTAAAGTTCTCTGAAGCTGGTATTTCTGCATCTGCTTTAGCTTGCAAAACTGTGTGAGCTGGAGAGGTGCATTCCATACATTGAAACCTGCTATCTTCAGCAACCTCGCTGAAGTCATCTGGTTCTGTTATTTCTGCATTTGCTTTAGCTTGCAAAACTGTGTGAGCGGGAGAGGTGTATTCCATACATTGAAGCCTGATATCTTCGGCAGCCTCACCCAAGTTTACAGATGCTGGTATTTCTGCACCTGTTTTGGATTCAAGAATTCAATTAATTTTCTTTGATGTGGATGAAAAAGTGTGTACATAAGTTATGAGTAAGAGCATAGGTTACCTGGGCAAGGTTCCATACTACTAGAAAGCACGTTTCTACAAAGACTATTATCTTCTGTGCTCTTATCTACTGGGTAATCATCCATTTTTTGATCAGGGGCTATTTGTGATAATACTTCCATGCTAGTTTGAGAAGGACTATTAGATTGCTTATTGTCCACGTCAATCTCTCCATTCTGCTCCCTGTTCATTAGAATGAGGGTGGATCAACAACTGTGGCAACAGATTTAACCAAAAGGATGAGAGATTATTCATTATTTATTATTTACCTTGACTTATGTTCATCTTCCTTTTCATTCTCGTAGGGGTCTACAATTAAATCGTCAAGCTCCTCTAGGAGTAAAGCTATTCCAGACATGCTGCTTTCTGACATGTCATTATCATCTTTCTTAACCAAATGATGGTGTAGTTTCTGAAAAAGTCAAGTATAAAACTGGTTATTTTAAATAGAGCACTATGAGCCTAAGTATAAGACTTCGGACCATCATGTTGGCGTTGCCACACCTGCCAGGCTTCATCCATGCTTTGGCTTGTATTTTCAGTATTGACTTTTGTTGCTAGGGAGCAAAGCAAGTCAGCTTGCTGCACTAAAGTAGCAAATTTGGGATCATCCTTTTTCAAAAAATTACCCTCATGCTTCAGACCTGAAATTATGCACATAGAGCTGATTCAAACATTGACACAAGGCATATAAATCGAATCGAATGTTCAGAATCTAGGAGAATAGGCTTACAATTCTGTTCCCCGCCAAATAATTGTTCTGTTGTGGTTTTAGCAACAAGGTTTTGGGTTTCCACTATATTCACATTAACTTGATTGTTTGGAGAAATGATTGCAAGAGGATGCCGAGAATCTTGTTGTGTGCTCTTTTCTTGTCCAAATAACCTCGTATTTGGTGCTATGTTCTCCTTGAAATCAGGTTTGCAAGGCCTAGTTGCAGAAGAAGAAAAGGTAAAAATGTGTAAATTGCTTCACATAGTTAACCAACAACTTCCGCTGGTATTATGTATACCTCATCTGCTTAGTAGGCGGTGATGAACCAGCTGCACCAGATGTGAGGCATCCGGTTTGTGTCAGTACCCTCTTTGCATTTGCATTGGAACATAGTGCACCATTTTCCTTGAATAGCTCCTTGTCCTTGGCCCGCTTTTTGCATAGAGTAGAAAACCGATTCTTCACTGCATTATCAGTTCTGTTGTAGGCAAACCAACACACGTGTCAGATATCTTATTTCACATATCTAATATTTTACTACTGTTTTCACCTAACATCAAACCGTAACCAAATGAAAGACACCCACCTGCCTGAGACAACCTTCGCTATTTCAGTCCATTTGTTACCAAGAACCTTTTGAGCCTGCATGGCAATTCCAAGTAGAGAAGAATATATCATTTGGCATTGTAAAAGTTCTACAGCAAGAACAAATAGCTATGAAGATCACAAGAGATGCATGATCCCTTCTAGGCTTCACGTATCTACAACAGAACATACCAATCCTATGTCCTACAAAGCACAAAACAATCACATCCTTTTTTCCGAAGGTAAGCAATCGAGGATAAGCTCCAATCTGCATCTGTGTTAAACTCCATGGTCACAATTATTTGTCTGTTCAGTTGTTACTGATCACTAAGGAAGTATCCAACACATACCGTCCTGCTCCAACATCTACATTTTGACCCCAAAAAAATCATAACATGCAGCATTGCCTAGTTTCAAGCAAATCCACAGCCTGGCCCTAATAATTAGATTGCTAGAACACATCAAGATCTCACCTCACACAATAGCATGTCCTCTTCCCGGGACCACCCGCCTTTCTTGCACTCCGAGTTCAAATAATTGTACCATCTGCAGCAGTAATCAAGCAAAAAAAAATTGATTTACACAAATAATGTTAGAAAATCGAACAATTTCTAACTAAAGATCCCTCCTTTATCAGTAGAGAGAGGTGCACACCTTCTCCTGCACTGTCTGGCCGTCTTGTCCTTGAATTGTGCCGCTACAATTGTCCAGCTACCGAAAGATAAGAAGTGAAAACCACGGTGATTAAATCGAGAAGGCAGTAAAAAGGCACTTAATTGAGATGAGGAGAGCAAAGAATTCATACTTATCTGTTCCATGGTGCGCAATTTGAGCACGAAGTACGTCATCCTCCTACGAGAAGAAAGGTGCAAGAATCAGCAAACAATTCAACCCTCAAGTAGAAATTGCAGAGGGTTCACACTTACCACACATACTATTAGGCAGAAAAACAATCGTCTTTTGAACACAAAATTAAATAATTTCGATTTATGAAGAATTTGTCCAAATATGCGAACACAAAGTTAGGATTCACACTTAACACCCTCCCTCCCTCTCTCTCTGAAGTCGAAATATGCCTTCTAAACACAAAATCTTCCATGAATCAGACAAAATTCGATTTTATACAGATTATGTCGAACTATGCGAAAAAAGAACACCTTTTCCAAACAAAAAGGAGGGAAATAATTGCCGCATGACTCGAGTCCCAAATTCTAGGCAGCGAAATCGAACAGGAAACTACAAACCGCACACAAAATTATGCAACTGCTAGACACACAGAACAACACAACTCGCACGCACCTCGGCGCTCCAACTCACGATATGGCGGTCCTTCTTGGCCGCCGGCGCGGCGGCGAGTCCGGCGGAGGTGCTTAGATCGGGGCCAGTCGCCATGGGCCGAGATCCCGCATGTTCCGTGCACGGATCCCGCGGATATAGAGCTCGGACGGGGGCGAATCGGGGCGGCTAGGGTTTGGAATTTGGGCGCGAGTGGAGAAATTTTTGAACCCGAGCCTGGAGAAGACGCCAGCGAAGAAGGGAAGAAATGCGACGGGGAAGTGGAGGTGGGTTTTTAAAGATGGGCCATGGTGGCGTGAAAGGGAAGTGATGTTTGTGACGACGACTCCTACGGAACGGTGGTACAGTTGGAGTGTGAAAGCTTTCACTGGAAAACACGTGCAAACTTTGGCAACGCTGCAAAGACGGCAAGAAGGCCGGTTGTAAACTTGTCTTTATCTTATCTTCAATTAATAAAATAATGAATTTACTCTGCGCAGCGGGACAATCTTTTTTTCATACGTGCGGTTGGCCTCTTCTACCCCTCATAAATTCCTTATCGAGGTGCACCAACATGTAGACTCAACTTGATAAGAACAAAGTCTAATCCCGCCAGGCTCCTGTGACTCGTGAACGCATCTATGCCCCCCCCCACTTCTTCCGCAACCACCCAAATTGTCGTCGCACCACTTCTTCACATGCACACACCAAAATTCATCATTGTCCTACTCCTTCACGTCTCGCATTGCGACTCACCACCTACGACCGTCTGGCATTGGCTTCGTGCTTCAGAGATCCCAACCCCCACCGGCACTCAGTCCGTGGGTTGCAACGGCAACGTGCACGAAGATAAGGAGATCCAACAGCGTAGGAGGCGGTGACATGGGGAGGTAGCGCCGGTGATAGAAGGGGGTAGCATGGAGGGGAGGAGGCGTCGGGGATGGGAGAAGGCACCAGGAGAGAAGAGAGCAGAGGAGGCAGCGATATCTTGGAGGAGAAGCGACAGCGCTAGGGAAGGGATGGGAGGGTTCTATAAGGAATTTTGGGGGGGGGGGTTTATTAAACACCGGTTCCTAGAGCTGGTGAGAGATTTCTTTAAAGGGATTTTGATTTAAAAAGGTTGAACTTTGGAGTGATCACTTTAATTCCTAAACTCAAAGAGGTTGTTAATATTAAGCAGTGCAGGCCTATTTGTCTTTTAAATGCATGCTTCAAAATTCTGACTAAACTTTTGGTCAATAGATTGGGGGTGATTGTTGATAGAATCATTAATGATTGTTAATATGCTTTTATTAAAGGAAGAAACATTTTAGATAGAGTTGTTACTCTTCATGAGATTGTTCATGAGATTATATGCTCCAAAGGTAAAGGGGTGATTTTGAAACTTGATTTTGAAAAGGCCTATGATAAGATCCATTGGAATTTTTTTGGAAGAAGTGATGATGAGGAAAGGTTTTTGTGAGCATTGGATTCAAATGATAATGAGTTCAGTTAGGGAGGAGGTCAGCATTAGTATCAATGGAGAAGTTGGCCCCTTTTTAACACTTACAAAGGTTTAAGACAGGGGGATTCTCTGTCTCCCCTTCTTTTCAATCTGGTTGTTGATGCTTTAGCAACAATTGTTGAGAAAGCTCAGGAAAATGGCTTACTAAGAGGGGTGGTGCCTCATCTGATTCCATTCCAGGGGGTTTCTATTCTTCAGTATGTTGATAATACAATCCTAATGGTCGACTGTGATGAAAGTTACTGTCTTAACCTCAAGTTTCTTCTTTACTACTTTGAGTGGATGTCTGGCTTAAAAATCAATTATCACAAGAGCGAAGTTTTTGTTTTAAGGGTTGATAATGATGAGGCTACTAAAGTGGCTGAGATTTTTTATTGTAAATTAGCTCATCTGCCTATTACTTACTTGGGCATTTTGGTTGGGGATAAACAGATTGGGGTAAGAGCTGTTGATAGTGTTTTGGCCAAATTAAGGAGGAGGTTGGATAATTGGAAAAGCAATCTTTTGTCTTCTCGGGGGAGGTTAGTGTTGTTAAACAGTAGCCTTAGTAGCCTTCCTATCTATGACATGGGTTTCTATAGGTTTAATGAGGAGATTCATAAAAAATGAACTCTATTAGGGTTAAGTTCTTTTGGAGGGGAGTTGGTGGCAAGTTTAAATATCATATGGTAAAATGGGTAGCTGTTTGCAGACCTAAAGACTTTGGTGGCTTAGGAGTGATTAACACTAGGGTTATTAATGACTGCCTCATTGCTAAATAGGTTTGGAGAATTCATGCAGCTGATAATGAGCTTTAGTTCAGAATTCTTAAAGCTAAATATTTCTCTAGGAGTGCTTTTAGTGATGCTAACTCATTGGGAGAATCTCAATTCTAGAAGAGTCTTCAAAAAGTGAAATACATGTTTTATCTTGGACCTATTTTTCAGATTGGGAAGGGATGCAATGTTTCTTTCTAGAGAGATGTATGGGTGGGGAATTGTCCGCTGAAGGTTCATTTTGACAAACTTTTTAACATTTGTTAGTCCCCAACTGTTAGTGTAGCTAATTGTGTTTTTAAGGGGAGGTGGAGAGAATTTAGGTGGAGAGAATTTAGTGGAATCAGCTAAAGAATTATATCATGAACATTGAATTGAATGAGGACAATGACAAAGTGATTTAGAGTTGGGAGAAATCAAGGCGTTTTTCAGTTGAATCCCTGTATAGGCAGCTAGTCTTTCTTGCAGGAACCTACAAAAGATGTGGAAGAGTAAAATTCCCTTAAAAGTTAAAATTTTTATGTGGCAAAGCTATATGGATAGAGTTCACACTGGGGTTCAATTTAAGAAAAGGGGTTGGAAGGGAGATGGGAATTGCATTCTTTGCGGCATTGTTGAGAGTATTGATCACATTCTGTTTTCTCGTGTTTTCGCTAAGTTTGTTTGGTTTTGTGTGAAAGAGGAGCTGAGTTGAGAGCGCATTCCAAATTCCTTATATGACTTCTAATCTCATTGGTTGGAGAGGAGAGGGGCTAATGATTGTAATGTTGTTTTGTTTAGTTTTATAGCTTTGGTCTGAAATATCTAGAAAATTAGAAACCGAATGGCGATTGAGAGGAGTTTTTCTAGAAATCCTATGGATGTGACTTTCAAATTTATATCTTGTTTGCAGCATTGGAGTGTTCTCGTCAAAGGAGTTGAGCGCGGTAATCTGGACTGCTTTCTTACCACGTTTGAAGACTGGGCTAGGACCTTTGTTCGTCATAGCTATCCATAACCAGAATATGTAATCTTTGCTTTTTGTTGTAGTTTTTTGCTTGTTCCTTGGGTTGTAAGATGGTGTCCCCAACGTATTTCTTCTTTTTCATTTGCCATGTATGGATCGTTATATGCTTTCAATATAAGCTGAGTTAGCCCTTGATCAAAAAAAAAGGGAGGGGAGGCAACGACGGCACACGAGAAAGAAGCAGATATGAAAGCGTCCTTTACTCACCGCATCGCTGTCTCGAGTTCACCGCACCGCATCCTCTTCATCCTAATCCTCTCTTGCATCGCCACCTCCTGCTTTGCACTGGCCAAGCAAGCATCGTCGTCTCCTCGCTTACCACTGCGACGCCGCCGCCACCTCCTCATCGCGATATGCCTAGCGAGGGCTATAGAGCAGGGATGAAAACGGATCGGATAGTTGCCGTCCGTCCGGCCAGCGAAGCGGATAGTGTCGGTTGGATTTTTATCGGATAGTTCGGATCGGAAGCGAAGCGGATAGTTTTTGAAGCGAAGCGAATATGGTAGCACTAATATCCGCGAATACGGATACGAATACGGATTATCCGGATAACAAAGATCCGGATATCCGGCTATAGCCCATGCCAGCCGCCCATAAGTCCATCATCGATTCGACTTAGCAAGTCACAGATTTAGGCCTTTAGGGTTCCTTCTTCCTTGTAACTTTGCCTTTGCGACTCGCGATCGCGCGCCCGACCTCACGCGATCTGCTTCGCGACGCCCTCGTAGCGTAGCGCTCGGCGCCTCGGCCCCTCGCCCCGTGCGGCGTGCCGTGGCGTGGCGACCGGCGCCTCGCCCCGCCGGCCACTTGACCGACCGCCTCCGCCGCCGCCGAGGCCACCTCGCCTCCGTCGGCGATCTCATCCACGCCGAAGGCGCGTCGTGTCAGATCCATCCGTGGCGACCTCGCCGGGCAACTTCACCGGCCTCCGCGCGACCACCTCACCGGTCTCGCCCGACTCGCTGAGGCCACCTCGCCTCCCCGTGCCACCACCCACGCCATTGCGCGTCGGTAACAGATCCACCCCATGGCGACCTCTCCTCCTCGCCGACCACTTCACGGCCTCGCCCGCGACCACCTCACCGCCTCGCCAGCTCCTCCGGCCGAAGGTAATCCCCACGCCGGTGGCCCCTCATTACGAATCCTAATCTCAAGCTCGAACTTGAAGGCTTGAGCGCTGAAGCCTTGAAGCTTTGTAAGTTTGTAACCGGATGCTTGGAACTTGGAACTTGGAAGCACAGGCTGATGGAAGATTGATTGATTCATTGAGATGTGCAAAAATCTTGTGACCATTGATTGATTCATTAAGTTGTGCAAAAATCTTGTGACCATTGATTCATTGAGATGTGCAAAAATCTTGTCAGTTATGTGTATTGGTTAGGCTTAGATGTTCAATATTAATAGTCCTTTCATCAGGAAATACTCGGCGTCATGCTGCCATTTAATTGGAAATGGATGGAATAATGTTATGTGTATGAAACGGAGGGAGTAATGTTATGTGTATTGGTTGGTTGATTATTCACCATTTACACAAGTGCATGCCTTAAGAGTTAGAGAGTTGTTGTGTTGTGTGCTGATGATTTCTTCTTAGATGGGCTTGGATAGTTGGATTGGATTTGTTGTAATGTTCGGATTACATATTTCAAACATCTAGCGCTAGGCACGTATGCATATTATCTTTGTAGTTTGCAGAATATTCATGTCTCATTGATATCTTATGTTGTGTATTCCCTCTATTAATTTGTGCTAGATTTGTGATGGATTCTACAACTGGAAGTAGCAGTGCAAGTGTAAGCAATACATCTCCTACTTTGCCGGTGCCACAACCACCTTCCATTGCTACAAATGTTTCTGATCCAGCTGCTGGTGTATTGGTGCCAAGAAATGAAGTTGATTTGACTGGTGAGGAGTGCATCGAGACCGACATTCCTGCTCCTAATGCGAAGAGAGCAAAGAAGTGCAACTCGATGTTTGGGAGCACTATACAAAATATGAGAAAAGAAGAAAGGATCGGATGGCAAGATGATTACAGAGCATTGGGCTAAATGCAACGGTCGGTATGAATCTCGTTGTGAGAGTTCAAGAGGCACATCGATCTTTTGGAATCACTTGGTGGCAAGCACCAAATCAAGGGAGGTCGTGACTTCTAAAATTGATGAAGAGTGGAGACGACAACAGCACTGCATCTATTGAGACTTTTAGGTATGACGAGGCTGACAGTTTGAAAAAATTATATTTGGCAATTATCATGCATGAATATCCCTTTAATATTGTTGAGCACGAGTACTTTGTGGAGTTTATCAAGTCATTGCGTCCTAGTTTTCCAATTAAGAGTCGTATAACTGCCAGAAAAGATATATTGAATATCTTTCTAGAGGAGAAGAAGAAGTTATATGATTACTTTAAAACACTTGCATGTCGTTTTAGTACAACCATGGACATGTGGACATCAAACCAAAATAAAGGTTATATGTGCACCACCGTGCATTGGATAGATGACAATTGGAATATGCAGAAAAGAATTGTTAAGTTTATGCATGTAGAAGGACATCATTCGGGAAGAAACTTGTGCGCACAATTTCATGATAGTGTAGTGGACTGGAATCTTGATAGGAAATTGCTTGCCCTTACTTTGGATAATGCATCGGCCAATGATGTATGCGCTAAGGGGGTAGTACTAAAACTCAATAAGTCGACTCCATTGATACGTGATGGTATCTTTTTTCATGTGAGATGCTTGAATCATATTTTGAACCTTGTTGCCCAAGATGGTTTGAAGCAAATTGCACCAGCTATTGCAAATATCAGAAATACAATTGCAATTGTGAAGAACTCTCCATTGCAGTATGAGGAATTTATGAAGTGTGCATCAGAATGTGACTTAGATGTGACAAATGGTCTCCCTTTGGATGTTCCAACAAGGTGGAACTCCACATACCTCATGTTGAAGCAAGCTATTTACTATAGGGGGGATTGGATCATATACCCTCCCTGAAATTCAGGATTTCAGGATTTACCCTCCCACCTCAATGACACGTGGGGTCACTATAGGTCAATGACATGTGGGTCAGGAGGGTAAATCCTGAATTTCCATCTAAGGGGAGGGTATATGATCAAATTTTCCTTACTATAGGCATGCTTTTGGTAGGCTTTTCCTTCGACATAGAAGCAAATATGTGAGATGTGCACCGACTGTTGAAAATTGGACTATGGCAAAATCTATATGTACATGTTTGAAGAGATTTTATGAGGCTACTGAGATGTTCTCTGGCACTAAATATCCAACAGCAAATCTATTTTTCAATACTTTTTGCAAGATTAAGCTTGCCATTGCAGACTGGTGTGATAGTCATGATCCTATTATATCTTCTATGGCTCATTCTATGCAAATGAAGTATAATAAGTATTGGAAAAAGTCCAACATGGCTCTAGTTGTAGCTTGTTTTTTTGATCCTAGATACAAGACAAAGCCGATACACTATTTTGCAGATAAGATTTACCATGACAATGCTCCAGCAGAAATTGATAGATTCATGAGTGTTATTAACCAGTTGTTCCAGGCTTATGTGTCCAGTCCACTTGTAACTTCGAATAAGACATCAACTGCAAATGTGCAAACAGTTGATTCTCAACCATTAGACCAAAAGGTTGAGGATGAGGAGAGTGATGATGATCTTGATGCAGATCTTGAAAGGTTCTTGCATGGCAGTACTGCTGTAGGTCAAGGTACCAAAACTGAGTTGGAAGTGTACATGGAGCAACCACTAGTGGAATGGAAAACAAAAGGCAAAATCTTATTTGATGTTTTGTCATGGTGGAAGCTCAAGCAACTGAGCTCCTATTCTCTCCCGACTTGCACGTGATGTTTTATCTATTCAAGTGTCGACTGTTGCTTCGGAGTCAGCTTTTAGTGCTGGTGGACGTGTTGTCGATCCATTTCGTAGTCGCCTTGATCCTGAAATCGTGCAAGCTTTGGTTTGTACCAAAGATTGGACTGCAGCGTCTCGAAAAGGTAATATTGAGTTCTACACTTGTGTTTGATTGGTTTATGTGTAATATGTGAGGAAATTTTTGAGCATAATTAATCTTTTGTCATGAAGGTGGAGATATTGGTGGATCTATCCTAAGCGAGATGGACATGGAGGGCATTGGCGATGTTTTGCAAGCTTGGCAGCGGTTTCTTTTTTTTACCTAACTATTTAGCTCATTGGTTTAATTTAATGTCACCTTGATAAATGATACTCATTGAATTACAACTTGTAGTTGCAGGAGCACGAAGATATAGATGATTTGGAGGAGGACGTGTTGGAGGACATGGATGAATGACTAATCACTAGGTAAATCTTCATATCATCTTTGCTAGATCTTTTGCATAATAATAAAAGGAAAAGATGACATCGATGCTTCTCATGCATTTTCTAGGGCGAAGTTGGATGGTTGTAAAGACATGGCGAGATGTTCTTTGGCTCTTTGCTTGTTAAGACATGATATATTTGATTCTTGGCATTATTGAACTATATATGTCATGAATGAACTAGGTGTGATGAGTTAAGTGTGAACTAAGTTTAATATATATGATGAACTAAGTTTTATGTATGTTGATTTGTAAGTTATGACTTATGAACTAAATGTGGTACACTAAGACACTAAGTGTTATGTTTGTGATGATGCATCTTGCTAGTACCAATGTTATATGTGGTTGCTGAAAATATGAACAATTTATGAATATTTGCATCAAACAAAGTAGTTATATGTTTTTGTTAATTTATGGCATGCAATTTTAGGGGTTTTTATGTTCCGAAAAAATATCCGTGACCGTATTCGTTTCGCTCCGTATTCGTTCCGTATTCGTATTCGATACTATTCATATTCGTATTCGTATCCGAGGTATTCGTATTCGTATTCGTATCCGAGAAAAAATATGAAAACAAATATGGTAGAATCATTATCCGTCCGTTTCCGATCCGTTTTCACCCCTACTATAGAGGCCAATGGCCGTCAGAACTGAATCATGGCTTGGATTTAGGGTGGAAGAAGATGGCCATCGATGCGTAACCCTCTTCTTTGTCAGTTGACAATGGTTGAAAATGGGCAACACGTCGGGAAGGGAAGTCAGCATTAACTTCAACTTCAAAAGGTAAACAATCTATAAGCTCAAAATTTTAATTTACAGGTAGTAGTAGTAGTAGGTGATGCAATAAGCGGAGTTAATGTTGAACCCTAGAAGGTGAGACACAGAGGTAGAGAGAGAGAGAGAGAGGCGTGGTGCGGCAACGCCTCGGCATGCCAATGCGACGAGGGTGTCGCGGCGGCGGCTTGGCGAGGACGCGGTGAGCCGGGACAGGCGAACCACTATAGGTTGCGGCAAGCCACGAGGGCGTTGCAGGGATGCTGGGGATACGGTGAGGGCGAGGGTGGGTGGCAACGGCGTGCGAGCAAGGAAGACGGCGTGGTTTGAGTGCATGAGTGCCTGATCGTCTTCTGACGTTCTGAATTCTGATTTTTGTTTGTCAGTTGTAAGTTTGTAACTGGGTGTCTGTTTCAATGAATCGAATCGAGACAATAGCCTATTTTTATCCTGGTTTCACCACTAACTACGGAGGTGTGGGAGGTGCCCGTGCGCGTGGGAGAGGACAAGGTGGTGGGGAGAGGGGATGGTGGAGCAACAATTATTATGGAAGGGAAGGGAAGGGTTATGGTTCATGTGGGAGTTAAGAGGGGTTATATAGTAGTAAAGAGGTAGAAGGAAATCCTTTGGGGGTGTTTGGATGAAGGGATTTTTAATCGAATTATGGGATTTGGTTCAAATTAAGAGAGTATATTTAGTACGAAGGGGGATGTAATCTTTGCGGTGTTTGGATAAAGGGGTTATCTTTAGGAATTTTTGGTATTTAGTTGTAGTTAGGATGAGGGAATGAAATCCTTATGGTGTTTGGATAAATAGGATTCCTTTGGGAACTTTTGAGATTTAGTTCAAATTTGAACCAACTCACATCGATTCACAATCAAATTCCTCCTCCCCAAACAAGTCCTTATAAGTCTGTCTAGTATTCATGTGTATTTTTCGGAGAGAAACACCATATTTAAATTTTTAGGGGTTGTCTTAGTTCTCATGTGCATATTAGTGGTAATTCCGTGTAGTTTTAATTTTTATTCTAGAAGCGCATGTTGATGAAAAATGCCACACGAACGGGTGGGTGCTTGCTGGTTAATTTAGCACCCATCCACTAGTATAGCCTTAGGGCATGTTTGGTTCGAGGCCTGAGAGTCGTGCCTCAGAAAAAGTGGTGTTTGAGAGTAGCCTGAGAATCAAATGATTTCTGCCTGGTCAGGGAAGCCTGAAAATGTGTTGTTTGGTTGGTGATACGTGCCTAGAGATAGAAAATACGTTTTCAGAACTAGAAAGCGTAAAAACTAAAAATATGCTTCCTTCCCGTTCCTCCTCCTCTGTTCTTTCGGCTGGCTTGGCCTTGCTCGCCGACGACGAGGGGGTGGCAGGGAGGATTCGGAAATGGCGCGGCGGCGCCGAAGAGGGTGCGCATGGGCACGAGGGGCTATAGGGAGCTTACTCATGCGGTTTGCCGGGGAAGAGGAGGACCGAGGCGGGCTGGCGACACAAGCCGAAGGTGGCGCAGCCGGATTCACGTGGCGGCGGCCGCCGGCCAACGGAGAGACCAAAAGGATGGCAGGGGAATAAAGGGGAGGCCGTGGGGGTGTTCCGATAGGAAGGAATTTGCTGGACAAACATTGTGCAAGGAGGGGCGACTGAGGCGGCGGATTTGGCTGGGACCAGGAAGATGGAGTCGGCGGCAGCTTCCTGTGAGAGAGAAGTGAAATCAAGTGGGGGGACGAGGAGAGGGGGCTTGGAAACGCATTTTGACGCGAGTAGATAGGGGAGAAACTCACCAAGGTGGTCGGAATGGCGGGCGGGGGCGGGGGCCGAGCGAGCGGTGTGCACCGGCCAGGGGAAAGACAAGGTCAATCCCGGCACTTCGGCTTCAGAGATGAGAGGGGGAGGTGTGTGCGAGGATGCGGATGACGAGGCAACGTTGGGGCTCGTGATGGGCCAGGATTGGGACTCCGGGTGGACGCCGGTGGCTTGGAGGAAGAAGCACACGAGGAGGAAGACGCGCGGAGGAAGACGAAGACACGTGGGGAGAAGAAGGCGCTCTAGGCGTTCGATTTGGACGCCTGGGCCTGGATTCTGTGGCTGGCAGGCAGCGGGTGCTAGGGCAGCAACCAAACGCCACCTTGGCACGACGTTGGCAGCATCTTGGCCAGACGAGCCACTCCCAGACCTTGAACCAAACACGCTCTTAATGCGTATTACACCACAATTTGTTCATCATCTACTGGCTAGTCGCAGTAAACTAGCCATGTCGTAAATTCGCTTTTCGTACCCTCTAGAAACGGTCGCATGCTACACCACATATTTGTATTTGCCCGAAGAAAGAGTCACGTACCACCAATTTAGGCCATATTCATCGTATATAACTGGCAGAAACTTTGATATGATAAAATAAAACCGGACTCGGTATTCGGTGTTCTGTGCATCGCGAGCCTCACTTGGATCCGCGCGCTCATGACCGGCTGCACCGATCTATGCAACGTACCATTTCCATTCGTACTACGTTTTTGCTAATTTATTTGCTTGCAATGCTGATCATAGCAGTCTGACGGATGGTAAGATACAGATAAGTGCGTAGCTATACATACTTAATTCTCCCATTTTTTCTGTATCGCTAGCTGGTGAATTATGTTCATGAGTTGCAGCATGCATGCTTCGTGCCATGCATGCATGCATGGCGCAGTGGCGAGCTCGTGTGACTCGGTTTATGATGCCACGCTCCGGCTGCGTTTGGTCGACTGTTTGAAAGGGTAGCGAAAGGTTTATCCCAAGCATAAGAATCTTGTGAAATCGTAACATCTTTGCGCACAAAAAATCTCGAACTTTCCTTGTTTCAAATTTGAGCATGGATGGCCCTCTTTCCGTTTCTGCGGCTAGCTAGCTTAATTTCACCTTGAATTTCAGGCTGTTCTTAACCCTGCATTTAAGTTTTGGCTAGTTCAGGTTGATTACTTGCCTTTGCTGACAACACGAAATTATACTTTCATAGCCTATAGGATTAATCGGATTACCAGGACGTAATACAGTATGAAATGCTGATTGTTTCAAAATTACACCTGTTGCATACATATATGCTGAGGTCAGTTACATGAGACGGCAGATTTGGTTTGTTCAGTTGTTAGTGCAGGTAAGTACTCTGAATAGCTTTCAGGTTTCAGTCATCGAGTTTTTGGCTTAAATGACACTTATTGTACGTGAAATAGTAAATCTAGTCTCCTCCAGAGATCAAAACAAAAAATTACCTTATCCTCGTCCGTGCCACTGGTACACGGACGCCCTTGTCCCTTCTCCTGGAGAGGGGACTTCTAACACGTGTTCAGGGGACTTCCCTTATCCACGCGAGGGGACTTCCCTTGTACTGCTAATTAATTACGATTAAATTGATTATGACTAACTAATTAGGACTAACTAACTGCAACTAATTAGTTATGACTAAATTAATTACAGCTAATTAACCCGACTAAAGTGATTAGGACTAATTAATTGTGACTAAATTAATTTTGACTAATTAATTATGGTCAATTAATTACAACTAAATAATTATGACTAAATAATTATAACTAATTAATTACATGGGTTGATTAATTAACCCCACCGTATAATTATTTAGTCATAATTAATTAACTTCCACCGTGAATTATTTAGTCATGTAATTAACCCCCCACTATGTAATTAATTATATGGATTTAATTAATTAATCCTTGTTCGCATCACACGAAATAGTAAATCTAGCCCTCTCCAAATATCAAAACAGAAAATAACACCGTAGATTTGCCGACAGGCAACACGTGTCCTCATCCATGCCACGGGTACACGAATGCCCTCATCCCTTTTCCTAGAGAGGGGACTTCTAACACATGTCCTGGTCTCCTCTCCTGGAGAGGGGACTTGCCTCATCCACGCGAGGGGACTTCCCTCATACTGCTAATTAATTACGATAAAATTGATTATGACTAACTAATTAGGACTAATTAATTACACTAACTAACTATGACTAATTAGTTATGACTAAATTAATTACGGCTAATTAACCCCGACTAAAGTAATCAGGACTAATTAATTGTGACTAAATTAATTTTGGCTAATTAATTACGGTCAATTAATTACAACTAATTAATTATGACTGAATAATTATAACTAATTAATTACATGGGTTAATTAAGTAACCCCCACCTTATAATTATTTAGTCGTAATTAATTTACTTCCACTATGTAATTATTTAGTCGTGCAATTACCCCCACCATGTAATTAATTATACGGATTTAATTAATTAATCCTTGTCCACGCCACAGTTAATTAACTCTCGTCCGCGCCATGGTGAGGACTTCCCTCGTACTGCTAGTTAATTAATTAATTACATAGTTTAATTAATCCTTGGTTTAATTACGATTAGCAAGGATCAATTAAACTCGTGTAATTAATTAATTAACTAGCAGTACGAGGGAAGTCCCCACGGTGGCGCGGATGAGGATTAATTGATTAAATCCATGTAATTAATTACAAGTAGGTGTTAATTACATGACTAAATAATTACATGGTAGATGTTAATTAATTAGTATTAAATAATTACACGGTGGGTTAATTAATTAATCGTAATTATTTAGTCCTAATTAATTAGTCTTAATCAATTTAGTCATGGTTAATTAGACGTAATTAATTTAGTCACAACTAATTATTCATAATTAATTAGTCGTTATTAATTAGTTAGTCATAATCAATTTAATCATAGTTAATCATCAGTATGTGAGAAATCCCCACGTGGCGCGTGGACGAGGAAAGTCCCTTCCCCAGAAGTGCGGACGAGGAGGACACGTGTCAGAAGTCCCATCTCCAGGAGAGGGGACAATGGCGTCCGCGCACCCATGGTACGGACGAGAATACGTGTCGCCGGCCGGCAACTTCGCGATACTATTTTTGGCTTTGATCTTCGGATGAGACTAGATTTGCTATTTCGTATGTAAACAGTGCCCATTTAATGAAAAACTCTCAGCCAATCGATCCGAAGGAGCAGTTAGTGATAGTAGGCAGGATGACATGTAGCCGTGGTTTGAAAAAAACATGGTTCAGAATTTGAATGGATAAAAGAGGCACCGGTAGTAAGTAATTAGGAGGATTTGAACGCAGCATCAACTAGGGGGTTGGCAACCTACTAGTTAGTGAAAGTCGTCATTTGTCCACTATACGTGATTGTGACCTCTTACACATTGTTTCAGTTTTAAGAAACTCATTTCAAAAGTGGTGCAACGGCTAACGGAGAAAACTCCAAGTTACACGAATGATTTCTTTTTTGTCCATTGCTTGCTCATATTTGTTACACATCACTGTCGCTATCAGGCTTCGGAGACTTTGCAAAGTGTAAGCAATTAACACGATCCAGATCATCCGTGGTAACACAGAGGATCACTGTATGAACATTAATCTGTGAGCGTGTGAACAACACTCGGCTGTGATGCTGTAGCAAACAACGCAGGAACAGGAAATATTTACTGTAGCAATTTTTGTTGTCACGGTTGATCCTTGCTTTTCGACCGGGCGGTTGAGACCAACTTTTAAGACGTGACACTATAGATAATATGAACTGAATCTTTCAATACAGATGATTCATTTCCCAATTAACAAAGTCAGCAATCAGGCTTTAGAGACTATGCAAAGTGTGATTAACAAAGTTTTCATGAGGTGTGTGTGGAACCAAGGCATTCAAGAGTCAGCAGTCAACATGCATCCTTATCCCAGAGCGAAACAAATCAAATAAAAACATCTTCCCTTTCTTTTCAAAAGTGGGACGGCTGGTGCGTACTCCGTTTTTCAACACACTGCTCACCTTTTCTTTTCGAAGCTGCCGCCGCTGCTCCGAGTCGGAGTAGCTTGGATTTTTTTTTCATTGTTTAGCCTTCTTTTTAAATAAAATAACAAATATAGTCTTCTTAACCGAAATAATAAAAATAGCCACCTATCGTGATCTTGTAGGGAGCAGGCCGCATGTTGCTCTTAGTCCACGATGGGGTGACATGCACATATAGACACCACACACAACCATGTTTCTACTGTGGATTAGAAGCGTGGTAGATGTTCTACTGTGGATTAGAAACGTGGTAGATGACCCTCCGTAAACTAGGATCGTGGTAGGTGATTTTCACGAACTATAAGCACAATACGATATTATTTTTGAGTTTGACTAGATTTGCAAAAAGAGGCCAAACATGCAATAACTTGAGTAGCTAGCTCACCTCTTTTCGCCAGCCTTTTGGGCTTGTCAGTTCCTGTCAGGGCCGAAAGTGTCCAACGAACGGTAGTAGAATCCTATGCGATGACTCGATCACTTCAGCCAGACTCTTCCCCACCTCGACTGTACTACTCTTGTACTACTCCTGGTACTAATTTTTGTCATGTGTTCTCCCACTTATGTGATCAGATCACATAGGAATATTAGCTCGGCAGCACAATCGTTGGGATTTAGATAAATAATATTCAAATTGAGCTCGACTGCGAGAAATAACATTCAATTTGAGCTCAACTGCGAAATAACATCACGAACGACCGAAATAATTGAAAATGACACGAACGCTACATTTTTCATTTATCTTTAACGGTGAGGATGTATAACGTGCGAAAGTACAATTTTAATGGCCATTTTACCCCGCCCTCTACTCCTGCACTCTGTGGTCTGGAAAACAGAGGAGATGCGCAACCTCGGTGCCGGTCATGGGGGATGATGGCGGCGGCTGTGGGCGAAAAAAATAGAACGCGGGAGAACTCGTCGGTGGTGGCAGTGCGGCTCAAGGAGTTCGGTGGCATGCGGGTGAAGGTGCACAGCGGCCAGGGTGAGGAAGAAAAGGGGTGGCGACGCTAGGAGGTTGGTGAGGGGAGAAAAGGGGGGGCACATGAGCATAAGATGAGTGAGGGGAGCTCACCGGTGCAGTCGGTGGTGATGGAGACAGGCCGAGGCGGGCTAGCGGTGAGAGCCGAGGGCGGCGCAAGCGGCTCGACATGGGGACAGCGACCTAGGGAAAGACGACCCGAATTAGTGGTGGAGGAACATTAGGGGAGGTGAGGGGGTGCTTCCGGTGAGAGGAATCGAGCCGGGACGCACTGTGTGAAGAATAACGGTGGTGGCAACAATTTTCGCTGTACGTGGGGAATGTTGGAATTAATCTGGGCTAGGCCCAAATATTATATTCTAATTAATTCCTGGTAAATCTCAAAGGCCCATGTGCATGTGCATGATTGTTTAGTCCCATATGGGCAGATGAAGGGAGTTACACCACTTTATAAGGTGGGCGTGGTAGCCCTATTGTGGAATTGGAAAGAGCCAACACACGCGCGCGCTCGCTCGCCTCGCCGAGCCGTGCGGTGCGGTGCGGTGCGGTGCGGTGCGGTGCGGTGCGTGTGTGCGTGTGTGCGTGTGCGTGTGCGTGTGTGTGCAGCGTACGCGAGCGTGTCGAGTGCGGCGCGATTTTCTTTATCTATTCGAAAATCGAAATGCAGCGACTCGTAATTGATGGTGACCTTTGGTCTTGATCTCTTTATTTTTGGCTATTAAAGGTTTGATTCGATGGCGAATCAATGGCAACCTTTGGTCTTTGATTCAAGCGTTGGCTTTTCAATTACGCCAAATCAATGGCAAGCTGTTGGCCTTTCGATTCTGTTGAATCAATGGTAGCTGTTGGCCTTTGGACTCCTTTCTTTTGGCTATTTAAGAAAGCGAAATCTGGTTACGGTTCCCAAGTTTTCCACTTCCAAAATACAGAATCACGTTTGTTCGTTGTCTCTGGCGATCTCCATCCCGCGAGGCACGTGCGGTGCATGCAGGAGAAGCGAGCCTCGGAACCCGTCCTCGAAGGCTTGCGGCGGGGCGAATAAGGTTTTGGGAGCGTTCGCGCATCGCTCGCTTCATCCTTTTCGCTACATCCGCACGACTACTACCACAACATCCACGAAGTTTCTGCTACATCTACATCAACTGAACAACTACTACCACGGCGTCCACTACGCCATGACTAACGACGACCTCACCAAGACTCCTGCTTCTACTTCTTCTACTCCTTCCCGAAAGATCCAGGTATGCCTATCTTGCGTTTGTCGTTTACTTAGTTTTATTTTCTTATTGTTATGAACAACGAGATAGGAATGCTAGCTTACGTTCTTGTAGAATCTAGTATAACTATAGTGTTCTTAGTTATAGTTATTTTCATGTTTTATCTAGCAAATTTCGGATTAAAATACTTGAAAAATGCTTATATATTGACAATCCAAAAACCTTATTTTAGGCATTTTTAGACAAGCGGCTTTCTTTGCGCGCTCAAACCCCATGAATTCGATGGTGCGAATTACAAGAGGTGGCGCACCAAGATGGTACTACGGCTAGCGCCATGAGCGTTTTCCATGTGGCAAAGGCAAGCTGAAGGAACACTTACTCTGAGCAGAGCAAGCGTTCGAGGTGCGATAACCTTTTAAAGGTGCCGTGGTTAGTGTTCTTGGTGATAAGTTAGTTGATGCATACATAGTAATCACAAATGGGAAAGAGATGTGGGATGCACTCGAGGCCAAATTTGGGGTTTGGATGCGACGATGAATTGTATCTTATGGAGCAATACCATGACTATAGAATGGTTGATGGCGTTCAGTAGTTGAGCGAGCTCATGAGATACAATCCATGGCCAAAGAACTAGAGCATTTCAAATGTGTGTTCTAGGACAAGTTTGTCGCGGGAGGCATTATTGCCAAGCTTCCTCATTCTTGGAGGAATTTTGCTACTTCACTGAAACACAAGAGACAAGAGTTTTACGTTGAAAATCTCATCGGGTCTCTTGATGTTGAAGAAGAAAGCGAGGCAAAAGATACACACATCGAGGTAATGAGGACATTCTAGTGCCAATGTAGTGCAGAAAAGAATGGCCAAGCTCAAAAGTTCAAAGGCAAGAACAAGATCGCACAAACAACTAGCTTCAAGAAGAAGAAGAAGAACACAAAGGATAGTCCTTGCTTTGTGTGTGGCGAACATGGTCATTGGGCCAAGGATTGCGATCCAACGCAAGGGTGGGAAGAATCGGCAAGGCGCGAATTCTAAGTGCGCTAATGTTGTTATTGGTACTCTTGAGGCGGAACATCGGGGTATGGTAATTTACCAAACTGTTCTTTCAGTATGTCAATCTACCGATTGGTGGATAGACAACGGTGCTAATATACATGTGTGTGCTGATATTTCATTGTTCTCTTCTTACCGGTCACTCGGGATTGGCCGTTCTAATGGGAGCGGGTCACATGCCATTGTTCATGGTGTTGCACGGTCGATCTGAAGTTTACTTGGGAAGATTGTGCAAGCGAAGAACGTGCATCATGTGCCATCTATCAATAAGAATCTCGTGAGCGGATCTCTTCTTTGTAGAGATGGCTTTAGGCGGTATTTGAATCCAATAAATTTGTAATGTCCAAGTGTGGACAATTTGTTGGTAAAGACTATGTGTGCGGAGGCTTGTTCGCCTATCTCTTTCAGATTTATGTACTAATGTTGTGAACCATATTTTAGTGGTAATGAGACTACTATTTGGCATTCACGACTTTGTCACATAAATTTTGGTTGCATATTGTGATTGCTTGATTTAGAGTTAATCCAGAAATTCATCTTTGCCAAAGGCTCTAAGTGTCAAGTTTGTGTGCAATCAAAGCGACCTCGTAAGCCTCACAAGGCGCGGAGGAAAGAAACTTGGCACCATTAGAACTCATACATTCGGATCATGCGAGATGAATGGTGTGTTGACAAAAGGTGGTAAGAGATATTTCATGACTTTGATTGATGACTCCACTAGGTTACGCTATGTGTATCTTTTAAAAACTAAAGATGAAGCTTTTCACTACTTTAAAATCTATAAGGCGAAGCGAGAACCAACTTGAAAAGAAAATCAAAAGGGTTAGGTCTAATCGTGGCGCGAGTACTTTTCTAATGAGTTCAATTTATTCTGTGAGGAACATGGTATAATCCATGAGAGGGCGCCTCCTATTCACCCAGTCAAATGGGGTTTTAGAAAGAAAGAACCGTACTCTAAGCGATTTGGTTAACGCCATGTTAGACACAGTGGGTCTTTCCAAGGCATGGTGGGGAGGCTATATTGACTTCATGTCATGTCCTAAATAGGGTTCCCACAAAGAATAAAGAGATAACTCCATTTGAACAATGGGAGAAGAAAAGACTATCACTTTCATACTTGCGCACTTGGGGTTGTTTGGCGAAAGTCAACGTGCCAATTTCCAAAAGCGTAAGCTTGGACCAAAAGCGTGGATTGCGTCTTTCTAGGCTATGCTCACCATAGCGTTGGATATAGATTTCTAGTGGTGAAATCAGAGTACCGGACGTACTTGTCGGTACAATTATGGAGTCAGAGATGCTACATTTTTGAAGATATTTTTCCAATGAAAGATATGACTAATTCATCAGTCGGAGCCGATACAACTCCACGAACTGCCATTCCAATGGAATATTTTGAGCAAATCCGAGCAAATTCTCGAGGAGGAAGACAATGAAACTACGAGGAAGAGTAAAAGACAAAGGACCGCAAAGTCTTTTGGTCTGATTTCATTGTGTACCTTGTGGATGATACTCAAGTACCATTTCAAGCGTATGCTTCTCCGGATCTGAGAATCTTTGGAAGGAAGGCGTCAGTAGTGAAATGGATTCCATTATCTCTAATGGAACTTGGGAGATCACTGGCGTCCTTATGGTTGTAAACTTTGTAGGATGTAAGTGGGTGTTCAAAAGAAGCTTAGGCCGATGGTACTATCGAGAAGTATAAGGCACGGCTTGTGGCCAAGGGTTATACCCAAAAGGAAGGCGAAGATTTCTTTGATACTTATTCATCGTGGCTAGATTGACCACTATTCGAGTACTACTATCTCTGGCTGCCTCACACGGTCTCTCGTTCATCGGATGGACGTTAAGGCGGCTTTCTAAATGGAGAGTTGGGCGAGGAAATTTACATGGAACGACGGATGGATTTGTAGTAAATGGTCAAGAAGGAAAGGTGTGCAAGTTGTTGAAATCTTTGTATGGTCTTAAACAAGCACCTAGCGGTGGCATGAAAAGTTCGACAGAACCTTAACATCTGCGAGCTTTATTGTGAATGAAGGTAGCGGATGTGTGTATTATCGCCATGGTGGGGCGAGGAGTCATTCTATGTGCGTATGTTGATGACATCGATCTTTGGGACCAACCTTAATGTGATTAAGGAGGTCAAGAATTTCTTGTCTCGAATTTTGAGATGAAAGATCTAGGAGTAGGCGATGTTATCTTGAACATCAAGTCGTTGAGAGGTGATGATGGTGGAATTACATTGTTGCAATCTCATTATGTGGAAAAGGTTACGAGTCGTTTTGGTTATAGCGTGCAAACCTTCTCCAACACCTTATGATCCTAGCGTGTTGCTTAGGAAGAATCGGAGAATAGCCGAGACCAATTGAGATATTCTCGGATAATTGGTTCACTTATGTATTTAGCTAGCGATACCGGGCTCGACATCTCGTTCTTGTGAGCAAACTAAGCGGTTTGTTTCTAATCAGGAGATGATCATTGGCATGCTCTTGAGAGAGGTAATCGCTATCTAAAGGGTAATATGAGTTATGGCATTCACTATACTGGGTACCTAGGGTACTAGAGGTTATAGCGATTCAAACCGGATATCGATCTTTGATGAGATTAAGGCCACAAGTGGATATGTCTTCACACTTGGAGGTGGCGCTGTTTCATGGAAGTCTTGCAAGCGGACCATTTTAACGAGGTCAACAATGGAGCGAGAACTCACGGCATTAGATATCCTTTGTTGAAGCCGAATGGCTTCGTGAGCTCTTGATGGATTTGCGGTGGTTGAAAAACCGATGCACGGCTATTCGATGAATTGTGACAATCGGTGTGATTGTCAAAGTGAACGATTCTAAGGATAATATGAAGGCATCAAGACATGTGAAGAGAAGACGAAGTCATCGAAAAATGAGAAACTCGGAGTAATAGCTTTGGATTATATCCAAGCGACTAAGAATCTGCAGATCCCTTCACAAAGGGTTTATCACGAAATGTGATAGACAATGCATCGAGGAGATGGGTTTGAGACCCACGTGAGTTATACCATAGTGGTAACCCATCCTATATGATCGGAGATCCGTGAAGTAGGATTGGCGAAACAAGCTATTGGTTAGCGAGAGGAGAGTACCTTATAGACCCACTCCATTGGAGATGCAATTCTCTCCTAAATCAGTATGGCGAGTTGATTTTTATCTTAATGTGTTCGTGGCTTGTTAAAGCAAAGATGCTATCCTCTGAGCGATCTTGGAAGAACACACCTATATGAGCCCGATCGCTAGTCACGATCTATGAAATAGGTAATTTCTAGGAAGCTCATGAATAGGCCGGAGTATGACTTATATGCTCCAACCGCGGGGATGCTGGCGACCTAGTATCGATTAAGGACTTAAGTAAAACTTATTCACACAAAGCTGTCAATTCAAGGCTTAGTCCATTGTGCGATTGTGGATAAGTGTAACTACATTCTAGGTGGATGTTCAACTTTAACCGGTCTCCATCAAAACACGGTATATTAAAAACAATACTGTGGATCAAGGCATCGACATGTGCCATTGGGATCGGTGGGGATTGTTGGAATTAATCAGGCTAGGCCCAAATATTATATTCTAATTAATTCTGGTAAATCTCAAAGGCCCATGTGCATGTGCATGATTTAGTCCCATATGGACAGATGAAGGGAGTTACACCACTTTATAAGGTGGAGCGTGGTAGCCCTATTGTGGAATTGGAAAGAGCCAACACACTGCGCGCTCGCTGCCTCGCCGAGCCGTGCGGTGCGATGTGATGCTGATGCGATGCGATGCGGTGCGTGTGTGCGTGTGTGCGTGTGTGTGCGTGTGCGTGTGCGTGTGCGTGTCTTGCGCGTACGAAGCGTGTCGAGTGCGGCGCGATTTTCTTTATCTATTCGAAAATCGAAATGCAGCGACTCGTAATTGATGGTGACCTTTGGTCTTGATCTCTTTATTTTTGGCTATTAAAAGGTTTGATTCGATGGCGAATCAATGGCAACCTTTGGTCTTTGATTCCAAGCGTTGGCTTTTCAATTCGCCAAATCAATGGCAATGTTGGCCTTCGATTCTGTTGAATCAATGGTAGCTGTTGGCCTTTGGACTCCTTTCTTTTGGCTATTTAAGAAAGCGAAATCGCGGTTACGGTTCCCAAGTTTTCCACTTCCAAAATACGTGAATCACGGTTTGTTCGTTGTCTCTGGCGATCTCCATCCCGGCGAGGCACGCGTGACGTGCCGACCGGAGAGCGAGCCTCGGAACCCCGTCCTCGAAGGCTTGCACGGCGAGGGCGAATAAGGTTTTTGGGGCGTTCGCGCATCGCTCGCTTCATCCTTTTACGCTACATCGCACGACTACTACCACAACATCCACGAAGTTTCTGCTACATCTACATCAACCGAACAACTACTACCACGACGTCCACTACGCCATGACTAACGACGACCTCACCAAGACTCTCTGCTTCTACTTCTTCTACTCCTTCCACTTTGAAAGATCGGGTATGCCTATCTTGCGTTTGTCGTTTACTTAGTTTTATTTTACATTATTGTTATGAACAACGAGATAGGAATGCTAGCTTCATTTCTTGTAGAATCTAGTATAACTATAGTGTTCTTAGTTATAGTTATTTTCATGTTTTATCTAGCAAATTTCTGGATTAAAATACTTCGAAAAATGCTTATATATTCAGCAGGGAAGATGAAGCCACCGGGAGGCTGTAGACAAGGAAACCCAAAATTAGTTGGAGGAAAACGTAGAGGGTTCTCGGGAACACATTTTGGCGAGAGAGGATAGGGAAGGAGCTCACCGGAGAGCGCGGTCGCACACAGGCGGAGCTCGCAGCGGTTCTTCGAGCTCAGGGAGAAGGAAGATGGAGTGGGGGATGATAAGGGAGGCAAGAGGAAGGAGACAAGGCGAGGCGTGTAACACGTAGATGTACCCAGAGGCCAAGCTCGCGACTTCTGCTACTTCACAGGTGATGGCGTTGAAGGTGGGAGTTCTACGAGACGCCATACCAGACCGGTGTCTCCAGGGACCAAGCGCTCACCGAAGAACATATATCCAATCCACCCATCTTCAATCGGTAACACCTTGTACTAGCTAGTGCTACACTGTACATTGACTAGTACGGTACGAAATAACTCCCCAGCTAGCTAGGATCGATGCACTACGTACATATGTATCGCTCTGCTCGCGAGCTTGCATTGTACGTATGTACGTAGAAATTAAAATCAAATAATATTAGTTAACCGGCTAAATCAAAGAAAAAAGAAATAAAAAGGAAATAGAATGAGGGCAAATAAGTCTTTTTACCTACTAATAGCTGTGAGAGTAGTAACGGTAGTGTCATTTTCAAGAATTTTAGTCGTTCACAATATTATTTCGCAGTCGAGTTCGATTTAGATGTTATTTATCTAAATACTAACGATTAGAGTGCTACTAAGCTAATTTCCCCAATCACATATGTTTCCTTGGATGTCTTCTTTCTCTCTCTCGCCTTTACTGCTTGATGACTACAAGAGCATGTCTAGAATCAACAGCGATCACTTGGTGAGATCAATCTGTTTGTTCAGACCAAACTAAAATCAAATGGCCATTCCACTGTCAAGAAACTTACATACTGTAAATCTGTAACACAAGAGGGTGGACCATCCATGTCTCAGGTGAGCTCTGCCGCCATCATTATCACCTTCTATATACTCGTAATACAGTCGTATTACATTCTGCAGCTGATACCCTGACAGAGTGCTATCGCATTGTACTGGTCCAAAGCTCCGACTTAAATCCATGCCTTGGATACTTGGATTTGCAGGGCAGTACTCCCATCCTGCAGGCCACGCCATTTTACATGTGCCCCCCAAAACGTGAAGGTCCACACGCATTTTTTTTTTAAAAAAAAAAACACCGATAAATTGACTATTAAGAACGGCCAAACGTTTCCTCGACGATCTATTAAAAAAAGAACGCTGGTGCGGGAGGATTAGATTTATTCCGCCACACAACATATTTAAGAAGTGAGGATTCGAATTCGAGTTTGCTAGCTCATTGGGGAGACTCCTCACAGACACTACATTTCAGTGGCTTCATACGTGGTTCTGTTCATGCGTCTGTCATGCTCGTGCCAAGTCGGATGTTGATTAAGAAATGGCAAGAGCAGGGGAGAGAAAAGA
Organism: Ampelocalamus luodianensis; assembly: GCA_036346255.1. Lineage (NCBI taxonomy): Eukaryota > Viridiplantae > Streptophyta > Magnoliopsida > Poales > Poaceae > Ampelocalamus > Ampelocalamus luodianensis. The sequence goes on along the minus strand of CM070630.1, from coordinate 4,715,298 downwards.
ACATGAGAAAAAGTGAAGGAAAGAATATGCCAAAGAGGCCCCTCAAAAATAAAAATAAAATAAAAACACGCCAAAGAGGATGGAAAAACAGGGACTCCTGGGCTCGGTTTGTTGCTTACTCCCACTGGCCCATGTTGATTTTGGGCCCACTTGTTGCAACCGACCCATGTAAGGGTGGAAACGTGTTTTTTTCCCTTTTTATTGTGGGTTGCAACGGATTTTAAATAAACAATGCCACAAGTATCAAATTGTGTCAATATTGAGTCCAGTTATGTTAAGACCGAATGTTATACCTTTTGAATTTGAAAATATACAAGACTGTTCCCAACCTTTGTTTCTCAAAAAACCTTACCGCTCTTCTTCGCTCTAGTCCTATCAAAAGGAGAAAAAAATATCTTCACTTTTAATACTCAATCTTTTCTTTGCATTACCATGCACCGTAGATAGTTAACATCTAGAATTTATCAATTTACAGAAAGATCTTCGATGGTAATTTTGCTCAAATTTATATGCAAAGATCACTTAGTGCACTAGGTGAATTTTGACAGAGTGCTCAAAAGGTAAAATAAATTTAACAATATGAAAGCATTTTGACATATCTAGATCAACTTCAAATAAGAGATGAATAGATAGAAACAGTAATAAAACAAATAAGAAATGTTCAGGCTATAGTCATACTTCACATATCATTAACACACCAGCTAAATAACACAACACAAATGCAAGAACGGTTGGTATATTGTGTTGCTGCCGTTAAGATGGGTGAATCTTGTCGTTCATGAGCATGCTCAGAGACATGGAGTTTACATATAGGATTAATTTGCTCAGTGACATCACATTTATATACAAATTGGAAAATAACATCTCATGTGAGGATGACAAGTGGGCCGTGGGCCCATATGTCATCCTTATATTGATGTTATTTTCCAACTTTTGATTTTTGAGTGATGTTACTGTGCAACCTGCCCCTTACATATAAGAGTAAAACGGGTTTATAACTTGATAAGGTCTATGCAGGTTACACAAAACACTTATCATATAGATCATGAATGTAAAAATTAGGTGTGCTGCTAGATACACACATGCTGCAGATCTTGGCAAGAAGTAATGGACAAGAAGCAAGTCCTATAAACTATTGTTACTTCGGGTATGAGACATGCCAAAGGTGTTGTTAGTATTTGTGACCTGCGAGGTCCTCCAACTGCATGGACCAATGGACCAAAGGCAGATAGCTATAAAACAGATTAATATCAATTAGTATGGTATAAAAAACTAAATGCTACAGTGTTATGAAATAGTGCTCTACCTTTTTTTACTCAGATGATGCATCAGCATCAGGGAAGCACCAAGCTAAACTAAAAATTGGTCAACATGATCAAGTAACAAACACACGGTGATGGTGAGGGATGAAGGGGGCATATTTATACATAGATGTTGATGTTCATATTCGGTAGGAAGCATGGATGATTCAGTATCGATAGAAGGGCAATGGCTTACCTAACCCGTATAGGATGCACATATCCATTCTCTCAGGATGCACTTCCCTCGAAGGCTCCGCCTCAATAGGAGGATCGCATCTTGCACTCCGTGGCACAATATATTACACTCTGTTGTGCAACACCCTTCACCAAGACGACTAGTGAGTCCCCCGCTTCGAAGTCTCCGCGTCGGCAGGAGGACCTCATCTTGCGCTCCACGACGCAATATTTTGTGTTGTGTTGCACTACCACCTTCGCCTCGTAGGCCATGCCTCGGTGACTATGGAGTTCACCACCTCGGAGGCTCCGCCTCGGCAAGAGGACCTCATCTTGCGCTCCGCGATGCAATATTTTGCACTCTATTGTGCAAGCCCTTTCACCTCGTAGGCCATGCCTTAGTGACTAGAGTATCTCCCGCATCAAAGGCTCCACCTCGGAAGGAGAACCACATCTAGCGCTCCGTGGTGAAATATTTTGCGCTCTTTGGTGCAACCCCTCTCGCCTCGAAGCCCATGCCTCGACAACTAGGGAGTTCTCCACCTTGAAGGCTTTGCTTCGATAGGAGGACCTCAGCTCGCAAGCACCAGCGCCCTCCTCGAACATGCGTGTCACGGCCATGTCGCACACTATTTTCAAAGGTAGAGGGACGACGCTCAATCCTCGCTTTCTCCTCCAAGCACAAGCATCCTCCTCGAGCATGCGCTTCACGCCCTCGTTGCACACTACTTTCAAAGGTAGGGGACTGCGCTCAATACTCACCTCCTCCTGCAAGTGCGATTCAACGACGTTATCAAGCTCGTTACTACGCTACGGAAGTTGTGTTACCGCACGAAAGACGGAGTGTTACTACTCCACCGTCGGGGTGTTACTGTGCGCTAGCCGGAGTGTTACCGAATGCTAGCCAGAGTGTTACTACACGCCAGCCAGAGCGTTACTGCACTTTTATCGTTGTTCCATCGCGAAAGATCGGACAACCTACATGATTTAATCTCATCTCGAGGTTCGATCCACATCACGATGACCTCACATCTTCACTGATATTGGCATGTCTACTTTAGTCGATGTCTAACAATATGAGGAACCTTCTCGTCATCACTGGTGATGTCGTGCACCTCACCAACAATTGCACGTTCCTAGCTACCTGATGGTCTTATATCGTTTATGGCTCGTCTTTAATATAAAGCTTCATATTCTCTCCGTCGGGGCTTCCCCATCATCGAGCCTCTTTGGCCACCAACGTCTTCAACAACGTCGACGCTCACCACTTGTCGGCATAACCCTTGGCTCCTTCGACTCTGACATTTCTCTTTAACGGCTCCAACAAACTATTTTATTCTAAATTTTAGTTATTTAGCGGTTTTACTTTGGAATTCGTATGGAAATTAAATTACAAAATTTATTTTTTTTGTTTTTAGAATTTCATTTTTTTTGAATTAGTATATAAATTCAATTGCTATTTTTTCTTCATTTTTTTCTTCTAAATTTGAGCTATTTTGTTGGAACTTATATCGAAATAAAATTGTAAATTTTATTTTATTTTTGTTCTGAATTTCATTTATTTTTTGTTATAACTCGTATACAAATACAATTGCTATTTTTTTGTAATTTGTTTTACAAACTACAACAATTTAGGGATTTTACTTTAGAATTCATGTTGAAATCAAACTGCAATTTTTATTTTATTTTTATTCCAAATTTTAATTATCTTTTGTTGGAATTCATATATAAATCCAGTTGATATTTTTTCCTTTTTTATTCTGAATTACTGATTTTATTTATTGATTTTAATTTCGAGTTCGTATCGAGATCAAATTGCTAGTTTATTTTTATTTTGCATTTTAGTTTTTTTGTGTTGGAATTCATATACAAATCCAATTTCTAATTTTGTTAAATTTTTATTCCGAATTATATTTATTTAGGGATTTTAGTTAGAGATTCGTATGAAAATCAAATTGCTAATTTTATTTTATTTCTATTCTGAATTTTTTATTTCTCTATTGTACTTGACATGAACTCTTTTTTTTAATCTAGACTGTTATAATCTAGATCAGCCACAATCGACGGTGTAGATCTTTCTCTTTTCTTCATCGATTAATGTGAAAATTTTTAACCTTTGAGAGCGAACGTAGTGACTTCTTTTTCTATCTCTTTAATAATATAAGAATAGATGAGGATCTTTCTTAAAAAGATATTAGTATTGTCTTGAGACACAATAAACTGAGTTGACGATAAAATCTCAAATACGCTGCCAAGTTGTATAGCCATCCAGTTAAATTAATGATTAATTTTTGCTTTAGACCATGTAATCTTATCACCATGGTAGTTAGGATCGCGATCCTACTCTTAGAGTCTTACGATTCTACGAACCCACGACAGCCTGTCGATCCGAGTCTCACTGTCGATCCGATCCTACTCAAGGTAGTTAGGATCGCGATCCTACTCTTAGAGTCTTACGGTTCTACGAACCCATGATAGCTTATCGATCCTACTCGTAGAGACTTAGGGCAATTTTTTTTAGAGGCCAGGCTTTGCTGATATTTTGTTTTAGAGCAAAATTTGTTGATATTAATTTCTGAAAATGAAACTATAAATAAACAAGGAGCGTGCAAAATATTATATCAGTGTGGTAATGTTGTTCTCCTGTAGTTCAGAACTATATCACCCATCATGTCAGAACCATTATGCTTTTACATTTGTGTGATAAAAGTGTTTTGCCCATTTTTGGTAATAAGTAAGTGGTAAACCTTATAAGAATCATACAAACTTATAGTATAGATGGTAAATATGTGTATTTTTACAAATCCGTAGAATCGCCGATTCTACGATTCGATACTACGATTCGATCCTACCGGAGGCAAATCGATCCGACTCGGGATCTCGACTCTGACTACCTTGCTTATCACAGTTTCACTTTACACCACTTTTAGCAAATCCTTTCACTTTGCACCATTTCTTATTACCTTTTGTTTAAATTTGCACAAGGGGAACGTCCTGTCAGCGAGAGGAAAACATAGGAGACACGCAGGGAGCTTGCCGGCGATTCGAGCTCAAGAGGCGGACAAATTCTTACCCTGATGCAAAGTGCAAGATATGGTAAGAAGAGGTTGTGCAAAGTAAAAAAGATTTACTAAAAATGGTGCAGAGTGAAACTATGGTGGGGTTATATGGTCCAAAGATAAATTTACTAAATTAACTCACCATCTCTGTTCCCTTCCTTTATCTTGCATCCATCCCTAAGTTATATTGATGTTAATTTGGAGTACCAAGAATTCTCCTACGATTACTTCTCTCTATGGGAGTACGAGTGATTTTCAATCATTTTTTCTTCACATATCTCTCTCTCTCTCGATGCAGTCTTCACAACTCTAACCATATGTACTCCAGATATCGGATGGGTCCCGGCAGAGCTGGTTCGCCACGGTTGCGTGGGTGTTGCGCACCACGGTTGCCTCGCAGGCTACTCCCTCGCCGTGTATGCTACGTACTCGCTGATTTCTCCGAAGGCCCAAGATTTCCCGGTGCTCCTACCGTCCTACGGATACTCGGTGGCGAGAAGCCGGGCACCACCATATTTAGGAACATAGAAAAGCAAGGGATTGTTCGTAATACGCTACTGGATTGCTCTGGGAATAGTGTCACTCTCCATCCCCTTCTCTCCCGCGACCATGAAATCTCTTCCAAGTTGCAAACCTGTAGTGAACAACGTACAATGAACGAGCAATTCGATCCGCCTGAGCTTGAAGAGAAAGATAGGAACTAAAGACAAATGACCCTGACACTGACAGTACGGCCAAACAAGCAACTGCCATCGATACCAACATACATTTTGATGAAGTCACAAGGCTTGAAATTAAGCATGAGTGTCACTGAATACACATGTTCGCCTGGTGATGAGCAACGAAGCAAAATTGTCTCCCAAAGCTGGATTATAAATTTAAGACAACAAAACTCTCCCACTGCTCCACCTAAGTTCTTCTAAGTTCAGTTCATTCATGTTTCAACCAATTCCTGTCGCAAAATCCTACGAGGTGAGGCTGAGCTCTTACTCTTCCTCCTCACCGTCGTCGCCGCCACCACCTGAGGCCTTCTTCTGGTTCTTTCTCTTCACTCTTCCAGCAGGGCCACCACCCAGCGGGCTGGTGAGAGAGAAGTCGATGTGCTTCTCGGAGTCAACCCTCACCATGAAAGAAGGGATGTTGACGAGCTGCCTTCCCACACTGTGAAAGTGGAACACATACAAGAGTTAAATCAAAAGAACAAAGACAGCACTAAGAAATGCCAGGTGCTGATTGATAAATACCAAATTTAAACCAATAGTGTTACTACTAATATAGGCTGCATCACATTTGTCGTGCATCAACAATAATAACAATTCATCATCTTCAGGCCTGGCGCATCAACCCAGCTTACAAGGATTGTACCAAGTATGATGAATGTAATATAAACTAAAACAAGAAAATTGTTTTTCAGAACTTCAGAACAATATAAATGACATAGAGGTTTACTACTCTGCACATATAGGAAAGCTAATAATGAAGATATATGCACATCCATAAAGAAATGAAAGTTCATTCAAAAAAATTGATAGCCAAAAATGAGACCATGGTTTCCCAAACATGTTCATTCAGAAATGGCCAACTGATTTGAAGACCATAGCTTTGCTTATGTCAATATCACAGGTACTAAACGAAAATGTTGATAGACAAGGAATCCAACGAACTACCACACATATCTGTGAAGTATGGAAGGTAGAGAATAAGATGAAGCTATCAAGCTGAAGATAAAGAAAAGAACAGAAACACGTATTGAAAGAAACAAAGAGGAAATAGAAACATACAACTTCAGCAGACAAATAGGGCACTCAGAATGAAAAGGACATAAACAGTCATTGGCCTTCCGAACTCAGATATTTAGCTAAATTGATTCCTCATCGTGCCGTAGAAAACTAGATATTTACATAAACTTCGAACAATAAAATATAACAGTGGACAGAATTAAAACAACTAGATATAACACCCTAATATGCAAAAACAACTACCTAACTTATGATCCAGCCAGATTGCATCACATTTCCAGGATTACACTGAAAGCCCAAAGTTAAACACAGATCCAATCACAGCAAGATGAGCAACCACGCAGCAAAGAACAGGGTCACACAAAATGATCCATCGAAGATAACAGATCGCAGAGTTGAACAATAGCAAGGGGCATCAGAGAAAATATGATTGCAACATGACACACTAAGTGTCTCAGACGACCGTCGTGAGTATTGCATATAGATTCTCATCATATGTCCCGTCCTAAATGAACAAGCACCACTCTTGCCCTTCACAATTTGTATAGAGCTCCAAGCACAAATTCATAACAAATTGAGCAGTAAAAACTGAAAAACTATCGTATAAACTAACAAGTAGCATCCAACCATTCGGACATTCCTAACCATATATGATATATCACAATTTTAAGGGAAAACTGTTATCTATAAAGTGACAATATAGGGTATGGCCTAATTCTGAATTACTGATTCCCTAGTGATATTGTGTGATAGGACTGACAAGTACAGCACTGTATGTTTTGATATGCATGTTAGAGATGAAGGGTGGGTAACTAACCGGATGTGGCGCTGCCTGATAAGGACACGAGCATGGTGGATTGACTTGGCCATGCCATTCTTGAAGACGATGGTCTGGAGGCGACGCTGGAGGAAGTTCTCAACAGTGAGCGCAAGCACGTAATCGAGCTTGTTCTGGCCCTCACCAAGAAGACCATAGCGGTTCATGCGGCGGAGGAGCGCCTCACCCTCAAAGATACGGCGGGGGTTCTTCTCGTCAAGGGTGAGCAGCTCCCTCGCGGCATTTCGGATACGGCTCAGGGCGTACTGCACGCGCCACAGCTCACGCTTGCACCGCAGGCCGTACTCACCAACCAGCTTCAGCTCAGCATCAAGACGCTCCTTCTCATATGGACGCCTTGGCTTCTTGAAAGTCTTCCCATCTACAGCATGTCAACATCATACGCTATTTATAGCACTGAAAAAAAATAACGATGAGATAAAACAGAACTGGGCGAAATATGTAGCCAGAAACGCATGGCTTGAACACCAAAAGGTCAAGTAACAGAAAGAAATATTCTAGTCTTTAAATCATAGCTAAAGCTAATTATTTTCACGTCAACATCACACTGAACCTTTAAATCACAGCTATAGCTAGTTATTTTTACACCAACATCACACTGCACCATAACAAACTTCAGGGTGGGGTGCATTTCCCAAGGCAACTCTACACTCTCTGACTCTACCCATTACTTGACTGATCAAAAGACAGTACTAAAGCATATGTCTTCCAGAGTTGGATGTCTCATCCCACGCTATTTTATGTGGACATTTGCGCAACCAATCAACTCACAAAACCGAGTTGACTCAAGCTTAGCGCTTGACGAACCAGAACATAGCCAAACTCTCTCGTTTTCGAACCCGATCTGCTAGACTGCTACTAGTTGACGCAACTAAAAATCATATTCATCGCCAAGTACTACGCGTCTAGTTCATCCAGGTCGAACCAGCAATGAGAACAATGGCCAAGCATTTCTATTTTGTGGCCCAGAACACGTCAGGGGCTACCTCACGAAAATAACAGCACGGATTTGGATCCACGGTTCTCGCTACGCAACGCACATTAAGATGCAATGAGGGTGGGATGGGGAGCTTACAGTTGCGGTAGAAGCTGACGTGCACCATGGCTGCCGCCGCGGCAGGGTGTCGTGGGTCGTCGAGCTGGCCGCCGCCGGCGGAGGTGTGGAGAGGAGGGTGGTGGTGGAGGCGCACTCGAGGAAGAAGAACGTTTATAAGGGGACTGAACCCTAGTTCTGATTGAATGGGCCGGGCTTCATAGCTCCTGCCTTTTTTGCTTATATAAGGCTTGAGTTAAGTTGGGCTGGATTGAGATGAGCTTTGACTCCGTGGGAGTTAATACAGTTGAGTTCTGCCTTTTGTTAACTTTTCAAAAAAAAAATCCCCCTTGATGGTCTTTGTATAACAACCGGGTGCAATCGGAGCGGGTTATACCGATTTTGCTGTTTTTTTTAATCATATTTCATTTTTTTCTCAGAATTTCTCGGACGGAGTTTCTCGAACATTGGACAATAGGGGCGTAATCAGAACGGACATGAACAAATATCACTCACCCCAAATTATAATTCGTATTTTTTCTCGTAGATCGCAAACCTTCGATCGGTCGGTCGGACAAAAATTATCCGCTCCATCTGCACCCTAGTCTACGACTGTCTGTCGGTGCTAACATACCCAATTTCCCTATTTTTTGACAATTTTTTTTTAGGAATGACAAATAGCTGGTTCCCTTTTTTTGGCGGAAATATATTCAAATCTAGAAAATGAGCGATGCGAAACTCAGGTTGAATCGTAAACGGCCGGTTATCACCTAGTAGTACATCAAACGTCGTTGAAACTTGAAACACGTAGAAATCTGGTGCGGTGGCAGCATTCTAGCTCCCTGCGCCGCCCGGCTCGTTCCTGGGGTCGCTAGAGACCAGAGTTGCTGCGTTTTGCCTCGTGGGAGCGCAGCCGCCGCACAAAGCTAGCGTAGTGGTCGTCCGCAACGACCATACGTCCGTAGCGTCGTGTAATTTAAAATAGTTCTCTTTTAAAAATAAATTGATAAAAATAACATTACTACCGTATAAAAACACCACAGCAGACCACTTACCGCTCACCAACAGCGTGATAGACCACCTGTCGTTAACCTAGTCCGCGGCAGGTGGTGTGCGCAAACGACCTGCCGCAGGCTGTGTTAGCAGCCGATAAGCAGTCTGCCACCAACTATGCGCTCACCACGTGTCCAACCGTACACCTAGATTGTGACATGTGATCTGCCATGGTTTGAGTGCACGTTATAAATGTCATTTTATTCGCGCAGAAGTTCTTGCTATTGCGTTTCGAACAGGGGCTAGATCAGCCAGAAACTCCGAGCTAGCTGCCAACCGCGGCGCACGGCGCGTGAACCAGGAGCAGCAAACGTGAGCGCCGGCAAAACCGCTGCGATCTGAGCCAAAAACTCAAGCGCGGCTCGTTCGGCGCCCCGTTACATCGGCGTCGCTTGCGGTCTCTTCGAAAAAACAAGCGATTCCCGCTCCGCGCGCGCCCGACCGAGCCATGCCACTGCCGCCGCGGAAGCCCCTGGTCACGGCGCTGCTCAAGTCCGCGACGCGGCCCGTCCACCTCCTCCAGCTCCACGCCGCAATGCTCAAATCCTCCCTCTTCCCGCACCATGCCTTCCCCACCGCCAAGCTCCTCGCCTCCCCGCGCGCGCCGCTCCCCTACGCGCTCTCCCTCTTCGCCGCCATCCCCAGCCCCACCCTCTTCCACCACACCGCCCTCCTCCGCGCCCTCTCCGCGTCCCCTTCCCCCACCTCCCTCGCCGCCTCCCTCTCCGTCTTCGCCTCCGCGCGGGCGCGCCTCCCTTCGCTGGACGAGTTCGCGTTCCAGCCACTCCTCGCGCTCTGTGCCAAGAACCCCGACGCCACCGCCGCCGCTGCCGCGGCCTCGCTCGGCAGGCAGGTCCACGCGCTCGTGGTGCAGTACGGGTTCTCCGATGTCGTGAGCCTGGGGAACGTCCTGTGCCACTTCTACTGCTGCTGCGGGGACATGGGGGACGCGCGGAGGATGTTCGATGAAATGCCGGAGCGGGACGCCGTGTCGTGGAACACAGTGATCGGGGGATATGTCAGGGCGGGGGAGGTTACTACAGCGGTGGAGATGTTTAGTGCGATGGGGTGCTGTGGCGTGGATGTCAATGCGACGGCGGTGGTCTCCGTGGTTGGGTGCGAGTGGCGAGGGGAGTCGGTGCACGGGTTCTGCGTCAAGGCAGGGTTGTGCAGGGATGTGAAGGTGGCTGCAGCAATGGTGGGGATGTATGCCAGGGAGGGGGGTGTTGAGTGTTCAAGGAAGGTGTTTGATGAGGCGGCGAGGAGGGACTTGGTGCTGTATAATTGTATGGTGGATGGCTACGCAAAGATGGGGCATGTCAAGGAGGCAATGAGCTTGGTGCATAGGATGAGTCAGGACGGAGTACAACCGAGCACAGGGACTCTTGTGGGTTTGCTCTCAGCGTGCGCTGTGACTGGGGCATTGGCAGCTGGTCGTCAGATTCATGAGCTTGCTCAGGAGGTTGAGCTCGAGCTTGACACTGCACTTGGGACAGCGCTCATAGATATGTACTTCAAGTCTGGATGCTCCAATCAGGCAATTGCGGTTTTTTATGCAATGCAAGATAGGGATGTGAAGGCATGGACTGCAGTGATCATGGGTCTCGGGGTTAATGGACAGTCAGATGCTGCAATATCCCTGTTTGGCGCAATGGAAGAAGACGGTGTGGATCCTAACGAGGTTACCTTTCTTGCGGTGCTGAATGCTTGTAGCCATGGCGGGTTGGTGTTGGAAGGGAAGAAGTTCCTCGAGAGCATGGTCCGGCAATATGGCCTATCTCCTAACCCTGAACACTACGGTTGCATCGTCGATCTCCTGGGAAGGGCGGGGCGGTTGGATGAAGCTTATGAGCTCATAAGAAGCCTATCGCCCCATGGTGATGCCATGGCCTGGAGAGCTTTGCTTGCAGCCTGCAGAGTCCATGGTAATGTCAAGCTGGGGAGGATGGTACAGGCACACTTGGACACCATGGACGATTACCATCCGTCAGATACCATTCTCCTGTCAAACGCATACGCATTGAAAGGCCAATGGGATGAGATAGCACAGGTCAGGGATTCAGAAGGGAAGAAAATGGTCGTGGACAAGAAAGAAACAGGCTGCAGCTCCATAGAAGTATCTTGGTAAGATATCTGGCGGTTTAACCTGCTGAATGGAAGCGACCACCAACTGATCTCAAGATGGGATTGTCAATGCGGAAATATACTTCTGTATAGGTAACTAACAGTGACAAATTTTGTTGAGAGCGATCCGTACATGTACAGAGATACCATACAGAAGATTCAGCGTCTATGACACACTTTTATTGCCACCTATTTAACCAGTTAACACAAAGATTCAGAGATACAGACCGGAGTGGTATTTACATGAACAACCGCACATGTTTCTGTTGCACATTCACTACACTTCAAAAGCTAAAAGTTGAAACTAAGAAACTTTTCAAATCGTGAAGCAGATTTTTCGTCATGTACTTTAAGCCCTGCCTAGGCCATCTTCCTCGCTAGTGCCAGTAGTGCCACTGCTACATTGTTGCTCGTCAGTCGTCACCCATTCTTAGAAGGGTTGGAAATCGGTTTACTGGCAACGTCACCATTGGTGTTGACCTGTTGGGTACCTTTTCTGGGGCCATGTCACATTATTGGAAATTTTCCTAGTCTAGTGATTGTTCACTGTCTTCAGTGGATGCAGCTTCTGGGAAGAGCTGTAGCTCTCGTGGTGGGGCAACATAGCATTGCTCAATGACTACTGGTTGTTGCACAAGAAGTGCCGTCGTAGTGATGACTGGTAAATGTGGCGAATGTTGTACTGGGAACACACTGCTTGTGGGATGAGGCGCTGGGAGAGCTGATCTTGTAGTGTCCTGGATCAAAATAGGATTGCCTTCCAGCCGCATCCTAAGCTCGTTCTGAAGCTCCAAGATTTCATTACGAAGCATACTGTTGTCGTCATGCAGTTCATTTCTCTCCAATGCAACCTGTTTTGTATCATGAGGAAAGTAGGATATTGAATCAGTGGTAAGGTAGCAATATTTTCCGAGTAATGATAATTGACATAAATTAATTGCCGTTGTTCTGAAATTATGCTACTGGCATAAATTTAACAGCCAATGCAATTGGGCCCTTATTCTAATAAACTCTTAGCACAAGAATATGTACTAACATTTTCATATCCATGGTATACTAGCCACAGATCATCAAACTAATCCAAGGAATGGAAATAATTTAACAAGTACTTTGCAGCAGATCGAATAGGATTTCTCAATTCAAAACAGCTTACATAATGAGATTCATTCTTCAGTGCGCTATTCTCCTTTCGAAGAGATTCCACTTGTGAAAGTAAATCTTTTAGTATTCGTGTAGTGTCACCCAGTATGCATGCCTTCCCGTTGTTCTGCCGATCTGGTTCTGAAAAGAGATGTTGTGCATTGCTTAGGGAAATATAAATGCATATCTATAATAGAATAATGCAGTTTTAGAATCAAGGCAACTAATCATGGACACATGGAACACATGGGGATATTGATAAGATACTTGCACTCGGTGCAAACTTTGTCTTACATTGTCAATGCCTCAATGGTAGAAGTTGGTAGTGGTGAAATCCGGACGGATAGTTCCCGCCCAATCCGGGGCAGGTCAGGACCCAATCCGGGAAACTATTTTACTATCCGGTTGGATCGAGGTCCGGATCCGACGCAACTACTATCCGCTGGATCTGGATTTTTTTTCCCGTATTATGCCGGATAGTTTCCCGTACTATAATTCGGATAGTTTCTCGCATTGTAGGAAGAAAAGGACAAATTCCCCCCAAAAAAAAATATTTTCGGCTTTGAAAAATAGCAAAAGACACTAAAAAAACCAGGAAAAAATCAGAGGTATTTTATAATATTTGGAACCAAAATAAAATATTTTGAAACTTTGAAAAAGGTTTTATTAATTCCGTAAGAATGCTTTTAGTTTCGGGGAGAATAGGAAAGGCTTCTATAAATTCAAGAAATTTCAGGAAATTGCAAAAATAATGGATAAAAATAATTATTTTAAGCTGAAATTTTAAAAATTGAGGCTATTAGACCTTATGTTGTTGTGATCATGTCAAATTTATGTATGAACTTACATTGAAGCATACTATGTCATTATGACAATATGATTGTGTATTCCCGGAGACTTATATATGTACTCGTGTTGAAAAGTTGAAGCTATAGTGGTATGGTTCAACGTATATTCCTTCCTGCGTGTGAGCAACTATCCGACTATATTATCCGTTCCCGGTCCGAATCCGCCCTGTGTCCTTATCCCGAATACTCTGAATTTGTATTTGTATCTGGCCTGCTCGTATCCGGCTACGAATCCAAGGAAAAATTATGGGTTAAGATATGGGATGTGCAATATCCGTCCGTATCCAACCCGGTTTCACCCCTAGAAGTTAGGATATTGTGCCAGAATCCAGATGACCATGTATACAACACAAGCTAAATCCCTGCCAACTGTTACATTTGTAATGTCGCTTGATTCTGGAATTAACCTAGGATTTGGATGCCCAACGAGCTCTACCGTCAGGCATAAAATTTATAGCTCAGATATGTCTGTCTCTAGGTGAAATGCAAACTAGTATATTGGACTGGAATGAGGGATGTAAAAAAACGGAATGGCACTCCATAAAACAAGCACATTTCAGAAAGAAATTTTCAATTTCCAAAAAAATGAACAATAAAATAAAATGCTGTAAGGCATCCTGAAATCATATCACTGCAGCTTGCAGTTTTGTAAGAAATGCATACCTAGCATGGTTCCGAGCTCACTAAAGAGGTCATTCTGCTTGTCCCGCTTATGTTTCTCCCTCTCTGATTTATGGATTTTCTTTGGAACCTTCTTTTCGCACGTTTTGTTCAATATAGGCCTGCATAATGTTCGAACATCAGCAGTAGAAAGAATTCAGTCGTGTGACTTTAGAACAGTTTGGATTGAATTCTTTGAGGACCAAATCAAGATGAAGTAGGAGAACTGGGGAAGATTGCTGAATCAGAAGCTATGGTGGTTAACACGATTACGCCTGTTAAATTAGTAATGCCCCAAAAATACTAGAAGCCTAACACAATAGCCCTTATCCACAACCACAAGTCACAACACGATGCATTTAATGGATGCTCTAAGAGAGATTTTAATATCCTAAAAAAGGATTGGTTTTGGGTAAACCTCCATAATTTTTGTTCCTCTACTTCGAAGTTGGGAGCAAAGTACACATCATATGGGTTTCAAGATATCGATACCAATACCAGTATTTTGCCTACATTTGTCTTGAAACAAACTTAACATAGATGCTATATGATTTCACTTTGACCGAAACCTACAGAACTCTTATCCATAAAGAACCAACTCAGAATATATTTTTTGTTCCTCCTCAAGACAAAATTATAGGCCCCGATTACTCACCGTTGTACGAGCCTCTCGGCGGTGCCGACTGAGGCGGCAGCGGCGGCGACATTTACCCTGTCCCTGGGCACCATGCTGACCAAGAACCTCGGTCCAATATCTCTCCCCTGCAATCGCAAGTCAGGAAAGTCCATCAGTTCCCCACGCCCCAATTCCAGCACCAGAAGAACACCACAGAGAAGAAGAAGCCATGGAAGAACGAACCCCCAACCTCGGCAACAATCACTCACCTCGAATCGAAGCGGAGAAGGGTCGACGACTGATGAGGGTCTGGGGTGGTGGTCCGATTCGAGGGTTTCTTCCTCTACCTATCGTGTGTCCTCTCCTCTGTGATTGCACGAGGGGGGGAGGGGGGGATTGGAGAAGAAGAAGACGAGGAGGGTGGGTCCCACGGCGAGAAATTGAGGGCGGGGGCGAGAAAACGATGGGAGGCCACTTGCCGTGCCACGCGACGCCCGCTGTTTCGCCGAACCGTGGGCCAGCAGGCCGCGCTGACCCACGCGACGGTGAGAAAGGGTAGACGTGCGACGGAGTGGGTGCGATGGGGACGCGCGTGGGCGCGTGGGCGGCACCCTCCGGTGCTCCGCCTCCGCCCTGCCCCGTGCTTCTGCGTGGACTTTTCCCACCGTGGCATCACTCTCGGATTGGCCCACAGACCCAACAATTTTCAGTCCATTCGATGACAACCCTCCCTCCTAGGCCGTTAGGCGATGGTAGCGCATGAGTCTATGAGATAACCAGACGTTGGGCAAAGCGATTTGATGGCAAGCGAGAAGGCAAGAACAACTCTAAGCTCTAACTCGTCCTCGGCGGTGGCACGTTGGACAGAAGGTAAGAACAAAGTAGCAAACGCCGAAGAAAGCAAGCATCGAGTGGGACCTAGCCAGGCCACTAGGTCCGGCGATTTAGGCTACACACGTCGATAGTAGCACATGTGCATTCTCATTCCTTAAATCCTCTGTCCCAAATTCCCAATTCAACAAAAAAAAATCTTAATTATTTCATAATTTCTTTAAATTCTTTATAGTGTTATCTCTAATACAAAAAATTATACATTATTTTTGTTGCTATTATAAACCTCTATTGAATAACATTTTATTAACTCTAAACACACGTTCGATAAATCTAATGTCTATCCTTGTCTGCCACCGGCTTCCTCGTATTCTAACTCGCCATAGTTGTTCGTCAAAGAGGGACAAGAGGAACGCGTGGTGGTGTCGTGTGGGCACAAGCCTCCAGGCCACAGGTCACAGGTGGCACCGCTGGCCCAGCAAATAGTCTATCCGTTCCGTTCCAACCTGAATCCTTCCACGGGTTTTGCTCGTGCCCGGTTGCCTCCAGCCTCGTGCCCCTTGCCCTTCGTCCTAGCCTCCAGGCTCCAGCCACACCCCACCCCCACCCCCAAGGGGCAGTAGTAGCAGGCACAAGATAACAGCGCCATCGAACTGAAAACTACAAATCCGGCAACTTTCAGACGACTTGGGGGGTGAAAGGACAGAGTCTGCATTATATATACTCTTCAAAACGTATATGATATGCGAAACATTTGGTTTGCACTTTTCAATCTAAAACGACACGAATACCTCGGCAGTCGAAGAGATATCATTGTCGACGTGTCGCCGATCGAGCACTTGTCTACGGAACACCGAAGTACCGAACACCATGACGTCAACTGCCGCCAAGGACGTAGGAACACGGTGCGTGTGACGACCGATGACAGAATGAAAATGAACGATTCACGACACTCCTCGTATGCAAATAAGCATTTGGCCATTAACAGTTTAACACTGACACATGAACGTGGCCACATACTACTGACGTTTTCATAGATAGCATCATGTCAGCATCTAAAATAGCGTTACAAATACAAGCAACTTGAGGGTGAAAGCGCGAAGTCTGCATCGTAATGACGACGCGACGTGCACTTTGATATGTAGAAAGCATACTTAGTTGGCACTTTCCAATCCAAACTACTCAAATTTCTTGGCAGTTGAAGAGATATTGTTGTCTAGTATCCGAGCATTTGACTGCAGAGTACCTAACGCCATGGTGTCATGGCGACGTGGCGTCAAGGAACAGATGACAGCATGAAGATGAACGGTTCAAGAGACATTCCTCATGTACAAATAAACATGTCACCATTTGCACAGGAATGTTGCCAGAAAACAATTTTCATTGATAGTATTATGTGAGCATCTTAAAACAAATCAAAAAGGAAAACACGTGTCCTTTCTGCATTCAGAAGAAACTTCTATGATGCTAGAGCACTTTCAGTCTCAGCAATCCGTTCTTGCGATGAGAGTTCAGATTAATTTAGTTGGCTACTGATGATACTTCCAAGGCGATCTCTGAAGGCTTCTTCTTGAAGTTAAGCTGAGCTTGCTTCCTGGGCTTGGTAGGGTCTGCGACAAATAGAGCAATAAGCTCATCTGCTATGTGAATGAGGGATTCACTAATTATACAGGAGTGTAGAGCAGTCCAAAGTCAAAACCTGGTTTGGTTTGCTTGTTGGAGGAGAGAACTGATGACTTCCACTGATGGTACGCTTGTTTTTCCATCTTTTTGTGCCTTTTGTAAGTTGGTAGCTGTCATTAGAAGAATCAGGCAGCAGTCACAATAATGATCCAAAAGAATGTGCATACTCATCAGGAACAGGTTAATGGAGCTACATGTTCGAAAAATTAGAAGTTATAACAAGGACTAGTTGCATGATATTAGGTAGCATCACATATTGATCTAACAACCAAGATTTTCTTCAAACTAAAGAAAGGCACTCTACTCACTACACGTCAATACTAAACGAATCACTGCTCATACTAACATGATGTATTTGTCTTGGTTCTTTTAAGATATTTCGTATGTAAATGCGACTTTGTTTTATTATCATAATTCCATTAAGTAAAATGGTGATCTAAACGGCTATGCTTGTACAGTTGTAACTGTATTCTTTATAAAAAAAGAGTGGAACCTGCACTATGTGAAGATCCAGACATAATTATGGAACTACTAAAACGCATCTGCTGGCCATGTTTGCTTGTTCAGCATGCAACAATTTTTTTGTGAGAATTGCAACAAGTAAAATTGTTTGAATCTACAACATCGTTGCATGTTGGTGTAATGTTAGAGGAACAAGTCCTAACAAGGCCTCTTTGAAATCATTTTTTATCAAGCAAGGCACGCCTTGCTACTGTTTTTTCACTTGTGGCAATAAATAAGCACCATCTTGTTTCATTAGTGTCTTCTAGTTTAATCAAGTACCAAGCAATATAGTCATAGCCTTTTTTACTTACCAGAAGCCAGAAAAATAAAAGGCAGCTTAGCCCAACTTCTTTTCTATAGCTTTATGTCATGTATTTCAAAAGAAAAAAAAAACATGATCAATATTTGCAAGTAATCAACACTAAGCGGGTACATACATCTAGCTCATCTTGGTCATCCCCTGAGGATTCACCAGATAAATCACTATCATCCTCATGTCTCCTTTTGCTAGGCAAAACATCCAGCAGTTCTGTAACAACAATTACAAATTATATGAGCGTACCATAAAAAAATCCT
Source organism: Ampelocalamus luodianensis (assembly GCA_036346255.1). NCBI lineage: Eukaryota > Viridiplantae > Streptophyta > Magnoliopsida > Poales > Poaceae > Ampelocalamus > Ampelocalamus luodianensis. The sequence continues at coordinate 4,697,119 of CM070630.1, read as the reverse complement.
GGCAAACTACAAAATTTAACCATTCCAATTGTCACATGTATAATGAATGAGTAATCCATGAATATGAACAATAGATGCATCAGATAGAGCATGGCGATGCAGATACCTCTATTCCCTTTTATGGATTTTGGATCCTTCTTCTCCTTGGCTATCCCAAAAACATCAAAGCAAAGGTCTGTCATGGATGTTGAAACCTAAAATCAGCACAATTAACAGTCAAAATGGGATGATCCAGAGCACCCATGCAAACATGTGCATCCGTGCACACACACTCCAGGCACGCATGCAAAGATGAGATGCAGACACAAACAATGCACATGCAAAAATGAGATGATTCAAGTCTATTACCGTTGTAAATTCAGAGCTAGATGTACCACATAGGTCTATCAGCTTCAGTTTGTCAACTTTGAGCTGCATGAAAAATGGGGAAAGCTTCAGTAGGCAAATCATTTTATACTACTGCAAAAATGCAAATAAAGCATTACTACTGATTCTGCTAGCACCTTATGCCTCTTTGCACATAAATAGAAGGCTGCTGCAGTAAACACTGGTCGACCGAAGTCGGTGCTTGCCCGGCGAGAAGGTGGCAGTGCAGCCAAGAAACGCTCCTTGTAGCTGAAACAGAAAATTCCTACACTCATTGGAGTTTTGAAGCATCAAATAGTTTGCATCTCACACTCCATTGCAAACTTGGCCATACAGTACTCTACTGGTGTTAATTATCTCAATTTAGTAACTGGTGTGACATTATCACTTCCCCGCCAGTAGACTAAGGGCACAAATATAGGATCCCAGTACAACCAAACTGTCAAGAGGGAGCAAACTTACAGTGCCAAACCCTTTTGCACAAAAGGTATCAGCCTGACACAGCCAAACTGGATGCCCAACTCACGCACATCCAATGTTGTCCTACAAGAAGAAATTTCGCTCGTTTCATCAAGATTCATTACTTGAACGCGTCAATTGGTGAAATAAAAGGGCAAAGAGGCGCACTTGACGCCAAGACCATTCTGCAGTGCATTGAATGATCTGATGTATGCCTTCTCCGACATCCCACTCATCCGCACAGCCTCTGGCCGATCAAATATCACCTGAAACCTGCACAATGCACGGATGAAACAAAACAGGTCGAACACGGCTCCCCAAATGGGCAAATCGTCGAACACTTGGCGAGCGAACCGAACTCACTTGGATGCAGCGATCTCGAGGCAGATGATCGCCTTGCACACCTCCCCCTGCGCACGCACCATCATCAGAGATACATACGTACACACCAGAGAGAGAGAGAGAGAGAACCAGAAGATGGTCTAGTCCGGGTTGCTCACAATTCCGAGAACGGAGGAGTCGAAGGCGACGTCGCAGAGGCGGCGGAGCTCAGCAGCCTTGCGGACGACGGGGCGGTTTCCGGAGAGGCCGAGGCGGGCGGCGATCGCCGACATGTCCATGGCCGCCGATGGTTTGGTGGGGAATGGCGCGGAGGGGGAGGAGGCGGCGGTTTTGGCATTGGAGGGAAGAAATAGTGGCGATCTGGTTGGTTTTGGGATTCTTTTGGCGGGCAAGGGAAATGGCGCGAGGTAGGAATTTGCTGTTTTTCGCGCCAATGTAGTTTCGGAGTTGGAGGTCGCGGGTGGATCTACGGGCTGGGCTGGGCTGATGGGCCATCTGCCTTTAATGAATTCCACTTCTCTTTTCTGCGGTGTTCGAGCATTGCAAGGGCCCGTTTGGTATAAAGGAAACGGTTTCGCTAGTTTTAAGCTGTCTGAAATTTTCTTAAGTTTAAGTCGTTTGTTGTGATTATTGGATTTGTGTAGAGATTGGTGTGTCATATGATTGGATATTGATCCAATGGATATCATATGATTGGATATTGATCAAATGGTCACAACAAGTGACTTAAACTTTAAAAAAATTCAAACAACTTATAAATAAACAATCCCTAAAGGAAAACGAGGAGGGGACAGCGAGGCCAACGACAGCGAGGCTACGGCGGGTCCAACGGAAGTTCAACTCGAGGATCTCGCAGCCGGCGTTCCACTCCTCGATCCACCGGTTCTTGTGCATCTCCATGCCGCCACCCATCCTCTTTCCTCTCCTCTCTCTTCGATCCGCCGCCTCCTCTCCTCCTCCGCTGTGACCTGAGAGGCTGTGAGAATGTGCTGGTGGCTCGCGTAAGATGGTATGCTTTGGTTTTGGGCCTATGGGTTTCGGGGAGACGGACGCTTCTCTCTCTACTGGTTCAGGAGGATTAGGATACTGTGTCCGGAGCTCGAATGCGTACTTCTTGGCTTTCTTAACTAGAACGTGAATGGGTGAATCTTATTTGGCCGTGTTCGTTACGTGAAGACGAGTTTCTGAGAGTACGTTACCGTTGTTGAAGTCTGATGAGGCGAATAGGCGATAGCCCCAAAACGTCCAATCCATTGGAGATACTAGGCTGAAAGCACGTGAACTAAATGGAATGTTAGTACCTTTGCCATACCCACATATGATTTCTCCATACTAAAGCGAATCATGCAGTCTGGCGATAAAAATTCTAAGCTGAATCATGCAGTCTGACGGCAAAAATAGAAATCATGATTCGGTTTGGAATCAGCCAGTCCTGCGGTAAAAATCACCACACGTTTGCATGGCCGCACCATCATCATCTGAAACGATCTTTGTAAACACTTGTCAATGCAATATGCTAGAGATAAAAATATGAAGTTCTAACCATGATGCGGCCCTCGGAGTATCAGCACATAATCGTGAATCTGGTCTGCTACAAGAGCTATCATTCAATCCATAGATCTTCAACAAAGTTTAGATCTCCCCATGGAACCGATTGCGTCGGGAAAAGGAGCACCTAAAAAAAGCTAACTCAATAAAACAAGAGAAAAAACACATCGTGATTGGTGGCTGTAAGGGAGCTTACCGGAGGATGCAGCCAGGTGGGAGGAGGGGTCAACGGCGGTGGCGCGAGCAAAGAGGAGGAGAGTTGTGAGGGCATGGATGAAGGGGACGAGGCGGCACCAGGAGTGAAGAGGAGGGAGTGGCGCGGGTGAAGGGGAGGATGCGGGCATCGAGGGGGAGCTGGCACAGGCGAAGGGGAGGAGGGGACAGTGGGAGCGGCGGAGCCGACGCGGGCGAAGGGGAGTGTGGGCAAAGGGGAGGAGGGGAGCTGCGAGGGCGTGGCCGAAGGGGAAGAGGCGACGCCAGGAGTGAAGGGGAGTGGGGCGGTGCGTGTGAATGGGAGGATGCGGGCACTGAATGCGAGGTGGTGCGGCCGAAGCGGAGAAGGGGGTGATGAGGAGGATGCAGGCGGCAAGGGGGGCCAGCACGGGCGAAGGGGAGGAGGGGACAGTGGGAGCGGCAAAGCCAGCGCAGGCGAAGGGGAGCGTGGGCAAAAGGGAGGAGGGGAGCTGCGAGGGCGTGGGCGAATAAGAGGCGACGCCAGGAGTGAAGGGGAGGGGGACGACGCGGGCCAAAAGAAGAAGGGAGCGGTGGGGGCGGCAGAGCCAACGCGAGCAAAGGGGAGGAGGGGGTGTCGCTGGGGAACGGGGGGCGGCGAGGTCAAAGGGGATGAGAGCATCTAGACCCCTATAAATTGTTTTGGTAATTAATGACAATATGAAATATGGGACTAACGTGTTTATTGAGTGTTCAAAAAGGTTTAGTCCCGATGAAAAATACGACAACATGGAGATGCATGCCAAAGGTCAACATGAAGATCAATATAGTTCAAAGACAAGGTACAAGTAGTCTAGAATCCTTTTTGGCTTACCGATCTTAGGAGAAAAATATAAAAGACCGAATTTTATGTTAAATGTCGTACTATTAAGAGGGATCATGACTAGTAACATTATAGTATGTTCCTGTGCCATTTGCATCAATCTAGGATCTTGCATGCATACAAAGTTTGTTTGAAAAGCCAACTATGCATTTGGTTATTAAGTCGGTAAGTCAATATTACCCCCCTAGTGACCGACTTGCCGACTAGTCGATCGACTAGTTGATAGGTACTGTACACCACACAACACACACAGCCAGCACAACACACCACACAACCAGCACACCCCACACCACAGCCACACACACCCCACGCCACACCACATCCACACACCACATAGCCACCACATCCGCACACACCACGTGGGGCATAGGGTGATGGGGAGAGGGAGCACAGTCACGCACACCACGCGGGAGCAGAGGAGGGCGATAGGGAGAGGGAACAGAGGAGAGTGATGGTGATGGGGAGAGACAGAGACACTCGACGCAGATCTGGAGGGGGGCGCAACGACGAGGCAGAGGTTCAAGCTGTCGAGGAGGACGGTCGGGTGTTGCTGGACCCAGGATGAAGACGAGGCTACTCCGACGGTGTAGATCCGGAGGAGATGCGATGAAGCAGAGGCGCTCAGCGCATATTTGGAGGAGAGGCGCAACGACGATGCAGGGGTGCTCCGGCAACGCAGATCCGTAGGAGGCTTGACGATGGACAAGGTGGAGGAGCTCCGACGACGTAGATCCGAAGGAAGCTCCGACGGCCAGAGAAGGCGCAACGATGCAATCACGCGTGAGGGTGAGCCCCCGGCTGCCCTCACTCCCTCTTGCCTCTTTGCCACTGCCTTTGACAACCGAGCCCCACATCCCAACCGGTGCAAGTCGAGTCGGTGGCTCTAGTTGGTCGCTCTCCAGTGCCTTGTCGACGACTTGATAACAGGGGTAATCGGTAGTACTGATGTTTAGTTGATGGTACTACCGCCCAGCGGTATGACCGGGAATATGGTGCGGTACTACCGCAACCCGATCGGATCGAGTTTTAGTTGGCAGTTTGTTTTTTTACAGAGTGGCACCTTTTTGAAGCTCAAGTGCTCCTATGGAAAACGGTAGTACTGGTGTTCTATTTGCGGAATTACCGCAACTCGTTATCACCGAACTTTGAGTGGTACATTTTTTATAGAGCGATGTTTTTCGAAGGCTATTTGCTCTCTTTTGAGGTACGGTAGTACCGCAGTGCTTTTCGCGGAACTACCGCAACCCGGTATAACAGAAAGTTGTTAGGTGGTATGTTATTTCCGGTGAGGACCATTTTCAAACCTCAAAAGGAAGCGATTGTACCGCACTTGAAGATCGGAATGACCGGAAAATGGAACTACCGTGTGTTTAATGGCGGTAGTACCGTGCCAAATTTTCAACGGCTCTCTCAAAGCAGTTAATGCGTCTGCGCTAGCCGTTATTGGACTCTTTGGGAAAGTGCAATAGTACTGTCCGATGAACAACGGTACTACCGTATGTGCTGAAAACTTCTGTAAATTGCTCCCAATGGTCGTATTTGTTTGTGGAGCTAAATACCCCTCCACCAGCTCTTGGACAGTAAGTGAGACATCATTTAACATCCTTTGAGCCAAGAGCATTCACTCCACACCTCATATTTACTTATTGCATTCATATTGAGGTAGTTGAGCCAATTTCAAGTATATTCATTCTAGTTTGATCCTTAGCACATGATTATCGTCAAACGAAGATTGTGGTTTATTACTCTCGGTGTTTATCGACACCTAGACGGCTTGGCGGAAGTTTGCACAGTAATCTCTTCAAGGAGATTGTGAAGAGGTCCGAAACCAAATTATGATTGGTTCGGTGTTCGCCATCTCTAGAGCGGAGGAAGAACAACTACTAGTGAAATTGAGGGAATGCTTAATTTGTGGAGCCGTCTTGATTGGTTCAAGCTTCCTCAATGTGGACTAGTGAAGACCGACAAGTCTTCGATACCACGGGAAAAACTAATTTGTCTTCATTATGGTTAATTCTTGTCTTTACTTTCCCGCATCTACAATTCTATCAATTATATTGTGCAAGCCTTGCTTGGTTAGAATTGTTTCTAGTATTGACATTAGTTCTTTATTGTCTGAAGTAGCATAGTAGTTTTATCTTCTTAATTGTGCTAGAAAGCTTTGTTAGGACTATCTTACGTAAAGTTTTAAAATAGTCGATTAATTTTAAAAACCTCCTACTCACACCCCTCTAGTTGGTTATCCTTGATCCTACAAGGGAGGAGGAGGACGGCTAGGCGGAAGGGGAGTAGGCAATAGGGGCCGCACTGCCGAAGGGGAGGAGGCTTTCTGCGGGTGTGAAGGGGAGGAGCAGCGCATTAGGAAGAGCTAAAGAGGGATTGTGCTGGAGGAGTCCTGAAGGCTGCGTACGGTCAGAGAAAGCGATGGGAGAAGGGAGGAGAGGCGAAGCAAGAAGACGGAAGGAGAGGAGAGGCTGATCTACGTTGGGAGAGGAGAGGCGTCACGCGCATAGCGGTCCATGTGCGATCAAACGACGGGGCGTGCGCGAGCCGAGCATGGCAAAGAGATCTGGGGCGCATGCGGGCGCGCGCGATTGGAGGAAAATGGCTGCCAAACGCGAACGATGCCCCAAATAAGAGCGCTATAATAATAGGGGTATGAAAGATTTTTCTTTTTTTTTCTTGCGACAGAAATAGAGGTTTTTCTAGGATTGGAGTTCTTTGAAAAATCATATGAGAGCATGTACAATGCAGGTACTTAGAGAGGTATTTAGCAAAGAAAAATTGATTTTTCTTGCCTAGGATAGTTAAGGTGCTTATTTTGTAACATCAATGCTAGATTAGACACCGATGCTTAAGATGTGCTTATGTATATAACTATATATAATTAATAAATAATAGAATCATCTAAGCACCTACAAAAGAGATGCTTGTATCAGAGAAAATAACTTTTACATAGATGCTTAACGATGTGACTATATTATCTTTTTTTAAGCACTCGTATATAAACATCTCACATTGTACATACCCTGAGTCCCATTGGCACAAAGGAACGAGTCTCTACAGTTGATATGAAATTCATATGGAACTCATTACATATGAATTTTGGAGGAAACCCAACTCAGGGTTCAACATAATAGGAAATTTCTTTGTGCCAATCTCTCAAGAGAAACTCATGTCTTCTCCTGTGAAGCATCCAAACAGCTCAGTTCCTGCCTTTTCAAAACTAATAAAAGAATGTGTTTACCCCAACGCAGCGGGCTGAATCATCCCACCCCCGCTACGTAAAAAAACGATATGAACCCACGCAGTGGAACCACTGTGCCAGCCGTGCCCTGCATCGCCCCACCCCCTACCGTGTGCACCTCTGCCCCTACCGCCTCATCTGCTCCTTCTATCTTTGTGTATCAAACCCGTCATCCTCTCCTCTCTCTCTCCCACACATGCCAGCGACGGGCGATAGCGGCGCGGCGACTAGCCATGGCAGGGGACAATGGCACAGTGACTGCCCATGGAGGGGGACTGAGGGAGGTGACGCTTCTTCACCGACAGTGATTCCTGGCATTGGCATGGTGGTCACCTCCTTCACCAATGAAGCTCTGCCCTTCTCCACCATCAACAACTCCGGATCTAGGCACAGTGGCTCCGAATCCGTAGTCTCCACCCTTCCTTGGCTAGCGACCACGGATCTGGGCACGATGGCTCCAGATTTGTTGTCTCCACCCTTCTGGTGGCCAAATCTGGTGCCGTCCGCACCTCCATCGAGCCGATCCGGTCATCCTCCTTTGACAAGGAGAACGTGGGTCGGTGCATCTCTATTGGGTTGTGCCCTCGCATCCACCTCTAATGCCACCACATCCAAGACAAATCTCGCCCCTTTGTGCCCGCCGCTCCTCACACACACGCCAACCCCGCCCCTAATATTGCCGCTCCTCTCATCTATGCCTACACCGCCCCTAATCATCCCACCTCCTCGATCGGCCCCCACCTTGCGAAACCGACCCCGGATACCTCCACCTTCGTCCCTCCCCAAGGCTCAAGCCACCACGAGTACTGCCCCGCCCCACATCTAGCTGTCGTCCCCCATCTAGTGGCATTAGGCGACCTGAGTTGTCAGTTTGATGGCATGGCAACAGGTATGGGGTGGTCAAGAGTGTGTACAACGTGGCGCAGCATGACTTGCGCAGTAGCAGTAGAGGCGGCGATGCACACGTAGCGTAGCTGCATTCCTCGCCCAATTCGCAGACACTAAGGACGTCGTCCTCCACGTCGAGCCCAACAAGGAGACACGTAACTTCTCTACTCTAAACCTGTGTAAGCCATGCATGCATCTTTTAGTTGCATCATTTGATGTGTTTTGTATCCATATGAGTGCTTGTAGTACAGTCGTCAATCCTGAACTGGTAGTCTGGGACGCGGTCCGGCGCGTGGCCACACTGCTCATGCCGATCAACAACATTGCCTGTGGCCTAATGTATCCTTATATGCAAGGAGGAAGTCGGCGATCGTCACTTGTGGGCTCACTACTACAAAACATGCAATAGTAGACACCTCATCACAGACGGTTAAAATAGAACCGTCTGTGTTGGGTCTGTCGGGCCTATCACGCAGCGGTTTGTAATACAAACCATCGTGATACTCGATATCATAGACGGTTCTATTAAAGAACCGCTCTCGATAGTATCATAGACGGTTCTATTAAAAACCGCTCGTGATAATCTGAGATCACGCATTTAGTATCGAGACGGTTCTTTAATAGAACCGTCTATGATACTGCAGATTATCACAGACGGTTTTTTAATAGAACTGTCTGTGATACTATCACAGACGGTTCGTATCACGAACCGTCTGTGATAAGTACCTCATCACAGACGGTTGGTGATATGAAACGTCTGTGATATGTGATTCACAACGCGGGAGTTCAAAAATTTTGAATACGTGCCCGGGAATTTTGAATGCGTGAGCGGGAGTAGCAGAAGTCCTTATATATTAATAAGGAGTCCCCCAAATCCAGCGTGACCTCTGGGATCCCTTCTCCCGTGCCGGCCCTCGTCCCTCCCGTTCGCCCCGCCGTCGCCGAGTGCTCCCTACACCGAGCCTCCTCCTCCCGCCGCTCGTCCTCCCCCCGACGGTCGGTCGGCGTCTCCCACCACCGCCGCCCCATCCAGCGCGCCCTCCTCCTCCGGTGCCGCCGTCCTCCTCCCCCGCCGGCTTCTCCTAGATCGAGGTATACATGTGTGCTTGGATACAGTTTTGTGATTGAATGTGTGCTTGAATATAGTTTTGTGATTGAATAGACGGGGAACAATGTGGTTTGATGATTTGACAGCGAAGCCCAAGCTGGCGATGCGGCCGTGAGGAAGGAGGGCAGGGATGAAGATAAGGATGTGCCTTTCGAGGAGCTCCGCGACGAGGACAAGATCATGGCCTTCTTCAGAAGGCTCATGAGCGAGTGGAACAAGAAGGCTCATGAGCGAGTGGAACCAGGAGGTGGACGAGGTGCCGGAGGCGGAGAGGCGGACGACCAAGGGGAATACATTTAGTATTTTTTTTGCAGTTGAAAAAATTATCACAGACGGTTCTTAACAAGAACCGTCTGTGATAGTAATATCACAGATGGTTCTTGTTCAAAACCGTCTGTGAAAATATACTATCACGAGCATTTGCCGTAGTAGAACTGTCAGGATAACTACTATCACAGACGGTTCTACTTTCGAACCGTCTGTGATATTCGTATCACAGACGGTTTTTTAACCGTCTGTGATAATGTGTGTTATCACAGACGAACTTTTTCAGACGGTTCGGAAAACCGTCTGTGATGACGGTTCCGAACCGTCTATGATGACGTTTTCTGTAGTAGTGGCTGTGGCCAACAATGCCCACTGGTTGTTGTGTTCCTCGTGCTCCAAGTACGTCAAATGCCCTTACTTACTTTTAGTTCTGGACAATTGAGTTCGGGGTTAAATTGTTCTTTCTTTCAGCACTGGTCAGCTCTATTGAATTTTGGTTAAAGATTGCTAACTTTGCGTGATTGAATGTTGAAGTCATGAATTGAAACCATGGCTGAGTTGCACTAACATTGTTTTTTTTGAAGTAGATATCTTTTTTGTAGAAACATATCTGCTTTGTACTTGTATATAATGATTTTGTTGTACTATATCTTTGCTTATGTGCTTCTTATCGATCAAATTGTATACTCTTTTCAATATGGACAAAATTTGTTGTACATTGTGTGAATATATTTTCAAGTGTTTTTTTTACATCATGTATATATATGAAAAACTTGCATTTTTTTGACTTTATAATTTGCGATATAATTTATTTGACATCCGTTGTAACGAACTCCGCTAGTAGAATTAAGGATTCAAGTATACATGTCGCCTCAATTCATGTGTTTCTCATGTTGCTGCATTCTTGGATTCATGCGTCCGTCAATTTCTCTTAGGGCATCTCCAATAGTGTATTTATTGCAGTCTCTTATCTATGCCATGTCAATAAAATTCTACGTGGAGGAGAGTGGGAGGGAGGACAGAGAGCATAGGTCGTATCTTCCTGAAGAGACTGTCGTGCACGCGAAACAAGACATGATACATTAATCTACTCTAGTTGACATGTAGGCTCGTTTCAAAGAAAAATTATAAAATATAAATGTTGGAAAGTGTGACAGAGACTATCTATGAAAGATATTATCTTTAAAGATAATGTAGCATATGTTAGATACAACATTATCTCTAACTATTGGAGATGCCCTCCGACGAGACCATTACCAACGTGGGCACACCGTATTCCACAGCCGTCTAATCAAACATTTCAGCATGCATGGTCGTCACCCTGCGTGGCCGCATGGCCGTGAGTGAGTAGGGTGGGCGCCCCAGTGGGATCGATATAGTTACACCACTGAGTAGTACCAAACGTGATTTGGTTTAAATGTGCTCCAATTATGAATGCAAACCAAGTCCGGATCTGCCGCGCGCCCTGTTGAAACGAACGGACGGGCACCGGCCATGCATATATCCGGAGATCCGCCGAGGATTTGACAGGGAACATGTGTCCCCGGATTGTCGGGCGCATTACCCTGGCACGTACGTACGGAGATAAGCCACACGATCGACAGGCTAGCCGGCTGGAGGACGATCGAGGTCGATCATCGCGGACCACAGATCGATAACCTTGCTCCTGGCCTACCAATTATACAGGCCTAGTATCATAGTATGTTGTACTGGTACTCTGGTAAGTACTCCGTTAATTCATTCATGTATCCCTGTTTGATGGGGCATCGCAAGTTTGCAACGCATGGTTCGGTTTAGGTAGCGCACGCGGACGCGGGCAAGTACGCATCGTCAACGACGCCTCGGCCTCAGCCTCAATACGTGCCTGCCTGATCCGACGATTCCCCCATCTCTTTCGCGGTAGCTAGGCAGGCAGGCATGCAGGCAGCAACCGCGCGCGTTTGCGTTTATGCCACCACGCGCCTCCCTCCAAAGTCGTAAGTGGCATTCGCCACACATGAACCTCCGTGTGAGATCGACTGTGACAGACACGGGCGCTCGACTGCCGCGCGCGCCAGGCTTCGGCTTGAACGCGACTTCCGCCGATTTTCGTTCGCGCGCCGGCGCCGCGCGGTGCGCAGAGGCGTCGGACGACGCGCGGTAGTGTAATCGCTCGCGCCGGCGCCCGTCAAGTGTTCCGCACGCGCCACGCATCCACGCGCATCAGCCGGCCATCGTGATACGACGGAGTGCATACCGATCCAAGCGAGAATGGGATCTCGATTAGGATATCTATAATAGTATAGACAACTACTATCTATAGTATTTTTATACTGTTTTATTGCTAAAGATAGCTCTTATAATAAATTATCTTTTTATATGTCTCAATAGACAATTTTTCCATGTATAATGTATTTTGTTTCTCGTATTATAGTCGACTACTGCATGAGAGACGATCTAATTCTCTATGCTCTCTCTCTTATCCACATCATCTAATATTCTACATAACAAGTTCACAGACAGTTAACGTCACACTATTATACATACTCTCTTGTGTTAAATACTCAACTTCGAGCAGCGTGTCAGGTTGTGAGCGTTCATCCCTCGACTAAATTGATCGATGCATGTCATTGGGACACGTACCATAAATTTCGTTGACTTGATTCGCACCACAGCTAGCATGATCGTTTCTGAACGATTTATGGTGAGGAGTTGAGGACAAAGATGCGTTTGGGCTGACTTTCTCGATCTCCAGAGAAATCATTGAGCACTGTTACACGCTAACCAAGCTGTCACACGAACTGTGCATGCTTCTCTGGACAAAATATTGTACTGGCACTGATGTGTTTATTTAGCTCTCAAACTCGAACGAAGACGTCCACGTACTCAAGTCTCCAAGGAGAATTGGACTGAACACATGCTGAAACGCACTACGCCTAATCCTGTATACTACCACTAGTACTACTAGTGGAATTTAGCAATTAAATCCTGATGTTGTAGTCGTGGAGAGCACTTAATGAAGAAACATGACATGTCGGCCAGCCTGGGCGAGTCAATCTGCCAGGGCCCACGGGAGACTAGGATACATGCTGTACTGTACAGATGGGGCCCATGAGCCGTGACACATTTGTTGGCATTTTAAACCTTTTCCTTTTCTTTTTCGATCTTTTCCACGTGTGTTCACGGGTGTGATAGGAGAAAGAGAGAGCACCGTCGAGGACTCGAGGCTAGGATTCTGGTCGCCGGCCGTGAGCCCAACGAACCTCGTCGTCTTCCGTCGCCGCCGCCGCCGGAGGAGATCACGCCACACGACACCGCGGTATGAGATCGCGGGGTGCCACCGCCGCAGGAGCTCACGACGTGTCGCCGGAGGTAAGCCCCCTAACCCTAGTTGATTTTTTAATTCGTTTTTTCCCTTGAAACCTAGATGAAATATTCTGAAACCATGTTGAATCTTTTTTCGATCGAGTTGATTTTCCCGAACTGAAAGCTCTTGTCTAAATTGGTTGGAATGTTGACGGTGGCGGGGGGCTCCCAGGTGAAGCACAGGGCGTTGTTCCAACCGCTGTTGTCGAAAACGGCACACGTAAATTAGCAACTCAAATGTGTACCAACATATAAAAAATAAGTCAAATTGAAGATTAGACATAGATATAGTCTTCAATATTAGGTAGGGACAAATCATCGATTTGACTTATTGTTTTAGGTCAAGCATATTTATCTGATCTAATATTAATTACTCTACTTTAATATGCGTAATACCGAAGCATACAGCTGGATTGTAACATATAATCTCTTTGTAATTAAATTTTTACAAATTACGGGCTAGCTTTGATGCAACTTTAGCATTACCAACCAATGACTTGGTACTTTTGCTCACTCACAAACCAAAAGTACTACCCAAATGGCACAGGGATAAGGTGGGAGGCTCATCTACAAGGCTACAACAAGATGTACAGTGCTCCCCGAGGAGACCCAAATAACAGTGCCTAAAACTAGATATGGTATAGCAATTAGGTCCACAAGAAGATCAGCATAATGCATGCTAGTTTACACGGCTTAATAGCATCTCCTGCAAACCTCGTTTGAACGGCATTGCTGTAGCGACAATGTGACATAACACTACTGATGAACTGCTGGCCACCATCAGTTGCAATTTGTGGAACCCTTGAATGCAGAAACATGAAATAAATTACAAGCATGGGACCTCATGATGTACTGCGGCGTACCCCCTCCATCAAATGGATTGGGGAAAGAAAACGAGTTGTCTTGTAAACAAGGGCAAGCATGGGTCATTGTGTCATTTAAAAAAAACAGTAATAACCAAATGAATGCACACATATTAATCTCCAAACGATTAATAAAATCCCTTATATATGGATTAATATCAAAAGATTGTCCAATAGCCTAAAAATTCGTCTGATTTTTTTCTTATAAAGACTGCACTATAGTTCTAATCTGAACTCGAAGATAATGGGGTCATATGGATTGAATACATGCATAATGCATACAATTTTAGAGCATTGATGGTCTGGGATGGAAAGTTTAATTTCTTGGTGGCTGAGAGGCGCCCCTTCGAGTTAATTCAACAAGAACTAAAAGTGCTAGGGCCATGCATACATGCATGGCATGCAACATGGCCATTTGGCAATTTGGGCACGCAGGTGTCCATGAACAATAGCCTCTTTAGTCCTTTTCACAATTTTTTCACAGCTTGGAAACGGAGTGCAGTGCAAGCTAGCATGGTTGGTCGATGCATGGATTGTGGCTAAAGCCTAAAGGTTGGCGAAGATGTTATTTTGTCTGTGGGAGTCAAGCCCCTCACATGTGGTGTATTCAAGGACTGGCAAGCTTTGATGCCTCATCTCGCTGTGTACTACTTGTAGTGCACTGTTTAAGCTTGGGAAGAATTTGTGCATCCAGTGTATGAGCAAGTTATATTCAGAGTCACAATCATCAGGCAATGAAACCCAAATGATACGTCTCGTATATTTGAGGTACTAAATGACAAGGTACTAGAGCTTTCAGGCAAAGCACGGAGTTGTACTCGATTGTGCCACGTGGTTGTGCCGTGGCACAACCGACATGGGAATTTGGCTGTGCTAGCTTTTTATTGATAAACCTGACTCGTACCTACCTACCTACCAAGTTTAACATCAGTTATGTATCTGTCGATGAATACTAATACATGAATGGTAATGTATTCAAATATTAAGGTTTTAAAATGCTAACAATCCACATTAGAAACGGAGAAGAGAATAATTCCTTGTTGGATCGGAACGATGCCTAGATGGGTTAAGACTTAAGAGCAATACTCTTTCAAAATCCCAATGGATTTTAACTTGTCTTCTCCTCTGTAGCTATAGCCTATAGAAGCTATAAAGATCAGAAACACAAACACAACGAAAGTCTTGTGTTAAAACCGACGAACCCTGAGACAAAACACCTCAATACGACTGGATGATATTGCTAATTATTCAACACATTAAAACAGGAGCATATCCCTATGACATGAACATTTTTGCACGATAATATTGTAGGACTACGCACCCATGCACGGCTCAAACTTGTACTCCTAGCTACTAATTGGGAATATTACAATACGCATGCATCATGTATGCATCAACACATATCCGACGAATCAAACGGCAAAACCACCGGACATTAGCTACTAGAAGATGGCATACCTAACATGTATTCTCCATGGGAATCACATATGTTTTTTTTAATAACTAACTAACTAACTAACTGTATACACCTACTGTGGGTCAAAAAACACATCCCACCTTGATCAAAGGCCGGTAAAACAAACCTATCACCTCCCATCTCTGTTAACTCATGTTTCTCTCTCCACCTGCCCTCTGTGCCCAGCTTGACAGTAAATCTCTGGTGAAGACATAGTAAAGACAAGTGCAGTAATACTAAGTGTGATAGTGTGTGTCTTGTAAAGGCGTAGTAAATGAACAAAAAGATTATAGTAATCCCTAAAAAAAGAATATCGCAATAAATTTTTGTAACGCTACAACAAAAGTACAAGGAAGTCGTAGTGAACCTATCGTAGTGCTACAGTAAAAGCATAAATGAGGTCGCAGTAAATCTCTTGAAACGGTGCAGCAAACGCAGAAGGAGGTTGCAGTAAATCTTTTTTAGTAATGTAGTAAACATTGCACGCCCCGATCTTCTTCTCATATATCGATAGTAATAGATAATGTATGTGACAATAATTCTAGTACCATTTTTACTACCGGACTATCTCATAGCATACTGGTTTTTTTGGGGCCATGGTCCCACGATTCGGACATGCGTAGCAATAACTTGCAACGGTGAGAAAAGTACAATGATACATATTTTACTGCCCCGTCAAACCTAAGCGAACTTTTTTCCTCGAGTCATGATCCCACGCCTCTGCGCTCTGCATAACAGTAAATATCTTTGTAGTGCTACAGTAAAAGGTACAACTAGATCACGGTAAAATATCTTTTTTGTAGTGTTGTAGTAACAGGCACAATAAGATCGCAGTAAATCATTTTTTTGTAGTGCTGCATTAAAAACACAAGGAGGTTGCAGTAAAAGACACAATGAGATCGCAGTAAATCTTTGTAGTGCTACAGTAAAAGACACAATGGGGTCGTGGTAAATCTTTTATAGTGCTGCAGTAAAAGGAGGCGATACAAGAGGGGGTGGGGGTGGTGGATTGGGGGACGCGTGTGTTTTTACGGTCGGCTGCGCCGTGATTAGACGACGCAGTAATTGATTGGCTTAGGTACAGTAAATCCAAACTTTTAGTGCAGTAATTTATTTTTTACAGCATTAAAACATATTCAATTGGATCTCTCTTTGTTAAGTACATTTTTTTACGACAAAATGCTTCAAACAAATTGTAATTGTAATTATGATAAATGGTTTATGAGATATTCTCGTTCAAATATTGCAATTAACCCACGCTTCTCTCTCCACCTGTCCCTCTGCGCTCAGTGTGACAGTAAATATCTTGTAATGATACAGAAAAGGCACAACGATGTTGCGTGGGGTGTGCACAATTTTTACTGTCAATTGCGTAGGACGTGCAGTTTTACAGTCGGTTGGATGTGGACGACTAGAGCGTAGAATAAACTATTCTACACTCTCAAGCGCAGAATAACGCTACTGTGTATGTGTGTATATAGCGCTATTCAGCGCATGAGCGCTGAATAGCTATTCTGCGCGTGGACCGCTGCCTGGGCCGCGCTGCACGTGGCCTGGCAGTCTACACTTCCTCCGCGCTACGCACGCTGCACCTGCACCCACCCACCCCGCTCGAGATCAGCAGTAAAACCCTCACGTTGGCATAAAAAACGACAGTAAACATGGCTCGTTTGCCCCACACTTCTCTCGCGCTGCGCGCGCTCCCACCCCCGATCAAGATATGTAGTAAAACCCTCACGTGGAGCATAAAAAACGGCAGTAAATATGGCTCGTTCACCTCACACTTCCCCCGCACTACACGCGCTGTGCCCGCTCCCGCCCCTCCCGCTCGAGATCGTAGTAAAACCCCGCGCGCGGTGATGGTGAAACTTATCACGCGGTGACAATAAAAACCTAACAACGTGCAAATGTCGATGAAGATTTGTTAGTAATATCATCGCGCGTCGCCCCCGTGTCGTTTAAAAAAGGTTTTACTGACATTTCGATGAGGAAGAGAGGACCGTAATCGTCGATATGTTGGTTTTGCTGAGGAAAATGACATCGTGTTGCTGATCCATTAAATATTATCGTTTACCGTAAATGATACCTATTATTGCTTGAAAAGGCATGTAAGTTTACTGCTGTAAACTACTTGCGCATTATGTTTTTTTGGGTAGTTAGTGAGATTGATAACATTTTATTGATATTTGAAAATGACATTATGCGGGTTCTCTCGATAATCATATGTTTTTACTGTAAAATGACACAAATTACTGTCAGTTACAAAAAGAATTTACTGGGTATTGTTGTAAACACACACTGTTGACCTTGTGGAACAACAAATAGAACATCATCTGGGCCTTATACTCGTTCCCTTTCTCCTGCATACACATCATAAAAAAGCCGCATGTCAGACGCTATGCGTATGGAGAGAAAAACACTGCCTGTTGCGGGTTTACTAACATAACACAAACTTTTTACTGTCCAAGAGAAAAAAATAATGCATGTTGCAGGTTTACTGACAAAGCGAACATAACAACGCTAGCAAGGCGCGCCGCGCACGCAACAGAACTTACATATAGCTAAAGTTTACTATCTTGACATAAAACTTTTTATTTTCCAAGAGAAAAAGAGAATGAAAAAAATGGTAGTAAAAACGGGAAGCCGATTACCGTGTACGCTGTTTTGTTTTACTGTTACTACACCTAACAATTACCGTCGAATCGAGTCCCGCGCGGCTGCGGACATTTCTGGTCCATCCACTACAGTTGGTGGGCCGACCGTATAGAGATTGCATGCCGCAATAGAAGGCAGCAAAACACATAACAATCTTAATGTCTTACCGTTATGTTTACTATCAAACAAGTCATGTGCCGAAAAAGGGTAGTAAAATTATTCACGAATTACTGTCACATCTCATATTATTTACGGTCGAAATCGAGTACCACGCGATGCCAACGTTTCTGGACCGTCGACTGTAGTTGATGGGCAGTCATAATCGCGTGCGGTGGACTGGCTAGACGTAGAATAACCATTCTATGATTGTCTACATAATAGTTTGTGTATATAGATCTATCACGAGCCATATGTATCTTAATTAACGTTATCTTTCCCAGGCAGTTTTATTGCTAGATGTGTGAAAGTGCAAGTGACAAAAGATAATACTATATTTTCTCCGACGATGAATTTTTGAGAGGAAGATTTAAATAGTCTCTTCACATATACTCCCTCCAACCTCAAATACTTGACGTTCACTATTGTCTTTTTGGGTTGCTTGACGTCAAGCTTAAAAAAACGGAGAGAGTAATTTTTTAAACTAAATGCAGGAGAAGTGCATTTAATTGCATTAAGAGAAGAAGTATCACAACACCGTCCAAGTCCAAGATGGACTTAAGCACCCAAAAGAAAACAAAATACCCTAAATAACTTTTTTTTTTTTTTTTTGCGAATCACCCGGTACAATACATAGACGCCACACACACGCACACCACCACATGCATGCACTCACACACGCGACGCCTACGGAAGACTAGACGAGCGGAGCTTGAAGAAGAAATGACGAAGTCACCACTGGTGCATCGCTTTGCGACGAGCACGTCACCTCTCACTTAACGAAAATCCTCCTAAATGAAACACACAGGGCCAAACCTGGGGTTTGAACCCTAGTGGGTTGGGGGTACAACCACCTCTACTAGCTACCCAAGCAAAGCTTGGTTCTATCACTTAGTCACCTAAAACCACCAAGCAGCAAGGGAAAAATATTACTTGAAACATCTTGAGATCACCTAAGTCACCTAAAACCACCTCACACTGGACTTAATTGTTCGTTCCTAAAACACTAGCAACATATCGGGGCATCCTAACATGATCCCTCGAAGAGCTTCAATGAATTCCTTCCCAATGATGTCTAAATTCTTCATCAATCCATAATTTGCGTTTTCCACAGCAAATATAAATTGAGAGATTGCGCAGTGATATGTGTACCACACTGATAACAAAGAAGGGAAAATGATATTTAATAAAGTCCACTGATTATTCTACTGACTTAAGTTAGTGATACAATATACATGACAAGTTTGTGACACATTATTCTTCCACACTTTGCAGCTTGCAAACGCGGATATACTCAAAAGTTGTTACTACTTAGACTAATAACAAAAACCCAAGAGCATATTAAGTCACAATGACACCAATTGATAATAGAGGAGTGCTTCTATGCCCCTTTGTCTAAATGAAAACTACGCAGATCCCAAGTAAACGAGAGATTAAGGGGCTAATTTGCGATGAACAATTAGCCGCCCAGATACTATAGGATCTATGTAGTTTTCTTTAGGTGGGATGCTGGTGCACTTCTCGCTTAAGCAAGGAAGCAACCCAAGCTACATCTCGCCTGACAAACTGGAGCTAGAAAGAGTAATCCATGGCTGCGTCAAGCAAGCTCCCGCCCTGGCTATGGTGGTCATTGCTGTCGTCAGCAAACAGCCATGACTCGATCGCGGACAGCTGCGTCTGCTCCGGCGCCGCCTGCGCCGGCTTCGTCTCGTACTCGAACACGGACCCGCGCGCCCGCGCGGCCGCGCCATATGACACGTCCGACGCCTCCGACGACCCGGACGCGCTCTCCGCCGCGCCCGGCGTCGTCGGCCCACTGCCGGTGCCGCCGGCGCATCCCTTCCGGGCCCACCCGTCAAGCATCCGCGAGATGTTCTCCGTGGTCAGGACGTACCCCGCTGACGAGGGCGAGCTCTGCGACGCGCCAGACGAGCTCGACGCCGGGCTGTCGGTGTCGGCGGCCCCGGCGCCGCCCGCGTCGGGCTTCGGCTTGACGTCCTCGAGCGACGTCAGGGCCTCGCGCAGCGCGCGCCGCGCCATGTTGATGTCCGTCTGCACCCGCCTCTCCCACTGCCCCTTGGACGACGACGCCGGCCTCTGCACGGCCGGCTGGGACGCCGCGGCGCTGCCACTCTGCAGCTTCCGCTTGAGGTGCGTGTTCCAGTAGTTCTTGATGTCGTTGTCCGTCCGCTCCGGCAGGTACGACGCCATCGCCGCCCACCTGCACGCCACACACCATGTGTTGGACACATCAGTCTCCTTGCTCAAACTGCAATCCTAATACACCAAGAGTCCAAGAAACAGCGTCTATATCTAGCTGTGCCCCGTACGTAACGTACCTGTTGCCGAGGAGGGCCTGGAGGTGGACGATGAGCTTCTCCTCCTGGTCGGTGAAGTTGCCGCGCTTGATCCCCGGCCGGAGGTAGTTGGTCCACCGGAGCCGGCAGCTCTTGCTGCACCTCATCAGACCTGCAAAATTAATCCACAAACACGTCCTACATCTCAGAATCCAGAAGCCATGCATACAGAACCAATATCTAGGTCACATCACATGGATCGTGTCTGCAGTTGCAGGATCTAGACTAGGCGCTGTGGTGGTGCATGCATACCAGTCCTGGTTGGGACGGCGCGCCAGTTGCCGGGGCCGTGCTCCTGGATGTAGGAGACGAGGACGAGGTCCTCCTCCGGCGTCCACGGGCCCTTCTTCACGCCCTCCTTGTCGCAGCACGGCGGCCTCACCATGGTCGCTTCTCGCTTGCCCACCCAAAGACCCCTCTCTCTCCCAGCAAACAAAAGGGATCGAGCTTGTGCGCCGTGTGTGTGCGAACCGCGCGCGCGGCGGTGATGCCGGGACAAGACAAGAAGCCACCCACTGGCGCCGTATACCAACAGGATGTATGACGCGAGCACACACCGCTACTCTCTGAATCTCTCTCTCTTTTTTGTTGCGAGACGACGAGGGATCGAAGAGCTAGCGTGCGTCTGCGTTGTTGTTGGTGCCTCAGGCTCGATGACAAGGGCCCAAGCAGGGGTGAGGTGTAGGTGCGTATTTATACACCGGAGAGAGGCCACGCCCGGAGCACGTCGCTGACCTTCTGTGGGCTCCCCCGGCCAGGGTACCGAGACAGCTAGCTGCGACTGCCACCAACCAAACAAAGCGAAGATAGCTATAGCTTCCTTGAAGAGTCAAATGCAGAGAGAGAGAGAGAGGAGCGAGAATGTAGGGAGAGAAGGCTGAGGCTGTGAGAGTGTGCATTTACTCTGGTCTCGTGGCGGGGCGGTAGTACACTGCTACTGTGCTGTGCAAGCCGCGCCTTTTGCGACGCCGCGTGCATTTATCGCGCCCGGTGCGTGGCCGCATATGGCATGTCGCAACGCACATGGTTTCTATCGCTTGGCCCGGCGCGCGCGCGCGCGTATGAGCATGCCATGTTCCTGGCTCTCTCTCTAGTCTCTTCCCTTCCCGGCCGGCCTACTCCTCCAATGCCCTATGTATCTCATCTCATGTGCCCTTCTTCAATTCCTTCATCAAAGGAGAAGGAAAAAAATTACTCATTGACAGTACGTGCGCGTGGGTCGTCCAGATTCAACCCTGCGTGCGCAAGCATATTTGTCGCACCTCCGCATGCAAGAGTTTGTTTGTATGCCTAAGCACGTAGCATTGCTCGTCTCTAGTTTTTTTTTTTCGAATCACCCGGTACAACACATAGACGCCTACACACACGCATACCACACCACCACACGCACGCACTCACACACGCGGCGTCTACGGAAGACTGGACGAGTGGAGCTTGATGAAGAAATGACAAAATCATCACTGACGCCTCATTTGCGACGGGTACGTGGCCTTCCACTTAACGAAAATCCTCCTAAATGAGACATGTAGGGCCAAACCTAGGGTTTGAATCTTGGTGGGCTGATTCTCTAGCCACCCAATCAAGACTTGGTTCTCTACTCGTCTCTAGCTACTTGCATGCATCTTTTGACTACCTTTTAATTCTGCATTGATATAAAACATCTTGAGTGCTCTAAATGAGTAATTTTCTCAGAGTTTTAAGCTGACTACTTGCGGCCTGTACTGCGTCACAAAGTCATCTCTACTGAAGAGAAAACCAGAGACCCTCTCTCTGTGGTTTTACTTTTACCGGGTTCGTAGCGGAGAACAGGTTGGCGTCCTCGGTATTTGACTGCCTTCCGATCATCTTAGACTAGCCATATATGCACACACTGACAACTGATCTGACATCCATCCATCATCATATCTTATAGGTAGAATGCTAGCTTTTAGCAGTCTCTATAGTTGCTAGTTAGAATGAGTTTAGATAGCCATATGCACACATCGACAACGATCGACATCCATCCATCCATATCGGTAAGAGCATATACAATGACTTATGCCAGCTGTCTATAGCTTCTGTCACGTAAGATTTTTGCTGACGTGGATGAAAGAGAATGAAGAGAGAGATGCTGTTTATAATCCTGTAGTCGATTGTAGCACCAGAAACAAGAAAAACATTAAAAGATTGTGTATTATCTACAATCTTATAGCCGACTGTATCACCACAATCATTGTATGAGATGTATTTAGTGCTGTCTAAAGATGACATAGAGAGTTACTATAAACAACAACTGTATGTACCATTAAGTTTTGGTTGACGTCACATTCTCCGAGTAGCGGCAGTAGAGTAATGGTCGGCTTGCATGTGTTACCTTGTAGCTAGCATTGGTACTTTAAGCGCCGTAGAAGATAGATACGCATGCACACATGCACTTTAATGTAGGAGGAGGAGTGCAGCAAACTCGCTCGCTCTGCTGGTATACTGTAGCGCAGGAGAAGATCGACCGATCTCCGTCGACGATCGCCCTAGCTAGCTAGATGCATGTGTGCAGCTAGTGCTAGCATCGGCACATGGGTGGGCTGGTTAGCTATCTGCATCGCTGCATGTATGTCTAGAAGGTCAACCTGCAGGAGTAAAGAGAGTGACCCAAAGTCAACACCATGTCCACGGGACAGGAGTACAAGGCTTAGCTAGGTGTGTACTCGTAGCTTGCATGCTTCGTTGGGATCGTCTCCGATTCGATTTTTAAAAGGCATACAAGTGATACAACATTCGAAACTAGAATTTCGTGAAATTCCTAATTTTGTTATTGATCAGTAAAACAACTAGTGACGTATAATGATATTATATGAGACAAACTTTCGATGGTATATAAGGGATTTATCCATTTGAATGCTGCATGCACCAACCAAGACAAAAACAAACGGGGATTTGTCGCGGGGTATTAGCTTCTTAGAATTTTGTTAAAGTAAAAGGATCAGACTTCGCTAATTCGGAGGCTTATTTTGTCAGCCTCTGTATGACATCCACCTTGCAGTGAACCTCTCGATCTAAACTCTAGCTTGAAGTCGAACTCGGTCAATAGAGTAGCACTATATTAATCAATTATACGGTTATAAAAAGATTAATACAACTACATGCTACGAGTACTCGTATATACGAGTCAGTAGAAGGTTTTACTTTTAGTACATGCTCATACTACTGGTCTACACCACGACCCACATCGTTTGAATGCGAGGAAGCGAAGAAGACACTACTGCCAGAGTGCCAGCAGTACTGGCTTGGCTAGCTCAAGACTTGGTCAACCGATACACGCGTGAGATGGCATCTCCCATCCGGAGAATTAATGCGGTGTGCAGTGACCGATCCAGTATTTAAACGAAGGATGCTCACATTTTTTAATCCGATTTGCTATTTCTAAATCGTTTGAATTTTTTTTAAGTTTAAGTTAATTATTGTGATCATTGGATTTATGTAGAAATTGATATGTCATATGATTAGATATTGATCCAATAGATAAAACATGTGACTTATACTTAATAAAATTTCAGTCACTTTACAAATAGACAATTCATTTTTCTATAATACATCATTTTATGAAAATAACAAAAATAAATACTCGACAGGTCTGACGACAGATCTTCTGTCACCTATTCATATCACTCCAAATGATGGAGTGCTTTTGTCGACAAATGAACTGGCGATATGAGACCTGTTACCAATATTATTCATGTAACTCTTTTAAATGTGTTTTTTTTATTTCAATAAAATGATGCATTATTTTTTTTTAAAAAAATAATACTCACATGACCCTAGTCATCTTCTACCTTCGGTCATACTCGCTCACTAATATTCAATGGATGCCAGTGCTACAGAGAGTAGCTAAGATTCGACCGACGGTAGTGTCGCTCCCGCCCATGCTGCTCCCTGTTGGGTCCGCCCATTGTGGTGTCGGTTAACCGGCTGCTAAAAGATGCGCATTCCGCGAACATAACGCACCCCCTACAAGATGTCGTACGTAGTACAGAGCGTTTACGCATGCGTCTGTATAATTTTCGCCTGATCTATCCATAAGCTGGACTGGAGTACGTACTACCGAATTAGTTTCGTCAGACAACAGGGTGGTTCCTGCGTCAATTCTCGGTTTGCACAAACGTGTTTGTCATGTGATCGTTTGGCCATCAGTATATAGCTAGGTGTGGTCCGATACAGTGACACGTACTGGCAAGCTCGATCGAGCTCGTCAAGCATTGGCCAGGATGTCTAAATCGGTTAAAGAACACGGTCAAGAAGACGACCTGGCCTTCCTAGATAGGGTTCCTTTCCAGCTCAGTGCTCCATGAAGGCATGAAAACGAAGACACTCGGGCTCCCTTTCCAGTTCAGCTGCGCCTTTTGTGACTCCGTACCGACGGGCTAAGAACCTTTTGTGCGGTTTTGGACCACTTGGCTATTTACTTGTCACAACTATTTCTTCCGACCAGATTACTGCTTTAGCTAATGTAAGTAATACCGATATAATATTTATGTTAGTTTCTCTATCTTCTATTTGTCTATATTTTGTGCTTTTGCATCATGCAATTGTAAATTGTAATGTTATCAACGCGTAATGCATGCCTAGGAAAATATTTTTTTTTGTCAAAGTTACATTGGATCTCTATGTTTTCTTCTGAGTGTACAAGAAGATCGCTTTGTTCATCTAGCTCCCCTTGTATTTATTTTCTGGCTTCGCCACTAAGTGTGCGTCCATTGTTGTCTTCTTTAGTGAGTAAGTGTATAACATTCATTGTTTTTACTTGTCCTATAATACATTTAATCAAACCACTAATATACATAAAAGTGTGGGGATGTCTATCTATAAGTCCACTTATGCTTTCTTAAGTAAAATTCATATTTTTTTGGCTAGTTCAAAATTGAAATAAGATGTACACACATCTCGAAGCTAATCCAAAGGCTGGGAACATCGTCTTAGAGTTAACAAAAAAACCAGGCAACTAAACAAATAGCAAAAAACCATAAAAATACTTAAGTTTGTAAATGACATTAATAGATTTTTCATATACAGCACATTTTCATAACTGAAAAAAGGGAAGAGAAAGTAAAGCCGAAAACATGGGAAACAGATAAGCTAGGGTTCACACACGGCCAGACATACAAACTGTGCCAACTGAGACCCGTGTCGATCTCTAATATGACTTCCCTAGCTTAGTACTAATTTTTTTTAGAAATGAGAGTACAACTCCCGGCCTTAACACTAACTAAGGATACACACCGTCATAATAGGCACCCAAATTTACCTCGAAGAGGACTTAAATTTGGATGGTGGGTGTACATCCACACCTCCCACCAACTGAGCTAGGCTCAGTTCCTAACTTAGTACTAATGGCCGGGGCTACTTATAACAGATGCTTCCTGATACGTGTCTTTCACGAATCCATGGCGATTACTAGCTAGATTCGGCTTATCTGCTGCAAATTAAACCTGCTAGCACTAATCAATAATACTTAGCAGATTGTAGATCAGCATCAGGTAATTCAGCTTAATTAGGTCAAGGTGATGGCTCGAGGCATCGACTTCACAGGTCTCCTCGAAGTTATTAATAGTACAACAGCAACTCAGCATCAAGTAGTCATGATTAATTCGAAGCCGTCCTTGCTGGTGGCAAGATTAATCTGGACATGATCGGTCGACGTGGAGGGAGAAATGGATTGGTCCAAACGGGTCAGCGTCGATCTCCCAGCTAGGGTTCGGCCTCGATCAGTGGAGTCCGTATGTTACGATCTTGTCCGTTCGCTACCGATTCGACGGCCGAGATTAGAAAATTCATCCCTGTAGACCTTGTTGGAGAAGAACTCTCAGATAGGCTATATACGTCGGTGATGCATGATTGGATCTAATTTCTTTTTTCGAGAACACACTTAAGTGTTTATATTACGAAGAAACATAATTATTCGACAAGAACGGTAAGTAGGGCTAGCTATCGAGCTTACAAATGGATCTGAAAATGAACGACTACGATGAGAAGTCAACCTGGTGATCATCCGGACCGGCCGATCGGAATAAAGGTCAGTGACTGCAGAAACAGAAGAAGGGTCTAGAGATTGACCCATAACGAAGAAAATAGAACAGCAAGATGGCCGGACCGGAGCCATGAGTCCATGACGCAGGCAGGCGGTGATGTGTTCG
The DNA here is from genome assembly GCA_036346255.1 of Ampelocalamus luodianensis. Lineage (NCBI taxonomy): Eukaryota > Viridiplantae > Streptophyta > Magnoliopsida > Poales > Poaceae > Ampelocalamus > Ampelocalamus luodianensis. The sequence continues at coordinate 4,670,841 of CM070630.1, read as the reverse complement.
TTCATAACTGCTCACCATACGACGCCTGTGCACATGCCGCGATAGTACATGTCTCTGACAACGTTGTATTTGTACCGACCTGGCTGCTAGCTGCATCTTTTTCCCCCCATTTTTTCGGCGACGGTGGCTGCTAGCTGTTTGGATAAAACGCCGGCGCGCTCGCTCACGCACATTACAGCCATCGCCTCGAATCCTCCATGCCCCAATTTTGTGGACGTCGGGAGCATTCGCGTGCATCGCATGTCATGCACAAGTGGCCGGTTTAACGTACGCAAGAACACACACAGCAAGCAACACGCGCCTCTGCGAAAGCTTCACAAATGGCAGCATCCAAACGGCCCCTCGAACCGACCGGCTCGCTCGCGCGTGTCTGAAGTCGGCGAAGCCAAATATGGATGGGATGAGTATGACATGTGGTCCTAAACTCATATATCATTTCGCGTAATTTAGAATTTATCATTGATATGATGACAAATAATTAATTATATCAATACGGATGGACTGGTAAATCCTGAAATTCACTCTTAGACAGTGACAAATAATTAATTATATCAATACGGATGGGCGCACGCGTTCAAGGTCGATCGGCTTATCCCCGGTCATGGACAGAGACGGATTAGGACGAAAACCTAGCGAGAGCACTATATATACAAGCATATTAAGTTACATAATCGAAAGTCTAAATAATATAATATACTGATATACCGATTTTAGACCGGCGTAGAGTGAAGACACTAACGAGAATTAGACCAATACTGTTGCAGGTCAAGATTGAGAGCATGCGTGATCCGCCGCTGGCCATGACGTCCGATCAATCCGCTTCCATTCTAGGCGCGTGGTGCGGTGGACGTCACGCGACCCATCTCGTGAGCCGATCGAGCTCAGGTCATGTGACGGTGGCTGTGGCTCCCACGATTGGGTTGGGCCGGCCGGCCATTGTCTGTCCACCTACGCCGTCGCCAATGACATCTGGGCCCACGTGATACCTTTATTAAGTCGCTGCCAGTCCAGTGGACGGGCTCCGGCCCATTCCAAAGGAGTATGGCCACGACAATAAATTTAGAGCGTGCTTACACTTAAATAAGTCAAAGCATGCTAGGATTAGGCTTTCATAAATGCTTCTAGACAGCATCGATCTCCCGTGTACAATACGTATCCCTCTCACAGATACACGGTATTATCCAGCCGTATTGATGCCGTGCTCACACCATGTGAATACACACTCTGTCAGTTGTCGTAGTCTACATTCATACGTTATGCCCAAGGGAAAAGCACAAATACTGAAGCTTGGATGTGTAGTATCGTGTTTCCCTCTCTCTGTGGAACATTCAGACTCTGCCACCTTGTGTTAGCCATTAGTGTTTGGATCGAAGAAATCAAGCGAGGTGTGATTAGTAGAATCACTTCTTAGTTCATACTTAGAACATTGGATTTATATCTTAGAGAGAACGAACGGTGCAGCCGAGCCCACAGGAGGCGCCAAAACTTCAACATTAGGTAGCCAAGAGCTTAAATGCTACGAAAGAGAAGAGGTCAAGACGAGAGAATGTGTATCGCCCGACAAGTCCATTGATGTGGCGTTATGGGTCATGACAAATCAGGCTGAACCGACTTAGAGTATGTACAATGAGTTTATGTCAGTTGTCTATAGTTTTTATCACGTAGGATTTTTGCTGACGTGGATGAAAGTGAATGGAGAGAGAGATGCTGTCTACAATCTTGTAGTCGACTGTAGCACAAAAATAAAAAATATTAAAAGATTGTGTGTTGTCTACAATCTTATAGTCTTATAGCCGACTATATCACCACAACCATTGTATGAACTGTCTTTAGTGCTGTCTACAGGTAATAAAGAGAATTGCTATAAACAGCAACCGTTTGTAGTACATGTCCTTAGACTGAACCAGCACTTGACAGATCACTCATCTAGTTAGATCATATGAATATATTTTTTTTATCAAGGCAAAGCCCAGCTTTTATAGGAAGCTTGTAACAAGGTTCATATCATATGAATATTTTAATTTGCACTGACTAGGTGACTAAAGTAATTTATCAACTTGGCTGATGATGGTTCCGTTTCGATGATTGAACGAGCTGTTTCTGTTTCAGATTGTATCGAGCTGATCTCATAATTCAGAAAAAGAAGAAAATATTGTGTCGAGCTGTTTACATTCCCATTCAACTCTTGATGATAAAATCTCTTCCGTTTTTTCTGAATTCTGAGATCAGCTGGATACAATCTGAAACAGAAATAGCTCGTTCAATCATCGAAACGGGACCATCATCAGCCAAGTTGTATCGCCTTGTTTTGTACATAAATTTTACTCTAGACAGAACGGCATGGATCATGAAGTAGGTAGTACTAGTATTCAATAATGTCGAACTAGTGAAAAACCTAAACTCTTCACTAAGGGCATTGTCACTCAAAAATCTAATTGAAGGAGAGATAATGTAGAGAGAGAATACATCATCTATTATATAAGAGACAAGGTGGACACACAGACTATCGCAAATGATGAGTGGTTAATAAAAGAAGTTGTGTTGAAAATGAATGATTTCATAGATAAATTGTTGGAGATGTTGTCTCTAAAATTGTCCGTAGATGAGTTGGAGCTTTTAGAGACAATCCTAAGAGATAAACTATTTTACTTCAAGTGTCAAACTTTATTTATGAATCTATGATGGATTAGCACTATAAATGGCAGTATTAATGGGGGTCGACCAATTCTAGTAGTTATGGTCGATAGGGCCAGAAGAAGACAACTCAAGCACTTCTCTTAGGTAAAATAATCTCATCTTATGTCTTTGGTCTAAAAATAATTTCATCAAGCCAACAGGTCTGAAATTAGTTTAAGAAATGTAGGAACAGCTAATGACAGGAGTTTTATTGGGTTAGCAACTTGATACGGCTCCAAGAATTGACTAGCAAACTGATCAATTAATGAACACAGGCAAGTACTACTCTAGTACTCCACCAAACAAGTGTACAATTCGTCAGAATTTTGCTTTAATTGATACAACAGAACTTAGAAGGACTAGCAACAGTAGTACTACTCGAGGAGGTCAAACAAAGGATGTACTGACAAGAACATGGATGCTTCTAGAGAAGAGGCAGAGAGTTGTGCCAATTACCGTTTTACCAGTCCGGTTAGAATGTTTGCCTGCTAGCGCAAATCAGTGTCAAAACATCACCTTCGTGCACACTAAAACTGACTACTTGATCTACTCGAGCTTAAATTTATGCTCTGTCAGACTGTCATTTCGAGGCCAAACTTCAGTCAGGAATAAGGATGTGAGAAGTGAACTTACTGGAAGGAATGAACCATTAAACAAATACAAATTGATTCAACTCATCTCCCAGAACTTAGTCCCCATTTGAAAGGACTCTGCTAATGTGGGAATAGATAGTGCCTATGAACAACAACAGGTTAAGGATGGTTGGGACGAAAACCGGAGATGAAGAAAATGTGGCAGCAGGCCATAAATTAGCATGATGATAAGTTCAGCACTGCTGTTGCTGGATCATTCAATAGAGCAGGCCTAATTACTCTGAAAGCGATGAGTATGTGGTACTAAGATCCTCCGTGGACCTTTGTCGCTCACTGACAATGGTTGAAATTGCCATTTAAACAGCAACTTGTATTACGCTGTCTGTTCACATAAAGAGGAAATATGAAGCTTGCTCTTACATATACCTAGTAGAATGCTAGAAGGCTGCTCAGTCGCACCGATTGGTAGCTGTGATGCTCCATGCTGTGATAAACTCTGATGTCGATGGATAGATAGATATGAGCCATTTTGCAGATTATATGAGTGGGGCATCTTAAGATTGCTGCTGACTTGACCATGCCCACCCCAAATCCTCTAAACTGAAACTGCACTATTGAAGTATAAGTGAATTGTTCGTCTTTTCTCACCAGTTTAAGTTTTTGTATGAATTAGTTGATACATGCAACTCAATATAGTATCAGAGCCAAGAGGTCTTTAAATTCAAGACCCGACTGGTGCAATTAAGAAAATAATTGCAGCTCATTCTATTCCACGTCTTAGATCTGAGGGAGCCTACACGTGAAGGGGAGTGTTGAAGTATAAGTAAATTGTTTATCTTTCCTTATCAGCTTAAGTTTTTGGATGAACTGGTTGATGCATACAACTCAATACGCACGAATGAAGCCAGATATTTTAAGCAGTAACTTCAGACTAATTCACCAGCCACCGCCGGGGCAAAAGCAGGATGTTGATCCGTTCTGCGCGTGCCGTGAAACCAGCGACTACAAAAATATTTCCTAGTTTTGCCCACTAGTACACTGCAACTGCTCCAAAGAAGGCATGAGGAATAAGGGTAGCGAGAGCAAGACCGCCAATCAGCTGCCATGCATTGTAAACCGGCTGTCGCCGTATTCGTGGAAGGAAGCGGAAGAACTCGAAGTTGAGAAGGGAAATGGTTACCACTTCAACTCCTCCCGAACGAATCTTGCCTGGGCGAAGCTGGTCGAGAGAGAAAGATTGGCAGCAAAAAGAGAGAGAGAGAGAGAGGGAAAATATTTCGTGTCAAGAATGGGATTCGAACCCATGCCCTTTCGGACCAGTACCTGAAACTGGCGCCTTAGACCAACTCGGCCATCTTGACGCGTTGGTGACTAATCCAAACATATTTTATGTATTCGTAATCATAGAAGCAGGAGAGTTCATCCGGTATCTGATGCAGGTTTCGGCAACATAGAGCTTCAAAAATAGGCATGTAGCTGGTCACACTAGTACTATCGGATGCAAAAATAAGATGGCAGCAGTGCAACATGAGGTGGAGCGACTGTATGTGCTAATGTACATAAGAATGTGACCCCTTCATGCTCATATATTATATATATATATATATATATATATATATATATATATATATATATATATATATATATATATATATATATATATATTTGCTAGCAACCTCTACAAGTAATTAATTACGACCACATAAGATAAACTAAGAATGCCACAACACGATGGAATAGCCTGGTCATCACGGCACTTAACCATGCATGTCCTAGTCCTGCTTCTCAAATTGACGTAAATAATGCACAGAAAAAAGAAACGAGAGACACTGATATCCTTTCAAAAATAACAACGGACGTATGAAGGTAATATCACTATATAAGAAGATATTTACAATGAAGCTCTTGCTCTTCCGTATGGACTACATGAATATATTTATAGTGGTACATAAAAAACTATGTATAAGAGTAAAACTATGAGTTAGATAGAAACAAAATTCGTATCACACTCAAACTTAACACAAATACTCTATCCGTTCAGAAATGTATGACGTTTTAGAAAGCGTGTATGCAAACTTATCAAACTTTGACTAATAATATATGAAAAAACTATTTAGATTGACCATGAGTAAATAGTATCATTAGATTTGTCATGATAAATATTTTCATAATATGATAATTTGTAATTTGTTACTAACATAATCATATGAAAAATAATAGCCAAAGTTGGGTATTAGAGACCGTACCGATGTCCAAAATGTTATATATTCTTAAACAGAGGGAGTGCAATATACTCTTACTGTAATTCTCAATGGACCCGGCCGGCCGGCTCTTCTCCATGCTGTCATAGTTTAAACCTTAAACCTACAATAGTCTTTGGAACCAAGTCCAATAATCAGTCCTCTCTACCAAAAAAAAAAGTGACACTAATGCGATGATATCTCGTCCTTCTGGCTCACGTTGCATTTTGCCAGGTCAGAACCTTCTCATTTGGCTAAGCAGTTGGGATAATTTTTTCAAAACAAGCCATTTTTTTGTATGCATTATTGGCTCAGAATCGTTGTTCTTGCATGCACCTACCTTGCGTGGTGAAAGAAGCCATCCATCATCGAATATGAATACATGCGCTGCACATGGCCTAAAAATTTCCCGAATCTAAGAGAACAAGACAAGGCAGCCTCTTAACTGATTGGATTAGGCTTAGGTATTCTCTATAAGGTTTGCTATTTCTAAGTCGCTTGAATTTTTTTAAGCGTAAGTTAATTTTTGTGACTATCAAATTTGTGTAGAGATTGATGTGCAATGTGATTTAATGATGATTCAATAGATAAAAAAATATTACTTCTGCTTTAAAAAAATTATGCACCTTACAAATAGATAATCCCTTTTCTATATGGACTCCGTGACTGCATCAGTCACATGTACAACGTTAATTTGTTTATGCGCATAGATGCACATGCATGCTGTTTCCTCGAAGTTGATCGATCTACGGCATATTCGCCTTGGGCCGGATCCGTCCCAATATCTTATACCGGATAGTTGTGTAAACAACATGTTGCGTGTTGTCGTTCTTACATTGAACTGTTATAAGTAGCTGCGTAGATCACTGCAACAATATACCAACACAACAACAACAAAATAGTAATTAACATCGGCAAGGATGAAGCTTGTGCTCTCCTTTGCTGTTCTGCTCTGTCTCGTGGCCGTCTCCTCGGCGGAAGAATTCGATTTCTTCTACCTTGTTCAGCAGGTGAATGACCGAGATCGACTTCTTTTGTAGAGATTTGAGAATGCATTGCATGGTTCGAGATCGACTTCTTTTGTAGAGATTTGAGAATGCATTGCATGGTCAAACTCAAAGTAGTACGTATACTGCAGATTTTTGCATCTAATAATGATCGGCGCCTTGTCTTTGGATGTATATATGTAACTATGTATGGATGGATGCAGTGGCCTGGCTCCTTCTGTGCCACGCAGAAAGGGTGCTGCTTCCCGGACACGGGGAAGCCAGCGGCGGACTTCGGCATCCACGGGCTGTGGCCCAACTACGCCAAGTGCAGAGCCGCCGGCGCGCTCGACGACGGCCTGGACATGGTCGGGAAGCGGAAGAAGTGCTGGCCGGAGTTCTGCAACAGCGACAACCCCCTCAGCCTCTGGGAGGTAATTGTCCGGAGCCCATGCGATATATGCGTGCATGCATGTTAATTTGCGTTGGAACCTGACGCGCGTACGCTGTTGCATGCATGCATGCGCCGTTGCGCAGATCAAGGACCTTGTGAAGGAGCTGGACAAGAACTGGCCGACGCTGGCGTGCAAGAGCGGGCGCAGCATGGAGTTCTGGAGCTACGAGTGGAACAAGCACGGCACCTGCTCCGACCTGGGCCAGCACGCCTACTTCGAGACGGCGCTCGGGTTCAAGGCCCGCCACAACCTCACCGCCATCCTCGCGGACGCCGGCATCGTGCCGTCGGACGACGAGACCTACTTCCTGAGCAGCATCCGGGACGCCATCCGCGAGGGGACCGGGTTCGCGGCGAACCTGGAGTGCAACCGCGACGCGTCCGGCGAGGCGCAGCTGTTCCAGGTGTACCAGTGCGTCGACCGCGACGGGAAGAGGCTCGTCGACTGCCCGCTGCCGATGCAGGGCAAGTGCCTCGACAGGGTCAAGCTGCCCACCTTCTGAATCTGATCGAGCGAATGCTCGATCGGTCGACACGCTAGCTGGCCGGCCGGCCGCGCCGGGCGGCTGTACGGCGGCGCGCGGCTGGATTTGATGGATGTACGGTTGTGTTGTTTTAGGTCTTCGAGGATTATATTTGTCCACTTCGATTCCTGGATGTGTACTTCGCATTGGCATTCCTGATCCGACCAGTTATGTTGAATAAGAATGAGATTTTATCAAAATTTTACTTTTGAGGCCCGTTTGGAATGCGTTTTTTTTTCTTATGAATTCACGCGGGAATTGAACTTTCCTAAAAAATTCATGTCCTGCGTCTCAAATGAGACTTTCTCTTCTTGGATCCAGAAATTTAGTAGATGGATATTATATTACTCCCTTCGTTCCATTTTAAGTGATTTTTTTTACTTTTCACGCTTTACCAGTTGTGACTTTGACCATTATTTTTTTTATAATTTTATTTTATTATATACTAATAAAATTATAATATTATAAAAGTATTTTAAATGGTAAATCTAACAATATATTTTTTATGTAGCCAGTCTAAATATTTTTAAGCATATTAGTGGTAGGGTGTCATTTATAAAAGAACGGAGGATTAGTAATTTAGTATGGGATAAGGGTCTCTTCTGCCATAATCCCATAAGGCATCGCACCTCAATCTGGGCCGCTGGGAAAAAGCCGTCGGTTACATGATTCTATTCCCCATGGCCAATGGGCTTTACGTGTATGATGGCACACATTGTCTGCAGCCGCTTGTATTTTTCTCTCCTGAGAAGCCAAACTAACGGGAAATTACTCAATTTAGTGACTTTTAACCACTAATTTGAGAAGGTCATTTGCATGCATTTATCACTCCAAAAAATGGAACTTGGGCGATATGCAGCCTTAGAGCATGTAATATCAGCCGTCTATAGTCACTGCCACATAGAATTTTTAATAACGTGGATGAAAGAGAATGAAGAGAGAGAGAAAGATGTTGTCTTCAATCTTGTAGCCAACTGTGTCATCAGAAACAAGGAAAACACTAAAAGATTATGTGTTCTATAAAGACAGCTAAAAAGACAACAACTGTCTGTACCATTGTATGAGCTGTCTTTAGTGCTGTTTGTACTATTGTATGAGCTGCTTTTAGTGCTGTCTACATGTGACATAGAGAGTTGCTATAGGCAGTAGCTGTTTGTACTATTGTACATACCCTTAGCTATATATCAAACTATAATGTGTGCCTGCATTGTTATTTGTTAGTACTTAATTGCCTCGTGCCGACAAGTTCTCCACTTGGTTTCTGCACAATATTACTCCCAACCTAGCTGCCTTATCGATGGGACGAATTGAGAGCCAGACACATGCACCATGCACGCCTAGCTACAGAGCGTAAGAACCAAATATTTTTATTGCTACCACATGCGCGACCGCGATAGTCGACCAAATTAAACGTAATCGCCATCACTTTAAAAATCCACTCGTGTCATACTCATACATGCCCCACGTGAGTAGCTCGTTAATTTATATCTGATTTTTCCTAGTGAAGTGGTAAGCACGTAAATTATTTACATGCATATATATTTGGCCTACTTATCGGAGAAACTATTTCTGTATAGTACACCAGCTACAATGGAGTGGAGGGAGACAAGGTCTATGCATACCAGGGAATATTACGCTCACTTTTTCTTTTTCTTTTTTTGAAACGGGCTATTATGCCAGCCTTCCAGGTCGCCATCGATCTTGCCGTCTACTGCACGCCGCCGCCGCTGCTGCCGGGCCGCTGGCCCGCTGCAACGACATCATCAAGTTCCCGGAGCTTTTTTGTGCGCGCGCGTCGACCCCGAGCGGCGCATGGTTGTTTGTTTCGAGGTTTCGGCTTGATTCGCAATATAGAGGTGGGAGTCGGGCTGGGCTATTCCGTGCCCGCCCGAGGCCCGGCCGGCTCGGCATGGCCCAAGCACGGCCCAGGCACACCACGTGGTGGGCCGGGCTGGCACAGCATGGACGATGGGCCGAGCTGGGCCTAGGAAGCCGCGACGACGGGTGGCGACGGCGACACGACGGTGTGGCGCGCGTGTGCTCGGCGGCGGCGAGACGGCCAAAGACGCGCGGCACGCCAAGACGCCGCGTCGCGGCCGCCACCTCCGCCGCCCGCGCCCGCCCCGTGAAGTAAGAAGAGAAACAAAAGGAGGGAGAAGAGGAGAGCCAGCCGCCAGGAGGGACGAGGAGGTCAAGCGCGCACCGCCATGCACAGAGGACCGAGGCGGCCGGAGGCCGAGCCGGTGCGCGTAGGACCAAGGCGAGGGCCACGCCAGGAGGCAGCGGCGAGAACCGGAGGCCGACCTGCAAGTAGGGGATCGAGCCGCCGGGAAGTAGGCCACGGGCGGTGAGGGCCGCTCCACCTTCCGCCGTGACTCCTCGCCTCCGCCCCGCCGCTCGGCCTCCTCGCGTGCCTCGCCCTCCGCCTCCGCGCTCGGCCTTGTGGGGAACTGGGGATGGATGGGGGATTGAGAGCTGGTTAGCCGGTAGGTGGGGGGATTGGAGATGGAGGCTTGGACGCCTGTGGCTGGTTAGGAGGGTGAATGGCCGAATGGGGATGAGACTCCATCTCCAGGCCTCTAGGGTTGCCGATGGGGCATGGGGGAGTGAAGCAAATGCTGCAGCGCGTGGAATCGTGGATGGGAGCTGTTCGGTAGATGGGGACATGGGGTCATGGACATGAGGATGGCGATTAGGACAAAAGTGAAAGGAAAGATGAGAATATACAGTGGAAGTGGTGACCGGTGAAGACTGAGGAGTGAAAGGAAAGATGAGAGCTGACATGACAAAAGTAATTTTTTAAAATGAAATGAAGAGAGGATCATGCCGTTGGCGCTAGGAAAGATAGGGAGAGGGAATCATGGGAAAAAGATAGCGAGAGGCAACGTTCGGAAGCTCAACGATCAGAAGTAACATTCGGAAGCTTAACGTTCGGAAGCAACTCACCGTGCCTATAAAACTGAACTCTCACCGAGCATTTGCCATCTACTCTCATTTCTTCATCATTCATTTACTCCACTTATTTCTTCAACAGCCATCTACACTCCCTATTTATTCACCATCTATCCATTATGCTGCCAAGGAGTCGAAGCACCAAGGAGCTCCCGAGGAGTCGGAGCATGAAAAGGACAGCAGGGTGACTTAGTGTAAGCTCTCGCCGTCGCTCCCCTAGTCCTCCTCCGGCTCCGACTCCCGTTGATGCTCCCCAGTTGTCGCCAAGCATGGGAGACTACGGCATGGATGACTGTCATATGGACGGTACGAAAGGCTACGAGGAGTACCAAGACGGTCCGGAGCTAATGGGGACTCTAGAGTTCTCCTCCGCGTTCACAAACAACAACATTGGTGGGTCTGGACGAAGGGCGAACTGTTGGAAGCACATGACCTGGAGCCAGGAAATCCATGACGGCCAAACGGTAGATATCGCAACATGTAATTATTGCCAAGCTAAATTAACTGCTCGTACAGCTGTAGGGACAAGGCACTTGAACCGGCACTACAAGGCATGCTTGCGCAAGATCGGGGCGCAGAGCCGATGGGGAGGAGTACAAACGCAGCTAAACTTCGAGGCCGATGGCTCTGTAAGTACTTGGGTATACAACCCGCTTTCTGCCCGTGAGGAAATCGCTAGATATATTGTTGCGGAAGATCAACCGATTAGGATGGGTGAAAGCCGCGCGTTCGAAAAAATGATCCAACGCTGCTTTTGCCCACAGTACCAACATGTTAGTAGGAGAACCACTACATTTGATATTTTACGAATGTATCATAAGCAACTAGCAGAGCTAAAAGAACAATTCCTACAAGTTCAGTTCTCTTTTGCTATAACTTCAGACATTTGGACATCATCACACTAGAGAAGTGCCTACCTTAGTGTTGTAGCCCATTATTTAGATGATAATTACAAACTAAACAAGAGAGTCATAGGGTTTAAGCCAATTAATGAATCACACAAAGGAGAGGCTATTCTTTGGCGTATACTACATTTGATGATTTTAAGATGATAACACATCTTGATAACACAACACATGCTATGAACATCCTCATCCCAAGATTGCAGACGTATATTGGTGGTTATGTTTTCCACCAGAGATGCGTATGCCATATCTTGAACCTTGTTGTTTAAGACGGTATGGAAGCGATTGACGGATATTTGAACAGTGTCCGCGACGCCATTCGCTATCTCACAAATTCCCCACAAGTGATAGCCAGGTTCGCGGAGTACTGCGCAGCCAATAGGAAGGAGCCAAGAAAATTCGGTCTTGACATAAAGGTGAGGTGGAACTCGACCTACATCATGTTAAAGAAGGTACAAGGGTACGAACATATTATATATGTTTTTGTCAGTGCTAACTCTGAAAACAATGAATTGGTATCAATTTAGATTGACAGATTGCTAGTCATTTTCGACAGTTTTTACAACCTTTTTATAAAGCAACAAAGATGTCATATGGTGTTTATTACCCTACCTCTTGCTTAGTTATAGAATTTATTTGGTTAATTGCAGACAAGATTGTCAAATCTAAGAAGGATCCCCTTTTAAGTCATGCTGTCGCACTAATGGAGAAAAAATTTACTAAATATTTTGAGTCTATTTCACATGTGTATTGCTTTGCTATCATTTTCGATCCTATGAAAACGTTGTCAGGTTTGCAGATCGGTATGGAGGGAATAGGTGAATGTCTTGATCTTGATTACTTAGAAGCTTTTGCACATGTCAAAGAGGAACTTTTTCGTGTTTTCCGTATGTATTATGACATATTTGGCAGTAGCGCGGGATCGGAGGCCTCACAACAGACGCAACAAGGAAAGAAAAGCTTGACATCCCACTTGTGGAAGAAGCTAAAGGGCAAGTCCAGTTCTTCGTCCTCTCAGCCTCAGGCGACCCTCAACTGGAATTCTGTCTCAGAGCTAAACCACTACCTGGAGCATGATTTTGCAAACATCGATCTTGATTTTTCGGTGGAAAGATAGACTTGCTCGAGTGGTAGAAGAACAACAAGCGGATATTTCCTGTACTATCACATTTCGCACGGGATGTTCTGTTGGTGCCGGTGTCCACTGTATCTTCAGAAGCAACGTTCAGCATGGTAGGGAGAATAATTGAAGAAAGAAGATCATCCCTCACGCCTAGGATGGTGGAGGCAATCACATGCGCCAAGGATTGGGAATTGGCTAAAGAGCGGCAACAACATCAACTGGAGGATCTTGAGATCGTGCAGGCGTACGCTGACCTCGAACGCATGAACGATCTCGACATTGATGAGTAGTCAGTATGTACACATGTTGTTACTGTACTTCTTTCCTTATTCGGGGAACCCCACTCTGGGGCGTAAGGTTTTTAACGAGGCAGTAACATTGTATCTGTAAAATATTAAGAAAATTTTACCTTTTCCCCGAAATATTTTCGTGCCCATGTTTTTACGCAATTAATTCAATTTTAACTAGGTTTTTAATGAGGCGGGCACGACCGCACGAGAGGAATGAAGATGGCGGTCGCTGCCGCCGTCGCCACCTCTGTCGTCAATAGTTACTTAGGTTGGGCTTGAGCGGCACGCACGCACCGCACGATGGGCTTTGGGCGTGCTCGGGCTCGGCCGAATGCGAGGTGGGCCGGCACGGCACAACACGACGGGGTGATCGGGCCGAGCTGGCACGGCACGATGCGACCCGAAGCATGGTAGGTCCGGGCCATGCCGGCACGGCACAACCCAATTCCCAGCTCTAGCCATAATGATTAAGTACACGTACCAACGGGCCATGGGCTCTACACGGCCATTCCGCTTCATCCTAGATCTTTTTTTACGACGTATTCAATTTAATTCAGTAAGATTTCTCTCATCCTGGGCTACTGGAAAGTATGACTCGATTCGATGCAACCCATGGGCTTCATAGGGCCTGCTCGTGTACGGTGGGCTAGGTTGTTTGCAGCCTCATACGAGTAACGGCACAAACTTGCTTATTATTCGTTTTCTCCTCTCAATTTGTACTGCAAGTTGTTTTTGTTTACGGGAGGGGAGAGGTACTAGCCCTACCATCTTAAAGAACAAACATGATTACTATACGGAAATCAAACGCGATTGGTCGTTAGGAATCGTGCCGTCGAACGAGAGGACGCACTGCCTAGGCGGCATCCGGGAGGCCATCAGGGAGGCGGCGGGGTCGACGCCCACCATCGAGTGCAACCGGAACGCGCTGAACGAGGCGCAGTTGTACTAGTGCGTCGACCTCACCGGCGCGAGCCCCATGCACTGCCCGCTGCCGATCGGCTGCTATACAAATGTGCATGATTCTTGATGATTAATAATGAAGTACAACTTTATGATCTATATATTTTATCTTATTAATTATATCAATAATAAAGTTGGACTGCACAAATGATTAGGTGGATGTTTTGCTTTAAGACAGTGGGACCCATAAAACGTGTTTCTAGGTAACAAGTAAGTCTCCAATAGAGTATTTGGTTATTTCTTGTGTCTTGGTATTAACAAGTTGATAGTTTCTTCATCTAGAAACAACCCCACCTTCTCTCCTCACATTCTCTCCTCCACATTATCTAAATGCTGATGTGGCAACCCCTTAGTAACAGCTGACGTGAACTGTTGTAGATGCTCTTATGTCTTGTTGGGCATCACTTGCCATTGTAATTTTCGTAGGTGCACACACCACCCAAGTAGGCAAGGACACACAAGCAAGATGCACTCCCTCTCTCCCCCTAGCTTCCTCGCCACTGATGATTTTTTGTTCGTTGAGCGGTGAGAAGGGTCATAGAAACACGTAGTCGACAGGCCAAGGAAATGTCAGGATTGGAGACATAAATTTTCAGTGGAAGATGTCATTGCTGGTGTGGAAGACGACAAGGTGTGCACAGGAGATTGTCAGTGTACAAACCCAAGTTTTCCGTATTTGCCTCTATTGCCCAATCACCTCTCTCTCTCTCGCCCGTCCCTGTTCCTCATTCTAGCAGGGTCCAATTTGGCCATGAGCGGCACAACAAAGGATAATGACCCAGGCGGAGCATGGCGACACAACCGAGGGAGCGGTGCAAACCGAGCGTGGCGGTAGAGGTGTTACAGGAGCCACAGTGGCGAGGCCAACGGTGTTGGGGTAGGCCGAGAATGGTGGCAGAGGTATGACTTAAGCAGGGGCGGAGCTCAACCGAGCGTCGCGTCGGAGATGAGGGTCTGTCGCAGATTCGACGTGTTGGGGGGTAATATGATTTCTTTATCCGTAACAAAGCATGGGCATCCAACTAGTTTGAAAAAAACACATAGAATGAATAATATTTCAGTAAGATGCAACGAATTTTTTATATTAATCCATGTGTTCTACAACGAACTTACAGCTTAATCCCCTGATCCCCTCACTGCACCAATCTCTCAATGGTGAACCCACCAACAAGTATCATCCACCATACTTGTGAACAGAATCATCTCTGTTAACATGACAAAATCCTTCCAAGTTCCAACACAACAACTACAAATGCTGGGTGTGCAGTGGGGAAATGCGAGGATATATACATGCACGCGGTATCTAGACCGTCCACGCTGCTTCGAGATTCGTGCTTCTACCCCCCCTCTCCTCTCTCTCGCACCGCGCCACGGCTCATCGCCGGGTTTCCGGCAGCGGTGGCGGCGTGGGCGGGGTTTCCAGCGCGCGGGTGGCGCATGGGTGAGGTTTTCGGCAGGTGGCGGCGCAGGGCGCGGACGCGGAGAGAGAGAGAGAGCCGGAGGAGAGAGTGAAGGAGAGAGAAGGAGTGGGCATGAATCTCGGAGCACAATGGAAGGGGGAGGACAGTGGGTGTAGGTAGATATGGGTATAGAATGTCCACACTCGTGTGTGCAGTGCTACAAAACTGACACAGCAAAAGCACCCAGCAACGCTGCAAAATGACGGCGGTTTCACTCTTCAGGGCAATGCTGTTGCCATCGGCTGCTGCTGCGCGTACGCGACGCCCTTCTCGATGCTTGCCTTCAGCTGCGGCTTCAGGGCTTCCAACGCGCGCGCCTCGTAATCCGTGAGGCCCTTGAGCTCTGATCCGATCACCTCTTCTACGCCTTCCTTCCCGAGCCTGACTCTCGACGCGAAGAACGTCAGCTCGGTCACCTGGGACTGCACGTACGCGCACTCGTAGACGTCGCAGTCGCCGTCGAGGCCGCGCAGGGACGCCTCGACGAACCTTGCTGCCGCGTACGCCATGGACAATGTGGCAGAGCCGTCTCCAACCTTGGCCTCCACCACCTCGGTGCCGGCGTTCTGGATCTTCACGGTGAGCTCCTCGACCTCCTCGTCGGTGAACGATGTTTTCGGTCTTGCCTTTGACAGCAGCGGTAGGATCGTGATCCCGGCGTGGCCCCCGACGACCGGAACGTCGACGTCGGCGAGGGGGAGGTTCTTCTTCTCCGCGACGAATGTGTTAGCCCTGACGACGTCGAGCGTCGTGAGGCCGAAGAGCTTCCTCGGATCGTACACGCCCTTCTGCTTGAGCACCTCGGCGGCGATCGGGACGGTGGAGTCCACCGGGTTGGTGATGATGTGGATGAGGGCCCCCGGCGCGTTGTCCGCCACGGCCTCGACGAGTTCCT
This sequence comes from Ampelocalamus luodianensis, assembly GCA_036346255.1. NCBI lineage: Eukaryota > Viridiplantae > Streptophyta > Magnoliopsida > Poales > Poaceae > Ampelocalamus > Ampelocalamus luodianensis. The sequence continues at coordinate 4,654,783 of CM070630.1, read as the reverse complement.
TGACGATGCCGGCGTTGATGCTGAAGAGGTCGTCCCACGTCATGCCGGGCTTCCTGGGCACCCCGGCGGGGATGACGACGACGTCCACGCCGGCCAAGCTTCCGGCGAGCTCCTCCCGTCCGGTGAAGCCGACGACCTGCACCGGGGTGTTGCAGTTGTTAAGATCGGCGGAGACCCCCTTGACGTTCGCAATGTCGTACAGGTGCAACGCCGAGACGAGCGGAGACATCTTGATCAGGAGCGAAAGAGGCTGCCCGATCCCTCCCGCTGCGCCCAGGATCGCCGCCTTGTAGCTGCCGGCCTGCGCGACGACCCGGTTTCCTGCGCGCAGCCTTGGCCCCCTTGATCTCAGCTTGACTGAATGCCAATGGGAGTTGCTACTGCTTGCTTGGGCAAGAAAGCAGCTCATTGATGAAGCTGGCCTTAGAGAGTTGCAACCACTGAAATGCTCTGCAGTGAAGGTACTAGCTCCAAGTCGGAGCTGCTTGCTCTGAGGAGCTGAACGGAGGGATAGAGTAGAAATTGCAGCCGCTGCCATCTCCTAGGATCTGTGTAAATAATGAAGAAATATTCAGACTTGTACCTGCAGGAACTTAGTAGCATTGCAGTTAAGCTGTTTACAGGAAACTTGTACCTGAAAGAGCACAGAACAGACTTCGGTGGCTAAATAGGGCAATGCTTAGGCACACAAAACCTAGATAATCAATGCTTTACCATGAAAATTTCGATATTATATTGTTCTGCATTTCAGTATACATGAACACTCCTATACAGAGAATGCAATACAGAGAAGTGTATGCTGAAATCCATGGTCATGGCCTCACGGGTAGGCTTTGAAGGCAATTAAATCGCAAAAGCAGACTTCTAAATCCCCAAATATTTCAATTAAATCCCCAAAGCAGACAACGTTGAACTGTTGATAAATGATAACCTTCTATAGCATGAGCAGCCACTGTTGTGTCCATGTGCTACGTACCCTCCCTCCAAATATGTATCCACTAATTCCACATCAATCAAGAAAAATGACCATATCGACAAGCGATCTGATGCAAGAATTAGGAGGCCTATGCATTCGCACACACACCATCGATTGGAACAACATCACAATTGCAAACAGAAACATGCGTCCTGGGAACTTAAGAAGCCAGCAGAAGCAGCCAAGAATATTGCTTAGAACCATCAGAGGCACTAATCTATCCTTGCCTAAATAAGCCACCATGAATGAGAGGAACAAACAGGTAGATGGACAGAGAGAGTTAAATGGAGAGGAGAGGAGAAAAGAGCACCTGAGGAGTGAGCACGAGCGGTGGAGATGGAAGTGGGGTAGGCCAGTGTCTGGTGCCCGTGGGGCGACGGAAGAAAGGCCAGAGCCGAGCGATGCAGCGAAGTCTTGGCTTCTTGGCGTGTGTTTCTTCTCGACTCCACCAGAGCCACAAATTTTCGGGAAGGAAAGGATCTTGTGGTTGCAGCTTACTACTACCAAGAAAAAAAACTATTTTAGTGATTTTAAGCTAAAAACTTATTTTATTTTGGAAAACACCTAAAGGAAGCCTACTCTCGTGATGTTCAAACATTATACATTCTGAACTAGCCGTATTGCCCGCACAATTATGCAGCTAGATATCAAAATACTTATAAAAGTATAGTTGTATTTGTTATCCAACCCTAGTACTTATGTATGGCTAAAAATACAATTATATTTCTTATACTACTTTAATAGCTCCCATATAGCTCTGATTAATTTGCATTGTTATAATTTGAACTCATCGAAATCGATGGTGTAGATCTTTTCTTTTTTTCTCTGATTAACATGAGAATTTCTAGCCTTTGAGAGCGAACACTGTAGATTATTATTATTCTCTACTTATGTCCAATTATATTATTAAAGAGATAGAAAAACAACAACAACCACGTTCGATCTCAAGGGCTAAAAATTCTCACGTTAATCAGTGAAAAAAAAGAGAAAGATTTATACCGTCGATTCTGATGGGTCCGGATTTTTTTAAAAATAAAGTTCATGCAAGTACAATCCAGAAAATAATTGAATTTCGGACTAAAAACTAAAATAAAATTTGTAATTTGATTCTCATACGAATTTCTAAGTAAAAATAATGAAATAAGTATAATTTAGAATAAAAATTAAATAAAAATAGCAATTGGATTTGTATACTAATTCCAACAAAAAATAGCTGAAATTCGGAATAAAGAATTAAATAAAAATAGCAATTTGATTTCGATACATATTCCAAAGTAAAATATCTAAATAAGTGTAATTCATAATAAAAATTAAAGAAAAATTAGCAGTTGAATTTGTATACGAATTCCAACCAAATAATATTGAAAATTTTAGAATACAAAATAAAATAAATTCATAATTTGATTTTCATACGAATTCCAAAGTAAAATCCCTAAAACCATCGATTATGATGGGTCCAGTTTATAGCTCTCTAGACTAAAAGAAAGAGTCCAATGTCAAGTCCAATCCATAAATAAATAAAATTCAAAACAAAAAAATAAAATAAAACTAGTAATTTGATTTTCAAATGAATTCCTAAGTAAAATCCCTAAACAAATATAATTTAGAAAAAAACAAAATTTAGCAATTGGATTTATATATGAATTCCAACAAAAAAGCTAAATTTAGAATAAAAATAAAATAAAACATCAATTTGATTTCGATTCGAATATCAAAGTAAAATCCCAAAATAATTTGGTAATTCGGAATTTAAAAATAAAGAAAGATTAGCAACTAAATTTGAATATGAATACCACAAAAATAATTGAAATTCGGAATAAAAAACAAAAAAAAATTGCGGTTTGACTTCCATATGAATTCCAAAGTGAAATCCATAAATAACTAAAATTCAAAATAAATTAAATAAAAATAGTAATGTAATTTTTATACGAACTCCAACAAAAATAATAAAGTTTTTTGAAATAAAATAAAAGTTACATCAAGGATAGCACGAATGGTATTAGAAGAGACCATGAGAGAGTGTTATGGTATCGATCTATCTTGTAAGGAGATATTGACCTACGGGAAAGGGAAGAGCCGAGCGGTGGCAGAGATGAGGATAATATCGTGATGCTCACCTTAGTCGTTCGACGAGGATAATGTCATGCTGCTCACTAGGACCGTTGAACAGAAATGTCATAATTTCAGGAGACAAGGGCCGCGACGACGAGCAATGAGCGTCGGCGTTGTTGAAAAAGTCAGTGACCAAAGAAGATTGATGATGCAGAAACCCTGTCAGAGAGGAGATGTAACTTTACATTGAAGACGAGCTATAGACTATATGGGGCCATCAGGTAGCTAGGAACATGCCATAGTTAGTGAGGGGTATAGTGTCACCAGCGATGGCAAGAAGATCTCCATATCGTTATACAATGACTAAAAAAGACATGATGACATTAGTGAAGATGAGAGGTCTCCGCTGTTAATGAGGAAGCCACAACATTGAGTTGACCAACGTCGAAGAAGAGGAGTGACCGACATAGGACAAGAGGATATTAAGCACGTATAATATCATGCATGTCTATATATATATATATATATATATATATATATATATATATATATATATATATATATATATATATATATATATCTGTACGAATAGAAGCACAAGCGTACAGAACCAGATGAGTAGAGAGCTCGGAGTAGAGATGACGCAATAGTAGAGAATAGGCTCATGGCCACTAGAGAGAGCGTGATGGATGTCCCAGCAGGGATTGACGATGGTTGCATCTATATGCGTGTTAATGTTGCATGCAGTCAATATTAAGAAATAATGTGGGATAGAAGTGATATATATATATATATATATATATATATATATATATATATATATATATATATATATATATATATATATATATATAGAGAGAGAGAGAGAGAGAGAGAGAGAGAGAGTATTGCATTGGTAGAGGTAGCAACTAAGAGGGATCAATAAAAAATTAGGCTTGATGTTGGAGTTTGAAGCAGAAGAATTACAGTGGTGAGAAAAGATAGAAGACACACGATTTGGTGGGGGCAGTCGATGAGTGAGAGAAGATAAGTTCAAGGTACGTCGCCCATGGTGCAGCGGTGTATGTGCGAGTAAGATACTCTAATACTATGTAATATAATAAAATGATTTTCTACATATATAATCAACATATTGCTTGAGATAAAATGATAAATAAATGTACATGTGCATGCATTCATTTTTGGAAAAGAGTAATTAATAGAGGAAGAATAAGAGCATCCAGTTACATGATCTATGCACGATGGAGAATGGTTACATTTCTTAGAACCTCAACAACTTATATGCTCAATTATTTTCTTCCATCAAAGCATATACTTCAATTACGTTCCTCGAGTTATTTTGTCCTTCAAGCTTGTATCGTCATTTCGAATGTTTATGATGTCTTAAAATCTAAATAAACTATAAGATACGTAAATATATTCTCAAGCATCTGAGTTATATCATTTGATACTACAAACTTTGAAACAAATTTAGTCGTGCAAATACGCGAGCCACCGTGCTAGTTGATAATATAATATAAGCTTTGAACAATTTGAGTTTTTTCTTTCTATTATGAGTTTACGAGGCTGCCTTATGTGGGCATGGACCGAACAGACCGTTAGCTGGTAAGCCCTATGCAACTGCAGACTTATGGATACCATTCGAAGTGTTATCTTGTAAAGAACTACTCACACCTTTGGCTACTAGGAATTTCACCGGAACAATCTCAATTCACGTAGGAATCCAGATAAATTCATGTTCCAAACGGGGCCTTAACCGTCGACAGAAAATCAAGTAGAATATTGAGAGTATGACAAAAGTAGGCAGAGAAATAATGCAGGGGTATGGCCGATGCGTCGCGATGACAAGCATTCTTCACCAGAACTTCACGGCATTTCCCATATAAAATCCCGCACCTCCTTATCTCATCAGCCATCATGCGCTCCAATCATTGACGTGGTGAGTAATAATTGCGAATTCGTGGATCAAAAATGATTACAAAATGTGCCGTCATCCTCTCCTTTTAAGTCATGATCGTTGTAGGCTCCAGTTGGGCTGTTTCGCCAAATCACTTATGCCGGTATTTGACTAGCTTAACTTCGTATGCCGCCGTGGTATTAGTACGTAGCGTTCGTTTTCAGTGGAGTAGAATCAGGAATTTGAAGAACTCAGAGCAAATTTGTAGTATATATATAAAAAATACCTGCAGCTCGTGGTCCCCGAGCCGTAGCCTCTGCGTCGTGCCTCAGTGCTCGTCCACGACCGCGCTGCAGGCTGCAACTCACGTCCACGTCGTAGCCCTCGCGCCGCGCCGCAGCACCTACCCTCGCTCGCACCGCGCCGCGTCCTCCGTTGCTGGAAGTGGAGCCTGGAGGAATGGGCAATGGTTAGGAAATTAGGGACCAATTTAGGGTTACTAGTGCATCTGCATTTCATTGGGTATTTGGCTTGGGCTACAACTGGGTCGGCGCGGCTTGCACTCGATGCCTCGGCCCACGGCCAACGTGGTGCAGCCGCGCGAGGACTACGACGTAGCGGCTATGCACCCACGCCCTCATGGCACCATGGCGGCTTGGCCTTGCCTAGGGGTGCCTGCGGGCTGGCAGGGGGAGGGGGGTCCGCCTAGGAGACCTAGGGCAGGCGGCTTGTCCCGACTGTAGTTCCGCCACTGCACAGGTGGAACTATTTGTCATCGTTGTGCACACAACACAGGACACAATAGAAAATTTTGGTTAATCGCACCATTATTGTGTACTGAATGGAACCGAAGATCTTGTAATAGGGTAGCAGATCAGCTTGTTAAGTTTGGTTTAGGCTTTTGATGGTGAGGCTGAGTTTGTTTGGACGGAAAACTTTCCAAGCTTTGTTTTGCAAGGGGCTGCTAACGATTTTGTTGTGGCCCTAGATTAATGAAGTTTATCTTTCTCTCTAAAAAAAAAGAATCAAGGCATCGTTTGGAAAACAAAGATTCGTTGAGTTTTTGTGAGTAATATTTCTTGCTAATCAGCCATAGTACAAAAAACTAGACCGGCAGATTTGGGTTGCTCTTTGGATTGTTTGTCAAAAAATCAGATGGAAATTATTTTCTAAAAATTATTGCACCGCTAGGATTCAAACTGACAACCTCTTGCTTCCCCATGATGGAGTGAGCCACCTGGACTACATTTGTTGTTAGTCTAAGTGTGCATAGATATCATTATTAGGTTACATTGTTTCGTAGATGATACCAATCCATTGATTTTTCGAATTAATTCTGCACGAAAATATTAAAATATTATTACTATTAAACCAACAAAAAAACCAACAGTTGGACCGATAAACTGTGAACACGGTTCACTCGTCGGTCCGATTTTTCGTAATATGTAATCAGCATCGGAGAGGGAGAGGGAGAGGGAGAGATTGTCTTACTGCTGGGCCCCGGGCCCAAGCAAGTTCAAATTTGCAATAAAAGCTGGCAGTATGCCAGTATGGCCAGATGACGGAAGATGCCGCCGTCCGTCTCGTTGCCGTCTCCGCATCGGATTCGCCCACCGCACGATGGTAAATACAGCTAGTGGTACACCAAGCTGCTACCTCAAAGTGTAAACGGTAGATACCCATGAACGTGCACCTATTACCACTCCCAAGGCACATGCCAAAACATAGATTTGCTGCAGATCTGCCGTCAGTCGTGCCATGACTATATATATTTTCTTCCGCGAGAAATGCAATGGCTACATAGCGTATAAATGCCGTTGAACCAAAGAGCACGCGAGAGAGTAGAGGGTAATTTTGGAGTGAACATTGGTGATGACCAATGTTTCTCAAATCTCAGTTGCTATTTTCGATCTATTGGTTAAAACTTAAAAGAGAATAAATAGTAAGGTGCGCCCACTGATAGAATTGTAGTGCAAAGTAGGGCACAGTAGGTATGCAAATCGAAATTCTAAAATCCATCGAAGCACAAGAATAAAAGAGGAGAGAAAAAGTACCAAGATAGGTGTAGACTTAATGAAAGATAAATTTGACGGTAGTATATTAGTATAAATCAAATCTAACGGTTAATTTGTTAAGAGCATAATATTTTTTGTATTTATAATATTTTTTGTGAGGGTATTATAGATTTTTTTTAAACTATGGTTAAAAATATTATTCTTGTAGTATATAATTCTCACATAATTAATTACAAATATATCTCTCAGAATTCTACTATTTATGAATATATAACTAAATTCTATATAATCTTGTATAAAAGAATAAACGACCCATGGACTGAGTGTACAGTGAAAGATAAAGAGGTCTAAGAAAAGCCCATTGGCCTCGTCGGCATCGTCCAGTCTCCCCACCCCACTCCCTCCGTCACTGCAACCATGGAGGCTGGAGAAATCGGTGGCGCCCTCCTGTTCGTCCTCGTCGCCGCCGCGGCCCTCGCGGCCGCCGTCTCCATCGGCGCGGTCGACTTCAGCCACCCACTCACCGGTATATTACTCTCTCTCTCCCCTTTTTTCCTCGGCCGCCGCGCCGCAGCGCACGTGATCTGACGTTTCTTGCGCCATCTTTTTTTTCTCTTTTCTTCTTTTTTCGCAGTAGGCGCGCCGCTCGACTTCCAGGAGGCCATTTCCTGGTTCATCGGCGTGTTCAACGGCTCGTCCTTCGCGGCGGGGGGCGTGTCGCCGGGGCAGGTGTACGAGCTGTGGCTGCGGGTGCGGGCCAGGGTGATCGCGCCGGCGCTGCAGGTGGTGGTGTGGGTGTGCATGGTGATGTCGGTGATGCTGGTGGTGGAGGCCACGTACAACTGCGTGGTCAGCCTCGGCGTCAAGGCCATCGGGTGGCGGCCGGAGTGGCGGTTCAAGTGGGAACCCCTCACCGGCGCCGGCGACGAGGAGAAGGGGAGCGGTGGCTACCCCATTGTCTTGGTCCAGATACCCATGTACAATGAGCTGGAGGTGAGAGGAGACCAGGAAAAAAAATTGTAAAAAGAAAAACAATTGTTCCTTCACTGATTATCTGATTATTTTTTCTTGTTCTTGTTATTTAGATGTGTTAATATATTTTTGTGATTGGGCTGCGTGTGTGTAGGTGTACAAGCTGTCGATAGGGGCGGCATGTGAGCTCAAGTGGCCAAAGGACAAGATAATAGTCCAAGTGCTGGACGATTCCACCGATCCGTTTATCAAGGTAAACTTCATTGTTTCCTTGTCGCATGGCTGGGGATTTGCCTCCTCCTGAACCTTTTATTTTTTGAGAGGTGGAGAACCTATGCACTTATCTACTTTTAGATTCTAAGTTAGACATGATTGTTGTTGGTGGGAATGGAAGGATTAGACCTCTTGTGCAATAGCAAGATGTTAAAAGTTTGGATTGATTCCTTAATTGTCACTGGATGTTGGTCGGGTCCCTAAAATGCTATGCCTTCATTGCTATCAGGTTTCAACTTTCATCTTTTTTTTGCCACTCTCGTTCGTCAACCATTAGTTGACTGCCAAATTGTGTGCGAAAATACCTATTTACCCTTCTTGTCTTCCATCATCTTCTTCATCCTCCTCTCTCCCCGCCAACCACAGCATCGCCCCATCCTCCCTCCTAGCCTGGCCCAAGTCACACCCGCCGGTGCCTCCTTGTCACCCTCACCCTTGCCGGCGCCGTGCCCCAAGATCTGCCACGATGGACGAAGACGACGTGCCCGCCGACACCTCTCCGTCGGCCTCCTCCCTGCTCGTGGTCACCTCCGCGCTCCCTGTTGCCTGCCGGCCGGTGCCGTCTCTCTCCTCTCCCCGCACTGCTCTGCATCCCCAGCTCCGGCTAAGCTCGCGTCGAAGCCAACCTCCAATGGCGCGGTCGCGTCCGGCGTTTGCACGTCCGTCGAGCTCCGCCGTCTAGCGCACGGGGACCGCCTCTTCTCCGCGCTCTCGCTCCTCGAACGTCGACCGCGGGTAGTATGGGCGGAGGCTGGAGGTGGCGCGGGTGGTGTGGGCGGAGGTTTGCCAGAGGTGGCGTGGCACAAGTGGTGGGGTTGGATGCTGGAGACGGATGCGGTTGTCGGGGGCGAAGGTGAGGCTAGAGGTGGCACGGGCGGTATGGGTGGTGTGGGAGTTGGCGCAGAGGGGAGGCCGGGTGGCGTGCAGAGGGGTGGGGTGGAGAGACTGGGCGGCGCACGGAGGGGAGCGAGTGGGGCGGGGCGGCGCATGAGGCAGGTGGAGGCGTGGGCGGAGAGACCGGCAGATGCGGAGGGTGGCGGGCGGGCATGAAGAAAGAGGAAAAGGAAGGGTGAGGAGGAAAAAGGGTAAGATGAGCATTTTGACATTTTTTTAGTGGTTAACGGCGGCCGGACATAACGATGCTAACGAGAGTGGCAAAAACGAGATAAAAGTTGAGATCTGATGGCAATAAAGGGAGGAACAGTTTTGTAATGGTATTTTACGGATCCGATCAACTTCCAGTGGCAAATAAGGAATTAATCCTAAAAGTTTTGACAGAAGACTAACTGTCATAGGATCATGCAACTTATTTTGAGCTGGTTGAGTGGGTGAAGAGAGAGCCTTTTTTCCCGGTGTCAAGTGGGTAGGTAAAGGGTTGGCTTTTATGAGATTAGTTGGATGAAAGCTACTTCACATTTGACATTGATAGAACTAATACTAGTATTGTCACTGGGTAAAACCTTTAACTATCAGAACTTCACAAGTCATCATCGAAATAGGGAAGAATAAGATATTATAATGATGAGGGGAAGGTCGGACGTTTTGGCCGGGATTTTTTCCCTGATTCCTACCAGGATTGAATTGGATTTAACTTTTTTCCATGTGAAATTCCTGTGTTCCCAACGAGGCCTTAGAGCACAACTTGAAGAGTGTGTTATAAATATCAATGTTAGCAGCATTATTCTCGGGCATGTGATTATGGAGTATGAAACAGGAGTACAGAAAAGACTATAGTCAGAGAGGAGACGAGGTTGGACGGACGCAAAGGTGTTCATTCATTTGGACCTTCAACCACACTGGGTACAGTACGTGGCCCCTAGTGGTCTGGGTTTTGGTGGCCCTGTCTGCTAGGATAAAAATGATAAATTTCCAGCGAAAATAGTATTAGAAGTGAGAAATTGTAGCAGTTCTGTTTTGCTGTGGAAACAGTTTCAGTCTAATTTCCAGAGGCAAAGCCTCGCTCCGAGGACAGGATTGGACCACAAAAATAAATGACCATGTAGATTTAGTGTTGATAATGGACATTCAACTAGATATTTGGGTGACGGGTTCATCAGTCAGTCATCACACAGGTGCAGCAACAATTTATGAATCTATTTATACCAGAAACCATGGGGTATCACTGAACACTACCGTCAATCAGCAGCATGAATTCAACTGAATTTAGCCCGTGATCCTGATTACCAGTGAGACATGCATGCGCTATACAGTATGTTCACATGAGCTCATCTACTTGGTCCTGACTCCTGACATTTCCCTGCATCAAGAGGCCCCTGACCCTGAGCACTCCGCCCACTTGTTCAGTGTTTATTCAGACCCATGGATCTGAGGAAATGGTTCAATAATTGGTGGGCAATTGGGCATATTATTCTTTTAGGAGGGATCTTCCCCAGCTGCTCAAAAAACAATACTTCATATTTTGCATCGACAAGAAAAGATATCTACGAGGCATTTATTTGTTACTCTTTAAAAATCAAGTCTTATTCCTTGTAGTAGTTTGCTCTTCTTTTTAAACACTCTATTGTTGCGTATATAGGACTATAAAATAAATTCACGCGCTTCCAGAAAGTGAAGTCCATTTCGGTGAAAAAATTTAGGCAATAGAGTATGCATAAACGACACAATTGATGTCCCCATCTCTCTTCAGTGGCAGACTAAGTTAGGGACTAGATTCCAGTCGACATGCTAGAGTAGTTATGTGATTATTCGATTGGTCACTTTGGTTAATTGAATTGGTTCTGCAGATGGGTTGGCTTAGTGGGATGGGCCCAAGTACTAGTTGGCAAGCACAAGTAACCTTTAGATAAAGCAGGGGCGGCCTCCCAATCAAATGTCTGTTAGTGTAGTATAGTAAGCAGGTAGACCTCATTTGGCCATCAGATCTGTATCTACTCCATTGGATTTATCTATGCCATCCAATGACAACACAATGTTTCCAAATAGAGTGGCACCACTGCTGCATCCATTTGTGTGCACATAGCAAGAAAACTAAACCATGCTGCGGTCATTGTTTCAATTGCAAACAAACCTTCAGGACACATGCTACCAAGTGATTGAAATTTTAGTCCACCCATGTTCCCACTCGTAGGACTTCGGAGTTGCCAATCTGTAGCCTCAGGCGGTCAGACTTCACAGGAGGAATAACAAGAGTATCATGCTAAGTTATGCTAATAGAGCAGAGCACAATATATCAACCATCTTGCATTCATTAATGGATGTAGTAGATATAAAATCTAAAGCATTTATGCTGATCGGATTACTTTGCTGCAGAATTTGGTGGAGCTTGAATGTGAGAGGTGGGCGAGCAAGGATGTGAACATCAAGTATGCCACAAGAAGCAGCCGCAAGGGGTTTAAAGCAGGAGCCCTGAAGAAAGGAATGGAATGGGACTATGTCAAGCAATGCGAATACGTTGCCATATTTGATGCTGATTTCCAGCCTGAACCAGACTTCCTGCTCAGAACAGTTCCATTCCTCATGCACAATCCGGAAGTTGCTCTTGTTCAAGCTCGGTGGGCCTTCGGTAAGTGCTCCATTTCCTGTGAGCTGTGGAGCAGTACTCTTTCCAGCTACCATTCTATCACAAATGGACAGTTTTGATTAGGCCATGGAACTGAAACTAAATTACAAAAGTATTTTGAGTCCCCCATGTTAAACTTGTCCATATGTGCTTCCATATTTCAGTAAATCACCACAGAGGAATGCTTTCTCCATTCCATATCTTTGGAAAATTTGCAGAAACACTGCTTACAAAACTAACATGTGGAACTCGGAATAAGAAACCTCACTGTTCTGGCTGCACAAAACAAATATCTCCTTTCACTTTCATGAGCATCTAAAATATATTTTGACTGATCCCATGTACTCCTATCGTTTATGACAATGCCAGAAACAAGGTATAGAAACAGTGCCAAGAAAATTTGACATGGAAAATACTGCTAGTGTATTAACTATGCAAACATTTATTTACTCTGATCAATCCAATTCTTAATTGACAGAATTTTGCAGTGAATTACACTACAAGCCTGCTGACAAGGGTACAAAAGATGTTTTTCGATTACCACTTCAAAGTTGAGCAAGAAGCAGGATCGGCAACCTTTGCCTTCTTCAGCTTTAATGGTACACATCTTTACAACTTACAGATTCTACAGATCACAAAGTAAACAAAATGACTCCAGAACTTAAATTATAAAACCAAACAAGCTTCTAAAGGCATGTCTATTATAAGGAACCGCTGGAGTGTGGCGTACAACAGCCATCAATGAGGCAGGAGGTTGGAAGGACCGCACTACAGTTGAAGACATGGACTTGGCAGTTCGAGCAACCCTAAAGGGTTGGAAATTTATATATGTTGGGGACATCAGAGTAAGTAGTCCTCATCCTACAATAATGTTGTCAAAAGTAAAATAGCTTTATGCAATCATTTGACTATGCAAACACGTTGTAGGTTAAGAGTGAATTACCGTCCACTTACAAGGCCTACTGTCGACAGCAATTCCGGTGGGCCAGTGGTGGTGCAAACTTATTCCGAAAGATAGCAAAGGAAATTTTGGCTGCTAAGGTAAGCTTCTTTTCTCATTGACAAATAAAAACAAAAACAAAAAATGAAAATGAAAATTCATCCAATTGTTGTTCCGTTAGGATGTATCACTCCTCAAGAAGTTACATATGCTCTATAGCTTCTTCTTGGTGCGGAGAGTTGTGGCCCCTACCGTTGCCTGCATTCTCTACAATGTCATAGTCCCCATATCAGTCATGGTCCCGGAGCTATTCCTACCAATCTGGGGTGTCGCCTATATTCCGATGGCACTTATGGTGGTCACAGCCATAAGACATCCAAAGTTAGTTTCTCAGGAACTGTGCTTTTAGTTCCAATACAATTACTCATCTCTGCTTCCCCACATACTAAAATTTAATGTCCTTCAATATGTCTCCTCTGCAGAAATATACACATAATGCCATTTTGGATTTTGTTTGAGAGCGTGATGACAATGCATCGTATGAGAGCTGCACTGGTTGGTCTACTGGAATTATCAGAGTTTAACCAGTGGGTTGTGACAAACAAGGTAGGGAACAATTTTAAGGAGGACAATGAAGTTCCCTTGCTTCAGAAAACCAGAAAAAGGTTGAGAGACAGGTAAACCTCTTAGTCAATGTTATGCGCATCTTAAACTATCAGATACCATATGCTATATTGTAACTGACATCGTCCTTTTCTTGCAGAATTAATTTTTCTGAGATTGGATTTTCGGTGTTTCTTTTCTTCTGTGCATCATACAACCTTGTCTTCCATGGAAAGACTAGCTACTATTTTAATCTCTATCTCCAAGGATTAGCATTTGTACTTCTAGGGCTAAACTTCACTGGCACTTGTGTTTGGTGCCAATGACAAGGACAACACCAAAACTGTATGAATTGCCGTTTTGCGATTATTTTCTGGGTCTTCAGACAACATTCAGATGATAACCTTAGATGCATAAATGGCGTTGATCTGTGCACTAACAGTTTCAGTCTATCATACTTCTAGTTCTGGGTGATGCTTTTCAGAATACTAATGTACAGTATGGTGGGGGCAGTAATGTATGTCTTGTAAGCCAATACCATCTGTCATGCACTCAACAGAAAACGCGATGTGTTGATTTTTGTGGACTGCTAAGTAGTGCTAACAAATTCTAGCATGTGTCCCTGTTTTTAATGCATGCATGGTTAAATGGAAGACGTACACCATGCAAAATTTTGGTCGCAGAGTTTCAACCAAAATAAAAAGAGGAAAGGAAAAGGAACAGCGTTTGTTGGGTGAAATTCTGGCTGCAAGCAAATTTTAGCACGGCAACTTGGCCTGAACCAAACGTACCTTGCGCCTGGGGACCCTAAGTACAGGCAGAAAACAGTGCGCACAACGAAGACACTAATGCCAGTTAATAGCTGTAGAATGGGAAATGTGCATCCACATTCACAGTTTTAACCTAGGTTTCTCAGACGAGCAGACATGTGTCCATTGCTGGTGGCAATATCTTCACTAGATGACTATTGACTTTGTTGGGGCACACATTCATTGGTATCAAGAAGTAAAAAGAGAGACCAGAGATGTGCATATCTAGCCGGTAATGATGTTTAGATTGTACTGGTGTTAGTGCTAAGGGTGCAAACACAACCGATAAAAACTCTCCTGTGCAATAATTTGGCATTTTCCTCATTCCTAATCGCCCTTGCTAATATCTTAATACAATGTGCTCGATACTAATATCCAAATAGCCACGCAAGATTAAGACGGTAGTAGGAAAACATCAAGAAAGAAAAAGAACAAACACAAATATCAGCGGGAGTAACTCAGTTGCATCTCAAAATACTTAACAAAAGAGTAAACACAAATGGCTTCAATAACAGCGGGAGAACTCAGTTGCATATACCAAATCTCAAAAATAGTAAAATACATAACAGCATCATTCCGGTACAAAATAATAACACCACTGGAAAATTGACTAAATACAAATACAGAATGGTGGTGATGCAAAATGGAAATATGTGGAATTTATGGACTGTTATAAATGACTAAGCCATCCATTCCTGATTATATTAAAACGAGCATTTCATTGAAACGCAGCCTTCAAACCCTTTCGACAAACAATCCTCAACAATACAAGGCGAATTCTGAAGACAACCTCTTGAGTTGTGTATATTCATATCCTCACGATAATCCGATGAACTGTTAAAGAAAGGGGTACCTGTATTGCACTCAAAAACTCCATATTTACAGGGGACAGAACTTTCCTTCGGCCTTTTCAATGGTGTAAGATGGACAGATCGTGTAAAATTATCTGAAAGCTCTCCATCCTCATTGGAGTTAAATTGAGTAGGGCATTTCCTCTTTGATCCAGGTAATAGATTTAGTCCTGCCACAGAAAATTCTACATAACTAATTAAACACAAAGCTGGCTAAATAACTAGTATAAACAGTAATGCCTCAAAACAGTACCTCTAAATGTATTGGAAATGCTGCATTGTGATTCCATTGCACTGGAGCAGTCACTGGAGTGATAAATTCTACATTTTACAAGGGAAACCCATAAGAAACAAAACAACTAGGGGGAAAACACAAGACAGTTACTCATGGAGCATGTTAAAAATACCATATGGTTTTGTGGAATACAAGCAACCTGAGAACATAGAAGCAGAAGACTTACTCAAGCCAAGCCTATTGTCATGTAGGATATATTCATTAGCACATATATATTCTAGATTATCTGGAATTGATATTCGTATGCAGATGGTGACCAATCTGATCTCTACATTATTTTCTACTTTAATCCGCTATTAGGTATAAATTGACATTATCGCTTCTGAAAAGTAAACAATTTATAATATGCACTGGACGGACAAAGTTAACTATTTTACTTTAATATGGCAGAACAGTAGTGTCACCAATTCAATATGTGCTTTTGTTCGCAGAAAGTACTGGGAATAACCACAAAGTATGACACAAAGCTACTAACTATCCAAAGCAAGCAGCGCTGATTCCAAAATCCCCGAAGTTCCTTAAAATGTCAACACAAACTCCCAGTCCAGCTTATGCCAAAGCTAAGATATGCTTGGGCTATTCCTAAAACCCTCCACCAAGCAAAATAGTTGGAAGAAAATGTGGAGTCTTTGTGCATACATTAATTTTTGTTTTGTTTAGTGACTTTAGTCGCCTTTACTAGGGAAGAATGAAGGCTACACTAGTGAAAGTAAAAGATATGCCATAGTGTTTAAAGGAACATATCAGGAAGGAAATCCTTCGCTTTCTTCTGACAGACGTACTTATTGACAATGGTCTTAAATGTTAGGGCATAAAAGACATGTGGGCAGCAGCGATAGTCAATCTGGGGAAACCAAAATTCACTAAGATAATTGTGCATTTAGACAAATACTGATAGTACACTCTATGCTGCATTTCTCAATTCTAGTATCATTAAGTTCACAGCAGCAAATTGAATGATCATGCTTTAAGTTCAGACAATGGGAATAAAATCAATAAATTAAATTGCAAAGCACTCAGAAAGTATATTGTGGGCAAGAACGACACACCTGTGCATATGCTCCACAAAATCATCAATAATAACAGGCCAAGCACCTGAGGAAAATAGACACAAACAAACAGTAACCAGTAAATTTTGTCTTAATTCATACCAAGCTAAATCTATGAAGGAAGCTGCAGATATAGGATTGAAAATCCAAAAGGAGCCATATGCCCATATGGAAGAAAATGAATTGTACCTTTTGGATCATAACCTTCCAGGTCCTCATTTACACACCTGCTGAAAGCTAGCAGCTGCTGCCAGGCATCCTCAGATATGTTGTAACGTTGGTACTTCTGAGAAAGGAAAAGATACAGTTTAGCTAAAAATATACGGGAAAGTCTATTCCTTGTAGCTTATAATGAGAATGGAAGCACAAAAGATAAAGATATTCCCCCTTTATGGAGAGAAAAACCACTCGATAATTGTAGGATTTAAAAAATAAAGAATTATCAAAACGAAGAGTCCAAAGCTGGAACATTTTGTAAAGTACATTAACACATCATGGAAACTGGGAGATAACAGCTTACCAAGGATTCAAGATTGTTTTACATGAACAGCCGAATTGAACTGTTGCAAAACAGTACCATCTAAACTAGGCACTAGCTGCTGAAAACTAGTAGCTTCAACTTTCAATTTGTTCTTCCCAATATAAGATACCAAATGCTGACCAAAAAAATTATGAATTTTCTCCACCATATCAAATACAACTTTAGTTTTTGGAAGAAAGTATTGTTGGTTGATATATGAGAAGAGCGCTAATAAAGTTTATATATTTTGTAGGGGATAATAAAATTTATATTTTAACCCATGCTTTTACTACTCCCAAGATAATTGGATAGAGAAAGAAAGCACTACTACTAATAAAGAAGCGATCATCAAATACGAATAACAGTACTGAAAAAATGACTGAGGTGAAATTATGGAAATTTCCATATAGTTGTTAAGCAGTGAAATTTTCAAACCTCAACAAAGTTACACCACCGATCAAGCAACCGAAACCTCCCATTAAGAACTATCCTCCATGCTGCCACAGCTCTCTGAATGGCTAAAATCATGAAAAGTGACATTCTCATTAGTCTTCTGGACTATAAAAATAACAGAATCATGGACATGCCCAAGCATAATAGATCTTACTAATATTCTTTTGGCCATTTTCACGAGAAATGAAGAAAACGAAATCATAGAAGGTATTGAATCGGCGCACATCATCCTAAAAGAGAAGGTTCTCAATCAGCATAAGGTATTGAGAAGCGTATGAAATATGCATAATCTGCTTGGGGAGCGTCGCTTACTAACTCAAGAACTGACATGATCTTGTGAATATCACCAAATATTGCATCCCTGGATGAGTATTAGAGAATGTAATCAGCCAAAAGGTAAAAAGGATAATAAAAAATAAAAAAGAGACAAACATAAAACTAAGCAAAAAGGAAGCAGACTATTCTCATGACATGGGAGTTATGCGAGTGTGGCTGTTCTGTGCAAGTTATGGATGTGCGAGTCTCCTGGCCAGGAATTATAAACCACAAGCAATGCAAAACGTGCCATGATATTTCTGATGTTTGCAGTAAAAGCAGTTAAACCTTAACATGCTACTCGTATTAACACAGGAAGATAAACTCCAACTATAAATTTACAGCAACAACAGACAGGTACAAACAACTACATATATCATCCAATCTTGGTCGAATCATACCTCCACCAACTTCTGCTCATTATGAGAGTTCGTGGGTTTCTTAGTTTCAACGATGTTTCAATTCTTTATGTATCTAAGCAACAAGTAAAAAAACGCATGCATATCTCATGTAAAATTTCAGCACTGAGTAGTACAAAAGACACAATAAAGGTGTGAAGTACTTCATGATTTAAAAAAAAAAACGTCCTTGTCTACAGTAAACAAACGTCAAATCCTACAACAACTTACCTCATTCCTTCCATGCTATCTATAGCTTGTGAAAGTTCAACCAATCCTTCCCTTGTGTTCGGGATTGTGCATCCTGATACAATATCTAGCAAAACAATGAACAGAACAACCAATAGATTGAGACAGACAAACAGTATCTAAACAAACATAATCTAAGTAAGGAATAAGTACATTTAACACCCCTTGCCTATCGCGGAAGTCTAATTTTCATCCCTCAACTACAAAACCATCAAACTAACACCCCTCAGCTATCAAAACCAGTCCAAATCACACCCAAGACCTGTTTTATTGGTGGTTTTGCTGGTGGCCAAATCATCAATTTTTGCCACGTTAGCAGCCACGTGACTAGCCACGCAACCAGATTGGCTTTTATTTCTCTTTCTCTTCCTCATCTCTCTGAATCTCTTTCCCCATTCTCTCTCTTCTCAACCCATACCCGAGCCGGCCGCCGGCCGACAAGCCCCGCCACTTGCACCACAGCAGACGCACCTACCACATAGTGCCTGCATGCCAACACACCTGCCCCTGAGCGGCCGTAGCTGCAGCTTGCCATAAAACCTGTTTGCCTGCCGTGGCCGCTTGCTGCGCTATGAAGCCAAGGCAAGACCGTCCATGGCCAGCGGCAGAGGGATTTGGATGCCAGGTCCTTTTTTTTCAATGGTTGTGGCTTTGTGGGGGAACAACCGAAGAAGACAACTTCTTTCCTTTGGTTTGCATGAAGATTGCTAAAGCAATACCGATGTTGCTGCTGTGATTCTCCATGAACAATGGAAACATGAAACAGAGGAACCAGGACAAAATGTTAAACTTTGGTGGACACATTAAGAAACAGAGCTCTGTTAGCATGGATGCATAGGCTTAATTGTTTGCTAAATGCATATGGATCTGGGTCTTCTATTTTGGGATAAGATTCTGGGCATGTTCTCTCTACCAAGCTGTGGCTGCCAGCACAGGCGCGAGAGGAGGGCTTCCTGGCTTCCCGCCACGCCGCCTCTTGCTGTTGGCCATGGGGAGGAGCAGCAGCCGGGGTGGCCAAGAGTAGAGGGGGCCAACACCGCTGGGCAGCGCCTGCCGCCGTGAGGATTTCTTGGATCATGAGGTGGCCTTGCAGGGAAGACAACAAAGTCTTGTGGATCTGGGAGTATTGGGAGTTCGCTGACTTGTGCATGGGATGAGGAGAATGAGTGAGTTGGAGGTCCATGATGGCTATGAAAACCACCATCAGGGTTGTATTTGCTCCGGTTTTGACAGTTTAAGGGTGTAAAGTAAACGGTATTCTAGTTTAGGGTTGAAAACCGGACTCTCGTGATAGTTAAGGGGTAAAATAGACTCATTCCTCTAAGGAACCTTCTAGCAAGACTGTTCACTGCACACGAAGGTTTGCTAGCTTTAATTCAGACAAAAGATTGTGCTTTTAGGTGTTAAGGAAGGACGACGTGATTGATTTGTGCCAAGAAATATCTGATATAGCCTGGAATTGTGATTTTAGCCTCGAGCATTTTTCTTGCTGCTGACACACACTTAACTAAAACATCTTGCAATATCTAATAACCCTAGAAACGCAAAGCCAACGATCACTTTTCATCAAGAAGTACTAAAATTGCTCACAAGAAATCAGATAATTGGCCAACGAATAACCCAAGGTCGCTTCTTTGCTCCTCAAAGTCACCCGTCCAGCACAATTCGCAACTTAAACAGCGTAAAATTCCTTAAAATTCGCAGAAAATCAGAAAAGATACCCAAAAATGCATATAGCTAACCACTAAAACCACCTAAAGTTCCCAAAATTCCCTCTCTAAACCACCAAGCCGGCACGGATACGAACGACCCAAACCCTAGAGCAACCGGATCGATCCACCCCATGAAAGGACGAAGCGTATCCGAAGGCGGGGGAGCTCACCGCAGTACTTGCAGTAGGCCTGAGCGGCGGCGGGGCACGCGGCTATGGCGGCCTCGAAGCCGCGGGGTTCCGTGGGCCAAGCCATGGATCCGAGCGCCGAAACCCCAAGCTCCGCCTCACCGCCGACGAGTCGACCACCGCCTCCTCGATCTCACGTGCGGCACGACACGAGAAAGCAAACTGCAAAAGGCGATGGGGAGAGAGGTCAGAGGCGTCAAGCGGGTGCGGGGGGATGGTATAGAATTTTTTTATTAATTAATTTTTTAGATTAATTTTTATTGTTAATCCCTGTAAATTTTATTTCTGATCTTTTTAATCATGCTACCACTCGTGACATGACAAAACAATATTATCACATCATAGGATAAGTCCGCTAAATAGCATTTTTTATCACGCTATTGGTGGTGGCGTGACCAAACAACACTGCCACGCTACTAGTGGTGGTTTGACAAGATACAGACTGCCACGAAGGGGATCAGAATTAGAAAAAAATTGTGGGATAACAATAAAAATAAATTAATAAAAAGTTCAATTAATATAAAAAAAATCAATGGTATATGCCGCGGCGGTGTATGCAAGTAGCCGGTGGATTCATCCGACCCGTCCAGATTTGTGCGCACGGTTGGGATTCTACTAGTATCTTCCTATGTGATGTGGGGTCCACTCGTCAGCCTCAAAATTGAGTTAAAAAAAAAGGAAAACCCTTGCCTTGATGTGCACACACTGGGCTGTGCTGAGAGTTTAAGAAAGACTAGTCATGTGCCCGTGCGTTGCAACAGAAAATCAATTTTTGCATAGAATATGTTGTTGCAGCTCACCAAACTCCCTATTGCCATTCATAAGTTAAAACTTTCATGTCTTACAGTAGAGCTAAGAAGGTTTTCTTGCTGCAAATTTGACTAAAGAACCATGTAAAATAAATTTAGTATGTCAAACATATTCAGATGGCGAAAACAGACAATTAGTACGCCAAACATATTCACATAACTAAACAACCATGCATGCAATCCTCATGTATCAAGCAGCCTAAAAGCACATTACTCCATAGCAATCCTGGACTCTTGTCATTCCAAAACCTTACATAAATCAAGTAAGCCATAATTCAAAAGTTGATACATTTATCAGATTTATTACATAGGTAGCATGATCAACTGTTGAAACCCTGGCACTTGAAAATGAATGAAACGTACAGGCTCTGTCCCACCGGTGAGTCGACCATCTCTGAAAAATCTGCTTCTGCACTAAATGGCAGCTGGAACCCCAAACATTTGAGCAGATCGGATGCTTCAAATCCAAATGATGTCTTGAACTTAGGGATGCATCAAACTTCGCAGTCCAAGCTCCTTTAAAATAAAATGCATTACCAAGAACCAGCCTGGTAGTATGGTCAACAGACCCTGGAGGGAGAAGTTCTTTGATGAGACCTGATGTGACTTTCTCTACCCATGAGTTCACTTGACCAGTAACTTCAGCAGCCTGGACTAACAAAAAATACATCAGTACAATGAATGTCAAAAGCATAACACATAATCTAGCTGCAATTTCGAAAATGATCAAAACATATAAAGGATAAGATTATGTAACGAAAATGAGTTTAACATTAGATATTGGCGTGCCACCAAACTAAGACAGACCAGAAACTGTTACTTCCCAGACAACTGTACAAAGTGAGAAGGTGCTGAGCATCCAAGATAGTGTACTGACATTTTCATAAAGCATTTCGCTCTGCAAGTAAGTCACTTGAATGATCCTGCAAGACCTCACTTCCATTAGACAAGGGAATGGTATTACCACAGCTTCCCCCAGTGTTCCAGTCGTCATTTACAAAATGCTTTGGTGACATTGTCCTTCCTAACTTTCATCCGAGGACGACGCACAAGTTCTGAATCCACCCATCTGGCAATGTTGTACAATGTAAGATTTTTTTGCACGGTTGAGATCTGCAAGTCTACCTTTGCCTACAGGCTTTCCCATAAGCATACAATTCCCAATGATTTCCATTAAATTTCCCTCTGTTCCAGTGATGACCTGTGTTAAGTATAAGGACATCAAAACTATGGAGATACTTCTTCAAGAATGCAACTGGCCGATCAAGATGCAA
Source organism: Ampelocalamus luodianensis (assembly GCA_036346255.1). Classification (NCBI taxonomy): domain Eukaryota; kingdom Viridiplantae; phylum Streptophyta; class Magnoliopsida; order Poales; family Poaceae; genus Ampelocalamus; species Ampelocalamus luodianensis. The sequence continues at coordinate 4,632,613 of CM070630.1, read as the reverse complement.
TGCATAGCTAGTCACTGAATTTGTCGTGTTCAAAGGCTCCAGTTCAGATAGACTTGCATACCAGTAGAAAAGGATAGTAGTGTTAGTGTCAGGAAATTGATAAGCCCACCCATCAGGTCTTAGAGCACCTGGGGCTTTAACAAGGCCATATTTCCATCCAACATCTTCAACATCTGGGTTGTATTTACCACCTGCCACTATACACATCATGGACTGAAATTGCTGTTTACCAAGTGAATCACCCACAAATACAAGTGTTTTATGCCTCATCCTGTAAGCCTCACAATATGTTAGAAGAAGTCCAGTCTGTACAGAAGATGCACAACACAAGAATGGAAGCAAAATACCTTTTCAAAAAGTTAGGCCCTGAGAACTCAGGCATCTTACATCTATGTGGCTGCCACCGGTAACTCTCATAGGTGAAATCTGTGTGTTGCATCATTTGACAAGCCCACATTTTCGACAGCCATTGCTTGCACTCATTACCAGAATAGAGTGGCAGCTTCTCATCTGCTACCCACTTCCCCTTTGCATAGTTACAGTCTATGAAGTAACAATAACATTCTATTAGGAAAACGAAAATTATCTTCAGGCATCAGTGCATAAGTTGTGTACACAAACTGCTAAATCTCATGTTTAGAAACAATTGCGTTATTAGGAATAGCCTTCCAATGCTTGAGGTGAACAAACAAGCATGAAGCAGTAGTGGGCAAATGACAAAAACAGTAAACTAAGCGAGACTGTGCACCATGAGATTTTTACACAACAGTAAACTAAGCGATCACAGCTAATAAGAGTAACAACAAAGACACTAAGCGGAAAGTATCTCGAGTCACTTATGGGCCACTTGCAGGCAACAGTGGTTGCAGCAATAGATGGACAATGAGGTGCAAAGGTTAAGAGCAGCCTATGATTGGCCACGGACCAGACAATTTCCAGTTAAATAACACTTGACCACGAGTTTTATGGTTTTGTTTTTATATATATGTGTTTGCTTGCAATATGAACCTTGGCCAAAATCACTAAAATTTGTTAAGAATTCAGACTGACTTGGCACAAAACCTAAACTGGCTGGTTTATCAAATACTGGTCCCTGCTGCTACAGCCAGTGCCAACCGTTCCAGTAGCTTTCGTACGAGGGTCGATGCTACATCCATTCCAGTAGCTCTCATTCGAGGTTCGATGCTACAAATGCTGATACCGACTAAACAAGATTACAAGACAGCGTACCTTGGTAAAATCGTGGCCGTGAACAATTCCAACGCAACTTCCCTAGTCATCCACAAGAGGAACCACACGGTTTTTGAAGAATCACATCACAACCTTCTCCAAGATTAAGTCAGCAAGTAATGGTCGGGTTTCTTGAAACGGAATCATATACTTCTTGACAGGATCATTCAAGATAATCTACGATGTCAATAGACAGAACATCAGATATAGCCAAGCAGAGTAAAGTGAAGAAAGGGATATAAAATATGAACTTGACAGACACAGCCTGTGAAAATACATGGCGTCTAAGAAGAGAGTTAGTGAATCCAGATAGGATTTGAACTTTAACTGCCACCTGGTTTAAACAGATAGAAACAAACTTAAAAATTATCATGCTTTCACTTTGACACATTAAGTTTATAGAACTGGCAAAACAAAAGGAATATTTCCTATATGCTCCTGGCACCTAGTGCCAACATTGAATTAAATTCCCAGTTTCACCCATTCAGATAGATCAACCACATGCATTTAATTTTTTATCAGACCTACCATAAATTTCTGCGTACAAAAACCATGATTTGTCACCAACAAATTATTCATGTAGGCATGTAGCCGAAGCAGCGGCAGGCCAAGTCCTTGAAGGGGCGGGAAGCGTGATGGAGGCGCGGCCGTTCCAGTCATTCTCAAGCGGGGAAGAGGGGAGGAAGGTGAGGAACGGCACAGTACCTGGAGACTTTGCAAGCGCCACGCCCAAACACGCGAGGGAAGCCACAGAGGGAGGCGAGCATACTCACCGGCGCAACGGCAGCAGTCGCAGAGCGGCGCGAGCGACGATGCGGCGAGCTCCTCGACGGCGAGGATGGGGACGATGGCACCGGTGTGGTCATTCGAGAGGGCCCGACGCCGTCCGCGGTGGGGCCTCCCGCAGCGGGTACATGCGGCGGCCCCTTGGTCCGCCCAGCGCCACGGATGACGACGACGCGGCGGGCGCCACCGAGGCCGAGGACGACGAGGACGAGTAGGCGAAGGACGATTGACGAAGACGGTTTGGAGGAGATGGGAGATCGGGTTAGCGCAGCGGCATCGCGGGCGAGGGGAGGAAGCTCGTGGAGGGATCGGGCGGCTCGGGTGGGAAAGGAGGGCGGCGTGGGTGGGGAGAGGCTGCTCGAGAGTGGGGAGAGGAGAGGGAGGGAGGTGGGCGTGGGCGTGCGCGCGGATGCGGTTCGTGTCGATCGGATGTCAAGAACGCTATTAAGAGCATCTCCATCGTTGATGGAGGACGAACCACCAACAACTCGTATTTTTAAGTAGTAGAGATATTTTCAGCTCATTTCTTGCTTTGCTTTTGTAATGGGCCTATGGGAAAAGGCCCATTACTCAACCGACACATGGGCCCAAATCTGCATATCCAAACATGGCCCAATACCAAGAGCGATCTGATGGAACAGAGTTGGTGTGGTGGTCGCACGTCGGGCCATTCCCCCGTATCCACTTCCCTTCCACAAACTTCCAGAGACAGGTACAACAGCGAGGCCTCCACGGGACCCACAAGTCAGCGACCAATCGCACCAAGGGTATGACTAACGTCCTGATAACTTCCTATCGTACGCTCCAATACAACATCCGTGAATAATTTGTGCAACCATTGTAATCAACGTATGCAACAAAATGCAGAATAACATTGGAAAAATACGGAAAAAATTGGAAAAAATATCATATTCTCACCAAAAGAAGAATAAAAATCATGAGTATATGACTTAGCTAAGTGTTAAAACAAGATCAGAAATACCAAATAAAAAATTTACGATCTTACGACACTTCAACATTTAAAAACAATAGTGGCAACATTTTAAAATTGTGTGTGCAACAATAGAATTAAATATTCGCAACAAAATTGAGAATTGTAGACTCTACTGCAACAAAAAATATGACTATGCGTAGCATAATTCGGAAAAGTTTATGCAACATTTTAAAAAAAACATTGCAATAAAATGAAAAACTATGTGCAACAAATGAAAAAAGTTGTTGTAATAAATCGACTTGCAACAAGCATACCAAACGAGAAGGTAGAGATTGGGCGTCGCTGATGAGAACAACCAATCAAAATTAGCACCGCAGACTACCCGAAACACACACATGCCACGGCGACGTAACGCTCGCTAGCTGGCACCGCACGTACCCCAAGATCGGCGTCACGGCGGATGATGACAAGCTCGTATACTTGTTTAGTTTGTTGCATGATATGTTTCAAAACTAGCTCAAAACCTCCCAAACAAAAGAAATCTATTGTGCATTACAATACTACAATATTTTGCAACCAAATACACAACAAACCAGGAATACATCCACAACATAATTGAAATACACAAAAATCTTGGAAGAGACATTGCAAACAACGAGAAATGCTTCATGTAATAATAGAAATAATAGGCTGCAACAAATTGGATGCCTGTAACAACCAACCAGAGGACGATGCGTGTGGATGGCAGTGAGAAGCTAAGCTCAAATTTTGAGAAGGCTTCCTTCGCTCACTGATGAGAGCATCCTTACGACACCTTCTCCTCCACCTAATGCTCAAGATATACGCATCGAGTTACCGACTGGGCCAATTACAAGAGCACGTGCCAAGAAACTACAATCTCAGGTGAACTTGCTCCTTAATGAATATGTCATTGATTTTAATGAGAATTTTATACTATCTAAAAATAGTGTTTTATTTGTACTCAGCTTTGAAGATTCAGCGATGGACGAAGATCAAGGATATGCAGCCGTCATCCAAGGAAAACCGTCAAATGAGGAGGCCAAGGCGCTGATCTATGACCCATTCGGCCAAGGAGGAGAGGGCCAATGTCCATACGACCAAGCGAGAGATCAAGGCCCAAGCGGTCATGCACAAAGCCCATGTGGAGGAACCAGGAAGGAAGCCCAATTCTTTGGCGTGAGCGAGAATCCGGTCCATGAGCGAGAATGCGCTACAAGATCGGGTCCGTGAAGCGAATTATGCTCTGATGTCATGCGTGAGCGATACTGCCGCGTGAATAGTCCGTATGGGAAATTAGTACTGAATAGTTCTTAGCCCAAGACTATATATTGAGGGGTAGACCCCCATTGTAAGGCAGACCAGTTTATGCATAAGAATTGAAACATAGCTATTGCTGGTTCTTTCTAAACCAGAGTTCATGTGAGGACTTCTGAGAGAGAATTAGGCGATCCATTGTTCGTTCTGCATTTTAAGGTCAAGTTTGCTTTTTCGCTGGGAATTGAGGGCTTGGCGATCTCCGCTTGTGGTCTCGCGGTGATCATCCTAGTGCGTGTTGGCGAATATCCATAGAGCTGCAAGTCCGTGCACCGGCGCGTGGTGTCTGGTGGCGGTGTTCGTCGTCAAGCGCTATTTATCTACGGTTCTACTCGAGAAGATCGGGCCACCCCGTATCATCGTGGTATCAAATTCCAGGCCACTCGGTAGAATCTCTCTTTACCGTATTTTAGTAGATTATTTTTCTGTCCTATACACCAAAAATAGCCACAAAAAATTGTCTTCGCTGTAGTTTAATTCAGTATTTTTAGTGCATTTTGTTAAGTCTTAATTCACTCGTTCATCGTGTTTAGTTGCTGATCGTGTTCCGTTTGCGTCACTTTTTGTTTTCTCCATCCAATTCATGTTTTCTTTTTAGTGGATTGCACGTCCTTTCTTCGTAAACCAATCTGTCCGTTGCGAAAACTTCGATTCCAATTGAGACTAGCTTTTGTTTTGCTCATGGGGCTGCTCATCAACAAATTGTTGTGCGCCAGTTGTTTATCTCCATATAGTAGTGCTTGGCGTGAGTTCAAAACACACACACAAAAAAAAAAGCTTTGCTGATTAGTTGTGCTGGCCGTGAGTAGTAGCACTCGCCCTGAGCGTGAGTTGTAGGCACTCGGGTGTAGTCTTGGCCGTGAGTTCCACAAGCAAACACAGCAAGGTGTTGGGCCGTGAATTCTTTTGCTTAGCCGTGAGTCTAAAAAAAAAACAGCATTACTGATTAGTATAGTAGTGCTTTCCGTGAGTACTAGTGATTGGCCGTGAGTCCAAACAAAAAAAAAATCAGCAAGTGTTTGGCCGAGAAAAAAAAAACACAGCAAAAAAAAAAAAAACAGAACAGAGAGTAAAAAAAAACACGGCACAAATTTCGGCCATAGTGTTAAATTCTCTTGTTAGAGTTTTCATATATTTGTCTCCGCTACTGGCCACGTACTATAATTTTGAGCAATCTTGTGCCCTCATATACAATTTTTGAGCACTAGCTAGCGTCTCTCCTTGAACTGTTGCAATACGAGCGTTCACATCCATACAAAATTGTTCTTTTATCGCTCTTTCCTTTGATTGCAACAGTCCCATTATCATTGTGCGTGTGTTGCTGTCTACTCCTCACTTATATTTATCGATCAGCAATTTGGCATTGTGAGTCTTGTTTGGATTGCTACCTAGCTCGACAATCTTTAAATTCTGAATTGTTAGGATTCCTCACCTAGCTCCACCTAAAACATCCGTGTTATGTATTGATTGTCGTTCTTGGTATTCGCTCGCACAATCTGGGTTGGTCGTTCGTTGCTACGAGCATAAGTTTTTGCTACTCTTAATTTACTTCGGAACGGTGCAACTTGCTTTGTTTCAGAACAGTAGTTGAGAGATTTTCACTTATTTTCCACATATATTGTCAATTGGTATTTTTGCTACTGTAACCATGTCAGGAAGTGAGCAGGACAAGCAGGGGCGAATCTAGGATTTTGTCTAAGGGTATGCCATCCAAAAATTTTTATATACAATTCGGTAAATTCATTTTAGTAAATCGGTAATAATTGTAAAATTGACAACATGATTCGGTATATATGCACTGAATAACACAATAAGGGCTAAAATTCATGGATTAAGTTCAAACCATCCGCTAAGTATACTATAAATAATTCAAAAGCCACACCGATAATTGAAATAAGGCATAAAAGAGAACCGAAGACTTACAATGCTATTTTTGTGAATATTTTACTCGACGCTTTCGAAGGGACATAAATGTCTTGATTATATCATCTTCATCAACTTCAAAGAAAATATCCCGCTCAATGAAAGTGACTAGACAATCATCCAAAAGACTATCTGCCATCTTATTTTCGGTTTTGTTTTCACAAAACCATTGCGAAAAATACCCTTTCAACACTTGCCGTTGCCACAGGTAGAAGCAATACCAATTTGAGGAGCTCATAAACCATATCATACACTTTGTGTCTCTTTGTTTCAACAAGCTTAACTGAGAGATCAACAATATTGTCTAGACCTTTGAAGCTATCATCCTGTCTCATGTCATCAATATAATTTTGTAGTCAGTAATTCGAGTCTGAGCAAATTATTATTTGAGAACTCCTTTGGGTAGAACTCAGCTAGTTTACGTAGCTTCTGTGCATCAAAAGAAGCAAATGACCTAGAAGGATTGAAGGCCGACATACAAGACAACAACTCCATATTAATCTCATCAAACCGATTATCAAGTTCTTGACTTATTTGATCAATGACACCAATATATACTTCTCTTCTGAAGTGGTCATCATTGGTTTGCTTTCGGGCACGAGCTTTCCTTGTTGATTTTCCATAAGGAACATAATCACCATCCATAGCAGGAACTTCGACACCATGTTTATCACAAAATGAAGTGACCTTCTCAAGAAAATTATCCCAACCATTAGACCTCAATTCTTGCATTCTTTTCTTTGCCACATTAACAAGTGATATTGCATTAAGAATATCTTGGTCTCTTCTTTGCAAACACTCAGATAACTCATTTGTATATCCAAGAACAATATACATTAAGTGTGCAAAGAAAACAAACTCAAAGTTCTCAAATGCTCCATCCACAAAATCTATTTTGGTCCAATCATCCTTCAATGCAGGATCATCCCCAAGATCAACCAAGACATCATGGATTGCTTCATACATAGTAATGATGTTGCATATAGTTTTATAATGAGATCCCCATCGAGTATCTCCGTGCCTAGGCAAACCCATCTCTTGATGTAATCCAGCCTGCATTCAATTTCACCACAATCAAGTGCTTTCTTCACATTCTCAAGCCTAGCATTTCTAAGCATGTCATGACGCTTACAAGAAACTCCAACAATATTCAACAAGATAGATATTTGATCAAAAAAAGTCTTACAAACAGTATTTCCTTTGGCAACAGCAACAAGAACCAATTGGAGTTGATGAGCAAAACAATGAATATAATAAGCAGAAGGTGATTCTTGCATGATCAATTATTTTCTTTCTAGTTTCTAAGGCACAACAGTGAATAATTTGCTTTTGTATGTCTGGGCTAGTTAAGGTACAGTTACCTGGAGCATTGTCCAAAACATATTTGTTCACTTCTTCACTATTTCCAGCAAGAAATTTCAAAAGTTCAATGAAGTTCCCTCTGTTGCTAGATTCTTCACTTTCATCATGTCCACGAAATGCCAACCCTTGATGCAAAAGAAACTTGATACACCTAAGTGAATAAGTCAACCTTTTTGTATAAAGACGAAGATCCTCATCACTCCACTTCTCAATATTATAATCAATTGTCGCTTTGATTTATAAAGCCAATGTATCTCTCTTCACCGCAATATGTGCCTTAGAACCCATATGCTTGTGCAAGTGCTTTCTCTCCTATATTCCAATTCTTCCGACCATCAATAGTAAATGTGTCGACCCAAGACCTTCTTGAACAAATAGCATATGAAGCAAAACACAAGATCCTTCTTAATACTATACTCAATCCAATCATGATTGTACATCCAACAATAGTTGAATCCCGATCCCTATCTCAAATCTTTCTTTTGGAAAATCATGTGCAAAAGGTTTGAATGGACCTTTAGTAATATATGCTCTTCGAATTGCATCTTGATCATTAACGGGATATTTTAGAATAGGACGTCTTTCACCGGATCATGTGGAAGGCGATTGATGTCATAAACGGTGGTAGTGAAGACTGCGGTTGTGGCGGCGGCAAATGGCGACATAGGATTTACAATTTCTCAACTACTTTCTCATGAGTTTGCTCTTCCACCACAGTTCAACCGGATCGGGAACGATTAGAAGTAATAGCAAATTGTTCGCGCTTCTTCTTTGCTTCATGCTTCAAAAGAGATGCAATGTCCCGCTTCTCTTCATAATCACGAATCGCATAAATATTACAAAGAACACATTGCCAAATAATTAAATAAATTACGCTTGCACGATTGAACTGTCACATATGCGATTATGGATCACTCACATGATACGGAGTGCTGAACAAAAGATCAATCTAGATCGACTGTGATGTTGCGAAAAAATCCTCCGCCTCGCTGCGTGATAGATGATTCTATAATTTTAGCGTTAAGCAAAGCAATTAGCAATTAAAGTACACACGAATTGGCAGAACAAAGAATCTGATAAAAAATTAACCTAGATCACGAGGACGAGGACGACTGCACAACGATGGGCAGGCAACAGCCGACTGCCGCCGGCATGAACGATCACTATTGGCGATTTGGCGCCGGCGTCAGGCAGGGCGAAGACTCGAAGTCGAAGTGTCAGAACCGATGGGCTTCCAGGTTCCTCGATCCGTATTGCCAGGGGCGGATTTAGAACGAAAATGATCGGGGTGTCCCATACATATCACGAGTGTATGACCGCCTCAGTTTCAGCTTGTGACAGCTTAATCTGTAGACGAAAGGACACGATCAGAAACCACTCGCAAATGGGAGATGTTGAGACATTGGGTAATCACTAATAACAGAAAACATCTCAGGAGTATCAGTGTATCACAGTGTTAACAGAATGATTGCAGAGATATTAGATATACAAATGTTTGTTGTGGTGGTTACTAGCAGGAATGCATGATGCAGACTAACCTCTCAATTCTCAAATCAAATCTTCATTCTCGTTCAAACTCCATGCTGTTTCTTTTAGACTTTTAGTCAAAATATCAAATGGGTGATAAAACTAAATGAATCACCAAGTCACCAACTGGAACTGCACGAAGTAGAACTGTAGAACAACCGTATATTTGAGATTTGTGGAGCAGACTAGAGCAACTCTGAATTTATGGTCAACTAGTGCCTAGTGGTTTATGGTGAATTGATGATTACATATTTACATAGCAGTAAAATATCTAAATAGTGGTTAATAGGATGCATCATGCATGCATCCAATGCAGCAGCAAGATTGCATGCTAGAAGAATCAAGATTCAACTTTCAAGAATGTACAAAACTACCTCAACCAGTCAACCAGGCGACGAGGCGAACATCATAATCCAGATGGCAGACCGCAGAAGCCTTCGTTGTGCACGGTGCACCGCCCGAACTCCCGAAGGCCGAAGGGACTCGGACCAGCGGCTAGAAATTTCGTCGCTAGAAATTGGTTCTCGACTTCTCGTCTCGGACTCTCGCCTCTCGGTGGTTTCGAGAATTCAAGTTCGACCTCGATGGCTCGATCGGCACTTCGGCAGGCGGCGGCTGGAATTCTAGAAGACACTCGCGCTCGCGCGACGCACGTCAGACGCGCGCGCTGCGCGCTGCCGCTCGCGCCGGCTGCGCAGGCCACGCGCTTGCCTCTGCAGCTCATTGCCACCGGGCCGCTGATCGCTCATTGGCCGGCGCTGGGCCACGTGATCGCCGCTCGGTGGTCGATGAGTCCTCACTGCGTGCCCGGGTGGGAAGCGCCGGGCGGGCCACGCGCCAACGCGCACGCGCCTCGATCGCCGTCGTTCCGTCCGCCAGTGTCCGCCGGGTGAGCATTTTTTTTCTTTCTTTTTTTTTTAAAAAAAAATACGTATATTTTGCAGGGTATGCCGGTGCATACCCGGCATACCCTGTAGCTCCGCCCCTGAGGACAAGGTTCTGGACGGTAACCTTACTGATCCGATCACAACGATGCACTACCATACACTTCGTGCCACGCTCCGAGACGAGTTCCGGGCTGAGGTCGACCAGATGCGCTGTGACCTTGGGCATGTCCAAAACAACTTGGACGGTCTGGGGTCAGATTTCCAAAAGCTATCCGTAACTGTTGACGACAACCACAAGGTACTGCTCGATGCTATTGCCAATCTCACCGCTTCGATGCAGCTGGGTACACGTGGCGATGCGGGTAGTGTACACCTCCCGTACGAGTCGTGCGACGAGACGGATGCGGAGGCTGCCGCTAGACGACGGCGCGAGGCTGAACTACGCCAACGACAACTCAACGAACAGGTGCGTGTATGCGAGGCGGCACAACAGCGTCGTGTTGTTGCTGGGGTCGCGGTGCGTCCCCATGCACAAGGGCGCGACTGTGTCAATGACGCTGGAGGAGGCGACGCCCATCCAGGCGCCAACGTTGGCACCTATGGAGGCATGCATGACAACGCCTATAGGGGTGCCTACTATGGCGCCCATGTAGGAGGCCGTGGCAACCTCCACACTGATGATGACAGCGACGAGTCGTGTTCGACGACTCTTTGCCGCGCCGTGAACATAATCAATATGCTCGCAATCGTCAGCGCGATGAGGACGCCGATGATCTGGTTGCAAAGCCCAATTTCACGATGTCGTCCTTTGAAGGTACTACAGAGGTAGAGATTTATCTTGCATGGCAGCTGAAAGTTGATAAGTTGTTCCGCATGAACCGCTATTCTGATCAGCGCAAGTTGGATCTTGCCGTTGCTGCTTTGGACGGATATGCTGCTACATGGTGGGAGCGCTGTGTGCAACAGCGTATGGAGCGACACGAGCCACGTGTTGTTACATGGGATGAGCTGAAGCGAAAAATGCGCGCGCGCTTTGTACCTACACATTACAAGCGCTCGTTGCATGAGAAGCTGATTGGGTTGCGACAAGGTTTGAAATCAGTTGATGAGTATTATAAAGAGATGGAGCAGATTATCATACATGCTGATGTACGTGAGAATGAGGAACAAGCGATGGCTCGCTTTCTTGCTGGGATGAATTATGCTATTCGACGGAACGTTAATCATGATCAATACAACAACATGGTCGAGTTGATGCATCAGGCACGTGAGGTTGAGAAACTGGTAATTGAAGATGCTAAGTATCTTTGCGGCAACGTTATTCAATGAGCTCAAGACCTTCAGACAAAGACAGACAGCCAGGCAAGCCCGCTCCATCAGTGGGCAATTCCGCGACGCGCAGTTCCGCACAGAGGAAGACAGATAGTACACCGCCACCGACACGCCGACCATCGGCACCTGCTGCTAGCACGACATCCTCGATGGGTTCTACAGGCCGTTCACGCGATATGACATGCTACAAGTGCAAGGGAGTTGGTCATTTTCAGAAAGATTGCCCAAATAATAAAGTTATGATACTTACTGATGATGGGTATATTTCAGCTAGTGATGAGGCTGATACTACTCCATTTGCTGATTTTGCAGATGATCCCATCGAGGATGAGATATTGGACTGTAGGCCGGGGTCGCCAGATGGAGAGCATATGCTAGTGTGCACACCTCGTGTACTTAGCGTGTCACAAAGTCAGTCTACCGCACAACGGTGCAATTTGTTTCAGTCATGGGCGACAGTTGGCGGTAAAGCGTGTAAAGTCATAATTGATGGAGGAAGTTGTCATAATCTGGCCAGCAAGGAGATGTGTACAAAATTAGGCTTAAAATATTTACCGCATCCTCATCCTTATCATGTGCAGTGGTTGAGCGATGTGAGCGAGGTGAAAGTCAGTCATATGGTGAAGGTGCACTTGAAGATAGGCCAGTATGAGGATACCATTGTTTGCGATGTGGTGCCCATGTCAGTTTGTCACTTGTTGTTGGGGCGCCTATGGCAATTTGATCGCCATGTTTATCATGATAGGCATACAAACTACTACAAGTTTAAGTGGAGTGGAAAAGATGTGATTTTGTATCCACTTACACCAACAGAGATAGTCAATGCTGATAAGAAGAAAGTTGAGGTGAAAATTGCGAGTACACCAAATAGAGAGATTCCACCTTCGGTGAGTGAGAGCCACAAACCAAAATTGAGTGGTAAAAATAAAAGTGAGGGAGAGAAAGGTTTAGTAATGTTAGCCACCAAATCAGAGATGAGAGTTTTTTGTGAGAATCCCAATTTGGTGCACTTTGTACTTCTGTACAAGGATGCATTGCTTTTACTAACGACTTGACGTCTCTTCCTAGTGGTATCTCTCATGTTTTGCAGGAATTCAGCGACGTCTTTCCGGAGGAGGTGCCTGTTGGTTTGCCACCAATCCGCGGGATAGAGTATCAAATTGATTTGATTCCGGGAGCGACGTTACCAAACCGACCGCCGTACCGCACCAACCCCGAGGAAACAAAGGAAATTCAGAAACAAGTACAAGAGCTTCTCGACAAAGGGTATGTACGCGAAAGCTTAAGTCCTTGTGTTGTTCCTGTTATTTTAGTTCCTAAGAAAGATAGTACTTGGCGCATGTGCATGGATTGTAGAGCGATTAATAATATCACTATTCGATATCGTCATCCTATCCCTCGCTTAGATGATATGTTAGACGAATTGAGTGGTGCTGTTATTTTCTCTAAAATTGATTTGCGTAGTGGGTATCATCAAATTAGGATGAAAGAAGGGGATGAGTGAAAAACTGCTTTTAAAACGAAATTTGGTTTGTATGAGTGGTTAGTCATGCCATTTGGATTAACTAATGCACCTAGTACATTCATGAGATTGATGAATCATGTTTTGAGGCATTTCATTGAGAAATTTGTGGTCGTATATTTTGATGATATCATGATTTACAGCCATAATGAATCTGATCATATTGACCACATTAGACAAGTGCTACAGGTTTTACGCGATGCCAGCTTGTTTGGAAACTTAGCGAAATGCACTTTTTGCAAAGATTGCGTCATATTTTTGGGCTATGTGGTTTCAGCACAAGGAGTAGAGGTCGATGAGTCTAAAATTGAAGCAATTAAACATTGGCCTACACGTGTGAATGTTAGCCAAATTCGAAGTTTTCATGGTCTCGCTGGATTTTATAGGCGCTTTGTGAAAGATTTTAGCGCTATCGCTGCCCCATTGAATGAATTAACAAAAAAAGGCGTTGAATTTACATGTGGGCCGGTGCAACAAGAGGCTTTTGATTTGTTAAAACAACGATTGACTGAAGCACCGTTGCTTGTTTTACCTAATTTCACTAAGAATTTTGAGATTGAATGTGATGCTAGTGGAATTGGTATTGGCGGTGTTTTGATGCAAGAAGGTAGACTGGTTGCATATTTTAGCGAGAAATTGAAGGGCGCTCAATTGAATTATCCGGTCTATGATAAGGAGCTTTATGCGTTAGTGCGTGTTTTAGAGGTTTGGCAGCATTATTTATGGCCTAAGGAGTTTATTATACATTCAGATCATGAGGCTTTAAAATATTTACACGGTCAATCTAAACTGAACCGACGTCATGCTAAGTGGGTAGAATTTATTGAATCGTTTCCTTACATTGTGAAATATAAGAAGGGTAAGGAAAACGTGGTTGCTGATGCTCTTTCCAGGAAAAATGTGCTTTTAAATCGCTTAGATGTGCAAGTTCCTGGTTTAGAGAGTTTGTGTGATTTATATGCTAATGACCATGATTTCGCTTCACCTTATGCGCATTGCAAAGATGGGAAAGGCTGGGACAAATTTCACATTCATGATGGGTTTTTATTTCGCGCTAACAAACTATGCGTTCCAGAATCGTCCGTGTGTTTGCTATTATTGCAGGAATCTCATGCAGGTGGTTTGATGGGACATTTTGGACGAGAGAAGACATTGTCTATGCTGAGCGATCACTTTTATTGGCCTAAGATGAGGCGTGATGTGGACATGTATGTACAACGGTGTATAACTTGTCACAAGGCGAAATCGAAATTGCATCCACATGGTTTGTATACTCCTCTTCTAGTTCCTAATGCACCATGGGAAGATATTAGTATGGACTTTGTTTTAGGACTGCCTAGAACTAAGCGGGGGAGAGATTTTGTTTTTGTCGTTGTGGATCGATTTTCGAAGATGGCACATTTTATTCCGTGCCACAAGAGCGACGACGCGTCGCATGTTGCTGACTTATTTTTCAGGGAGATAGTGCGGTTGCATGGCGTGCCCAGGATCATTGTCTCAGATCGCGACGTCAAATTCATGAGCTATTTTTGGAAGACACTTTGGGGGAAGCTAGGGACAAGGTTGTTATTCAGCACAACTTGTCATCCCCAAACTGATGGTCAAACAGAGGTGGTGAACCGTACACTTTCGATGTTGCTGAGGACCATGATCAAGAAAAATATCAAGGAGTGGGAGGACTGTTTGCCGCACGTGGAGTTCGCCTACAACAGAGCCATCCACTCTACTACACAGATGTGCCCGTTTGAGGTGGTGTATGGTTTCAAGCCCATTACACCACTTGATTTGTTGCCGCTTCCAAGTCAACAACGAACAAATATGGAGGCGTCAAAGCGAGCTGACTATGCGAAGACATCACACCTCAAGGTGAAAGAAGAAACTGAGCGCAAAGCGAAGTACTACACTGACAAGGCGAACAAGAAAAGAAAGAAGATGATTTTTCAGCCGGGCGATTTAGTTTGGTTACACTATCGCAAGGATCGTTTTCCAGATCGACGTAAATCGAAGTTGCTGCCACGAGGAGATGGACCTTTCAAAGTGCTTGAGCGAATTAATGATAATGCATACAAAATCGAGCTTCCGAGACATAACTATGGTGTGAGGTCGACATTCAACGTTGCTGATTTATCGCCGTTCTTCGGTGCTGATGATCTAGCGTCGAGGACGACGCCTTTTCAAGAGGGGGAGTATGATGAGGGCATCCTTACGACACCTTCTCCTCCACCTAATGCTCAAGATATACGCATCGAGTTACCGACTGGGCCAATTACAAGAGCACGTGCCAAGAAACTACAATCTCAGGTGAACTTGCTCCTTAATGAATATGTCATTGATTTTAATGAGAATTTTATACTACCTAAAAACAGTGTTTTACTTGTACTCAGGTTTGAAGATTCAGCGATGGACGGAGATCAAGGATATGTGGCCGTCATCCAAGGAAAACCGTCAAATGAGGAGGCCAAGACGCTGATCTATGACCCATTCGGCCAAGGATGAGAGGGCCAATGTCCATACGACCAAGCGAGAGATCAAGGCTCAAGCGGTCATGCACAAAGCCCATGTGGAGGAACCAGGAAGGAAGCCCAATTCTTTGGCGTGAACAGTAATCTGGCCCATGAATAGTAAACACGCTACAGTACCTGACCCGTGAACAGTAATTATGCTACAGTGCCATGCGTGAACAGTACCCTACGCATGAATAGTCTCGTATGGGAAATTAGTACTGAATAGTTCTTAGTCCAAGACTATATATTGAGGGGTAGACCCCCATTGTAAGGCAGACCAGTTTATGCATAAGAATTGAAACATAGCTATTGCTTGTTCTTTCTAAACCAGAGTTCATGCGAGGACTTCTGAGAGAGAATTAGGCGATCCATTGTTCATTCTGTATTTTAAGGTCAAGTTTGCTTTTCCGCTGGGAATTGAGGGCTTGGCGATCTCCGCTTGTGGTCTCGCGGTGATCATCCTAGTGCGTGTTGGCGAATATCCATAGAGATGCAAGTCCGTGCACTGGCGCGTGGTGTACAGCTGAGCGGTGTTCGTCGTCAAGCGCTATTTATCTACGGTTCTACTCAAGAAGATCGGGCCACCCCGTATCACTCACCGTCCATCGTTGTCTCACACACCCGTCCTAACCTCGCTAGCCTGGAGAGGAAGGGAGAGGGAGCCTCAAGGACATGGGGATTAGGATGAAAAAGAAGTCCAAGAGGAGACTGTGTGTGTTGAATTAGTGGATTGGGGAATACAGGTGAGGAATGTGCAGATGGGAGGAGGCTCCCGGCACCAGCAACGATAACTCTTCTGTAGAAGTTAGCAAATTTGAGATAAGAGGCAAGTTGGGAGAAGAAAGGAGGAAGCAGCTAGAAACGGAGGAAGGCACATAGCAGAGTGGTGTGGTAACGTGAGTGAACAGAGCGTCTAGTTTTTTAAGTCCTCTCTGACGTACGCGTATTAGCATTCTCCAAATTCCAACTCAACCACGACAACATCTCCAACCACCAAACGAACCCCCACGCGATTAGGGCCCACAACTCAGAGACACAAGGCGTCAACCCATAATCTTCCAAAACCTTCGCTACATGGCCTGTTTGGTTTGTTACCCCACGTAGCCAAACCAAATTTTTGGCAAAGCCAAAATAGGGCATGATCAAAACTTCGATAAAGTAGAGATGTTTGGATTGCAACCAAATAGACAAAAAGATTGCCAAAATTTTCCTAGTTGTGAGTATGGCACGTGGGCCCCACAAGGCATCTATTTTGTTTTACACCAAAATATAGTTGGTATGGTCTTATTTTGTTGATTAAATCACAGGGAATACAACGGTTCAAATATATCACAAATCGAATACATGATTTAAAAAATATGGTCATTTGAAGCTTGTTAATAAAAAACTAAAGTATTTAATGTAACCAACCACCACTCACCACATCAGCAAGCCAAGCTGAAGTTGTGCTACCAAATTTTGGAGGGCCATTCTACCACCCTCAAATTGCTTGGAAAACGGCTTGGCACAGGTGGGCTTTACCAAAATTTTTACGACAATGACAAAATTTGAAACCAAACTAAACACTGGCCAAATCTTATGGAGATTACCAAAACTAGGCCATAATATACCAGCCTTCAAAACTAGTCATGGCCAAACGAGCGACACGACCCGGCACAGCACGCGCCTGTGTCAGCATGACCCGTTTAGGTGGCCCGATAAGGTCCGCCTGGTAATCATGTCATGCCGTGTTGGCCCACGGGCTGGGAAGCCAGCCTAGGCACAACACGCCGACTATTCGTGCCGTGTCATACTGGATCAGACACGGTTGGCCCGTGGGCCGAGTTTAGGCCCCAAAAAAAATCAAAAAATATATAAAAATATGTAGAATTCATAAATACATATGTAAATTGTAAAAAAACGAGACACGCGTATTGAAAATGTAATAAAGAGCTTTATTAATATTTAAATGGATGCCTCATTAAAACCATTGCCATGTAAAAACTCAACATGAGAAAACCTTAGAAAAAAGTGTACAACATATAGCTCTATATATATCTATGTTCTAAGTGTCACTGTCTAGGTACATATTTTTGAACATCTCCAACAACTCTGGATTTTCTACAGAGTGTTGTGTTCGTGAATCAGCTTGTTTTCAGTCCTTCACAGTTAGAAATATCTTCACCATCTCACTCGTGAGACGTGTTCTTCTCTCCTCCAATATTCTTCCAGAAAGACTAAAAGCATACTTGGAGGAAACCGTCGAGATAGGAATAGTTAACACATCACGTGCAAGTATAGATAACACAATATATGTTAACTTATGGGTATGCCACCATTGCAAAATTTCAAAACCTTCAGCGTTGAAATCCACTGTATCGTTGTCTAGATAGGCAAATAGTTCCCCACTCCTTGGGTGAGAGATTGGTCTTGGTTGAGAAGGTGCTACTGTAGAAGATCTGAACCTAGAGGAAGAACATGTACCCCATATCTTGCCCCATAAATTTGTTTTATTACCTGAGGTGGGTGCTAGTGGAGGTAATTGCAAGCGAACTCCTTGAAACTTATATTCATACATTTGAAAAACCTCATGTAATCGAGAACGAACATCTGCAAAATAAGTAGAATAGTCTAGCCATGTAGCATCACTGAGAAGATCAAGAACATTAGTAAATATTTGAATTTTAGATGTATGAACTAAAATAAATGCAAATGCATATAGAAAAGTGATTTTTCTCCAATATTTAAGGTATTTACTTTTTATAGCAATAATAGCCTCTCATAAAACTATGTCATTTTCGTATATTTTTAGTTGACTAACAATATGTAAAATACTATGAATAATAATAGGATGTGTTGGATAATAGACAGCGGACAAAGTAACAGTGGCCTCATAAAAAATCTAAAAACTGAAGTATCTTCTCAGCAACCAACCAATGTTGCTCAGTTAATAGTACAGTATCGTCAGTGCTTTGATACGTTTGAATAAAAATAAAAGAATGCTCTTATATGGTAAAAGACTCTTAAGCATCAAGTAAGTAGAGTTTCGTCTTACCGGTATATCCAAAATCAAGCTTTCTTAAACGTACACCCATTGCCCTGTAAAAGTTCTTATATATTGCTATTCGTTGGTTAGAATATTCAAATAAGATATCGCATCGCGGAAAGCTTTAATATACAGATCCAACCACTTCAAACCGCATTTTACTATCAGGTTAATAATATGACAAGCGCACCGCTGATGTAGTAAGAAGGAATCGACGTATGTACTTAACATTGGAGTAAGAATATCTATTGCCGTAGAGTTTGAAACAGTATTGTCTAAAGTAATTGAGAATATTTTGTTTGTAAGACCGAGGTCTTCCATGACTTTGATAATATAGTCCACAATATTCTCACCCGTGTGTACTAAATCAATTAATTTGAAACATATAATTCTAACTTAATGAGAAACTACACTAAGATAATCCTCCTTAGCCCAACCACTCCATATGTCCGAGGTCAGAGCTACCGAAAAAGTGCACATACTAAATAGTTTATTTAATTTATCATGATGTTCGTTGTAATATTTAACTAGATCTTTAGTTGTTGTCTGTCTAGAAATAGTAGAAAAATTAGGATTATTCATAGTCCTAATGTATGTTTTGAAAGCTGTAGACTCTCCAAAGTCTAAAGGTAAATCCTCATAAACAATTAAATGCCAAAGAGATTGACGAGCTACCTCAGAATTGTAGTCCTAGCTATGTATCGTACCATCGGGGTTGTACTACAGCTGCATCTGCCTCATCGCCAGTCCTTGCTTAGCCTTACATCTTGTAGCATCTCTAAGCAAGTGCTTATTCCACCTGAAGACTTTGCAGACAATTCATGACGACAAATTTTGTAAACAACATATATTACCACATTTCCTTGCACGTCTTCCTTGGTTACCTGTCGAAATTCCCCCAGACTCCCGATGTACACGACCTCGACCTCTTTGCTCTGCTGGTCGCTGACGAAGATGTTGTCGTAGAGCCTGATGATGGAACTCCTCCTCGGCCTTCCGGTAACAACTCCGGTTGGTTTGAGACAGCAACATTCTCCATGGACACAATATCTTCGTGTAAAAGTCCGTACTCATGAAGAGTAAAGCTATCGTAACTTTTCATAACATAAACGGCAAAATCGAAACTTACATTATTGTTTGTTTTATCTTAGCATAACAAATAATAAAAATAAAAATATACAAAAAAAGTATTGTACCTCTGTTGCTGATTTGCTACCAAAATTGGAGTTTTCAAAATTTGGCACATTTTTTTGAATTTTGCCAAGTTATCTCACAAGAAATCTAAATTTGCACAACAAAATTCGAAAAAGAGATTGAGGAATGGATTGGTGTTGAATGGAGGATATGGTGACTATTTATAGGAAAAAATAGTTTTTTTTAAATTTATTTGCTATTTTAAAAGCCTCCAATGGCCCCAAAAAATGATTGAATTTTTGAAAAATCAAAACTTTAATGGGCTAATCGTGCCAGATGGGTCATGTCGTGTCATGCCGACACGGCCCAACAACCATTTTCCTCCCGTGCCATGCCGTGCACGGCCCACCGTGCCGACACGCGCCCAACAGCCATAAACGTGTCAGCATAGTCGCCATGCCGACCCGCCTCCCTTTTACCCCCTCGCGCGGCCACGCTCGACACCGCTTCCTCCGCGCCGGCCTCGTGCCCTCGCCTCATCCCGCGCCCTGCCACCTCCCGCCTCCTCCTCCTCAGCGCCGGCCTTGCCCCGTCGACGTCGTGCCTTGTGCCTACAGCGCCCACGCCGTCCTCCTCCTCCTCGGCACCTGCCTCGCATCGCCGTCACCACGTCTGACCTAGCCTCCTCCGTCCTACCGGCTTCACCCCACCGCCACCGCGCCCGCCCCAGCCTCCTCCTCCGGTCCTCCCTCTCCTCCTCGATGTTGCTCCCCTGTCGAGCCGTGCCTCGCCTAGCACGACATTGTGCGTGTGATGTCGTGCTGGCCCAGCAGGCCAGAGTGCGGACCCAAGCACTACACATGCGCTCGTGTTGTGTCATCTACAACGCGGGCTATGTTTTGCCTAGACCAAACTAATAATGTCATGCTTTGGGTCGGTCCGGCCGTTTAGCCATCTGAAACACCGAAATATTGCACACAAAAAAACAACAAAAAAAATTCAAAAAACTTCTCTCTCTCTCGCCTCTCTCTCTCTCGAGATCGACTCCCATGGCCTCGGCGAACGGTGGCGACCGCGCAGCGGCTGGCATCCTGCGGTTGCTCCTGGGGATGGCGATGGGGCCCTCGGCGCCAATGCCGCAAGGCGGGCTGGTGATTATGCAGCACATCATCATGAACGGCGACGGCGACCTGTTCTCCGGCGGGGTCGTCGGCGGCGTTCCGCTGGCGTCGAAGGCCGCGATCGCCGCGCTGAAGGAGGTAAAGTCCAGCGAAGGAGGGGGCTCTGTGGGCGACTGCGCGATATGCCTGGACGGGTTCGAGGTCAGGAAGGAGATGCCGTGCGGGCACAGCTTCCATGGGGAGTGCCTGGAGCGGTGGCTGGGCATGCACGGTGGCTGCCCCGTCTTCCGCCGCGTGCTGCCTCTCGTTGTTTCTTCTTGTTTTTGTACATATACTACTAGTTATGAGAGAAGGAAAATTCGGGGGTAGCTGAATCTTTTGGGATGTGGAATATGATGTACAAGCTTCCTCGTGTCAACGTAATGCGTTTTCAGGGAGAAAAAACGGTTTTAAGTTGCGCAATTCCTTCGAATTGGGCCGTGATCTTTTATCAAATCTGTTGTACGGTGTTTCTAGCTGGAACGTGCAGCAAATTTTCAGTTGCTTCAGGATAAACAATGCCTGCATCTTAGTTTGATTGGGGCTTCTCTAACTGCTTGCTTGTGCTATAGGAAGAAGGCTGCAAATTTGTGATCTGCGCTGCTGCGCACGAAGTGTTCTAGTGTCATCTATCTGAAGACACAGGCACGAAGCTACAAGAGCAATCTGCTGTATCAAAATTGAAGGCCCCTCTCTGCATTGAGCTGAACAAACTGATGGACAGCGACAAACTGACAGGTAATTTTAACACGAGAGCGGAAGGTCAGTAAATCTTGTCTATACTTCTCGGGGGTTTATGTTTATGTCTGCAGAGAAAATTTTGAGCTATTTTGGTTGCACAAAGTAACAAAACATTTAGCAGCCACTATTAAGGCACTTTTCTTAACAGATTTAAGTCATATGACATAGTACACTGATACTGTATACTAGTAACCAGGGTATTATGCCCTTCATGGATCAACGAGCTAGCATGTTAACTTCAGAAAGAAGAGAACCCTTGTATCCTCTGGTTATGTAAGAACTCAGACAGCACAGGTATACAAATTTACACTTGAATGTTACTAGTTTGCTAGGTGCTAACTGAGCAACGAGCTAATGATCTCTGTGTTATGAATATTGTGTATGTATTCATGAGGTTCAATGGACAATATATATATAGAATACAAGGGGATATTACAAGAGAATATGTCATACATATATAAGGAAATACAAAAGGTATATAAGAAAATACAAAGAAACTCATATTCTAACACTGTACATATCACGGTTCAGCGAGCTGGTGGTTTGACTCGGCATCATGTCCCCGGTGCCTTGGGAGTGTGATGATCGTTTGGGCCTGAACCAGGGTAGTCGGTCGTCTGCAGAGCCATCCTTCCAAACATCTCCTCTACGATTGAATCGCTTCTCCTCCCATCATCCTACAACATTTTGTGCACAAGCAATAATATTAGTCCTGAAGGAACTATAAGAAGGGAATTTGGAACATGCTTGCCTGAACTCAAACAGGCACAGCTATATGAACGTATGATCTGGTTCTCGACTCCTGGGCGTGCTATTTGTCACTGTTTGACCTAACTGCTATGTTCTGAAATATTCAGTTGAATGAAACAAAGTATGGAACCTTTTATTCGTCTTTTACTCAAATATTATAGCACAAAACCTCATGACCAGGAATCAGACTATCATAGAACTTAAAATGAACAGTTGCACTTGCGCATGGCTTTGTTTTGACTTCTAATTCTGAAACGAGAGCCTTAATTGTCGAGCTTAGCCGACATCAGGACGCGGCTGTTCAATTCAGACTGTAAACAGCAGAAGCAGGCAAGCAGCTAAATCTTAAAACAGTTAACTGTAACGCATGCTGAGGTAGTAAAGTACCGCTGCTGAATCACCAACACCCTGAAGCGCCGGAGCCTCCAGCATCGTCATCCTGTAGCTCCCTGCATCCACATCGACAATTTAGAATTTCAGATCCTCAATGAACTTCTTGTTGGGAAAGAACATGGATAAAGGATGACGAAATCTAGAGGTGAATGATTTACTTGTGAAACGAGCTGCGTGAGAGGAGGCGACGATGAGGAGGAGAGCGAGCAGGATCACCAGCAAACGGCCGGCCACCGATCTCTCCATGCCGTCCGACTCCAAGCAGCAGCAGCAGTATCTCTCTCTCTCCGAGTCTTAGCTCAATATACGCCGAGATTAAATAGCTGCGACTGCAAGGTCGTGAGCTGTCCGCCTTCTTGCTTCTTCGACAGTAGGCACCTAATCATGGTGCACTGAAAAACACACTGAAGTCTTTCCTAACGCCCACCTTAATGCAATTGGCTACCTACCTAACTTTATCTTACAAAAGATAAGGGGCAAGAAGTCCCAGCTCCTAGCTAGTGTAGCAGTAGATGATGATATTGCTGCACGCCCAAAAGGTTAGCTTCCCAAGATCTCCATACATGCTGACGTGTTCGGCACAATTCTTGTGTCACGCTCAAATCCTTGCTTATGACCGAATGTCAGATAAGGAGCAATGAAATGAAATTGTACAAGTAGTATATTAGTAGTGCTTTTGGAGGGAGAAAATCTGAAGTGGATTTATTGATGCTTCCCCTGCTTTTTTTTTTATATTGGAGTGGCCGACATGGGATGCTTACTTCTGTCTGAGTACCAGACTTTGAGGGGTTGTTTGGCAGATTTCCAAAATAAGGCAAACTAATTTTTTGACATAGCTAAAATCTAGCCAAAGTCAAATATTAGCAAAAAAGAGTGTTGTTTGGATCGTGGTCAAGTTAAATTTTGGTGTTACAAAAATTTTGGTGAGCGATTTCCTCGTCCTCGAATTGTCTGTGTGTGACATTGGATTTCATTAGCGTTACCAAATTTTCGTAGATATTACCAAATTTTGATAGCAAACCAAATAACAACTAATTTTCGTTGTCATTACCAATATTTGGTTTGATTTGTAAGAGTAGCAAACCAAAAGGCCACTCAGTTTCTCGACAAAATAGATGAGTTGTCCTCTACAGTGCTACAGAGGAGTACTCTAGCAAATCATTGTGAGTCTGTTGCTATAGTACTCTGCAGTAGCATTACAGAAGCGGTGCTGATTTTGCTATACACAGGAAATATTGTAGCGATTTTACTGTTTATTACGGTAGGACGATACTATACGCTATTGATCTAGACCGTTCGCTGACGATTGGACTGCCCGGATGAGCCCTAATGCTTATGTACTTTGCACCTCTGTTGTAGCTACATGACAGAGGATCCGCGTCCGTGTTGAATAGGTTAAGAGTGTTGAAGAAATTTGGGTCAGTACCACTCGTTGAGTGCTATTACTACTACCTGTTGTCTGAGCTAATTGTCTTTGTCTTTGTGCGTGACATGACTAAACAGAATTCGATCGAGATGATAGCTGAAAACAGGCTGGTGACCACTAGGACGGGCCAACTATACTAACAAGGTCAGCTGTGTTCATCATCTGATTTCAAAAGTAGTCAAGTTGATGCAAGCTACAAATTACTTTTAAGATCTTAATGAGCCATGTTGAAATTTTTCTGGAGTCTGCACAGACACCTTTCTGTGTGCAATTTCTGCGAGAATAAAATTTCATTTTCCAGACGTCAGGCAGGGCCTTTTGTACAGTTCACACTGAGATAATCTATGATGGATCATCTGAACCTTAAATCAGTTTCAAACGATTCAGGCCCTGTTTAGGGGAGGTGTAGCTTTTTTTGAAAAGTTGTTTTTGGCTTTCTATGGCTGTAGCTTTTCCGAGAGTCCGTCTGGTAGCATGGCTTTTTGCTGGGTTGTTTGGCTGCTGCAGCTGTGGATGAATGACGAAATATCTGAAATACTCTTGATGATTCTGAAGACATGTTTGTACGCTGATTTAGCGTAAATATGATTTTTTTTTGCGGAAATATTGATTAAACTACTTAATTTTACTAGGTTATGAACAATTGAGCAACAATTTGCAACGTAAAATATCACATTTATGATGTAAAGTACAAATTTTCTTTATACAAAGCAATACTAGCTACAAAAAAGTGCAACATCCACTATCATATTCAAAAATCGAACACTGCCAACAAAATGTCGCGTAGCAAAACACATTTCTAAAGAACCGGCAATGAAATCACGAAGAGCATCTATATCCCCATCATTCACTGACAAGTCGTTTTCACGAGCTGTGCTGGTGATGCACATTGAGCAGTTCGTGGCATGTAATCCTCGTGGCACCTCCAAAAAGAGATCATCTGTGAGCGGTGTAGAAGAATCAAAATTTTCACAAAAAAGCGATAAGTACCGGATAGTGTTCTGAACTTCTGACTTCTGGGAGATTTCACGCAGATACGACCATGATGAGAACAAACGGGACATTGGGGTTTTGGGATGTAGACCATGGTTGAATCATGGATTCTTGTAGCTTCTCCAATTCAGCAAAGCAAGCCGTCCGGCAACCGAGGGCTAAGATGCGTGATCCTACATGGCTACATTTGCTTCCATCAACTACTGCTAAAAAAATAGGTGCATTTATGCCATTGAGATTTTCAAGGTGGATTGATGGCCTAAGAAACACAGGATAACATCCACCAGTTGTGGATTACTCTTATCACATAGGAGTAGAAGCAGAGATGGTCAGATGGCCGGTCTGAAATATGGGACTGTTGGTCTAGTCCAGATACGGCACAGCCCACACTGTAGCAGGATCGGACCAGCATGACCCGACGAACCGTGTCGTGCTTGGGTCGGCAACCCGGCCAAGCGGCCCGGCACGACACGGGGCTTGGCACGACCCAGCAGCACGGCACGGCCTGACAGCACCAAGGAGGAGGCCGGCCGGCGGGTGCGGCCGGCGCGGAGGCGGCGGGGTGAGGCTGGCGCTGAGGAGGAGGACGCCCAGGCACGACCAAGCGACGACGCGAGGAGGAGGAGACGAGTCGGCTCAACCGAGGAAGAGGAGGCGTCCAAGCTCAATTGGCAGTCGGCCTGGCCTAGCTAAAAGCATCTAGGCCCATAAAAATGATTTTGATAATTAATATCAACAATGTATTATAGAACTAACATGTGTGTTAAGATATTTAAAGGTTTAGTTCTGGAGTTTGAATAAAGACATGGAAATGAAAATGCAAAGATGATAAAAGATTGGCATAGCTTAAGGCAAAGGTATTATATGACCTAAGGATCCTTTTGTAGTTTTTATCGGTCTCGGTATTTGGAGAAAAGATCGGATTTGTAGGCCAGCTGCCATACTATAAAGAAAGATCATGGCTAGTAGTTTGAAAGTTTACTTTGTGCTATTTTAATCAACCATATGACATGCATCACATTCTGTTTTGCTTCTGGAAAAATGTTCAAAAAATCGGTATGACCGCATGTGATGAGTGATACTACCAACGACCGGATTCTAGTTGGCAGTATGTATTTTTCAGAGAGCATATTTTTGGGAGTTTGTTCTTGAATTCTGAAAACGGTATGACCACATTTCTTGAGCGGTACTACCGCAGTGCGATAATACAGAAGTTTAGTTGGTGGTACATTATTTTAAGAGATGGTGTTTTTCATGTTTGTTTTGCCTCTGAAAATTGGTAGTTCTGTTCTAGCCGAGCGATACTACCAGAGAGTGGTAGTACCGGTTTTATATGGCGGTATGTTATTTACAAAGAAATCGGTAGTACCGATTAAGCCTAGCGGTCCTATCGTGTAGCGGTAGTACCGAATTTTAGTTGGCAGTAGTACCGCAACTCCTTTATAACAGCTAGTTCATCGCATTAAATGCAACAGTTTTGACCATTGATCGTGAAGAGCGATAGTATCGGATTTGTTCAGCGATACTACCGCAAATGTTGATTTTTCCAGGGATTTGTTCCAAACGACTAGTTTTGTTGGTTGTGGTTATAAATATATCCCACCTGCTTCTAGCTCAGAACCTTTGAGCATATTGAACCTCGTTGAATGCATTTGAGCTCTAGCACACTCTCTTCTACCCATTTGCTTTGAATTCTCATTTTGAGGTAGTTGAGGGTATTCAAGTGCATTGCATTATTGATTGATCTTTGTGACACTTGTTTTCTTGAAGCGAAAGCTTTGGTTTATTACTCTTGATGTTTACTGGCATCTAGACGGCTTACAGAACAGTTTGCACGGTGATCACTTCAAAAAAGTTTGTGAAGTGGTGTTGTGCTCACCATCTTCGGAGAGGAGGAAGAGCAACTCTAGTGATTGAGAGAAGTACTCGTGTGGAGCTGACTTGATTCGTTCAAGTTTTCTCAACGTGGACTAGTGAAGACTAGCAAGTTTTCGATACCACAGGAAAAACATTAAGTGTCTACATTATGGTTTTTCTTCTTTTGTCTATACGTTTCTGCATTTATGATTCTAGCTATTACTTGTAGAATTCTTGCTAGAATTGTTTAGCATAATCTTAAAGTTGTCTTAGCAAATATTGATCATAACTTGTAAACTTGTGCTAGTATTTCTTCGTTAAGATCATAATTGTTATAATTGTTAATTAAAGCGCAAGATTTTTTATAACATCCTATTCACCCCCTCTAGTTGGTCATCCTTGATCCTACACCATCACAGCACGCCAGGACCCAACTAGTGCTGTTGGGCCCGATTAGTGCCATTAGGCATGACAGGCACAACACAACACGGGCCATCTGGCCCGATTAGGCACGATAAAGGGTCCTAATTTTGAATATTTTGATCATTTTTTTAGTCATTGGGGGGTTTAAAAATTGCAAAAAAAAAAAAATCAAAAATCCTATTTTTTTCTCTATAAATTGCCACCATACCCACCCTCATTCAGCACCCATCCATTCCTCAATGTCTTCTATGAATTATGTTGTGTAAAATTAGATTCCTTGTGTGATAATTTGATAAATTTTGAAAAATTTATGCCAAATTTTTGGAAATTCGAAATCCACTAGCAAATTTGGAAAAGAGGCACAATATTATTTTTGCTATTATTTTTTATACCAAGATGAAATTATTAATAGTGCAAGTTTCGAATTGCAGTTTTCATGATGGAAAACTACGATCATTTTGCTATTGGTGATTACAGGATTTCACCAGAGGACCTTGCGTCCTTCGAGAATCCCGATGCATCCAGCCAACCGCAAGATCAAGCGGGAGGAAGCCAACCGCAAGAGCAACCAAGTGCAATGTCATCATTAGGTTCTATGGCAGTATCTACGCGTAACCATTGGCATGAAGAGATCCAGGTCGACTACATTGGGAGTCTGGGAAGATTTTGATAGGATAATCAAGGAAGAAGCACAAGGAGCTCCGTATATTAAAGCTTTCTGTAATGCAATATATTTCTTAAATCATTCTAACCAACAAATTGCAGCATATAAGAACTTCTGCATGGCAATAGGCATACGTCCAAGAAAATTTTGTTTGGACATGCCGGTAAGATGGAACCCTACTTTTTGATGCCTAAGAGCCTTATACCATATAAGAGCATATTTTCTATTTTTATTCAAATGCACTTTCAAAGCCCTAATGGTAGTGTACTATTGACTGAGCAACATTTGTATTTTGCTGAGATGATACTTCAGTTTTTGGAACTTTTTTTGACGACATTGTTGCTTTATCCGCAGTGTATTACCCAACATCTTCTATTATTGTGCATAATATTCTACTGATTGCTAGTTACTTGGAGGTAAACAAAAATGAAATAGTCTTACGAAAGACTATTGTTGCTATGAAATCAAAATACTTGAAATATTGTAGATAAATTCTATTCATATATGTATTTGCATTTATTTTAGATTCTAGAGCCAATATTCAAGGATTCTCTAATGTTTTTCAACTTCTTAGTGATGCTACAGGTCAAGACTACTCTAACTATTTTGCAGATGTTTGTGCAAAAATTTGTGCTTTTCCAAAGGTACAAACATAATTTTCAGGGAGTTCACTTGCAACGACCTCCTATAGCACCCACCACAGTCAACAAGACAAATGTACGGTGCAAGATCTAGGGCGGAGGTTCCTCCTCCAGATCCAGACATTCATACTCTATACCTCCACCTCAAGTAAGATCAATCTTTCATCCAAGGAGTGGGGAACTATCTACCTATCTAGACAGCGATACGGTAGATTTCAACGCGAATGACTTCAAAAATTTGCATTGGTGATATAACCATAAGATAACATATCATATGTTATCTATATTAGCACGTGATGTGTTAACAGTTCTTGTCTCTACTATTTCATCCAAGTATGCTTTTAGTATTCTGAAAGAATATTGGAGGAGAGAATAATACGTCTCACGAGTGAGATGGTGGAGATACTTCTAACTATAAAGGACTAGGAACAAACTGATGCACAAACACAACACTCTGTAGAAATTACAGAGTTGGTGGATGTGTTTGAAAATTTGTACCTAGACAACAACACTTAGAACATGGATGTATGCAGAGCTATATATTGTACTCATTTTCCTTTGCCAAAGTTTTCTCAAATCGAGTTTTTACTTGGTAAAGGTTTTAACAAGACAACCATATAAACAATAATAAAACTTTTTATTACATTTTGAATATTTTTTGTCTCTTTTTATGGGTATAGAACACATTTTTTTTACTATTTAAATCCTTATTTTTGAATTCTTCATATTTTTTTGGATTTTCCGAGTTTTTTTTAATTCAAACCGAAATAGGCTTGTCGGCTTAAACATGTTTGGGTCGACCTGGTACGGTCCGAAAGACTAGCGTGTCTGAGTCGACACCCCGACCCACAGATCAGCACGGCATGAATAGTACTATTCCTAATCGTGCCCGGGCCGGTCCGGCCACCACTAAGTAGAAGCGGGCCCGGGCTGCGCCGGGCGGTCCGGCCACCACTAAGTAGAAGCACAGAGCTGGCTTTGTGAGCATGCCCTCGGCTGCTACAGGCACAATGGTAGAGAAGAAGCTGCACCCAGTACTGCCTTGAAAAGGCCACGAAGCAGCACAGCACTACACAGGCCGAGAAGGTGGGCCGGATGGGTTGGCCTGCCGTATTTGCACGCAGGTTCCGTAGCTTTTGTTCGACCACGAGCCCACCCCCCATGAGGATGAGGTCTCTAAGGACCACGGCCTATAAAAGTGCAGGCCTCACATACAAACTTGCTGTGCCGCAGCCCGCCCCCTCTAATAAAAAAGCATAAAGTTCGGATCGTGGGATCCTGGTATCATCTTACCTCGATAATCGTTATTCTGAACATTGACCACTATTTTGCAGCTCTAAGATCATACACATGCTGTCAGGCTTAAGATCCGAATAGTGAGATAGGATCGATTAGAATCATAAATAGTAAGTACTACGATTGGGAACTCGATCCCAACGACCTTGCTTGCCTGCACCTTCCCTTGTGAGCATCGCATGCGATGGCTGATGGTGATGGATGGATGTTTCCGATGCTCCTGCGCTAGCTGCCTGGTAGGTAGCCTGCGTGCCGCCTCTGCCAGCGACTGATACACTCGATGAAGCTTCACTCCAATTCAATAGCGAAGTCTCTCGCGCAAAGTCGCCGGCCGCCGCCTGATTCTTCCAAGAGGACCAACGATAGAAAAAGCGACCGGGAGCGAGACGACGACAGGATCGATGGAGGCCGGAGTCGAAGCTAGAAACGGGGTGCATGCATGCGTAAGTCGACGGTAAGCTGGTCAACCAAGACGGGTTCTCTCTCAAGTCTGAAGCGTAGGGGCCCAAAATGTTTGCGGCAGTTGGAGCTTGGCTAAGCTAATTTCCACTCACATGCGCATGCATCAGATCCCCGGCCGGCGGCCTGCGTGCGCAAGTCGAGCCAGGGCGGAGCATATAGTAGATACACAGGGTACAGTTGTATCTTCAAAAAAATTTATACAAAAATCTAGTATATACCTCATTAATACCTAAAGTATATAATACACATACTAACAACATACTTTTTAACTCCTGGCAGCTCATTTAGCATCAGGCTTAACAGAATCTAAGAACCAAGCCTAAATCAACTAGTCAAGGAGGCATCAGACCTAAGTGCCATCTGCCTATCCAGCCGCTCTGGCAGCAGCGCATGAGCACAGTGCCACAGCTGGCAGCTCAGCGCGGCATCGACGCATCGCGGTGCTCTGGCGCCGCTTCTGGCTTCTGCGCCGACGATCTCAGTCTCAATGCGTCAGTGGCCGGTCGCCCCACTCGAGTCTCGACCCCGAGGACCGTCCATCCCTGTGACTGTCCTCCCGCTCCCCTCCTTGGCTCCTACAAGGTCTAGTGTTGGCTTGATCTCTCATGTAGTGATTTTTTTTATTGTAATATTGCTTTCAAAACATGAATGAACGCTGTATCAAATTGTATTTTTTTTAAATATTTTGTGATGTTGGTTACAGTGCGAACATGTAATTTGACATATTTGAACTTATGTATTATATCATTTCGAACTTATGTATTGGAACGAATGTATCTTAAATTCACACCTTATTATCAAAATCCTAACTCCACCGCCGCTGAGTCGAGCAGCCAACAAGAACGTCTACTCATGACATCGTCATCCCTGTCCTTGATTAGCAGCCATCCATGACGCGCTCTTCCAGGTTTCACTTGGGGTTTGCTGCAGCTTCAATCTTCATGGGCCAGCTAGCTACGCAGCCTGTACAGAAGAGATGATTTGAGCGCTTCCAATGAAAAATGTTGAGGATCAAATACCTACGGGAGCAAACTCGTAAGCACACATTGAGCTAGAAATCTTTTACAATGACCACGCCCGGTTCTTGAACAGATCTAATCTCGTCTGCTCTTTTGAACGGGCCTGGTCACGTACTTAGAGGATTTTTTTTTATAGATAATCCCTGCGATTTGCTAAATGATGCTCATTAGGATGCGAATAATCTCAACTCACAAATTTGTGTTGCCCCAGTGGCTAAGGAGGGTCTGTTTCGGCAATTTTCACGTAAATTAATTTTATAGGAAACAGTACAATTCCAATGCCAGTTCTACAGAATTCCTGGGTTTAAATCGGACCTAAACTTGTCGTACCGTCGCTGCCTGCGGGCGTTTGATCCGATCGGCTGATGGAGTCTAGCATCCTTGCAACGTACACGTACATCCATACTGCTAGCTAAGTGCTGGCTCATACTACTAGTTTAACTAAGTTCATAATATGCTCTTATTTGCTACGGTAATGATACCCACCGGGGCGTCCGACACGAGTCGACATGACTCGGACGCCAACGAATCGGACGTGACTAGGACGCCAACTCCTCTCAGCCTCACACAGCTCCGCCCCCTCGCACACCTATCCATTCCCCACCAGAGTACCCTCTTTAGTTCTGACGAGGATCTAATGGTTATTTATTTATCTATTTATCTATAACGTTTATAGATAATAATATATTTTGTATAATCTTTAAAGTACCTCTCAATATTAACAAAGGAGGTCATACACACCTAGTGATCGTAAGCTATTTTATGACTATCTTATATGGCCGTAAGTTTTTCTACAACCACTATTGATTGCAAGTCATACTACAATCACGCTATATGGTCTTAAGTTTTTCAACGATCACCTATTGATTGTAAATTCTACTATAATAACTCTATATGGCCGTAAGTTCTTCTACGTCCACTTATTAATCGTAAGTCCCACTACGATTACCTCATGGTCGTAAGTTTTACTATGATCAGGTTATTTACGACCACCCTATGGTCGATAAAGCCTACAGACATGCGGGCTCAATCGACTAGGAACATTTATGCGTTGTGTTTAATACACACAGTAGTTAATGTAAAGACCTGGGATTAACATCCCAGATCTTCTGTGCATAACTGAACTAGTCCCATGATCAGTGGCTAGCTCACACAGTAAACAAATATGATAACACAACTATAAACGTTAAAAGTTATTAAATAACAACAGAGTTGATTACAAGATAGCCTTACAGGGCAACATTAAATAAACACAGCGGAAGACGATGAAGAAGTAGTAGGGTCCAGCAATCTGCCACAGGTAATCGACTGGGGTAGCGGCCTAGTTGTCACGATCCATACTTGAAGCGAAGTCCTTCTCCTCTGAAATTTGTTTGCATTAAGCAAGAATGAGCACAACTTCCGTGCTCGCAAGTTACACCCGTCAAAATAACAGAATGACATGCATAAATGGATGTAACATAGGATGGCTTATAGGGTTATTTGTGCAAAAATAGCATTTGACATTAAATACCATACTAAGTTCAAAAGCTCAAGTTTTATAAAATCTAAAATTGATCTTGAATTGATAACGATAGTGTAGGCACCAAACTAACACCAACATAAACACGGGCACCAACCCGGGGCTTCAACCCATAACTTTTCTCATGGACATCCATCCATGTCAAACTGTTTTATAAAACATTTTGAAATCAAAGTCTAACTTTGAGTGGCTTTGCCAGCATGTCCATGACCGTGGACACGGCTATTCGAATAGTTTTACACTCTGCAGAAGTTGTGCAACTTTACCCACAAGACATGAATTCTCTAGTTGTTTGGCATCCATCGATACCACCGCTCACTACCTTAGGTAAGCAGTCTAGAGCACGTGTCAAGGCCTTTACAATGCACCATTCCACCATAGTCTTCCCTCGCTAAGGTTTCACCCCCTTTGGACTACCCGTCCGCAGAGTTCAGGCCCCCTCTTGCTCCAGGTGGGACTGACAAAAGTCATGAAAGACTACCCACTCCATCAATAGGAACGACCATGATGGAGCTTTGCAAATTAATTAGCCAGGTCCTGCCCATACAAGACATGTGGTAGTACGATGTGGCTTAGCAAGATGCGGCTCGAAGACCGGTCCTTAATTGACATGGGCGACAACCAACAGAACCCTGGGTCTCAACCTACCCAGTTGAGCCCGTGCATAAACCTGCACCCACTAGACAACCAATTCGCCCAAGTCTAAACCATCATTTTATTTTATTTTTCAAGCATTTGTAAAACTCCCATGACACACCAATGCCAAGGGTACAATTTAAACAACGTTTGACTTTTGGCTGAAATTCCCCAAATGAAACATATGTGATCTATAAGCATGGCTAAGCACAATATTTTTCAAATGATCCTAGTCCATACTATTGTATCAACTAGGTTTTTATCTAGGGTGACAATATGTTTGATTTGATATCAAAATTGGCCATACAAAGGATTTTAGGCATAGCTATAAATTTAAAACAGGAATTTAAATTACTGAATATAAATAAGCATGCAATAATAATTTGAAACAGAATTTAAATAATTTTAAATAATGGGTGCAAATATAATCAAGAATGTAACTTGCCTCGCTTGAGGTGAACAGATCAACTGATACTGAGGTGATGTTGTTTTTTCTTAACAGATCACCTAGTACTTACAAGTACTTTCTCCAGGTAGTCTATGTGTACAATCACGATGATCATACATTCAAAATCAATCCTCTTATGTGCTCTTCAACGGCGTCGAATCTGACTTTCCGAAGTTGTCGAAATCTATACGCGAAAATAAGTTAAATTCAAACTAAATTCAAATAAGATTCAAATCAACTCCAAATTGAATAATTTTGGTTTATTTTGCTAGATCTTGAATTTATATAAATTTAGAAATTTGAATGGGCTCAATCGGAGTTCGGATGCAAAAGATATGAGCTTTCGAAGATTTGGAATACATGAAATGATGGATTTAGAGTTTTAAAGAAATTATTGGTCAAATGAACTCAAAATTAAATAATTTTGGTTTAGTAAGCTAGATTATACTTTTATACAAATTTTGCAATTTGAAACACCCAATTTGGAGTTGGGATGCAAAAGATATAAGCTTTTGAAGTTTAAAACTATTTAAAACCTAATTTCTGAATTTATTAGATTTTCCTGATTTATTTTTCTAAAGGAAAATCAACTTATTGCGCAATGCTGACGTCAGCGACTGATTTTTTCAGAATTTAAAAGAATTAAAAATATTTTCTGACAGTGGGCCCATGTGTCATAGATACGGTCCATATGGACAAAGTCCACGGGCCTTTGGCTCGGGGTGTTGCACAGATGTGGCGTGTGTGGTGAGGTGGCACCACGCAGGCTGCCACGCGGGCAACTTTTGCCGAGGTGGCGCCCACGTGGAGGGGAGGTGGCAAAGCCACAGTGGCAGAGCCGGCGTCGGAGCTCGGCGTTGAGCTCGGCGGCGCTACGCGCCACGGCGAGCTCCGCCGAGGGTCTCAACGGAGAGAGGAGAGCGCAGGGGTCATGGGGCTTACCCAGGCGGCGCAAGGGCACGCACGTTTCGTCGACGGCGAAGATCGGGTCACAACGGCGTGGTGGCTCCGATGGAGCTCCGGCGAAGCGAGCGCGCGCACGGGAACAGCGAGGTTGCGGCGAATCCAGTGGTGCCGGTGGAGAGGACGCGGCGGCGGTAGCGGCGGCGCTAGAGGCGGCGGAAACTTCTTCGGCCGGCGAACTTCGACGACGAAAAGCGGCGGCTAGGGACGGAGAGGGGCTAGGTGAGTTGCGGGGAGGAGATGAGGAGGGAGAGGGGTTCACCGTGCTCCCTTAAATAGGGCTCGGGGAGGAGAGGGGAGCGAGATCGTGTGCGGCAATGGCGGCGGCGGCGGTTGGGCGCACGGGTGGGATCGTGCGCGGAGAAGGAGGAGAAGATGGGGGCGAGGGCGGTTGGGCACGCCGGGTCGTGTGCGCACGCGCGCGGGGAAGGCGGGGGTTGGGAACGGCAGTTGTGGAGCTCGGGCACGGCCGGAAATGGTGGAGGTGGGCGCGGTCGAGCGGGGAAGAAGGGTCGTGGGGAAGAAAAGGGGCGTAGCCGTCCGATTTGATCCGACGGTGCTGTAAGATCGAGTAGGCCGACTAGAGGGGGGTGAATAGGCGTTTTAATACTTTTATGCACTAAAACCGATTTCTAATGCGGAAGTTAATATTAATACGGTTTTGCACAATTAAGACCTAAAATCACTAGTCTCAACTAAGTGCTCCAACAATACAAGTATAAAGGTAATAATCAATAGAGCATGAACTTGTAAGCTTTCAACTAATGATATGATCAATCAAGCACATACACGATAGCAATAAAATAAATAAGCAATTATACAATGAATGTAAATTGCAATAAGGTAAAGCTCAAGAAAGAAAACTACAATTGACACGGCGATATTTTTCCCGTGGTGATCGAAGACTTGCCGGTCTCCCCTAATCCACGTTGAGGTAAGTTCAACCTTTTGGATCGGCTCCAAAACGCGAGGCAACACCTCCGAGGTAAGTCCAAACAACTTGGACCGGTTCCAACCGAACCAACACCTCTAAGTGAGTTCAACCGCTTGGACCGACTCCAACTTGAACTTATCACCCCAATCCACTAGGGTTGCTCTTACTCCGCTCGGAGATGGCGAGCACCAAGCCACTCACAAATCGCCTGTGTCTTCTCACAAACTTCACTTGAGAAGATCACCGACGACAACGTCTCCACGCCGTCTAGGTGTCGGCAAACACCAAGAGTAACAAGACTCAACTTTCACTTGAACCAATCAAGTGCCAAAGCTCTATGGATAAGCAATCCACAACCTAATGCAACACATGCACTTAGGGTTTGTTCTCAATCACTCACTAAGTGCAACACATGCACACAAGAGTATGAGAGGCTTGCTCTTAGCTCAAAGAAACTCAATAGGGCACCAAAGAACAACATTTCCTCACACACCAAGGTGGGTATTTATAGCCCACACTCAAAAACTAGCCGTTGGGAAAAGATTCCGAGGCTCGGACAAAATCGGTCGAGCCGCCAACTAATGGCGGTCGGACCGCTAATGCCAACGGCTATAAAACTAGCCGTTGGACTCACAATCGATCGACCGCCAACCAATGGCGGTCGATCGCGCTCCAATCGGCCGACCGCGAGGCGGTCGGACCGCTCAAGCGAGCACGAGCAAAACGAAAACAACCTTACGGAAAACACGCATCGCCAAACAAAGTTCGGTACTACCGCACTCGGTAGTACCGCTTCAAACTCCGGTACTACACGCACCGGTAGTACCGATTCTTATAACCGTTACACACAAGAATCGGTCCGACCGCCCAACCCATGGCGGTCGATGCTACCACCGGCCGAGCCGCTACGGGCGGTCGGATCATGGCGATCGGCAAGGCGAAAATAGGCTTTGTACATTTGCCTCAACTCAATTTGCAAAACATATTTGCCAATTGATGCAACATGTACACAAGAGATAAAAGCTAGATTCTCAACAAGTTGCAAAACACATTTACCGACTTTTAGAATCATTGCCACAAGGAATAAGGTACATGGACTTAAACCGTTTGCAAAACACATTCGCAAACTAAAGTCACATGCTACAAGGATTAACCATGAGCCACAACCATTTGCAAAACGCATTTGCAAATATAGGCAACATGTTAAGTTGAGCTAGAGCAAACACAATGAGCTATCAACACATGACTAACTCAAGTTACTAATTAAGACCCCTCTTGATAGTACGGCAACCTATTCTAGCAATCCGATCTCTCAACCAAACACCGAGATCGGTAAAAGACTAGGAACAAATCCTTAGCCCTAGCTAGTCATACCTTAGCCTTGCACATCTTTTGAAGCTTGACAATCATCAACGCATGATGATTTCCTTTGCTTCATGATTTCGACTTGATGTCCATCAACACATGATGACACATTCTCTTGTCTTGATGATCAACCAATGATCATCTCATCTTCTTGAACTTGACACGCATCAACTCATGATGCATCCTTTACTTCAAGCTCTTCACTTCAATATCATCAACGCATGATGATCATCCTTTTCTTGAACATCATCAACACATGATGATTTCTTCTTCTTCAAGAATCACGACTTGATAACAATCAACATATGATGTCATCCAAAGTCTTCAAACACCTAGAATATAACCTATTCATCCAACTCAAGGAGAACCGTTAGTTCAATAATGTGATTATCATTAATTACCACAACATACCATTACCTCATAATGGTTGGGACAAGATACCAAAATCTTTCCCTCTTTGGTAATGGATGATAACCAACACAATTACAGATAATTGAATGTAATTGGTATGAGTATATATAAACTACATAAGTTATATATACCAAAATGAGTGTATACAAACTACACAAGTTGTATATACTCATATGAATATATTAACTACACAAGTTAAATATAAGGATATATTTCAAGGTAAAGATCCTTAATATATGTGGACAAAGAATTATGGATCAATACTAATGAAACCACAAGATATAGATTGAACTCCCCCTAAATGCGTGCATACACGAGTGTGTAAATAAAACATATGCACATTTACAAGTTTTTCTTTTTGGTGAAGTTCAACCTATATATTGGATCCGAGGAATGCAGCAAGATATAATTAGATGTTGTCGAATGCATACCTCTTTGATCTTTAAATCCAATTGAGACTAAACAATAGGTATATCAAAAAGAGTGTTAGTCACACAAAGCATTTGTCATTAATAACCAAAATACCATTAACACATAATGGCGGATCTATATTCTTCAAGTGCAGAGGCAGGGGTGTGGCGTGGGGAGATGGATGGCCGTCCGATTTAATCGGACGGTGGAGGAAGAGAGAGGGGAGAGGTGCGGGGTAGATGGGCCGAACGGGCCGGGGCGCGGTGAGAAAAAGTGGGCCAAAGGGGTTTCGGCCCAATAGGTTTTCCGGATTTTAAATACTTTTACAATTTAATTAATCTGATTAATTCAAATAGACTCTAGAAAATAGCAAATAAAATCCAAAAATTATAAGAAAATTCACATAAATTCCTTTATTTATTTTGGACTTTATAAAATTATTTCCAACTTAAAATTGACTTTTAATTTTGCAAATAAATTATTTTGGCTTTAAAATATTTATAAAAAGCTTTTAAAACTCAGAAAATTCTAGAAATTAAGTAAATTTTTATTTTTTTTCAATTTAAATCTAATAAAAATTCAAGAACTTCAAATCAATTTTACTTTTGACTTTCAACATTTCAAAGATTCAATTAAAGCAATAGAACTCTTTCCAAATTTTCAGAAAATCCAATAAAATGGTAACTTTATTTTATTTTATTTTGGTAACATTACTTTGGAATGTTACAGTTAATATGTGTTGTTATTCCTGAAAAACCTGCACGTATTAAACATATGTCTCTAACATAACCGCAAGACAACGTGGGGGATGTGTCTCTGACAATAATTACCCTTAAACATATGCATTGCATCAAACGACAAGGTGTATCTTGACGTAAACAATTGTCACCCCTTCATGCTGAAAGAATCTAGTCCCCTGAAAAAGATTTTGGTAATTAATGACAACATTATGCTAAGGGACTAACATGTATGCTAAGATATTTTAAGAAGGTTTAGTCCCGGAGTATGAATGACAACATGAAGATGGCAATGCAAAGATAACAAAAGATTGATGTGGCTCAAGGTAAGGAAAAGTATAGCCTAAAGAATCTTTTTATAGTTTTTACCGGTCTCGATGTTTGGAGAAAAGACCAGATGTAGGCTAGATGCCATACTATAAAGAGAGATCATGGCTAGTAGCTTCAAGATTTATTTTGTTTCACTTTGATATACCAAATGTTATGCATTGCATTTAGAATTGCATCTGGAAACAGTTCAGTAAAATCGGTATGACCACAATTATGAGTGGTACTGTCGCAGCGCGATAGGACCGGATTCTAGTTGACAGCACGTAATTTTCAGAGAGCATGTTTTTAGAAGTTTTTTCTCCCATGGAAAACAGTATGACCGTATCTCTTTTAGTGGTACTACCGTAGTACGGTAAGACCGAAGTTTACATAGTGATACGTAATTTCTAGAGAACATGTTTTTGTGATTATTTTATACTCTGAAAATCGGTAGTTTCGTTTTAGTCGAACGGTGCTACCGCTCTGCGGTAGTACCAGGTCTTGTGTGTGTGGTAGTACCACACTATACAGTAATGGCTAGTTCAGAAGCATTTAATGCACTCGTTCTAATCGTTGAACAGTGGGTGTGGTAGTACTGGTTTTCTACAGCGGTACTACCGCATATGCTGTATTTTTCTAAGATCAGCTTCAAACGGCTAGTTTTATGGTTGAGAGCTATAAATACCCCCTCACCTACACCAAGCTCAGTGACTTGAACTTCATTGAATACATTTGAGCTTCTAGCACACTCTTTACTACTCATTTGCTCATATTTCTCATTTGGAAGTAGTTGAGAGTATTCAAGTGCATTGCATTATTAATTGATCATTTTGGCACTTAATTTTCTTCAAGCAAAGTTGTGGTTTGTTACTCTTGGTGCTTGCCGGCACCTAGACGGTTTGGAGAAGAATTTTTGCAATGATTTCTTCAAAAAAGATTGTGAAAAGACCCAACAAAGCTTGTGAGTGGTCTTGTGCTCACTATCTATGTAGAGGAGGAAGAACAACTCTAGTGATCGAGGGACGTGCTTGTGTGGAGCTGGCTTGATTCGTTCAAGCTTCCTCAACGTGGATTAGTGAATACTAGCAAGTCTTCGATACCACGGAAAAAATCATCAATTGGCTTCATTACGGTTTTCTCCTTATTCCGCATTTACATTCATAAGTTCTTGAATTGTGTAGAATTGTTTAGCTAGAATTGCATCTAATTTTATCATAGCTTTAAGGTGTCTTAGTAAAATCTTAAAATATATCTTTTGAATTATGCTATAATTCTTTAATTAGACCATACTTGCTAAAACTATCAATTAGAGCAGAAGAATTTTATAAATCTCCTATTCACCCCCTCTAGTCGGTCATCCTTGATCCTACACATGCGCTATATAAGGAGTAAAATCGGTGGACAGAGGAGAGAGGGACAGACGAGAAGCGAGAGATAAGAAGATTAAGACCTAGCTTTAGCGATTCCTTCTTGTTGTAAACACAGGAGTAAGGTTATTATTCTCTCAGGAGAAGGCATGAACCTATATAAAATTTTTGTGTCCTTTTCTGTGTAGTTTTGCTCCAGGAGAGCCCTCAGCATTCATTCATAAGATCGATACTAAACCATCAACGAGCCCTGTAAAAAAGAGTACTCCAGTCTAAAAAAAGTGCTCCCTCCTGCTATACCTCACAAACCCCCTACGCGAGCCACCAAACCGACGCATCTCTCCACTGGCAGCTGGAACGCCCTGCAAGCGTGTGAGAACCCTAACAGTTAATCTAATCTAAACAATGCTAATCAGTATTTAGCAGTAAATTAAAATTTTCTAATCAAGAGCAAATCATAATATCAAATACACTGCCAAGCAATCTCATATAAAATTAATTCAACCAGAATTCAACATCAGAATTTACACCAGAAATCATTGCCGCATTATTGAATCATCAATATAATATCAAAGTCATTTACAAAAATCCA
Organism: Ampelocalamus luodianensis; assembly: GCA_036346255.1. Classification (NCBI taxonomy): domain Eukaryota; kingdom Viridiplantae; phylum Streptophyta; class Magnoliopsida; order Poales; family Poaceae; genus Ampelocalamus; species Ampelocalamus luodianensis. The sequence goes on along the minus strand of CM070630.1, from coordinate 4,591,592 downwards.
TTGCAAGCAATTAAAAGTAAAATATTACATCTCAAAATTATTTACAAGAATTCGTTACAAGCAGAAAGAAAACAATAGTTCAATCTCCGAATTAATTACAAGAATTAATTAAAGCAGAGCATAATATATACATTACAACTTTGATTAAATTACAAAACAAATAAAATAAAATCTTGCATTACATGTTGCGAAGCCTGTCCTTGCCATTTATCGCCAACCGTCGAAACCATTCTTCGGCCAATCCGCAAACCCTGCACACATTTGCCACAAAGACCAAAAGACCAGCCGTAGACCAAAATCAATAAATTAAAGTTAGGAGTAGAGAAGAAGGTTGCCATTAGACTCCACAAAGATCAGCGAGGTTCCTAGACCAACCTAGGTTAGTCGGCACTGTCTCACTTCTAGTGGGTCTCATCACCTGGCATTTCTAGAATCCGACACTGATGTATACCGACTTACCTGAACTGCAAAGAATCTAGAAATTAGTAACAGAGAGCACCTCCCCGAGTAGCATCAAACCCCACAAGCCTCACCCTCACATAACCCATCCCCAGCTGAAGCTCCCCACATGAGCACAAAGCTATCAAGCCAACACAAGCTCCGTCTCATAGCCAAAGCCTCACACTCCGAAGACATCCATTCTCACAAAGCAAAGCCATTAAGCCTCACAAGTTCACAAAATCAACAAGCAAGAACAAGCCACTACCACTACCACCACCACCAACATACCAACCCACCCACTGCCATCCAAGAGCAAGCACAAGCCAGCATCACCACCACCCACAAAGAAAGCAACCGGATAAGAGGAGCAAAGACGTTGAGGAAGACAAACGGAGCGGGAACGACAAGCGGCGACAAGAACCATCCACGACCACCAGGACAATGCCGGGCCGAAAAACACGACAACGAGGACCAAAGTGACCAACAAGAATGCAAGGAGAGCACCCCGACCAACACCACAGCCAACATCACCACCATTCCATTCCCAAACCGACTGAACCGACCAAGGTAGGCCACATCCACCCACTGTCATTTTGTCAAAAAGGGAACCCCAGTATGAACTACATATTCCACAGGACACATTCATCCATCCCCATTTTTTCCCACCACCATTTTTCTTGCTCACCCGAACCCACATGAGCTAGACATTTCACAGGGAGTTCACCCCACATATATAGCAATAGCCCTCAATATTCATCATAGAGTAAGGGGGAGGGAATGGGTTGGAGAGGGCGGAGCAGAGTAGTTACCTCAGTGCGACGCAACACCAGCGGCGAAACCACCACCACCAGTAGCAAGCCATCCACATCACCATATACATGCATGCATGAACATCATCAACCCACATCAGTACAAAAATCATCAACTACAGAAATCAAGCTCTAGCCAAAAATCCAAAAATCAGTAGGAGGGGGGACGAGCCCGAGGCAGTTGGGCGTGGCGCAGGAGCGAGTCGAGGGAGGAGGGCGGGAGCCAGAGGCTCGTGGCGCCGGTGGCGGCGGCATGCAGAGGCACAGGGACGAGGGCGGTGCTGGAGGGAGGAGGCGCCGTGGAGCTTCCATTCGGCAAGGGCAAGCTCCAGGGGAGAGAAGCTATGGAGAAAGATCGGGGAGAATAGAATGGGGAAGGAGGAGTTTGTGTGTGTGTCAGCCGAAATGGATGGATGAGGAGAGAGAGAGAGTAGGGGTTAGGTGAGAAATAAAGAGAGAGATTAAGGAAAAGATTAGGAATATGAGAGAAGATTAGGTAAAGAATTAGAAATTAAGTAAAAAGGTAAGTTACAGTAAAGATTAGTAATAGTATATTTAGCAATAAAATGAGCATTATTAATAAGAAGTGTCGGCGTTGTGAAATTATTAGATCTAATAATTGTTTAAACCGCGTGCGAATAAATAGCCGTAGACCCGACCGGTAGAAAAATAAAAGCGGAAAAATGCGTAAAATTAATCTAAGGCTATTTAACGAAATTAATCGCCGGTAGCACTCGCTAAATTAAATTAATATATTGCGTTAGAAAATAATTTAAGAAAAATAATTGGATTAAGCAGCACTAGAGTAAAGTCAATTAAGCAGCACCTGTCGCCTACTCGTCCCATTTGTCAACAAGGCGGCGGCTCGTAATACCTAAGGCGGCAACAATGGAGGGGAACATGGATCAGATTAATTAGGTTGGAGAAAAGGCCAATATACCCTTACGAAAAATAATTTCAAAAGCGAAAAGTCTGCCACACCATTCACAGATCAATGACCAGATTTTATTTATACTAACAACATATACTACCACTCAAATATACATTTCTCTGAAACTAACTTGGACTTACCTTGTATCATCCTGATCCGCAGGGACACTGCCCCGACACACGTACAGGCAGCGGGAAGCTATTTGCTTAACGCTAAGCTTAGTGAGCCCGACACTAGATTCGGATCAGTGTACGTGCGCCTATTGAAAATGGGGCGAGGGGATCGTGATCGCCATTGTTTTAGGGTTAATTATTCGTTTGGACACCTGGACGTGCGTGCGTGCGTGCGAGCGACCCAAATGTGCCAGCTAAGAGGTTTGGTCGGGTTTGTTGGGAACGGCCGGTTCAGACTTCAGATCGTAATTTCGAGGGGATTCCCCTGCCGTACCGTGCTGTGACAGCTAATGGACCTATGTATTTATGCGTGCTTTTATTATAAACCCTGCACTGCTGCTCGCTTAACGAGTCAAATGCTTGCATATTTTACAAGCACTACCGTTTTTGTAAGAGTAGTACGTGTCTCATCTATACATACTGTTAGCACAACGGGTACATAAAGTTTGATTTAGTTAACATGGTGTGTACAAACTATATGCTGTGTACAATGAGGGCCTTTTCCAAACCAGAAATTTTGCAGCAATTTCGACGTTCAAATAGGGCCACCTGTATGGCTGATGGGATATGAACATACCATTTCACATCGCACAGCTCAGATAGCCTTTCACCACTAATTTCACAATTCATGCGTAGGAAGTGATTTTTTTTTTTTGCCTAAATGGCACTCTTCGTGCTGGTTTTAGCAAAACTGGATGTTCGTGTGTCGTACTGCTAAAACTGATATTACGAATGTGCCGACGGTCGATATGTGTCCAAAACCGTGCTTCTAGTGTCCGAATTCGACCTCCATCGTTCATCTGGCGCCCGGAGCTCCCTCCTCTTGCCATGTGACTGGCACCGTTCTGAGCACTGTCGTCTTGTCCGGTCCCCCGTGGCCTGGACTGTCGCCTTGTCCGGTCTTCCGTGGCCTGGACGAGCCAACCGTCGCGCGTCCGGCCGCCTTGTCTGGTCTCCCGTGGCCCGGACGACTGAAAGCATCTATGCCCCTAAAAATGATTTTAGTAATTAATGTCAATAATGTATAATGAGACTAACATGTGTGTTAAGATGTTTAAAGATTTAGTCCCGGAGTTTGAATGATAACATAAAGAAGGCAATGCCAAGATGGTAAAAGATCGACATGGCTCTAAGCAAAGATATTATATAGGTTAAGGATCCGTTTATAGTTTTTATCGGTCTCGGTGTTTAGAGAAAAGACTAGATTTGTAGGTTAGATGTCGTACGATAAAGAGGGATCATGGCTAGCAGCTTGAAAGTTTATTTTATGTCATTTTGATCAACCTTGCGTCATGCATTGCATTTGGTTTTGCATCTAGAAAATTGTTCAGAAAAATCGGTATGACCGCAGTTGATGAGCAGTACTACCGTAGGTCGGTAGTACCGGATTCTAGTTGGCAGTACATATTTTTCAGAGAGCATGTTTTTGAGAGTTGTTCTTGAATTCTGAAAATGGTATGACCGTATTTTTTAAGTGGTACTATCGCAATACGGTACTACCAAAGTTTAGTTGGCGGTACGTTTATTCGAGAGAGCTAGTTTTTGGAGTTTTCATCTCCTCTGACAATCGGTATGACCATATCTCTTAAGCGGTACTACTGATGCGTTGTAATATCAAAGTTTACATGGCGATATGTTATTTTCAGATATGGTGTTTTTTGTTGATTCTTTTGCCTCTGAAAATCAGTAGTTCCGTTCTAGCCGAGCGGTATTACTGCAGATCGGTAGTACCGGATTCTAGTTGGTGGTAGTTCCACAACTCCTTTTATAACGGCTAGTTCAACGTTGGTGGTAGTTCCACAACTCCTTTTATAACGGCTAGTTCAACGCATTAAATACAACAGTTCTGACCGTTGAACGGTGGCTGCAGTAGTATCGGGTTTATACAGTGGTACTACCACAAATGTTGAATTTTTTCTGAGTAAAGCCTCAAACGGCTAGTTTTGTTGGTGAGAGCTATAAATACACCCCACCTGCCTCTAGCTCAAAACCTTTGAGCATATTGAACCTCATCGAATACTTTTGAGCTTTAGTACACTCTCTTCTACCCATTTGCTTTGAATTCTCATTTTGAGGTAGTTGGGGGCATTTAAGTGCATTGCATCATTGGTTGATCTTTGTGATACTTGTTTTCTTCAAGCGAAAGAGATAGGAGGGATGTAGCCGCGGCGTCCTGGAGGAGGCGGTGGCGGCGTTGGAGTCCCGGAAGGAGGCGGTGTCGTCTTGGAATGGATGGGGATGAAAAAGGGACTTGCTCGGCGGCGGCAGGGGTAGAGGTGTGGCAGCGCAAATGAATGGATGGGGATGGGAAAGGGCGTCGCTCCTTGCTCGGCAGCGCAGCGGCGAGGGGCAGCGGCGTCGAGGAGCAACAATGGCGAGAGGTGGTGGCGCAATGCCCACATCAACAAGGCGGCGGTGCTCATAATACCAAAGGCGACAGCCATAGAGGGCAACGGGGATTGGATTAATTTGGTTGGAGAAAAGACCAATATACCCTTACGAAAAAATAGTTTCAAAAATAAAAAATCTGTTACACCTTTCACAAATCAGCGATCATATTTTATTTATACTATTAACATAAACTTACCACTCAAAATGTACCGTAAAATTTCTCTATTAACTTGTATCATCCTGATCCGCAGGGACACTGCCCCGACACACGTACAGGCAGCGGGAAGCCGTTTGCTTAACGCTAAGCTCAGTGAGCCCGACACTAGATTCGGATCGGTGTACGCGCGCCTATTGAAAATGGGGCCATTGTTTTAGGGTTAATTACTCATTTGGACACCTGGACGTGCGTGCGTGCGACCCAAATGTGCCAGCCAGCAAAGAGGTCGGGTCGGGCTTGTTGGGAACGGCCGGTTCAGACTTCAGATCGTAATTTCGAGGGGATTCCCCTGCCGTACCGTGCTGTGACAGCTAATGGTCCTTTGTATTTATGCATGCTTTTATTATAAACCCTGCACTGCTGCTCGCTTAACGACTCTGCATATTTTACAAGCACTGTCGTTTTTGCAACAGTAGTACATGTCTCATCTATACATACTGTCGGCACAACGTGTACATAAAGTTTGATTTAGTTAACATGGTGTGTACAAACTATATGTTGCGTACAATGAGGGCCTTTTCGAAACCAGAAATTTTGCAGCAATTTCGACGTTCAAATAGGGCCACCTGTATGCCTGTTGGGATATGAACATGTACATTTCACATCGCACGGTTCAGATAGCCTTTCACCACTAATTTCACAATTTATGCATCCAACTAGGAAACTCCGTGCATATACAACATAGGGGCGTATAGTGTGAAGATCACTTAATTATTGAAAACTTTGTTGTAACTCTTTTATCAATTGCTATCAAAAGTGTTTGATTTTGTTACAATGTGTAATACATTTTTTTTTTGCAACAATTAACAAAATGGTTGCAGCAAAGTCAAGTTCGCTACAACATTTGTTAGATTACACGTTACAACGAAATCAAACACTTCTTATGACAATTGGCAAAAGGTCTACAACAAAGTTTTAAGTTTTCAATAATTAGATGGTTTTCACCGTATATGCTCCCCATGACATATACGACTTTCCCTTGTCCTCATTCTAAGCACGTCCAGCCCCTTCAAAATACACCAGAAATGGATACGTGGACTCGGATGCATGTAGGCCATTTGGGCACTATTGCAGGCTTAATTTCCCAGAAGCTTCCCCTGCTGAGGCATGCCATGCATTGTCAAGTGTCAACTGACGCACGAAGTGAACCCTTACCCAACACCCACAACAACTGCTCCGAATTTCCTCCGATTTTCTCCTGTCCATCCACTCTTATTCTCCCCCTTTCATTTTCCTTGCCTTAAATTAATTAATGTTCCAACCCATGTGGCCAAGCCATGAGGCCATCTCTCTCTCTCTCTCTCTTGACTCGAGCGAAGCACACAGGCAACTTCCCGCGCCATGCCAACGCCAGTTACGCCATGCAGGGGAGCTTCCTCTCGAACAAACTTGCTCACTCCGCGATTAATATTCCAAGCCCCGCCGGGTCATATATAGACTCCCACCCATCCCCCACCACTCCACAAACAAACCGCGCACATCGTCGAGTCGTCGGTCGGTCGATCGATCTCAGCTTGCACACATACACACCGATCACAGCGTGCTTGAGAAGAGGTACGGCTCTCTCTAGGTTGCAATGGCCGAGATGAGGGCGACGTCGCGGCCGCTCCTCCGGCGCGTGCTCTCGTTCCGGGAGCCGCTCCTGCTCATCCCCTACATCCTCGGCTTCCTCGGCGCCGCCGCCTCGGCCTTCTTCCACAGCTACTCCTCCTTCCTGCAGTCGTTCGCGAGGTCGCTCGTCCCGTCCGCGGCCGCCGCCAAGTGCGTGTACGCGACGTCGCCCTTCGAGCCGCCCTGCGGTGGCGGCGGCGCCGAGGAGGAGGATGAGAAGGAAGAGGAGGAGGCTGTGTTGTGCAGGGAAGAGGTGGAGGAGATCATGGAGAGGATTGGGCTGCGGGTGAGCGGCCGCGGAGAGGGGCTCAAGCCCTGCATGGGCCACGACGAGGTGTCAAGACTGTTCGACGCCGACGAGCCGAGCTTCGCTGAGGTGAGGCGCGCCTTCGCCGTGTTCGACGGCAACGCGGACGGGTTCATCGACGCGGTGGACCTGCAGGGCGCCCTCGCGAGGCTGGGGTTCCGGGAGGACGCCGCCGCGTGCGGGGCCATGATCGCAGCGAGCTGCGGGAGCAGGGACGGCAGGATGAACCTGTTCCAGTTCGTCAGGTTCCTCGAGACCGGCCTCTGCTAGCTGAGGCCATCATCGGCCGGAAGCTAGTGCTTGTTCTTGTTTTTTTTTTCCTTCTGCCATGAGTTGGGGTGGATGGATTGTGCAACAATTAACGAACTAATTCTCAAGTTATTAATGGAACTAATTTGCCAATTGATCGTAATTAAAACTTTGGTGCTCTTAGTTAGCTGTCTTCTACATCCATGAATGTTATGGTCGTTTGCTCAATCTTAACGTGGAGTAATTAATGGTCAATCCATGGGTTGGAATTCGCTCTGTCTAGTCTATCGATCAACGCATAATTGCTAAATTCTGTCAAAACCAAACGCGACAGTTCCAAGCATTATTTGGGCCCTTATCGTACGTATCCGCCAAGTCGATCCAGTCCAATTTAGACGGTAGTGCTTCTTGCTGCTTCGATGTGTTCTCCGCTCGACGTCGCGTACATCGAATCAGAGGCTGCTTAATTCTTCCTCCCAGGAAGCTTCCCAAGAGCTGTAGTACGTACGCCCTGGAAATTTGTTGATGTTGACATGTACAGAACGGTCCAAGCTAACGCAGCCTAGCTCCCGTTTGACAAAGTGTGGAAATGGCATGATAGGTAGGGCTTCGTACGGGCGCGGAAGCTGAAAGGAAATATCGATGGATGCCGGCCGGTACATACAGATTCTTGATTTGATCTGGCGTCTGTGACCGTGTAAACGGCACATGATCCATGGCTAATCGCAGGATGAGTTCGCTCTGTTGGATATAGGGTGTGTTTGCTTCGCTACCTGGGGTCACCTTGCCTGGCGAGCATGCAGCCGGGAGCTCGCCGAGCCGCTGTTTGGTTCGCTTCCGTGCAAAAATCATGTTTGTATGGTCAAGCAAAAATCATGTACTCTCTAGACTACCTCCAGACACCACTTTTTTACAGACCTGAAATCCAGTGCACGAACCAAACAAGAGTCCATACTCTCGCTATCAAAAGGAGAGGGAGAGAACAGCCTTCCTGCGTTCCTTCCGAGAATCTGATCGTGGAATTAACTTGTAGCTAGCTGTAGGTGCGACATCTATCTGCAGACGATAAAGTGAAGGATTTTCAATCACCGGAACTGGATACAACCTAGAGACTGGCGGTATACGATTCCCTTGCGGTTCTCGCTGTAGGCCCGCGCGACAGCCGACAGCCCATGCAGCGCGGCGCAGGTGCGGCCGTGCGGTGGGCCGACGAGACGAGACGAATTTCTCCGCTTTTTTGCCCCGTGCAGAGGTGGCAAAAAACGGCGACCTCCGCCGCTTGCCCAGTACTAGCCACTACTAGGGCCTCTCGTATATCGTCGCGTCATCGCTCATCCTCATCCCAAATCCGCGCGCACGGCCTACGCCGTGAGCCCGTGAGCCGTGAGAACAACCGCCGCGTGCCGCTCCTCCACTTCGACCGCGAGGCCGCGCCCGCGGAAAGCTGACTGGGCTGGGATGGGACGCACGGTTGAAAAGCTATTATTAGGGTGTCATCCTGCTCAGAGCGTGTGGGCTATCTGAGCGGCGTCTGGCCTGGTGGGCTGCTATAAAATCAAGAGTGGGCTGCATGTTTCCGCGTCGCCACCATGGATGATGGTGGTCGCGGTGGTTTTTTTTCGTTTCTTTACAAATTAAAAAAAGATTGCTAGGGAGTACTCGAGTGTTTTTAGGTTTGTGAGTACTTAATTTTTTTTTCTTTATGCTATGTTTGGTGATATATCACTAAGGAAAGAGTCAAAGTGATCTCATGCATTGAATCTAGATCTAAAAGTTCAAAATTTGAGTACTTGTTAGCAACAAAATACTCAGGTGCTCCCTAGACACCACATAAAAAAAAAGCTACCAACCGTCCTATTAGCTCAGTTGCCACTAGGGTTTTAAGTTTTAACACTGCTCGAGCAGGCGTCCGGCGACGCTGTCGATGTCAGCGGCGGCGACAGGGACGTACTCTCCGGTGGGGCTGCTGGATACAAGGGATGGGAGAGGAGGGAGGAGCTGTAGTGCCACCTCACCGAGGACGCCGACGACCGCTCCTTCCGTGACTGTCGGGCCCGTATGTAACTCCCAGCTCCATCATCTCTAGGTCTGTTTTATATGGCTCCAACTCCTAGCTTCGTAGTTGGAGTGGGTGTAGCTGTGTCAAACGGTGTTGCTCCACAAAAATTTCGAAGTTGAAGCAATCGGGAACGAAGTAGCCTTAGTGCAGTTTTTAGGAGCGAGTGAACCTTGCTCCAAGTGGAGAGCTGCAGGCCAAGAAAGCCAAATGACACTAGAAGTTGATGAAAATTACCCGCAAATATGCCACTAGAGTACCCTTTGGCTTTCGCACCCTACACACCCGTCCCCTCGGATTGGGATCCTCTGCACTGAAGGAGTCAATACAGTAGATCTACAATGCATAGGTATTAGAAGCGATCTCCACAGTCCGATAAAAAAATGAAGGATGATATCGAGTGCTACTGTATTTTGCTACAATAAAATCGATCCAGTACTTCTCCACCATTGCTATAGTATTTTTGCTAGGTACTACGGTGCAGAACGCTCTCGTAGTAACACTAATCGCATGAAGGACTGCAGTACCCGGATCACTCCAATGTCCAATCCCCTCGCACTTTTTCGTCCTCCCGATTCCCAACTCCCCACAGAACCCTAGAGGGCGGCGGCGACGATGACTTCCTCCCCCCGTCCTCGTCCTCTCCCCGGCGTCTTCCTCGCCAGCGTGAATAGCGGCTAACGTCTCGCATTCATATGGAGCAAAAATGGAATTCATCAAGCATTGAAATGTCGCAGGCGCGTTAGTCAATCCGAACGGCATCACACGAAACTGATAATGACCTTGGTGCATTTTGAACGCTGTCTTCTCTTCATCCACTTCCCTCATGCAAATCTGATGGTACCCCAATCGAAGGTCCAGCTTAGAGAAAAATTCAGTTCCTGCTAACTCATCCAAGAGTTCATCGATCACCGGTAGTGGAAACTTGTTCTTTACTATATTTTTGTTGAGGTGCCGGTAATGCACACAAAAGCGCCAACTACTGTCTTTCTTCTGCACAAATAAGACTGGCGAAGCATACGGGCTCATACTCAGAATAATGATCCCGACTGTGAGCATCTTCGTAACTTGTCGCTCGATTTCATCCTTTGCAGAGGAGAATAACGATAAGGCCGAGAGTTCACAGGCGAAGCTCCTGCTTCAAGAGTAATGGCATGGTCATACTGTCTATGGGGCGGCAGACATTTCGGTTTCGCAAACACATCATCATATTGTTTTATCAAGGACTGCACTTTGTCTGGTACAGTTGCTACTTGCTCTGTTGCTGAAGACGGATGCTCCAATACTGCCATCGACCAGACCTCGTTTCCAGCCCACCACTTCTGCAATTGGTCGGAGGTCAGTTCTTGCAATGATGCTTGCTGTTTGGTCTGAACCCCTTGAAGGCAAATGTGTTTTCCCTCATACAAAAGGACAGTGTCTTGTTAGTCCAGTGACAATTCATAGACTCATTGGTTGCAGCCAATTCATGCCCAACACCGCATCATAGGCACCCAAGTCCAACACACGCATGTTCGTTCGGAATGTAGTTCCCTAAATCCACCAAGACAGAGCCTGCACCATACTATCGCATAGCAGTTCACCATTTGCCACCTTGACTGTTACTGCTGGAAAGTGGATGTGTTTTAAGACTTGTCCGTTGCAGGAACTGGCCATTAATGAAGCTGTGAGTACTGCCTGAATCTACTAGTATGAGCATCACTTGATTGCCAACTAATGCTCGAAGTCATACTGTCTCCCCGTCTTCGGTTCTTGAGACTGCCTGCACTGACAATTTAAAACATTCCTCCACCTGTGGTTATTTGACTTAATCCAATCCCTACAAGGTATCATCAGGTATCACTTCACCAAAGTCTCCAACCTGAATCGTGAGCAGCTGCATCGGTTTCTTGCACGAATGTTCTTTACTGTATTTCTCCCCACACTTAAAACATAATCCATTCGCACGCCGGTAGTCCCGCAGCTGCTGCTCGCGCCCGAACTCATCGCCCACTGGTCGCTTGTTTTCAGGACGTATCATTCCGATTGTCGGACTCACTACTGTAGCTGGTAAAGCAGGCACTGATCTCGCCAAATTAGATGTTCGATGGCGTGGCCGACTAGCTTCCACTTCTTCTTCCTGAATTCTGGATAGCACTGCCGCCCGGGGTGACGCTCGTGGGTGCTTGCAGATGCACCGCCCCACGAATCTCATCCTTAAGCCCCAACAGAAATTGCGTGACAAAACCGACTGTTGAGAGAAGCATCCAATGACAGTAAATGATACACGCTCGCCTCAAATGCAACTCGATACTTCGCGACCATGCCCGTCTGTTTGAGTTGGAGCAATTTGTTCATCTGTGCATCATATTCATTAGCCCCAAATTCATCCTTAATAGCCTGACAAAAATCATCCCATCCTTGCATTTGTATGTTGCTTTTTGAACGCCTGCAACCAGAGGGCGGCATGCCCATCCATGTACAAGGTCACAGTCGCCACCCACAGTGGAATCGGCACCCGATACATCTCGAAATACGTACGCCAACGATCTAACCATAGACGAGGGTTCTCACCAATTTTTTTTTGGGAAATCCAATTTAGGAGATTTGGTGTATCCTCCAGCATCCGCCGGTGTTACAGTGGTCGGAATCATACCATAAGCAAAGATGGTCCTGGGGGTTGCGGAAATAAAGGAGGTCCATGATTCGCTAATGCCCCTTGAGGAAGCACCGTCGTCACTTGCCCGGCCTCTCGGGGTAACTGCAATGGAGGCAGTCGATGTGGTTGTGGCGGCGGCGGAGGTGGCGGAGGAGGAACCGGTCGCAAGAACTCCACCTGTCTGCGCTTCACGTTATCCAAACTCTCCTGTTGAATCTCCACTTGATGTCCCAGATTCTTCATATTTGCAGATAGTTGATCTAACTTCTCGGCCTGAGCATCAAACCGAGATAGAATCTCGCCCTTGCCTGAAGTTGGCTGGTGTTCTCTTCAACCGCCATGATCACTTGTTTGGTTTATAGGGAAGGTTTATGTGGTGCCGTTTTGATTTCGTTTGCCGATCAAACCCAAGGTTGGAATTATGGCACCGGAATGGTCACCAACCAAGTCTCGGGGATTTCACAGATCAAACAAGGATCGTCGCTGGATCGATGGCTCTGATACCAAATTGTAATGACCCGATGCTGCTAAGAGACTTTTCACTAGCAATCGAGAAATACAAATGGTAATCGGATCGTCGCATTCAGAGTGGGAGGATGAGACGAGGAACGATAAGAGAAGGAAGACAACAAGAACAGGACGAGGGATCGAGTGTTTTCTCTTTTCATGCCTGTGCCGGTTCTGTTACAGAGTATACATAGACCAACCAACGTTACAATGACGAGTGGCCCCTTTTGACTCATGGACCCGGCTCACTCGTCTGAACTTTGGACGCAGTCAGCTTTGCACAGCGCTCGCGTGATTCCACCGTCCTTCCTCCGACAACTGGGCCGCTGCTTCTTCCTCCTCTCATCTTCTTCCTTTGGACAGCTTCATCATCAACCGTGTTCACCTCCATGGATGCTCTGCACATGGATGTGTAACACATTCTGCAACCGTCTCATTCATTCTAGGGGTCGTCTACTCTTCCTCTTCCCTGCCCTGTGCTCTCTTTCCTCACAATCACTACCTCTCCCGTTGCGTGGCTGGTGGCTCCCTCAGCAACCCCGCTCGATCTGGGGATGGAATATGCGGCAAGAGGTCCCCTGCCGCCACCCGGCTCTGGGGTTCGCGTCCGCACGCCGCTGGTGAGCCCCATTCTCCTCCTCCTTTCCTTCTCTTTCATCAGGGCCACAGTACCAGTTCGTGCGGCTCTAGATGAGCTCATTTCCACCACACTGGCTAGTGGCTACGGCTACACACATTCTGGCTGGTGGCCACTGGCCACTCACTCCTCTGATCCCTGCTTCTTCAAACCCTAAAACCTTTCCCTTCCGCGGCCGGCCGATGACCGCCTCGCGCGGAAGCTCCCCGCCATCATCTCCAAGCACTAGCGCCTCATCTCGCCGGAGATCGGAACCCCAGAGACTACTCAAAGCCCCACCGCCTCCGCCTCCATCCCTCTCGACCCCTCCCTGTCTCTCCTCCCGCTCGCCGTCTCCCATCTCTCGCCGCAGAGCCCCCTCCCGGCGCTCCCCTCCGCGCACGCCTCCACCCCCGGCGCGCTCCTCCGCCGCGCGCGCCACCACCCGCGCCTCGCGGCGCTCGACCTCCACTTCCTGCTCGCTGCCGCATCCGACTCCCCCGCCTTCCGCCCCGACCACAGCCTGACGTCCCTCCTCGCCGCCCGCCTCGCGGCCTCCCGCCGCCTCCTCCAGCTCGTCCTCTCCCGCCCCTGCCTCTGCACTGACGATTCCGTCTTCGCCTGCCCCGAGCTCCTCCCCACCTTCCGCAAGGTCATCCTCGCCTTCGCCGCCTCAGGCGACATCCCCGCCGTGTCCCTTCGCCGTGTCGCAGACGCACCCCTCCCCGCCGAGTTCTACAACATCATCCTCCGCACCCTCGCCTGTCTCCACCGCCACGACAACGCCATCCGCTTCTACGGCGAGATGACCTCTGTCCACCGCATCGCCCCGGATGCCTACACCTTCAACATACTCATCAACAGCTCCCGTCGATGCTGCCATGAGGTGGTTTGAGGAGATGTGGCACCGGAGCTGTGCATCGACTGGTGTGAGTTTTAACACTCTTATGCGCGGCTTCTTCAGAGAAGGAAGGTACAAGGAGGGTATTAAGGTCGCACGTGAGATGCTGGAGCTTGGGGTCGGGCTGTCGGTTGCGTCTATGGAGATTTTGATTGGTGGGTTGTGCCGTGGAGGCGAGGCTTTGAAGGCGGCTGAGGTGTTTGTCGAGTTTTTTGGGGATATGGTAGTGCCGGAAGGGTTTGATTGCTTGGATCTGGTTGAGTCTCTGTGCCATGTGGGGCGTGTGGAGAAAGCAGTGGAAGTGGTGGAGGGGAGTTGGTATTGGAGAGGAATAGGGCGCTGTTTCTTGAGCGTCCCTGCAGGTGTAACAGTTTTGGAGTGTGTGATGATGGCGGGGAAGCTGGATGTGGTGTGCCGGTTGATGGGCAGGATGGTTGGGGATGGGATTGTTCCGGATACCATTTCTTGTAACTGTATCTTTGAGGCACTTTGCGAAGCTGGGAGGACACCTGATGCAAACATGCTGAGGATGCTGGCTAAGGAGAAGGGATTTGAGGCCGATGGTGTGAATGCTGGTGCAGGGGTTTGGTAGGCAGGGGAGGAGGAAGGAAGGGGAGGCTGTGTTGGATGAAACACTCAATTTAGGATTTATACCAAACATTGCGGCTTACAATAGGCTTCTTGATACCTTACATATGGGGAGATCTTTGCAATTGCAAGAGAGCTTTTCAAGGCATGTGATGCTCCAAACTGAAAGCAGATGGGGAGATCTTCGCAATAGAAGAATTTTTTTGAAGCATGTGAAAGCACCAAACTGAAATGATGTCACAGAGTTTGTGCTTAGCATTTTTGCCAGATGAGACCAGTGGTGCTCACAATTGCACCGACAGTAGTCAGTAGTTGTGAAGTTGCAAGGATTTGCAATGAGGTATTGTTTTGATTATGCCCTTCTGTAGCTTGTTCTTGAGTTACATTCACGCTATACATGTCTAGCTTAAGTGCACATTGATCATGTTCAACACTTTGCAAGTTGAAATTTTCTTCCTGAACTGTCATTTTGTGTGTGCTTGTCATTAAAAAAGAAATAATGTATGGGCTTGATGTGTTAACAGCTTAACGCCGACATAATTCCCTCTTTTGGTTTCTCCAAGTGTTCTTAAGATGTTTGATCCTGTGATCATCAAATCAATACTCAGCTATGTGTCAGTTAATTATAAAATGCACAAACACTGGTGCACATCACTTGTACATCTATGCCGTGGTGCATGACTTGTACATCTATGCCATGTGCCCTTTGATGGCAGTACAACATAACAGAATCAAAACATGCAAACCTAGGCAGATGCTTTCATGTATGTAGAGGCTGAGAGGCATGCTTTCACACCCTTGAGGGCAGAGCACAGTTTTGTTTTCATGTATGAGTATTATGATATACTATATATAACACACTTGCACTAACTTACTTTTACTTCTTTGCTATATTATCCGAAAATGTGCTCTTCTACCTCCCCCTCTTTCTTCCTCTTAACCTTGACCTGAATGATACTGCTTATTGCTCTATCATCTGTGGAGTTGAAACTTGAAACTAGTGGCACTCAATTCTGCATCAGAGCCATTAATTTATTTTACTGTATCTTGCAGTTATGCAAACAGGACCAACAACTGCTGCATCCGGTTCTGCTTATGCAGAATTTGGGAAGACAAGGACACAAGGTCATTGTATCAGTGTAAGTAAAACAGCCTTTATATACTACCATCTGTATGTATGTTTTATGGTTTGGATTCCAAGTGCAGAAAAAATGTCTTTCATGACTTCAATTTGATATTGAGTATGCCAAATGTGCCGTTTTAAAGATATTCCAAATTTACCCTTTTAAGGATTTTATCTTGGTGTTTATGTAATCAAATACTAGCGAGTTAAGGTTAACCGAACTATACTAATAACTTATTTGTTTAAACTCGAAATGTGCTTATAACTTACTAAGCACTTGTGAACAATTCATGCTCAGCTTGGATCCATGTATTTGTATGTCCTATTAGTTGAGCGTGCAAACATGTATCAGTATTCTATGAACTTGTACTCTTTTCACTTATGAAGTTATGAGGTTGACCAGTTTGAAGACCTTGAACTTTAACATGTGCTTCCTAGCATTATATAGAATATGAACTTCTTGTATCTTGTTAGTGAACTTGTCAGATTGTTTAGTCATGTTGAACTTGTCTAATTGATTGATTGCTTGGTCATGTTTATTAAATGATTATCTTTGCAGGTTTGGGCCGAGAGAAAGCAAGAAAGCAATGATGCACAGTGACATGGGTAGACTCAATTGCAATGTGAACTATACAACATTTGCCACCGGTATACGTGGATAGGTGTGCTGTTTAATTGGCTCTCCTCAGACTTATTTGTAGAATTGTCTTATTGAATGACAAATGTTTGAAAGTAACTGTTGATAGCATGCATCTCCATTTCAGGGATTGGACAACAAAGAGTACTCAGCAATGCTTCATAAAGCCCTGGAAGGCGCAGTGATGCTACACACTTTTCCAAAGACCACTGTTGATGTTTTTGCCCTGGTTCTTGATTCTGGTGGCAGTATGATACAATTCTTGACTTTGATTGTGGTCTTAAGTATATTACACTAGATTACTATTGCATTTTTTTAGGGCATGTTCTTAAGTTTAGTGCTCTAGTACTTATTTGGAAATTGTGCTCATGTCTAGTGTAGTAGTGTTGCTCGTCTTAGTGACACACTGGAGTCTCTGATGTTCTTGTGAGATGAAATTAAACCTGAGTTATACCTAACAAGTCCATGGTGTGAACATGCTGTTTTATTGTAGTATTTGCTTATTTTAAGATAAAGAACGGATTTTGGCATGATAAATTGGTAATACTGTAAGTCTGTGTTTCATCACATTTGCCAGCACAAGCAAAGGTACAATATGACGGTACATTCTTGTGTCTCTCTTTCCCATATGTTGTTTGATAGAAGCCTTTATTCCCTCACCATTTCTTTCTGCAGAGTGCAGTACTTTTTTGCCTAAAAAAATCTGAACTATTTTCATCCTTACTGGTGTTTCTGTCATTTCAGGTGATCTTCCGATCATCATATCTTGCGCTAGTCTTGCATTGGCTGATGCTGGAATCATGATGTATGACCTTGTTGCATCTGTATCTGTGGTATGCTCCCGCATTCTCTCTGCTTTACGACATCTGTAATTAGACCAAGAGGTATTTAAACTTGAAGCTAATCAACTTCTACTTCCTCGTGCCAGTCCTGTTTTGGGAAGAACATTATCGTTGATCCAACCTCAGACGAGGAAGCATGGCAAGAGGGAAGCCTTATGGTAGCTTTCATGCCAGCCCGCAAGGAGATCACACAACTTACTCTTACCGGAGAGTGGTCTGATGGCAAAATCACCAATGTATGTCTTGTCTACTACATAAGAGATCATATCAAAACAATAGTAATCACTAACATTTTGCTTCCTTCAACAACAGGCAATAGAGCTATGTATGGATGCTTGCAGTAAGCTCTGTGACACTGCAGGAGCGCTTGAAAGATCCCGCCAGCTTGGCGAGCGAATAACATTGTAGCAGCGCTATGTTGCAAACTTACACATATATCCTTAGCTGTTCAAATTCTGTAGGCAAGGGAGGCTAAGCCTGATGTGTGCGGGAACACTTTTTACATGATTATCGTTATTGTTTCCTTCATGGCAGAAGGCTGAATTGTTAAGTCAAAGAAAGTTGTAGACTTGTAGTGTATGCCATGCACTCATGCATTGCACTCCTGAGTTCTAAGCTTTTGCTTAATGCGGCAATTGTATCTTTCTTATTCTATGCACTGTAAGACTCAAGCTACTGTGCCTGAGATTCTATTATTCTAAAGCTGAAGCTAGTGCCCTGTATTTTGGGCTCATACGCTATATTTTTTTTTGCCGTCTGGTTTGTTCATCGGCTGGCAAGAGCAGAGCAGCTGATCTTTACCATCCAATGCATTTCCCTAACATTTGGTGGGGTATATGTTTTTTAAATGAAGTTGTATATTAACTCAACCATAATAATTCAGAAGATGGATGAATCCTGCAGCTTACTCCCCCAAAAAAGATGTGTGTTAGTATTTCTGCTCGTAGTTTTTGCACTACACTTGAGCATTCAAGCATCCATTATCCTGATTCCTGACCCATCCCAACATACAGCTTACTTCCAGTTATCCACTCGGCCGGCGTCTTTCTTACACTGACAGTGGGCCACACACTCTTAATACTATGACCTAAAAACGGTAGTGCTATACACGACCGATTTTATCGGCGTACGACGCACGCGGTGGTTGGGTGGGCACCACGCGGAGCCACGGTCGGACGGAGATGCAGACGGTGTGCGGGTCGGAGGAGGAGGGAGTGGCCGGGCGGGCGGAGGAGAGAGGCATGGGCGGAGACACGAAGGAGGGAGGCGGCGCGTAGGGTCGGTCGGAGGAGGGAGAGGAGACGGGCGGAGACACTCCGGGGTGGCCGGGCCGCGTCACGCGGGGCCGTCGTCGGGCGGCCGGGAGGGGGCGGTGTGGGCGCACGGCTAAGGTGTCGTACGCGCGTACAACAATTTTCGTGTATGTAAAGTATTTCCAACCTAAAAAAATATCTCTGCAAACTCTGCAAGAGAAAATATCCAGGCCGTTAGCCGGCCCACTTAGCCATTCCCCCTGCACAGTGCAAGATATAAACCCCTCCCCACTTCAGTCGCTCCCACATCCTCCCATCTCCCTTCACCTCCAAACCCCGGAAACCTTATCTCCAAACTCCAAAGCCTCATCCCGTCATGGCGGCCGCCCTTTTCTCCACCTCGCTCTCCCCCAACTTCCTCCCCCTCTCCTCTGCCAAGCCCGCCCCCTACGCTCCATCCTTCCCTTGCAGGCCGCCCCTTCCGCTGCGCGCCATGTCGGCGTTGTTGGCGCCGCGGAGGCGGCTCCTGGCGCCCGTGGCCGTCGCGGTGTCGTCGGAGTTCGAGACGGAGGATGTGGAGCAGGCGGAGGGAGGGGAGTCGGAGGCGGAGTTCTCCGAGGACCTGAAGGTGTTCGTCGGCAACCTGCCGTTCAGCGTCGACAGCGCGCAGCTCGCCGGGCTCTTCGAGCAGGTCGGCTCCGTCGAGATGGTCGAGGTAGTATACATTAACAGTCTCGTCTCGGTAACCTCATTATTACGCTAATTGTACTCGCGTAAATTTAAACACTCTAATCTCCTAAAAAAAGAATCTAAAATTCTGCTCAGTGTCGCATTATTTGGCTGGACTTGCTTGAGAGAGCCAGGACATTTTGTTTTAGTTTTATTGTCAGGTCATCCGATAGATGACGAATTGTTGCAATAGAGTTTCTTTTCTTCATGATTAAAATTAGATGTTGTAAAATTGTTTCAGTTTGAGCTACTATCGCATTGGTTCAATAGCACGGTAGATTATAGCAACAAATGGATGTTCAATCGCCCAACAGCTGAGCCGCACGCACGGCTTGACCCCCTCTTTTCCCCATGCTGATATCAGATTTCCATTTTTTTAAGGTTGTATATGATAGAATGACTGGAAGAAGCCGTGGATTCGGATTCGTGACAATGTCTACGGCTGAAGAAGTTGGAGCGGCTGTCGAGCAATTCAATGGCTATGTGAGTATACTTCTGGGATAGGTGAACTAGCTGTAGAGAAAACTATATACAATGGAAGTTGTTTATACAGCAAACGTGTTACTTATTTTCATTGGCTGTAGACTTTTTGCTGACTGTTTATGCAGCAAAGGCAAAAGTTTATAGTTACGATTCCATTGGTAAAGCACTGAAATCTGGTTCCAAGTATA
The DNA here is from genome assembly GCA_036346255.1 of Ampelocalamus luodianensis. Classification (NCBI taxonomy): domain Eukaryota; kingdom Viridiplantae; phylum Streptophyta; class Magnoliopsida; order Poales; family Poaceae; genus Ampelocalamus; species Ampelocalamus luodianensis. The sequence goes on along the minus strand of CM070630.1, from coordinate 4,571,902 downwards.
ACCAAACGTGTTACCTATTTTCATTGGCTAATTGTTTGACACTGAATTGCTCGTCATGTATTCATGTATTGTGCATTACATTGGACTATCGACTAATTGAATCTCAAAATAGACAATTCAAGGAAGACCTCTGAGAGTAAACTCAGGGCCACCACCACCTCGAGACGAATTCGCGTCAAGAGGACCAAGGGGTGGCAGCAGATTTGATTCATCCAACAAGGGAGGACCAAGGGGTGGCAGCAGATTTGATTCATCCAACAAGGGAGGACCAAGGGGTGGTGGCAGCTTTGATTCATCCAACAAGGTCTACGTGGGGAACCTTTCTTGGGGCGTCGATGACTCAACGCTCGAGAACCTGTTCAGCGAGCAAGGAAAGGTGCTTGATGCTAAGGTCATCTATGACAGGGAAAGTGGCAGGTCGAGGGGTTTTGGTTTCGTCACATATGGCTCTGCTGAAGATGTCAGCAGTGCGATATCAAACCTTGATGGCATTGTAAGTTCTTGCATATTCTTTTGACCATGTCAAATTCTAACATATTCTCAAGATAGTTGCTTGATGTGACCTGTATAGTTCTTCACATTGTTGTTTTGAATAGGTATGCTTATTGAGTGTATGGTGTTGTTATGTAGGACCTGGATGGCAGACAGATCCGAGTGACAGTTGCAGAATCAAAGCCAATGCGTCAATTTTGAATTTCCCTTGCGTTGGTTTAGAGTTTAATAATAATGTGTTTCGTCAATTGTTAGTTTCTAGTTTCTACTCGTGTCTCTATATGGCTAAAAAAGATTTTTCCCAGCCATGCAATGCACACACCCACTTATGCTCGTTGCCCCCTCCCTCGAAGAGAAGTATAATTTTTTGGGGGATCAAAGTCGTTGTGTTCATATGCATAGCACCAAGAAGCAGTAAGAATGGATATTATGATATGATCGAACTTTTCTGAATGTTTGTGATGGTATGCATGACTGCCCTCCTGGGAAAAAAAAAATCCATTATTCATCCATGCTTCTTGTAGGGAGCCTCTCGGGTTGTGTAAGAAAAAACATTTCTCCAACTTTTCAATATGCTGTTGTACACCTCAGACATGTTGGTCGTCATAATTACGTACCTCGCACCGTCTGTGTCATACAGCAAGGATCATTTCTCCAACTCAAGAGCATGGAGATTAATCCACTGCGTGAAACTTATGGTGCTCCTGGATTGCCCGCTCGCGGCGTACTGTCCCTCCTGTGCCTTCGGAGGGCTCTCCTTTGTATGTCTCATAGTTTGATGTTCGAGGTCTATCCTGTTGGACTCAAACTTCCACCTCTGGTTTTGCATGCACAACGCCTTAAACATCTTCATTAGCTTCTGATTGCGAAACCACGTGAAGAAGTTCGATGCAAGATGCCTCATATACCAGCGGGTATCCACGTCGTTCCACTGGTAAGGAGGTTCTGTTCCATTCTTCATGGTATTCAGAGCCCACAACAACCCAGCATTGTGATCTGTGATAAGACATACGTCGGATCGGTCTTCCACAACCGCCTGCTCCACATTCACCAGGAACCATGATCAATTGGATGTGTTCTCATTCTCTACGATGACAAAAGCAACCGGGAGAAGTTAGTCATTCGCGTCGGCCCCCACCGCGGTGAGAATGGTGCCATTGTACATCCCGGTGAGGAAAGTGCCATCCATCGTGAGCACTAGACGACATAACTTAAAACCCTTTATGGCTTGAGCGAAAGCCTAGAACACCCCGTCCATATTGAAGCAGTTAGAGTCTCCATCAGGATCTTCACTTTCAACCTTATTTACCTACGTGCTGGGGTTTGCTTCGGTAATTTGATGAAACATGCTCGGCATAAGGTGGTACACCTCTTCGTATGTTCCGTACGTGGCCTCGATAACCTTCTGCTTGGTTTGTCGGACCTTGCTATAGCTAACTGAATAACTAATCAGATTGGCGACTTCTGACAACAACATTTGGGGGAGACGGACACGTCCTTCGCAACTAGGTGGCTAATGAGGCTTGCCATATATGCAGAAGTCACATTCCGCCTTGACCGTGAGACTGAGCCGAAAAACTTTGCTCTGTGATCGCCGACCTTGCGAGAGCAGCCTTCCACTTGGCACTTCACTGCGTAATATCCTGGGTTAGACCAGTACACCCGGTACACACGATTGATGGACAAAGTGTACAGTGCTATAGCTTGTTACAGTGCTGCACGACCACTTTGCTAGAGAAGTGTTGCCCAACTAAGAGGGTGTCAGCATCAAACCCCCACTAGGACCCTTCTTCTTATGGTAGTACCAGCGACCGCACTACGATATCATCAAGTCTGGATGCCATGTAAGACACCTCCGATAACACAATTCTGCCAATTGGACCACCACCCTGGGGTGCATCCTCCTCACTACCATCCGAGCCTAGGTTGGTGTCCTCGTTGGACTCCAACCCGAGAGGCTGATCCAGTAGATACTCGTGGTAGTGAAAACAACACATTCCATGCTACCATCTTCAAGCTCCGCCTGCGGTTGCCCGCTTCCCGAGGCACCAGCATCATCAACGTTTCTCAGCGTCATGCGTACGAAATCCACGTACCATCGGCTTCTCGTATGTCACCGCCTCGACCTCGGAAGCAATCTGCATGTACTGGTCCCAAGTTATGCTTCCATTCACCTTGACTAGCTCCCATACACTCAGCCCTCCGCAGGCTATTCTCTGCAGCCAAATAGGAAGTCGTTCCATAAAAAAAAATTATGAATGGATCAGTTAGTGGTCACGTGAGTATACATACTCCATGTGGCATCCCAGCATACATACTCCACTCAACGGAGTATACAACAAAAGCACCATAGACCCACCGGCATACTCCATTCGACATGTGATACGTATATCACACTGACGAGTTATCATTGCTGAACCTATTAGACGTATATAGTACATACGACGTATATAGTGCCCACAACATATTGATCATGCATGCATCCGCCGAACACCCAGATTCCTAGCCTCCCGTAACATCAACACCTACCATGTTTAAGCTTTGCCTTATCTTGGCATGTAATCAGCCTCCCCCGTAACATTAGCACCTACCATGTTTAGCTTTGCATTATCTTGGCATGTTATCCTGATATATCTTTTGGTAGTTAGAGCTAATCGCTCCTTGTATTCCATATATACATGAGGCTGCCCAAGGAATCAAACGTGGTATGTTAGTGGTGGTATACGACCAAATAACCCGATCAAGTAAGTGGAATCCCGAGGTAGATGGACGGTAGATACAATGGGAGTAACTACACATGGGAGTAGCAAAAGGCTTTATATATATATATATATATATATATATATATATATATATATATATATATATATATATATATATATATATATATAATACATTCTACTCAGGGTGTAGTTACTCCTACCTCTGATATACCACATAAAAAAATTTGACATACTCGTTTATCACTTTGAGTATACTCATATACTGATTATAAGATACTCTAATGTGAACCACACGAAAAATTTGCAAGAGAGCCCATAGTTTTTAGTATATTTCGTAAATACCTTCATATTCGCACATAAAAAGAAGTATGTCTAAAAAATTATACATACCACCCCTGAAAAGGTGTAAATACCACCTAGGTGGACTTATATACTCGTATACTACGCATATATACTTTAGGTTGCGTAAGATACTCGCTATATTGTGAGATATGAAATAGGGAGTAATTACTTCCGGGAGTATAAAAAAAACTATATATATATATATATATATATATATATATATATCCTGTTTCGAATACGGAATTCTAGTAAATTCTCAGGGAATCGTATTATTTTTCAGATTTACTGTGAAATTTACACAATCTAAACTTATTATAGGTGGGAGTAATATACAATTCGTACATATTAATCACTAATCCATAGTCGGGAGCTACTCTCCCAACTTTAATCACTTTGACCGTTTGACGTTAGAACTTAGGAGGGGAATTGATAATATATCCTTCACTTAGATGCATATTGAGATTATATCCTCATTTTAGATGTAATTGATTTTTTTACCCTCTAGTGTGTTTCTTGATAAAAAAAAATACTCGTTTGCAATATTTTATTAATATCTCTTTTTCCAGTTTTTGCCACAGGAAATAACCAAAATGCCCCCTCCTTCCCCTCCTATCCACAACCAGAGTCAACCATGGGAGCTCCGAGCTTGGCGTTGGTGAGGGATGCATCAGCTGCGTCGGACGAGCGCAAAAATGGAATGCTACGGGCACGACGATCTCATGGGCAGAAAGAGCACACCGAGAGGCGGTCTATGGCGACAGCGTGGCCACGTACAACGTCGGCATCGACACAGCTACTACGGTGGCAACAAGACAACGATTTCCTCAAGAAATTGAGCACGTCATAAGCATGTACAGGGCGAGGGGGAACTCACCAAAGTGGACGATGAGGACGGGGAATGACTAAGGCTGGCTGGCGACAAGAGCCGAGGGTGGCGCGACGAGCTCGATGTGGAAGCAACGTGTGGTGGCGGAAAGCGCGTGGTAGGAGTGGGCTGGAAGGGAGGGGAACAGGGCCTGGAGGAGGGTGAGGGGGAAGCAGGAGGGGCGGATGTCACTGCCGAGCTATGAGAGGAGGCGGTGCGCTGTCGGAGGTGAACTCGGTGGCGTCGAAGAGGGACCGGATGCCGGCCTCGTCGTCCAGACCTTGACTGCCATGACGTGCGGGAGAGGGAGAGCAGGAGGAGGATGTGGCAGAAGGAGTGGGAGTGGAGGGAGAGCAAGAGGAGGCAGCGGCGGAAGGAGAGGGAGAGCAAGAGGAGGTGGAGGCGGAAGGAGAGAGAGAGGAGGGAGAGCAGGAGGAGGATGCGGCGACGGAAGAAGAGTGAGAGGAAGGAGAGAAAGCGGAAGGGAGGAGATAGCGCACAGGCAAGGGGCAACAGACTGATGGGTAAAATGATTTTTTTTTCACGTGGCTATAACGGAAAACCGTTGGATATTAATAAAATAATAAAAACATGATGTTTAATCAAGCAACAAACTAGGAAATATTAAAATACTAATTACATATACAATAAAGATATAATATCAATATACATTTAAGCGGAAGGTAAATAACACCTCACCTTCCCCTCCCAATAAGCCGAACGCCCAAACTCCAACGCCAAGACCACCTCGTGAGCCGACCTTGCCGCACGCTTCGCCTTCCTGATCTCCGGCCATGGCCGCGCGGCGCGCCGGATCGTCTGCCCCCAGATGGCTGCCCCCGTCCGTGCTCCTCCTCCTGACCGTCCTCTTCTCGGCCTCGCCGCCGGCGCGCGCGCTCCGGTTCGACCTCGAGTCCGGCCACACCAAGTGCATCTCCGACGAGATCAAGGTCGGCTCCATGGCCGTCGGCAAGTACCACGTCGTCGGCCCCGACCCCAATTTCCCCGACTCCCAGCTCCCCGACTCCCACCGCATCTCCCTCAGGGTAAGCAAGGGTCATCAAGCGACCGCGATTAGGTTGGGGGAAGCCGTGGCGATGCGGCAATTCACTTATTTGGGCCCTTGGATTGACGCCGGCGGTGGCGGGTGGTTGATGCAGGTGACTTCGCCATACGGGAACAGCATGCACTACGCGGAGAATGTGCAGACGGGCCACTTCGGCTTCACGGCGGCGGAGGCCGGCGACTACCTTGCCTGCTTCTGGGCGCCCGACCACAAGCCACCCGTCAGCATTGTCTTCGAGTTCGATTGGAGGAACGGACTCACAGCCAAGGACTGGCCTAGCGTCGCCAAGAAGGGCCAGGTCGATGTGAGTGCTTCGCTTCGCTCTCCGGATTCTTACTTCGTTTTTGGCTCAATTCCTAACCAATAGGGTGGTTTACCATGGTTGACTTGTCTTATAGCTATAGTTTTGGTTAGTGATCCATTTTATTGAATTAAGCAAACAGATCGTGTATTCGTGTGTGCCAATTTGCGTGTAGCAGCAGAAAATATAGGCTTTCTGTCGATTTGGGTGCTTGGATGTGGAATAAATTGGGAGTTTGTGGGTGGGATCAGATTATTCCGATGGGAGTCATTTCTGTAGGTTGATAAGTTCATTAATCAATTCTGTTCTGTGCCAAATGATGTTTTGCTATCATGTGATTCACAAAGTTGGGCTCTTGTAGTTTGGTAGTGATCTCAATGTGTTTGGATGTAGGGCTGTTAGATTTTATAGATTTGAGCTCTTCAGTTGTAGGCATACTGAAAAGTAAGCAAGAAAGATAGGCCTTCGGCATTTGTTAGTATCTAGATGTGGAAACTGTGGGCTCTTGTAGATTTAGATGCTTTGTAGTTGAGTTTGTTTGTAGGCTGGTACAATTGAGTGGGTTGGCATGTAGTTTTCTGTAGTATGTGGAGACATTGAGATCAATTTGAGCACGTTTGTTTGCAGTCAATCCATTTCTGGCTTTTCTACTTTCTGTTGAGCAATCTGCTTGTCAAGTGGTAGATTAATTTCTTCTAGACGACTAGACCTGATTTGGTTGGAGTATGCATCTGGGTGCCACAGAGGTTGGACTTTTTAATATGTTGATATGATTTGGAAATTTGAATCAAGGAGTTTAAGCATATTATCCTGTGCTTCCGTAGTTAATTATTATTTTTAGCATAATAGCGCGTTGGAAAGAGCAGATGATGAATAGCCCATTGGTTAGTTCTATTAAGCTTATTCTTTTGGTAGAATGTGGTCTTGGTTTTTTAACTTTATCACAGTGTGTACTTTCCGGTTTTATACAAATTGTGCAGTATAATTGTACAGAGATTTCATTGGTGGTAGTGGCTGAAAATGTGGACCCGCTTGTGTGTGTATGAATGACAATTACAAAATGGACTTTTGTATGCTCTATTAAAGATTTTTTTACTTGGTTGCATGATGTATGGAATCGTGGATATTGCTTGCACACAACTATGATGTGTTATTTAGAGTCAGATTCTCATTGAAGAGAGGTTTTATAGGTCAAACAAGCTTGCCCTCTCGGCATCAATTTCCACATCACAATGTAAGAATTTGAGGACTCTTAGAGAGTTAGAGTTGATCTGTGATGAGTTCGGATTCTGTGATTTTGACATACAACCAATTTCCATATTACTCTTGATCATAAGCACATTCTTTCACGATATTTTTTGAAAAATAATGGGAGAAAATAAGTCTCAATACCTGCTGATTCTGTTTTTCTCTCAGAAACTGGGCATGTTTGGGTAACATATCTGCAACAGTGGCCAGCTTGTAATTGCACATCGACAGATCATTGCTACTAACGGGGTGTCAGCCAGCGTTGGTTCCTAAACAGTAGCAGTTCAGTATTAGCTGCGTGAACACTGCTTGTAAAGTCATAACCAAGACTTCTAATTGAGCCCCAAAATTTTCTGGTTTTGTGAGAATGGTCTTCTTATGGATTCACGGCATATAACAGTGCTGAATTGCCATGTTGTTTGACATACCTAGTACCTCTGGAGAGCCAGTGCCATGTGGTACATCACCAATACTAATAAGCAGCAATTTGTATATATTTCATGACATGTTATAGAGGATTTAAATTAGCATACGTCTGGTATACATGATGCTACTGCAGTATTACTGCACTAGTACCAGCCTACAATATTTGTTGGAGGATTGACCGCTTATAAGTTCATGCATTGTTTTTTATTTGTTGCAGATGATGGAACTGGAGTTGAAGAAGCTAGAGGATACTATCAAATCTATCCATGAAGAAATGTTTTATCTACGTGAAAGGTACATACATACCAGCTAGTATGTCTGGCAATGGTAAAACTACATTTCACGACAATTCGAGAAGCAATTATGAAATCAAGTTTTTGACCTGTCATATGTCCAGGGAGGAGGAAATGCAGAACATGAACAGGCAAACAAACTCAAGGATGGCTTGGCTTGGGTTCCTCTCACTCGGTATCTGCTTATCCGTGGCAGGGTTGCAGCTGTGGCATCTGAAGACCTTTTTCGAGAGAAAGAAGCTGCTGTAGTTCTCCCATGATCACAAAACTCACAATAGCTTGCAGCACGGAGCGGCTAGGCAATATATTTTTTGTGTGTGAGCTATTAACTTATGTTTCTGCGCGTATAATCAGTCTCTGTTAGAAACGATGTTTTACCATACTTGGGAAATGATTATCTAGCTTGTCCAGTCGAAACAGTTGTAAAATGTGTTCAAGCTGACGGTTCATGGTGTAGTGTATAGCCCCATCGTTCTCTTCTTTGCTTGAATACTGTTGTGGAATTGCGGTTGTGGCAAATTCAAATCGCTAATTCTCTAATTTGTTGTGTACCGCGTAATAGCATTGTCCAACTGAGTAGCAACGGGAGCCCAGACAGCCCGCGCCCTTCCATCTTACGGCCATACAGCGCGCTAGCCGACGGCTTCCAGTTCAACCACCGCCTAACCGGCCGGTAGGCGAGTCGATGGTCCGACTCGCTCCTGGAACCCTCGTCCTCGCACCTTGGCCGCTTTGCAGGTCGCGCGCGGTGAAGATTTGCTTGCTTTCCGCGCATGCCATTGCCAGCGCCAGCACCATCGGTGGGACTGTTGGGAGTGGGTACACAAGCCGTGCAGGTACGCCCAGTGAAAAATCTAGCGCCAAAATTTTGCTTGCCGGTGTTATCAAATTTCTATATCAGGCAAAAATTTCCGGATTTGCTTAATTTTCATTCAAATTTAAATTTTAATTCAAAATTTAGATAAATTTCGTGTTTACATCTGGAAAATAAAATAAAATTTTAATTCAAAATTTTTGCCCGAAATTCCCGATAACCGACGAAAACCGGTTGTAATCACTACCCATAAAATTTCCCTGGGTACGGCTGCCGCTGGGCAATCAGGCAGACACAACTGAAGCGAATCAGAAGCCAGATTCTTGAGATGTATAATCAGATCACACGACAAAAACGCAATCTCGGTATTTCTCTTCACACTACATTTTTCGTAACAAAGAAGAGCTCTCACAGTGCACAACAAATTTACTATGCATAAACAAATTTACTATGCATAACCACTGAAGCAATTCTCAAGTAACATCTGAAGCTCGGAGAAATGGAGAAGAGCATGAATCCGTTTGATATTTAGAACCCGAACACAACCTATATGTTGCAGAACTATGGTCTAGTAACTCTCCAGACTTCCAGAATCTAAGCAGAGAAGCAACAAGAGAACCTAAAAGCAAGAATGATGCGAGAAAAACAAGCAAGGTATCTGCTTTAGCAGAAACAGCAGCAAACTAAAACAGCACGGAAATTTCGCCGTTTCAGTGGACCTTTTTCGAGCCATCTAATTTTGTACACGATCAATGACAGATCTCCCCTTTCATAATTAGTTTTTTGGCCGGCTAAAGCCCTGCTTGTCGCAAGCCCAGTTGTTTTGGTGAAATTCAGTGGCTTTGGTGACATGTAATTAAATCATCTACTGTTTTTAACCTCCTCTTTAATTGAAATGGCACAACTCCTGCCTTCCCGTTCAAACAAAAAAAAAGACAGATCTCCCAAGAAAACCTTATTCATGACACCACCTGTAGTAAAAACTGCTCATAGCGAATATATGCACTGCTACTGGGAGAATAAATGCCAGTGGTGATCGTGTGATAAGTTTTGCTTGATCTTCTCAAGCTTCTTGAGGATCTCTAAGAAAGATGGTCTCAGATTGATATCCCCAGCCCAACATAGCTCAGTCAATCTGCAATTAAGAAAACCATGTTAAAATACTTAAGTCACAAGAGACTAGCTTACATAAACATGGCAATGGTAGAATGTTAAAAGGGTTCTGTTTAGCTTGTACATACTCCTTCAACTCTGCAATATGTCCTTTAGAATGGAAAGCTGGGCGATGCCCATCTGCCACATATTTAGCAGCCTCATAAGGTTCATAGTTGGAGAATGGTGGAACCCCTTCCAGCATCTACAATCAGAGGGAACATTTCTTGTCATTCAGAACAGACATGATCACATGATATGACACGCTGCTGGTTTGTAAGTTTAGGTGGCAAAACTACCTCATACAGTATCATGGCAAAAGAGAAGATATCAACTTTCTTGTCATATTTCCGGTGCTTGAAAACTTCAGGCGCCATATATCGGTCTGTATTTATGCAAAAATTAAAACAACTATCAAGATAAATTCAAGAGAAGAGATTCAAAGACCAATGATATAGCTCCTGAACACTTACAGCTTCCGGTTTCTCCAGTCATCTTGTATACATCATTGGCATGCTGAGCTTTAATAATCTTGCTAAGACCAAAATCTCCAACTTTCAAGTGGTTGGCAGCAGAATTCACTAGAAGAATGTTTCTGGAGGTTGACATAATAGGTTAGACCAGCGTAGAAACCTGCTTGAATTAGCAAAAACAAGTGATCCAACAGACCTTGGTTTTAAGTCCCGGTGAATTACAACATTAGGCTCATTATGAAGATAAGCCATGCCCCTGCAAAAGATAATTAATGAAGGGAATAACACACGAATCATTTTCTTGTCTAAGAATTAGAAAACAAATCACTAGATCAAGTAAAGTAAGTGATTACTGATGTGGAAAGTTAGAACCTAATAAGGAAAGTACATGATGGTTCAAGGACGTGATGGTAGCACCATAACTAGAAAATATTATGATTACGCCTCATCTCAAGCCAAGATTTTAGTATAAATCCAATTTTAGTGAGGTTTGCAGTTGAAATAGATCTAACAGACCATATTGCTATAACTAATACTCACATTGTACTCTTATTGATGACTTGGATGCCAAGAAACTTTGTTCAAAGCAAAATTAGTGTTACTCTGATTAGCCAGTTTCCTAAAGATGAATGCATGGCATAGCAAGAGAATTATCAGGGGTACTTTAAAATTTAAGTGCATTAAATAGGTTAAAATGATCTAACAGCGGATCATAAATAAGATTCAAGGCCATAACTATAGTGCAATAGAAAATAATTTTGCCTTCAAAAGGATACAGTATGAAGCAAAGTATATCAGGAGAATTCTTGCACAGTATCAATCATATTCATCTAGAGCAAGTATTATATACTGAGAGTTAAGCACATAAATCTGAGAATACCTTGCGATGTCTAATGCAAAATTCACAGCAGTAAGTGGGACGAGTGAGCCTTTTTCCTTCAGATATTGATGAAGATCACCCTGGAAAATGCATTTACTCCACATTAGCAGGTATTCCAAATAGTCCACATCACAAGATAGTTAACTTCCAAAAGAAAATACATACTCCTCGTAAAAACTCAGTAACTAGCATTAAAGGTTTGGTTTCTGTGACTGCTCCAAGGAACTGTACAATATTAGGATGTCTTAGCTTTATTAGCAAGTTGACTTCATGCTTAAAATCTTGGCTGCAGACAAAGAAAAACAACTGATAAGGGAACACTCCATGAGACAAACATGTGGCAAAAAGCTATAAGCCTATAACTACTCCAGTTCACACCTTGAACAAAAATTAGTTAACCACAATAAATGCTAAATTCTTGTCCTACCCAAACAGCTGGAGTACTTGAGAAGACTGATAATTATTTTGAAATTCCACGTCTTAAGAGACTGTGAATATCAGCTGGAGTACTTGAGAAGACTGATAATTATTATGAAATTCCACGTCTTAGAGACTGTGAATAAAGTTTACTTACATCACCAGCCTGTCATCAGATAGGGATGGAAGAATGCGCTTGACAGCAATAGGTGTTCCTCGCCAATTTGCTTTCAGAATTTCACCAAAAGATCCCTGCGGTAGTTAGCAGGTTTGATGAACTTAAGATAACCCAATATAAAATACATGGTTACTGTGTAATAGATTATAGATATGTCCATGAACTTCCTCGTACTTCCTTGTATTATATGTTTATTTTTAGTCAAACAGCTAAAACGTTTTTCCGTAGCTTCAAATCATGCTTAGCATCCATTATTCTCTGCTCATGTATCACATGCAAGGAAATCTGTCCATCAGGTGAGGTCAGGAGGCTAAGATACAGTTTACTTGGATCTCATTTGCCAAGATATTTTCAGAGAGTATAAGGGATAGTTTAAACAGTAAATTCATCTCTTCTAACTTATCTGACATACCAAATATACATCTAAACATTGAAGGGTAATAGTTCCACCCTGCTCATTGCAGTAGGAACAAGCCAAATGCTACACCAATTGAATTAACTTTAAGATGCTAGTGACAAACATTTTCTAACTGAAAATGGAAAGTCCATCAGTTGACTAACAGCTAACATAGAGGCAAGTTCAGATAACCAACAGTCTCTGTTTGCACAACATGTGAGGACCATCTCTAATCAACTTACAATATTTATATGAGCAATTCTCAGCTATCACTACTCACTATTGATAACACCAATCAGTTTGCCTTGATAACTATGGTAACACTTACCGAAGAGCGCTTTGGATCACATATGCATTATCAAAGAATTGCATGAAAGTAACAGACATTTCGAGAATTTGAAACCTTTCCGATCATAACTGCTTTTGTGAAATCCAATTCAAGCGGGTCAATCTCCCAGTCAGCCTTGTTTGTTAGGGGAGGTGGAATTGTCTTTGGTTCAAAATGGCTTCCAGTTTTCCCCTGCAGGAAAAACAAAATAAGAGGAATCTGTCGTATCTGAGAATGATTACATGGTGCATCAATCAAGAAACATCAAATGATGTCACAGTGATTAATTAGAAAGCTCTTACCCCAGTAACATTTATTTCAACTACGTAGAGCATAATTAATTTGGCTGTGCTCGAACGGTGCACCAAAACAACCCATTAAACAAAAATAGACAAACAAACCTCTAAAACCCATCCATAGCATATCCAGTATGATCTCAAAAAAGAGAACAATATCAGGTATTTCATCAACAATGACACATTTGTTGTACATACGGCAATTTCTAACTGATGCCCATGTGTAAAGCACCAAGATATCCAAATCATCCTTTGTTCGCTCATCTAATACATAAGAACAACAACAACAACAAAACCTTTGATCCCAAATAAGTTAGGGTAGGCTAAGAATAAAATCTCATCAAAGTCAAAGAGACAAGAGCCTTACAAATAATAATAATAATAATAAAACCTACAAAGTTAAAACCCTAAGTTGTACATCCTGCCATCTGAGCCGAGAGCCTAAAAAACAGCCCCTAAACCTTCTTATGATTCTGGTACGTGAATCGCAAACTTCCATGCGTTCCTATCCAAAGCTAATTCTTTAACTACATTTCAATCCCTCAAATCTCTTTTAACTGCTTCCTCCCACGTTAATCTTGGTCGATCTCTGCCTCTTCTTACGTTTTCAGTACGTCTTAAAATTCCACTACGTACCGGCGCCTCAGAAGGCCTCCGTTGGAGATATCCAAACCATCTCAAACGATGTTGAACAAGCTTCTCTTTAATTGGTGCTACCCCCACCCTATCACGTATATCCTCATTGCGGATTCGATCTCGCCTTGCATGACCACATATCCACCGCAGCATCCTCATCTCCGCTACACTCATCTAATATTTTGCCAAAAATAACAATGAAACATCCAAATATCCACTTCTACTTCTGGTAAGAACATTTGGGATCAAGTGCTCTGGATACAAATTCAGAAATATGACACCGAGAACAGCTGCAGAGCAATAAATAGGGAACTCACCCACTAATTCCATACCATACAAGTGACTGGTGGAATCGGAATACCTGGTGTCAAGTTACAAATTTAGTAATGTTGAGCTAGTGGTTAAATCTAAACACCCCTACAACTTTGCAATGCAATAACAAAGACGATCTGCTAAACTGAACTAAATTATTAACTGCTTACGTATGTCAATCCGCCATGCTTCTTGAGCAACTCGATCATAGCATCCCTCTTTGCGCCCTCCGCATCAGCAAGTGGCTGTACATCAACGAAAAATAAGCATCATACACAATTATCCCAAATGACATCATAATACTGGATATTGGATTCAAAACCTACATGTATTTACACCAGTGCAGCACAAATAGAACCAATGAGCAACGGAACTCCAAAGTACACCCAATGATCACACGTTTTACACCAAATTTTTTTCATCAAAGCTTATCGCCAAACCAAACCAGCAACAGAAAAGACTAAATGAAAGTGCGACGCATTGTATATCGAAGCAACAAACAACAGACAAGACGCATTCGACACCGAATTCATTGCAGGAACACGCATTTGTCAACCAAACATAGCACAAGCCCACGCCAATTTCGTCAAACGCAGCAAGCTCCCAACCCTAAACAAAACCGGTACCCAAGTCCAACGCAGAAGATGACAGGAGCACCATCCTATCAAATCAAAAGCGGAAGAGTGCAAACTAGAGCCACAGCGAATCGTTTTCGCCCCGAAACCATCAATTCATCACAGAAAACAACAAATCCAATCCGAATAGAAGCCAGAAAGAGCTCAACCGAAATCCCGAATCTAAATCATTTCGACACCAACCGAAGAGAGGCCAAACCGCAGCACGACCCAAATCCAACCCGACACCGACACCCTCCATTTCCACCACGGAAGCCGAGGCCCAAATCCAAACGCACAGAGGGGGCGGATCGGCGCGTCGTCTCACCGTGTTCTGCCAGCGGTCCTGGGCGTTGACGTCGGCGCCGTTGGCGATGAGGCACTCGGCGACGTCGTGCCAACCGTGGAGGGCGGCGACGTGGAGCGGCGTGCGGCTGTCGTAGTCGCGGGCGTTGACGAGCGCGCCGTCCTCCTCGAGCAGCTTCCGCACGGCGTTGACGTCGTTCTGGTGCGTGTGCCACAGGATCAGCGACGTGCGCGCCACCAGGCTCTTGTCGTCGAACCGCCGGCGCGGCCCGCTCCCCGACGACCCTCCCGCGCCTCCTCCTCCGCTCCCGCTCCCGCCGCCGGAGCCAGCGGCCGCCGCCGCGGCAGGCGCCTCCTCCTCCTCCGCCCCGCTCATCTCCCGTCCGCCCGCCCGCCCGCCTCGGAAATCGCGTGTCTGAATCTGAGAGGTCTCGGCTTCTTTCCTTTCTCTCTCCGCGACTCTGCTTCGTGTGTTTCTGTCTTCTCTTGCGTCTTTCTGGAGTCCTACTATTCAGGGGGATTTTATTTCCCTCCGGGCGCGTGAACGATCGGATCCAATCGGATCTGATCTTGATCTGGAATGGTGTGAACTGTCCTATCCGAGAACATGTACATGTACAATAATGTGATATCAACTATCTACAAGACATATACAATAAGTTTATGTTAGTTATCTATAGTCACTATTATGTAGGATTTTTGTTGACGTGGATGAAAGAGAATGAAGAGAGAGAAAGATATTGTCTACAATCTTGTAGCCGATTGCAGCACTAAAAACAAAAAAAAAAGCATTAAAAGATTGTATGTTCTATAAAGACAACTAAAAAGACATCAGCTGTCTATACCATTGTATGAGCTATTTTAGTGCTGTCTACAGGTGACATAGAGAGTTGTTATAGATATCAGCTGACTATATCATTGTACATGCCCTAAGATGATATAGAGGGGAGAGAACGAGCATAGAGAATTCAGTTGTCCCACGTGCAGTAGTCGACTGTAACACAATAAATAAGACACATTATACATAGAAGAACTGTCTATAAAAACATGTAAAAAGATAACCTATTATATGAACTGATTTTAATATTGTCTACAGGTAAAATAAAGAATTGTTATAAACAACAGTTGTATGTGCCATTGTATATGCCCTCACTCTGGTTAATCCCTCTTCCTGACACCCGTGTTAACGACTAACCACAGGGCTAACCCATTTGTTTAGCCTTTCAACTAGCGCCCACTTGTGTGCCAGCCTGGCATGGCAGCCCACCGGACCGCGCTCAGTCAGATGCTGTATCAGTCAGGTTAGGACGGGACGTGAATCTGAAAACGGCGATTGTTCCACCGAAACGGCCAGTCCACGGGTCTCATGCTTGCTGCAGCACTCGCTACTCGGATCTCATTCTACCTCTACGAAACGTGTACAAATTACGGAAAATGGTAAGTCTGTAACTGTGTTTAGTGACGATCTATACACGCGACATCGTATGCCTTGCCCCTTCGTGCTCTCTACGGTGTACCCCTCCAACTTGAAAAGCATATTGGCTTTTTTCAGAGAATTTTTATTGTATATTCTACTAAAAAGTATATGGTGGCAGTGTAAATCAAATTTTATTATTGATTTGTTAAGAGTATAATATACTTTTTTTATATTTATATTTCTTCGTGGAGGTATTATGAATTTTTTCAACTAGAGTTGAAAATACTACACTTGTGTCATGTGTTCCCCACATGAGCAATTACAATTCTACCCCATTCGGGATTCTACCATTCATACTACCAAGTATAGTATAACTAAATTCTAATTAATCTGAACCATTGAATTAAAAAGAATAGATGGTATATATTAAATTAAGTATGCCGTAAAAAAAACTCTTTCATAGAGGGTACAAGGTAGACGCACCACACGCGTGCATGTCACCTTGCACATGCTGGAAATTTTGTAAGAAAATAATGCCTTATGGAACACGAATACATATTTTTTTATTGAACACACGTGTGTATCTTATTCATAATTATTCGGTGAGACACTTACTACGCTTGTGCTTCAGCCTTCAGCTGCCATAGGATCATTCCAGTGTGTGGAGTAAAGTGGCATGCTTTTTTTTTCCTGGAGAGCATGATACGATACTGCGTGTGTATCTATCTGAATGCTCTGATTCTGCACTGAAATGGAGAGATGGTTATCACCATCCAAGGCAAGCAATCACTTCGAGCCGGCAAGTCGGCAAAGCAGTTGGGCTGGGCCCGTGCGATTCCATGTGCCGCACATGGATCTGACATGTTTCGGCTTTGCGTGGTGGATCTGACATGTTTCGGCTTTGAGTGTGGACTCCGTCTACGCAAATGTCTATTCTCTCCGTTCCATTTTGGAGTTTTCTTTTTCTTTTTCTTTTCTGTAGCTTTGGACGTTTGGAAATTGGAGCCACGGAGAGAGGCGATTACAGTGACATCGATGTTTTTTAGGACGAAAGGGAGGGGGATATTGACCTGTGTTTTTATTCTAAGGTCATATCCAATGCTATTAAATTAGGTCCATATTGCTTGTTGTAAATGTCATAATGTTTAGGGTATATAAAATAGTATATTTATTGTCGTCTCTTAGCTATATCACGTTAATAAAATCTTACGTGGAGAAGAATGGGGAAGGAGAGAGAGCACAGATCGTCTCTTTTTGAAGAGACTATCGTGCATGCAAAACAAGATATGATACATTAATCTACTCTAGTTGACATGTAAGCCCGTTTCAAAGAAAAATTACAAAATATAAATGTTGGAGAGTGTGCTAGAAACTATCTTTGGAGATGTTGTCTCTAAAAATGATATAGCATATGTTAGAGACAATGTTATCTTTAACTATTAGAGATACCCTTAGTGCTAGATGAAGTACTAAATTGCCCCTAGGTTTCACTAAAAACCACCTCGCTCCAGCTACTCCTCTACCACCCCACCTCCTCGCTCCTACTACTCCCTCTCCAACCACGGCTCGCTCGTCTCTCCAACCACCGTACTACCTTACTCCTGCCGCTCCCTCTCCACCACCACGCTGCCTCACCCCGTGCTTCATCTCCAAGCACGACGTCGACCCTCTCTCAACGCCACAACACCACCCCTCTCCAACCACAGTGACCAGATCCAGTGGAGGAAGCCATCGAGGACGTCATCCCTGTCCTCACTCGCCGATTGCGCCGTCCTTCTCCAACACCACCAACCTATAGGCGTCGTCTTCGAGCTCTGTGAGGCCAGATCTGGCGGCGGCCGGCAGCCACGCGTCCCCACTGAGCTTCAGGCAACCGGATCTGGCAGCGGCATCGGTCTACGTGGTGTTCCCCAGCCTCCCTTGGCCAGATATGGTGGCGGTCGCCATCGACGACACCCTCTCCCGTATCTCCACCTGCCTTCGCCGCCCCTTCCTCGCTGCACTCATCCTTCCTCAGTGTCCCCGTGCCCTTCCCCTTGGCGGCACGGCAACCGCAACCACTGGTGAGAGAGGAGATAGAATGCCATTTTATTTTATTACTTGTGACCGGGTCTTAAGGCTAAGGCCGGCTTCAAACTATGACCGACTTAGGTTTTTAACCACAATGCTTAAAGTCTGCCTAAGGTTGCCACATAACCCTTATGACCTACTTTTTGGCAACACTACGGAGGCCCTGATGCCACGTAGATATCAATATACTCACGAAAACACCGCCATTCATTGGCTTAATTTCTCTCTGGTAGTTGGGAAAGTCGCAGGGTAAAGTATAATAATCTGAGTACATAGGCGTATCTTGTACTAGTCGAGATTATAACTTAGGCAGTGATGTTTACCAGATAATCTGTGGGAATCTTAATTGGTTTCTTCGCATTGCTGACTAAGCACAGCAAATGTGTACGACTTTTACTTGAGATTAACACTGAGGACCGAGTTTAAACTTGGACTAGATGGTGAGACGGGTTAATAATATTTTGTTGCATGACGATATAGACCACACTGCACAGCTCCCTTTGGAAGTAGGCGAGCTAATGATAAGTCAGAAGCCACTGGAATGATTTAAACAAGCATATTTGGTCGTCAATCCTCTTGGAAAGCAAAGTGTGTCTAAAGAAAGAATTGACGGGACGTTAAGGAAATTTTGGCCATTTGCTTCAGGGGAAGCACATATGTTTTTGGCGCAGACCACACATTAACACTAACCAAGTTGCAACCTGAACGAGGCTATGTTTGTTTAGGTATAGGTTTTTTGGTTTATAACTTAAAGGCAGTTTTTTTTTTTGGCTTAAGTAACTTATAAGCATCTAGCTTTTAAGCCAACTGAGGGTGTTTGGCAATGCCAACTGAGGGTGTTTGGCAATCTGGCTTTTTATGGACTGTTTTTTTAATATCTAAAATATCATTGATCATGTCTTGATAATACCAAACATATTTTTGCAACCAACAATATAAATTCTGGTATCAAAGTTCGAGGACGTCGATTCAAAGACCAAATTCACACATCACAGTTCATTGATATGAATGTTTTTTTTTTTACTTTTTTGAATCAGATTTGAAAATGGTAACATATATGTAATTTTTTACTATATTATTTCAATTATTTTGACCTAGCCGATTAATAAGCAACAATTAGAAAGGCACAAAACTGCATGATTGTTTTGACTGATTGTTCATGAAGGTACAAACCTACAAATAGATTTTGTTCATGAGGCACATAAAGAAAGCTACACACAAATCATCTTTCCAAGTTCTTGTCAATCATTCTGCAAGGCAAGATACTGCAATACAGATGGACCTATTATACAAATTTATGAATCAAATTGGGCAAACTTACACATAGCCAAGATTTCAAAACAAGCTGTCTACATATTTCCAATCAACTCTTCTGTTCGCCTTAACTGGATGAAAATCTTGCCACAGATGGGACAACTCTCGAGGCCAAACCCTTGTCAATCAAAGCATCTGAAAAAAATGTACATATACATCAGTTAGCATGAACTAATTCCATCTATCATAAATGCAGACAAATTGATGCTAGTTCAAGACTACATGACCATGTGCTAGTTCATAACAAATTTACCTCAAGAAATCAAAGGAGCTTAACCGGATAAACAGTCAAGCTACCCTTATTGCCCACCAAGACACACTGGATTAGTGTGACTTACATATTGGATTTGTTTGAAGTGAACCTTGATTGCAGTGATATTGGACATTAATACTAACATCTATTGAATTTTGTTGACTTAGAGACTTGTCCTACTGCCTTATAGTTTGTTTACTTGCTATTAGCTCATTGTTAAATAAGTTTTTTTTTGGTGACATCTACATGTTCAATCAGTAGTCACTAATATAGCTTGTTGTCTTCTAGATGCAAAACCAACAACAGTCATCATCACAACGACATATTGAACAGCTAGGAAATCAACCTTACTTGCACCTTCCCGATCAACCAGAGCATGATACCATTCAGCAAAATCAACATAGTATTCATTTCCCTCCTTCTCTAATTGAACTTACGGAATCAACATGGACCAAAATCAACATACCGCAGAGGTCCAGGCAGCACGACAATGTCGGGCGGAGGTTGAGGGAGGCTGATGGAGGACGGCGACCGACGTAGACCGAGGGAGGACGACGGCATTTGGCATGGGGTTGAGGGTGTAACATCCTAAAGTGTTGTTACCAAAATAAAAATAAATAAAATTATTATTTTACTGGTTTTTCTGAGTTTTTAAAAGTTTTTTCCTAATTATTTCAAAGCCAAAATAATTTATTTGCAAAAACTATAGCCAACTTTAAGTTGGAACTATTTTTATTAAGTCTAAAATAAATAAGGAAATTTCTGTGAATTTTCTCATAATTTTTGAATTTTATTTGCTATTTTCTAAAGCCAAATTGAATTATCAGATTTAATTAAATTGTGAAATCATTTAAAAACCCTAATAGTCTTTTGGGCCGAAACCCTCTCCAGCCCACCTCCTTTCTCCCGCTTCCGGCCCACTCGGCCCGCGTGCGCCGCCCGCACCTCCCTCTCTCCACTCTCTCGCCTCACCGCCCAATTTCCATCGGGCGACCCAGAAATCCCCACGCCATCCTCTCCCGTTGTACCATCGGATCAAGATCCGACGATCCCCGCGCCTTCTTCTCCCCACCTTTCTTCTTCCTCGCAGCCACACGCCCCCGCCATTGCCGCGCATATGGAGCTCCATCCCTGCCGCTAATTCCTCCCCCTTTTCTCGCACCTGCACACGCATTCAAACCCCAGCATCTTGCCGCGTCCCCTCCCGGTCTTTTCCCCCTTCATCACGCACTAATTCGCCGAGACGCCGCAATCTCCGCCGCCGCCTCCGCGCGCCCGATCTCCTCCTCCCGGCCTCCTTCGCCCCTATAAAGAGGAGCATGAGGTGCCCCTTCCCTCACTCGTCCCATTCCCGGCACCCACTCCTCTCCCGTCCCCATTTCGCTGTATCTCGCGATTGAAGGATCCCGGCCGAGCGCCCTTTTCTTCCTCGTTGTCGGCGCCGTCCAGGTCGCTCCGCCCCTGCCGACCCCGGATTCGGCATCGCCACCCCAACGCCTACCCGGTGCTCACCTCCGCTTCGCCCGAGCGCCACCGGAGCCCATCGCCACCGTTGACCCCAAATGCGCCGCCGCATAACTCCTCGCCACCGGCAAATCCTTCATGCTCGTGCGCTACCACGGTGAGCCCTGAGATCCTCGCACTCTCCTCTCTCATTTGGTACCCTCACTGCCGACAGTCGCACCGCCGTTCACCGGCGAGCCTGTGCGCCCGCACCGCCGGCATCCCATGCCGACGTGGCATGGCCACGTGTGTGCCACGGAGGCGCCACCTCAGCACCCCGCGGCCGCGTCAGCGTCAGGGATGCCACATCACCCCACAGCGCCAGCACTCCACCCCCGTGCACTGTTCACGTGCACCGAGTCCATCATGGACTATTGACCAGCCGTGGACCGGGTCCATTGACCACGGGCCCGCATGTCAGCGACTCAGTGATTTTTGGTTTTAAAATAATTCGGTCGAAAATCATTTTCCTGAGGGCTGACGTCACCTTGCACAATAATCCGATTTTCCTTTAGAAAAATAATTCAATAAAATCAATAAAATCTGATTTTAGGGTTTTATTTAGATTTAGAACTTCCCGGGGTTCGTTCTCCCTCATACGAACTCCGATTTCGTCGATTCAAATTCCTAAATTCATATAAAATCAAGATCTAGCCAACCAAACCAAAATTATTTAATTTTGGGTTCATTTGATCAATAATTCCTTTAAACCCTAATTCATTATTCCATGTAATTTCAAACTTCTGAAATTCATATCTTTTGCATCCAAACTCCGATTTGGGTGATTCAAGTTGCAAAATCTTTATAAACTTGTAATCTAGCTAACTAAATCAAATTATTTTAATTTGGAGTTCATTTGAATTGTTATTTGAATTTAGTTTGAATTTGGCTTCTTTTCACGTTAGTTTTCGACGACTTCGGAGAATCAGATTTCGACGCCGGTTGAAGAACAACATAAGAGGAATGATTTTGACTGTATGATCATCGTGATCGTACACTTGGACTACCTGAAGATAGTACTTGTGAGTACTAGGTGACCTGTTAAGAAAAACAACGTCACCTCAACACCAGACGTTCTGTTAAGGTGATCTGTTAAGAAAAACAACGTCACCTCATCAAGTAAGGCAAGTTATACCCTTGATCATCTCGATCCCATTATTTTAAATTATTTATATTCTGTTTTTAAATTATTACTGCATGCTTATTTATATTGATAATATAAATTCTGTTTTAAATTCATAGTTATACCTAAATCCTTTGTATGACCAATGTTGATATTGAATCAAACACATTGTCACCCTAGATAAACACTGGTTGATACGATAGTATGAACTAGGATCATTTAAACGTATTGCTTAGCCATGCTTATAGATCAAACTTGTGCGATTTGGGAATTTCACCAACAATCAATTATTGTTTAAATTGTACCCTTGGCATTGGTGTGTCATGGGAGTTTTACAAATGACTTGAAAAATAAAATAAAAATGTGTTTGGACTTGGGCGAAATGGATGATTGGTGGGTGCAGGTTTATGCACGGGCTTAATCTGGTTAGGGTTAAGGCCCAGGGGTTTTTATGGAAAGTCGCCAAGTCGATTAAGGACCGGTCTTGGCGCATGATGCTACGCCATACCGTACCACCACATATCCCAAGTATGGGTGGGACTTGGCTAAATAATTTATGATGTCTTAGTGTCATTGGTGCTATGTTGTTGGTATGGGTGTTGGTCGACAAGAGACCCATCCGGCGCGAGGAGGGCTTTGGAGGATGACCATCCAATGGTAGCGAAACCTTAGCGGGCACAAATACATTAAGAGAACATTGTAAAGGCCTCGACACGTGCTCTAGACCGCTTACCAAAGGTAGTGAGCGGTGGCATAGATATATCTTGGACAAACTAGAGAAGTCTTGTCATGTGGGTAAAGCTGTACAACCTCTGCAGAGTGTAAAACTATTCGAATAGCCGTGTCATGGTTATGGACATGCTAGAGAACTACTCAAAGTCGGACTTTGGTTTTGTTTGAAAAGACTTCTTCAAAGCTGGTTTATCGGATGGGAATTGGGCGAGAAGCCATGTGATAGGAGGGTATCCTTCACCGTTCATGTGTGAATGTTATCGACTATAAAATTGAGAATTTTATAAATTTTAGTTATAAAATAAGCGCTTTGGAACTTAGTACCGGTATTTAAAAGAAATGCTACTTTATGCAAATAAACCAATAAGCCTTTCTATTGTTACATCCATATATGCATGTCATTACATTACTTGTGGGTGTAACTTGCGAGCACGGAAGTTGTGCTCATACTTGCTTTATGCAAACAAAATTTCAGAGGAGAAGGACTTTGCTACGGTGTGGATCTCGACGACTAGGCCGCTACTGATCGATTGCTGTGGCGGTGCTTGGACTCTACTACTTTTCGTCTTCCGCTGTGTTCTTTATTGTTGGCTGTAAGCCTCTTTGTAATAAACTCTGTTGATTATTAATAAAGTTGTGATATGAATTTTGTTACCATATTTGTTTACTGTGTGAACTAGCTACTGATCATGGGACTAGTTCAGAAATGCACAGAGGATCTGAGATATTAATCCCGGGTTCTGACAGAGGGAGTATGGTAGCGTTACGTGGAGGTTGAGGGAGGCCGGTAGAGGACGGCGGCCGACGGAGTTAGACACGGGGTCAAGGAAGGACGACATCCGACGGAGGTCAGGGAGGCCGGCGGAGTTGGGGAGGAGGAAAGCGGGGTAAGGAGCAGGAGAGACGGCGTCGGGTGAGGGAAGGACAGCGGCAGCCTGGGGGAGAAGGCATCGGGTGCGGGAGCCGAAGGGGAAAAGAAAACCAGGTGGGGGAGGAGGAAAGAGGAGAAAAAGAATGAAAGGATCTGGAGTTATATATGAATGACATTTGGTGGGTAATTTTAGCGAACTTTAGTGGCAAAGGGATATTTCATTCTGCAAAAGCCAACAAAAGCACCTCTTCCATGGTTTATAGCTTTTAGGCTTAAAATGGCTTGAGCTTTTTATAAGCTGGATGAAAAATCCACCCATTTGTTTAGGCTTAGACTTTTTTACTTTTAAGTCAAAGAAAAAGTCTAAACAAACAGGGTCTTAGTCGGTGAAGAACACATTAACAGTTTCATATATACGTCACTCAATTGTACTCGTATATGCTGTACATTTATAAAGGCTTCGATCCAACAGTGCTCGCGTACGTGTTCTTGGAGTTTTTGGCCTAAATGACATTGTTAGTGTTTTTTTTACAAAAATAGCTGTTGACGCGCCGTATTGCAAAAAATAACACCATGGACTTGGCGGCAACCGACACGTGTCCACGTCTGTGCCTCCCGCACTCGGAGTTCATCTCTACCATTCCTTGGGGAGCGAACGCCCGCTGTGCCACCACGTGGTCGCCACACGCATTGCATGTACGCTCCCCTAGCCCGGATTCGCCTCCGCCGCTCCACGTGGCCACCACAAGGCCTTGTCTGTGTGTTGGCAGCACGGATGCCCCTCCACCGCAATCCCCTAGCCCGGACTCGCTTATGCTGCTCTCCCCTAGCCCAGACGTGCCTGGTCTGCACACGTGGTGCACAGACATCCTCCTATTCATGCACCCCTCGCCCGCACACACCACGTGGGCGTGTCCACTCCCCCTTCCCACTCGGACCGCCCCTCTGCCGCATGGCCGCGTTGCCACATCGCCATTTTCCCTCCTCCCATGCTTGGACTAGCTACATCTCTGTCACCTGTTGTAACATCCCAAAAATTGGGCATATTTTCAAATGTGTAAAAATGTGATCTTTTAAAAAAGTTTTGATGCATTCTTTTGTCATTCAATTTTTCTTGGATTTTCATTCAAAGTTTGTTTGATTTTAAAAACCTAACCATCAAATTTTGAAATACGAAATAAATTGATAATTAAAACAAGTTGAAGTAAAAGATGATAATTAAGAATTCAAACTTGGCACTTTTGTACTGAATATAAAAAGGGGAAATAATTAAAGTATACCTTGAGATTTCCCCAAGTCAAATAATAAAAACATAAACTTAAAAGATCTTCTGAGAAAAATATAGAACAACCAAAAACCTAGAAAATTACACAATAACCTGCACCATGTCAAAAGCCTTCCCCAAAATTTTCATAATTTTCAGAGCTAAATTGCTAGGTCTAATAATTTCCCTAAGAACTCGGCCTTTTTTTAGAAAATTTGGAAACTCGTTTTCCTTTTCCTTTCCTGCTGATGGGTGGACCCCACCCGTGGGAGTTCTTCCTCCAGGCCTACTCTACCCAACTTGCAGCCATGAACACACGGCCGCATGTCCGCGCCAACGCATCAACCTTGCCACCCACTCCGTCCCTGGTTTCGGACCGTGCCGGCAGTTTTCTCCGCTCCCATGCCCTGCCCTGTCTTCTCCCCACCTGCCCCATCACTCAGAGCCGCTACTCCCATGCCGCCATGACGCTGGTCAGTCCTGTCGCCATCAATGTCGTCGCCTCATCATCGGCCTCTCCGCCCCCTTTCACCTATAAATGGGCACTCCCGAGCCACCCTAGCCTTCCCCTGTCATTTCCTTTTTTCCCCATCCCTTCTCCATCAAGCTCATGCGCGAAAGAAGCGCAAGCCACCACGCCCGCCTCGTTGTTCTCGGTAGTCCGGTGAACCCCGTCGCCGACCTACTGCGTCACGGCATGTTCGAAGGTCTCCCCTACTCTTCCCCTCAATCAATTTTGGTTTCCACCTGCAGGTAGCCACCGTTGGCTCCGTCTTCCCCAAAGCCGATCAACACTGCCGCCTCAGCCGCACCTCTTTTCCCGGTGAGCCACCGGTCGATTCCTCTCGGTTTTAGGACCCCGGGACCCTCCAAAATTCTTCCCCGCCACTCGCTCCAGCTCTCCCTCCCCGTAGTGTCGCCGCCGCGTGGACACTGTCGCGCTGAGCCCCCTCCGACTACAGCGGTGAGTTCCTTACGCTTTACTTGTGCCCATGCTCACCCTCTTCTCTTACTTCTCCCTCTCCGGCGCCACCGCACCATTTCCCCTCCACGGTCGGCCGCCGCTTGCCACCTCCCAGCAGCCACCGTACACCTTCGGTCGTGCCACCACCGCCCTTCGGTTCACCTCCCCTCCCTGGTCCCATTTTCGGCCTTACTTGCCGCCCCCGAGGTCCGGCTCGCCAACAACACGCACGGGTCACAAACGCTTGGAGCTCCTCTGTTACGGTCTAAAGAAGACAAGCACTGTAGCTAAGTAATCACTTTGGCCGTTAGGGTATTGTTAGGATAAGGCAATCATTACGACTGAGTTAATTAGAGCTATATTAGATTGACGTGTGGGCCCGAGGTTATTTAATAAGGGATAATTAAAGCCAAAATTTAAAGAAGGGTCTATGACACATGGGCCCAATTGCTGTACGCATAGTAAACAGCTCCAGTGCACCAGAACAGTGTGCGTGGACCTCTAGTCCATACACTATTTTCATGGACCAAGCCTATGATACGTGGGGCCCATCTGTCAGTGGTAATTTTCTTTAGGAAAATAACTAAAAAAGGAAATAAAATACCTGGTCCCACCTGTCTTTCACTAGAACCTTTTCAGTAGGAAAACAAAACAAAACAAAAAGAAAATCGGATGCGGGTCCCACCCGTTAGAGTGAGAATTTTCTCTCCTTTTTCTTTTTCCTGGAATTTCCAAATTGAAATCTTAATAACTTTTGCATAAAAACTCTAAATTGAATGATTCTTATTTCTAAATTCATCTAAAATCATGCTCTACCCGTATACGCAAAATTATTTGGATTTGGTTACTGTTGAATTTATTTTGCCCTATTTAATTTGTTTCTAGCTCTTTTTGGAATAGATGTTGATTGCTCAAATGACATTTTCGACGACCATCCATCCTCCTACTCAGAACAACCAGAGCAAGGCAAGCACCTCTTTTGATCATGTTGATCCTACTATTTTAATTAATGTACTTTGTTTTACAAAATCTATTATGCATACATGTATGTTGATACAAAATTGCCATGTTGGGAATACAGTAGATGTAAATCCTATTCGATGCATGAAAATCCTTGAAATATTTATCCCCTTACTGTTGTAGCCATTAGGTTATGGATTAGACAATATATAATGTCAAGTTGGGAGCTTTCAAGTGCGATTATCGCACAACTGCTTAGTAGAGCGGTAGATTTTCCACAAAAGCATGAAAAGGATCATATGATAAAAATGAAATTGGGAGTTTTATGAAAGATGTCCAGAGGGGTGTACCTCTGTTATTTTGTATAAAAACAAAATGAAAAACCTAGATTTCGACACGGGCGGGTTATATTATAATCTGAGAATAGTGAGAGAGAGAGAGAGTCTCCCTAGTAGATAAGGGATTCTCGCCCGAGTCAATTAAAGACCGAACACCAGCAGCTCCAATCTAAGCCTAAGCGTACAACCACATGTGCTGGCATGGGACGACATTAGCAAATTAAGTCATTGAAAACTAGCCTTGCACGTAGGTAGGCCGTAGTAGTGCGGGCAGGAACGAATGTACATGCATGTCCGAAGGGGCTCTCTTCACCGAGGCGTTGGGAACAAAGCCTTCCGACACAATTGCAAGTGCCTCACTAAGACAGGGGCGTAAACCTGGGTGAAGTGAGGGTATTCATTCGCTAGCTAGTGCAAGGGTACGACTAGATGATGTAAAGGCTTCGACACGTGCTCTAGACTGCTTACCAAAGGTAGTGAGCGGTGGTATCGACGGATGCCGAACAAACTAGAGAATTCGTGTGCTATAGGTAAAGTTGTACACCTTTGCAGAGTGTAAATCTATTTAAATAGCCATGCTCACGGCCATGAGCATGCTTAAATTGTCGATTTAATGGGCATAGTCTTAGTTTTCACAAAAAAGTTTATTGTTGGGAAATAAGGGAATGGTTTATGATTTATATTTGAGTTGATTGCTATGTCTATGGCTGAAAATGAAATGTTGCTCGCAACCGAGGAGGGTTGTGAGTTGTTATTTTTATTATTATCCATTCAATTACTTACTGTCCTGTATTTATTTAACTGCTTTTAAACTTCCGTTGCAAATTAATATGTATGGATATTGCAAATAAAACTGGCTTAAAGCAAAATAACTTGTAGAGTAGAGCCTCATCCTTTGTTACCCTTGCATATATATATATATATATATATATATATATATATATATATATATATATATATATATATATATAAAATTTGTGATACACTACAAGTCTTCTTGATGCGCATCGTACTCAGTCTTGCTTACATTGTTGTTCTTCGTACCCAGAACCGGAGAGTTCGGTGACAGGTCTATCTAGGCTTTGTTCCTTATCGGTTGCCTGAGGGTTTTGGATAGGCATGCCGCTGGAAGTTATTTACCTTCATCACTTTTGTTTCTGCTGCTACTTTTACTTTGTTAGTACTTGTTTATATTTGGTCGGTCGGCCTGTAATGTAATGACTGTTACACTTAAGTTAAGTACCATTTTACTTACTTTGTAGATATGAATATATGGATGTGAATACCAAATATTGTGAATGTGTGTACACATAGGGTCTTCGGGTATTCCACGCCCGGGGGTTCGACAGCACTTGGTATCAGAGTCATACTGATTGTAGGACAAGCCCCGGATAGAATGCCTCAGTACAGTTGGTCGAGAGACGATGTCCTACATGCTGCGGTCGGTCGAGAGACGATGTCCTACATGCTGTGCACCAAGTGGGCCTACCGTGCTCACCAGCTAGGTTGACACGGCCTAGTTAGATCCGCGGGCATCGTAGCGCTCCCTGTCAGTCATCCGCACTACAGATCGGTGGGGAGGTAAGTTATGTATAAGTTTATATCCTGTTTTTTTATTACGCCTTAGGTTGTGCTAACATCATGTCATCTTCTAGCCACACGTCCTTCGGGATGCAACACTTCTGTCGTCCACACCCCGTACTCAGACTGACGGTCCCCCTCAGTCATCCGCACTGCACATCCAGGAGGTATGAGATATTTAGTTTAGGTCCTGAATATTTATTTTGCCTAACATCATTCCATCTTTCAGCATTTAGTTGAGCATGGGGGTTACGGCCATCTATCTACCGATGAGGATACAACCATCCCAGCTATTGCTAGGGATCATCACACGGCGCTAGGGTTAGGATTGTGGCACCCAGGGTGCCCACCCCTGTCGTACGTTGACTAGTACGGAATACCGTACCAAGATCAAAGCTCCTTCGAGGTCACTGGTACATCACACGGTCAAGGCCAAAGCTCCTCCGCACCAAGGGACTTGCAGACATCGTACTTGGGGGCCAAATGATTGCATGGATTTCTTGATTCCATCATTAATGACATGATTGCAGGTGGTAACCAGTTTGACATGACTAAGTTGGACAATATTAACGTTGGATAGACTCAGCTGGGCCAGAGTTAGCTTGCTGATGCACCTCCGCCCACTCAACAGTCTCTGTACCCCCTCCGAACTGATACACGCTCTCCGAACCGGTTAACGTATCCCATAGGACATACTCAATGCAAAATCAGGACGCACACACAGACGCAGTGAGCAGAGAGTAGCTCAGACGAGCGAGCCATATTGTATCCCGTGTGTAATTACACTGCATAGATGTTATGCACTTTTGTTGTGCTATATTTGTATGCATATTTTGTATGTTATGTGTGTATTGTCATAGTAGATCGATTTTGGATTTATATGAAATCAGAAAACACCTAGGTTCATATGAAATCATGAAAACCCATACTGGGGGGAGTCACACGAGTTTCGACATTTCATGTGGAGTTGCAGTCTAAAATTTAAAAAATAAATTTGATGAAATTTTGAAATACACATTGTAATTTGCAAATTATATGTCATACGTGGTTTGGTTACATGCATTACAAATGATAGCAAGCACGACTAAACAAACCGGAAAACACCTTAAGATACAAGCACTGCTTTTTTGAAATAGGAAAAAGAAGGATCAAAATTAGTCTTCACGGTGCATCAGCCCCTTCCCCGTGTCTCGGGACTGCCCACGATGGCAGTGAGTGTCGAAGTTATCCATGTTCTATGAAATGGGTTGGACGATTGCATGATGTTAGCAAATGGTAAGGCCAAATACATAATCAGGATACAAATTGTACATAGCTCACCTCTTCGACATAGAGTACGCCTGGGCGACTGGAAACGCTACGACAGCCGCCGGTCTCAGTAGCAGGAGCCATCCCCTTGTCTCAAGACTGCCCACACCGGCGGCGAGTGTCGAAGTCATCCATGTTCTGCGAGACGGACTGGACGATTGCATGATGTTAGCAGAAACGTAAGGCCAAATACATAACCAGGATGCAAATTGTACCTAACTCACCTCTTCGATATGGAGTATGCCCGGGCGACGAGAAACGCTACGACGACCGCCGGTCTCAGTAGCAGGAGCCTCCCCCTTGTCCGTCATGCAATGTGCCCGGTCGTACTCAGCTTTCTATTCAGGGGTCCTACTCCACCACCCTGCTGTCCTGGGCTCCTCCGGTGCTTTTTCAATAGGTTTCCATCGTTGGAAGGTCTCGGCCCGCATCGCGTAGTTCAACATGTACTTCTGCCAGATGAACGCCCTATCGTACATCTTCGGGCCATCGATTCACTGGAAGAAGTTGCAATGCATCTCGGGCTGCCATTATACACGGAGAAAGTTAGGAATTTGTGGAATAAAATGTAAGGTGTAAAAAATCTATGTGTGCGTAAGATTCTCTTACGAGGATGTTACTGCACGTGTAGTACGCCCGAGCAGTGGTGGCCGACTGTGTGGAATGAATGATCTCCGTCGGTTCTTCGCACATACATTGCAGCCGTGGAAACCCTAGTGGTACCGGCGCATCCTTCATTGAAAAATTTGGGTAGGATTTAGCCCTCTTGGCAAGCCACTTGTGCTTCTGCAATATCTTCGCATAAAAGTTCGATGACGAGTCCGACATATTCAAGGCCAACCTAATGTTTTGCTGTTGCGCACAGAACAAGGGCGAGTTTGTTCGAAACAAATAGAATGTCGAGATATGTACGCGTTAAGAAAGAATGATGTACAAAAATGAACAAATATGAGCAGACTACCCATTTTACATGAAATGACGGTCCCCATACAGGCAGGTAGTACAATAAAATACGGCAAAGAAGGACGACTAGACAAGCTTGGTTTGTTGGGGCAATCCTTCATGTAGTGGCCAAGGATCTTGTATATCCTGCACTTCATCGTGCGGCTCAAGCCTCCACGCTGGCTGTTATCCATATCGTTCTGGAAGCATCGTGTCTACCGTCGTCCCTTCCAAGTTGACTTCAAGGCCTTGTTCGAGTCCCATTTCACCTTGTCTGACCAAAGATCCATATAGTTTATGTCCACGCTATACGAGTGAAGCTCTGTACTCCATGTACCAAATAGATGTTGCATGTTGTAGTACTCGGAGATATACGGCATAAACATCTGCCCGAGTTGCACACATGCGAGCATAGCTTGTGCAAGAGCTTCAGCTTATTGTAGGTGCATATAGCCACATCACCCAGGGTGCATGTATGTTTCCTTTCCCCCCTAGCATGACTGTTGATATATTTTTGCGTCAGCCTGATATTGTACTTCCTCCTGAGGCCATCGATCACCCGGATGTCGTGCATTCGGGCCTTCTGCGTCTTCTGGTCCATATACCTCTGTATGTTCTCGGACAATTGCTTCCCTTCTTCCAGCTATTGCCTCACTGTAGCGGCTCTATTGACGAAGGAACCAACTGTGTGAGACCATGTCTCCTCAACGATCATGATGATAGAGAGGCACCGCACACCATTCAACACGCTGTTGTACACCTTGGACATTTGGTCGTCATAATTTCGTACCTTGTACCGTCTGTGTCATAGAGTAGGGACCATCTCTCTAACTCGGGAGCATGGAAATTAATCCACTGCGTGAAACTTATGGTACTTCTGGATTGCCCACTCATGGCCTGCTGTCCCTTCTGTGCCTCTGAAGGGGACTCCCTTGTATGCCTCGTTGTCCGATGTTCGAGGTCTGTCCATATGGACTAAAACTTCTGCCTCTGGTGTTATATGCACAACGCTTTGAATATCTTCATTAGTTACTGACTGCAGAACCGCATGAAGAAGTTCAATGCAAGATGCCTTATGCACCACCGAGTTTCCACATCATTCCACTGGTATGGGGGTTCTGTCCCATTATTCATGGTGTTCAGAGCCGACAACAACCCATGATTGTGGCATGTGGTAAGGCATACGTTGGACCGGTCTCCCATAACTGCCCGCTTCACATTCGCTAGGAACCATAGCCACTGGATGTATTATCATTCTTTATGATGGCAAAAGCAACTGAGAGAAGCAAGTCATTCGCGTCGGTCGCCACCGCGGTGAGAATGATGCCCTTGTACCTCCCTGTGAGGAAAGTGTCATCCATCGTGAGCACTAGATGAAAGAACTTGAAGCCCTCTATGGTCTGGGTGAAAGCCCATAATACTCGGTCCAATATGAAGTAGTTAGGGCCCCAATCAAGATCTTCACTTTCAACTTTGTTTATATATGTACTGGGGTTTGCTTCGGTAATCTGGTGAAACATTCTTGGCACAAGGTTGTATGCCTCTTCGTATGTCCCGTACGTGGCCACAATAACCTTTTGCTTGGCTCATCGGATCTTACTATAGCTGACTAGATAACCAACCAGATTGACGACTTTTAACAACAACATCTTGGGGGAGACAGACACGTCCTCCGCAACTAGGTGGTTGATAAGGCTTGCCAAATATATGAAAGTCACATTCCGATGCTACTGCAGTGGCTCACTAAGCTCGTAAGTGTGGTAAGTCATCGCCTTGACCGTGAAGATCGAGCCGAAGAACTTTGCTCGCTGAGCGCTGACCTTGCTAGGGCAGCCTTCCACTAGGTACTTCACTGCGTAATGTCTTGGGTTAGACCGGTGCTCCCGGTACACACGGATGATGGACAAGATGTACCATGCTATAACTTGCTGCACAGCCGCCTTACTAGGGAAGTGCTACCCAACTGAGAGGTGTCAGCATCAAACACCCACTGGGACCCTTCTTTTTGCGATAGTACGAGTGACCGCACTACGATATCATCAAGTATGGATGCCACGTAAGGCACCTCCGATGACACAATTCCGTCGGTCGGACCACCACCCTAGGGTGCGTCCTCCTCACTACCATCCGAGCCTGGGTCGACATCCTCATCAGACTCCAACCCAAGAGGTTGGTCCGGTAGATACTCGTGGCAGTAAATGTGGGTCGACCACCATAGTCTACCTTCTCATTTTGTACAAAATTATGCGCAAGTCTTCACTCGTACACTTCCTCCGATACAACACATGTCGTGCTACCATCTTCAAGCTCTGTCTGCGGTTGCTCGCTTCCCGAGGCACCAGCATCATCAATGTTTTCCGCTGCCCTACGTACGTAATTCACGTACACCATCGGCTTCCCGTATATAGCCGCCTCGGGCCGGGAAGCAATCTGCATGTACTGCCCCCATGCTACGCTTCCATTCAACTTGACTAACACCCATACGCCCTCCCCTCCCCTATTCATGTAGGTGATCACCTCGATGATAAGTTTTTTCGTCGTTGCCTCCATATCGAACTCCCTCCTGATGCAGTTCCTAAGCTCGTGAATATTCATTGCATCGAGCCCCTCTGCCCGGATCACCTTGTACTGGCATATCGATAGGTCTAACCCATCGGGTCTGACCTGTACGAGACCGTCGTCATAAAACACTACCAACTCTTGCATGCTCAAAATTACCTAAAACCATAACAACCCGATTTATGGTACGCAATGTAACAAATGGGGTATGTAATTACCACTAATTAATTTACTATACACAACTATTTACATGAGATTATTTCTTAAATTACCACTAATTAAATAGGACTAAACCAATTAATACTAATTAATAACGAGTAATTTATTTTCCACTAATTACGCATGACACAAATAAGTACGACATATTACATATAAGTAAGCAATTAAATATAAATAAATAATTAATTAGCACCAAATTGATTACTTATCAATAAATTATTTACTAGTAATTCATTACATCTAATTAATTCCCACTGAATTAATTACAATTAAGCTAATTAACACTAATTAACCATGCATCATTAATTAATCTTAATTGATTATATTTAATTAATTATCACTAATTAACTATGAGTCATTACTTACCAACAAAATAATTATGGATACGTAATTACGACCACTTAATTTGCACTAATGAATTAACGCTAATAAATCATGACTAAATTAATTATGTTTTATTAATTATGGCTAATTAATTAATACATAATTTCCATATATTACTTACGACTAATTAACTACAAATATTTAATTACGTCTACTTAATCACCTCTAAATTATAAACTACGTGTAAATTACCACTAGCTACCTACGACTAATAAATTACCACCAATTAAATACGACTATAATAATTACAGCTAAAGCACATGAAATCATTTTACCTTGTCTTGATGTTTCAATTCTCTATGTTCTCAGCGACGAATGCGAGAACGAGAATGAATTCCAGAAAGTGAGCGAGAGTGATGCCGGTTTTTATAGCCGCGCGAAGGCATTTCGCGCTGACCGCGAGGCAACGGGAAAGAATCCCACGTGCTGTGCACTGTGATTCTACATGCATGCAGACGGGGGCAACGAGGTGGTGGAGTTGATGGATGGGACGGGGAAAAAGATCGAGGGGACATGGGTACTTTTGGCGGAAGCAGAATATGCACCTGTGCCCTAGTTGTAGAGTGAGCCAATCCATTACATATCGTGCCACCAGGGCACGGCAGGAGATGGGGGAACAGCACCATCCTACCATGGCACGACAGAGGGTCTGCAGGGCGCCGGCGAGGGGGGGGGGGCAAAAGAGGAGGGCGTCCCGCGCGCCACGTGTGCGGCCCAGGCACGTACGAGCTAGGGAGAGCGGCGGAGGCATGTTCGTGCCACCAGTGCACACGGACAAGGCCTTGTGGCGGCCACGTGGAGAGGCAAAGGCGAGTCCGGGCTAGGGGAGCGTGGCGGAGGCGCGTTCGTGCGACCAGTGCACAGACAAGGCGTGTGGCGGCCACGTGGAGTGCGACGGAGGCGTGTCCGTGCGACCAGCGCATGGACAAGGCTTGTGGCGGCCTCGTGGCGGCACGGCGGGCATCCCCCCCAAGGAATGGTGGAGATGAACTTCGGGCGCGGGAGGCACAAATGTGGACACGTGTCGGGCGAAAGATGGTTTTCGCCATATTGACAGCCATATCATCGAGTTTTTGTAATGAGTATCCAATTCGAGATGTTGAACTACCTCGTTGACATCTTTCTCGCTCCTCTCTCTCTATATATTCCTTTTCTTTTTCTCATCATCATCCCTTCTCTCATTTGTATCCGCCAAAATAGCAAAAACCATCATGAGTTAGATCCCTGTCGGCAAAATCGCTCTTTAGAACAACCTTAGTGTGTGAATTGATCTTGTTTTGTAAGTTTAAGTGATAAATAATCAATTTTATAGTCGAGGAGGTTAAACGAACTTTTCGAAGAGTTGGACTTTTCGAACGGTACGGTCGCGGATATGAGGTGCGGGATAGAAAAGAGAATTGCCAGAAAGCCCGCGTCACGAATGAACAAAAAACGCGAAACGCAGGTGCAACTCAGTTTCGGTCCGGCCCAAGCAAAAAATGCGCGCACCGTTGATTGCATGGATGGCGGCCCAAACACGTAGCGCTGCCGTGTCACTACGTTCATATTGGATTGGAAGCATCCAATCACCAATCCTTCCTTGCATCCATCCACCCACCCCAGCGCTGAGCCACAAGAGGAGAAGTCGTCTAGCACTCCGGCTTGCGTCCTACTTGGCTCGTACCAACCCAGGCACGTCACGACCACTGACGAAAAGGTTCTCGACCGACACGGCCGCTGCCATCCTCTGAGTGGCCGGTTGGATCTTGGCTCGGATAGCGGCTGGCATCGCGGCAATCCAAGGCTCGCCTCCATAACCTTGACACGTTGCGCTGCCTGCCGAACATACGTGAGGCCAGCGTTGCTCGGCCGCACCTCGTCTTGTCCCTACCCGTCACGTGGGGGGGGAGGAGTGGTCAACCTCCGATCCGTCTCTGAGCTTAGCTAGCTAGGGGCACAGCACTACGGCCATGGCCGCCGCCGCCGCCGCAAGCACGGCTCACAGCCACAGGCCGTGGCCGCTGGTTGCAACAAGCGCGAACCGTAGTACCGGTCGTGCAGTTATTGCCTCTGCGCCCAATAGAGCGCCGCTAGTTTGCACAAGGGTTTCTAGTGGTACTGGCGCTCGGCCGCAATCATGGGCGAGGAGGAGGCCGCCACGGCGTGACGTCACGGCCAAGGCCGGCGCGGCGGAGGTGCGGCCGTCGTCCTCGCCGGACGCCGTGACATACTCCTCGAGCATCTCCACCGACATGCCCCTCTACGAACCACCCGGGGTAACTACTGGTTGGCTACATCTCTCTGCATTGACATGGACTGATTTGATGAAACGGCTCGATCAAACCGTGTGTGCGCAACGGCGCGTGCAGGTGTCCTTCGACGAGTACCTCCTGGACCGCGCGCGCGTCTTCCGCGCCATGTTCCCCGACGAGAGCAGAAGCCAGCGGCTCAGCGATGTAAGCAGCGCGCGCGCGCACTCTGTTTCCCAATTTCAGTCGGTGAATCGATGGAGAAGGTAGCTAAAAAGAACGGTGATATTGCTGATTCTATCTTGTGCAGGAAGAGTGGAGGATCCAGATGCTGCCGCTGCAGTTCCTCCTCCTCACCGTGCACCCCGTCGTCGTGATGCAGCTGCGGCACCGCGGCGGCGTGCTCGAGCTCCGAGTCGTGCGTATATAGCTTGACAAGCTAGCTAGCAATTCAGTACGCATATTGCAACTGATGAACCGTGCGTGCTATGTATGCTTGGTTTGTGGCCGCAGACGGAGTGGGAGCTGAGGGGGCTGGACAGCGGCTACACGCCCACGAGCTTCGACCTCGGCGTGCGCGGGTCGCTGTACGCGGACAGAGGCCGCGGCCGCGGCCGCGCGTGCCGGCTGAAGGGCCACCTCGAGATCGCCATCAGCTGCGTCCTGCCGCCGCCCCTGCGGCTCGTGCCGGGGGGCGTCCTGCGAGGCGTCGCCGAGTCGGTGAGAGCCGCCGCGCGCATATGCGTGCAAATTCTTTCGCCGCGTGCCAAAATATTCGGTTCTTTTCGAAAGAGGCTTAAGATCGGAGCGTGCAGGTTCTGTCTAGGCTGGCCGAGAAGCTGAAGCGGGACGTGGACGTCGGCCTCCTCGCCGACTTCAAGAGGTTTCGACGGGAGAAGGCGGCGTCCAGAGCAACGCCGACGGTGAATGCGAGACCAGACAGAGAAGCCTGAAGGATTCGTCTGACTAAAATTTGATGGCCGACGAACCTAGACCAGTTACAGGCACCTTTTCTTACACACGGATAATAACTTCTTTTAGCAAGATTCTTTTGTAAAACTAGGCGAGTGGCTCGCGCAATTACAGGCTAGCAGAATTCGGATAAATATGTTTCAATTGAGATTTTACATGGCAGTGGATTACATACAGGAACATTGTTTAAGGGATATTATTACTTTTTTCGGTCACAGATCCTCCTTAATGTGGGCGGAGTATGATTAAACTTTTCTGACAATAATGTTTTTTCAATATCTATGTTAGTCCGACGAAAGTATATTACTTATAAGTTTATAACTGATACTTTCTTATTCTTATTTTTCATGATTATATTGTGAAAAAAAACTAATGGTCAAACTTGTGTCTCAGGTAATTTTACATTGACAATGGTGAAAAATATTATGTTGCTCCAAACATATTTTATAATAATTTATTAGAGACATACTGTTTTTTAATACTTCGGTTTTTTTTTTTGCAAACTACGACATACAACATAAACGTATATACGATATAAGCTCATCTAGCATTTCATAATCCATGCGAGCCTGCTTTTTCCAACACACTTTTGTTTTTCTTTTTTGCAAACCTTGAAAATAGGTGGGCCATCTAACGTGAGATTTCTAGCATCAACAAATTCTAGTATGGTTGCTACATGTACATTGCTAGTATGGTGTTAACCTAGGAAACACGTACAATTTCTAGCATCAACAAATTCTTAAGGAAAACAAACATGGAGTCCACAAACGATCACATGTAGTTCCTTATATGAGATTCGATCCCAACATATCCAATCTGACATATACATCAACACAAGTGATTTACTCCTGACCAAAAATATGTATCTATAGGCTATAGCAAGATCTAACGAATGTCATGTTTAATTTACATCGAGGGGTGCGGATCAAAGGAAGAAGAGCGGCAACACCAGCAGCAGCACACAGAGCGCCCGACGAGCGCCGGACAGGACGCTGTCTGCGTCGTCCAGAGGGTTCAGGATGCTGGCCGGGCTTCCGAAGGTCGACCCGTTGCCGAAACCCGGCGTGAATGACGACGCCGGGCCAAGACCGTTAGGGGCGTTCGCCGCCGGTGTGGTGCTCGAGTTCGAGCCTCCTGCCATGGAGCTACACGCCAAGAGTAACGTGTTACATGCCACCAATCGAGCAAGTTCAGAGAATGGTATATGAGCCATGCCGCAAATGCAATAATGCATGCTGAATTTAAGATTGTCCAAGAAAATATTGTGTTCACCTTCCCGCGAAGACGCACTGCCCCGAGCCTGAAATAAGAATCCACACGAAAGAATCAGAGCCCATGATCTAAACATTCTGTATGTTTTAGAACACTGACAAGCACATGCTTCTTACTGGGATCAGTGGGAGTGGTCATGGCAGTGCCATTGAAGCTGCAGGTAGCGCCGGTGTTCGCGTTCCGGTGGTAGTAGTCATTGTAGGCGTAGGACGCCAAGGCCACGATGTTGTTCTGCTTGTAGCACGGCCCTCCGGGCTGAATCACCGTGCAGTCGGCGTGGCCGGGGCCGCACGCCCAGTTCAGCCCGGCCTGCAGCGACGTCGGGTCGGCGTTCGGCGTCGCCACGCAGAACAGGCCGCTTCCCGTGGCCAGCGACCGCCGCTTGCCTTCGTCGGCATGGTCGTACGCGTAGGCGCTACCGAGGCTGCCCTCCTCTGACACGATCGGCGCGAGAGCTTGCTTTGAATTGATTGCTTCGTTCTGGACGTTGGTTTCAGGAGCACTGCCTGCAAATTGTGGAGACGAACGAAATTGTTGAACTTGAACATGAAACTGGGAGACAGTGAACCTACAGAAAACATCAGACAGGAATGACTGTGTTCTAGTTCAGACTCAGACCATCTAATAACTTTATTGATATTTAATAGTAACCTTCACATGCTGAAAGTGTGCTTACGACTAGTAGGCATCTTCTCCAGGTTGAGTAAAAAGTAGGCATCTTCTTCAGGTTGAGTAAAAAGTATTTTCACACTAAAAGTGCACTGGTACTGGTACAACTTTCAGTTTCACTTAGGAAAGACTCGAAAAGGATGGCAAACAATTGACAAGCTTCCTATGTATACTACACTTCGGATATTTTGCAGCTTAAAGTTTTTTTATATCGAAAAGTGGATATTTTTCAGCTTAAGGTTATCCACAACAGTTGCTCCACTTTATGGTAATGCATTTCAAGGCGACGTTAGGAATCGCAATAATGAGAAAGAAAGTGAGAAATAAACGCGATGCTACTGAAGCTAAAGCTACACTACTCATACCTGATGAGTTTGAGAGGAGAAAGGTGAGAAAAAGAATGCTGCATCCCTGCAATCTTTTGGTCAACATTCTACTATCCTAGAGTCCGATCGACAATATGCTCCACGAGTACCTGTCACCATAAGTTGGTTTAGTATAAACCAGAAGAGTACGGAAAATCAAACAAGATGGTTAAGCAATTAGTACATCCAAATTTGGACCAAATTAAATCATGTAGAAAATATTATTTGTATTATACAAGTTTGCCTTTTGGACTGCAGTGCACCAAAATTCCGATAAGTAGTGTTGAGATATGTGATCCGAATTTCTAATATGGACTTATCCACGTAAAATTCGTGTCTCCTTTGTCCCTATTTTTCCTAACAAATAGCATACACAATGTAAGAATATGGAGCATGCGCCTAGTGTCTTAAAGCTTATAATACGCCTTCACGATGCTTTCAGACCAAACTGCGTATTCCCACCATAATACAACAGAAGTTCAATGAGACGTCTATGGGAAAGCGAAGATAATGAAATGCGTCACAGTCAGACGCGAAATTTCTAATCCAACTTCCGACTCTCTATCAAATGACATGATTTTGTCGGTGTGAATTTGTCACTATTTGTGCTCTAGTGTAATCTTACAGGATTTGAAGCGCAAAGAGAAAATTTAGATACATTGTACTTATCATCACTTTGTTACTGAATACTAAGAGGCCGATCAAAACTAACTGAACCTGAGAACCTCCAAATGGTTTATCAAACTAAAACATCTAACTACATGGTAACCAGAATTCTGCACTGCAAATCCTAAAATCCTAAACATTCATATGAAGAGAGAGGTATGGTGCAAGCATGCACCTACCATTAGCTCTTACAAGAGCAGCAAGATGATTGAATTGCCACTGTTTTAAGCCTTTCTAATCTCTAACTTTGCATCCTACGAAGAAAGTTTTTCATCTTGAAAAAGCATGGGTAAAAGAGGAACTCATCTAAAATTCACCTGATGTGGATTGCAATCTAAAGAAAGAAAAGGTTCAATCAAGCGTGAACTGAAGTGAATTTTGTCAAGATGTCAATTTAGGAAGTATTAGTTATCTATCAAAAGAAACCAGCAGCAGAAAGTAAGGATCTGAAAAGAGATAAATTGGAGAAAAATCTGAAAAAGAAGGCGCCATCGATACCCTCAAGACAGTAAGAACAGAGAAACCTAATTCAAAGAGAAAGATTGATGATCCAAAAGGAGGCACACAGAATTGATCACGAACAAAGAGAACACATGAGGAAAACTGGAAAAGGAACATCAAAGATATAAGAAAGAACTAGAAATTACAAAGGACCATACCTTGAGAAATATACTGGTTGGTGCCAAGAACAAGCTCAGCTTGGTTGTTGTGGATGGAAGCCTGAATCCTTGAACCCTGTGTCCCCGGGAAGCGAGCAGAGCAAAGAGCCTAATAAGGAAAGATGTATATGTGACTTTGCCCCTGCCTTTTATTGGCACTAAGTATATATGAAGGGGACTAACTAGCTTCTATTTGCTCTAACGACACATCAAGGGGAGTAATTGGCCCTTTTTTGAACTGGAAACAATTAGCTTTGATACTTACTGCAGAGAGAGAAGGTAGTGTAACGGTTGATAGGAACACACAGCAGTTATTGCATAGTAGGAAGGAAAAAAAAAAACAACAGGTTCTCTTTTTTTTTCTGATGTGTTTATGTTGTGTGACTCAACCGAGATACGCGTGTCATTTTGCTTGCGTGTTGTGAACTAATACATACTGATCTTGAATAATTTATGGAGTGAGGGTGAGGTGGACCAAATAGGCAGAAAGGGAGAGGGAAGTGTGAGGAGAGCACATCACTGATTAGGGTGGATGATGTGCATGCTAATTGCTAAGCCTTTTTAATGATATGCTAACCATCAATTATCTTTCCTTTGTGTTCACTAGCACTTTTCCTACCATACTTTGCCGAACAAGCAATCACCATCTTTGGATGAAGTTTTGAAGAAGTAAAAATTTGTGATAAAGAATCATTAATATAGCACATGATTGCATGGCATTGGTTTCTCGTTATAAAAACCATGCAACATTCACCTTTTCATTGACGTGCTCATTCACTTTTGATTTACAAAGGACAAGGAGGCAGAACTTTTCGTTTTACTATATTCTTCGTGCCTCTTGTACCTCATCTTTTGTTCTACATGTAACATGCGTATGGAGTGTACATGTGGAGGGAAGATAATGCCATAGGTGGTTGGTACTACTACCACATCAAACACAAACGGAGTCACAATCAAGTGCGGTTCCATGTGGTCAATCGTGGAAAACACAATAGGCTCAGGCCATTCTAGGTCTTGGGATCACTAAAAATGAGCCTAATCTAGAGTTTATTTAACGTATAATTTAATGATGCTAACCTAGAATGTTCCTTTTGCATTCTTCTGAATAAAGCAGGGAGGCATGAAAGTAGCTATGTTGATGATGGCTTTCTCCAACAGTAGTGTAGGAAGGAGAAAAATCTTTCTTGAGCTCTAGGTTTCCTGTGAAAAGAGCTTGGTACATCTACTCCCGGTTAAAATTGCTCTGTGACAAAATTCTTCAAAAGAAGATAACTCCACACAATAGTACACCCAAACAGAAGTCATTTTTTTACAATGTTTTTTTTGCGAAGTAATTTTACAGTGTTACTCGTGGGAGAGGCAATGTCTTGTTGCAACCAGAGTTTTTTTTGTCCATGTTGATCTTATATTTTGGCAGAATAGCACCTTTGTCCCATCCAAGTTCCAATCATACCGAATGACAAAATAACATGTAAAAACATATTATCATCATGCACACGAAAGAAAAGAAGGTTAGATAGATAGCCTTGAGTGTTTTTGAGTCTTGACCCTTTGAGGTGAGATGGAGTGTATGCTTGGGATCAAAGCTACTTATCTCCTGATTCACCCCTCACCAGTACATACACATGTCCCACTTGCCGACATATCCAATCCAACTTACTCAAAAAAAATGCAATCCTTTCTAGACTTGTCCATTCATCCATTTGTGGGCCTTGGTGACCACTGGCCAGTGCAAGAGAGGTTCATTACTTCGTGTCCTTTTTCTCCTTTGCGAGCATATATTCTAGGCTAGCTTGTCACTCTGCAAAAAGCTTTGTCTCTATCATCTTCTCGCAAATCTCCATGGATCGTCTCGCTTGTCCACTTTGTTCACTTGCTTACGATGACACCAAATTAAGGTACCGAAACTACCTAATAGAAGAGCAGGCACACGGCATGAACATCTATCAACACATCACAGGAGAAACTGATTTCGGTCAGTTGGCTAGGTGCGTTGGATGTACTCTTGCCCACCCTTGGTGCCGGTGCTCACCTAATAAATGCGGTTAGGGGGAGTTTTACGGATGTTTTCAATGATTAAAGCGTGTACCTGTATTTTGTGAAGTCTGAGCATCCGCTCTAAATACGTGTTAGAGTATACCCATGCGTGTGTGGGTCGTTCATGTGGTATGTGTGAGTACTCACACGTGTACCAAATAAATATATCGTCACATCACAAATTAGCGCGTTTGAGCACAAAAAAGAAAAGGAATAGGCTTCGCTTTTCTGCTAAT
The DNA here is from genome assembly GCA_036346255.1 of Ampelocalamus luodianensis. NCBI lineage: Eukaryota > Viridiplantae > Streptophyta > Magnoliopsida > Poales > Poaceae > Ampelocalamus > Ampelocalamus luodianensis. The sequence continues at coordinate 4,528,437 of CM070630.1, read as the reverse complement.
TTTGGCCCAAAATGATCCGGCCCATATCAATAACCTAACACCTTCCCACACGGCCACAACACCACCGCAACCACCGTCCAGCCCTTTCCATTACGACGCGTGTCCAGATCCAACGTCTACGCGACACCGCCTCGCTGATAAGCGCAGGCGCCTCGTTTCGACTCGCGTCGCGTCGGGAAGTTTCTGGACTCCAGAGGCGACGAACCGGAGCATCCCTTCCTCCCCTCGAGCCCTCGGTTCGATCCGATGCGCCTGCGGTAAGGTAAGCGTGTCTCTGCCCCGCAATTTACTTCCTAGATTTGCTGCCATGATTAGTTTGTAATCTTTGCGATGTATTCTGAACACTAGAGATTTTTTTTAACAAATTTTCCTTCTGTTTAACCCGACCTGACTGATGATTTCGCTTAGAGTATGATCCAAATCGAAGATGCAAGTGGATGATTGGCAGTGGTTCTAGTCGCGTGTCGAATCTATTGGTTCGTTAGCGCGTTTGGATAATAGGTGTTGATGGTTTGGTCGTGATGCTAGCTAAGCATGTTCGTGGTGTTGCAGTGTGATATTGTGTGATTACTCTGATTTTTTTTGCCAATGAAAGTTCATGTCCATGGTTCCATGCACAAACTGATTGCGTTGGCAGCCACTATTTCATTGTTACTTGTAGTTATCAATATAAGGCATGCCGTTATTTTGATTGGAGAAAATATTCTTGTTCTCTCTGCGGATCTGATTTCCTGTTAATTTTTTACAATACCTAGTGGGCTCTATTCGTTTTCTGATTTCTTATATGGTGGGCTCTATAATGGCTTATTGAACCCTGCAAAGTCCTAAAAGTTACTATAGGCAGGAAATTTGTGAGATAAGATATGTAAAATTGTGTTTTTGGGCATGCTGTTGTAACCACGCGGTGATTGCCTAAACAAATCGGTTTTGGAAAGGTAGGTGCTTGATGTTTATATTGTTGAAAAATATTCTTTGTGCATGCACTGTTATTGTAGAAAGTTAGCGAGGTCTAATAATGTGAATTTTTAGCGTATTGCATTAGTTTAATGATAGTGTTTTTGATTATGTTGTGGTTTTATTCTAGAACGATATGGGAAGAGGCTACAGTTACAATCCATCCCCGTCACCAAGAAGCTACAGGGGAAGGGCACGCAGCCCAAGTCCCCGTGGCTGTTATGGTGGCCGCGGTAGAGATCTCCCAACCAGTCTTTTGGTCAGGAATCTTCGTCGAGACTGTAGGTAAGATTTTCTCAAAACTCTCCTTGGCCAGTAATTGCAAGTATGCATTGCTTTGCTGCTGCATATAATATTTGTGCAATAGTTTACTTATTTAACTCACTTTGGTGGCAAAACTTATCCAGAAAATATTAAGTGTGCATCTGTTAATTTCTCAAATTCTTTCTTTTTTTAAGCCCTGCTAGGTCGCATTCATCTTGAACTAAGCTGGTTTTGTACGCATATACGTTTACTTTTGAATATCACTTGGTGCTACTAAAATAACCTCTGTGGTTGTTGGAATACCAAGGTTTCTATATTTATACAATTCTAGTTTCCCCTCCTCAATTGGTTCTAGCCCCGAAGATATCTATCTCTTTGATTTGTCTTCCTGTTGCTTGGCCCATGCCTTTCCATGTGGGGATTCGGCACTAGTCAAGAGGCATTATATTCAAATGCATCCATGAATAATAGGCAATTAGACACATATGTTAGCTTTTGTATTTTGAGGGTAGGCACGTATGTTAGCTGATACCTCTGCAATCTGCGGTTTCTTGATGTTGACTGGTTTTCATCTGCACATATAATGATTCGTTGTATGTACTATAATGGGAATTTGTACTTTCCTCCCATTTAGCCCTTTTAATTCATGGTCCATTATGAATGCAGGCCAGAAGACCTTCGTCGGCCATTTGGACAATTTGGTCGTCTTAAAGATGTATATATTCCAAGAGATTACTATAGTGGGTAAGACACCTTATCCAGACTATTGTTAATTGGCATGAACAACTTGGTGATGCTACTGGCAAATTTATAGCTCTCATTTGAGTTCTATAGGATGGCACAAATTGCTTTAGCCCTATTACAATGTTATATATAGGGCATTATTTATTGACATAAAATGCACTTAGCAAGATAGTTATTTGCACTTAGTTTTATCTGCAGACATTAAATACTTTGTCAACCCCTTGAGATTGACAGTGAAAATAATTTTTTGAAGACACAAGTCTTAAAAGTACTGTTGAAGAGAAGGGAAGAAATAGAGAGTTGCAAGTTAAGAGATGCAAATTAAAGATTACTGTTGACGAGAATGGAAGAAATAGAGTACAGGTTTAAGAGATATGCAAGTCATGAATAGTGCAAGGTCAGCAGCCGAGTGCACTCTTTACTTGTTTAACTTTGTTTGTGTATATCTGTCTGCATTCTGCAACCATGCGAAGCTCCAGAGGTGCACTGGTTTGGTTGCTGTGTATTCTGAAGGATTTCTGTTATATGGCTGAGGAACAAAACCTTTATATTTTGAAAGATTGATATGATCTTTGTAAACTCTCTTGAGAGATTTTTTTTTTGTCTATTACAGGGAACCGCGAGGATTTGGGTTTGTCCAGTACTATGATCCTGACGATGCTGCTGATGCAAAATACTATATGGATGGGCAGGCTCTTCTTGGCAGGGAAATAGCTATTGTATTTGCAGAGGAGAACAGAAAGAAGCCTTCTGAGATGAGAGCTAGGGGTAGAGTAAGGTTTGTTATTTCTTCTTCCTAGCACATTATCTTGTCATTAGATTCCAAACGCATGGCTGCGCTATTCATCATTTGTTTGCACCTTATGCAGTGGCAGAGGTCGTTCTTTTGACCAGAGGTATTCTCGCTCTAGGTCCCCTCGATATTCCCCTTCTCCAAGGGGCAGGTCACCTTTCCGCAGCCGGAGCTACTCAAGGTATGCATGCTCCTTGTATCTTCAACATGCAAACTTCAATTCTTCACTGTTTTTTCCACTTCGCAATGACACCTTCAAACCCGCTATCTTGATAGGTCTCCCTCGCCTGGGTATGCCAAGCACAGAAAGAAGTCCTACTCTCGCTCACCTGTTGACAGCAGATCAAGGACTAGGAGTCCTTTGGAGGAGCAGTACAGCAGATCGACACGAAGAGAGAGGTCCCTTTCTGTTAGCGGATGAAGTAGTTTCGTGGTTTAGACCTACCGTGAACTCGTTCGTGATAATCTATTTGCTACCACTTTGTGAACCATATATCTGTATTAGTAATGTAAAACTAGGCAATATGCGCTTATGCTTTTCCTGGAGGATTAAGAACAAAAATTACTTGCACTCGGAGTAGATGGATTCTGCTCGCTTCTTTTAAAGCAATTTTGCTGCTGGGGAAAAATGGCCGTTTTATGTCTATGGAAAGTGTTTTTATTATGATAGCTTAATGATGTTGCTTCAATAGATAGAAAAACGCAGTTTTTTTAGGGTACAAAGCTGACATACACCTCACATACAGGCGTGCGAGTCCCCTATTGTACATGTAGAAACGCATCTTACACCAAATGCATATACACGTGTGTGCGTCTCATATAACATGTTGGGAATTTTATGGAGGCACCAATCTCAAGGAACGCAGGCATGTGTTTTTCTATCAAACGCATACATACACACGTATTTTACTACTAACTTTTATGCTGCGTGTATCCTAAATTATTTGGTACCAAACGTGTACGCCCGTGTTTTCCACTAAACGCGTATGCTCATGTGTACCCTCAATTATTTGGTATTTCTACTAAACAAGTATGCTCGTGTGTACCCTCAATTATTTAGTAAGACACGTTAGATTCGATCCCAGGATTGGGAATTGAACCCGGATGGGTTGTGTGCTCTCCGGCAACTCTAGCCATCCGCCATCCGAGCTAGCTCGAGATATGTTGTGCGATCGACCTTGCCATCTGAACTTCTACTGGCTATACATGGCGGAAACTTGAAACAATTACATGTCAATACATCTATGGGATCAATTTTCTTGTTAATCTAGCGATATTTATGAACCAAGGATGTCGAAGAAAGGCCACCTGTGGGGCTTATTTGATATACATCGATACGACTCAATCTCTTCGAATTGTGATACGACTCAATTCGTTCGAATTGACAGGTAATTTGAATCAAAATCCTTTTTAATCCGAATGGATTGAGTCTAATATTCTCTCCACCCAAACAAGCCCGTAGGGTGAAGCAAAGCCCACTTCAGAAGAATGCCTCCAACAACTGTCGTTGCTTTATCGATCGGCAGTCCCTCTAGGTATGCATAGTTGTTACCTCTTTACAATTCAATCACCGGATATATATAATAATCTTCGAACAGACGACCGCCGTGACTATCTCATTACCAACACCGCTACACTGGCAACTTTCGACAATGTTGATCGACTTTATGCATTATGCGGCCAAAGCCTTAAACGTCCCATTTCTAACCTCGCTAGCACTAGCTTTAGCTTGCAAACCTCCTGGAGCTAGCCGCTCCGTACTCAAACAATCCACGTACACAACATTCCTATGCACGTGGGCAAGCAAAAGGCCACCAAAAACTGGGCGCGCTCGTCATACTTCAGGCTCCAGCCGGACGTGCGCGGTGCTGTACGTTTACGTCTACCGGGAGAGTCGAAGGCGCGCGCACCTGGGCAACGTTGGGTGGGGTGCGCGCCGTCGCGCGTGGAGCGGCTGGAGCCGGCACGCGGTAGCAGCCGAGCGGCCTCCCTGGCGTCAACTGGACCGCGCGTACGTCCGTCGCGCGAGAAGCCCCGCACGAAGGGCGAAACGCTGCGCGTGCGCGGGTAGCTGGGCCGCGTGGTGCGAGTAGCTGGGCCGGAGGCGTGGCCTCCGACTCCGAGCCACCGACCAGCCTGTGCTATCGCGAGCGGGAAGGAAACACGGTGCCGCACAGCGCAGCGACGCGCAGTTCTTGACTAGGAAACACCCGCGCCGTCTTACACAAAACCCGTGCCGCGGAAAGGCATACCGATGCGGCGGCAGTCGGTGGAGCTAGCCGGCCGCGCGCGCGTGGCAATGTGAACGAGCCGCACATGCGTGGAGGTATCCATCCCTCTCGCTCCCGCTCCCGCTCCCACGGTTGTTCGGCGACCGATGGATCCCGGGTTATTTCTAATTAAACCAAGCGAAGGAGGTGTGCGCAACCATGCATGCATCCAACCACGGGAATATATTACTAGTATCATTACGTGTTATACGGTCGCCTAGGTTAGAGTACGTAGTCTCTCCAGAAGCATGGCATGTTGGCACACGGATCAACGTGTTTGCGCACGGGTTGGAGGCAGCAATGCTAGTTGAATTGGTGATCGAAATGGTTTGGGCAAGTTAGAATTGCATGTTTAGCTCACAACCATGGAGCTCTACACAAGTTTGCAGGTTATTTTTCGGACTTGGAAACGTCTCTCCGCTTAAACTAAGAACCGCGGCAGCTCAGTAGCCGGAACTCGGGGCCCCAAATTAAGTCTCAAGTCTCCTTCACACACGAATGTGTGGCGTAGACTTTGTTAATTCGAGATTACACTGCTTTTTTATGTCTTCTCTGGTCTACCCTCCTTAACCTAACCCTTAGGTCATGAGGTAAACCTTTTTCATGGAGGAATTGGTTTGCAGATCGAAGACAATGTTTGCAACCTAGAAGACGCGTGTTGACTTTGTTCTGGGGAGGGAAACAATAGTTGGATGAAGTTTTGGTCGATCGAATCGTTTAGTTGGAGCATTAACATCCCCTGATGCAAGATGATACTCTTAATTAACACTATTTGGGTCGCTGTCATATGCTTTCTTCATGCGAATTTCTTGTGGCTTGGGAGCCCTTGGCTAGCTACTATATGGAATGCGGTAGTTTCAAGTCACATTACATGGCTCTGTTTGTCGGCGAAGCCGACGTCCCAGAGGCCGCTGGCCGGCTAGCTTCACCGATCGAATTACTGATCAGCTTTAAGCATAAATCCGCTGGTGATTGATCACTTGATCTGACTGATTGGTCTAGAATGCTCAACGTTGCGACTATTTGCTGATCGATTGGTTCGTTGGGACCCGGCACTTGAGACAGGTCTAAAAGTGTGTATCTGGTGGTCCTCAAGGACTTTTGAGTACATAACAAGTTGGATAAAAAGGCTGCATAAAAGGGATATGATGTCTCTGTAAGACAGCTGTACTCCTTCAAATCTCGTGACACGGGATTTTCCAAAGAATTCCGCAGAAATTATTACTCGGCTTATTTGGAATGCATGGATTTTATATGAATTACACGTAATTCCTGCGTTCCAAACAAACATACAATTCCTTCAGAATTTCTACCAAAATCCTCCGTTTTTAAATAGGCATAAGATGTGTTGTAGGATCCATACTTCTAAAGCACATAAAAACCACAATGGCGTGTGCTGTGGCAGCAATTAAGCCAGCAAGTATAATAGTACGAGAGTAGACAGGGCTATATAGTGTGGATGATTTGTATGGAGTATCTTACTGCAAAACCACCGTTACCGAATCAAGGATGATCAAATGAAGCATATAAATTTTCCAAAAAAATATTGGATGCATATAAAACTGCACGTCAGTAGTCACCGAAAGATCACAGCTCCAAATTAATACTCCCTCCAGTTCAAAAAATAAGTTGTTTTAGAATGCGTACATGCAAACTTTGGAAACTTTGGTTATCAATATCTTTTTTAAATATTTATTTTATATACCTAAAAATTATATATGTAGATTCGTCTCGAAAAATATGTTCATAATATTATAATATTATTGGGTTTTACAAATATATTGTAATAGTAATTAGTGGTCAAAGTTGTATTTTAGATACCGTATCGATGTCCAAACCGGTTTGTTTTTGTGAACAGAAGGGAGTACGTACATGGCGTGATTAGTTTAGGACTAAACAAAGGCTAGTTAATGCAACCAACAGCTGGACATGTTGTTGGCCAAGCTGGAGTGTCTCCCTACGTACACCTCCCATACACCTTTTTTAGTCAATCATACATGCGATTGCTTTCAGTTTCGTCAGTGTGGTGATTACTTATATCCAATAAACAGTTCATAGAGAGCGGCATTTGACTCCTCAATGCTCTCAATCCAATCCACATCTCTTCTTACCTACTCATATGGGATTTCTTTCTGTTTTTCTGTTACCAAGTCAAGGGTTGGAGGTGAGCTTTTAACCTAACAGCACATAAATATACTTGTTGGTGATGATGCATGGATCAGCATCAAAGACCTTTGGAGCATTGGATTGGAGATGGTGATGCTGGCTGCCTAGCTTCCGAGCTGTGTCCCGTGGAGAGGTGGTAGCTAGGGATCGCTTGATCCGGATCTATGCAAATAATTGTGTGCCATTAACTAGTGCCTCATGGATTAGATTATAACTCCTTTTCTTTTCCTAAGCTACTCCAGCTTGAGAAAGTTTAATTTTGTCTAGTTATGCATTAGATTTCATTCATAAAAGACAAAGTACACAAAACAAATTTACAGTAATTAACATTTATCAATTGTGTAATGCATGGATCAATTTTTAAGTCGAAACAATTTTAGCTCTTAAGACTCACGGCCCATATACCATGGATTTAAGTTTGAGAAAATCATTGTGAAAATTTGACCTGCTGCAACTCTTATCATGCACTTATGCTAAACACAAATCCTGATGATTCATTTGAGTTTGTGATCATCAGCTGTGAGAAGGGATCCGGATCCTCTGAAGTAAATGTAGAGGATGTTGTGTGTATAGTGCTCTCGTTGTGTGAAAGATTTCCTGGTAGCAAAAATATTGTAGCAATAATTGAGAAAATACTTTGGGGTTTTACGGTTGCGACAAACACTATAGAAAAAAACAATATAGCGGCTGATCTCGATCGAACGATAAAGATCACTCATAATTTTCATACAGTACAGTATCTCTATATTTACTGTAGTAATGCTGAAGATCCCTCTCTGTCATGCGGCGCGTGCTGTCCAGCCCAGCCAGCATTTGCAGCTAGCACCGCAAGTGCCACGTCCCCCGTTGTACGGTGGTACATGCACGTACCACGGTACGGTCCGTCTTGGGAGGAGGGTCTTGACTTCCTTTGTCCTTTGGATCCAACAACAGCTTGGATCTGCTGTTTTCTGTGCATGTGGCTGCGCTCTCCTGCAGATGGCCATCTACACCTTTTGACCACCACGCGCGCGTCAAGTTTCTCTAACCTTGCATCCATACACGTCGAGTATTTTTTTTTGGAAAACTGCTAATCATTCGCTAGAAAACCAAAATTTTGCAGGCACGAAACCTATCATTAGAAGAAATGCAGAATAGGAGGTAGGTAATTAAGAGCATGTTACAGTTTTGTTAGCATTGCTGGCTACATCTGCCATACATACTACTACCTCCGTTTTGAAAGCATGTCGTTAACCCACAAAGAATTCTATTGCTGAGCGTCAAGTAAAAAAATATAGAGGGAGTATTAGCTAGCTACAACACCCCCCAACTCTTTCTTTCTCGGTACGTCAATCTTCAATGTGCTTTGCTGGACCTCCAGAAAACAGAATCCAATGCGTTGCTCTAGTATCTTAGATAACATTGAAAAATAACAACACGCCCGGTGTGGCCCAAAGAATTTAAGGGCAACGCATAAGGGTGCGACGTACGTGGAGCACGAAGCCATGAACTCCTGTCCACTGAAGATCCCCGAGACACACTGTGGAAGACACCTGCACTCGTCGGCGCGGGCGCATCTGACTGCGAGGTCAATGCACCCCGGATCTTCTGCGCCTAGCTAGCATGGCTGGCAGCCAGAGAGGACCACACGGACGACAACGTCAAACTGGACCAATAATTATTCGTCTCAGAACCATATACACAGTCCACTACAGATATGCCACGCTATACGGGCGCACGGATACACAGCTCGGCTGCATTTACTAGTTTATACCCTGCCAGCCGCTCCAATTATTTTCGCTAGCTGCACTGGTGTAAAGAGCTTAATCAATTCTAGTTTAATACTGATCTGTATAAAGGCATGTACAACAGTTTGTCTTTTAGAATTGTCTCTAAAGTCTTTAACTCATCTACAGACAACTTTAGAAACAATATCTCCAACAATTTATCTATAAAATCATTCATTTCAACATAACTTCTCTCATTATCCACTCACCATTTGAGATAGTTTGTGTACTCAGCTTGTCTCTTATATAAGAGATGACATATTCTCTCTTCACATCCTCTCTCCTCTGACTAGAATTTTGAGTGACATAACAAGTAAAAGACGGCTGAGATGATAACTATTGAAGATGCCCTAATACCCTTGGTACGTATAGATAGTATGGTACACAATGCCTTCTTAATATCAGCACGTACGTACCCGGTGCATCTTTTCTCACACAAAAAAACGACATATCCATCTGTGAATAATAATGGAGTGCATAAATACATCGCCATCAAGTTGATCATTATTTGCACCAGTTCAAGAGGTCACACGGCGCGTGAAGAAGATAATATATTTACAAGTGATTGGATTTTTCTTAAGCATCATATTTTTTATTCATTAGATCAACATCCAATCATATGACATATTAATTTCTACACAAATCGAATGATCACAAAAATTGACTAGACTTAAGAAAATTTCAGACAACTTAGAAATATCAAATCCGATAATATCCTGACCCGGATTGTCACGTTACAATCTGTCGCGAAAAAGGTGCAAATTACACCGAGCTGCACCGGCCCTGGCACAACTTTAGTCAGCAGAAACAAAACAAAAAAGGGTATAAACTTTAGATGACACGTAGTACATACACGCTTGATATATAGTATAAGCTTAATTTGCTTTGGCTCCATATATAAGGATATGCACCGCAAGAACGCAAAGGTGAGAAGCTTCTTCGGAGCTTCTTGTCGATTTTTTTTTTCTTTCTGCAGAGAATCGCGCGATCCAGTTTCGTGCGTGCACAGTTGTACCGTTGTACTATCAGTCTCGGCGCGCAGCCACATCACGGCGCATGACCCATGAGCAGCACTAAACAATGCTCTTAAGCTCATCTAATCATCGCACGACCGATCGATCGTCAAAACTGATTAAGCCCTGGCATGCATTATCGGTTTAATAATTAATCAATATCAATGTATATCGGGTCCGATTTCTCTTATAAACTGAGTCAATTCTCTTTTTCTTTATATATTTGCTCGGTTGGTGCTCTAGCCCGTCATGCTCTTTCAAAAAAAAAAAATCAATATATGCGTGCAATGTATATCTATATATCTATATATGTTTGCAGTCTGCAGAGACAAGCTACGTACGTACGTACCGCAGCACACTTGGTGAGATTGGTGGAGTAGTACCAGATTGATTAGTACCGAATAGTTAATACACTGATTCCATCTGTTCCTTGCATGCCTTCTCTTGGCGTGTGATCGGATCGCTTGGCTCGGGTCTTCCGGCACATGCATGCGTGCGTGCATGGCTAGTAGTTAGTGACGGATCTAGAATTAAAATTTAGAGAATGTCAATGAAACTTATCTATTTATGGCTTACTGAATATCGACTCACTGACCGGCGGTAGTCAATCTAAACACAACTAAACTGAGAGTGGTAAGTGGTAAGGAGGTACACCATGAGTTGGCGAGCGGTAGGGCCCGTCGGCCCCTGCTATCAGCTCGCATGCGGTGTGTCTCTGATTTTGCGGTCGTAGTGGTTGCGGAGCGTCGTACTAGCCAGCAATTTTGATCCATGGCTGGGCGACACGCTAGCTAGCTAGTAGTACTACTGCAGATGCCTGCGTGATCTCTATTATTCATTTTAGTTAGCGTTTCAGTTCTCGCTGGTTTGTACTACTACTTTGTTGTACGTACGTGACATGTATATACGTTACGGCCACGTATGTGCGTACGTATATACGTACGTACATGTGATGTGACGAATGGTCAGCGGTTTTGTTAATTTGTACTGTACGATTGTTTGAGTACGTACGTGCGAGGCAATGTGGTTGAGTTGGGACTTGGGAGTGATTGATCTGACAGACTGACGCGCGTACCAACGCCACGAAGGACCGATCGATGCCGGATGCATGGATGGAATTGATCGATCTCTCTCAATTAAGAGCGTTGAATCGCGTCATGGACTATCTAATTATGCACAGGCCCACGCACGCACCTAGCTAGGGTCAGCCAAATCATACTCATTCAATTCGCCTCATGCAAGTTACTCTCTCCTTTGAGAGATGCACGACGTTTTAGGAAGTATGCAGTCAAATTTCTCTAACTTTAATTAATAATATATAAAATACTATTTAAATTGATCATGCATAAGAGAATAGTATCATTAAATTTGTAATGATAAATATTTCCATAATATAATAATTCTGTCAACTTTTACTAACATAATCATATGAAAGTAACGATCAGAGTTGTATGTTAGAGACCGTACCGATGTCCAAAACGTCATACATTCTTAAACACTCATCATTCCTTAATTTCCTGCTTTAATCTGCACGTCGAGAAAGACAGCGATGTTTGTCGAATTTGCGTACAAATCATGCACGCTGCAAGCACGGATATCACACTTGGGACTTGGGCGTTAAGAGGGATCACTCCGTACTCACCATCTCCGGCCGGTGATACCACGAGCGGCACGTACGCAAAGCACCGACCAACAATTTTCCTCGAGAATCTGGGAATGTGGCGGTCGCATTTCGCCACGGCAATCGGCATACATACATGCGGCAAAAAGGGAAAAAGAACAAGAGAAGAAAAAAAAAAACGAAGCCGCGCGACCGGCCGCACGTTTCCATCGCAGAGTCAAATTCAGCAGACGGGAAGGGAACGGAAGCGAAACCGTAGGCATCAGAACCTGGTGACGTCTAGTCCAGACTGGCCCAAACCATGCATGCATCAAGCAGCGTACACATATGCCGTCACGCGGTTGTTTGACTATGAAGGTTCTCCAAGTTAAGACTTGCACCCAATGACCTAACAATGATGTGGTAAACAGGGCTTGTGTACTGTTATGGACTACAGAGTAGAACCAGGTCAATTATGGGATATGGGTGGTTCCTTTTTTTTTTTGTGTGTTTTGCGAATTCTTCACTGTTGTCTTACTCTCTCTTCTTCCGTAAAATTAGATATGTGTCACTTTAAAACATGGCTATCGATGATTTAGTATCGATCTTATGAACGAATGCTGAGGCTCTCCTGGAATGAAACTACACAGAAAAGGATACTAGAATTTTATACAGGTTCAGACTTTCTCCTGAGATAATAATAACGCTACTTCTGTGTTGTTGTATTGATTGTGTTTACAACAGGGAGGAAGTCACTAAAACTAGAGTTTGATGACTTCTGTTTCTCGTTGTTTTTTTTTCTTCCCGAATTTGAACCCCCCCCCATTCATTTGTTGACCGACTTTACTCCTTATACAGCGCATGAAGGAGTGACAGTTGTCCACGTCAAAAGATGCCTTAACGTTTGATGCAATACGCACGTTCAATGACGGCTATTATCAGAGATATACCCCCACGTCACCTTGCAATTATGTCAGAGACAAAGGTTTAATACGTGCCATTATTCGATGAGATAATTACACGTATTAACTACTGCGTGTATTAAACACAACATACAAATGTCTCTAGTCTATTGGGCCCACATGTATGTGATTCTTATCGACTATAGGGTGGTTGTAAATGATATGGTCGTAGTAAAGCTTATGACTATGAGGTGATCGTAGTAGAATTTACGATCAATAGATGATCATAGAATAACTCACGATCATAAAGTAGTAGTATGATGACTTACGGCCATATAGGGTAGTCGTAGAATAGTTTACAACCACTAGGTGTTTATAATCTCTCTCGTTATTGATATTGAGGGGTACTCTTGAAAGTTGTATACGAAAAATTATCATTTATAATAAATATTACAGATATATAATTGAATTAATTGATGATTATTAAATCCTTGTCAATGGCAATTGGCAAAATGCCACTCAACTAGATGAAATTGGATATATGTCACTCCAGTTTCATGTTCTTATGATATATGTGCCACTTTCTTTAGTTTCCCCAATTTCCCATTTTTTTCTCCTCTTTTCCAATTTTTCCTCAACCGAATTTCCTGAAATGCCTTTGCTCTTTCTCTTCCTTGGGTTGGATCCAACCAAACAGATGCAAGTCATTTGAGACCACCGAATCAGCCAGCTCCTTGCCATGGTCGTCGCCCCGCCGCGGAGCTCCTCGCCGTGGCCACGCGCTCCGCGCCGGAGCTCCTCACCGTGGACGCTGCCCCGTCGACACCGCATGCAGTTGAAGAGCAAGGATGAAGCATCATTTTGTCTTGATGAATAAGGACCTTTGTGGGAAGTGATGTGCCAAATTGTAATAAGAAGATGATGTTTAGCTGCTAGCTGTTTGCAACATTTGAAATGTAAACTAGTACTTGATGTCAACTTCGATGTATTCTCTCTAGTCTCTCCTATGTGATGCTTGTAGTCTTGTATATTTGTTGCAAGAAGTCCTTGCTGCTTGGCAAATGATATGGTCCAGTGTTGACTTGGTTCGGATCGATCCAACAAGGCAAGGGCAAAATGGGAAATATAGTTGAGGAAAATTTGGAAAAGAGAAGAAAAAAAAAAAGGGAAACCGGGAAAGCTAGAGAAAATGATATATATAAAAGGAACAAGACATTGAAGTGGAATATATCCAATTTTGTAATTCCCGACACCGCCACTAATCTCTCACCGCGAAAACCGAGTCCACCAGTTCTGATCGACACACGCTTCTCCCTAACCAGGACAGGTCAGCACAGCTGAGCGCACGCACAGCACAGCACCTCTGGAAATCCGAGTGACATCCCCTACAACACGTGGAGCGTATACGAGTGCTACGCTTTTCCGCATCCGAGGAGGCCCACCCCCACCTATCTCTCTCTCTCTCTCTCTCTAGTCTCTCTCCCTACTCGGCTACTTGCTCCCCGGCTGGCTCCCCGCTCTATATATGGGCATGGGCTCGCCCTGCCACATTGGGTAGTTAGCTCAAACCAAAAAGAAATCTACTGCACACTCTAATCTCTCTAGGTGGTGGAGCAGAGTCAAACAAGAACACGAAAAGCAGGTACCTGGCCTGTGCACCTCGCACATAGCTGGAGACTAGCCGAGGAGAGAGAAGCTAGAAGGTATGTGAGTTTTCTGTTTGTGTTCGCTTGTTCTTGTGTTCATTTCCTGTTCTTCTGGGGCGTGCTTGGTTTGCTGAAAAATTCTCATCAAGAGATGGCGTTTCTGCTCGTGTTATGATGCGGCTCCGCGCTGTTTCTTGGTGTTGGATAATCTACGCAATCCCCTTCTTGGTTAATCAACGGTGCAAGACTGTGGGTTTCCAAGATTGTTCCTTCTGTTTCCTCTCCTTTTCCAACGAAACTGTCCTGCATCTCGTCTCTGTTCCCTTTTTGTTGTTACTGTTCTTTGTTCGAGTTGTCCTTTCTCTTTGTTTTTCTGGTCCTTCCACGTGCATGAACTTTAAGTGGTTCTCCATTCCTAAATTTTCCAAGAAAATATGCGCGTGGGCGACTTGCCAGATTAGAGCCTAAGCAATGTTGGGATGTTGCCTGCTCTGTCCTGTTCACAGGAGGAGGAAAAGTATCGGTTTGTTCTACAACGGAAGATGGGTGTATTCTTCTCGTGTCCTGTGGAAGATGACAACCCGACGGAAGATGGACTCCCCGCGCTGGCGCCGGGCTCGGGCAATGCAGCCGAGCCGACCGTCCTGAAGTCGTCGCTGGGCTCCGGCAAGTTCCGGATCGAGGGGTCGCTGAGCTTCAAGATGGAGCAGCAGAACCCGAGCTCGCTCCAGGTCAAGACCAAGGTCTCCATCACCTCACCGCGCGCCGGCACCGGCGCCGCGCCGGTGCCTATGCCGAGGGAGCTCGTCCGGACGAGGTTCGCCGACGCCGTGGAGGCCCCGGAGATCCCTAACCACGAGGCGGCGGCGGTGACGCTGCAGAAGGTGTACAAGAGCTTCCGGACGCGCCGCCGGCTCGCTGACTGCGCCGTGCTCGTGGAGCAGAGCTGGTGCGGTTGACTCCCACCTATAGATTTATTTGGCAACGCGTTGCGTTTGCATTCCACATTGGTGTTTCTAAATGCTAATTCGTGTCTCTCAATGTGAATCTGCAGGTGGAAACTGTTGGATTTCGCGTTGCTCAAGAGGAGCTCCGTGTCCTTCTTTGACATAGAGAAGCAAGAATCCGCGGTGTCCAAGTGGGCAAGGGCAAGAACTAGAGCTGCCAAGGTATGCATTTCACACCTGCCAATTGTTACATCTGTCCAGTTCTTGATTTTTTGTATGTCAGATTGGTGAATTGAACTAATGGTATTTGTGAATTCCACCCAATTCAGGTCGGAAAGGGCTTATCCAAGGATGAGAAAGCTCAGAAACTCGCATTGCAGCATTGGCTGGAGGCTGTGAGTATTTATTGGATATGTTGTACACTTTTGAATTAGTTTGAGCATGTGGTAATGTTAGTGCTGAAATTCTGATGAACAGATTGACCCGCGCCACCGGTACGGCCATAATCTTCACTACTACTATGACTGCTGGCTGCAGTGCGAAAGCAAGGAGCCTTTCTTCTACTGGTTAGTGTCATAAACTGACCATGACTTTTATAGCTTCTGAGGTTTTGATCAGTTGATGAAATCTGACCTTACAATTACCTTATTTGGTTCTTCAGGCTCGATGTTGGAGAAGGCAAGGAGATAAATCTTGAAGATCGGTGCCCGCGATCAAAGCTTCTGAGCCAGTGCATCAAGTATCTTGGTCCGGTAAGTGTTTACAAATAATCTACAGGGAGTATCTGAAGCTTCAAGTCGATGAAAATTTAGGACTGACGAACCAAACTGTATTTTTCTTCAGAAAGAAAGAGAGGACTATGAGGTTGTGATTGCGGATGGCAAGTTCATGTACAAGAACAGCAGGCAAATCCTTGACACGTCTGGCGGACCGAGAGATGCAAAGTGGATCTTTGTCCTGAGCACATCCAAGAATTTGTATGTTGGGCAGGTAATATTCAGTCTCCCTCATACTACCAACACACTGCAGTAGCCTTATGTGCACTGGTTCATCATGTAACATTGTTCCCAAATCACTACTGCAGAAGAAAAAAGGAAAATTTCAGCATTCTAGCTTTCTCGCTGGAGGAGCTACATCTGCTGCCGGGCGACTAGTTGTCGAAGATGGAATTCTGAAGGTACTTACTTACCTGTGGAGTATATACCATTTAGTAGTGGTCTAATAGTCATTAGTCTTTTCCAGCCGTTGTAAAATTTTCAGATGACTTTTTGATACCAATCTTGTGTTTTTCGTGACAGGCTATCTGGCCTCACAGCGGGCACTACCGCCCGACAGAAGAGAACTTTCAGGAATTTCAGAGCTTCCTGAAAGACAACATTGTCGATCTCACTGATGTTAAGGTGAGCAATCTGCGAGGGTTGGTGTAAAATGATATACTTCCAATATGTGGTAACAATAAGATTGTATTCTTAACTGTTTTCATATATTGCAGATGAGCCCAACTGAAGAGGATGAGGAGTTCTGGAGTAGGCTTCGAAGCATCCCTTCTGACCGATGCACCGCTGCCGACAAACCTGAAGAAGAAATGGTTGCTGCTGAACAAACCGTCCCTTGCCAGACACCTCAAGTCACTGAAACCACACTCAAAGAGGTCTCACAACACGAAGAAACAAGCAACAATCCTAGTCCCCTTGCAACACTGACAAGGATAGAATCATCACAAGACACCGAAAATACCGAAGCATCGACAACTTGTAACGGCACCTTGTCTGAAGATCATCAGGAAGAGAATGATGATCAGTCATCTGTGCCACGAGAGAAGATCCTTCAGAGGATCAACTCCAAGAAAGAGACGAAGTCATATCAGCTGGGGAAGCAGCTGTCCTTCAAGTGGACCACCGGCGCCGGCCCTCGGATCGTGTGCGTCAGGGACTACCCGTCGGAGCTTCAGCTCCAAGCACTGGAGCAGGTGCACCTGTCGCCGAGGAGCGGCGGCGGCAGGGAGGCGTCCCGGTTCGCCTCGCCGCAGAGGGCCAACAGCCCGATGTCGAGAGGGTGTGAACCGCTGACACCAAGAGAAGCATTCCGCAGCACGCATCTGCAACAAGGACTACTAATTAGGTGATCATCATATGATGAATGAAAAATTCCATTTCTTGAATATTTGATGCAATTGTGCATAGAAGAATAAAGGTGGAGTAAAAATACTTCCTTGTGTAGTTGTATAGATCTTGTAGAGTGATGTATACGTGATGTTAACATGCATGGAGAAAGTGTAAAGATCAATACAAATTCTTTCATTCTTTGTTTTTAAGTTATATCCCTTCAAGGAATACAATGATCATGCCAAAAAAAGCATTCCTTGTTCTTGTATTCCAAGGTCAAACAAAGTCTCTTCTCAGACCTTGTCTTGATCCCCTTTTTGTTTTTTTTTTCTGAACTAGCTTGATCCCCTTTTAGTTTCACTGCTTGCTAAGGATTTGACGAGCAATTCGCTGTGCTGAATTCTGAAAGATACATCATACATCAGCAAAAATAAACGCCTGCAAACATTCAAACAAAAGCATCAAACAGTTGAAATCTAAGGCAAAAAAAATTATACTCCTGTCTCCGCATATTAAATTACAGTTAAAAGTTTTGAAGTTCTGTGTTGTTGGGGCTTCCTCTAAAAGAGAAAACACCCTCCAAAAATTAGCGTATGCTGCTTATTGTGGCGTGCACACGGTATTCTTTAGTAAAAGGCGAAAGAATAGTTCGCTTTGTGCTCACCACGCAGCTGCGTGCCTTTAGAAGGTTGCAACCTGCTCACTAATGTAGCAGTGTTCTCTGCCCACTCTCACTTAACCAGGCGATGTGGTACTAAACAAAAGCAGCTGCTCTGTTTCCCTTCTACTGCCACCGCACACTTCTCCAGGAAAGCCCAGAACTGGTTCGTCGGTTTTAGCCTTTTAGACCATCGGCGCGCGCGAGGGACGCCAACGCAGCCGTCGCGTCGCGGGCGGGGACTTTGCCGCCGCGGTTTCTTCGGCCGGCGCGCGCTGTTAGCGTCCTGCATACGTGGGCTGCTAGCTTGTTAGGGGCGTGGCTGGGAGCGGCAGGGCAGCGTCCCGATTCGCCTCGCCGCAGAGGGCCGGCCAACAGCCCGATGTCGAGAGGGTGTGAACCGCTGACACCAAGAGAAGCATTCCGCAGCACGCATCTGCAACAAGGACTACTAATTAGGTGATCATCATATGATGAATGAAAAATTCCATTTCTTGAATTTTTGATGCAATTGTGCATAGAAGAATAAAGGTGGAGTAAAAATACTTCCTTGTGTAGTTGTGTAGATCTTGTAGAGTGATGTATACGTGATGTTAACATGCATGGAGAAAGTACAAAGATCAATACAAATTCTTTCATTATTGTTCTTAAGTTATATCCCTTCAAGGATACAAATATCAATACAAAAAACTATCATTCCTTGTACTTGTATTCCAAGGTCCAACAAAGTCTCTTCTCAGACCTTGTCTTTATCCCCTTTTTGTTTTATTTTTCTGAACTAGCATGAACCCCTTTTGGATTGTCACTGCTTGCTAAGGATTGACGAGCATTTCGCTGCGTAGATACATGTACTGAATTCTGAAAGACTACATCAACATAAAATTGGCAGCAAGCATCAAACACTTGAAATCTAAGGCAAAAAATTTCTAGTCAGTCTTCTTAACGACCACTCGTTGATATGAAGTCAAAGCAAAGGAATGACTGAAATATTTAGTTTCGAAATAATCCATTACAGTTAAAATTTCGAGCTTTTGTATTGTTGGGGCTTCCTCAAAAGAGAGAACACCCTCCAAAAATCAGCGTATGCTGCTTATTGTGGCGTGCACACGGTATTCTTTAGTAAAAGGCGAAAGAATAGTTCGCTTTGTGCTCACCACGCAGCTGCGTGCCATTCGAAGGTCGCACCCCGCTCACTTATGTAGCCGAGCTCTCTGCCCACTCTCACTTAACCAGGCGATGTGGTACTAAACAAAAGCAGCTGCTCTGTTTCCCTTCTACTACCACCGCAGACTTCCGCAAGAAAGCCCAGAAATGGTTCGTCGGTTTTAGCCTTTTTAGGCCATCGGCGCGCGCGAGGAACGCCAACTCAGCCGTCGTGTCGCGGGCGGGGAGTTTGCCGCCGCGGTTTCTTCGGCCGGCGCGCGCTGTTGGCGTCCTGGACACGTGCGCTGCTAGCCTGGTAGGGGCGTGACCGCGTTAGGTTGCTGCGGTTGGCTCACGATTGTTGGATTACGTGGGCCAAGCCCATACAAGAAGAATAATTTCTAAATTAAATTTTAAAGACTCACTCATGTAAAGGAAGGTTGCATGTGAACTTTAGTACTATATTGCTAGTTCTAGGAGAGGAAAATCACCTTAAAAGGGATGGTGCACTCCTAGCCACTTGAGACATGTGTGGGAGAGAACTAGAGGAACACACACGCGCGCGCTCGCCGGGCCGGACCGGGCGGGTGGCGCGGGCGCACGGCACCTGCGTGAATGGTCCGCCAAAATCGGCGTCAGGTGCTTGCGCAGACGCGGCTTCCTTTTGCGTTTTTATCTTTTACTGTTTTGTGTGGCGGTGAATCCGTTTCGGTTACGAGTTATGGAGAACGCGCAAGCGCCTTGATCACACGTCCTGATTTTTCCATAAATACTGAATCGTCGCCTCCATACAGAGATGAGAAATCAATCTAGGGTTTTCGCATCTTCCATTGTACTGCGTCGTCCCACGTAGCCTACTCCGTCCCGTTCGCCAACAGACTGCGCCGTTCGAGAGCGGTCTCGAACCGTCGCCAGTTCTGCACCGAGAGGCGAATAAGGTTTTGGAAGCGCTCGCGGCATCGCTGTCGTAGCTCGACTGCGTCTTCCTCGACGCTCGGCTTCGGCGAGTCGTCATCGACTTCGTGTCATCCACACCGTGCCTGCAGTGTCACCATTGACAAACCGATCAGAACAGAATCATCGGTACGTAACGGTTATGTTCTCCGTTTTAGATCTGTTCATGTTCTTTTTTCTGGTTAACATGATTAGATCTGTTATGCCTGTGATGGTTATGTTATTTTGCATGTATGATATTATGATTAATTTATGAAATAAATTGAACCTACGTGTGTTTATAGATTTAACACACGCGAGGCAGCGCGGGGTTGGCGTTCTCGGTGCGGCATCGGCGCGCGATGGTGAGAAAGCGCTCAGTCACCGGTGGAAGTTTGCCCGCGCGGCTGCTTCGCCTGGCGCCTGAGCGCGAGCCTCACCGTCCTCAGCGCATGGAGAAAGTGCAAAGATCAATACAAATTCTTTCATTCTTTGTTTTTAAGTTACATCCCTTCAAGGAATACAATGATCATACCAAAAAAATCATTCCTTGTTCTTGTATTCCAAGGTCAAACAAAGTCTCTTCTCAGACCCTGTCTTGATCCCCTTTTTGTTTTATTTTTCTGAACTAGCTTGGTCCCCTTTTAGTTTCACTGCTTGCTAAGGATTGACGAGCAATTCGCTGTGCTGAATTCTGAAAGAGACACCATACATCAGCAAAAAAAAAAATGCCTGCAAACATTCAAACAAATGCATCAAACACTTGAAATCTAAGGCAAAAAAATGTAGCCCTGTCTCTGCATATTAAATTACAGTTAAAATTTTGAAGTTTTGTGTTGTTGGGGCGTCGCTTTGTGCTCACCACGCAGTTGCATGCCTTTCGAAGATCGCACCCCGCTCATTAAGGATATGTACAATAGTTTGTCTCGTAGTATTATCTCTAAAGACTCTAACTCATCTACGGATAACCTTCGAGACAATATCTTCAATAATTTATCTATAAAATCATTTATTTTTAATACAACTTCTCTCCTTACACACTCAACATTTGTGATTGTTTACATGCCTAGTTTGTCTCTTATATAAAAGATGATATATTCTCTCTCTTCACGTCCTCTCTCCTCTATCTAGAATTTTGAGTAATATAACAGCTAAGAAACAACTGAGGTGGACAGTATTAGAGATGCTCTAATGTAACCGAGTTCTCTGCCCCCACTCACTTAACCAGGCGATGCGATACTAAACAAAAGCAGCTGCTCTGTTTCCCTTCCACTACCACCGCACACTTCGCCAGGAAAGGCCATAAACCGCACACTTCTCCAGGAAAGCCCAGAACTGGTTCGTCGGTTTTAGCCTCTTAGGCTATCGGCGCGCGCGAGGGACGCCAACGCAGCCGTCGCGTCGCGGGTGGGGACTTTGCCGCCGCGGTTTCTTCGGCCGCCGCGCGCTGTTGGCGTCCTGCGCACGTGGGCTGCTAGCCTGGTAGGGGCGTGGCCGCCGAGGAGGAGGAGCGGGAGCGGCAGGGCGGCGTCCCGGATCGCCTCAGAGGGCCATTAGCCCGATGTCGAGAGAGTGTGAACCGCTGACACCAAGAGAAGCATCCCGCAGCACGCATCTGCAACAAGGACTACTAATTAGGTGAGCATCATATGATGAATGAAGAGTTCCCCTTTTAGCATGATCCCCTTTTAGTTTGTCACTGCTTGCTAAGGATCAATGCATGTGCTGAATTCTGAAAGACTACATCAACAAAAAATTGGCAGCAAACATTAAAACAAGAGCATCAAACTTGAAATCTGAGGCACAAAAATTCTACTCAGTCTTCGCAACTACCACTCCTTGATATCAAGTTCCCATAAAGAAGACTGAAATATCCAGTTACCGAATATTATATTACAGCTAAAATTTGGGGTTTTTGTATTGTTGGGGCTTCCTCAAAAGAGGAAACACCCTCCAAAAATCAGCGTATGCTGCTTATTGTGGCGTGCACACGGTATTCTTTAGTAAAAGGCGAAAGAATAGTTCGCTTTGTGCTCACCACGCAGCTGCGTGCCTTACAAAGGTCGCAACCCGCCCACTTATGTAGCCGAGGTCTCTGCTCACTCTCACTTAACCAGGCGATGTGGTACTAAACAAAAGCAGCTCCTCTGTTTCCCTTCGCAGACTTCGCCAGAAATGGTTCGTTGGTTTTAGCCTTTTAGGCCATCGGCGCGCGCGAGGGACGCCAACGCAGCCATCGCGTCGCGGGCGGGGACTTTGCCGCCGCGCGCTGTTGGCGTCCTGCACACGTGGGCTGCTAGCCTGGTAGGGGCCTGGCCGCGTTGGGTTGCTGCGGTTGGCGTTCTCGTTGCGGCATCGGCGCGCGATGGTGAGAAAGCGCTCGGTCACCGGTGGAAGTCTGCCCGCGCGGCTGCTTCGCCTGGCGCCTGGGCGCGAGGCGAGGGGTGCCCGGTGCAGCTCCATACGCACGCTCTCAAGCCATCCTCCGCTGTCCGTCCGGCCTCACCGTCCTCGGAACAACGATGCGCTTCCACTGATGCTGCTGAAAAATCGTGTCGTTGCGTAATTTCCAAATCTCCTGCAGAATGCAGATTCAAAAGTTCCTGTGAACGAAAGCAGGGTTTAGGTAAAATGAAGCTTTGGTGGCTTGTTCGCGCCTGGAGTCTTGCGCTTGCACAAGGTAAACTTCGTGTAATACAATACATTAACACGGTATCAGGTAAAAGCTAACATTTCCAACAAAAATGGCAAATACAGTATGATTCACCAGGGCCACGAAAATAGTAACAAATTTAGTACATTTGCTCTATTTACTGATCATCTACTCGATTTAGTGATTTACACACATCGTTACAAAATTTCACCATTTTCTTTCTCTGATCAAAGAAAGAATCCAGCTGCATAAGCCAAAACTGACTCTTCAGTTGAAAAGTGGACACAGCAACCATGGATCGTGAACCATCTCTAGCCGGTTTCATTCTTCGTGTTTGCGCTTTCTTGCTAGAGCTCTTTTCTTCTGCTCTTTTCTGGCCTGTACCTTTTCCTCATGGCCCTCGTCTGCCATCTTCATATTCGCAAGACGTCTCGCTTTGAATACCTTAAGCATTCAGATAGTCGAGTAAAACTGAGTTGTCATAAAAACTGATACTACAATAGGTTGGGCAATACCCGCCCAGATGCAAAACTAAAAACCAAGTGATGACTTCAGTCAGGTAATTCAGTAAGCCACACCTTTGTAATATCTTTAGTGACATCTCTGTCGTCGCACTCATATGCATCTAATTGCTTCCCAACATCATCTTCTATCTCATGTAAGAGGCATATATCTCTCTGCAGAGACATCTCAATCAGTATGCAAGTTTCACTGAGAATCGAGCAGTTGACATAACAAATGGAAACAAAAATTGAGGACTGTCTTGTAGGAAATTGTAATGGACACCTACCATATAAATTTCTAATTTGATTACTTGTAATATGCGTGTCTCAGTATGCAAGAGCTAGCTGGTAGCTAAAATTCATATCTTGCAGCCTGTGATTTCTGATAAACGTGCATGCTTGGCAGTTGGTGGCTTATTGCCTAGTTCCTCGATAAATTTTAATCAATACATGTCTTGATCTGTTGCCCATTAATGTTAACATGAGGAAGACTGATAAGCTGGAGTTTTCTTTCATTAGAAAAAATAGGCTGGAGTTTTCTTTCAAAGGGTGAAAAAGGATACTTGCATCAGGGAAAAACATCATCTAAACTCAAGCATTCAGCAAACCTGGGTAACAAAGCTTATAGAGAGCCCTCCCCTTGCAGCTCTAGCAGTTCGTCCAACCCTATGGATATAATCGCGTGGGTACCTACAATAAATGGTCACAGAACCAGTCAGATGTTAACATTATCAAAATATGTTGAGAAGGAATACCAACTATTGCATTTGCATATAAAGCTAGTCGAAGACACCTTGGAATGTCATAGTTGATAACAAGATCAACTGTTTGGATATCCAACCCACGGCTAGCCACATCAGTAGCAAGCAAGACGGGGACCTGACAGGATTTAAAATTATGCAACGCTGAAAGCCTTCGTGACTGAGACTTGTGAGAGTGCAAAGAAACAGCTGGATGACCAAGCTCTTCCAACAGAAAATCCAAATATTGGCATGTCCTGTGCAAGAATATAAGTAAATTAAGTAATATCTGAAGAAAGCATTGAACTTCAAATGGATAGTAAATTACATGTTAAGAATAACACTCAGTATTCCAGGAGAATCATCTAACCAAAAGAATAATTTGATGGGACTTCTGAATACAGGGCTTGACAATTGCAGCAGGTGCATACACCAATGTTGTAAAGATTACATAAATCTTGTGGAGGTACGCACAACTACAAGGTTTATTTCCTCTCGTATTTGTGCTTATTAATGAACTAAAGCAAAAACAACACATATATCTGGCTTACAGAACTTAATACTGATATATGAAAAAAAAAAACATGAGAAACATGTTCAGGAAACACAACAAGAGGGTTTCTGACCTTATGCAACTTAATACTAATATAGCAATGACTAGTTATTGTGCAGGGGAGCATACCTGCAAGTTGAGACAAATACGATGGCTGAACGGATATTGTCTTCCTTCATTTTTGACAGAAGATACAAAAGGTGGAGCTCTTTTCCATCAGGAGGCATATGAATATACTGCTGCTTTAAGGTCTCAACTGTTTTGAACCCTTCATATGCCTCAAAAAAGTATTTCTTGTTGCCGGAAAGTTCAAGCAAAGATCGCAGATTTTCTGACATTGTTGCTGAAAACAAAAACGTTTGCCGCTTCTTTGGTAAACAACCAAATATCACCCGGAGATCCTCCTCAAAATTAACATCCAAAACTCTATCTGCCTCGTCCAACACAAGAAACTGTGGTAGAAAAGACGGCACACCTTAGCAATCTGAAGCTAGCAGCAGAGCAAGTACTCAAACATTGCTTAGGATGCAGTTAACTGCTTAGTGCAATAAACACAGATCACTCAAATAGGCAATAGGCACACCCCTCAACACCCACACCCAACCATGATCATACCCAAAAAATGATTTACATAACGAGCACACATACTGCATAAACACAAGAAATCTGCTAAACTTCAGTGGAATCATGCCTTTCTATCATAAACTGTAATATGCATTGCAACAACCTGTGATAATATGTGCATGGACACACGCAATAATTTACTAACTTTCTATCATAGTATTAGCTAAACAACAAACAGTCTTGCTTTCTATTCAAAACAATGTGTTTCCGAGTGAATTTTGAGTTAAGAAGAAGAGAAATTTTGATGTACATGGGAATGTACAATTGTACATGGGAGCAGGCAGTAGCACAAGCAACTAGTCATATCTTTACATATTGCAGTTAAAATGAAAAATGGATGCCAACCTTGGTGCGGGCGAAGACTTTGGCGAGGTCGGGGTCGTTGGTGATGAGCGTGGCGATGCGGCCGGGGGTGGCGACAACAACGTGGGGGCGGCGCGCGAGGCCCTTGGCCTGCCCGAGCGAGTCGAACCCTCCAATCGCCGTGAGGCACCTGAGTCCCAGCGGCGAGCCGAGCGCGCGGAACTGCTCGGCGAGCTGCGCCGCGAGCTCCCGCGTGGGCGCGAGCGCGAGCGCCGCGACGCCGAAGGGGTCCTCGCCGAGGCGGTGCAGGATGGGCAGCGCGAACGCGGCCGTCTTGCCGCTGCCCGTCTCCGCGATGCCGAGCACGTCCTCGCCCTCGAGCGCGCGCGGGATGCACTGCCGCTGCACGGCCGTGGGGCGCCGCATGCCCAGGGAGTCGCACACGTCGACCAGCCACTGCGACAGGCCGAGTTCCGCGAAAGTGGAGGGCGCCACGGCGGCGGCGTCATCTGCGCGGTCCGAGTTGCCATTCTCGGTCACGACGGTGGGCGCCGGGTCGGAGTCGCCGTGGTCGGTCTCGACGGCGGGGGCGGGGTTAGGGCTTTGGGGTTCTGGCCGCGTCTGGACTTGGGGCTCGGACTCGGGCTTCGGATCGGACTTGGGCTTGGAGAAGAGGAGGAAAGGGCGGGCTTCGCCGTCGACCCCCATGACTCGCAGGCTTCTTGGCGGCTGGCGGCGGAAGGGTTTGGGAGGAAGAAAGGCGCTGTGGTGTTTTTGCAAGGGCAGTGCGTTGCAGGGTATGCTTGGCTGGTGTGAACTACTATGGAGGAGGGGAAGCCCACCAGGTGAGTTTGATCCTGGCCGTCTGTTTCAAATCTGACATTTGCGGAAGCACACTAACTTGGGTGCTCTACTAGCACGGTAGCACCGAATTGATTTTTTTTTAAAAAAATAATATTATTATTTTAAAAGATATTTACAAAAATAAATAGTCAATTCAAAAAATTACAAAAATATGTCACTGCCGCTTGATTCAATGGCGGCAGAAACTATCGCCGCGATTGAATCGGCGACAGAACTCTGTGCCGATCGGCTAGCTATTGCTAGTTGAAGCGGCGGCGAGGAAGTTAGGCAGTTCTATCGCCATTTCGGCTTGTCACCATTTCAATGGCGGCAGTGCACTATAAAAACCATAAAAATTAGTGCGAATTCATTTTAATTCGAAAAAAAAAACAAGAGAGGGTTGGAGAGGAGAGAAGAAATAGTAGCGAAGCTCTGCTGGTTCGTCGCGGGAGAGATATTGATAGAGCATCATCAGTTTCGATCGATCATCTTGCAGGTACATTTTTCTGAAACTGTGTACGTTATGTCAAAACCTTGTAGGTTAGCAAACAAAAATAGTGACATAGAATTGCGTAGGTTAGATAAATGTAGTCGAACTGTGTAGTACATATTTTGAGTTGTGTAGCTGTAAGATCGAGGAGGCCGACTAGAGGGGGGGTGAATAGGCGTTTTAAAACTTCTTTGGGCTAAAACCTTTAAGCAATGCGGAAGCTAATATCAAATCGGTTTTGCCCAATTAAAACCTAAATCAACTAGGTTGGGTCCATGAATGTTAGTCACAATACTTTTGGGCACCCAAATAGCCCTAGCATTAGTTTTATGTAAACTAACATTCCTAGCAAACACATTTCCATTTCTATCCTTCCTAAGCAAATAATCATTATTATAAACAATGAGCTTAGAAGTGATACCTTTAGGACATTCCTTACTAAAATGTCCTTTCTCCCGGCAATTGTAGCAAGTAGGGCTTTTACTTCCCCTTGATGTATTATTATCTTGCTCATTGCCATCTTGCCTCTTCATTGAATGTCTTGGCTTGACATCCTTTTTATTTGGGCACACCGAGGCAATGTGTCCAAACTTCTTGCATCCAAAGCACTTGACAATTTTGAATTGATCTCCATTTTGCTTTGGGTGACTCTTCACCTTCTTCTTGGCGGTGAGACCAAATCCTCTCTTGTCCATTTTCTTGATAGGGCACTTGGAGGCAAAGTGACATTTCTCATTGCAATCAAAGCATTTTATATCTTTGATCTTTTTACTTTCCTCTACAAGATTAGTCTCACAAGACATAGAGGAAATCGAAGCATTTAATTTAGAGCAACAAGGTATATCATTTAAATCTTTTACCTTGTTAGGGCACACGGAAGCAATGTGTCCCTTTTTATAACATCCAAAGCATTTGATATTTGAGTATTTCTTTCCTTTTTGCTTTGGGATGAACTTCACCTTTTTCATTTCGATGAAGTCAAGTCCTCTCTTGTAATCTTCCTTATTAGGGCATTTTGAGGAGAGGTGACCCTTTTGGTGACAATCAAAGCACTTGATGTTCTTGTTGTGTCTTTGATTGTGTCTCATCTTGCTATTCTCCCTTTTCTTCATGGGAGTGAAGCCGATTCCACTCTTGTCATTTGAGCTTCGTTGCTTGCTCAAGATATCATCAAGAATGGTCTTCCCTTTGTGGCTTCTATCCAAGTCATTTTTCAAATTTGTGACTTGGGTCTTGAGCCTTTTGTTTTCCTCTACAAGATTAGTTTCAACAAGCATAGAGGAAATAGTAGCATTTTCACAAGTTCTACAAGGCATATCAATTAAATCATCACAAGATGTGGATATGCTAACCATAGATGAATTGCAAGAAATAGGAGCTATGCATGGCAAATCATCTATTAGATTACATGTTATTCCGATATCCACATTAGACCTTTTAAAATTATTTAGAAGAAGAGTTTCATGTTCATCTTTTAGCACATCATAATTATCTAGAAGTGAGATATGCTCTTTCTCCAAAACCTTGAATCTCTTCTTTTCTTTTCCAATATATTCATTTAATTCTTCTAGCATCTCCATCAATTCATCATATGAAGGCTCATAATTATTTACCTCATTTTTACCTTTAGCCATAAAGCAATGAGGCGATGTTGATGGAGTTGATATGTCATCATCGTCGGAGCTAGAAGTTGAGCATTCTTCTTCCGACGTCCATTCCTCTATGCGATCATTACTTGTGGAAGTGGACCTTTCATAATATTCTTGAAGATGGGTCCACATCTCATGAACGTTCTCGTGATCGCATATGGCATCAAACATATCTACACTCAAAGCACTAAATAAAGCGTTAATTGCTTGAACGTCTAGATGTAAGCATTTATCTTCCTCAATTGTTGGATCAAGGCTATCCAATGGAGGAGAAAAGCCAACATCTACAATCCACCATATATTTAGGCCCATGGCCTTAAAATAACATGACATGCGGATTTTCCAATGTGCATAATTTGTGCCATCAAATTTAGGTGCTTCACCTAGGTGCACTAAATCTCTAGTCGCCATCCTTTACTCTCTAGACGGTTAAGTCTAATAGATGAGAGACCAAGCTCTGATACCACTTGTAAGATCGAGGAGGCCGACTAGAGGGGGGGTGAATAGGCGTTTTAAAACTTCTTTGGGCTAAAACCTTTAAGCAATGCGGAAGCTAATATCAAATCGGTTTTGCCCAATTAAAACCTAAATCAACTAGGTTCAACTAAGTGCACCAACAATACAAGTCAATAATAAATAGAGCAATTTAGCAAAGACTTGTAAGCAATCAACTAATGATATAAACAATTAAGTACATAAGATAGCGTTCACACAAGTAAGCAATTTAATTTTAGGAATATAAATTGCTATGTAGTAAAGCTAGAATGCAAACCACAATTGACACGGCGATATTTTTCCCGTGGTGATCGAAGACTTGCCGGTCTCCCCTAATCCACGTTGAGGTAAGTTCAACCTTTTGGATCGGCTCCAAAACGCGAGGCAACACCTCCGAGGTAAGTCCAAACAACTTGGACCGGTTCCAACCGAACCAACACCTCTAAGTGAGTTCAACCGCTTGAACCGACTCCAACTCGAACTTATCACCCCAATCCACTAGGGTTGCTCTTACTCCGCTCCGGAGATGGCGAGCACCAAGCCACTCACAAATCGCCCGGGTCTTCTCACAAGCTTCACTTGAGAAGATCATCGACGCACAACGCCTCCACGCCGTCTAGGTGTCGGCAAACACCAAGAGTAACAAGACTCAACTTTCACTTAAACCAATCAAGTGCCAAAGCTCTATGGATAAGCAATCCACAACCTAATGCAACACATGCACTTAGGGTTTGCTCTCAATCACTCACTAAGTGCAACACATGCACACAAGAGTATGAGAGGCTTGCTCTTAGCTCAAAAAAACTCAATGGGGCACCAAGCAACAACACTTCCTCACACACCAAGGTGGGTATTTATAGCCCACACACAAAAACTAGCCGTTGAGAAAGATTCCGAGAATCGACAAAATCGGTCGACCGCCAACTAAATATCGGTCGGATCGCCCAAGTGCCAACGGCTATAAAACCACCGTTGGACTCACAATCGGTCCGACCGCCAACCAATGGCGGTCGACCGCTCCAACCGGCCGATCGCCGAGGCGGTGAGACCGCTCAACCGAGCAACGAGCAATCGTAAAAACACTCTTCTCGGAAAACACGCATCGCCAAACAAAGTTCGTACTACCGCACTCCGTAGTACCGCTTCAAACTCGGTACTACAAGACTCCTGTAGTACCGTTTCTTCTGGCCGGTACAACAAGAATCGGTCGATCGCCCAACCCATGGCGGTCGACAACTACAGCGATCGGACCGCGTGATCACAAGAAAGAAGATCAAAGCAGACTTTGTACATTTGCCTCAACTCAATTTGCAAAACATATTTGTCAAATTGATGCAACATGTACACAAGAGATAAAAGCTAGATTCTCAACAAGTTGCAAAACACATTTGCCAACTTTTAGAATCAACGCCACAAGGAATAAGGTACATGAACTTAAACCGTTTGCAAAACACATTTGCAAACTAAAGTCACATGCTACAAGGAATAACCATGAGCCCCAACTATTTGCAAAACGTATTCGCAAATATAGGCAACATGTTAAGTTGAGCTAGAGCAAACACAATGAGCTATCAACACATAACTAACTCAAGTTACTAATTAAGACCCCTCTTAATAGTACGGCAACCTATTTTAGCAATCCGATCTCTCAACCAAACACCGAGATCGGTAAAAGACTAGGAACAAATCCTTAGCCCTAGCTAGTCATACCTTAGCCTTGCACATCTCTTGAAGCTTGACAATCATCAACGCATGATGATTTCCTTTGCTTCATGATTTCGACTTGATGTCCATCAACACATGATGACACCTTCTTTTGTCTTGATGATCAACCAATGATCATCTCATCTTCTTGAACTTGACACGATCAACTCATGATGCATCCTTTACTTCAAGCTCTTCACTTCAATATCATCAACGCATGATGATCATCCTTTTCTTGAACATCATCAACACATGATGATTTCTTC
Organism: Ampelocalamus luodianensis; assembly: GCA_036346255.1. Classification (NCBI taxonomy): domain Eukaryota; kingdom Viridiplantae; phylum Streptophyta; class Magnoliopsida; order Poales; family Poaceae; genus Ampelocalamus; species Ampelocalamus luodianensis. Next base: position 4,497,710 of record CM070630.1, on the reverse strand, counting down.
TTCTTCAAGAATCACGACTTGATGACAATCAACATATGATGTCATCCAAAGTCTTCAAACACCTAGAACATAACCTATTCATCCAACTCAAGGAGAAACGTTAGTTCCATAATGTGATTATCATTAATTACCATAACATACCATTAACTCATAATGGTTGGGACAAGATACCAAAATCTTTCCCTCTTTGGTAATTGATGATAACCAACACAATTACAGATAATTGAATGTAATTGGTATGAGTATATATAAACTACATAAGTTATATATATACTCAAGAGTTATGTTTCAAAGTAGATCACAAAGATCAATACTAATGAAACAACAAGGTCATGAGTATATATGAACTACACAAGTTATATATACCAAAATGAGTGTATACAAACTACACAAGTTGTATATACTCATATGAATATATTAACTACACAAGTTAAATATATTCAAGGATATATTTCAAGGTAAAGATCCTTAATATATGTGGACAAAGGAATATGGATCAATACTAATGAAACCACAAGATATAGCTTGAACTCCCCCTACATGTGTGCATACACGAGTGTGTAAATAAAACATATGCACATTTACAAGTTTTCCTTTTTGGTGAAGTTCAACCTATATATTGGATCCGAGGAATGCAGCAAGATATAATTAGATGTTGTCGAATGCATACCTCTTTGATCTTTAAATCCAATTGAGACTAAACAATAGGTATTTAAAAAGAGTGTTAGTCTCACAAAGCATTTATCATTAATAACCAAAACACCATTAACACATAATGGCGGGTCTAGATTCTTCAATCTCCCCCTTTTTGGTAATTGATGACAAATCCTTTATCAATAGCCACATTTGAATATTATCAACATTTATTGAGTAATTAAGCTATTGAAATGTTAATCATGCAAATAATGTATTCTTAAAGCATATGAAGGAGACATGTAGAATATTTGATACACAACCAAATGTGGAAAGATATTGATCCATTATTCTCCCCCTTTTGGCATTAATCACCAAAAAATTCAAATCAACCTTAAACCAAATAAAAGATTTTGCAAGATCAAGAGCTTGGCAAGAGAAGACATTTTATTTAGAGATTAAATAAACATTCTCCCCTTTTAAAGATATGTTTTTGTAACCAAGAACCAAACAGAGATAAAAACTCCCCCTAAACATGTGCATTTAAGATCTGAAAGGAATACATGCACAATAGATTTTATGAAATTTTGACGGAGTTTTCTCTGAATAATAAATCCAAGGAAGCATGACAATATATAATCAAGATAAGATTATTCATGCAACAACAATAAGGATTCAATAACATAAATCAGACAAGGATAGTAAACACAGTTCATAACATTAACAACCACATATCCAAAGAGTCTGATAGCAATTAACGATTACAACAGGGTTCAATAAGCTCATAACAAATAACAAAAGATAACAATAAAGAGCTTATCTCACAATACAAGGTCTATTGACCTACATATGAAAAGACAGACTCTAAGAAGGAGGAGCAGCTGAAGTGGAAGGAAGATCGTCCTGAGCGCCTGAGGATGTATGTCGACGACTCCCAAACCTCTGATAAACAATAGGCACTTGCTGCTGATAATACTCAGAGAGTCTCGCATCCATATGACTGACTCTCAAGTCCAAAGAATCCAACCTAGCTGTATACTCTGCATGCATCTGATCATATCTCGCATCCATGCGATCAAACCTAGCATCCATGCTCGTCTGAAGATGCAAGATAGCTGCCAAGACGCATCCCCGCTCCGAGGAGCCTCACACTGGAGGTCCCCGAGAGGATGATCCCTGCCCACGATCTTTCAAGTGGAGGTGGAGGGGGCACCTGAGGAGGAGGAGCATCTCTAGGTCTGTACTCCTTATGCTCCATATCATAGTCCTGATCAAAATCAATCTTACTATGAATGAGCTTCATAATATAGGGAGCAAAATAAATGCTCTTGGTCTTGTCTCCCTTAGAGGTAGCAATCTCTCTAATGATCAGGTCCATCACATCAAATCTAGTGCCATCCATAATATACTTAATTACATTCCAGCACGCTCAGTGAATCTCATCATTATTCCCACTCCTAGGGAAAATGATGCTCTCATGATCCTATTAATAACACCGGGCAATGGAAGAAGTCTGTTACTCTTCCTCGCACAAACAGATTTCTGGATCATAGAACTCATCCACCGAGTGAGGTCAAGAGATTCTCAAGATGTACCTTTAAACCACTTGAATCTCCTAGGCTCAGGCACTTATAAAATCATCCTTGGTAGCTTCCAATTTTTGATGTCCATCATCCATTCAAGATAATCATGATCGGAGAAACATAGATCGTTGCATAAAACTGTTTTATGGCTTTGCATGAAAATTGCATTGTAAAGAGACTAATGATTCCAATCGTGACTCTAAATAATCTAAGGACCATTATAGACTGGATTCTTGCCAATATAGCTCCATTTTACAAATCGATGATTTGCAAACTTTTTCTTAGCATAGATTATCTGATAGACATGCTGTTGAAATAAAGTGTGGAACATACCCATGGTTGCATTTCTAGAAATCAACCGATTAATATGCCTCAGAATAGTATATTGCTCACTCTTAATAGTAGACACATCAAGTCCAATAAACTGACTCTGATCAGGAGCATCATCATCATTATCATTATCATCATCCTCATCGTCATCATCATCCTCATATTCATTATCACTGCTGTTATTGTCACTGTTGTCATCACTTGCACTTTCTTCTTCTTCTCCTCCAACCTCTTCTTCTACATCCTCCATTTGTTCATCTCTTGAAGAGGAAAGAGGTGCAGGGCGAGACGTAGTCCTCTTGACCGGCATAGTCACTGAGATAAGATAGCAAAGAATATCAAGGATTTTCAAAGAATGAATTAACAAGCATTCATAAAGCCATTTACGCCGCCGCCCATTGTCACAAAGCGGTCGGACCATCGCTACCGCTTGGTCGGATCGCCAGAGGAACTGGCCGACCGCCAAAGATGCGTGCGGCCGATCAGACCGCCGATGACAAATGATGATCGAATTTTGGAAAAATCCAAAATATCCAATTTTTGTGCAATGACATTATGAGTGATTGTTAATACAGTCCTAACATACTTGCATATCAATAAATTTCCACCAATGAAATGAATTTGGGGACATTCATGTCAAACCCTAGAAATTTGGGGAAATTTGCAATGTGGGTAAAATGCAAGTAAGGAAGGGAGAGATTACCGGCTAGGGATGAAGAGATTAGTCCAAGGAGATGATCCCTTGAAGCAATTAAGAAACAAATAGCCGGATTTCAAAAATCAACAGTGACGCCAGGGTGATCGCGCGCCCCCCAACGGTCTTTCGGTGCTGTGCACGCGAGACTACCTGTACTGGTACACGCGGAGTGCCTTAGTGCATGACATCTTCGTGGATGAGTACTGTGCACGCGTCATGCGCCGATTCGATCGCGACAGAGGTCCCGGCCCCTTGGGAGGCGGTGCCGCGCGCGCGACACGCCGTAAGTTCACTGTTTACTTCTTTCATTACAATGTGTGTTACATCCGCACCAAATATTTTCTTGTCGTCCACAGGTACACTCGGAAGGGAGTTCGCGGCTCGATGTCCTGGTCGGACAGGATGGCCCCTTGGGTCGAGGGTTGGAGTAGCGAGGACCTCGTCCAGTGTGGGCAAGATCCCTACGACCCCGAGACGTACGACCAGTACATGAGGTGGTACGCTCCTCGGGCGATGCTTCGTTGCGTCCGGGTCGTGAACGACCCTCCTCGGCATGAGACCTCGACGTCGGACACGTACCCCACCCAGCTGGACTCTGCTTTCCACCACTGCGTATGTACTCAATGATCCTTATTTCGTATTTAATTTGACAGACTTAGATCTACAACTTGTTGATTACGTGTGCAGGTGGATCTTCACCGGGAGATTGTTGAATTGGTAGACTCCGCACAACACATGACAACGCTGGCGGAGACCGCAGGGCTCTGCGCGGATCGAGAGGCAGCAGCGACGGAGTGCGGTCGGCAAGATCGGTCGCACGCCGACCGACCGGATGGACCGAGCGATGGAGGACGAGGTCACCGAGGTGGCGAGACCACGCCTCCGCTCCGCTCGGGGCGGGCTCGTCGTGGCAGGGTGGGGCGAGCACCTCGGGACATGCCGGAGGTGAGTACGACACGCTCACATCGCTTCTTCATTTCGAACCTCCAAAGTTTGTGACGACTATCTTCGCATTACGGTCCTCGGCTCCACCGTCGCGGGCGGGACTATGCGCGTCGTCCGAGCACATCTTCGGGCCAAGAGGTTAGTTCCGCTTGGTCGCGTAATGTCCTTTCCGCCATGATTAGGTTTGTAACGTAATTATTCGCAGGAACGGTTTGGGAGGACGATACATTGTCGCTCGACGGCGCATATCTATCGGCACCCATCGAGGACTTCTTGAGGATCCGCGTGACACGCAGCTTCTATGGAGGCTTCTCGGTATGACGGCGCGCAAGTTCGTCCCGATCAACAGCGCATCACCGACGCACCCTACCGACGCAGAGCGGCCCTAGCGACACCACGCGCAGCTACTCGCGCGGTCGGGTAGTCGAGCACCGACCCTCGATGTACTCGCGGCGACGAGGAGGCCCGGGACGACACGCGGGGTGCACCCTAAGAGGGGACGCCAGTAGATGTTGATTTTTGTTAGTATCAGTAATGGTAGCTACGTAAATTTCATTCTGTTTGGAACTATTATTATGGCAGTCTCCAGTTTCGGTACTAAAATCTTTTGAATACCACGTGATCCGACGATCAAACTTTTGACAACGACGTGAGCAGACGAGCTAGCTTATTAGGACTATTTGACCCCACGAGCCAGCTTTTCAGGACGATGTGACCAGACGAGGCAGATTTTCAGGACGATGTGACCAGACGAGGCAGCTTTTCAGGACGATGCGAGCTTTTCGGGACGATGTGAGCTTTTTAGGACGATGTGACCAGACGAGCCAGCCTTTTAGGACGATGTGACCAGACGAGACAGATTTTCAGGACGATGTGACCAGACGAGGCAGTTTTCCAGGACGATGCGAGCTTTTCAGGACGATGTGAGCTTTTTAGGACGATGTGACCAGACGAGCCAGCCTTTTAGGACGATGGGACCAGCGAGGCGGCGCCAGGCGATGCGACCAGAAGAAGCAGCTTTTCAGGACGATGTGACCAGACGAGGCAGCTTTTCAGGACGATGTGACCAGGTGAGACAGCTTTTCAGGACTATTTGACCCGACGAGGCACCTTTTACCAAGACCAGAGCCTCGGCTACGACTCAGTCCGCTCTAGCTATAAATACAACGCAACTCGTCCAACAAGTCCACAACACCACCACCAAGTAGAAAACATAGACAAGGAGAAGGAATGGGAGAAAATCCGCAAGCTTTTGAAGGATTGGGTGTCTCCCCATGAGACCAGCGCTCGCTACCATGCCGCTAGTCAGGAACCTTTCACACACAAAAATTTTCTAGAACTGGTGGATCTGAGGAAGCTGCCTCGTAGTACGCCCAATGGTTCTGGGTCGAGCCGCGATCCCCCACCTATGCCCGCGGAACGCCCTCCGGAAGGGCCCCGATAGGGGTGGCGCCACCCCTATGCTGGTGTCGGGACGCCTGCAAGTGCGTCAAATCAACCGATGAGTGGACCATTAGCCAGCGCTATTGGTGCTGCCCAAACTATGCCGTCGACATCAACGACAGGCATCTGGTAATGAAACCGTATTTCATGGTACAATGCTATTTTTGTTCGCGTAACGGCGTAACGAACGCTCTTTACCCATCGCAGTCTTCGCCACCCCTATGCGACTTCCGGCAGTGGATCGACGACAAGATCCACCCCTACGACATGTGGTCGTTGCTCACACGGAAGAGCTGGGCCAGGGAGAACATCGAGACCCGTGAAAGACACCTCAAAGAGTTGAAAGCTGAGCAGGCCGAGCAAGGCAGGCGGGACAGGCAACGTGAGGAGCAGGAGCGTGAGCATGTGAGGCAACGGGAGGCCGAGAGGGAGCGGAAGAGGGCCATTGCGGCGAGAGCTAAGGCCCAAGGCGAGGAGTACAACGCCGAGTTGGGCCGCAAGGGTAAATGGCCACGTTCCACTCAGTAGATCTATCATAGTCCTCCACATATCTCATGTATTTCAATTTCCCTAAAGGCATGCATGTATCGTCCTCGGTTCGTTGTCGTGCGTGCTATGTAACCCCCTTATTCCGATGAAATGTCTTGTTGTTATCGTTGCGTCATTTCTCCAAAGTTCTCCAACGGAGTTGTAAAAGAATTCCCGGACGCATTATAATAAAATGCTTCGTAGTTACAAATCATTAATCCCTCAATCGTCCGCGAAAAAATCTTGCAACAATGCACGAGGTATTTTAAAAAGATATTTACAACAACAAATACCCGCCGCAATAAGTTACAGAAATGAATCCCTATCGCCAGTTGAACCGCTTGTCGCCGGTTCATCTATGTATCGCCAGTTCAACTGGCGACAGGAAGCTGTCGCCGTTCAAACTGGCGACAAGCCCTTACCTGTATATAACCCTCTTGGAACCCTCGAAATTCCACATAGTACTCAGTCTTACTCAGCAAAAAGAGAAGGACAGGAACAGAGAGGAGGAGAAAAGATAGCGAAGCGCTGCTCGTCCAGTTGGCCACCTCTCGGGTAATTTTCTTAACAGAACAGATTAAATGATTTTTGATGTAATGTTATGTAGTGAAGTCTGTTTTACAAACTTTTTGTGGGCTGTTTAGTTGCACATATGTAGTTCATCGTGTAAATGTTATTCACATCTGCGATTGCATCAAATATGTCCGACGTAGTCAACTTCAAAATTTACTACGGCCGAGGACTATTATGGAGGGTGCCGAGGAATCGATTTGAGTTATTTCGGTCCAGACGTGCCCCTACCAAGACCTGAGCAACGTATATTCGGCGCTGTGATGCGGTGGTTGTTCCACACGTTCCAAGTTGATCGTGATGTGCACGATCTGACATTGAGTTGCCTTGCCCCTCAGGCAGGACAACCCACGTATTGGGAGTTAGTGCAACTAAAGGGAACAAATTCATGGCGGTCCTACGTACGCATGGCGAGGGAGAGGGAATAGAAATTGGTCCTTCTGGTCCAGGCGTTTGCAAAACCCACTCCTGTATCTGCGTCAGAATAAGTAGGAGTTGCTGACACCGAGGAAGAAATAGGTGACTCCAGCGCGGCGCACACAACGGCAGAAGGGCAAGAGGTTGCTGATGTCGTCGATGAAGGCTATGCCGAATTACCCCATTCAGTGAGACAAGCTAGTGCCCCGCCGACGAGGGGAGGAGCTTGAAGAAGCGGTGCAAATGATGGATCTCGAAGACGAAGACTACATGGCATTGTCCGAAGATGAAGGTTCTGATGACGATGGTCATACAGACCAGCAGCCGGTTCCATCCGAGTGGAACACATACCAGTTCGAGAACCTCGTCGTCAAGGAAGGCTCCCATGTTCCGTGGGAGTACGATCAGAGCGAGGTCAGACTAGGAGCTATGTACAAGTGCAAGGAGGCCGTGCAGGATGCGGTCAAATTCTGGGCATTGTCGGTGCGTCGCACATTCACCGTCGTGAAGTCTACCCCAAGATGCTACGACGTGAAGTGCGGCATAGAGGGATGCCCTTGGCGCGTGCACGCATTTCAGCCCCAGTGGGACACCTACTGGAAGTGCTCTATAGTGGTCCCTCACACATGCGTCGTCGCTGAGTCAGTGCAGTCCCACCGGAACCTATCATCAGGCTTCATCGCCAATCTAATGTACGGTGAGATAGTGGATAACCTAGATTTTGAGCCACGATCCATCATTCGGGCCATTGAGGCAAGGTTCCAGTACACTATCAGCTATGCAAAGGCTTGAAGGGCAAAACAGAAGGCATTGGAATCAAGGTTCGGCACGTTCGAGGATTCCTACCACAACCTCCCCTGGGCAACTCCAGTCATACAAGATGTGAATCCGACACTCATGTCGACATTCAAGACGCCACACATCCGAAGTGGCCTAATAAGAGGGTACTACAACGAGCATTCTTCGCCTTTGGTCCATGCATCAATGCATTCCGGCACTGTCGTCCAATCTTGGGCATCGATGGCACGTTCCCGACTGGGAGGTACAAGGGCCAGATACTGATTGCAATAGCGACGGACGGAAACAATCAAGTTCTTCCCGTGGCATTCGCTTTCGTTGAAAGCGAGAATACGGATAGCTGGCTGTGGTTCCTGAAGAATGTGAGGATTTCTGTTGTGCAGGACCGTCCCAACGTATGCCTCATACATGGCCAAGACGCGATCTGCTGCGTGCAATAACTCGGCCACAACGAGGAGGGCGTACCACTTCCATGGCGGATCTATAGGCGGTGGTGCATGAGGCGCTGGGTGCGAACTTCTATAAGCGATTCGCAACAAGGACTTGATGAACCTATTCAGCGCTCAGGCAACCGAACCAGCGGCGTAAGTTCAAAACACTCTGGAAGATTCTGGACGACCGGACCCAAACCCACAGAAGGAAGGCAGCGAGAAGGGCCGCCCCATGCGCTGATCCAGGCCCCCGAAGCATTGCCACATCTACCCACAGACGCTCCTAGTGTCACGAGGAAGACAGGGACACAGGTCAAATGCTTCTCAGACTGGATTGAGCACGAGCCTAAGGAGAAGTGGTCGCTGCTACATGATAGGGGTGGTGCTCGATATGGTATCATGACAGCCAACCTAGCCGAGGTCTACAAGCTGGTCATGCGCGCGCAGTGTCTCCCTTTGGTTGGTATTGTGGAGGCAATTCTCCGCGGTACCACAAACTACTTTGTTAACAGATGCAACAATGCGTCGCTCGCCATAGCAAATGACAGAGTACTCTACTCCGCCATGATCACCGTATACATGGAGGAGAAGAGCAAGAAGGGTGAGATGCACCGGGCATTCAAGATGGGCACGAGGGAGCTTCGCTTTGAGATAATGTGCAGAGATAAAGGACGTCGTGGGACTAACCACAAGAGGATCACCCATGAGTGCACGCTACGCCGCGATAGTTGCGTATGCACTTGTAACAAGCCCTTCTTCTGCATAGGCCCTGCTCCCATGTCATGGCCGCTTTGTTCGACTGTGGCGCGACATCCGGGCAATACCTCTCTCACTATTTCACCAAGGAGGCGGTGATGCAAACATGAAGTGGAGAGATATATGGTTACGCCGTTGTTGGCCATTTCACTGGCCATCCAACCTGGGAGCAACTAATCTGGGCCGCGGACATTGCTAGGCTCAAGGGAAAGGTTGGCCGGCGACAGGTACGGCGCATCAGGAACGATATGGACGAGGCAGAAGCCGGACGTCGCACGAAGAAGTGCTCCATTTGCAGGGAGTCTGGGCACACCTTCAAGACATGCCCCACGCGAAATACTCAGGACCAAGGAGACATCGGCATTCCGGACGTTGCCGCGGGGACCTCATCCGGTGCCCCGACTAGAGGCAGTCCACATGGGAGACGTTGACATCGCGACCGCGAGAAAAATATTATTATCAATGTTCTGAATTATCATTTCAATTAAGTGTTATGACGTTCTGCTGCAAGTTCTGTAATATCAGTGTATGAATTCCCGAGCGAATCGCAATATCACTTACCTTCCTCTTTACTAATCGTTCATACCTCAAACGTCCTTGGTAAATTCTCCAAAAATTTATCGTAGTACAACAACATACGACAATGATAAAATGTTATTGCAAGTCTTACAGATTTCGTACCGTTTAAATTTTATGAAAATCACAGTCTGCCTAAGTGGAATAGGCAAAATCAAAAGCGGCTGGGCTAAGGCTATATATATCGCCGGTTTCAAGCGGCGATAGTTCTCGTCGCGATTCAATCGACGATAGATTCTGTCGCCGATTGAGCGGCGATAAATACCTCAATGGCGAGTGGGGAACAGGTTCCTTGGGAGTCCAGATTGGAAGGGCAGCTTGGAAGGGCACAACTTGGGAGTCCGGATTGGGACAGGGTGCAGGTTGGAGCTTTTAAGTGTGCGTTCGATTAATTTGCCCACAGTGTGTTTTGGTAAAATGCCTAAGATATAGAGTTTTATTTTTAAAAAACTAATATTCTTATCGCCTGATCTTATTCATTAGCAAACTGATGCTACCCTATGTGAATTCTTACTAAAATTTACACTTTGGTTCCAACTAGCACCTAGGTTATTTTTTTCCTAAATGATTTCAACGTGTTGGACCAGTTGCAGCACCTCTAGATGCTCGATTGTTTGCACTGCTAGATAGTCTGTGGCTTCCCTGAAGATCCTACACTTGTGATTAAGCACCAACAAATATATTTTTGGAGTTAAGCATTGAGCAGGGATCATTTGATAATTCCATTTCAGTTAATGTAAAAATTGACAAGCTAGAGATGAGTGGCTTAAAAGTTAAGATATGAGTAATTAGATGTGCCAAGTAACGTTGAGTGGTTATCTACTATTGCAGTTTGCAGTTTCTAATTGAACTCTCGCTCTTTTAGTTCCTTTGCCCATGGAAGAGATACAATTTAGAATAATGTAATTTTTTAATATGATCACATGATTAAGTCTTTTTCTAATTATGAGAAATCCAGTATGGATTTCCAACCATCCAGAGTTTTATTGATTTTAAGTGCTCATTGTTTTGCAGATTTTTACCATTACATCCACTATTGAGATAGCATAACCAGATTGCAATAGATGAGGAAACATTGAAGGGCAATTGAATGTTTGCTAATAAATGATGTATATGTATACTTCTCAACTCTAATTCTCTCATTTCTTGATGTATTCAGTTCTTGATTTGAGCAACTTTAGTTCTTACTTGCAGATTTGCCATGGCTAAGGCCTGAGGCCCTCCAGATCCAAGAAGGGGTAGAGAGTTAGTAGTGCGAGGGGCTGAGAAATAGCAAGATGCTCCTGGTGTCGATGGGGCGAGTTCAGGATCCTAGATGGTTGAGGCCAACAACCTTTTTGTTGGCTGTCATGTTTTCTTATTAAGCAATGAAGTCCTATTTATTGATTATCATATTGTCAAGTTGAAGCAAAATGACATATTTATCATGTTGTGTCATACCGTACAAAAGTTCTTGCATGCGTGAAGGTAGCATATAACTTTATAGTATTGGTATGATTTTACATGGCATGGGCACATAGCATTGAAGCATATAATTGATTGCACACTTTGTTTGGGATTACATAACATCGTATGTGCACTTGGTTGTTGGTTTACCATGAAACTTTCGTTGGTTCTTACTACAAACATGTGCAACTAAAAGAATTATTGGGTCTAACTTCAAATATGTGCCTAAACTTTCTGACATAAATTTTCCTTGTTTGCTTTCTTTGAACAACAGATGCTCTTGCTTTGAACACTGAAAAGGCTAGGATTTTTCTTGCTCCCTCCGACACCTACAAGAATCCAAAAAACATGATATATGGTTTCAAATAATTGATGGTTTTGTCAGTTATGTATGTATTGAAGCATGCTATGGAAAAATATTGTTTGCTACTATTTATTTACAGAATGGTCGCACGGAATGCTTGTTCTATCATGTTACACTATTGTGATGCTCGTAGATATATGTATTACCATCTTTTAATTGGTTGATTTGCTTCGTGTGTTAATTTTTTTTTAGTGCACGGTTTGAGGTTCCGTTGCAGTGCACAGGCACCCTACTAGTGTGTTCTAGACAAACGAGTTTTTTTTCGGTAGTTGTCCATGTAGAACCCCACAAAATGTGTTTTAGATGAACAAGTTGGACACAACACATAAACAAAATGGGAGGTACGGGTCAAGCTAGAATGGTGCAGACAACCAAACACATCCTATATTTCCTTTCCTCGCGCGAGAGGTTGTCTGTTCACAAAGGGACAACTGCTCTCTCTCTCTCCTCTACGTTAGCTAAAATCATATATGACAAAACTTATAAACAACTGATAGTGTATGGACTTGGACATGCCCAACCGTTAATAAAACAAATTGGATCGTGGCACACAGCTGCGGTATGTTGTGCAAAATTAACGAGGCTACCAAGTGTGTTTAGCAGGAGCAATGACAGAGCTCAGCAGTCAGCACGTCCTCGCCCCCTCATCTTGCGAGGTAGCAACCGTCTGGTTCAGTACATGACTAGGTAAACTGTCGCAGTCCTTGCACCCAAAAACCTCCAGGGCACCTCGAGGACGAACTCCGGCAGCACTGCAGCTCCGAGGGGATACTCACATCTTGTTTGGTTGGAGGGAATTGGAGACAGGAAAGGGGAATTTAGGGATAAGAGTTATAAAATCTCTTGTTTAGTTGATGGATACGAGAATTTAGGTGGGACGTGGATTGATAGTTTGAGGCATATCTTCCACCATTTTAAATCCACAGAAAGGGGTGGGGATTGTTGTCTAAAGCAAGAGCAATATATCTCAGGACTCCATCAAAACTCATGTTAAGATATTTTAGAAGCTATAAAGCAATCCAAACAAGAGCGAGGACAACTCGAGGAAGCCGTGAGGCACCGTGCTCCCACGGCGTCCACGACCACGACGAGCAGAACGGGTGGAGGGCCATTGGGTTGGGTCCTGCGGGAAGCTTTATCGGCGAACCATGATCGCGCCCTGGCAAGAGGGTGCCCGGCTGCTCGCCGCAGGCCATGCGACAGGTGGTTTCGGCCGTAGTGCCAGCGTTTTCTAGCCAAGACGCACGACGCACCCACAAGGACGTCCGCGGCGTGTGGAACTATCGAACTACAGACCCCGTGTGAAGATCTGTCGATTGTCGATGGCCGGTAGCCCTGCCATGGCAGGGAGCTGCCAGCAGCGCATCGTGCGGCGAGCTGTCTCGGCTGCCATGGCAGCGATCTGTTGCCAATTGCCGTGAAGCACGACGCGCCCGTGTGCCCGTGCTCAGCGTGTCGAGCAGGTCGTGCCAGAAACTTGAAGAGACATCAGTCCTCACACTACCGATAGCACGAAAATAAATTTTCTGCGAGAGGACCGCAGCAGGGGTCCCTCGCACCGTTGCTCCGCTACAGTGCAAAGAGGTGGGGAAGATCGGACGGTAGGGAGGAGGGGTCTCTCCGTGAGGTCCTCCCCAGATAATTTGCTTCTTGATAGCACTGTTACACAATATTTCCTTCGGGTCAAATTTTCCACCGGGCATGATCATTGGGTAGACATGTAAAAATCATACCCATATCTGACCATAATGGACAGAACTAGAAAATGACAGGAGAACATGAGAACGATAGAGTCAAGTGTCAGGTAGATGGAGGCTGAATAAGATACCTGGGGAAAGTACAAGAATAGCAAGCATGTGCCCAAGTAAAATAAATAAGATACAATGAAGTGATGAACAGATATCTTCAATCAGAAATTTGAAAGCGAATTTGCTTCTAACTGTGAGTAGCTTCTGCAGAGAACATACTAAACTGAGAAAATCAATGAAACGTGTACATTTACTATTTGACTGATGTTCTATGAGAAATGCACGTGAAGCCTCCACCTACAGATTGTTGGGAAACTTGGGCCTAGGCCGGCCTTGGCCTACGTGAGCTACCCATCCTTCTCTAGTCTATTTATAGGAGGTTTTAATCATTGTACGTACTTATAGAAGAGGAATAAAGAAAGAGCAGAAACCCCTATCTCCATGTCTATTTAACTTTCTGTACTTGTGCGATGACTACGCTCTCTAACCTACTTTTAGGCCTCCTTTACACGGATTAAGAAGGTAATCATCGATGAACTATGACACTGTTTTGTAGATTGAATCGCCGAGATTGCTTTTATTCCGTACAATTTTCGCATTCTAGAAAGGTTTTATGATTTTCACGGTACAAATTTCCTCTAATCTCCGTGAGCCGATTTGTAGTTGCTGGCACAATGCCGATTGGATGATTGATTGAAAGAGGGATTGTAGATTGCATCGTGGAAAGAGCAAGAAAAGAAAAATCGACGTACGGAGTCCGCCGGCGCTCGCACGCATGCGAGCCACACGACCGCCACGCCGCTCGCCGCCGCTAGCCCTCGCTCGCCTCTCGCACAAGGCGCGCCACCGCCGGCCCCGCTCGCCTCCCGTGACGGCGCCCACCGCCGTCGCTCTCGCATGAGCAGCCCGCCACATCGTCAGCAGAGCCGCGCCCATGCACCGTCGAGAGTCTTGCGCTGCGCCAGCCATGTCGTGCTGCGCCTCCGCGCCCAAGCCGGCCGCCACGCATGCGCTCCCCTGGCCTATAGCTGTCATCGCGCTTAGCTCCACACGCATAAGGAACCACCGCCACCATTGGGGAGCAAGGCAGGGGAAACCCTATCCTTTCCCCTGCGCATTTTTGACCAGGCCGGTTTGGGTTGAATTGGGCCAAGGAAAGAATGGCCTAGCACAAGGAAATCAATGGGCCCTCAGAGTTCTGAAAATTACAGGGGAGGGGGGCTTCAAATTTTACTAATAGGCCCCTGGATTTTCTAAAATTATGTTGGAATTTTTTTAGAACTGAAAATTAGCGGATAAGCCTTTGGAAATTGTAGAATTCACTGAAAATTCATATTCCAGCAGAAAAGGACCTCAGGAATTCAAATTTTGAATCGTTCTTAGCATTTGAAGCATTTCGAGGAGCTAGCCCAGCACGGCCAAAACTAATTGACTTGGGCTTCCGACGTCGAGATTGTACTTGGAGCTAAGAAGCTCCGCGTTGCCATTAGGATTGGTGCATCGAAGGATGCCAAACCCACCCCTGAGGAAAATGACCAGACACTTCACTTTCTCAGGCACCATCTCTGCCTCACACTCAAGAACAAGTACATGGCAGAGAAGAGCGTGCTAGCCTTGTGGACTTCACTGAAGAAGCGATTCGAGAAGCTTAAATACACCATTCTTCCTCAAGCAAAGCAGGAATGGATCCGACTGAGATTTCTCGACTTCAAGGCGGCCGGGAGTACAGTACGCTCGCACGAATGCACCAATCTTCAACTCTGTGGCAGGCAAGTCACAGATAAGCAGAAGATTGAGAAGACCCTCTCCACCTTCCACCCTAGTGTAGTGCAGTCTACGCGCAACTATCGTCAAGACGGCTATAAGGAGTATGCCGAATTGATTGATATTATGCAGGTTGTAGAAGCTCAGGATGACGTTCTACGCAATAATTTTGTCGCCCAGCCACCTGGGAGCTCTGCTGGCCGTGAGGCCAACGTTGGGAGCTTCAAGGTGCGGAAGCCTATAATAAAGAAAAGAGGAAGGAAGGGCAAGGCCGCAGCCCAGAAAGGCAAGCAAAATGCTCAACGGGAAAAGAAGGTCAGCAAGCCAAAGCAGAACGACAAGCCCTATGGTCAACAAGACCAAACCTGCTACAAGTGTGGCAAGTGGGGGCACTGGTCGCGGATCTGTGAAGAACCGAAGCACGTCGTCGACGCTTTTCAAGCAAAAAGAAGAAGGGTGGCAAAGGGCAGCATGAAACCCACTTTGCCTTCGCTGAGGGGAGGACTCGCAGCAGCTACCTGCACCAATGGAGGTAGACTCCACTCTTGCAGCCGCACCTCCCTTGATATTGCAGCCGCTGCCGCCATGATTTCCCAGGAAGAGCATCTCACCCCTGAGAAGATAGCAGCTAAAGTCTCTGACTTCTTGGTGGACTCAGCCTAGTGCACAGAATGCACTTAGGCTTTAAATATCATTTATTTTGTGTGTGGATGAAATAAGTTATACTTTGGCATGGATGATGGTTGTATGCTCGTGTAGAGTCTTAAACAATTTATTTCTCGCGATGGTTGTATGATATTATTTAATTCATTCATTTATTCAGTTAATAATATCATGATATGTTATGATATTTGAAGTATTTTATTTATGTGTTGATTACTTCCTACTATATATTAATAAAGTACTTTATATTAGAACGCGTGTGACGCTCTATAGAGAAAGTGTGCTTAGCTGATAGTGGCATAACGAATACCATCTTGAGAGAGACGACATTCTTTCAGTCGATCGGCAAGAATGCTGGTAGTCTTACGACAATCGCGGGCAGCAATACTTGTATAATAGGCTCAGGAAGGACCATAATTATACTCCCGATGGGCAAAACTTTGGTCATTAAATAAGCCTTGTTGTACCTAAAATCGACTAAAACACTCCTAAGTTTCAAGGATATTCACGCTAATGGTTTCCACGTAGAGACTAAAGAAGAGTATGGTAAGGAATATCTGCTCATTACAAAGCGTGGAGAAAGTGGAAAAAGGTATTAGAACGACTTCCTTCATATGAGACTAGGCTATACTACACTAATATTGAGGCACCCGCAGCCTATACTGCCCTAAAAATCATATTTAGAAGCTCAGAACTTTTATGTCTCTGGCATGATAGATTAGGTCACCCAAGTCTTAAGATGATGAGAAATATAATTAATAATTCACATGGACATAATATCGATGTAAAGAATTTTTTGAATTATGAAGATTTTGTGTGTCCCGCATGTGCCACTGGAAAATTAATTACTAGACCGTCTGCTCTAAAGTGAAGGATAAAGTCCCTACATTCCTGGATCGTATCTAGTGAGACATTTGTGGTCATATATAGCCCCTTTCAGGACCATTTAGATATTTTATGGTGCTCATCGATGCTTCCTTGAAATATTCGTACGTATGTTTATTGTTTACGAGAAACAATGCTTTTGCAAAGCTAATCTCGCAGATAATTAAAATTAAAAATAATTTCCCTGATCATCACGTGCAGTCCATCAGAATGGACAACGCCAGATAATTTACTTCAAAGGAATTTTATGATTATTGCATGGCAATGAGAATTAAAGTTGAGCATTTCGTATCGTATGTCCACACCAAGAATGGACTACCAGAGGCATTAATTAAAAGAATTAAATTTATTGTCCGACCGCTTTTGCAGAATTGTAAATTATTAACTACATGTTGGGGACACGCAGTCCTGCACGCAGCAACTCTCATCAACTTTAGACTATCAGCATATAACATCCATTCACCCATGCAACTTGCGCAAGAGTCAGCACCAAAAATTTCTCATCTTCGCATATTTGGTTGCAAGATTTATGTACCTATACCACCACCACAGCGAACTGCAATGGGGTCTCTTCAGAAGTCTAGGATATACGTTGGTTATGAGACAATATCCATAATCAGGTATTTGGACCCTATAACTGAAGATTTGCATACTGCCTGCTTCGCTGATAACATACTTGATGATGATAGTTTCCCGTCATTAGGGAAGGAGGAAATCAACTCGTTGATAAAAAAAAAATCAAAAAATAACGTGGCAAGCCACGGGAATCCATGCACATAACCCGTGCACCAGTGAAGCAAATAGAGAAGTCCGGAAGATCATTGATTTGCAAGCATTAGTGAATCAACTGCTTGACCATTTTAGTGATCTGAAGAGCGTGACCAAGCCGCATGTGCCTGTCGCAATGCACCGGAGAGGGTTAAAATACCAAAGAAAGTTGAAGGTACCCCTAATCCCATCCAGAGACCTCAAAATAAAAGGACGAAAACTCCGTCCCCTTGAATCCCAAGTAGCCGGGGACACCTGGTGAAAAAGGATAAGAAGGACTTAACACAGCCATTCACTGAAATTCCCTAGAACTAGAAGGGGAGCCAGTTGATACCTGACACCAGTATGAAATCTTCAGGAAAAGGCATAGCGGATTTGAACATCTCTATGGAAGGAGAAACCAACACCGATGTGTGCGCACACATTGGAGTTGAAAAACTAAAGGGACTTGCCCCCGTAATTGGAAGTAGCGGTGAGCAAGTAGAAGTATTAGAAGAATCTCCCTATGAATAGTCTATGAATAGGACAACAGTCAATGTCAATATTTATTTTGCAAAAAAATTGCTACAATTATTGATCTTGATCTAGAGCCTCTACATCGCTTGCTGAGTGTAAGAAAAGATCAGATTGGGAAAATTAGAAGAAGGCAATATAAATTGAATTATTATCTCTAAATAAAAGAGAGGTGTTTAGGCCTGTAAACCGCACGCCTCCCCATGTGTACTCCGTAGGGCATAAGTGGGTATTCGTTCGAAAGAAAAATAAAAATAATGAAGTTGTAAGATATAAAGCAATGCTCATTGCATAAGGTTTCACTCAACGTCTAGGAGTTGATTACGAAGAAACCTATTCCCTAATCATAGGCGGAGTTACCTTTAGATATTTAATCTCAATGACAGTGAATTTGAATTTAGAAATAAAATTGATGGATATGGGAATTGCATACCTTTATGAAAACTTGGATTCAGATATTTATATAAAGGTACCTAAGAGTATCACTGTCCCAAACTAAGACAGAGCAAATAGAAATCTATACAGTGTGAAACTCAAAAAATCACTGCACGAACTTAAGCAATCACGCAGGATATGGTATAATAATTTGAATGACTTTCTATGCAAGAAAGGCTACACGAATAATGAGCATTGTCCCTGTGTATTTATACGACGATCTCAGAATGGATTTTGTATAATCTCAGTGTATGTAGATAATCTGAATGTCATCAGAACCCTGGAAAAGATTAAGGAAGCAAGCTCTTACCTGGAGTTGGAGTTCAAAATGAAAGATTTGGGTAAAACCAAATATTGTCTAGGCTTGCAGCTTGAGCATGTCACTGAAGGGATATTAGTGCATCGGTCAGCCTACACTCAAAAGGTGTTAGAAAAGTTCGGCTTTGAAAAGGCATACCCTTCAAAAGTGTCGATGGTCCGGAGATCTTTGCAGCAAGACAAAGATCTGTATAGACCTAGAGAAGAAGGGGAGGAAGTTCTGGGACCGGAATTCCCGTACTTAAGTGTAATAGGAGCATTTATGTATTTAGCAAACTGTACTAGATAGGGCATTACATTTGCCATAAACTTATTAGCAAGGTATAGTGCAGAACCTATTAAAAGGCATTGGAAGGGGATAAAGGACATCTTACGTATCTCCAAGGAAGCAAAGATCTTGATCTGTTCTACAGAAAGAACCAAGACCTGACTATGACTGGCTATGCAAATACCGGGTACTTGTCGGATCCGCATACAACCAAGTCACAAACAGGCTATGTATTCTTGTGTGGTGGAACAACAATTTCATGAAAATCATCTAAGCAAAGTCTTGTATCGATTTCAATGAACCACTCGGAAATCATAGCACTATACGAGACCTCACAAGAATGTGATTGATTTTTGTGGATGATTGACCACGTCCAGCAGTCATGTGGATTGAATACCGCGTAAACTCCCACTATTATCTATGAAGATAATGCAGCTTGTATTGCCTAAGTGTAGATGTGTTATGTGAAGAGTCATCTCACAAAGCATATCAACCTCAAGTTCTTCTATGCTCATGAATTACAAAAGATGGACGAAATTAAAGTACTGCATACTAAGTCATATGAAAATCTTGCAGATTTATTCACTAAGTCACTTCTAGTATCTAGTTTTGAAAGGTGCATGCGTGAAATTAGAATGATGAGGCTTAGAGAAGTGTAGAACTCAGGGGGAGAATCTTCACAGACTCATTATTCAAACTTGATCACAAAGATCGAATACCCAAAGAATAAATTCTGGAGATTGAATAAAATTGAATGAATTGTACTCTTTTTCGCTTGACGAGTTTTCCTGAAGTTTTCTCGGCTAAAGTTTTTAATGAGGCAATTTGTGTAACACGGCATAACATGTATCATGTACTCTTTCTCTAAATTTTTTCCACTGGGTTTTTGTGTTGTTTTGATGAGGCATAAACATGTCAGATGAGTGCCCAAGGAGGAGTGTTGGGAAATTTGGGACTGGGTCGGTCTTGGCCCATGGTGAGCCCCTCATTCTTCTCTAGTCTATTTATAGGGGAGTCCAATCATTGTACGTACTTACATAAGAGGAATAAAGAAAGAGCAGAAGAAGTCCCCTCATATCTCTGTGTCTATTTTACTTTCTGTAATTGTGCATGTGCGATCCTTCCTCTACGACGGTGATCATCAGACCGGACTCACCAGCGATGGTTGCATAATACAAATGATATTGCAGCAGATATACTCACAGATGCATTTTTCATTTGCCATTTCAACAATGTTCCACATTCGCCACAAACTCAAAGAGTATAATTTCTAGTTTTGAATTGTCTGTATGGTGTCACAAACTCGATAGGATTAAAATTTTGATCCATGTTACAACAAAATTTTGTTATTCATTAGTCAAGAACACCAATAAATTTTAGTCGATACAGCTGGTTCCTTCTAATATTTAATAAAAAAAACTTAAGGACACCTTAAGTATATCATTTCAAATTTAGTTATTAATAGAACGAATCACACTTTGACCACTAAACTATACCCGCTACATGCGTGATACTGTAGCGTATATGACAACCATAATTAGGATGGTTAGCTTCCATGTTTGTTATTTTCTTATGGTCCGTCGCTATCTTTTGGGTTTGTTTCTATATTTTAGGATATACCACCTCTTTATAAAGAGGTCTATTGTATCTCTTAAGAACAATGAAATAATCTAAGTCTCAGTCTCCTTCGTCTCCTCCCAATCTGTAGTCATCTCTCTCCCAAAGTAAGCTGCCGCCGCCCGGCTAACCTCTCGGCGGTGTTTACCTCTATGATCTAAGGATCATAACAACTTGTATCAGAGCTAACACAATGATTTCTACTGTCGAGGATTTCAAGGCAGTGTGGGCCACCTTCAACAAGATGAACGCCAATCTTGCCTACATAAAGGCCACATTGGTGGATATCACGACTATAGTGGCCAAGCTGATGGAGGAGGAGGAGGAGGAGACACGAGTAGCTATTTTGGTGCGATCTCTGTCGCTGGAGGCGTCTCTGATTTTGTCGGCGACTTCCCCATCGTCAACCTCGTTACCCGTGGATGCACTAATGGTGCCCTCACCAAGGAAGAAGGTTGCTTCCCAGCGACCGTCTTCTCCATGCAGTCGGCCAACGCCGTGGCTTCATAGGTGCGGGCTGTGGCGGGTGCGAGGACCACGATGGCACCGTGTTCTCCCGTCATCGGCGGGAAGAACATCGCTGCTGCCCCGTGCTGCTTGTCCATATCATTGGCGTCTCCTGCAACGACAAGCCACGCCAAGGGACCGTAATCCTCGCCGCTGTCCATTGGAGCATTGCTGATCCTCTTCCATGCGATGCTCCACCGGCACAACCTCTAGTCGATACGGGGGCACCTCAGGTTGCAGCCATGGCCGCCGCCCTGTAGCTCAAGGACGAGCTACTCATTCGGGAGGGGTAAAGTGTCATGGGCCCGGGGGGCCACGGCCCATTAGTGGGCTACACGTGAAGTGCTGCAGTGCGAACAGTACATGTGCAGTACTGTAGCATATATGGTAACCACCACTAAAATTAGGGATTAGGATGGTTAGCTTCCATGTTTGTTATTTCCTTTTGGTTAGTTGCTATCCTTTGGGTTTGTTTCTATCTTTTAGGACCTGCCACCTCTATATAAGGAGGTCCATTGCATCTCTTAGGAATCAAGCAAGAACAATAAAATAATCTAAGTCCCAGTCTCTTTCGTCTCCTCTCAGTCTAGTCATCTCTCTCCCAACGTAAGTCGACGCCGCCTGGCTATCCTCTCAGCGGTGTTTACCCATGTGATCTAAGGATCATAACAACTTGGTATCAGAGCTAACACCATTGCTTCAACTGCCGAGGAGATCATGGCCATAAGGGTCACCTTCAACAAGATGAACACCAATTTTGCCAAGATGAAGGCCACATTGGTGGATATTACGGCTATGGTGGCCAAGATGATGGAAAAAGAGGAGAAGAAGGCAAAAGTAGCTGCTGCTGTGCGATCTACGCCGTCGGGGGCATATTTGATTTCGCCGACGACTTCCCCATCGTCAACCTCGCTGCTTGTGGTTGCTCAAATGGCACCCTCGACGAGGAAGAAGAAGGTCGTTGTCCAGCGGCCATCCTCTTCACGCGGCCGATCGACGTTGTGCCATCATAGGTGTGGGCTGTAGCGTCGGCGTCCCCATCACCAGCGGGAAGAGCATCCTTGCTACCCTGCGTTGCTTGTCCATGTCGTCGGCATCTCCTGTAACCGTAAGCCATGCCAAGGGACTGCAATCATTGTCGCTATCCATCGGAGCGTTGCTGATCCCCTTCCATGCGACGCTCCACCGGCGCCACCTCTCGTCGATATAGGGGCACCTCAGGTTGCAGCCATGGCCGCCGCCCTGCAGCTTGTGCTCGAGGACGAGCTGCCCATTCGGGAGGGGTGAAGTGTCATGGGCCCAGGGGCCACGACCCATTAGGGGGCTGCATGTTAAGTGCCGTAGTGTGAACAGTACATGCATGGTACTATAGCCTGTATGGCAGCCACCATTAAATTAGGGATTAGGATGGTTAGCTTCCATGTCGGTTGTTTTCTTTTGGTTAGTTGCTATCCTTTGGGTTTGTTTCTATCTTTTAGAACCTATTCCTTTATGTAAAGAGGTCCATTGTATCTCTTAGGAATCAAGCAAGAATAATGAAATAATCTAAGTCATAGTCCCCTTCGTCTCCTAGTTTGTAGTCATCTCTCTCCCAAAGTAAGCCGACACCGCTCGGCTGTCCGCTCGGCAGTGTTTACCCCTACGATCTAAGGATCACAACATTAAGCACCTTTGACCATACTAATCACCTCTTGTGTCTGAATTTCATCTTTACTTTCTTTTACCTCTACCATTCTGCAGTAAAGTATCACTTAAATTTCCAAGAACGTTCAAGAACAAGGAATCCAATGCAATAGATGCAATGTAATTTAATCACATCATTCCATGTTCAATGCTCAATAAGGTCAGAATCAGGTCAGCCAGCAATTCGAAAACAGCTAGAGGTAAGTGTGCTATTCAAACTCCAGAATTACTTTTTTTTTCATAACCAATTGTCCTGGGAGATTATTGTAGGAAAGTTCAGCCAGCAATTTAAAAACAGCTAGAGGCAATTGTGCTGTCCAGAATGACTTTTTTCTTTTAGAACCAACTGCCCAGACAGACTATTGTGGTAAAGTTGTTACTTCTTAACATAGATGGCTTCAATGTTCAACATCCTCAGCTGCTCAAAGAGATGACAACTCACTGAAAATGACAACTTATCTAACTGCTAGTGTACTACCAATTGTGAAGAAGTTGTGCTACATACCTTCTCTCTTGATGATGAAGTTTGGACTCTGACTAACGACCTAAAAGATTACTTTATGACATTAGATTGATAGCTTTCCTTTGAACTACCATTGTGAAATCTGATATTCTGATGCCAATGTTTTACCCTAAGAAAACCTACTGAGACAGATATTTGTAGGCTGTCACCCAAAGCAAGAGCAGAACCTAAAATAGGCACCAACCAACCATTCAATTACGGACTTACTGTGACCTGTCTCCTGTGTTGCACGTTGCATGGGTATGAGCAACTTAACAGTTAACACTGGGCAATTGGTAATTGCAAATGTACCATTCTAGAAGACTGCTAGTATGTCATAGATTTTACCATGTTAATGTCAACAACAAACAAGAAACACATTTTGAAAGTCTACAGTTCCCACAGGTTGACCATTGTTCAAGGTGGGTCAGCTAAATAACCCACTTATGATGGTAACAGAACAGCATACATGGTAATTTGATGGCCACAGTGTCCTTGCTTTGTTCTAACAGTATAATGTGTAAGTTTACTGAAAATTACGTTTACTGTTTTAAAACATTTGGCAAGACACATATGAGAACAGATATATTGCAAAAGGACCACTAAGAAGTTACTAGAAACTTTGGAGGTTTGATCACAGGAACAGTAATACATAAATTACACAAAAAATAACAGAGGGCACATAATTCAGATGAACGTGTAATCAATTAAACATGCTATGACAAGAAATACATTAAGGTGGTATGCCGAGTGACAAACCCTGGATGAAGTTCTCTGAATTCCAATGCGCCAGCCAATGGAAGAGTATATGAACACCAATAATTATCACAACATGAACTCATGTGTCACAAGCTGCACGTATTGATTCCATCTTTGCAATCCCTCGTTAAGTTGTTGAATGTTTCAACTTGTGCCTTTGCTCTATAGAATACCTCAGTGTCCACAATCACCCTCATGTACCCATCAAACGGCACTGGCTTCCCACCACTGAGCGCCGTCGTCTCATTGTACCATTCACTAGTACTCGACCAAAGCTCCTTGTAATCATCAAGCAAATGCACATGGAAGTGTGACCTGAGCTTATCAAAGTAGTTATAGAACGGCTCATTGGTCGCAATGTAGAGGTTCCGCATCGGCTTAATAAGCTCGGTCAACTTATCTACAAGCGCATCAGGTGATGTGTTGGCATCCAAGTTTGGATACATCTGCTTGTTCTGTGCCTTCCACCCTCGGATCACATGCACACCATCGTAATCCCAATCCATCCTACCTGCAATCTCAGTTACAATGTTCATCAGCCTCTTTGACTTCCAAATAGCGTACCAAGGCCTCTGGATGACCTTGGCAGTTCGTCCTTCGCACACCCTGTACCAGTAATTCTCAGGTTCCTGCCCATCAAACTGTCTCCAAATGATGTTGCTCTTATCCCTTTTAAGTTGCATTGGAGTCACTTTGTATGTTGGTACTTTCCGCACTGTGATCCGGCCTGGACCCTTCTTCTTGTCCCAGAGCCGCCAATCCTTCAAGAAGTCCCCTTCCTCCACCACAGACACCGTCTCCTTCAAGTGCTCAAAATCAAAATAATACCTAAAATCCTTCCCATCCTCGTTCTTCCCGCTATCTGTGTGTGTCCCAGACAAACACATATTCAGATCCATCACAAACGTCCGGTTCAAGAACTTGGCTTCACCAAGCCCACACAAGAAACTCCATATGAACTGGTTCATGCTCTTGCAATGGTCACCACCTCTCATGTAGTACAAGTACCTTCCTTTCTTGAACTCTGCCTCTGACCCGACCACCGGAATGGTATCATTGATCTCTGCATCCACTGGTGGCGCTGCCACACGTGGGTTCTTAGAACCCTTCCGACGCGATGGGCGGGCTGCATTCGTCCCCGACCGGAACTTGCCGACGCGAACAATATCAAGAGCGCACCCATCGCCGGAGGTAAGGCTGAAGCGGCGATAGTCCCTGTACCGGCGCCACGACTTCTCCCGCCGGTTACGGAACCGCCAGGCCACGTCACACACCCCCTGCTTCGGGCCGGGCACCGGCGTCTCGTAGCTCAAGAACACAATGGACTTGCGGAAGAACGCCTTGGCATTGAACGCCTTGACGGCGGCGAGGACGCGAGGGTCGGAGCAGTTGAGCGGCGCGTCCGGGTCGCAGCTCCCCGAGGTGGAGTTAACCGCGTCAGCCGCGGCCAGCGCGGCCTGGTCCGGGTCTCGCGGCGCCGCTGCGGCGCTCGGGGCGGAGGAGTTGAAGTCCTCACCGGTGGGGAGGAGCGAGTCGTCGGGGGCGAAGAAGGTGGAGTTGGGGAGAACCCGGGAGAGGGAGGTGGTGATGGCGGCGGAGGACTGGAGCCAGGGGTCGGGAGGCTGGTAGGTGACGGCGACGACGGTGACGACGAGGACCGCGAGCACGAAGAGGGAGAAGCAGACGTTGCTGGCCGCCTTGATGAGCGACTGCGCGACGGGGACCTCGCCGACGGGGGAGGGGCCGGAGGAGCGGCGGCGGGGGCGGTGATCGTCGCCGGAGTCGGGGAAGAGGGGAGAGTCCTCGTCGTGGTCTTCCTGGTCGGAAGAGGACATGGCCGGAGGGTTGGATCTGGCAATGGAGGTGAGATTTGGGGGCTAGCGTGGGAGGAGTGAGATGGGCGGGGAGGCTGTGGGTGGGATGGGATGGTTGGTTGGCGTGGCAGAGAAAGAAAGGGGCTTTGGGGGACTGTCTTGCTAAGCTGTCTTGATGTGTCGGCGCCATAGAATTTCTTAGGGGGAGAAAGAGCTAATCTCCGTGCTTGGTCGAAATTAAGGATATGTCTATATCTCAGTTAATTTTTTTTTTTGACAAATTCAATAATCTAGATAGGACAGTCTACGCCCCGCTCCCCCTCACGTTCTATACAAAACCAGACGACTCCTCCCGATTCCCCTGTAGTCCCGCCTTTACCCGTTCCTCTTTTGTTCTTGTCTTGTTCACCGACCTTCACCAAGTAGGTGGCACCACCACCGCCACCATCACAACCGGTCTTCCGACCCTGGACTTCCTTTAAATCCGGCACCGGTGAATCACAAACCCTATAGCCTTAACCTGGTGGCGGTGGAGACGACAACTGTTGGCATCAGGGTTCAGATAACCGGTTTCAAAATTTTACCGTGGGGGTGGGGGGTCCCAGTAAGGTCGGTTTGGCCGAAAATCGAAAACTTTCGGCATTTCACCCAAATTTTCGACCGGTTTGAAAATTTGTCGGGGTCCTATAGAAACGATTTTCACTGATTTTTGGTGAAAATCGGACTAAATTTTGAACCATGGTTGGTGTCAAATCCCAAATTTTAAATTTGTAATCTTCTGTGTTCACAACACCAATTCCTGGATCAGTAGCTAGTGTTCACAGTTACATCATTGGATATCTGTGAGGACTCCGATTTATTTGACTTGTAATGCTTAGCCTTCCATTGACCCTAGCATCACAAAACAAATAAACCAAGCCTCGATATATGTATGCTTCCCAGAAATGCAGCATACACACCCCGTTACAAAATCATGCATCAATTCCATACATCACAATATAACAAGTCTAGAAAACGACATACATAATATAAAGTTATTACAACAAAGGGCCGACTGGCCAATTAACACAAGTATCATTAACAGCGGAAGCAAAAGTACCATAAGATGGTTAAGACAAAAACTAACCGGTTAGCCACATAACCACAGGGCAACCGACCGGGCCGCCAAGCTAGTCGTCCATAACGTAGCCAAACTCACCAAAGTTGATCCCTTGGGGATCAACCTTCTTCCTCTGCAACAATTAAGCAAAGCAAATTAGTACAAAATTGTACTCGCAAGACTTACGGGTAACAAACCTAGTTACTACTACATGCCAGCTTTAATCAAAGGATAAGGCTTAAGGTTAGTTTTCAGCATAAAGCAAGTTTTATTTGCAATAGATAATAGATTGAAGGCTCTTTTAACAATCTGAAATTCGTTTGCATAAATAACAACGATACAATAAGTAACAACAGCAACCTGGAGATGACTAACCCAATAGCCATCACAACAATAGCACGAATTACCCATTCGTACCACACATGTCAAGTTTTAATTAAAAAGGTTGTAGTCTAACTCTTGAAAGACCTTGCCAAGCGTGTCCATAACCTAGGACGAGGCTATTCGAATAGTTTTAACCCTACAGGGGTGTACCATTGTACCCACACTTCAGACCGCCTTTTTGCCAAGCTATTAAGGACACTTCCTTTGGTATGCCGGCACGGCTAAGTCCTACGAGATATTTCCAATGGAAAGCGTTAATTAAGAGTCGCACGTATGGGGTTGACCCTCAGTAGCCAGCCGGCGAAATGGGCTACCAAGACCATACGTTGTGGTGGAGTCAGGCAAAGCCGGGAGTCATTAGCCATTTAGGGTAAAGCTAGCCGGACATTTGCAAGACCCCGGTCGGGGTAGAGGACCTAGAAAGGAACCACCCCGGTTACGCCTTTGTGATCATTTTTCTCTATAAACTACAGCCAGCGACTCATTAATTAATGCCTCCCAAGGTACTAAGTCAAGAGAGGTCCTATACCCTCTAGTGTGGTTAGCACGCTAAAATGCTTGGTTTAGTGTAACAAGATGTTCGGTCCTTGTTGATTCGGGCACCATTCCAGTCACACCCACGAATCACACCATCTTACCATTGTGCCCAAGTCGAAATCATTTTGTTTTCAGTTTTTGGTTTTCACAAGTAAAACATAGCACCAAGGCTGAAATCACGAAGTCATAATAAGTTTGTGTGATCAAGGTTATCGACTAAGTCGACAACCGCCCAATTCTACCAGTAACTAAGCATTGCTAAGCATCATATCGCAAAGACAATAAAAGACTATAAATCATCCACCGGGTTCTAATTCACCAGCGAGGATAATAACCTAGGGTAGTGGCGGGGATGAATAATTTCAGGGCAACAATGCAGTAGGACTAACTACCTCTTAATTGACACAAAGAAATTAACTTTGATACGAAGAAGCATGCATATTTAGGTTTTGCAAATAATATATTAGACTTTAAAAGTAATAGGAGCAATATGAGCAAATGATGTTACACTGCTTGTCTTGTTATATATCACTTTCTTGTTGGAGAGGATTCACTCACGTAAACAATAATTCCTTCGGAACCTAACGCGAAAAGGCGATAATCAAATAAGAACAAGAACTCCAAATAAAACTCAACAGCAAAAGTTCTCTAAATACCATGAAATTCATACAGCAGCAAGATTACGATTTTATACAAATTTAGGAACAAGAATTACTTTATTTGCCCTTAGCATGCAAAAGTTATGGCTAAACTAAATTCCCTCAGCCAGATAAATCCAGTTTTAATTCCTATCTATTACTGTTCATGGCACAATTTTCCAGAATGATCTAGGACTTGAAATTTTTATGGCAGGTAGTTAAAGTCATTCTAAGGGCAGCAAAATTGAGTTTACTCAATTTGGGGTTAAAATGAATTAGTTATGATTTTCATAAGTTGTAAAACTAGTATATTTCACTTCTCAGTAGCAACAGCATGAACAACGCCTACGCTAGGCTAAAGTACATTATCAGAGAAATTTTATAGACTTGAGTTTGTCAAATTTAGAATTATTCATGAAAAATTATGCATGATACCATTTTTGAAGTGATTTTGCTAACTCTTAATTCATTTGAATATTTATAATAACATATACCAATTTCTAGTACAGATCAGAGCCTAAAATCATTCGCAAGTTAAAGTTCATTCTATTATGCAGCTAATGCAATTTGAATCACTCAAAAAGGAGCTAAAATGACAAAGTTATGCATTCTCGAAATTCAAAACGATTAATAAGATGCAAATAACAGCTTTCGGGACTTAAACTCGAAAACTCACTAAAACTGGGGAGGTCGTGGGCCGTTGATCTGAGATCGCACGGTTCACAAACACGGGCACAGCGCACCCGCACGATCGCGCGCTGAGGAGGTCCAAGCCGTAGATGAGGGATCCAACGGCTCTCGACCAGGACATGCACAACGCACGCGGAGGAGCTCCTCGCACCTAACGGAGGTCGTGACCGTCAGATCTAGATCTGGCGGTCCAGAGCTCCACGAGGTGGTCCTAAGGTAAAAGGTCTAACGGAGGTCTGGACGGCTAAGATCTCACGGAGGAGGTCCTGGACGGCTCAGATTTACTCGGCGGAGGTCCTACGCGACAGATCTTAAACGAGGGAGATCTTGACGGCTAAGATCCCTCGGGGGAGGTCTTTAACGGTCAAGATTCACGTGAGGAGGTCCTAAAGGCTTAGATCTCCGCGAGGAGGAGGTCTGGGACGGTCAAGATCTACTAGAGGAGGTCTTGAACGGTCCAGATTTGATCGGGGAAGGTCCGATGCAACAGGGTTTTAACAGGAGGAGGTCTGGACGGTTTAGATGGATCTGGGGAGGTCCTGAACGGTCCAGATCGAGGCGGAGGGAGGTCCTGGGCGGTAAGGATTTTGGCGGGGTGGTCCTAAACGATCGAGATTACTCGAGGAAGGTCCTAGTGGTAGAGGTCTAAGCGGAGGGAGGTCCCGACGGTTAGGATCTCATAGAGGGAGGTCTTTAAGGGTCAGGATCTAAGCTAGGGAGGTCCTGAGGTTCTCCTTACAAGGACCAGGGGTGATCTTTTGCAAGGAGGACCCCAAGGGAGGTCCTGGGGGTGGTCTTTGTAAAATAACCATGGTGGTCCTTTGCGAAAACACAGAGGTGGTCTCAACGGCTGAGATAAGGTCTAGGGAGGTCTCAACGACTAGGATTAAAACTAGGGGGGAGGTCCTGCGGTTAAAGACTTTACAGAGGGAGGATCTAACGGCTAAGAGCTAATCCAGAGCGGTCTTTTACGGTCAAGATCAGCTCTAGGAGGTCCTGAGACTTAAGGTTTTCGTGAGAAAGGTTCTACTGCACAGATCTAACACACGGTGCTCTCAACGGTTGAGATCAAACGAGGAGGAGGTCCTGAGACTAGAACTTTACGGGAGAGGACCTAAGGCTCAGATCTATTCTGGAGAGGTCGTGAACGGCTAGGATTAGCCCGAGGAGGTCTGAGGGCTTGACAAAATCGCGACAACGGTACAGAGCACGACGATGAACTCGCCGACACGTCGCCGGCGACCAAAGCCACGGCGGCGCGAACCAAGGTCACCAGAATAAGCGCAATACTATCGCGAACAATATGGGACCACTCGACGCGAGCTAGCTGAAGAACGACGGCGAGCCGAGAGAGCGGAGGACGCCAAAGAAACCCAAAACAAAAGCTCGCCACGAGTCTTTCTAACGGGCCTAGAGCAAAAAGGAACTAAAGTGAACTCACCAAGGTGCGGGAGGTCTAGAGGAGGTCGGAGGAGACCCAGAGGCGGAGACCGACGACGGAGGTGAAGAAGATGACGACGACCAGGTGCTCTGAGACAGCAGAGACGAAAAGAAAGGTTAGGATAAGCTTGCGATGGCCTGGAGGTGGTCCAGGACCAGAGGATTGGACGGAGAAGGCTTACCAGAGTTGGGAACGGAAGGGGAGCTCTTACGGCCACCAAAATCCCAAAACTCCAATTAGGCTGTTCCTGAGAAAACAACCCCAAATTGAGTTAGGGAAAAGACTTACGACGACAAGAGGTCCACAACTAAAATGAGAATTGGGCTAACGAACCACTGAAACACCCAAGTCACCAAGGGAGCTCCACGGCCGAAAATGGCGGAGAGGAGTGCTCACGGTGGTTTGAGTTTAACTCAAAAAGAGTGAGCTAGGGTGATCGCGAGTGGAAGAGGAGCCAGAGGGGGTCCTCGGGGGTATTAAGAAACTCATGAGTAACGGGAACAAGGGAGGGGCCCGCGGTGAGCTACGGCGAGCTCCTCCGTAACTAGCCCGAAAGCTAAGGGAACAGGGCAGCGCGGGGCACGGCTTTGAGCCGAAAGCACTGACACGCCGCGGCTACTCCGACAACACGCGAGGGCGCGGGCGCGGGATGTGACAGCGCCATACCGCACAGTGGCCGCGTGCGGCGCGAGGAAGAAGACAGAGAGGAGGAAGAAGAAGAGGAAGTCCGGGTGGCGTGAGCGTTGGATTTTAAAGCAGAGCGGTGAGATTAAAGAGGCAATCGGGTGACCGTCGGCACATTTACTATGGACGGTTGGATGACGATCCAAAGGCCTAGATTGATGAGCTCTTCGCGATGCCCGAACGACCCAATCATTTAGGTCATAGATCAAGATCTAACGGTTGAAATTGATTTCGACTGTAAAAAGGGACCCGGTGCGGTTTAGTTGACTCAACCAAATCAATTAACCCGAGCTCGAGTCTGACTCGAACCCGAGGAACAGTACAAACCAAATTTAGTTTTCAAATTAGAACAGAGACCTTTGCGGATTTATTTGATGTAGCAAAATAACTCCAAAAATTCTGAAATTTTTACAGGAGCTTGCTAACTTATATATTGACCTTGTGTAAAATTTTCAGAGGTTTTTATACAGTGAATTTTTCTCCAAAAATTCTGCAAGGTTCTGATTTAGGGTTTGACTAAAAGTCAAACAGGTTTGACTGCCCTCTAAAAATATTCAAACAATTTCTAAAAATTGTAAAATTTTTCAAGGGGGTCACACATCGATCCTAGAACTTAGGAAAAGTATTTCCAGGAGATGATCAAAAGATTTGACAAAATTGTTTTTGGAAGATGAGATTTTGGATCCAAAAAGACTTGTGACTTGGTATTCCCATAACTTTTGTACGAGAATTGTTTGGTACAACTGGAAATACATGATGTAAGAAAAAGTTTTAATTTCTACTCATTTTCTTACATTTGAAACACAAGTCTAAAACTTGGGATGTTACAATATCAAACACATATCACAAAAATATGAAGTTATTGCATAATAATAAATAAATGGTAAATATACCCTATGGTGTTTGTCTTTCAGAATGACTGACTAATGGTAATCGACTTGGGCATGCGACCTAGTTCTTGGCATTCTTGATCTCCAGTCTTGACGAATGCTCATAAGCGTCCACATAGTCTTCTTCTTTCATACTTACTGAATAATAATATTGAGCGAGCATGAGTACACAACCATACTCGCGAGCCAACACACAGAATGCACTTATATAATATGCAAGGCTGGTCAAAGGAATGGCTTGTGGTTCTTTTGTTTGCATAAAATCACTTATAGAAATAGAATATGTAGTAGCAAATTCTGAGACCTAACATTTTTAACTAACACAGGTTTTAACAAAATTGAGCTTTGTTGTAAAATACTAGTGGGGCTCTAACCTCCTATATCACTAAGTGGCTCTATCCACCCAATACTCATGTTCTTTATCGGGTCACATCCCGTACTTCTCACTGGTTCTCAACCAGGCCATCTAAAATCTTTGGGCTCCAACCTATCTTTTCATTCCCTCCCTTAAATTGTTTTATAAAAAAGAAAGCTAATTCAAGTAAGTTCTCGGCACCGCTCATGACCGTGGGCATGGCTATCTAGATAATTTTCTCACTCTGCAGAGTTTGTACACTTTACCCGCAAGAGACAATCGTCTTATACTGTCAACACGCAACCGTAAGTGTGTGACTAAGATAATCATCACAAGGCCTTCACAATACCCTACCCAACGTAACCCTATTTGCTAGGTTTGAAGGATCTAGACCCACCATTATGTGTTAATGAAGTATTTTGGTGATTAATGACAAACCTATTTATGAGACTAACACTCTTATTGTTATACTATGATTAGTCTCAGCTTTGATATAAAAGGAAAAATTCAAACAGGTATGCATTCAAAATGACAAATCTATTTGTGAGACTAACACTTTTATTGATTACCTATTGTTTAGTCTCATGTGGATATAAAGGTGAAAAACACAAAAGGTATGCATTCTACTTCATATTTATATATATTGTTGCATTCCTCGGATCCAAAATATAGGATGAACTCCACCAAAAGTCTAACTTGAATATGTGCATATGTTCTTAAGACACATTTGTGTAAGCACACATTTAGGGGGAGTTCACTCTATATTTTGTGGTTTCATTAGTATTGATCTATATTCCCTTTCCATATATTTGGGATCCTTACTTTGAACATATCCTTGAATATATTTAACTTGTATAGTTAATATATTCATATGAGTATATGAGAGTATATGAGACTTGTGTAATTCATATATGCTCATATATCCTTGAATATATTTAACTTGTGTAGTTAATATATTCATATGAGTATATGAGAGTATATGAGACTTGTGTAGTTCATATATGCTCATATATCCTTGAATATATCTAACTTGTGTAGTTAATATATTCATATGAGTATATACAACTTATGTAGTTTGTATACACTCATATTTAGTATATATTACTTGTATAGTTCATATATACTCATAGTATATATAACTTGTGTAGTTCATATATATTCTTATGTGAGCATATAAGACTTGTGTAGTTTGTATATGCTCTCATATCCTAACATTCAATTACTTGTTATTGAAGTGGTTATCATCAATTACCAAAGAGGGAAAGATTGAAGTATCTTGACCCACCATTATGAGTTAATGGTATGTTGTGGTAATTAATAACAATCATATTGTGGGACTAACATTTTCCATGAGTTGGATAAATAGGTTATGTTCCATGACTATGAAGACTTTGGATGACATCATGAGTTGATGGTCATCAAGTCAAGGTTCAAGAAAAGGAAGTTATCATGTGTTGATGATGTTCAAGAAGAGGAGATGATCATGAGTTGATTGTCAAGTTAAAAGAAGACCCATCATGTGTTGATGGACATCAAGTGAAGAATGCATCATGTGTTGATGCATATCAAGACTCGAGATGAAGGATGTCATCATGTGTTGATGAGCATCAAACCAAGATCCCGAAGTAAAGAAAATCATCATATGTTGATGATCATCGAGGCAAGAACCTGGACTTGAAGTGAAGATGTGCGTCATCAAGCTTCAAGAAGATGCTCAAGGCAAAGGTATGACTAGCTAGGGCTAAGGATGTGTTCCTAGTCTTTTACCGGTCTTGGTGTTTGGTTGGAAGACCGGATTGCTAGTATAGGTTGACGTACTATTAAGAGGGGTCTTGTCTAGTAGCTTGAGTCTCATCATGTGTTGATAGCTCAATCTTGCTTGCTCTAGCTCACCGTGGCATGATGCTATTATTTGCGAATGTGTTTTGCAAATAGTTGAGGCTCATGTGTCTAATCCTTGTAGCATGTGACTATACTTTGTAAATGTGTTTTGCAAATTGTTGAAATCCATGTACCTACTCCTTGTGGCATGATCTAAGTTTGCAAATGTGTTTTGCAAATTGTTGTGATTCATGTATTTTCCCTTGACATGGTCTAAGATTGCTTGCTGCTAATTATTTGGACTTAGACCATGATAGTGGCTCTTTGGAGTTGTGCTTTTTGATTTTATAAAATGTATTTGAAATCAAATCAAATAGGTGGGTTGTGTAGCCCTCTGAATAAGCTTTCAATAGAGTCCAAGATCACTCAATTCTGACATCGAAGTCAAAAGTTATGATCGTTTTTTCCGAATATCGCCTGTGTTGAAATCCAGGTGCGGACTGACCGCAGTTGAAAGCTCGGACTGACCGCCCATATGCCTGCGGACTGACCGCCCTTGTAAGGCCGGTCAGCTTTTTCCAGAGAGCGTGCTTTTCGGTTTTCTACCTCCTGGAAGGCCCAGACTGACCGGGGATCCAGTCAGACCGAAGAGGGCGGATTGACCGGGAATTGTGTATAACAGCTATTTTTATAGCCGTTGCACTGTAGCCCGGACTGGCCGGACCTGTGCCTACGGACTGACCGGGTTTCCCTGAATTTCGACAGATTCTCTTCCAACGGCTATTTTTTGTGTGTGGGCTATAAATACTCACCTTGGCCGGTTTGGGGGGGGCAACTCTTGGCATCTCATTTCATTCTCTTGAGCTAGTGTGAGCTTCTCCTCTCAATTGTGCATGTGTTGCACCTTGTGAGCAAAGGGAGAGGGTCTAGTTGCATGTGTTGTAACTAGAATTGGATTGAGCGTCCAATTATGCATGTGTTGCACTTGGTGAAAGTCAAGCGAGAGGCTTCGACTTATTACTCTTGGTGTTTGCCGACACCTAGACAGCGTGGAGGCGTCGTGGTCCGGTGATCTTCTCAAGTGAAGCTTGTGAGAAGGCCCGGTGTTTGTGAGTGGCTTGGTGCTCGCCATCTCCGGAGTGGAGTAAGAGCAACTCTAGTGGAGCGAGGTGTTGATACCCCGGAGGAAGGCTTAATTCGTGGATCCGGCCCAATTGGTTTGAGTTTCCCTCAACGTGGACTAGGGGAGACCGGCAAGTCTCCGAACACTACGGTAAAACATCGTCGTGTCATTGTGGTTTGCATTCTATTACTTTACATTGTGCAATTTATATTTCTTGTATTAAATTGCTTATTCATTGTGTATGAATGCTTGTCATGCTTTGTGCTATTTACATTGCTAGAATTGAATAGCTTATAAGTCCTTGCTTAATTGCAATATTCTTCAATTGACTTGTATTGTTGGTGCACTTAGTTGAACCTACTTGATTTATGCTTTAATTGTGCAAAACCGTATTGTTTTAAGCTTTCGCATTAGAAATCGGTTTTAGCGCATAGAAGTTTTAAAATGCCTATTCACCCCCCTCTAGTCGGCCTCCTCGATCTTACAAGGTTTCGCTACCAAAGGTGGTTTCCTAATGCAATATAGTCGCGCCACCCTTTGCACTCCAATCCTCCGAGTGGTTGTCAACTAAGACCATAGTGCATGCCACCCTCCGTAGCCCCTTTTTGCACCGTTGTGATTTCCTAATGCATTATAGCCGCGCCACCCTTTGAACTCCAATCCTCCGGGTGGTTGTCAACTAAGACTATAATACATGCCACATGAGTGAGAAGATGAAGCAACGTTGATGCGAACAAATTAATCAGCCAGGTGAAATTATCTAGGCCCCAATATTGGTTTTGGTAACTAATGTCAATAATGTATTAAGGGACTACTATGTGTGCTAAGATGTTTTTAAGGATTAGTGCCAAAGGATGAATGATGACATGAAAATGGCAATGCAAAAGCGTTAAAGATTGACATGGTTCAAAACAAAGGTATCATGTAGTCTAAGGATCCTTTTGTAATTTTTGCTGGTCTCGGTGTTTAGAGAAAAGATCGGGTTTATAGGCTAGATGTCGTACTATAAAGAAAGATCATGGTTAGTAGCTTGAGAATCTATTTATGTGCCATCTTGATCAATTAGAAGTCATGCACTGCATTTGTTTTTGCCTCTGAAAAACAGTTCCCAAAATTGGTATGACCACAAGTGATGAATGGTATTACCGCAAGTCGGTAGTACCGAAATCTAATTGGCGGTATGTATTTTCCAGAAAGCTTGTTTTTGGAAGTTTTTCTTGAAATCCCAAAATCGATATGACCACAAGTGATGAGTGGTATTACCGCAAGTCGGTAGTACTGAAATCTAGTTGGCGGTATGTATTTTCCAGAGAACATGTTTTTGGGAGTTCTCTTGAATTCCAAAATTGGTATGATCGTATTTGATCATTGGTATTACTGCAAGTCGGTAGTTCCGAAATCTACATGGCGGTATGTATTTTACAGAGAGTATGTTTTTGGGAGTTTTAATCTCCCTTGAAAATCGGTATGGCCACATTCCTTGAGCGGTACTACCACAAGTCGGTAGTACTGGTTTTTACATGATGATATGTTATTTCTAGAGAAGGTGTTTTTTCTGATAATTTTATCATCTAGAAATCGTAGCACCGATCTAGCCGTGCGGTATTACCTTGGTACGGTAATCTCGATTTACAGTTGGCGGTAGTACCGCAACTTTTTCCATAACAGCTAGTTCAGAGCATTAAATGCTACTATTCTGACAGTTGATTGCGTCAAGCGATAGCTTGATTCAAACAGCTAGTTTTGTTGGTAAGGGCTATAAATACATCTCCACCAGCACCAAGCCAATAATTTTTGAGCATATTCACTCTCATTGAATACATTTGAGCTATTAGACACTCTCTACTACTAATTTGCTTTGAATTCCTATTTTGAGGTAGTTGAGAGCATTCAAGTGCATTGCATCATTAGTTGATCTTGTTGACACTTGAGTTTCCTCAAGCAAACACTTGGTTTATTACTCTTGGTGTTTGCTAGCACCTAGATAGCTTTGGAGGAAGTTTACGCGGAGAACTCTTCAAAGAAGATTGTGAAGAGTCCCGACAACGGATTGTGAAGTGGTGTTGTGCTCACCACCTCCGGAGAGGAGAAAGAGCAACTCTAGTGATCGAGGGTTAAAGGCTTAATTCGTGGAGCCAGTCCAAGTCGTTTGGATTTTCCTTAACGTGGATTAGTAAAGACCAGCAAGTCTTCGATACCACGAGAAAACATCCTTATCTCCTTTATGGTTTATTCTTTGTCTCTATTATTTCCGTATTTACATTTCTAGCAATTTACTTGTGTAAAATTGTGTAGCTAGAATTATATCTAGTTTTTTTCATAAGCTCATAATTGTCTTAAATTGCTTAATGGTTCCTTCTTTATTTGTATGCTAGGAAGCCTGGTTAAGACAATCAAGATTAAAATTGTTAATTAGTTAGAAAGTTTTAAAACCTCTTATTCACTCCCCTCTAGTAGGTTATCCTTGATCCTACACCAGGTCGTACCCATTGTAGACTTATGGTTGCACTGTTATTACATGAAAGGTCATCACAAGAACTCGGTCCTTTATTGACTCACGCGATACTTTCCCATACCCACTCTGTCGTGCTCTTCCCAGCACCTGCCATGCTTTCTAGCCATCCGAGTCGAAATCTATTTTGGTTTTCTTTTGTTTTGAAATACTTTTCTAGTCAACATATTAGCCACGCTCTAACATTGACTACCCAAATCCAGTTTTTATGTTTTGAATAATATCGGGCAAATCATTGCCCACATGTCAATGCATCTAAGTAAGGCTAAGCATGACACTTAGATATAGACTTATTAACTAGTATGTATACCATTAGTTCTAGGATGACAAAGGATAGTGTTTAGATTCAAGGATGGGAAGGTTATACGTAATTATCATTAAGGTGTTAACTATAAGCTAGGCCAACATAGTTGTATAAATCATAACAATGCAATTTCATAATTTAAACTAATATAATTGCATTTCAAAAGTAGGTGCAATATGATCAAAGTGTTGACTTGCCTTGCTCAATGTTCTGATAACATCGGTCCTGTTCTTGCTCAATGTTCTGATAATCTTAATCTTGACCTCGTTCTCGTTGGGACTATTGTTCCTGTCATAGCTTCAGATTCTAACTACGCGGAATACGATTGAGCCCAATAACGTCTGAAAGACAACCAAATAAAATCCAATAAATCCAAAGGCAAATAACAAAGGAAACACTTCAATGAAAGTTAATCAACCCAAGAGTGCGAAGCGGAAAATACTTCAAATGAAACTAAGCATATCTAATGGTATCTTGAAAAAAGAAGTACTCTAAATGGAACTAATCATACTTAGTGAAGTTGATGAAGCAAATATTTCAAACGAAGTATATCCAAAGGAAGTTGATGAAGGAAATACTTCAGACAAAGTATATTAAAAGGAAGTTGATGAAGAAAATACTTCAAACGGAACGAAGTACATCCTGAGATATTTGTAATGAAGGAAATACTTCAAACCAAAGTAGATAAATCCAAACTCTGTTCGTTCAACCTAGTGGTGGGGTTTTGGTTTGATAGTCAGACTTAGGATTAGGTAACCGTTTGATTCGGAGTGAGGGCGAGAGGGATCACGCTCTCGGAAAGTCCGCTAGTGCAAGGAGTTAGGACTCTAGCGGAAGGGATAGAATATTCATAGGAATATTCCTCATTGGTTACCTGGATGGAAGGTGTCACCTTGCTAGATAGGATCCTCTGATCCATACTCGGTTCATGAGGTGTCCTTTTACTAGGAACGGATAGCGATGGGTGATAGATGGAGCCTAGATGATGTTAATTGGTGGTTGAACTACTATCACCCACTTGGGGACATATCACAGCTAATTACACGCGGCGCCTAGCTGACCTAATGATTTCTTTGGTTATTATTTCATATTTATCGAGGAAGTTTCATGATAATCAGGTGAGACCTATGCATAAGTTCAGGGTTCCCATAGGGTAGACATAAGTCTCACCGACATATGGGACCTAGTTCACTTAATGATTCCTTTTATGATTTTATATTTATCAGGGAAGTTCCATGAGCCCTAGTTGGAACTTCCAAGCATTGATTAGACACCAACCTTATAACTTGATCAGGGGTGTCTATGGATTTGGGTTCATCTTTGAGGTGATCTTTAGCTAGTCTTACTATTTACGTGGCTTGACATATACTAAGTAAACCTATCATACTAGGTTGATCCTTAACTACAGCACAAGCTAATGATTACTTCTTGTAAGTAGATAACTATACTACCAGACTTATGGGCTCTTACCTACTAGTCCTCGTGTAGCGATCAACCCTATTGTCTTGGTTACTATCACTAGCATGAAGCTAGGCCATAGCTGCCGGTAACCTCTATGACTATCTAATAGTACTAATATCACTCCTTAATGTATAGGTCTAGGTGTATAGGTTTAGGTGTCGGTGACAAATCATAATCCTAATTAGGCTTTAACTAAGGTAATCATTTTACCTAATCGATAATTTAGTACAGCCTGTTTGTAAGTATATGTTTCTATGATGTATTATTTTTCTACTACTCTACTAGTGGGTGTACATGCCATTGACGTATTGTCGTTATTATCATTTACCCTTGTTATAGCAATGGCCTAGGGCCTACCGGTCGTTTCACATTTTATGTGCCTAACTTTGTAATAATAGGGGCACAAGGTTTTGTGTTTTATTCGTTAACATCTTCATGTAACATCTACTGACTAACCTTAGTCAAGTATTCTTAATGCTCTTATCACCTCAGCCTTGGCCTAGGGTTTACATGTTGTCGAGACCACTATATTAGATATATGACTCATGATTAGATGTGTCCTTTGAGTCTCCTGGTAATGACAAACTACTTGACATTTAATCATCTACACTAATCACATTAAATTAACCATTTGATTAACCCATGGTTAATATCATTTATATCTGCTTCGGGCTTAAATGTCATTGGGGTTTATGTATATACGTAGACATAATTGTATCATTTTAACTAATCACTTATTGACTTAATGCAATTCTGAGCTAACCTGCTTAGCATATGATTATGTGGGACACAATGCTATGTATGTATTACATTGAAAGCACTTTGAGAAGGTTAACACCCTATGGACCGCTGTCATAGATATTTATCTTTTACATAAGGCCTAATTGAATTCACTCTTTTGAGTGTAATCTTGTTAGCTCACTAATTCTTTTAGTTACCCTCTAATTACCTAAACTAACTACACTAAGCTAATCACTAATCATTACTAATTAACCCTTTGTTTGAATAGGTTCATCGTCCTTGGATATACTACACTTTCTTGATTAAATTAGTATCTTGCGCTTATACAAATATTGACATATTAATTAGCTTAGCTAGTTATCATTTGCATTACCCTAAATCACTCAGTGGGGAGAGCCCACTATCAGCTACTCCTACACAACATACACACAGAGAGGTACACATGGAAACAGACACTGAGAGGAGGAGATGAGAAAGGGGGCAGAACAGGGGATGACAGGACGACTCGGTGGCGAGGGCGGCGCCGACACCGACCAAGGACAAGCAAAATGAAATGGGGAGGCCGAGGCGAGCCCATGGGTGGTGGTGTCGCAGCCGGACGAGCTCCAGGGCGACGGGGCAAGCACGCACGGTGGCTGCGACATATGGGCCGATGGCGGCGGTAGTGAACCGATGGCTAAATGGGAGATACAACATGCGCGTGAGCACCAGTGGGGTGAGGGGAACCGTCCAGAGCCATCAACAGCGGCGGGTCGTAGCCGAGGCGAGCCGGTGTCATGAGCCCTAGGCGGTGCAGCAAGCTTCATGCGGCGAAGGCGGCCGACCAAGGGGGAGGCCAAAAGAATGGTGGGGGAAGAAAGAGGAGGGTGAGGGGGTGCTAAAGTAGGGGGATTTGGTTTGGGGCTCACCGGGGAACCGCAGGGATGGCTGCGACGGTTTTTGCTGGGACCGAGGAAGATGATGGTGGCGTAATGCCCTAGTGGGTGAAATCCCAAAATGGTTGAGGGGAAACATCGAGGTGGTTTGGGAACATGTGATTACGCGATAGGAATAGGATGAACTCACCAAATCAACAGGGATGGTAAGCGGGGCGGTGATCGGCCTCGGGAAGAAATGGTGGTTCGACCATTCTAGGTGATTTCGAGCGAGGGGGAGAAGAGGACAGTGACCGCGTGGGCGAGGAAGCCGAGGCGGTGTTGGGGGCGACGGTGGTGGCCAGAGCGCACCAGAGCCGTTCGACAATGCTGCTACGGAAACAGAGACGTTGCAGCTCACGTGTTTGCGTTCGGTGAAGAAGGGTAAAGAAGGGGGTGGAGGGGTGGTGCGGTGAATGCGACACATAGACCGGTGCAGCTTAAGTTGAGGGGAGGCGAGCGCGAGTTCTCGCGTGAAGCTCGATGAGACGAACCGGCGACGCACACGGGACGTTGGTGTATGCGGCGACGTAGACATAGGGGCGATGACGGGATGAGCACGCGTGAGGCATGGGCGATGCGATTGGAGAGGAGGGCAATGATGCGAGCGGTGGCGCGATAGTGGTGGTGACAGGATGGGAGCGACGGGGGTTGTTGGGCTCGGCATGGCGCCAGGGAAACCATTGGGTGAAGGAGGTAAGGGAGGAAGGAGAGGGGAGGGGTACAGGGGCTGGCGAGTGGGCCGGGAGGGAGAAAAGAGAAAAAGAAAGAAAAAGGGAAAAAGATAAGAAGGAAAAAGAAAATAAGAAGAAGAAGAAGAAGTCGGGCTTGGTCGGGTGGTTTTTGGCCCAAACCAAATTTTAGGGTTTTATTTTCTTTTTAAACTCAGGTTCAAATTCAAATTCTCGATTTATCGATTAGATTTAGATTTGAAGTTTTACTTATTTTCATGTTTCATTGATCTAATTTTGGTTTAACTTTCGCTAATCAATTTCTTAAAATTCATACCTCGACAAATATTCTCAAACCAAACTCAGAGAAATTCGAATCTCAACAGGACACATTAAAAAGTTTTAAAAATTCCATGCTTTTTAGTCATTTGGACTAAAAGACAATTTTAGGGTGTTACAAACCTATCATCTCTAAAAGAATCTCGACCCCAAGATTCGGTAGAATGAAAAGAAGAAAGTAGGACAGATAGGTAGCGGAAAGAGTGTGGGGGTGCTAATGCTTTACCGGCTCCTGATGTGGCCTCTCAGCGTCATTG
The DNA here is from genome assembly GCA_036346255.1 of Ampelocalamus luodianensis. Lineage (NCBI taxonomy): Eukaryota > Viridiplantae > Streptophyta > Magnoliopsida > Poales > Poaceae > Ampelocalamus > Ampelocalamus luodianensis. Next base: position 4,455,088 of record CM070630.1, on the reverse strand, counting down.
TCCTCTAGTTGCCTCATGACAACCACAAATTTCCTATTGATGGATTGGCAGTAATTGTCTATATCTGAAGGAATAGCTAGCTTTGGTGGTGCCAACATAATAACTATCATTTCTATTATATTGTCCTACTGTCCCTACTAGAATCCTATCCACATTCCTTAACCCATTATTTACCATAAATTAATTCTAGGAATCACTTGTAATCGATGTTACCACCAACTCTTTAGCTTACATATCCTCTTCTTTTGGTCTGATAGTTCTCAATAGAAGTTGTTACACTACCAAATAGTAGTCGTATATCATGGTAGTAATCCGATACTTTCGTATTAGTCGTACGTAATTACCCTCCCTTAAATTAAATGTCCAGCGATACTAGTTGTATCCACCAACCGTCAATGATCCAATCGCTATTATCCACCAAGATTATATTGGCACCATATAATACAAAGATTCACAATTCTCTATCATTTGATTGCAATATATAGTTAATCCAGACATAGATTCCACATAAGTCCTAGTGATCCAACTTCAAATAATTATAGTGTCAAACCCGGGAGTAACACCCCCAAATCTCTGTGTATTCTACACTAGTCCCTGGAACAGTAGCTAGTATACACAGTAAACAAATATGGTAACATCTATAATTCACATAATTTTATTAATAGATATCAAAGTTTATTACAAGAAAAACTTACAAACCAACAATAAAGAATACAACAGAAGACGAAGAAGAAGAAGTAGAGCCCAACTAATTTGCCACAGGCAATCGACTGCGGTAGTGGCCTAGTCGTCAAGATCCACACCGGTAGTGAAGTCCTTCTCCCATGAACAATATTTTATTAAGCAAGAGTGAATACTAAAACGTACTCTGTAACTTACACCCATAGCAGAGTTAATGAATGCACGTATATTATCACATGAAGGCTTATATGGTTATTTGTGCAAAAGCAATCTTTGACATTTCAAATACAATAGCTAAGTTCAGTTTTACAATATCTAAAATTGAGTTTTAGCTGAATCAATAAAGCTAGTGTAGGCACCAACCTAACACTAACTTAAACACGGGCACCAACTCGGGGCTTCAACCCATAATTTTTCTTATGGACACCCATCCATGTCATAAATTGTTTTATAAAATATTTTTGAAAACAAAATCAAAGTCTAACTTTGAGTGGTTTTTATCAGCATGTCCATGACCGTGGATATGATTATTCGAATAGTTTTACATTCTGCAGAGATTGTACAACTTTACCCACAAGAGATAATCAACTTTTAATATCCATCTAACACACTTCCGTATGTATGCGACCAAGTGATTATCACAAAACTTTTACAATGCTTCATCCCAAAGTAGTCATGCTCGCTAAGGTTTCACTTCTATTTGGCTAACCACCCGCCGGAAGCCCTCTCTTGCGTCAAGTGGGAATACTGTCTAACCGACACCAGCATATCAAAATGGTACAACCAACGGTGAAATGTTGTGAATTATTTAGCCCAATCTGTCTCATTCCATACTTATGGTAGTATAGTGGAGCTTTACAAGACACGGCTCGAAGACCGGTCCTTAACTGACTTGGGCGACTTTCATTAAAACCCTGGTCTCGATCATATAAATGAATCGATCCCGTGCATCAACTTGCACCATCCAAACATCCATTTCGTCAAAGTCTAAACCAGTTTTTATTTTTCTTTACAAATCATTTATAAACTTCCATGACACACCACTGCCATGGATACAATTTAAATCATATTTGATTTTTTGCTGTAAATTTTCAAATCAAATATTTCAAGTCTAAGCATGGCTAAGCTTAATTTTTCCAAAATATTCTAGTTCATACTATTGTATCAACTAGATTTTATCTAAGGTGACAAGGTATGATAATTTTAAACAAAATTTAAATAATTTGAAATAATAGGATCAAACATTATCAAAGATGTAACTTGCCTTGCTCAAATAATTGTTGTTCTGAAATAGCGTCGAAATATGGCTCTCCGAAGTCATCGAAATCTATACGCGAAAACAAGCTAAATTCAAACAAAATTCAAATAAACTTCCAATTAAATAATTTAGGTTCTAGGAGATATATGTTGAATTTAGATAAATTTAGAAATTTGATTCGCCGAAATCGGAGCTCGTATGAAGGAGAACGAGTCCTCGAAAAATTAAACCATAAAGAAATTAGCTAAATTTAATTTTCTAGAATTACTGATTTATTTTTCTAAAGGAAATTGAATTATGACGTAGAATGACATCATCACCAGAATATCCTTTCTGGCCGAATTCTTTTTCTACTGGAAATCCTATCTTAAATACTGACATGTGGGTCCCTTAGTTCGTGGACCAAGTCTACAAAAAGTCAATTGTCCATGGTAGACTCAGTTCGCAAAACAGCACAAGGGCTGACGTAGGCGCTAACATGGGCAAGCGGGGGTGAGGTGGAGTTGGCGTGGCTGCCACACGGCGATGACGTGGGCGGCCAAGTCACTCGGTGAGCGGCGGTGCTACGGCGACATTGTCGTCGGCGCTATGCGCCACAACGTGGTCCAACGAGGGCATAAACAGGTAGATGAGAGTGAGGCAAAGTTGGTGAACACCTTAGCGGCAGCGGGGCGCGACGAGGTGGCCGATGGCGAGAGGAAGAGCGGCGGTGGCGTTCGGTCGAAGTCGGCATCAATGTTTCGGAGGGATTCCGGCGAAAGCGAGGGCAGCTTCGTGTAAAACATGACGAGGCGATGTCAATGGTGAGGACGATGTCGCCGGAGCGTTGTCGACGACGGAGGAAGAAGCTTCGGGCAGTGAGCTTCAACGGCGATTTGCGGTGGCGAGAAAGGGAGAGAGGGGGTGAGGCTTAGGGAATGAGATGAGGAGAAGAAGGGGCACGAGATGCTCCTATTTATAGGTCCGGAGGGGGACGAGAGATGGTAGATCGGGCGGCGAGGGGTGCGACAGGCATGGCGCAATCTGGTAAAATCACGCGCGAAAATTAGGGAAATGGGAAGGAATGGGGGGCGGCGGTGATTGGAGCATTCAATGCTCGTGGTGGTGTGGAGATTTGGGGAGAAAAACGTGGGATTTCAAAAGCTTATGATAGCCAGTAATGGAGGTAGTGCGTGGGGAAGAAAGGAAGGAGGAAGAAGGTGGCGCCAACAGGTCGGGCCCGTTGTTAGTAAGAGAGAGAGAAGTTGTGGGGCTAATGGGTGGGACCCGATTGTGTGTGTGTGTGTGTGTGTGTGAGAGAGAGAGAGAGAGAGAGAGAGAAGGGAGAGGGTGGGCTACGGGAATGGACCCTGGAAGTGGGCTGGGTGCGTGGGAAGAAAGGATGGGCTGAAGAAATTGGTCCGAATTCATTTTCCAAATTTTTGAGGTTTTAGTAATTTCAAAAATTAAGATAAATCACTTGCGCTTTTAGAAAATAGCAAATAAAGTCAAAAAATTATGAAAAATTCATAGAAATTCCTTAAGTTATTTTAACTTAATAAAATTATTTCCAACTTAAAGTTGGCTTTTATTTTTGCGCATAAATTCTTTTAAATTTTTGAAATAGGAAAAACCTTTTTAAATTCCAAAAATTTAAGAAACTAACTTAAATTTTCTCTTTTTAAAAAACTTTAAATCCAAGAAAATACAGAAAACTCAGTAAATTTCCTTTTCGACTTTTAAAATTTAAGAAATTCAAGAAAACTCTTTTAAAACTCAGAAAATTCAACAAAATAATAACTTTATTAATTTTAAATTTGGTAATAGAACTTTGGGATGTTACATATAGCTACTACCATAGATTCCATATAAGTCCTAGTGTTTGGCACCGTCGCCTCCACAATTGACCTAGCCACCAGCGAGGCACACAATTCTGCATCTTGGGTTCCGGCTGAGGGTCCAACCCGATGAAGTGGATTGGGACAAAGACCGACCGCATCCTGGGCCTCGGCCCTCGACTGATGCGTGATCGCCCTCACCGTCGGCTCGGCGTTGTACCAACTGGAACCGACACTGGCCCTCGCTACTGTTAACTCGGTCCAATCTCGCGAGCATTGTGAGTTCCCATTGGGCTCGACGTCGTACCCACTAGGATTTTTTTTGCTCCAAGCGTCCTCACCTTTGCCGCCATAACCAACATTTTTGGGAGGGCATACATGTCTTTTTACTCAATATTTCAGAGTCTCCAGGGTGCTATTTTGCTCGCGTCGCCAAACGCAGTTATTTCTCTAAATATGAATGAAAGCGATGCTACTGAACCAATTTTCCCTCTGACTAGTACCGAAGGGATCTTTTGAGGCCCAGAAGCTAGAGTAGAGCCCGACCAAATGGGGCATGTGTATCATTGGGCTTAGGCCCATGTCTTGTAATCCCTTGATCAGATGAATACGGGCCGAGACCTAGTTCAAACTGACGAGTTACTAGCCCGTTCTTAGATGCTAGAATAAGGATATGTTTGGTTTGGTGAATCAGGGCATACATGTACGAGATAGTTCTGAATATGTCCTATCCCTATGTTTGGTTGAGTGAACTGAACTAACTCATTCTGGAAGGGGTCATATAGATTCTGTGAATATTTCCCAAATATGATGTGCCGAATAGTTCCGTAAAAACAGATGAACCACACGGTACAAGAACGAGCGCATCCTCTCTGTACCTTCCTCTCCATCTGTATATACGTCATTGACCAGTGGGTCATACCAATTAGTGGATAGTTAAAACAATTAATTCAGTTAAATACTCATTTTGTAATTAAGATAAATTTAATAATCATATTAATATTTTAATAATTAATCGTGCTAATACTCCTATATATATATATATATATATATATATATATATATAGGAAAATAGTATGGTACTAACCTCTCATATACCATAAATTGTGCGATGATACCTCTCTATCTATTTGACCATACTCAATAATGATTATAAGATACTCCAAAGTGAGTTCTATGAAAAAATTCGTTAAAGTCCACTTTTATAGCAATTTTTGTATATACTTCTTTATATATGAAAAATTGTATATAGCAAAATAAAGGACTCAATGAAAATTTTTCAATCAAATCGCATTGGAGTATCTTATAATTGGTATTTAAGTATATTAAAAATGATAAAGAAGTATAATATATCTGTTTAAATAGTATATTCGAAGTGGAAGTATGTACTCACGAAACGGGCGTCCTATAAAACTGATTCAACTGTCTATTTACCCACAAGAGAGAAATAACACCAAGCCGATCATATCCCGACACGGAGACATCAGAAGGCAACTGTCTCATTCTCTACCGCTCCAGTATATCATCAGAGTTACCTCATTAGCCGCAGTATGCAGCTTCCCTTTTCCTTCTATTTATTTTAGAGCCACCTTTCTGTCTATTTATCAAGTGAGTGATTTTTTAAAGTATAGGTCACATTTCGAGGCATTGGATCAAAATCAGAATCACACACACACATCTCGAAGCTCTTCCGAAGGCAAGAAAAGAAAATCAACTTATACTTACTAAAAAAATCAGGCAAGCAAAACCGTCAAAATTTGGGAATTCTACCTGGCAAAAGAAAAGGGGAATAAACCTTTCAAAAAAAAGAAAAGAAAAAAGAAATAGGGAATAGCGATGGGTTTGGCACGGACACAGGTCACACAGCGCAGCAAAGATAGAACCTATTGTTGGGCTCGAAGCAGCCCAGCCAAACTAGATTTGGCCCGCTTCTTCTCCTCTCCATTGCCCCCACTCGGCTCGGAAACCTCACTCCAGAGCCCAGCCAGCCTCCCGTCCCTCCGCCGTCGTCGTTGCCGCCATGGGACGAGGCCGCAACCGCAAGCCCCGCAACTTCGCCACGTTCCGCCTCTGCCCCCGCCCCGGCGCCGCCGACGCCTCCGACCGCGTATTCGTCCGCGTAGACAGCAACCCCTACTCTGTCCCCTGCTCCGCCGACGGCCCCTCCTCGTCCTCCTCCGCCGGAGGCGGCGCCCTCCCCGAGCACGTACGCCGCGAGATCCTGGAGCTTGGCCTCCCCGACGACGGCTACGACTACCTCCCCCACCTGCTCGAGCTCCGCCCCTCCCTCTCCCCCACCGGCGGCGGCGCCTCCGTTGCCTGACTCCCCTGCCGCCGCCGCGCGCGCTTTGGCCTCCCCTCGGACGTCAAGGTCCATCCTTTTCTTCGCAACCCGCCGCATCATTTCATCAGTTCGAGGTGTCTAATTCCGCTCGTGTGCAGTTCAGTTCAGGCTTACGATGCGAGTCGTGTTCGGGTTGGTTCCAGCAAGTTCACGGAGGCGGCGGCGGCGTCGGTGAGGCGGGTCGAGGAGGATATCGACACGGATGTGGCGAAGCTTCTAGAGGAGAGATGAAGGTTTGGAGGAGGATTTTGTCATCGTTGCAAATCATGCCGAGGAGGAAGAGCAGATTGAGGTTGATGGGAAGAGTATTGGTGTGATTGATGATGCCGAGGAGGACAAGTTGGACGATGGTGGGGGCAAGGAGAGAGAGTCCCGTGGTTGCTTGATGAGCAGCTTGATTCGATGAGCTTTGCTGCACCCGATGAATCAACATTGTGATTTGGGAAAAGATCGTTGATGTCTGGCAAAGTTTGCCAAAAAAGGTACCAAATCAGTTACATTACTATTCATTGTTCCTGCCAAAGTGCATGGTTGCTAATTGCAATTTCAGTTTCTTGTCAATTGTTATCAACATTGATGAATTGAATGAAATAGGAAGCAATTGTTAGAACTTAGGGTTTACGTTGGGACGAGAAAGCCTCTGCCCAGGGATAAGAGGAAAGGATTTGATAGCCTTGTCATTCTGGTGCATATAATTCATGCATTTCACTCCTGTTTTATGGCCTTTTGGGCAGTATCCGAGCCTATCTTTTCAATTGTAATTTCTCAGCATGCTTGTGACTTGTAAGCATTCATTTCTGTGATGGTGGCATCGTTTTCCAACTGCACACTAAAATTCCATATGCAACTAATGACCCATTTTTCCAGTTGTTCACTGAAAACCCATTTATCAAGCTTTTGATTTGTTTTCACTCTGCAATTCACAGCTTGCTTTGGAAAAAGATGTTGGCAGAGAAGATGGTTCTGGTGTAGCCAAGGGCTTGTATAATTGTGAAACACAGTATGCTTAGAAAGTTGTTCCTGTTAGAGGACCCTCTTCAGTACGCCTTGAGTAAGTTCTGCAAACTTATTCTCAACTTACATTGTGCGGAGTGTGTACTGTTCATCATAGCAGTAAACAAACATTTGTATTGAATCATCTACTCCCCAATTTCCAGATAACAGTTAACCAAATATTGCCTATGCCTAAATGGATTGTTTCTTAACAGATAAAGGTATTGGTGATGTATGGCATATGTTTCCTACTGTACAGTTCAATTCCTAATTAAGGTCATCCTTGGAAACTCAACGGAAAGACATACCAGAGTTGTCGTCATCTCATTGTGACATGCTTCAAGTTTTTTCATCAGTGAAAGGCCCGGTGCAGGTTTCCACGTCTTCTTACCTGCATTTATGCTCATACTCTTGAATATTTAAGTTCTGTAGCACCTTGATGAGCAGATAGTCAAAGGCATTGTAACGATAATTATGGTGTAATTTCAGATGAATGGTGTTGATCAGTACTAAGCATGTAATTTTGCCTTTGTCCACCACCATGCTTAATTATGGCAGGCTTTTATTTTTTTGGGACATCTCGATTGATACCGAGGATATGAAGGCGAAATAATACTAGTACATATGTGTCAAATGAGAGGAGATACGAACTCTGATCTGAACTATTGAATCTCACAAGAAGTTTTGCGTTCATTTGATAATGGGAAAGATAACACTGACCGTGTCCCATGGAAGCTACCACTACCAAACAACGAGCTGGGAATGCCAATCAGGTTACTGTTTAGTGTAAGGCAGGACCTGGGCCTAGCGTGCGCTAAGCATCAAGAATGGTCTCCATCCATGGGGCATTTGATCGGTGTTCACTGCTACTGTTTTTTTGTTCATGAGATGGACTGAAACGGCGTGCGTGCCTGAGAGGGATGCAGCGGCACTGTTCATCGTTATGATTGGTAGTACTTGGCCCTCCCGGTTTCTGCTTTCAAGTAAGGTGCCCATTTGGTCAGCTTTCACGGTTGCTGTCACTTGTTATTGAGCTCCAATCATTCGGTGAAGACGATGATGTTCCTACGTATGATAGTATCTAATAATGCCCTCATCATTTGGTGACGATGATACTGTTCCTGCATATGGTGATCTCTTGCAATGATGTTCTTTGCTTTTTGAGCTGCTGCTGCTTCATCCATGGTCGAAGTTTGGGGGCCGAATCCTTTGCCTGATTCCCGGTGCTATAGTTCTTTTGAGTTTCTCCTGTAAGACTCCGTTCGGAACACGGAAAATCTATAAAAAAATTTTATAAGGAATGAAAACATCACCCTACTGTATAGGATTTTCTACAAAATTCCAGTAAGAATTCATCGTTCCAAACATGCTGGGTTGAAAAGGAATGCGCGAGTCTGCCATGATTATGTTACTGAAGCTGTATATAGCAGCAGAGTTGGATGATCAATCTGAATTGTTTAGCGTGGACTGCTAAGACTGAATACCATGTCTTTCGAGCTGAGCATATAATAGGGTAAAACACAAGGCAGTTAAAGGCACACTTGAGACGCTTAGTCCTTAAATCGTCTGAGGCGCGAGGCGCCAAAAAAAGTGCATGCCTTAGAAACCTAGTGCAAATGTGTAAATATAGATATTCCCCTAGTGCATATGTGATAATTAGAATTGAATAAAAAAAATCTTATGTTGAGAATTCACCAATGACTTGCAGCTAATCTCCATTCTTCCTTTTCCTTTCTCAAGTTTAACACTAATAATACAGGTAAATATATTCTATTTAGAAAATAATATTAATAATTCTCAATTACGCCAATAGAAGACTAAGCAAACCACTCACCATACAGAAGACCACAAAATTGCATACATAAACGATATGCATCTATGCACAAAAGACCCCACTTGCTCTGGTGCAAGTTGTAGGATAAACGATGAGGCAACAGCTCTAGCCCCGTCTCGGCTCACCTCCATGGCTACATCCAACAAGGCAACCACGGGAATGCAGCTCCTCCAACTTGCGATCTACTGTTGTGTCTCCTCCCTACTTCGCTGTCCTCTCCCTCACCATCGGAGCTGGCATATCTGTTATCATTTCTCGATTCGGTCGAGGTGTCGGATCACTGGTCGGACTAAAATATATTTTAGTGTGTACACCGTGTAAAAAATGCATATGTGAATATAAAATATTAATCCTCTATGAATATGCAGATCGGTCCGGGTTTAATAACTATGCATGTCTTACTGATGAAGACGAAGCTAAATGGAGAACATAGAGTTATTAGTCGGAATGAGAGAGCGAGAAAGATGAACTTTTTTTATGAGTAGCTGCCAATTTTATAAGGTGATTCCTACTAAAATCCTAGCAATACCTAGAATACAAACATGTCTTTCAGTTTTGTCTTAAAAAACTCTTTCACTTGAGGGGTTTCTTGTTTATTGGCCTCGTGAGCAAAACCCGACCAGGTCAAACAAAACCGACCGAGTCAGCCAGGTCGACGAAAATCCGGCCAGGTTAGCTAGGTTTTTCCGGATAAACTTCATCTCTGGTCTTGTGAGTATGACTGGCGATGACCGGCCCGGAGTCTCTGGTCTGAATTTTTTCGGTATAACTATGCTTAGACTTTGAGCCTGGGCGCCTTGGGTGCAAAAGTGCGCGCTTCAGGACATCTTCAACAGTGGTCATCTCAGTTGTCTCTTACCTATCATGTCACTCAAAAGTTTAGTTGGAGGAGAGATGATGGTGTCATCTCTTATATAAGAGACAAGTCAAGCACACAAATCAACGCAAAAATGGTGAGGAAATAACGAGAGAAGTTGTCTTAAAAATAATAATTTTATATATAAATTATTGAAGATATTGTCTCTAAGATTGTATGAATTAGAGCCTTTGGAAACAACCCTAATAGACAAACTGTTACACATATCCTGTTGTTCGTACCCTCAGAGGGCGCTGCGCCAAGCTTTTGCGCCTTCGACTGCGATGGTAAAACCAAATGGACGTCGCGTACTGAATTGTTTGCAAGTTTGGCGATTTATGAGATTCACAGACCTTGAATCTACAAGAACCAAGTTGAATCATATTTTTTTGGCGTGTCATCGTTAAGTACGTTGTTCACACTCAGATGCATAGAACGTGTAGGTCTATCATAAAACCTAAGAGCAAAAGCGAGGTGTCTAAGACTAGAATGATGTAAAATGACACAACAGTCATTTGGTCACACGATCTCCTTTACACGATCACGTATATCAATACCTCGAAAGGATCAATCAAACTATACATCGAGATTTCCTCTGACGGAAAACACACTTATCGTACAACCAACCTCGGCCAACTTACATTCAGAAGGTGGGAACAACTTTTCACTAACCAACCAGACCTGAAGCAGTACATGCAGTGATGTGTCTCCCAATCCCATGGCATGCCACAGGGGCTCTGTCGTCAGGTCCTGAATAAAGATATTCATCACGCACAAGTTTAGCAACAAGTGGATCTTTGCATTTGATGATTATGAGACTAATGTCAAACTTAACGTAATGTATTTCTTTGTACCAGGAGAACAGGGATGGAGAAGGCTTAAGAAAGGAGAGAACAGGAGGGAGGTCTTACAGGCTCTATGAAGAACAGCACCACCTCCCACCACTGCTTGTTTCGTTGGTGTCACTCTGCAGCACCACAGCTTTCCCATTGCTTAATGACTGCATCTCGCTTCTCTTCTGCTCTTGAGATTGAAATACCTTCCTGCTTAGTATACTGTATATCTCCTTGACTACAGTTTGAAAAGCTGCTGCAACATTTGATGAGTCCAAGGCCGAGGTCTCCATGAAGAAGAGGCCCTGAGCCTCGGCCAGCGCTTTGCCTTCTGCAGTGCTCACCTCCCGTGCATGCTTGAGATCAGTCTTGTTGCCGACCAGAGTTGTGACGACATTCATATCAGAATGAGCTGTTCAGTGGTTGAAATGAGTTAAACAAAGATATGATAAAGCTAACAAGAAAATAAACCAAGTAGCACTAAATTTGAAAGAAATGTATGTTTGGTTCAACAGTTGCTACTGTCCATGGTCAGCCTTCAGATAATTGGTTCATGGTATAAGGTAAAATAAACGCCAAAAAGTTTAATCAATCTAAGTTAATAGGAATATGTAAAACAAGCACACCAAGACACTGTCGAGTGTCGACCAGGAGCAGGTGAAGGAAAGCTTTAAAACGAGTGTATTAAACTGAAGAATTTAAGTAAAATATTGGGTCTTAGTGTCTTACTTTGCAGTTCATTAAGCCATCGACTAACACTGTCAAATGTCTGGCGCCTGCTAATATCATAAACCAGAAGAGCTCCAACAGCTCCTCTGTAGTAGGCAGATGTGACTGCTCTGAAGCGTTCTTGTCCTGCTGTATCCCATATCTGAGCTTTAATTTCTTTTCCATCAATTACCAACTTTTGAGTCTGGAACTCCACGCCTATAGTGGATTTAGAATTTGGATAGAACTCATTCCTCGCAAATCTTGCTAGCAAATTTGATTTACCAACAGAGGAGTCACCAAGCAAAACAATTTTGAATAGATAATCCTGGCTTTGTTCCTCATCCCCATCATAAGCCATTGTGAAACAACTCTATAGAAACAGCTACCCTTCAGGTGCTTCACAAAATTACAACTATCCTGTCAAAGTTTACAAAGTTACAGACTACAATTAATATTGTAATAAGATATCTGATGGGCGGTAGGAAATGTAAATGGTTTAAGACACAGCAAAGAATGAAAATTTCTTAATAGTGTTATGTAATGATTAATTTCCCTGTTATATGAATTAATTTTAAAATCGGTTGTACATATTAAAAAAAACTGCATTCTTTTTCTGACAAACTGAACATTGTATGAAGAATGGCTTGAAAAGTCAATGTAATCACAAAAAAAGCTAAACAGTCATAGCTAATTCGTAAGAATCCTTGTTAAGTCACATGTTTCATTAAATGTAGTAAATCTCTACTGTCAAGAGTTGATAAAGTAGAAATAATTCATTTTCACCTTTCTAAGTTTAAGACACCTTCAGAAATATAAAGTTTGCTGGGAGCCATCAGCAATGTATCAAATCAAATGCAATCATAAGGGAGAAGCCGAGAAGGCATAAGCCAAGTGATTGTTGGAAATACTAAATTTACATAATGAGAATGCATGCAACATCTGGTATGCTAAGTCCGGACAGAAGTATCACAATTACTGGCAAACACATTGGTCTCCAAATAGAGAAGACTTTTGTACTCATCAATTATAAATGTGTTTGTATAGAGTTCCCATGTGCAAATTGGTTTTGGTTCGAGAAAAGTTCCTTTAGCATGAAATTTTTCTATTGTACTGGAAAGAAAATGAATCACATAGATGACTAGTGTGTTGAGGTAATCTTATTTTTGAATCTTTTATTGCAAATAATATCTGATACCAGGTCTTACAGAAAGCAATTAGATATGTCAATGGGAAAGAGTACTGACAAGATAGACATTGCACTGTTTCTGGACTAGAAAGCGCACTAATATTTTTGGGCAAATCCAACGAGGCTGATACTTCATGAAACAAACAGGTACACTATCGGATGAATGCAGCAAACATCTGCCAAAGTGGCAAATAAACAGAAAAGATTTACAAGCAAATTTTTAGCTGACTTTTCAAAAGATTGATTTGTGAAGTTGTAATGCAAAATCCCTTTACAGTTTACACCATATAACAAATCAAGCAAATAAATGGAATGAATAGGTATATTAGTCTGAGCGTCTAGGTAAAACACAACAAAACACTGTTCCTTCCCTCCCCCCAATGCGAGTAAATAAGAATCCAAAGGGCAGAGCAGGAAGAAACAAACCAAGAAAAATGAGAAACCTTCGACAATTGGTTTGCCTCTAAATCTGAACAAGACAACTAGTCATGCTCAGATCTGGGAAACACTGGCAAACCACAACCGGTTAGACTTCTCCATCAGAACATCAATGAAAACAAATGACAAATCCTATACGAGCACGAAAAAATGCCATGCTTTGCGCTCGAATTAAACTTTTCCTTCTTTCCAGCCGAAATGTGAAGTGTCTGCAGTTCTCAACATAGTTCATAAACAGCAAAGTTCGAATCAACCCCCTCACAGTATTCTTAAACTAAATCAAATGTTCAAATATTCCACCCGCTCCGATTCGTCACAAGCACATTACTGCTCCAGTCAGGCATCTATGATCAACTCATTACATCACCAGTAATTGCCAGAAATCCTAAAGATTTTCGATCACCTACAACCAGAGCTCTCATCCTCATCGCAATGCCCCGGTTTGACCTGTATCCGCATTCCAGGACCTCAAACGCATGCTACACCAAAACACGCAACCTATCTAGCATCACCCAATGCGCCACTATTCAAAGATACAAGCACACACCGAAAATTCCACAAGGCGTCCATGGTTCTCACGCTCCACAGTACAGTGCTACATGGAGCAACTACCTAGTAAGCAGGAAATTCCCCACGCGGACCAAAAATGTAGGAACCAACCCACCGCACGATCCATCTAAATTTAGGAGAAACACATGCACGGGCTCCTACTCTAGCATCAGCCGCTTCCGAAAGCAAGTTCACACAGGTCAAGTTCCGATTCCGACTCGCTCATTAGCATCGGCAGGAATGCTCTTCGGATCAGAATTACGAGGCGGAAAAACGACACGGAATGCGCCAGATCTGGGGGCTCACCGTGGTCGGATCCCCCGGGACGGGCGGTCGGCCGGCGGCCGGCGGCGAGGGATTGGTGGCGGAGACGGAGGAGGCCGCGGAGGCTAGGTGTTCGGGAGCGAGGCTTCGGCGCGGTGGCGAGTTGGGAAGTTGGAGAGGAGGACGTGAGATTTGGGAGGGAGAAATGGAGCGGAGGGAGGGGGAGGTATAAAGGAAACGGAAAGGAAAAGAAGAAGAATGGGTGGGAATTAGGAGGTTTTATTTCCTTTTCTTTATTTTTCGCCATTTGGGTTTTAAATCGGGGGATTTAAAATACTTTTATTGCTTCTGCAGCTGCGTGGATGGAGAGCTTTTTTATTTTTAATCCTTTTAAAAAATATTTTAAAGATAACATCTTTCAAACTTTATTTCCAATTCTGATCCTTTTGATCATACTATGACTTGTGACGTGATTAAACTGTGTTGTCACGCTACCGATTGCGGTGTGATCAAATTGTGCTGCCACGCTATCGGCCCCTTTGAACGCGTTCATTTTTTGGCTAAGTCCTGTCACGTCACTCCTCTTAGCGTGACAGCACAGTTTGGTCACGTCGCGGTCGGTGACGTGACAGTATAGTTTGATCACGTCACCGGTAATAGCGTAATTTAAGGGGTTAGAATTGAAAATAAAGTTATGAAAAAATTATCTTTAAAATAATTTTTTAAAAAGATTGAAAAATAAAAAGAGCTCGCTGATGGATGACATGCGAGAGTGAATTCTGATGTTGATTTGTTGTCTTCTTCTCCGTATTGAATTCCTACCCGCCTCTGCCTCTTCATGCCGCTTTCACCATGATTCGATAATTTTTTTTACCTTTTGACTTTTACATATGACAGCAGTTTTCTTATCTTAAATGTGAAATATTTAGTGTATAATATTGTCTTCGATTTAAATTTTAAAAATGTTTAACTTTTGCATGTGCAGCCAATCCTATCAAACTCCGTGATAACTTGTCAGTATGTTTCTTAATGTACTAGCAAAGTGCCTACGCTTAAAGTTAATTATGCATCGCGACCGCAAATTCTCACTAATGCTGTTTTTCGCTTGGTTTGCACACATCAAACTTAAGAGAGACGTTGTATATGTACTCAGGGGCAGAGGGAAGAGGGGCTGGCAGAGGCCTCGCCCGTATGGTCGTGTGATTACTAGTATTAGTCTTTAGTAATTAATCAAATTGTCCGGTCGTGTGATTACTAGTATTAGTCTTTAGTAATTAATCAAATTGTCCTCCATAATGATTTGTCCATAAGACACCCAATGAAGCATGTTGTTAGTGGGCTGTCCTGTTAGTGTTTTTTTCTTCTTAGTGTTAATCTATCTTTTACAATGTACAAGCACCAATTCAATTATGTAACCCATGCACCCCATTTATCTGTCTATATAGTAATGTTAGTCTCTTCATAATGTTAACGATGTTATGTTATCGTTGCAGTTTTTCCAATTATAAGGAAAAACACACTTGCCCCGTATTTGTGTGTACGTGAAGGTGGGCACCAGAATTTGAAATCCTGATTGGTGGAGTCGTACACCCGCAACTTCACCACCACAAATGAGCAATATCACGTGAAATCTACAAATTCCAAATGCGGTTTCTAAAAATTCTTTAAAAATGTACCAAATGTAGGGTGTTTTATATATTTTCAAAATTTTAACATAAAACTCAATCACAAATGCCTACAAAACCACCTACATTAATCTGGTTAGTATGTCATCAAATCAAACATGGCTTAGCTATGCTAGCCTACAGTTCTAGAGAGACATTGTTTATAGAACTTCTCAAATCCAGTTTTTTAAAAAAACGTTAATAACATGCTTAATTAGACTGCCGACTATATACCGATTGTTTCTGTAATTTGGACCTGTGGAGACATTGTGACATTGACAAGCAAGTGAAGCATTCCTACTCTCGTTACTGTAACCCGTCTGTTGGTTTGTTGCGGCCCGGCAATGCCCATTACGAGCAAACAAACCAATGCACAAACGATGGATCATAAACACACCACCCATAGCCACAGACCATGGCTCCCAAACACAACAGCAACAATATCTTGATAATTTTATAGGATTAAGTACAAATTTCGTCCCTCAACTATACACGATGATTAAATTTGGCCCCTCAACTAAAATACCAGATATAACGCACCTCAAAGTTTAGAAACCAGACAAAAAGAGTCCCTTCATGCGTTCGAGGGTGGTTTTGACCAGTCAACGATCCACGTGGCGACTCGAATCAGCCTCCCTTCTTTCTCACTTCGTTCCCCATCCTTTTTCTCCCCAATCTCTCAATCTCTCAATCTCTCAGCTCGCCTCCAGCTCCCCGCGCCGCCATCTCCGGCTGCTGGCCCGCCGCCGTCGCCTGGGCCACGGCGCGACTCTGGCTGCGCGCGCGCCAGCCTCGTTCCACCCGCGCACCCGCACCACGGCGCCCCTGCGCTCCCGGCTCTACCCGAGCCCTGCCCCGGCTGCGCCTCCCCAGCTCCGGTTGCTCTTAGTGGGATTTGGGTGTGGCAATGGTGGTGGGCGCAGGGAGCGACGGGCGAGCCAGGGCCGAGGGTTGCGCATGGGCGGTGTAGCCAGCGGCAGTAGAGGAGGAGGTGGCGTCGAGCCGGAGAGGCGCCGGGCCGGCCGGAGGCGGCGACGCTAGGAGGGAGAAGGCGCCAGGAGGAGGCAGTGTTGATGAGGACATCCCTAACTTGGATACAACCGCGCCTAGACACACAGCTGATCCACAACAAATGTTACAAGGACCAATTACTCGAGCTCGTGCTCGCCAACTTAATCACCAGGTGAATTCGTTCATAGGTTTATATATTACTGAGAATAGATCGATACCTAATGCAAGTGATTTAATTGTGCTTAGGAACATGGGAAAGAACCAAGGAGAGGTATGTGGAGTCATGGACAAGCATAGGAGGCACAATGGAGGTCATCACGTCACTTTGGGTCTGAACCAAGTAAGAGTTCGAGTTGGGCTCATTCTGGATTCGAGTTCGGACTGCTGCGACACCACTAAGTTCAAACTGCTGTAACTTCTTCATACGGATTCCGTTTGGGACGTTCTTGAACTTCATTGAAAGCTTATCAAGTCTACTTTCTAATGGATCCAACCTCAGCTTCAAATTCCAAATGAGCCGGCCACAATAAACAAAACAATCTACGTCTCTTTTTTTGTCCGAGTAAAAAAAGGTGCTGCGCCACCTCCTCTTGGGCCCATGGCCTTGTAACCCTAGGGCCGTGCGTCCACTTCCCTGGCCGCCACCCCTAGTCGTCTTCTCATATAGGAGCTGTCGTTCCCTAGCTAGAACTCGAATTTCGTTGAGTTTATGTTTAGCCATTGTGCAAACTTCTGTTCTTCAGTTGTGTTGGACGACCACCTGTCAAGACAGCCTTCGGGATCCCACTTTTGATTTTCAATACCATCTACGCTACATTCTTATTCGCAATATCAGATTGCCTATATTTTATTCTTGCTAGTTCTTCGATTGCTCGCAGGAATTGAACCTCGTGTTCAGGTTGATCGCGCTTCTAGCACGGTCAATAACATCTCGGAGTTGGTTCAACGATTGCTAAGGCGCAAACGTCGTTGTACGGTTATAGTCGGATCGCAAGAGTCACATCCACCAAAATCGATAGTTATCAATCTCATCGAAAGATCGGGTACCCCGCCTCCATCAGGTGCCATGGAGGAAGAAGGGGGAGATTGGGGCCCGGGCGTCACCGTCGTCACCTTCTACGTCTCCAAGCGCCTGGGCGTCGAGGCCTTACTCCGCGCCGCGGCGGAGGCCTTCGAGGTCATCGTCAGCAGGCACAGTTCCCTCTGCCCCACGGATGACACCTTCCTTCCTTCCCCTCAATCGATTTATCTAATCGTTCGCAGGTGCTCGCCGGCGACATCTCCTCCCCCATCCCCGGCCGAAGTCGCCGCTCGCGTCGCGTCGCCCCTTCTCGTGCAGTGCGCCTCCAACCAATTCCTCGCAGGTGAAGCACCCTCGGGCCTCCCTCTACCACCCCCCATCACCCACTTCGGCTTCCCCTCCCCCCAGCGGCGCCCCCACAGTGAGCCGCCTACGCCACCTTGGGTTCAAGCCGCCGACACATCTCAAGACCGCCGCCTCCACGTGCGGCCGAGCAAGTTCCCCGCCCTCCCGATCGTGCTCCCCTATCCTCCTTCCCCTCCCTCTCTGGCGCCGCCGCGCCTTCTCCCCTCCACCTCCGGTCGCCACGAGACGTCGCGCGCCCGCCACGGTGCCGCCCAGCCAGCGACACCACATTTGTTGGACCACCCTCCACAAGCCCGTTCCAATTTGCTCATCTGTGGCCGCCGCCGTCACCTCCTCCGCCGACGCAGCCCGTGTCACTGCCGCATGCCATGCCCTGTTTCTCCCTTCAACCGTTCTGCACTCTACGATGTGTCGGAGGGGAGCCAGGAGGAGCCGTAGGTGGCGGCACATGGAGCTCGGGGGCGAACTGGATCAGGGCGGCTGGTGCAGGGAGAGGGGCCGAGCCAAGAGCCCATGAGCCAAAGTTTCTTTCGGTTGGAGAAGAAATGGGGGGAGAGACAAATGAAGCAAAGAAATAAAATAGGGAAGGAAAGCCACGTGGATCATTGACTGGTCAAAACCGCCCTCGAACGTACGGATGGGCCCTTTTTGTCCGGTATCTAAACTTTGAGGTGCGTTATATTTGGTATTTTAGTTGAGGGACCAAAATTAATCACCGTGTATAGTTGAGGGACGAAACTTGTACTTAATCCAATTTTATATAGACATCAAGTACTTATAGGTAAATATAGACATCAGTACTTATAGGTAGCCTAGTAAAATTAAGTAAAGGAGCTTGCAGCCGTAGGAAGCAAAGTACCTACGATTAGCTCTTGTTCTTGGGCTGGACTGCAACTCTACAACAAACACACAGATGGTCCATGGCCTTCAATCAATTCCTTCCTTGTCATGCCGTTTTCCTTCTCCTCCTTTCTCTTTCCCTTTTTTCTTTAGTACAGCGACATTGCTCAAGATCTTCAAGACAAAGGCACTGAAAGGCCAAAGCTGCATTAGCAGCTCAAAGAATTTCAGCTGGTTTAATTGTGGCACCTCTTTTTCAGAATATTTGTCAGTGTGGCACTTTGGCTCATTTTCATTGGAACTGAAAAAGGGAAAGGAGAAATTCCATCTCCATTGCTTTCTTCTCTGAAAATCGAACAGCAGTAGTATACCATGAGCCATCAACTCTACCAGTATATTTTCTCTCTTCCTTGCAGCTGTTGTCCATGCACACGGACTGCACAGTGCACTACTCGAGCAAGCTAAGCTAAGCTAGACGGAAGCAGCAAGTCACAGTGCCTGTCTGGCTCTGGGCTCTGGAGCTGGAGTGTGCAACATGCAATCGCCCACGTGTTGGGTGCGTGTCACTGACAGCTTCTGCCTCTTCTGCCTCCTACTGCCGTCGCTGCTGCACTGAGCAGATCCATCAAAATGCATCGTGCTACCATTCATCGGCTTACTTTTTCTCCCAAATGTATTCACGAATCCATTGAGGACCAAGGGCTGGGCCGTTTGTTGGCCCGTGGGCCTTGTCTTGGGCCCACTTGGTCATCTCTGTGGGCCCGTCCCTTCCGTTCACCTCCTTCCATTTGCCGCAAGCGTCGCGGCTCCGGGGGAAAGAGAAACCAGACCGAACGGCCAAGCTCGTGGCTTGTGCTTGTCCAACTTGATCTCTTCTTTCGCTTCGCTTCTCTCCTCTCCCCTCCTCTCTTGTGTTCCTTCCCTCGCCATGACGACGCGGGCCTCTCCCATTGCTCTCGGCATCCAAGCAACCGCGGCGTCCACGGCGCGCGAGCGCAATGAGCTGCAGGTGAGCACGCGGTTTCTTCTCCGCGGATGGTATGCTGCTTTGATTTGAACGTGCGTACGTGCGTTTCTTGGTTCAGCTCCCAGCCGCCGCCGGCTTCAGGCGCGCCAGGGGGAACGGGAGGAGGTGAAAGAGGCTCGGGGCTGCAGAGCGCGACAGAAGACGAGCGCGCGCGGCTGCAGGGCGTGGCGATGCCGCCGCGTGGGCTGAGCACGGCAGGTTTGCCCGAGCCACCTTTGTACCACTGGCCGAGGCCGGGGCCGTCCATCTCCTGGATGAGGCTTGTGCTTGGAGGCCTGATTCTGGTGCTGCTCTTCTACGTCTTCTACAAATGGGGGCTCCCCTTTGTATCCGAGAAGGTTCGGCTTCATTTTTCTCCCCGCATCTTGTTTTGTTGATTCCTGCACATGTTCGAAGTATTCTAGTACTACTACTCTATGGATTTCATGTACCTAAGTATTTTTCTCCTGTTTAATTGACATATTATCGACTAGATGTGCGTAACTAATCTTAATCTGGGCAAGCCATGTACTTAATTAGTTCAAATCTTAAGTCCTTTATCTAGATGATGCCCAAATCCATACAGCACACTTGCCATTGGTACGCTGCATAGTTGAAGCGATGTTGATTCGAATGATTCAGTGTGTTTTAACTTGCACATACCTCCTGTGCGCTTGGTATTGTATTGTAGGTGCTCTTACCGATTATTCGATGGGAAGCAAGATCTTTTGGACGCCCCGTGTTGGCTCTTGTGCTCGTTGCCTCCCTTGCCCTCTTCCCAGCTGTGTTCCTGCCTTCCTCGCCGTCCATGCGGCTAACTGGAATAATATTCGGCTACGGTTTGGGCTTCTTGATCATCATGGTTGGGACTGCCATTGGCATGTCGTTACCGTATTGGATCGGTTCGTTGTTCCGTGGACGCCTACAGGTAAAACTTGCTCATCCCTATTTGCTTAATTGTGAGCTGCCTGTGCCGAAGTTCTTCTGTATATATGTTGAATCCTGAATCACAATTGGCTTCTCTGCTTTACACTGTTTGTCAATATATAGGGATGGTTAGAAAAGAGATGGCCTCAGCAGATAGCTCTTATTAAACTGGCTGGCGAAGGGAGCTGGTTCCAACAATTCCGGGTGGTTGCGTTGCTTCGAATCTCACCATTCCCATATGCGATGCTCAACTATGCTGTGACTGTCACCCAGATCAAGTTCAGCCCTTACTTGTGTGGTTCAGTTGCTGGAATGGTACCTGACGCGTTTGTCAACATCTATAGGTATTCAGAGTTCAGACCACTAATTGTAACTCGGAGATTACTTGAAATAACTTGAGTTGGTACTTGGTATTAGTATACTAGTTTGTCTTATAAATTAGCAAGGACTACAATTTAAACAGTCACAGTAGCAAGTGCTCTAGCAAATATTCCTACTTGATCATGATCTGCTTCGGTTCTTCTTATCTTGAACTATTTTTTGTGCAGTGGCCGGTTGATACTCACACTGGCAGACCTGAAGTATCACAAGCATCGAATGACAACAGTGGAGATAGTATACAACGTTCTCTCTGTTATTGTGGCCATTCTTATAGCAGTTGGATTTACAATATATGCAAAAAGAGCTTTGGACGACATACAAAGTTCACAAGGCGTACGACGTGAACCTGTTGGCATCCCGATTGGCTCGGCTGAACTGATCAGATGTCACCACCAAGAATGTTCGAGTTCTAGTTCCGTACCAATAGATGTTGTATAGTAGCATGCAGTGGTTTTTATTACTGGAAGAACACCTGCAACCGATTCAAAGATGCCAACTAGAATTTACAGGAATCCCCGATTAAGATAGGTGTTCGGTTAATACATAAGACGAGGAGTTCAATGCCCTTTTAGTCCCTGTTCACTCGTTTTAGCAGATTTAGCCCTCTCTCACTCAAATTTGCAGAAATAGCCCCCTCCCAGAAGGAGCATTAGACGGTCTGTGTCACGTGCGCACAGACCTAATGCAGTTTGGTACCGCATTAGGTGGCACCTGTTGTCTCTCAGGCCTGCCGCTGTGGGAGATAGGGCTATTTTTGCAAATTTGAGTAAGAGAGGACTATTTCCGTCAAAATGAGTGAAAATGAGGCAGGAATGCTTCGAAGACCGGAACCTATGACTTGGATACTTCAACAATGTTAATTTCCCGAGGACCGAGCGCTTGCTCGGTTGGTAGCGAAGCCGCTGAGCATCCTACACGGCTGGCTTCGAACCCAACTCGCCTCACCGGTGGGGGTTTTCGGGATTTTCAAATAGTATACGTGCACCTACACGTAGGTTCGTTCAATGGTCAAAGTGCGTGTCCGCGTTACCTACGTTCAATGGTCAAAGTGCGTGTCCGCGTTACGTGAGGTCTAAGCATCCGCTCTAGATTATGTGTGTGTTAAGGTCGTACACACACGTGTGTGTGAGGGCGGGCGTGTATGCGTGTGGTGTGTGTGAGTGTTTCCGTGGTGTACTCTAAAAAACAATGTTAATTTCTTCAGTCCACTGTACATACACATCCATGAACAGAAAAAATATGTGCTAAATGAAATGAAGATTACTGAATGGCATAGTACTGCTGCTTTCAGCAAATTTTTTTGTGTGTGACTGTTGCTTCTCTGATACCCTCATCCATTTTAGTCAGTACTCTTCAGACATGCATTTTGCGTGATTGTTGTTTCTGTGCATTTTCCATTAACCAATTCTGTTCTGTAGTCTGCTATCAGATATGCAAGTTGTGTGTGTCTACTGGGCATTGTGCCTGGTGGTTGAAATGGAAACTGACCGTCTATTACTGAAACGACATTGGCATGTTTGTTCATGGTGTTGCATATACATAGCCGTGTCAAGTCATATACATTGAGATTCCTCGATGGCCATCATGTCAAACAATTTAAGAACCCACACGTACAGCACGACCTCTTTTTTTTTTCAAAACGGAATCACAAGTTGCCTCAATTAACGCATGCAAAGTACTTGGCAGTACAGTGACAGTCTTGCAGGCTAGCTAGCCATGTGCATGACTTATTGCCAACAAGCCTTACATGCATGATTACAGGTTACATGGGAAAAATGATTATTGGTACGAGACTTCCCACTGTAGCTTGTGATCAGCCATTGATTGATTCTCCTCTATGACCGCGACGACGGCAAACTCGTGTTCTTGTCTTCTTGATCAGCAAGGGGAGCCGCCGCCGGAGCCGGAGCCGGAGCTGGCTGAGAGGCTCCTCTCAAGGTAGAAAGCCCGCAGCCTGGCGGTCCGTCCGGCCGCGCCGCCGCTGGCCGAGTGGGAAAGCACGGGGAGTCCCCACTGCGAGGAGAACACGATGGTGGGGCACTCCGCCGCCACGTCGACGCTGGCGAGCCGCCGCACGAGCTCGGCGAACAGCGCGGCCACCCGCCGCGCCGGCACCAGGAACACCAGACGCATCAGCCGCACCTTTATCCTGCCGCCCGGGCGCGCCAACCGGAACAGCAACGGCGCCCTCCTCCCCGCCGCCTTCCGCACCCTCCTCCGCAGCCGCAGTGGCCGCCTCGCGCTGACCCCGGCCGCCGACCTCGCCACACCCACCTCCTCGCCGTCTCCGTCGCCGCGCAGCCTCTGGTAGCCGCATCTCGACCGCTGCTGCTGATCATCTCTCGCCAGGAGCACCTCGAGACCCATGTGAGCTAGCTAGTTAAGGTGGCAAGCAACGACGCAACTAACCAGCTGATCACTGACGACTTGTGTTAGCTGTGGGAAGCGTGGGGATCTCACGTACGCGCGCTGCGCGCATACATATATAGGCGTGGAAACCATAACTATACTCAAAACGGTAAACAGTAATCTCAATCCAGCACCGGTCTTAATATAGATCAATAACAGTCATTTCGGTCTATTCTGGCCATTTCGATCGTTCCGTTATCGGGCATAATTAAAGTGCTCACTCCTTTGAATCAGTTCGGAAGACCGAATCCAATACTTCTTCGGTAAGTGAAATTATGTTGAACTAGAATGTTAGAATATGGTAAAATGTATAAAGTTATGAACTCGTGTTGTATTATTTAATTACGTACGACCTTTGTATTTATGAAGTTATTGAACTATGTGTGATTTTATTATGTATTTGAAGTGAGATTCCAAGTGAAATTATGTGCACATGTATATTATTATATTAAAATCCAAAACAGTACACCAGAATGGACCGATTCCGACGTATTTCATATGAAGAGGCAAACCATAATAACCTCCAAAATGGAATTAACAACTATACTAAAAACTACAACTTATTTTATATCAAGACACAAACCAGAATAGCCTCCGAATTAGAATTAACAACTATACTGAAAACTAACGGGAACTAGGGAATTATTGCGCGTCGGCACATGGGAAGAATCGTCCCGAGCGAGCGCGCCATGCATGCAAGTTGGGAGCAATAAGAAATGGCGCGGAAACGACCAAGCGGCACCTACGGCCCGATTCCTTTTGACACATGCTTTTCTGCTTTCCGCGACCAGCATTATACTAGTGCCACGCATGCATGCATGCATACTTGCGCTGCACTCTCTCTTCGTGCTGATCCAACTCCTTATTGCTTCTAGCTAAGTTTATTTTGGATCTTGACGCATGCATGCATGATCATGATCATTATCATCACTGATAGAATTACCCCATTAATCCAATTATCAATACTACTATACTAGTACATTGGGACCAGATGGGATTGAGTACCGGCCAGTAATTTTTATTTTTATTTTTATTAGCATGATCTGATGAACTGAGTGCAATCTCTCAAGGATGATTGAGTGAGTGGATAGAATTAGAAGTTCCTCTACAAAAAAGAAGAGGAAGATGGAATTAAAAGTCGTGTCACTCCCAATATGCCACTTAAACAAATATAATATACTTTTTTTTATCTCTTTTAGTATACTTAAATACCAATGATAAGATACTCCGATGTGACTTGATTGAAAAAAATTCATTGGAGCCCTTTATTTTTTCTATATACCCTTTTTCATTTATATAAGAAGTATATACATAATTTTGGCTATAAAAAGTGGACTTTGATGAAAATTTTCTTAGAACTCACTTTGAAGTATTTTATAATCATTATTGGAGGATGCTCAAATAAATAAAAATGTATCATCATACGATTTAAGTGGTATATGAGAAGTGAGAGTACGTATTCCCAGGAGTACCATGTCATTTTCCTATAGAAAGTCTTTTCCGTACTCATGAGAGTACATACTCCCACTTTCAATATATCACTTAAACGAATATGGTATGATACTCCTAGGAATACGTACTCTCATTTCTCATATACCACTTAAATCGTATGATGGTACATCCTTATCTATTTGAGCATACTTCAATAATGATTATAAGATACAGTAAATTGAGTTCCATGAAAAATTTCATTAAAGTCCACATTTTATAGCAAAATTTATTTATATACTTCTTTTATATATGAAAAAGGGTATATAGCAAAAATAAAGGGCTCCTATGAAAAAATTTCAATCAAATCACATTGGAGTATCTTATAATTAGTATTTAAGTATATTAAAAGTGATAAAGAAGTATAATATATTCGTTTAAGTGGTATATTAAAAGTTGGAGTATGTACACCCAAGAGTACGAAAAATTACATAAGACACCTGGGTGCCTAGGCACCTACATCATGAACCGTCTGACACATGTGTATGATCGATGCAAATTTTAGAGTTTAGATATGAAAATATTTTATACCCTTGATGTATTTATGGCAAGTGAATTTTGAACTCAGTTCAAACTAGTTTAAACCAGTGTTCACCTAGGCGCTAGGATCTAGGCGGGCGGTGGGTGGCCGCCTAGCACTTAGGGCGCCTAGGCGGCCAAACAGAATTGCAAGCATAATCGCCTCCAGCATCAGTCCAAGCTTATGTAGTTATGTATATGTTACATATATGTAAGTATATTTGTAATTATGTAAGAAGAGATGTTACATGAATGTATGTATCTGTGTAATTATGTAAGAACGAAGAAGAGATGTTACCTTGGTGGCTTAGTGTGATGCAAATATATTTGAAGACTTGATGTAATGACCTTGATGAGTTGATGTATCATGAGTTGATGACTTGATGCAATAAAAATATAATTCAAATAAGTAACAGCAAATAGTTCAAACAATGAAACAAGTCACAAATAAAACAAGCAAGCTAAATATAAATAGTTCATAAGGTCTCACAAATAAAATGAGCAAGCCAAATATAAATAGAGTCGTATGATAAATTGATGATCAAATGAGTGAATGACTAGTCATATTCTTCCTCATAATTTTTTGTTGGAAGCACTTCTTCTTGGTCAGACTCATACTCAATTTCCTCCTCCTCATTAACCTCCTCCTCCTCTTCTGTATTGGACTTGAAATCTTCTTCATGATGTTGTCTCACTCTTGCGCTCTTACGAAGTTCTGAGACCTCATTAGCCCTACATACTTCTTCAATTACCTTCCATGTAAGCCCCGTAGCGAGCTCAACATCTTGATCATCATCTCCGCCTTCAATTAACCACCCTTGAACTTCATTAGCTTCGAAACCTATAAGGGGATCTATGTTCTTCTTCTCTCTCTTCTCTTTTTTGTTCCTCAATTTGGTATTGTATTGAACATACACTAGATGATTAAGGCAATCGACATCTAGTTTATTTCTTTTCTTTATATATATCTACGAATTACAAAGTGAAGTATAGTTAGCTAAATGTAATGTACTAATGTAGAGATTGAGAATTGAGACTTGACTCTTTACTCTTTAGAGAAGTTTAGAGACTAACCCCTTCAAAAGTGCTCCAGTTTCTTTCACAACCGGATGAACTAGATGTCAATGAGAGTATCCTCATGGCCATTTTTTGTACACGGGAACTTTACATCCATAAGTAGACCACCAATTTAGCTGCATATTAGGAACAAGAAAATAATTAGTATATGACAAATTTACAATCATGCATGTATTTAAATTGACTATTAATTATTAAACTTGGATTAAATTTATAGTCTTTGCATCCGGCCTTTGCTGTCGTTTTCCCAAAGTGACCTTCTTGATTTTTTGAATATACCAAACTCCACATTTAGCAATTGACTTTGCTTGTCGTCATCGTCATGGCAAAAAAGTCTCCACATAAGTGAATACTCCATCCATGACAACATCATCCAAAAAAATAGAGCTATCACAATAACTATAATATGGATTCAAGAAGTATGCCATCAAGCGCAATGGAGAATCAAGCCTATCTTTCATCTTCTTGTCAATAATATCTATGATAGGGTTGTAGTTGTTCTCTATATTGTTCATAGCTTCCATGATTTCTTTCTTTGCCTTTCGAATTTCTCCATAAAGAAAGGTCATAGAAGGCTT
Organism: Ampelocalamus luodianensis; assembly: GCA_036346255.1. Lineage (NCBI taxonomy): Eukaryota > Viridiplantae > Streptophyta > Magnoliopsida > Poales > Poaceae > Ampelocalamus > Ampelocalamus luodianensis. The sequence goes on along the minus strand of CM070630.1, from coordinate 4,428,037 downwards.
GACATCACCATCAACCATTCGAAGAACCTTTACCAATGGCTCAAATACAAGCAAAGAGAAACACCATTCCAAAAAGCTCTACTCACCGGTATAGTCATGGATGCCTTGCCTTTGCCTTTTTTTTTTTTACAATGGATGCAATTTTCCCATTCTTGGCTAAGCGTCATCGACCTTAGTTGGAGTTTCTTCTCAACCAAGCTTTGCAAAGTGAGAAAAGATGAAGCAAACCTAGTCACCGCGGGCCTTATTATATCCCTTTTCTTTGTAAATTTTCTCATCAAGGCCAATGTCTTATAGTGCGAGTAGATAAAAATGGTTAGTAACTTGGCTTGATCAAGTGTCTTCTTGAACCTTGCAATTCTCCCAATTCCTTGTAGCATCAAGTTGATAGTGTGGGTTGCACACGAGCTCCAAAATATGCCAGGACTTTTGTCCTTCAATAATGCCTTCGTCGCCATGTTGTTTGAAGCATTATCGGTGACAACTTGGACAATATGGGCTAGACCTACTTTTTCAATGCAAGAACCCACATATTGAAAGATGAGCTCTCCAGTGTGTGACTCCTCAGATGCCTCATTTGATTCTAGGAAACATGACCCTAGGCTACAATGCACACACATGTTCATGATGCTCCTTCTTATCTGATCAGTCCATGCATCAATCATAATAGAGCACCCGGTCTTGCCCTCTCTTCCTCATGGTCCTTCAACAACCCCTTGGTTCTATCCACTTCATCATACAACAACTTCTACCGTACATCGTGTTGAGAAGGGCGAATAAAGCCTCCAAGGGTGAACAGCCAATGGCTTCACACATTTGCGCAAAAGCATCATTGTTGATGGAGTTGAAAGGTACACCTAAAATATGCAATAATTATACAATGTTACTTATGTTAGTAAACAACGCCAGTTGTCATTCGCATATTATTAGTAGACATCACAAGAGTTGCAAGTGAATACCTGATTCATAAATTCACCTAGCAACATATTGTCTTACTTTATGGAGTCTTTCTTTCCAAATAGTGGCACTAATTGCTTGTTGCCGTAGTTGTTTGGAGCTCAATGTACTAGGATCAATAGGCATTGCAAACTTATCCATAGGCCCCAACTTTCGACGTGCCGAGCATCCTACATCTTGAAGTTCAAGATCTTCATCAACATCACCAGTGATATCCTCATCAATGGTAACTTCATTTCTAACTTCTTGTTCTTTATCTTTCCTAGTTTTCCTCTTAAGTTGTGCCTCCTCGATTGATTTGATGCACTTGTTTTGATCTTCCTTTATGGACAACAGGCATTTAGCAACATTACCCCTCATGTGAGCAATATGTTGCTTTATCCTATACACTCTTCTGGAAACAATTTTATTGCATAATTTGTATTTTACTTTATCCACATTGTTTGAATCAATCAACACTCCATACTCCCACTTTATATCCTCGGATTTCCTCTTAAGGCTACTCGCAGTCACCTCCACCGTGACCGATACAACAGATGATATTCTACAATTCATGAACATTGATGAACAATTGTTACAAACTTACAATCATAATTACTACAATGCTACTTGTTAATTGCCTAATATAGTAATTGACTAATGAGTAATGACTACAAACAGAACACAGTAAACACTAATAAGTAATCACACGCCACTTCTACCACTACTAATAAATCACACTGCCACATCGCCACTAGTGATCGCACAACTACTAATAAATCACAATGCTACACTGCTACTACTAATTACTAAATTGCACAACTACTTCTACTAGTCGGCTAATCCTACCAAATCGGCATCGCACATTCGCACTGGCACACTACACTGGGCAACTACTAGTACTACTACGCAATGCACACAAGAGGGAGGAGGCAAGGCGTAGAGAGCTCCAAAGGGAGGATGCGAGGCGCAGACTGTAGAGAGCTCCAGAGGGCGGCAAGGCGGCGAGGCCACGAGGGCCAGAGGGAGGCGAGCAAAGGCTCATGCACTGAGCAGAGAGGGCCAGGGGGAGGCGAGGGCCAGAGGGAGGTGAGGGCCAAAGGGAGGTGGCTGACCTGGGGCTTGGGGGCGATTGGACGAGGACGAGGCGTGGCGATGGGGAGGGTTGGAGGCGTGGCGGCAACGGGGAACTAGGGAGGAGATGCGCGACGGTGATGGGGAGTCAGGGAGGAGCTGCGTGACGACGACGGGGAGCCGAGAGGAGGAGCCGCACAATGGGGAAGTAGGGAACCAGAGAAGGCGGTGGCATGTGAAGATGAAATATCGGGTAGGGTTTTTGACCGCACAACACCAAAGAGCCTCATGCTCTGCCTTTCTTCAGTTCCCCCCGTGCGCCTAGCTCTGCCTCATGCCGCCCAGCGCTACCTCGGGCCACCCAGATCTGCTCCGCTTTGATCGCCTCGCGTCGCTTGCGTTCGCCTTGGACCGCCTGTGATTGGCTAGGCGCTCGGCCCGCCTAGGGCGCCGATTGGTAGTGAATCGTAGCGAGAGAGCTTCGCCTAGACGGCCTAGGCACTTGCCTAGGGGAACACTGGTTTAAACTACTTTTGAATTTAGTGCAACTAGAGTGATTATATACCATGAAACTAGCCTAAACTAGTTGAATTGAAGATGAATTTAATTTTTTTTCAGAGTTTGGCATCTCAAATACACTTTTTATAGGTATGTGAAGGTACCCGCATCAAAATTTTTGAATCTCAAAGCACATCAATGGGTATTGATTTGGGTGCCTAGGCACCATGATGCATGAAACACTTGTCCTATTTGTGTGTGTTTGTGTGTGTGTGCATGCCAGTGGTACATGGACAACTGTTTGGACTGATGAACTTACCAGTCTTGATCGTTACAAAGGGCGATGCTATCACATTAAGCCCGTTGTTGGGGGGAGGAAAATCAATATATCCCTTATGTATCTTATCCATTAGACCTATTTGAAGAGGGTTTTGTTACTAACATGTTTACTTCCATTATGGGTAACGTATTTGGTTTCAAAGCCCTACACGCTCTACGTTTAGAGGATCTGCCAATTCCCCCTACTTATTCAAACACTTTTCAAGGTCCGCCTTATGGTATCCCAGTTGAAAGGGATAAGTTGAGCAAGTACGATCATCCTTTACTATGATGTACTATTAAACCAAAATTGGGATTATTCGTAAAAAATTATGGTAGAGCATGTTATGAGTGCCTACGCTATGGACTTGATTTTACCAAAGATGATGAAAACGTAAACTCACAACCATTTATGCGCTGGAGAGACCGTTTTGTCTTTTGTGCCAATACAATTTATAAATCACAGGCCAAAACCAATGAAATCAAGGGGCATTACTTGAATGCAACTGCAGGTACATGCGAAGAAATGATTAAGAGAGTTGTATTTGCGAGGGAATTAGGGTTCCTATTATAATGCATGACTACTTAACTGGGGGATTTACCGCAAATAATAGTTTGGTTCATTATTGTCACGACAATGGCCTACTTCTTCACATTCACCGAGCGATGCACGTAGTTATTGATAGACCAAAAAATCATGGTACACATTTTCGTGTATTGGCTAAAGCATTGCGTATGTCTGGGGGAGATGATATCCACGCCGGTATAGTAGTAGGTAAGTTAGAAGGGAACGCGAAATGACTTTAGGTTTTGTTGATTTATTACGCAATGATTTTATTGAAAAAGATCGTGCTCGCGGTATCTTTTTCACTTAGGACAGGGTATCTATGCCAGGTGTTATACCGGTGGCTTCAGGGGGTATTCATGTTTGGCATATGCCAGCTCTGACCAAAATCTTTGGAGATGGGCTTTGACCAAAATCTTTGGAGATGAGCTCTGACCAAAATCTCTGACCAAAATCTTTGGAGATGATTCTATATTACAATTTGGTGGGGGATCTTTGGGACATCCTTGGGGAAATGCACCTGGTGCAACAGCTAATCGAGTGGCTTTAAAAGCTTGTGTACAAGCTCATAACAAAGGGCGCGATCTTGCTCGTGAAGGTAATGAAATTATCCAACCAGCTTGCAAATGGAGTCTTGAACTAGCCACGGCTTGTGAAATATGGAAGGTGATCAAATTCGAGTTTGAGCTGGTAGATAAACTAGATAAGTGGATAAAACTAGATATAAAGAAGGTCTAAATAAAAAAGAAGCGAAAGAGAAAGAGAAAAAAGCAGTTACGAAATATAGCAATTCTTCTAATTGATTGCAATTAAACTCGGCTCAAACTTAAAAAAAAAAGATTGAGCTGAATAAAAATAGATCTTGATATGATCATGAGACTTGACATGCTAGTGAACTCAAATATATATAGGGAAATGATGTTGCATGCTAGTGAACTCAAGTACCACATATCCATACCATGAATCTTGCATGTGGATCCATACCATGAATCTTGCATTTTCCTAATACTTAGAGCACCCACCCCCTCTATAGCTCCGTCAGGCGTGTAGAGTTGACGTCGCTGCCCTCCGCGTGGCAACACGGGGCTAGGCCGCGAGGTTGGCACGAGCGCAGTAGACCTACTCCTTGTTGAGCTCGCCGGTGATGGAAGCTCAGTCGGTGTTTGCACGATGGATTGAGAGAGAGAGAGGGGTACAAGGCAATGAAGCTGTTCGGGGATAAGGAATGAGCGGAGCTGTTTCGGGATAAGGAACATGTGGTTGTGGTGCGGGGCGTGTGTAACATCCCTGTTTTTCTGAGCCTTTCTAAAGTTTTCAAAATAATAATAATAATAATAATAACCATTTGGTTTATTAATTTGTTAAAACTTAACTTGAGATTTTCGGAATCAAAAGTGATTTAAATGATTAAATCAAACTTCAACTAATCCAAAGGTTGGTTTTGAGTTGCTTGAGTTCTTTGGTTTTTGAGACCCCCTTTCTCTGTCCGTTCCTCCTCCCGCGCGCCCGCGCCTTCAATCCTTGTGGGTCGTCCGATCGAGTTTGAACGGCCCGATCTCATTTGCGTGTTCGCCCAATCTGAACATTCCCAGTCCTTGTGGGTCGTCCGATCAGAATCGAACAGTCTTCATCCTCACGACCTCCTCCTGGACACGACACCCTTTTGGTCGCAATGGCCCTTTTTGCAAAGACCACCCTCTCGGTCGCCACCGCCCTTTTTGCAAAGACCACCCTTTTGGTCGCAATAGCCCTTTTTGCAAAGACCACCTTCTCAGTCGCCACCGCTCTTTTTGCAAAGACCACCATCTTGGTTGCAACCGCCCTTTTTGCAAAGACCACCCTCTCGGTCGCCACAGCCCTTTTTGCAAAGACCACCATTTCGGTCACAACTGCCCTTTTTGCCAAGACGACCCTCTCGGTCGCAACCGCCCTTTTTGCAAAGACGACCCTCTCGGTCGCAACCGCCCTTTTTGCAATGACCACCTCCTCCTGTAGGACCTCCTCCCGCAAGACCTCCTCCTCAGGACCACCCTTTCGGTGGGGCCTCCCTCTTGGTCACACCTCCCCGTTGACTTTGACCAATCTCTTTGTTTGAGCTAGTCCTGCTCACTTTCTCCTTCCTACATGTTTGCTACAGAAGTCTTCGAACATTAAATGTTGTTGCATCGCATTAATTATTGTCATCTCTGTTGTACCCATCTTCTCCTCTTGTCTCCTCCCTTATCTGCTCCCATCCCCTTGCTCACCTGCTCCCATCTCTCCACTCTTATCACCCAGTTCTCCTACCTTCTCTATATATAGCGCCCTAGGGAGCCTTTTGCCTTTTGTCACTCCATTCGCTTTCACCTCAAAACTTATTCTTTCTTGCTCTTGTCCTGCAGCTTTCCACCGTTGGACCTCCTTCTTTAAAGCTTTTGAGTTAGTTTTCTTTCAGTTCTTTATTTGAGCTTTATTTGATCTTTCTCTGTTCTCACATGTAGAGTTCGACGACGCCGGGGAACCAGAGTACCTCGATGAAGTAGACCCTCAAGTTTTTGAGCAAGGTAAATCATACTCTTGATCATATTGCACCCAATATTTCAAATTATATACCTTCTGTTTTAAATTACTATTGCATGTATATTTCAATTCAAGTACTTTAAATCACGGTTTTAACTTGATAGTTATTCCCAATTCCTTTATACACCCAAACTTGAACGTCATTTGAACCACTCTTGATACCTTAGTTAAAAGCTAGTTGGTACATTAGTATGAACTAGATCATGTTGCAAAACTCTATGCTTAGCCGAAGCTTAGCTCAAAAATATTTGATTTGGAGAAGTTAGCCAAAAGCTCAACTCTGTTTTTAATCATTGCTATGGTATGGTCAGTACCATGGTGTTTTTCCAAAATGTTTTAAATGTGGTAAATTGAAGTGAAAACTAGTTTGGATTTGGGCGAAATGGATGTTTGGATGGGTGCATGTTCATGCACGGGATTGATCCATTTCTATGGTCGAGGCCCAGGATTCGTTTGGTTGTCACCCAGGTCAGTTAAGGACCAGTCTTCGAGTGTATTTTGCTATGCCTTCCTGTATTACCACATGTCTTGAATGGGCAGGACCTGACCAACTAATTTGCAACGTCTCACCGTGGTTGTGCCATCCAGTTGCGTGGGTGTATTTCACGACCTACTTTCATGTATTCCCACATGGCGCAAGAGGAGGCTTGAATCCGGCGGGTGGTTAGCCCAATGGAAGCGAAACCTTAGCGAGGCGGGACTACGGTGGGATGACGCATTGTAAAGGCCTTGTGATAATCTCTTAGTCGCACACCTTCGGAAGTGTGTGAGCGGACAGTATAACTGATTATCTCTTGTGGGTAAAGTTGTACAACCTCTGTAGAGTGTAAAACTATTCGAATAGCCGAGTCCACGGTCCTGGACATGCTGGCAAAGCTGCTCCAAGTTAAATTTTTTGGTTTTATTTTTAAAAGACTTGCTTAAATGGTTTTGGATCTCTATCCAAATGGGTTTCGGTGGGCAGCCTTGTGATAGGAGGATATTCTTTACCACTTGTTGATGAATGTTATCTAACTATAAAACTTTTGTTTAGAAAAATAAATTTTAGTTATGGTTTAGATTGCTTTGAAACTTAGTACAAATAATTAGAAAGAAATTTGGTTTTATGCAAAACAACTCTATAAGCCTTCCTTTTGCTAATCCTTGCATGCATCAATCTGTTACTTGATGGGTGTGACTTACGAGTACGGTTGTTGTGTTTACTCTTTCTTATTGACAAGCAGGTGAAGAAGCTTACGCAGAGGACCAGGAGGTCCTGGACGACTAGGATGTGCCCCCAGCCGATAACCTGTGGCGAATCGGGTGGCCACGACCTGTTCTTTTGTTTTCGCTGTTTTTGCTTTTGGCCTTGTGCACTTTTGTAATCAACTCAGATTTTGTTAATATAGTGACGTGGTATGGATTTGTATCATCTCTTGTTTGATTGTGTACACTAGCCACTGATCATGGGACTAGTGTGGTATGCACAGTGAGGTCTCGGGGTCCTCTGCCCCCGGGGGCGCGACAGTGTGGTGCCTGGTGGTCACGTGGACAAGCTTTCAATTTATTTCTCCATATCGGACGCCTGAATGGTATCGTGCAAAAGGCGGTGGTTCCTTTGGCCTACGGCAATGGAAAAAAGCTGACAATTACGTGTAAACAATTTTGTGAAGTGATCCTGCAATGATCAAAAAGCATGATCACTTCACAAAATTGTTTACACGTAATTGTCAGCTTTTTCCATTGCCATAGGCCAAAGGAACCACCGCCTTTTGCACGATACCGTTCGGGCATCCGATATGGAGAAATAAATCGAAAGCCTATCCACGTGACCACCAGGCACCACGCCCTGCACCACAACCACATGTTCTTTGTCCCGAAACAGCTCCGCTCATTCCTTATCCCCGAACAGCTTCATCGGCTTGTACGTCTCTCTCCCTTAATCTCTCTCTCTCTCTCAATCCATCAGGCAAACTCCGACTGAGCTTCCATCACCGGTGAGCTCGTCAAGGAGTAGGTCTGCTACGCCCGCGCCAACCTCGCGGCCTAGCCCCGTGTCGCCACGCGGAGGGCAGTGACGTCGACTCTATGCGCTCAGCGGAGCTGCGAAGGGGGTGGGTGCTCTGCTGAGTATTCGGGAAGAAGGGCGACGCCGCCCACGCGGAAGACGACAACGATGCGCAGAGCGACTACGCCGGCGCTGGCGTCCGGTTCATCGATTTCTTCACTTGGGCGAACGTGTTGCGGCGGCGCCGGAGCATTCGCAAGTCGATGGCTCCATGGTGGCCGACTCCTGCGACCACTGAAGCAGATTGTTGTAGGTGTTTCTTAATGTGTTGCAGCTCCTTTCTGAAATTGTTGCATAAAGTGTTTTATTTTGTTGCAATCCGATATTTCTGAATTTGTTGCATAAAGTGTTTCGTTTTGTTGCAACGTGTGTTTTTAAATGTTTCATCAACTTTTTCAAATTATGTTGTGCATGGTCATCCATGAGATGTTGCAATAGGTATCTCTAGATGTTTTCTCATTTTGTTTTGATTGTTGTAACAATTTTTGAAATGCTGCATCTGAGATTTTGAGATGTCCTATCATCTTGAAATGTTGTATCTGGGATTTTAAGATGTTGCATCCTCTTCTTTGATATGTTGCATCCTCCCCGCCACCTCTTCTTTGATAATTTGAAAGCCAGTACGAACAAGCCCTATTTGTTGCACACATTCTTCCTATTTGTTGCATCAGAGCGTATGATGAAAAGTCTCTCATCCTACGTCTACGCGCTAGTCGCACCATAAGCATAAACAAGGCGCAAGAAATCGTTGGGAGATTCACACTGATCATCGAAAGTACATCATGAATTCATACAAGGCATATGATAAGGTGAAAGTGTAACGTAGGTTTTATCGTTATGTTGGCATGTGCCATCATTAGTAAAGCAAGAGAAAGCTAGGTCACTAGAGGGCAGAGGCCAAGAGAAATCATGGCCAATGATTGGGAAGGGGTCCGCTCGGATGATTGCCTCGTAGTACAATGGTACTATTTACATTGACAGCTAAAGTTTCAACCTAACATGCCTTTTAATAGGATTCATGCAGGTTGCTGTTGCGCCGTAGACAGAAACCAACTCTAAAGCATATAAGTGGCTTCTATGATTTTCAGAGTTACAAAAAATATTGTTCAATGTAAAACATAAATATTTATAATATATAAAAAATAAAGTACAAATTGTTCTTACTAGAGACATCTCAAATAATTTGTGAAAGAAAGGTATTCAGCATATTTCAAAAGAAAAATAAAAACTCAACAGTAATGCTACCATACGTAATATTGTAGAAGTTAAAGTGGAGTTTGCAAAACTTCTACCAAATTACAGCTTATAGCACAAGCTGCACAACTCACTCAACTAACAAGAACATTAGAAGAATGGAACTGTTTCTGGCTCTATGATTGCCTGTTATGCAATACAGGTAAATCCGCCAAAGGGAACATCAAACTGATAAGCTAAGAACGTCATGCACAACAATGTCCATTCTAAGTTAGCTGGGCAACACAATATTTTTGCCACTATTCAAACTAAACAAGATGACAATCATCTCGGATAATGGCTATTCAACCATTGAAAAACTATATGGTAATTGGATAAAGTCATGTTCTTTCATATGGTCATACCACTCAATTAGTCATTTCAGCAAGTACAAACAAAAATGATCACGTTTCAAACAGCCATGATGCTGAGAATATATAGAGAAATTTATCAAACTATATGGTCTAAAACTCCAAACAATACTAGATTGCGCATCTAATTAAATCTTGAACTGACTACACTGTCTACACATTCCTTACATCCTAATAACTAAAATTTGTCTACAGAGTAGTTCAGTTGGTATCTATATGAAATTGACACCACGGAGGAATGCGGCAGCAGCAAACCCGCACATATCCCAATGACACCACCCCCTAGCGCAACGAATGTGCGTCGGCGGTCCAGCCGGGACTCAGCCGCCTTGTCAAACACCTTCATCAGCGTGTCCTGCAAATGACCAGTTAATTACATCCAATGATTCGAATGAACTGAAACACAACTGCTAGTCTCTCAGAACGCTGAATCACACACAATGTCCTTGTACTTCTCGCCATCGGGCAGGATCACGCTCTCCACCGATCTAGCTGCCACTTCCCTGCCCCTGCCGCTCGCCGCGCACTGCACACTCCATCCCTGGCTCTGGCTCGGCGCTCGCCCCTGCCCCATCACGTATCCTTGCACCGCCGTCGTCGCCCCCACTCGTCGTCGCCACGGAGAGATGCGAGAGGTGGGGAGGCCGGAGGCATATAGGGTTAGCCGGGCGTCAGTCAGGCGTGGGGTGGACTTGGAGTCTTCTGTCTTGGCCTGCCGGCTGCCGCTTGCCGCTTGGGCGGTGGTGGCTTGGGCCGTTATTTTTATCACATGGATAGAGCGGGAGAAAGTGGGTGGGAGCTGAACTCTAGATATCAACTAGAGCTTCAAATACATATTCTAAGTCCACTTATCAGTATATATACATATTTTTTTTAAAAAAAAAATTGGATGTACATCTACACACCCATATTTATATACCCATGTCCCTATATTAGATCCGCCTCTGAAGCTGGCTTACCTCAATGGTCAGTGCTTCTCTGTAAAGGGAGTGAGCAAATGCACAAGTCAATACAACTTATACAACACAAGGCATGGAATCATGAATGGAGCAGCGGTACAACATGTGGCACGCGAGTACAAAATCAAGGAGGTTCCGCATGTGCATGCGCAGGATCCATGTAGAAAAACAACCACAGTTTAGAAAGCAACAGGAAAACTATATAGTTTCAAAAAATTTATCGGACCCCATCGATAGAACCGGTAACTGTCGGTTACCAGATATTTCAACAAAATTTCGGACGAAATTTTTGAATTAAAATTTGAATTTTTCAGATGTAAAGATGAAATTATCTAAACTTTGAATTGAAATTTGAATTTGGATGAAAAATTGATAAATCCGATTTTTTTGCCTAGTACGAAACTTTATCGGGTTCCACCAATCACCGCCAATTACCGGTGAAATTTCACCGATAGAATTTTCCATGGACAGCAGGTCATAGAGCCGATATATACTAATTTACCTCTACTACAATGCAGCTTCAACCAAAACAATCCTTATGCTTGGTTAAGGATCTATGTGGAAATGATGTTTCTCTACTCATGTATGGTAGCATATACCAGAGGAAACACTAGCAATTAAATATGAATTTCTATAGTTTCATGTCAGAAACTCTGCGAAAATGTTATGATTTGATGTCTTCGACATAACTGAATAATAACTGTCATCGCGCCATCAGAATTCATAGCAGGCTACGGAGTATATAATTTCTGACAGAGCTCAGTGACATCATGCTACCAATATCTGGAGCGTTTACATCGATTTAAAATACGGCCTCGACAAACTACAGTTCAAAGTTCAAACCAGATAGTACGCTAAATTCAGATGAATTTAAGTACATTTGTGCAACAAAGAAGCCACGATGTACCATGCAGCTCCTAGACTCCCAGCATGGATCTTCATCTGTAGAAGCACTGCAATACACACCAAATCAGGCAAGGGTGGCAATGGATACACCAGCACACCAATTCACATGCTACATAATCACAAGATGAAAATGTGCAATGCTCTATATGCATCTGTTCTCCATGAAGTTCGGCAAATTTCTTCAAAGTGCTTATCTTGCTTTATTGCATCGAACATATTCGGAATTCAAAGTTTACTGGTTTTGTTATTATAATTGCATTTTAAAACCTGTAAACCAGTGATAAATTCAACTTGGCTTACATTGTGGTCATCCCCATTGACAACTGATCTCCACTAAACTTGCAGAAAACATTGTTGTCGCAGGCAATAGATAAGAATATATTCTGGACTTTAAAAGTGAACTGCTTGTATTCTTGAGTTAGGAAGTTTATCTTTATATTCTTGGCTTCAGATAAAGCTTTCAGTAGATCCCGAACAATTGTATCTTGGTAAAGATGAGAGAAGATACTATGCATGAATTTCTTTTTAACACATATTCTTGGGTTTCTAATGGATTGCTTCAGCCTTCAATTCTTTGCTTATGCCAGAACTTTCCATTCTTACCAAGCAATCACATTTTTTGTTAGGTCAAGAAGACACTATGCATGACTCTAAAGAAAATGAAGATACTATGCATGGAATTCTCTCTTTCAGACCATTCAACTCCAGATCTAAATAAATATGATACACGTGTTCCAGACTAGTGATCAGCATATATAGAAGCATGAAATTTATCTAAACACAATTAAGGTGTACTTTGCCTGAGTTGTTCTTATACCATTTCGGGTCATACTCAAGCTTGCAGTGTTCTTACCTTGTAGATCATGAGAGATCAGAGATTTTCCAAGGCAGAATCACGCCATACATCCCCTTGTGCTGGTTGGCTTTCCTGATCTGATAGGTATTAGAGGATCATATCAGAAAAGTTGGAAATCTATACCAGCCAGTGATTGTACTGATAGCAAACAGGGCTCCACATTTAAAACGATGACTTACGATCATAAAACATTCACATTTACATTGCTAAGAAATGTACTGCCAAAACAAAACTCCTGGTATCATAGTAGCTGATTGCAAGTGATGAATAGTTTAGCGTTTAACACGTACAAAGAGTACATTTATTTGCACATAAAAATTGAAATAATGGTCTCTTAAATGCGACGACTCTAGTAAAAATGGAAATGAACTAATTCTCGGCTTCTCGCTGTATTCAAGTTTCTTCTTTTGACTTTTTGTTATTTGTAGTCTTACACAAGATTTTTTCGTATTTGCGGAGTTTTGAAGGGAACAATAAAAAAGAATCCCAAGCTTTCTTTACTAGTTTCAAGTCTTTGCTCCATGTTCATAAACATATATGCTTTTACTTTTGCTTTTACGAAAGTACTAGGTAGCAATTAGCACAGAAAAGAAACAGTGGAATGCTAAACTACAATATAACAAATGAAACTGCACATTGAAGTGGCCAAACAACATCTTGCTCAAGAAATAATATCTTCGTCAGTTCATTACATACAAGTAATACAACCAATAAACCAGGTTTTAAGTGTTTAATCATCCACTAGCCCAACAAATAGCTATCATATCTATAGATATAGTATATGTCTATATGATCATTTGACACAGTCCAATATCTAAAAGAAATGGACGTTCTTCCAGAATTCAGGCAAAAGAGAGATAAAAAGAACTAACTAAGTATTGGAAATCTAATAAAACAGCAGCTCAACACAGCACGGGGGAATGGAACTTCGCGTTTGATGAGATGTTGTACCACAAACACATTTTTGCTAATTACATATTTACATGGTCAGCGTGCTGGCGGCATCCCATGATATAGTCCCTATGGGCTAATGTCCTCTCTTCTGGGGAACCTACGGGCTAATGCTGGCAGTTCTTGCACTTTATCCTAGAAGGTTTAACCTTGCATTGCGGTTTGGAAGCTATGCCTATCTACTAGCGCCAACTCATTATTTTTCAGTCTGCATAAAGCAACTAACTAGGCGCATCCGGAGTTCGCCACTTGGTTATCGTCTTACGCAGATCGGAATGGATTGCAAAGCTGCGGACCGAACAGGAGAGAAAAGGGATTGATAGATAGGTAGGTAGAATGCGAACGTACTGGACGGTGCTGGGTCCTCGACGTCCTCGGTCTTCACGGCCATTGCCGGCGGCACGGGGATGTCTGCAAAACCAGCGCGGGGAGCAGCAGCTCGGTGAGGGGATCGATTCGGGCTAATCGATTAGGTCACCGACGCGAGGAAGGGAAGAAGGGGGGGCAAAGAGGAGAGGGCGCATACCGTCGGCGGGGAGGGTGTCCCGCATCCACTGCTCATCGACGACGTCGATTAGGACGCCCAGGCTCAGGCTCTGCTCCTGCTCCAGCCCGCCCATCTTCTCCTCCTCCCCGCTCTCTCCTCTGCCCTGCTCCTCTTCGGATTTGCATCCTCTATCATTACTATGGAAATATCACGGATGAACAGTACAGTGACATTCCTTAGATCTGATCCATTCGATCCGAGAACGACGATCCGGAGCAACTGCTACAGTGATCATGTACAGTGTAATGCTACAGTTTTCTGCTACCGTGCCTGTGAGCGTACTCATAAACAGTATATTTGCTGCCGTGCTTTGATCTCGACCGCTGATTTCCGATCCGACGAATGTTACGCAATATCATGGGATTCGTTTCCCTCCTCTTCCGTTCCGTCTCCCCTCCTCGTCGCCTTGGCTACTCCCTCACAGTCGAGTCTACGATTTCGACTGGGACAAACTGGCTGTATTTGACTCAGGTGCTGTGATTTTTAGCATCGTTGCATGCACAGAGCTCAATCACGTACATACATACATCATTCTCAGTATTGGCATCTTAATTTCTTGTGCGTAGTATAGTACTCTTGCTAGAAATACAACATAAGTAGGCGACTAGAGTTAACATATGCGCGAGGTTGTCATGTGAAATCGGACGACCTGGACGAGATCCGGTGGTAGAGCGCGGCGGGTACACGAACGTGAGGTCCTGGATCCAATCCTACTGCCCTACGCAGCGGATATGGATTTGGCATTGCCACGAGGCCCACCACACGTCAAATAAATGGTCTCTGTTCGTGCACAGGCCCCCAATCGTTATCGTGGCCCAATTGAATAGTCAGTGCAGCCAGCCCAGCAGCGTCCAGAGCCTAACATGCCCGGGAGCCCAGCCACCCTCCTCTCCCCCACGGCCTCACCCCGTTGAAACTTAAAAGCCCATTAATCCTCATCGCCAACCAAGAGGCCCAGGGAACTGAGCCCAGCCCACCGTTGCTTCACTCCCCCACGGCCCGCAAAGCTCGAATCACATCGCACATTCGCTGACCTGGTGGGCTGGGGCCTGATCGTGAATCTTATCCGCGATCCAAATTTTGGGTGGGCTGGGCTGTGCTCGGGGAATCGCCCATTTTCTGTGGGACAATCTCTGGGCTGTGGACTGCATTGGCAACAACAATGGGGATACCGAAGAAACCTCTTCGATCCATAGTTATCCTTGTGACATGGGAACTCTGGAAGGAAAGGAATGCTAAAAAATTTCAGAAAAAAGCGATTACATCGACCATGCTCCTTGTGAAAATCAAGGAGGAGGCCAGGCCCTGGTGCCTAACGGGAGCAAAAATGCTTGCAAATTTCATATCAGGAGAGTAGCACTGTTTTAGCTAGCTCTTGTTCTGCTCTAGTTTTGCTTCTATCCCCCCTAGGGGTGCAAGTGGGGCGGGCTGCGGACAGCCCACAACCCACCTCGCACAGGCCGCCACAGCCCGCAACTGTCTCTGCACAGGCCGCTTTCTGTACGCGGCTGCCGCTAGCTGTCCTCCATGGTTCCACAAGCACTCGCTGCCTTCGGCCTTCGTTCCCCCACTCCAAGTCTCAAACCCACATGGATTTCTATGCTGCCGTCGGCCGCGGCGAGCCGGCCCGGTCAGGATGGACTTCGAGTCTTCGATCCACTTCTCTCCTCTGCCTTCGACGCGGACGCCACCATCCCCACCCCGACACCTCCCGGCCGCGCCATCTGCCACGCCGGCCGCGGCCGCGTCGCCCCCGCCTCTGTCTCGCCGGACCTTCCTCCCTCGCTTCCACCTCCACCACCGTCTTCATCCTCCACCACCCCACGCGCTCCGCCGAACCCCTCTCCACGCCCTCTCGCCCACCTCGCCAACCTCTACCTCCTCCCCCGCCGCCTCCTCCTCCTCCACCCCGATCCTCCCTCCTCCCAAATCCCGTCTTTCTCCTCTTCCTCACCCACGCCTCCGACCTCGCCTCGGTGCCGATCCACGCCTCCTCGCGGCGCCAACCCCACCTCCTCCTCCTCGATGGCACCGGAAGCGTGCCAAGGAGATGTACACGGCCGCCTCCGCTCTGCCTCATTCTCCGCACTGCCTCCCGCTCGTCGACGGCGGTGTGGATGGGGATAGCATGTTCGAGTCGGAGCTCGTGGTGAAGGAGCCGCATAAGGGGTGCATGAGCACAATGGAGGCCGTTGCAAGGGCGCTGCGTCAGCTGAACCGGAGGAGGGCACGAGATCGAGGAAACGATGGTGGGGTGCTCAGTCGATGGTCGCCTTGTGCCGAGCATTTGCAACACCGGGCGATGAAACCGAGATTGAAGATGAGGAAGAAGGATATCAAGAGGAAGGCCGGAATGGTGTGACTGAAGCACCGCACAGGTTTTTTGCGAGCTGTGGCGGGTAAGCGGGCCAGCCTGCTAACATAAGTGGTTTTTTGTGGGTTGTTTTTGCGGGTTGCTTTTGTGGGGCGGGTCGGCGGCTTAGAGGGCAGGCCCGCCCCACTTGCATCCCTACCCCCCCCTCCTTTCCTTTGTTTGCTTTATTAATATAATAGGCAAATCTCCTCCATGTTGCTATTTCAAACGGCAACATAAGCTCATTTGTGTAATTTTTTAAATAGTCATTTATTTCTGTAATTTTATTTTAAAATGTATTATTTAAAAAATCCATGGTTTTTTGTACGTTCCTTTTCAAAAAAAAAAAAACTGGCGATTTGTTGTTGGGCTCTTGGGCCTCACTTGAACTGTCCTCCGCTGATCTGGTACAAGTAACAACGGGATCTAAGTGGGCCTTGAAATTCGTAGTTTGGTAGTGATTTCTCTTAGCATTATCTGTCTGGAAATATACACGTACCTGTTCTGTAGTCTGTGCAGCATGAAGGAAGATTCATCAGTAAATACCGAAGAAAGGCATTTGTATAAAGGTTAACGGCTAGATTGTTTGGTCTGATCGCATCTATAGATTTAAGCAGATACAATGGGAACTATCCGGGTAATGAAGAGATCAGTGCATCTTGTTCTATCGTCTGTTTTGTGTATGCACAGTGATTATGACGATGTAATTAGATTGCTTCACTTTCCGGAAACAAGCATGAGCCGACGAACCAAAGGATAAATGACGCATATATAGCATACATTGTCGTAATATAGTAAATAATGTAGTCTGAAAATTTACAATACTTAACCCAGGGACATCGATTTGGTCGTCATTCAGGTGACTTTCAATTTCAACTGTTAGCCATCCAGATTTGTGAGCTTATATGTGTGAAGTAGGAACGAGATGTGGTCAGATTATATATTGCTGTCAGTTTCCTGCAGCAGAGACATCGTTAACGGTGATAGGATGAAATGAGGTAGTGTGTACTGTGTACTTAGGAGGCCATACGTTAACAACTAAATATCGAAAGGCGCTGAGTATAAATATTTTACCGTTTTACATAAACAAACTAAAAACTATATAGAAAACTTCATCATAATACTATGGGAGAGACTAGGGCTCCCACTAGTCTCCTCCCGTCTCCGTCCATGGTATCAAGTGATCATCTAGGACCGTAGCAGTTCTGCCCTACAAGGCAAAGAAGTAGCTAATTAACTGTGATGAACAAAGTAGTCTTCCCTGTCTCCGTCCCTGGTATCAAGTGATCATCCAGGTGATCATCTGGACCGTACCAGTTGTGCCCTACAAGGCAAAGAAGTAACTAATTATCTGTGGCGAACGACGCGCTCGCTCAGTCGTACGTTTCGCTCTAAAATAACGGCCACCAAGCTGGGCCTCGATCTCAATTGCATGGTGGCCGATCGGGCAGTGAAGCACACAGCGCTTCATCAAGTGCATGCGCCGATGCGCGTGAATCGCCGTCCGCCAGCAGACAGAATGACCACTCGATCGGTCGAATTTAAGTTCCGGCTTTCCGGTGCGGCGCCTCACTTACTGCTGCCGTTCTAATCTCAACTCACCCCATTTTCTTTGCTGTACGTATGCATTGCGGGCTCTACCAAATCTTCATTGATTAATGGAATTCGATCGACCAGCTAGCTGTCCGATCGATCTGCAGTGCTAGGCTGCTAGCTTGACTTTTCCTCCTTGGACAGCAGAACGTGCATTACGGTCGTCCCATCTCCCCATGCAAAATCCAATGCCTGGCCATTGTCTTTTATACACACCATGTAGAGAGATTCTGAGTTGCTAATGCCACGAAGGTAGCAAGAATGTAGAGTACAGGGGCAATATATGCAGTGGCGGATCTAGGAATATTGCTCGACGTAAAACATAAAGGTTTACAATAACAAGTACAATAGCAAGTACTAGAGACAATATTTTAAATAATTTAGAGAAATTACAAAATAAATAAGAAAAATTGCAATCTAACTCTATCACACAAAGATTTTAAATCTACATCATTCCTCTCCATTTTTTAATGCTCTACGGTCTACATTTCAAAAGACACAATCCCCACCTATTATAAATCAACACTAGAACAACATTCGAAATTTGAGATTTAGGAATTGAATGAGAGATTGAGAGTGAGTTGTACCTATGTTGCAGTTGCCGGATGCTCATTTGCTGCCTGCTCTTTGTCCGCCAATCCCAGCCCTGTCGGACGTCGCCACGTGTTCCCTGCCCCGTCGGACACCGTCATTCCCTCCATGTCTGGCTGGTCGCTTGCCCCACCGATCACCGCCGCAAGCTCCCTACCTTGCCGGCCGCTATGCCCTCCATCCCCGTGTCGCTCGCCGTCTCACCGTGGGCCCTTGCACCTTGCTGAGCACCTCCTTGCGCCGCCGCTTGAACAAAGCGAGCAAGAGAGAGAATGAGTTAGTCAGTTTGGGGGACTTGGACTGTTGGTTGTTGCCATTAGCTATTTGGGCTGATAATTGGCTGTTGGGAACTTGGGGTATATGTATGTATGTATGTGTGTGTATATATGTATATGTATGTACGTATGTATATATGTACGCGTTGAATAGCCTATTATGCGTGTGGGCCATAGCCTGGGCCGTGCGGTGCGCTAGCACCAGCGTCACCCACTCGAGATCGGTAGTAAAAACCCTTCCGTGCGTGTTAAAATGGCAGTAAAACCCTCGCGCTTGAGAAAACCCTCCCATGCGCGTCAAAATGGCAGTAAAACCCTCATGCACGCCAGCACCCCGCTCGAGTTCGGCAGTAAAATGTGCGGGCGCGCATCAAATAATAGCCGTAAAAAGTTGCTTAGTGCTGTTTTAAATTGATGATAAAAAACTACCAACACACAAAATGGCGGTGAAAATTTATCAATAGTCTGATTGCTCGTCACGGCTGTGTCGTTATAAAAAAGGTTTTACTGTCGTTTATGTGAGGAAGATGGGACCTTGATATTCGGGGTGCTGAGTTTTACTGCAGAAAATGACGACATGTTGCTGATCCTTCAAATGTTATCGTTTACTGTAAATGATACCTATTATTACTTCGAAAGACATGCCACTTGCGCTTTGTGTTTTTTGGTAGTTACTGCGAGTTTGATAACATTTTATTACTGTTTGATAACGACATTACTGGTATATATACCCGCTGGAAACATGTATTTATTGAATGTTGCGTAAGTTCTTCCGGTAATCATACATTTCACTGTAAAAATATAACACATATTACTGTCATTTACAAAAAGAATTACTTTATATTAGACGTAAAAACAAAAGAAACTACATCAATTTGTTGAGTGGCCTATACTTTTCCAGTGCTTTAGGGAGGGGCTTGACATTATTGACCTTGTGAAACAATAGATAGAACATCATCTGGGCCCTGTACTCGTTCCCCTTCTCCTGCATACACATGATAAAAAAGGTCGCGTGTCAGACGCTATACAGCAGTAAAAAAAATGTTGCATGTTGCGGCCTTGCAGGTGGTGAGGGATTCTTACTGGCTCTATCAATGTTGCCAGTATCGAGGTTTCACCATCACAGAACTCCAAGTACTTCATTACAAAGAAGGCGCAGTCGTTCTCTAGGACCTGCTTCGGTGTCCCCATTACGTAGAAGGAATTATGGCCTCTTTGGTTGGTGTCCTGGGCTCCATGTTTGATAAAAAGTGGTGCTTGGAGATAGACAGAAAAACAGATGATTTTTGTCTGGTCAGACAAACACGAAGAAGTGATGTTTGGTTGGTGATTTGACCATGAGAAAGATGAGAGCGTAAAATTGAAAACCCACGTTTTGAGAATGAGAAAACATAAAAGGGACGAAATAGTTTTCATAAACACCCTGAGACCAACTTGTTTGGTTAGTGACATATGGCTAAGACAACCTAAAAATAAGATTATACTTTGATTGCTAATTTAAGCCATACTTTGATAGTATTTTTTTTTAGCAAACTTGTGTATATACATTTCATGAAGTCGATCTAACAGCCGTTATCGCATGTGGAAGTGTCTAGTTGAAATCCCGTACGAGATATTGACCCACTAAACTCACTCGAGAAGTGGAGACGGTCCAATAAAAAATGGTTTTCCGAAGATAAGGGTGTTTAGGTCCTTTCTTCGGAAGCAGCTACAACCAAGACTGCTTATGGACCTTAGATCGCTGAAGTAGAAGAAATCGGCTGAAACAAGAGATATGCAGAGATACGAAAATAAACATAATGAGATGTTGAGCTGGCTCAAAGGCTTTCTCTGTTAGAACTCCTTCGACCATGTTCAGGCTTATCGGGTTAGGCAGCTGTAAAAAAAGTACCTGTCTTTAAACATGTTGTCTACGTTACACAATCACACATCCATCTATAACTGCCACCCATCGTGTCCACACAACGACTATCCACCCAAGCAAAACAAAAGGGACCTGAAAAGAACAGCAAAATCCCCGATCAAAGCTGATCCATCCAATCCAATCGGGCCATCAGTCCAACCCGATATCTTGCTTGCTGCTTGCTGTGAAGATCGTCGCTACAGGTGCCACCGCTCGACGTGAAGTCGGTCGGGCGCCGCTCGACGCGAGGCCAATCGTGAGGCCGGTCGGGCGCCGCTCGCTGTGAAGGCCAGCCGTGAAGTCCACCGCCGCTTGTTCCACCTCCGTTTCTAGTGTTCTCCATCGTTTATTGTAGAGAAACCGGTGCATGTATTCCTCTCCCTTGCCAACTCATGAGAAATCTGGTTTTTTAGGGAAGCCACGAGCTTTCATTAATCAAGAACAGAGTGAGGATTAGAATCAAGTCGAGGAGTGGCTCTACGCAGTATGTTGCTATGTTCGTGTTGTGGCTCACATCCCTTAAATGCTTAACGACATTGTACGCTGCTTGATGTCGAAGCTTACCAAACCGGACAGGATAATTAATCCAATCTTTCGGCCGCAATCGTGGGAGAAGCGCTGCGCACTATCTTGCTTATCTCGCATGGAGAAGATTTGCCACTTACTATCATGGAATCACGGGGCAATCGACGTCCTTCGTTATCAAATTACCTTCAGAACCCTAACTCCTAACGTGTTCAATTTAATTAGATCGGTGTTGATCAGCAGTATCTTTTCTTCGGCTTTTTGACTGGAGTCAATTTGCTTTCATGGCTGCTTGATTGCCCAGCAATCCAGCAATCCAGTACCTTGAGAGGATTTTTAATTGGTAAATGAACTCGATGCTTTAGGAAGAATGATTGTGCCATGCATTTCACCACCAGTGTAGGGGCTAATTTGAGCTGGGAGAATCGTATCAAGCTGTACATCCAGGGCACGTGGCGGTTGGTAGAAAAGTTGGCCAGGTTTCGTTTTCCAGCGACGGAGCGCTACGTACGTGGATGCATGCACCGTGAGTGATCGAGCCGTTTCAAACATGGAAGTGGTCCTTAATTTTCATTTCATTTGATGGTGGATTAATGGACGATACTGTACACACCTGCTAAACATTATCAGGAGATGTGGTGAGAGAGAGAGAGATTTTTCGTTAGCCGGCCACATGCACGGCCCACATTGCTGGTGCCGCAAATGATCCGGGGAGTTTACATTGGTATTAGTGTTAAACCATTCATCACAGTATGGTTGTGTATAATTTAAGCACTACTAGCAGTGGATTATGACTGGTGCAGAAGACTGTGGTCGTTTTTGGTCGCATTTATACTCCGGTATGGGCGTGTTGCGACATGAATGACACATGCTATTCTACCTGTATTCTATCACTATTCAGTGTAGGACACGAGCCCACCGTTTTGGTGTAGCGCATTTTTCCCCTTCTCCAGGTCAATCCCGCCGGACCCCCTCCTCCCCGTCAACCCCTGCCCGGACCCCTCCTTGCTTTGTCCCGTCGCGCTGTCCTCGCCGTCCTCGCCCGATCAGTGCCCGCGTGCACTCCACCATGGCGCCATCATCGGGGCGTGCGCACGCGAGCGCCAGAGTCGCCGCCGCCTGCACCTCACCTGCCTCCCCCCTCGCATGCTCTGCGTCGCCGCCGCACGCACGCCACCTCCTGGCACCTCCGCCTGCTCCCCTATTGTGCCCTCCCGCATGCCACAGTAGCTTCATCATCACCCTCACCGCACGCCCGCCGGACCCCCCCCCTTCTCCCCGAGCATCCCCGCTCCTCCCCTCTTCGGCTTTAAAAGCCCTCGCCCCGGCACCTCCGTTCCCGTCATCCCCCGTTTCTCCCCGTCTCCCCCCTTGTTCGTCCCCAAGCAAGAACCCGAGAGGAAGAAGAGCAAGAAGAAGAAGAGCCGGCACTTACCTCCCGCGTGCCGCCGCCTCCGGCCGTCGCCGCCATTGGTGAGCTCCCGCCGCCGCCACCCTTCCTTCTCCCGTGGCCGCGCCGGCCGTGCCCCACCTCCGTCGTGCCGCCGCGCCCGCCGCGCCCATTCCTCACGCGCGCGCCGCGCCGCGCCTCTCCCTCGCTCCGCGCGCGCCGCTCTCTCCCTTCTCTCGGCCTCGCCGAGCTCCTCCCTTTAGGCAGCGCCGCCGCCCCGTGGGTCAGATCTGCGCCACGCGCCACTTGGGCCCGAGGCCTTGGGCGGGCAAATCTCCGCCTGGGCTGCCGCCTGTTTTTGTTTTATTTTGTTTTCCTTTTTCTTTTTCTATTTTAATTCTAAAGAGAGGCTTTAAAAATAAATAACTCCCCCATTCCAACTCCAAAAATTATAAAATAAATTTCTAAAAATTTGTAAAATCAAGATCTTGCTAATGGCATAGGTCTTGTTCCATTTGGAGTTCATTTGTGTATTCTCATGTATTTATTTGCTCTCGTTGCTTGTTGTTTATTTTTCCGGTACTTCGGCCGTGTAGAGTTCGAGGACGCCGGAGATCTCCATGGTGATCAAGAACAAAACTACCAGGACCCTCTTCCCTTCAATCAAGGCGAGTCAATACTTTGATCATATTGAGCCTACATTTTATGCAAATTATATTCTTTTAAAATAGCAAATTGCATGCTTTAATTCTTTAATCAAATGTATGTTAAAGCTTAAGGTAGTTAAATACCCATTTGATGATTAACTAATTATTATGCCATCCTTGACAACTTGAATCCCTTAATTCCATTGTCACCCTAGTAACTATATGGTAATACTAGCTATAGGTTGTAATTAAGCGACATGCTAGCTTTGCTTAAGTACCGGGATATTAAACTGTCCCAATCATCATCTTTTCAAACACAAATGATTTGGGCGGTCATTACTGTAAATGACCGAGATGGTTGAAAAGTTGTATTTTACTTCTCAAAAACCCTAAATTGCTATTACCATATCTGGGTGGATGGAGAGGTGGATGGTATAACATTGGGTGCTAATGTAGCCCAAGGAATGTTATTTTGTGGATGGTATGTGGAAGAACCGCCCAGATAACCCCTAAGGACTTAATCTTGTCACGACTTCCCGTGTACAACAAGTACAACCACAAGTCTGCAACAAACCGCGACTTGGCTTAGTAAATTATCGAATCCTGAAAGTCATCTCACTGGTGGAGAAACGGCACGCGCAAGCTTGCGGTACATCCAGCTTGACGGGGACACCGATACAAGGTGAAGTTGCCAACGTCGTGCGGTACATCCAGGCGCTGCGGTACAACATCCCTCGCGAACGTATGGGTGTAACCCCATGTGGGTGAGATGATGGAAAGGACGAGGTAGTTGAAAAGTTATTGTGACAACCTCTCGACTATACGACTTCGGAATCGTGTAGGGCAACGAGTTAATTGTCTCTTGTGGGTAAAGTGTACAATCTCTGCAGAGTTATAAACTATTTAAACAGCCGTGCCTACGGTCAAAGGCGGACATGGAAACTTAACTTGAGTTAGTTCTATTACAAAACCTTTGTGGGCGGTATGAAAAATGTGTTGGGCTCTCCTAGCCCTGAGATTGGATTTTCCCTGAGTTTCAGACTCAGCGCGGTTAACAATTGGAGGTAGCTCCAATCAAAATAAGCATCAGGTAGAGTTTCCGATGTAGGGAACCTCTGCTGATATCAAATATTGCACAATTACTTTCTTTAAATAAAATACTTTTTGTTAAAACTGCTAAGAGATAGGAATTTGTAATTATGATAATTGAAAATATTGCTTTCGCAAATAAAAGAACCGAGCCACCCTTGTAAGCCTTGCATGTATAATATTGCATTGTGTGTTGGCTCGCGAGCACGGAAGTTGTGCTCATTCTCGCTCTCCCCCAAACCCTTCAGATAACACCGATGAAGGAGACTATGCATACTACGAGGATCCAGAAGTCCATGGGCAAGGATTTGATGAAGAGTAGACTAGTTGAGTAGTCTAGGTCTCGTCCCAGTCTAGCGGACTCGTTGGTACTTGCGTACAACCGATATTATCCAGTCCTTGGGTAATATTAGTCGTACACAGGTTGCCCCAGTCGCTTGCCTGTGAAGAGATGAGCTCTACCCTTTTGCTTCCGCTATTGTATTCGGTATTCTGTAATGTAATCAATTTGGCCTGATCGGCTCCTTTTGTAAAACTCGACCCGACGTGGTCTATGTCACTCTGTTGGTTGTAATAAATTTGGTACTTTAGTCTACGCCTTGTATGAATGATTCAGCAATGCCTGTGAGTGCTATCTACTGATCCAGGGAATATCACAGTATTTTTCACAGAGGATTCGGATTAGAAAATCCGGATCTGACATTTGGCTTATCTCGTCAGAATTGTCATCTACTACTCATTCATGTAGGAGTAGATATACGTATTAGTATTAAGTTTTACAAAAAAATCCCTAAAATCCTTTTTTCAAGCAGTTGATCTTGATTCTTGAATTGCCAGTACTTATTCTGTAAATGTTACTACTAGCTTATGTCATGTCAGCTTTTTTTTTTTTTTTGTGAGGGAAGAGAGATGGGACAGAAGAATATTGATACTCATGCAGTATCAATTTTTTTTTTAGGAAATCAAAAAATTAGTGGGGCAATCTTTCTCCAAACTAGTCATTCTATTTCATCTAAATACAAACTTTAGTATTGAACTATAATATCAGGCTATTGGAATGGTTGTATCTAAAATCTTATCTAGCCATTCTCTCTCATCTATTATCAAGCTATTGGGAATGCCCTAATATCCAAATAAGTTCATAAGCAGAAGCATGTGTTACGAATAGTCCCCACAAAAAGTTGCTGTTGTATAATAACTTACTCCCTCTAATTCCAAATATAAGTCATTTTGAACATTGACACATCTCCAATGCGACATTTTGACCATCAATTTCTAGGAAAATGTGTTGTTTCAAATAAAAAAAATTATACATTATTGTCAATCTTATACCAATCATATTGTCAATCTTAGTAATTCTTTATATATTGATGATTAAAATTAAAAATATTTGACCGACACATATCCTAAAAACGATTTGTATTTGGAATCGACGATAGTACTTTCTTGGCTCTAACCTCCTTATTTATAAGCATGTAGTCCTGCAAAAGCAACTAATCATACGAGTAGTACTGGTACCAACAGTGAAATTACTCTCTTAATAAAGCAGCATTGATGTCTCAATGGAGAGATTTTTTTTTGTGCAATTCTAAGTGGGGTAGTAAATTTCAGATGTAAATATGTGCGAATCCAAACATTGTGTTACTAAATCGATTTGTGTGCGTGTGAGAGAGTGGTGTGTTTTCATTTCTTTAGTACGTTAGATTTTCAAAAATTTACTATGTTCTACACTAATTTCTTTAGCATATTTATCACTTTTTCTAGGCAAAATTGGCTAGAGGACACTTAACTTTTGTGTCGTTAGTCTGGACATCTAAAAATCATGTTTTTACCAAAAGACACTAAAATTGTGTGGTTCTTTGCTATAGGACATTGCGGCTATTATTATAACATTTTTGGGCAAGAGAGCAGAGAGAAAGCACACGAAATATCCATTTTGCCCTTCAGTCGGACCTGGCTCAGCATAGTTTGGGTTGGACTCAGCGTAAGTGGTTAGGCTCGATCAAGTCAGCACAGTCCCAAGCCGGTATCGTGCCTCCTTCTCCAACACACAATAGAGCAGGGGAGATAGGGCATAGTCGACGGTGGCGCTTCGACGGGGAGAAGGTGAGGCGGACAGACGCATGGGGTGTTCACAGACACGACCAACCATGTATTCCATGTCGAAAGCGACCGACGACAAATTTTTCTTTTTAAATATTAGATTCAACACAAATTTCACTCCTATAGTGGTGGCGACTTATGTTGAATTTCCTTCAAACCCCGAGCAATCGTGTCGCAAAGTGTTGATGTTAGCCTAGTGCTACAGGAGCGTTGATAGTAAAATCAAAGACGTAACGGCTTGGGATTGTGTTGACTTGATCGAGGGAGTCCACTCGTCGAAGCGATCGCTTGCTCGCCACGTGTAGGTTGATCAACGGCTCTCATCATGTCGGCAAGTCTCTCCCGTCCAGATTCCTCCGGAACCACCAAGGCACTTGCACCGACCCCCGCGCCGCTTGATCAACCCGTCGCACCGAACTACCCGTTCGGTCATCCTCGCCCATTCTCGCGCCACGCTTGAGCCAATTGACCTCACCCGGCATCCATGATCGTTCTGGACCTCAGCTCTCCAAGCTTAGTCCCGATCCTCTCGCCGTTGACCGTCATTGACCTTCAAAACACCTGCACAGCAATAGACAGAGAAATCGTCTCCGGGAACAAGTTCTTCACAACTTGACCCACGTTAGTGAAACCATGCAATATGCAACACATATACAAGGATAAACATGGATATGACTTAACTCAACAATCAATTCTACAATTAAATCAATGAAAAAGATAAACCGGTCGATCGCCATTCAATGGCGGTCGGCCGCTCGCGATCGGCCCTCCGCTCGGTCTTGGTCGCCATCATTGAACTCGACCTTTGAACTTTTGCAGAAAACACGAGAAATAGCAATCCAAAATGTCATTGCCAATTGTAACATCATCTTAATATCGTACATATCCTCATGATATCCACAATCTCCCCCTTGATGAACACATTGGCAATCTTCCAGAAAATGTAAGTTTTAAGTTTGAAAATGAAAATACTCGTCGTTTTCGCGCAAAGGCACAACTTGGTCCATTAGCAAGAGAAAGCCATAGAAATGACCAAGCTGGCTTCAGAATAGTTAAGGCAAGTGAGATAAGGCAAAAGACAACACAAAAGCTTCAATTTCCAGAGAATCGCCAAAAATCTCACTTAAGGTCCATATGAAAGAACAATTGTTCTATTTGACCTTCGATCATGGTGATTATTCACGAATTGCAATTCAGATTCAGAAGAGACAGTAAAACCAAATGAATGCAAATGATATGCTCCCACTCATAATGATCACCAATTGTCATGAAAGAACACTTTCTCCCTAAGACTCCAAACAGCTCTAAAACAGCATTTTTACCAATCTTTCTCCCCCTTTGACAATGTATTCAGCAAGAAACATGGAAGAAGATAGAGCATGAATGAAATGGAATGGCTGCAAATTTTTTTGTTTTTGTTTTGATTTTTAGCAACAGGAGCCATGAGAATTATTCAAGAAGACTAGACAAGTATTACACCAAGCCATATTATGTGAAGTAGCAATGTTCCATCAGGGCAAAACATATATAACAAGCTAAAGCCAACAGAGCAATAATGTGGAAATAAAAACTTAGCATATAAAGATATTGAATATCATAGTTAAACTAAAGGTATCCAAAAAGGAGTCAAGCCATGTCTATAAGCAAAATGGAACCCAGAAATTAGACAAAGAGTCAATTTTGAGCATTTTGAGTGCAATTAAGAATCAATTTGTTCAAGCAAGTGGAATTTTAGCACATTTTAGCATTTTGCTGAAAGACTTCAGGATTTATCTTAGTAAAGCAAGTCCTGGACTAGGATCCATCCACAACTGCCTCCTAAGCTTCAACCAAAAGATGATTTTGTTTTCTTAGCAATGTGCTAGATCTCAAGCCTTGCCACACCATCCCAAGCAAGAAAGCTTAAGAGAGTGATCTAGGTCATCCAAAACTCCCCCTGAGTTCAAGCCTAGTACAATGGCAAGCCGTCTCATGAGAAAGAATTGGTGAGATCAGTTTTTTCGCACAGAAAAGCTTATAATTTTTTCATTTGCTGGACTCAGCTCATTTCAAAACTCATAACAGATTCAAGACTCAATTAAGCATATATGACATGGCGTGAATCATAAGAGGATCACTATAGCAAAACTAGTCACAAGTTTCAAGAAGTTATGTTTTGATTCAAATTTTCACAGATAATTAAACTATCATGGGAAAAACTAAGCTATATATGAAAAGCCATAACAGAAGTCTTAGCACACTAACACAAGACATGGCAAGGTATAAAGTATGAAATCAAGTCATACAAGGATAATAATCAAAGCTCCATGAAGTTATATTACAATGCAAGTTGTAGAATTGAAAATGCATTATGATACAATGAATGCAAAGGAGCAGAACTCCCCCTCAAAACAGGCCAAGAGGACTAATAACCCCTAACTCTCCCCGCAACGTAGCAAAACGAGAAGAATCAAGAGCCTTAGTGAAAATATCAGCAACCTGCTGCTCAGACTCAACAAAATGAAGCACAACATCACCTTTCTCAACATGGTCTCTAAGAAAATGATATCGAATATCAATGTGCTTGGTCCTAGAGTGTTGCACTGGGTTTTTGGCAATGTTGATGGCACTAGTGTTGTCACAGAAAAGAGGAACACTCTCCAAAAATAATCCATAGTCCCGCAAAGTAGACAAAATCCAGAGAACCTGAGAACAACTGCTTGCTGCAGCGACATATTCGGCCTCGTGGACTGTGCAACAGAGGACTGTTTTCGAGAAGACCAAGAAATAAGAGATGTGCCCAAGAAATGACAAGTGCAGTATACTCTTCCTATCCACTCTACACCCGCAAAATCAAGATCGAAAACTTGAATAGAGAGAGCGTAATCAAGAAAACCAGAGTCCAAAATCAAGAGTGTCTTGAAGGTACTGAATGCGCGCCGACCGCTTGACGATGAGAAGCACGAGGAAGCTTGAAATCGAGCGCACGACACACAAATAATTGTATGTCCGGCCTCGCCGTGAGGTAGAGGAGGAGCCGATCATCTTCGCGGTACTCCTTCCGATCCACGGGCTCTCCATCCTCATCGTGGTCCAAAGACCACGGTGGTTGTGGCAATGGGAGTAGACATTGGTCTATCGCCCCATGTCGAAACGCCAAGAAGGTCTTTTGTATACTTACTTTGATGAACGAAAGTGCCTTCTTTCAGTTGCTTGACTTGAAGACCAAGGAAGAAGGTCAATTCTCCCATCATGCTCATCTCGAACTCCCCGCTCATAGAATCGAAAACTGACACCAAAGCATGAGACGAACCACCGAATATGATATCATCCACATAAATCTGAACCAATAAAAATCAACGCCATGCTCGAGAGTGAACAAGGTTTTATCAACCAAACCCATTTTAAATTCATTCTCAAGTAGGAAACTCTTAAGCCTATCATACCAAGCTCTAGGGGCTTGCTTCAATCCATACAAGGCTTTGGAGAGTTTAAAAACACGGTTTGGGAACTTATGATTTTCAAAGCCAGGAGGTTGCTTGACATAGACTTCTTCTTCTATGAAACCATTAAGAAATGCACTTTTGACATCCATTTGAAAAAGCTTAAAGCCCTTAGAAGAAGCAAAAGCTAGCAGTATGCGAATGGCTTCTAATCTAGCGACAGGAGCAAATGTCTCTTCAAAGTCTAAGCCCTCTACCTGGGAATAACCTTGAGCTACAAGCCTAGCCTTGTTGCGAACTACCAACCCATCCTCACTTTGCTTATTTTTAAAAATCCATTTTGTTCCAATTACATGAATATCAGGTGGAGGTTCAACTAAGGTCCAGACTTTGTTTCTTTCAAAATTTTCAAGTTCTTCATGCATGGCATTGACCCAAGAGGAATCAGATAAAGCATGGGTGACATCTCGGGGTTCAAAAGACGCAACAAAAGCAGAATGTGCATGAGAATCAGGAGAAATAAACCTGGAGCGAGTGACTCGCTCATTGAAATCCCCAATCATCTGCTCAGGCGGATGTCGTCGCTGAATATGAAGAGGAGCTCCAGTGCGTATGGCCTCTACCTCATGAGCTGCGGAGGTAGGAGCAGAGCCACTCAGATCGTCGGTGAAGATAGGAGGAGGCTGCTCAGCTGAAACTGGAGTAGTGGTAGCAGGCTCTCCAACCATCTCAGAAGAGACTTGAGGATGGATTGTGTCCTCATCCTCAGAGTCATCGTCGACGAAGATGCTTTCTCGAATATCGAAACTGTGTACTGCAAAGATCGGGTCTAGTACCGGACTAGCCTCATCAAAAGTGACTTCGCAAGTCTCAACAATTTTGTTAGTATCCAAATTAAATACACGATAGCCACGAGAATGAGCAGGATATCCAAGGAATATGCCATCAGAACATCTAGATTCAAATTTATCCAAATTGCCATGTTTAAGAATGAAGCACTTGCAACCAAAAATCTTGAAATGAGAGACTTTAGGCCTATGACCAAATCTAAGCTCATAAGAAGTCTTGCCAATCACAGATCTCAAGAAAACCCTATTAGACACATAACAAGCAAGAGAGATCGCCAGCCCAAAATCTCCTAGGTGTGGAATGCTCATCTAGCAAGGTTCTAGCCATCTCTACAAGGGTCCTGTTCTTCCTCTCTACAACGCCATTCTGTTGAGGAACTCTAGGAGAAGAGAATCGATGCTCAATTCCCTATCGGCGTAAAGTGGCAAAAGAAGAGTTCTTGAATTGTCCCATTGTCACTCCTAATGACTCTTAAAGCTCCAGGAAGATCAACACTAGTCTAAGGATCAATTCTCTAAAAATCCAAAACCTCGTCCTTAGAAACCAGAAAATAAACCCATGAATACCGGAGAAGTCATCCACAATCACAAGCACATACCATTTTCCACCACAGTTGAACCCTAGAAGGACCAACGGTGTCTAAGTGCAAAGCCGACTGGACCATCAGTCATTACTAAAGTAAGAGGTGGATGAGAAGGTAAACCATCTTACCATGTCTCTGGGAGCGCACACTAGGTCTCTAATGACCTTTAGCCTAGGCAACCCTCTAATCAAATCCTTGCTCACGACTCTAGTCAAGTGGTCAAAACCTATGTGACCAAGTCTACGATGCCATAAGACTAGATCATGAGAATCGAAGCTACAAGACATCTAGAATCTGAGGCGGATGAGACATCAAATCAAGACTAAAAATCCTCTCAAACCTAGTAATCCCAAAAACATTCTCACCAAGAGTCAGAACTCTACACTCACCACTCTTAAACCTTACCTCCGGACCCTCATCAAGCGGTGAGAAGCAGATAGCAGATTATACCTTAGCTTACTTACCAAAGCGACGTTCTTAAGCATGAACTTGTTGTTGACGCAAGATCGTGCCCTTGGTCATCACGGTCCGTAGCAAACATCCCCAAATGTGATCAACTCATTGCGGATGCACGTGTGAGGAGGAGAACCATCTAGAATCTCCGGTCATGTGTCGAGAACATCCGAGTCAACAAGCCATATGTCCTCCTTCCTCGCACGACGGACCTACGGTGGCATAGCGAAACATCTCGTGCCTCAAGATCGGGTTAGTAATAAAAGACTTAGGAATCAAAGATCGAGTCACACGATCGAGGAACAACGAGAAGAAGCAGAAGAAACCGATTAGAGTAAAATCATCGAATGCACATGAGAAACACCTAGACCTCTCCGATCGACCTACCAAAAGGTCGGTACTCCCTGTCTAGATGCTACCCGTGGTCTCTCCTCATGATATCCCAAACCGTAACGCGCCTAGAACCTCCAAAGGCGTCGGAGAAGTCATCTACCAACCTAGGCCTATGTCTAGCATGAAAGACAGTGCTCGGCTCTAGAGACTACTGAGAGGTGAAGGAACTCCTCTAATGGACCTCAAAGCACTCATCCTCCCTTCCTCTCAATCTTAGCTCTACTGAGCGAACTCAACAATGTGGCCATCCTTCTGCGAAGGTGCAATGGTACTTGACCTTTGAGGGTCGACCTATTGAAGTAGAAACACTGTCTTGCTAGAAGAAGTTTGGGCAAAACCTGCAGATCTAAAAACAATCTTAGATGGTTCTGGGGTTCTACCTCAAACAAGCCACTCTCAACAAACTCGTGATCTTAGGTGGATGGTTCTTGAATGCTCTATTGAATTAAAACCTAAGCCACTATTCTTCACACTCACCTTAGATGTATCAAGAATCATGTTGAGGTTCTTCTTCCCACCAAGAAATCTCTCAAGAGTATCTTTTAGGTAATCATTTTCTTTGGCTATGTCCTTACAAGACGAACAATTACTAGACTTGATTGCCTCATCATACTCATCCTTGAGAATAGCTATCTCAACTTTTAATGCCTCACAAGACACACAATATGAATTCCTAATCCTATTCAACTGTTCCTTAAATTTATTTCTAAATGCCTCTTGTATCTTATCTACATTCATTTCAATTTAAGACACAAGATACGGCAAGAAGAGTCAATATCTTTCTTGGGTGCAGTCATGAACATGGATTTTCAATATTAGTTTCTCCTTTAAAGTCTTGTTTAGAGCATCATTCTCAATTGTGAGTTTAGGGCAATTTTCACATGATGCAGATCTAGAATAAAGAACCATTTCATCATCTCTTTCATTTTGACCTTATTATCCTCACAATGAGAGCAAGTATGACTAGGATCAAATTCTGCAATTCTTTTGTAGCGCTATTCAATTTTAATTCAAGCAACGCACAGTTTAAACAAGGTGAAGGAATAGCATCTACAGGAGTCACATCTAGAGCAATAGCATTCATACAAGAAGAACTAGACTTGAGAGATTCAATTTCATCAAGAGCATCTTTTAATTGATTTGTAATGAGAGGAATGAGTAGTTTGTAGATTGGTCGATCAAACATCAAGCTAAGACAAGAATCACAATCATTTGTAGGATTAATAGATTTGAGCCTAACAATTTCTAGGTTCAAGTCTTCAATTATGGTATCCTGTTTCTTTATCTTTTTAGCTTGCCTCTTCAGTTTTTGTTCAGCAACAACCAAAGCACGTTTCATTTCATTTGGTGATGGACATACCTCGTCGGGATCGCTGAAGAGTTCGTCGTCGTTGGAGGAGTCGACGTCGTGGTCGCTCCCGCCATGAAGCACATGGGGTGAAATCATGAGTCTTCTTCTTGCCATGGAGTCATCGTCGCCGTCCTCCGTCCCCGAGTCCACATCGCTCATATCAACACTCTCGAGAGCGGCAAGGACCCGACTGACGAACTTACGATAGTTGGGCTTCTTAGCTTTTGCATCCTTAGCTTGTGGATGTCTCCGAAAATCCTTCTCCTCTTTGCCCTTCAGCTTGGGGCACTTGGAGCGAATGTGATTTGGCTCACCACACTCAAAACAAGTGATAGGTCCACCTCTTCTCCTATTTCTTACTTTGTTGAATGCTCTCGAGAATCTGGTGGATAGGAGGGCTAAGTCATCCTCAGGTATCTTCTCTAGTTGCTCATCGCTCAAAGAATGCCAAGCGGACAAAGAAAGACCGGATGAGCTAAAATCAAAAGAATCGAAGAACTACCCTTAGAAGGGTCGACCACTAACGCCATCGACTCTGTCTTGGGAGACGCGAGATAAAGTCAATCTCATGCATCTTCAACCTCGAGTAGAGCTTGTCCATGGTAAGCTCACTCATGTGATGTTGTCATTGATGGAAGTGATTTTCATCCCCAAACTCTCACATCAAGAGCACCCAAAATCAAGCGTGCATTCTGGATTCAGTGAAGACAAGATCCACAAATACAAGATTATGCGTAATCTTGGAGAACCTTCCCACAACTCATCTAAAGACTCACCGTGCTTTTGCTCGATCTTGAGTATTCTTTCTTGAGTTGGTTCTGTCTCACTTCCTTGATCGCAGAGAACCCTCGTGGTAATCACAAAGAGTCCTCCGGATCTCATGAGCGACCTCAAATGAGCAACACGCTCAAACTCGGATCGACTAAGCCCTTGAATCGAAAGTTTGAGCCTTGCTATTAGCCTCAACATCTAGAGTGATCACATCGTCATCGGTGGCACAACATATGGATTTTTGACCTTAAGCCAAATAGCGTGCCCTTGAGCCTCGATGTAGAATTGCATCTGAGTCTTCCAATAAGAAAAATCGAACCATCAAAGATATGTGGTTTGTTTGCATACTTGTCATCGCCATGGCTCCAAAGACCTGTTAAGATCTATAAGAAGAGCTAACCGTGCTCGATACCAATTGTAGGACCGAAAGGCGACTAGAGGGGTGAATAGGAGCTTAACCAAATTTTTCTTTTTAAATATTAGATTCAACACAAATTTCACTCCTATAGCTATGAGAGCTATGAAGATCAATAGAAAACCACAAGTGGAAGACTTATGTTGAATTTCCTTCAAACCCCGGAAGAAACAATCGAAACACAATTTTTCACTTGATGAACAGTGTTGATGAGCAGAGCGGCCGATCGGGCCAACTACGAGCGGTCGGACGTGCGGACGGTCGACCCACTACGGAGAGCGGTCGACCGGTGAATAGTAAAATCAGCACAGAACGCGAATTTCAGCACTATTTCAAAACCGAAAATCGATCTAACTTTTGATCTACACGGCCAAACTTGACCAAATTTGGAACACAACTTCCCAATGATATCTGGAACCTATTCCAAGTGACGATCGAAAGATCTACTTCAAAGTTTTGATCTTTTCCGTTTCTGAAGGAAGGTTCAAAACCGAGCAAAAAGAAAAACACGATCTAAAACTTGCTCGTGGGAGATTGATGATCTTGATGATCCTAGATGTATTCCCACACATCACAGCAAGATAGAAGTGGGCAAGAGATCAACCAAAAACCAAAAGATCAAAGATTGACTCAAAATCATAAAATGAGAAGGAAAAACACAAAGAGACACATCTTTGGATAATCATCCATGGATTGAATCATGATGTTGTTGGTTCTGACCACTCCTCAAGGAGGACAAGAGCTCAATCCATGAGCACACAATCAACTCATCTCCTTAGAACCCTAAGCCTCTCTCTTTCTCTCTAAGTCCCTAAACCAAACTAGGGTTTGCAAATGAAGTGCTTGAAGTGGCTTGTCCAAAGACACCCCTATTTATAGAGAGGCCTTGGCTTCTAGAAGAGTTTCTCTAATGGGCTCCGTTAAGGCCCAACATGAACGGGACACTTACGCACGCTTTTAAAGCGCTGAAACCATTATCTCTTGACCTAAACCACTTCATCTTGCGACGTCCCGCGCCGTGGTTTAGCCAACCGTCACAAAGCCGGATTTGGTGAAATTACCTAACCACTTGCGTTGAGTCCACGCCGGCCGGCCATCTTGAGCAAGGTTCGAAAACACGAGAAATAGCAATCCAAAAATGTCATTGGCAAAATGGACATTTCGCATGCTTTCTCTCTCTCCAAGGGCAAATGGACAATATATAATAATAGTCTCACTGTCGTACAACAAAGAGCTACACAATTTTAGTGTATTTTGTCAAATGACACAAAAGTTGAGTCCTTTGAATACAGATCGGATGACGAATACAAATCGAATACCTACTCAGTTCGGCCGGATTTGGATATCCTCATAATTTATGTAATGACAATATATTTATGATATTTTATCCTCATACATAGTACACTTAATCATTCTACTTTATCTATTTCACCTAAAAATATGAATTTACAATAAACTAAAAATACTCACACAACTAATTAGTCATACTGCAATAAAATATGTATATTGTTTTATCGAATTCAAATATGAATATAAATAGTGCAGATAAAATAATATTTCAGATGACAAAAGTCCATATCATATTCATATCCATATTTTTTATACGAATGCGAATACGAATACAAATAGTAGAAAAATTATTAATCAAATAAAAATATCTAAGTCATAATCGTATCTTATCAAATACGATAGTCCACTAAAAACGGATACACATCCCTCACAATTCATTACAGTAGACGACACTAGTTATTTTGCGCTTCCCCGTGAAAAGCTGTGCTCGCAGCTGCAGCGAATCGCAAAAGACCAACCTGCCTATCGCTGCATAAGCAGCACACAGCTGTAAATAATGGAGGGTCTCCAATGGATTCCCCGAAAAGTAGTAAATGCAATCACAGTTTTCCTGAGCTTTCCCCCCCCCTCTCCTCCATTACCAACCACCACGTTGCTATGCTCTAGCTCCGTTTCCTTCCATCGTTTCCTTCATTCTTTTTCTTCTCCCCCACAGGAGAGATACTTTGCTTCACAACTGTAACGCAGCACCAAGTAGTAGTAACAACAGCGCATTTACGTTACAGTGGTTACACGTTTTACACTAGCACTACACTACACTAGGCCATAGAATCTTCAGAAGCAGCTGCTTTTGTTCTGTCAGCCATTGCCAGCCAGCTGCACTTGGCTCTGCGTATAAGTTCCTTTCTTTCTTGGCCACTTCTGCGCTCTACCCCCTTCTTCTTCTCCCTCCCAGATCCATTCCTCCCTCTATTCTCACACCTCCCCTGTGAGGAGAGAGAGAGAGAGAGAGAGAGAGAGAGAGAGAGAGAAGGGAGAGGGGAAGGGAGGCGGGCAAGGAAAGAACCATGGGTTCTTGGCTTCTTACCTTGGTCCTTGGTTTCTTGGTGGGAGCAGTGCTTGGTTCTGAGCCGTGGTGGAACGAGACGCAGGTCTATTCCACCAATGCCAACTCCGGCGGCAGCAACGGCGTCTTCGTCGGGCTTACCCTCATCCAGTCGGCGGCTACCAAGGGGGCCGGTAAATTTCGTCGTTCCAGAATTGTTCTTATGTTAATCTTTTTTGTTTGCTGCAAAGATTAGTTTTTTATTGGCCATGTCCCATGTGAGTTCTTGGGTTGAGTCACTGGGTTGTGTCTGTGTGCCTTGAGATTGAGTCATCGAGTTATGCCGGTCCCTGTTGTGTTGACCCTGGTTGGTCAGAGCTTCTGTATATTAGAGGGATTGTGATTGCTCTCATTTTTTTCTTTTTCGGTATCCCCTTTTATATAGGTGCTCTTTTGATTGAGTGATCATGCAGTCTTATCCTTTTATTGTTTGGTGGTAGCATGTATCATTTGTGGATCCTGATAAATTTATGCATGTGGATCTAGCCTTAGCATTATTGGTGGCTGTCATGATGAATTCTTGTTACCTAATGGGGGTTCGGCACCCGAGTTCCCATTTGTTTATAGGCAGTCAATCACTGAAGACTTGTCTTAGGGTGGAGGTGATCTGTGGATCTATGTTGTGGTGATTTTGTTTGTGTAAATTTGATAAAAGTAAGTCTGGTGAGCAGCAATTGCTTTGGATTTTATAAGTAGCATTGTTGAAGTAGTCCACGAGTAAATCTTTCCATGTAGATCAGAATTTGAGTTTGAATGGAATTTTTTTCTAGCTTATAGTATGGTAGGCTTAGGCTTGTAAGCATTGATGCTTACTTTCTTTGAAAATTATTGCAGTATGCTTGGATGGAAGCTTACCAGGTTACCACCTACACCGAGGGTTTGGATCAGGAGCAAGCAGTTGGCTTGTCAATCTGGAGGTGAGGAATACTTCAGCATTTACATATATATGAACTGAAAGATAAATTTGAGCAAATTGCACTTAGTACTATTAGGGATTGTAATATGTGTTTTAGGCTTAATAGCTGTTGGTGATTCATATGGAATTCCAGGGGGGAGGTTGGTGCAGTGATGTTAAAAGCTGTGTGTTCCGCAAGGGCAGTCGGCGTGGGTCATCAAATCACATGGAGAGGCAACTCCAATTTACAGGGATAATGAGTAATAGACCTGAAGAAAATCCTGGTATTCTTCGCATCAATTCTGTCTTGTGATGTAGTTCCTACTACATTTTTGTCCAAAAAGAGAATATAGCTGTTGATTTTTCAGTTGCTATTTCTGGTTGAAGAATTGTAATGATGTTTTCTTGTCTCTTAGATTTCTACAACTGGAATAGAGTGAAGGTTCGGTATTGTGATGGTGGATCCTTCACTGGTGAAGGGGCTGACGTGGTTAGTGCAAATTCTCTCTGCATTTTACTGCTTTACTTTCACCAAATATGTAGTGTATGTGCTGAAGGATCTCCGAAAGTGGAATCTCATCCTAAGTAAACTTCTAACCATGACCATGATAAGTGATAACCCTTCATTTGAATATTTCCCAAAGGAACATGCATATCATTATTCAATTGCATTTCAATACTAATTTTAAGTCTCTTAGATAACAGATACTGCACATTCCATTCAAAAGATATACACACTGTACATGTTGTTCTTGTTTTGTTTACTAAACTACATCGATTGATTGTCAGAATTTTCTTTCTTTAGGCTGCAGGCCTTTATTTCCGAGGTCAGCGTATTTGGCAGGCTGCTATGGAAGATCTGATGGCCCAAGGAATGCGCTATGCTAATCAGGTATTGATCCTTCCACAGTTAATCATTTTTTCTTTAGCTTTTGGGAAACCATTTCTGTTTCCCTGATGCAACTCAATTCTACCAGGCCCTTCTTTCTGGATGCTCTGCTGGTGGTGTTTCTACCATACTTCACTGCGATGAATTCCGTGGATTGTTTCCATCAAATACCAGAGTCAAGTGCCTTGCTGATGCGGGAATGTTTCTTGACGCGTATGTTCGCATATATAGTTGATACTTTTTTTTATATAAATCTTTGTTACTCATCTTTCAGAGAGAGCAAAAAAAAAATCTTTGTTACTCTTAGCGTCTTCTTTCTTTGCTATGGAAGAAGAGTAATTGCTATTTTCAGTCCAATGATATATTAAGACGAATTAATCCTCTTACCATTTGCAGTGTTGATGTTTCTGGTCGTCGGGAAATGAGAGAGTTCTTCAATGGCATTGTGAGATTGCAGGTATCTGCCACTCTGTTAGGCTGTTAGCCATGATTTCTGAATAGTTTGTGATAATTCCTTGTTGATACTTGGTACTATCCTACTCCTACCTGTGGTGCTAGCACTAATTTATGTCAGATTATTCATGTGCCAATAACAATATCTTTATTTTCCTTATGCTATTCTCATCAAAACTCACCACAATACAGGGTTCTGGAAGAAGCTTGCCTAGGTCTTGTACCTCCCGCATGGATAAAACCTCGGTAAGACAAACATCCGGAAATATCTACCAAAGATAACACATAGATACTGCCTTTTTTCACAAATGTTTTCTCTCTCTAACTTCTGGTCCCTACAGTGCTTTTTCCCACAGAACGTGGTGCCAAACATTCAAACTCCGACTTTTATTTTGAACACTGCCTATGATGTGTGGCAGGTACTTGTTATGCGTATAAATTATAATTGGTCTGCAAATGAAACTGAAAGTGCAATCAGTAAAATATTCAATGAATTTCTTCCTTGTATTTTCCAGCTTCAACAAAGTGTGGCCCCCAAAACGGCTGATCCCCAAGGTCTATGGCAAAGATGTAAGATGAACCATGCCTTTTGTAATGGTAATCAACTTCAGTTTTTACAAGGTACTTAACTGCTTTCCCAGATCTTCTGAGCTGTAGTTTGTTAATTTAAGACTAGGTTGGCTCATCCCCTATTATGACGCAGGTTTTAGGAATCAAATGCTTGATGCCGTAAAGGTTTTCTCTGGATCAAGGCAAAATGGTCTTTTTATAAACTCATGTTTTGCTCATTGCCAAAGTGAGAGACAGGATACATGGTACGCGAATGACTCCCCTCGTCTCGGTAACAAGGTATGCACGCGGTGTTGCAAATGACACATCGTCTTTTCTCAAATACATGGTAGACGTAGAACTAGTGCATGTAAGCAAGAGATTTGGACATCTGGTAGTCTCATGAGACTCTC
The DNA here is from genome assembly GCA_036346255.1 of Ampelocalamus luodianensis. Classification (NCBI taxonomy): domain Eukaryota; kingdom Viridiplantae; phylum Streptophyta; class Magnoliopsida; order Poales; family Poaceae; genus Ampelocalamus; species Ampelocalamus luodianensis. Next base: position 4,387,917 of record CM070630.1, on the reverse strand, counting down.
CATGCCTTTTGACGCAGAGAATTGCTGAAGCGGTTGGGTATTGGTTTTTCGAGAGGGGAGACGCAAAGTATACAGACTGTGCATACCCTTGCGATGGTACCTGCCATCATCTTGTATTCAGGGGAGACCATTAAGATTATTCTTTTGACACAACAATCCATGTTGCAAAAAACCCAGTGGGTACAACTTAAAAGGAAAGTATAGATAGAGGGCGCAAGTTCCTGGCTTGCCCATGATTATCAGTTGATATGATAGGGCAGGGCCTCGCACGCGAATGTGATGAGGCATCTGCATTATTTAGCTTCACATATCAATTCTTTCCATTGCCATTCCCTTGATGTATAAATAATGTGCCTACAACAAATCCGATAGTTTGACATTTACATGGTATTTGGTGCTTCATATATATCCGAGTTTGTTGCTGGAGCATAGCTCGTCTCGTACGAGACTTCCATAGTTGCATGTATCAGGCGGGAGCGGGACATTGGATGATGACGGTGTGCCACTTCAATTATCGACCGGTTGCAGCGGTGCAACCGGGCAAGGATGGCCCGACCAGCGAGAGCTAAAAAGAATCTCCTGCCACGGGTTGATACGAACGGGCTACGGCCAGCAGCCGGCAGCACGCGCGTCTCCCAGGCGGTCAGGCCCCAACCGCAGTACGGCGCGACACCGTTCTCCGATTTTCTTCTGCCACGCGAGGCAACTGGCCCGACATCTCGTCATCTAGCCTCGTCCAATCCACCTGGGTCCCATCCCACGTCGTCTTCATTGTGCCGCGGCCGAACATGCCCGGCACGGGGTAATACGGGCGGCCGCGCCCCACTTCGGTACTGATATCCACGGTTCCATGCAAAGGCGTGGCGTGGCCATCGCGCGCGCGGGCTATCCGCCTCCCTGAATCATCTCGGTCTCGGCCGCACAAAATCATGTGAGCGGAGTCGCGCCCGTAGTCCACGCGGACGCCGTTTTCTCTTCCCGAAACCCACCTGTGCCGCCCCGCAGTTTGGGTAGGGCTGGGTTGGCCAGGCCCCGCACCGCACGGCCGCACCGACTAAATGAACGGGCTGTGGGATGGCAGCCCACGGCGCTGCCTCCGTCGTTTCGCCGAAAATGACACTAGACCGCCAGTTCAAGGCCAGGTTTGCATATCCAGGCCGCCGAAACCCAGCTTGAAGCATCTCTTGGTCCCTTGCGCGCCGAGCCGCCGACCGACTGTTTGGCTGCGCTTCTCTCTCTCTCTCTCTCTAAAAAAAAACTGCGACTGATGCTACGCAGTACGCACGGTCAATTTCGTAATTGTTGCCTGCCTATTTGTAGCTTTGTACGGCGGGATGTTGCCTGGCTCGGCTTTGTCACGGTTGCGCGAAAAAATTTCAATGCATGCATTTCGCATGCTATGCTGGTTTTACTGGATTTGTTCTCTCTCAAAAGGGGAAAAAAAATTGAGTGCCACATGGTTCCAATTTCGATGCATTTGATCCTGAAGAGAACGTGTAAACAAATTGATAACATCGCCTTATATTCTGAAATTGAGTAAAAATAATGGACTTCCAAAATAAATTAAACCTTCCCCGTTATGTTTGAGTTACTCTACCGCATTAATTGGTGGATGCAGTTTGCAGTACCCGTAGTGTACGTGTTGACCCACAGGTTTTTAATTTCGGATCGATCCTTCGTCCTTCAAAATTCTTCAGCTTGACTTTAGTCGGAAAAAACAAGAAAATTCTTTGATCTTGACCCCCACATCTTTAATCTATGTACAATTAGATCTCCACAAGCTTAAATCCTCGAATCTGCAACAGTACCAGAGTTAGTGGTCGTACATATACAGCACATGCCGTGTCGATCGGTTAACTACACGAGTACTTGCACCTCTCTTCTCCCCCAGCTGGAAAGCGACGAGCGTGTAGCATGTTGTACGTGCGTACGTATGCGGAGACCGACGTACGTACACGTCAAACATCCAACAGTACCCTACTCAGCGACGTATATCGGATCCTCCTCGTCCCTGCAACGGAGGACAACGCACGCGCGATGGCGATGCGCGTGCGCAACTTGCCCTATAGCTACGTGTGCGCCCAGCCGATTAGGCTGGCCTGCAGTGCCGCGCGCGGGGCACACCCATTTACTCCCACCCCTACACGCCGGCCCGGGGGCCGAGCCGCATTCACGACACAGCCAGTCGCAACCGCGGCACGACAACAAATGCTCGCTCCCACCAGCCACGAGCTAGCTCGGCGCGCGCACTGCATCGCGACGAAGCAGCCCTTCTTTTTTTGCCGGAGAAAGACGTGTGTACTACGTGCAAGGGCTGGTTTCTATGAAAAAAAAATTCCTATAAGATCTGATCCACAACTCCATCAATGTAGATCAACTCCACCGCATGATACGTATCTTTTCACGAATCTCAAAGTGTGACATGCTAGCCTTCAGTATTCAATTCGTGAAAATTCACACAAGTGATTTATGGAGCTGCGCGTTTTGAGATTCGTGAAAAGACACATGTCACGTGATGAAGTTGATCTACATTGATAGAGTTGTGAACCAGATCCTATAAAAAAAATTTCCGGGGTTCCACGGGTGGGACGCGCGCCGAGCAGATGGATGGATTGGGTGGGTGCGCGCTCGGCCGTGCATGCATGGCCCTATAGCTCGATGCGACCGTATCGCTAGACGCTAGCTAGCTCTCGGCCTCGGCGCTGTAGTGGGGTACTGCACGTCCGCGCGCGCCAGTAGTCCGGTACAGCAGCACTGCAGCGGCGTCCAAAGAAGAGAGTACGTGATAATTAAAGTGTGGCCGTATAGTGGAACACTAGCTAATTGGTCCCTACAACAACTGCATATGCGTGGTGGTGTACTGTAGCGAGCGCCGTGCCAAGCGAGACAGCTGTGCATGTCGGGAGCTTGTGCTTGTGCTGTGCTGCTCAGGAATAGCCGCCCGTGTTTGGTGGCCTGGTGGAAGATTGGATCATATATTCGTATCACTGCCGATTTCTCGGCGTTGTACGTACATGCATGGAGATTTATGGAGTATATCAGATATAGACGAGCCAGGATGTACCAGATGTAACGTATGAATAGCCGGAGGAGTTCTATTCTAGGTCTAAATATCTGCCATGCGGTTTACATATGGTGGAGAGTTTTTCTTCTTCATTTCTTGTGGAGTTTTTTTATAGAGAAAGAGAGATTGTGAGGGTTACTTTCGTTGCAGTTTGATTAGAATTTGGACGTTTACAATGACTGATTGAGCGATAAAAATGTGCCTTTTTTGTCGATCTAATTAATCTAGTTATATATTCTCGATGGACTTTCCCAGCGGTTTGTTTTTTGTGCACGCTTTATAGTTTACGTGCTTACGAAGTTGCTTAAGATATATGCGTGTAAATTGAGCTCTGTAAATTAAGCTAGCTAGACAGCATGAATTATTTGTGGTTGTTTTCCCCTCACTTGTCCCTTTACCCTTATCAACACTGCTGTGCTTCTATTGATTCTGCTGATTAATTAAGTACCCCACCAGAGAGTTGGTGCTATGTTCCTTTCTCTAATGACTCTATAAAATATGATAAGCAACCTTTCGCATCTCTTTAGTGTTTTTTACTGAAGTCCTAAGCAAAGAAAACAAACCACTGCTTTAAAAATTAGGAAGCGACCAGCGCCCGGACGTACGATTCTTAATTTAGCGCAACAAAAATTCTTAAACTGCAAACAATCGGTTCAATAGTTGCAACAAAATACAACAAAGTGCAACATCAGAGCAACAGAGCATGCAATAAACATCCATTCGGTGCAACAAACAAAAAGAAATCGACACAACAAATCAAAGTGAGGCACAACAATGAAACACGAGGCATGCAACAAACACTAATAAGCTTAGTGCAACAAAAATAACCAAATTAATAGGGCAACAAAAACAACCAAATGGTGCAACAAATCACCAAAACCCCCACAATAAAAATAAACACTTGTTGCAAGAATTGAAAAGACTATTGCGACAACTTCAAAATCCAACAATAATTATGACAACATCCAAAAAGAATTATCACAACATCTAAACCCACCTGTTGCAACATCTTGATATATTAGCGGTGGGAGCTGACATCGACGGTGATTTAGCGCCGATAGATGAGGTAGAAGTGCTTAAGATCGGCCCAGAATCGATGAGGCTGAACAGAACGTCCAAGAGCTTGTCAAGGGATATCAACGTTGTGGTCCTCAGTCATCACCACCATAGCCGTTGCGTCCTCCGTGGTGACAGCAGCTCATACTCTCATCGGATTAGTGTCTGGAGGTGGAGAAGAAATAGCAGACCGCGGGGCTGCAGTAGGGCAATCACTCGACATCGGAGTCTCGGCGCCGGAGCAGCTAGCCAGAGCTCACGAAAGTGGACGCTTGGGGAAAATGTAAGGCTGGGAGATGAAACATATGCTGGATTTGGAGGAAGGTCTGGAGATGGTAGAGGATGAGAGGATTTGAGGAGAGGATCAGGAGATGGGAGAGAGAGGATTTGGGGGATTTGGGGGAATCGAGAGAGAGGGGATGAGGGGATTTTTGGGAGGAAGGTGTAGACACGAATTAGAGTACGGCATTTCGCAGCCGCAACGCTGAAAATGGTCAGGCTGACGTCCGATGCGTCTGGACGCTCGAGCCGTATCAATTCCCAAAAAATTAATACCAGTTGGTGCAGGCTGAAGAAATTACGTAGTAGTAAAATTTAGCTCATCGATAGATTGGTAGTACTACGTACAGGAATGCAAAATGTAATGCTGCCTCCATTACAATTTACACATGTGACGAAGTTGCATCACCTATGTCGAATCTTCTCTCCATTACTACGTGCATGTACAGACTAGCTAGGACATGTGGCTGAAGCCTCAAGGGAAAGTAGAAAAGAAGCATACACTGATCGTTAACGTGCATTTCCATCGAGTGAAACTTTGTCTCCATTATTAGCAGTTACAAGCTGAGCTTTTGCATCCCCAATAATGTACGCATAGTTGCTGCACCTAACATGCATTATGTCTTCATGCCGCCAGCTCCGTTTCGATAAAAGGGAATCCCCAACATTCCATAATGTGCGTGTAATTACGCAAGCTCGTTGCCATCATGAACATGCATGAGAGGCAAATAATTAAACTTGTGTAATTAATGGCCGAAAAATAACACATAATGCATGCATTGTTCTTAAATTTAACTCGTACATTTGCTCCGATCCCGACCGAGCTAGATGGTGGTGCGTGGTTTTCAATTCATTTGCTTTCTGTTTATTTTTTCAGTGTATCCACGATGGTCTTCATGTTCTTTCCGGCATGGAACAAATTTGATGTATTATATACGTTAACTGTAACAAATAACATAAAGCTCGAAAGAAAAGAACCGGCCAGCTGATTGCTGGAACATACAACTGTACACTTACTTTTAGTTATATGTAGACAACAAGTACAGTATATTTTGCGGGTTGCAATCCTAATTATTTGATATTATTTAGTTCATATTTTTTAGGAGCACGAATCCTTCTACAGTAAATTACACATAAATACCGAAAAGACAACACTCTATATAGCAAAGACCTTTAATTCCTATAGACATACAGCATGACTCGTACGTACTCTCTAGTCTCTTCATCTCTTGTATGCGTGCTTGTGCAGTGACTTGAATGTGACATGTTTAAGGTCACAGTCTAATGCATGCACACTAGCCCTAGATTTTTAGGCTAGTGGTCCCCGGGATTTGCACACGCGTACGTACGTACTACTTCATTGATCAACCGCTCTGAATGTTGGGATTTCAAACTTGCAATGCATGCACACATATGTGTATGACACATGAAATGAAAAATATATGCCTACAGGAAGCTCTCGACTTTGAATCCAGGCCTAATAGAATCTAGCTTGAGCACGGAAGTGTCTGCTTATAATTCGTCATTTTCTTGCGTTTATCGCGTGAAATTAGCATTTCATGCACACCGAAGAGGAAATCCTGTCGGTGCAGAGGGGATAGAAAGCACGTGTTTTACACCACACTCTCTCTGTCATGAGGTAATTTACTAGTTGGTGGTGACCAGTTTTTAGTTTTCTGCCAGAGAAAATGATCTATTCCATGACCTGTTCCATAATTAGAAACCTGCAGCTTTGGTGTGGCAAGGGAGGGATCACACAAACCGGTACACATCAAAATCATTAATATAGATTAATTAGATTGATGTATATATAAATAGCTAGTAAAAACATGTGGTTATCATTGCAATGCCGTCTGTTCCACACATGACACATGCAGTGCTGTGCAGTAGTGTCTCAAAATTCTCATATGGGCATATGGCCTTTTCAACCCTGGCTATTTTGTGTCCCTAGCCGACTAGCTAAGTTAGCTAGCCACCCACGACCATGATAAGATTATGCTGTGGCATGCATTTGGCTGGCAACTAGTGGTAATTGTTTATTCATTCTTCGTGGAGATGAGTTGCATGACCATGTTGCCATGTTGATCGATTGCTTGCATTCCAAATAACTGGTGTGAAGAAGTGATGTTAAAGCAAAGTGAATGACCAAATTAAAGCCCAACAGGGGCATGCAGCATTTGCAATGGCAGAGATGCGAAGTGTCAAGGTGAAAATAATTAAGCAGGGGAAAGAGGAGGCAAAAGCGGGGGGCAGAAAAGAGTCAACCAGCCCTACCAACACAGCTGGGTGGACAGTTACGAGACCATGATGAGCACACACGGGCGAAGTGAAGGTTAGTCGTGGTACGTAGCACCGTAGCACTGCCTTATCATGATTCACGACCAACTTTATTGCTCGGAGCAAAGGTGGAAGAATTGAGGAGATCAAAGGGGAGAGCTGAAAAGATCAGGAGAGAGTACACTCACACTAGCTCTCTACACTGCATTGGCACCTACTTGAGAGCGACCTCCCGCCTCCCACCCGAGCTCCCTTTTATACCCCACCTTCTTCTCTCCATCTCTTGCCTTGCCTGTCCTCATTGCCGTCAAGGTCGTCGTCTTCTCCGCTTGCAACGGCTGCACCGCCATCGAGCTAGCTAGCTAGCTAGCTAGCTAGGTGCTCTGCGACGTCTTTAGATACGGGCGACATGGCGAAACGGCCGTCCGGCACCAAGAAGAAGCTGAGGAGAGGCCTGTGGTCGCCCGAGGAGGATGAGAAGCTGATGAACCACATTGCCAAATATGGACATGGCTCCTGGAGTTCTATGCCCAAGCTAGCAGGTACTGTACCACGCATGCTAAATAGATTGCTAGATATCCCTCCTCCAACAATGTACGTAGTACTAACATTTTGCAACCGCTTTGTTGGTCAGTTAAGAAGACTTGATTTAGCGGCAGTACTACTCTAGGATTGTGCCTTTTTTTCTTCGAGAGACCAGAAATGATTTTATATGTTTTATTGTGTGGAAATTTGCCTTTTTGAAGTGCTAGTTTGATGGAATTAGTTGCGTTGTTGCATTAGGCCTTGAGAGGTGTGGAAAGAGCTGCAGGCTGAGGTGGATAAACTACCTTAGGCCGGACCTCAAGAGGGGCGCATTCTCTCAGGAGGAGGAAGACCTCATCATCCATCTCCATTCCATGCTAGGCAACAAGTAAATACCAAACTAAACATCCATATATATACATAAGCAAATTGCTGCTCGCCTGCTCCTAACTTGGCCAGTTTTAGCTAACCAAATGGGAAATTAGTTAATTGTTTGCTCCTGCATGGGCAGGTGGTCTCAAATTGCGGCGCAGCTGCCGGGACGGACGGACAACGAGGTCAAGAACTTCTGGAACTCGTGCATCAAGAAGAAGCTCCGCCAGCGCGGCATCGACCCGGCCACCCACAAGCCGCTCGTCGAGGCCAGCAACCGCGGCGCCGCCACAGCCGCCAGCCGCACGGCGGTGTTCAGCGACGCCGAGCTCATCCTGTCATCCGTGGGCCAGCAGATGCCGCACATGCCGCCGGTGGTGACAGCAGAAAGCTACATGTACAGCCGGAGCAGCACGGACGGCGGAGCGAGCGCGTGCAGCGATGGATCCTTGTCGCTGTCGGGGTACAACCAAACAGGGGACTTCACTGGCTACTTGGACGCTGACGCGCTGCACTGCGACCCCTCCAGTACTGTACACCCGGCGGTTATCCCGTCGGTGTCGAGCTCCAGCACGCTGAACTCGATGGCTGGCCTAAGCCCCGCGGCCACCACCACCACCAACGAGCAGTGCAACAACCACAACAACAGCAGCAGCGGTGGGTTCGAGTCGACGCACAGCGGTACCACGGCCACCAACCACCTGCCGTGGCTGGAGCTGGGGCCGAGCAGCGCCTGCACGGACGCCGCCGCCGCCGCCGACCACTACGGCGCGGTGCTGGACGAGCTCAAGTGGTCCGACTACGTATTTGATGGCTACCAGCTGCAGTACCACGGCATCCAGGGACAGTGCATCTATGGCGACAGCAAGGACACGGTGCAGTTCGACGCGCACGGGATCAGCAATTGGTGCCTCAATTGAACCGAACCAACGCGAACGGCGGCGAGCATTTAATTACTGCATGCTAAGCTTCAGATTCTATACGTCCATGTGCGTACGATATAGCTAATGTTTTGTGGGGTTTTGGTTTGTAAATTTTTTGCGTTCTCCTGCTGGGTGGTTGATCGAGACCGGGCTTGCGCGCGTTGCGTAACTTGCGTGTGATAATTAAAGTCTTTGCCGGTACAACATGTAAAGAGCATATGATGATGGTGGTGGTGATACAGAAAGATGGTTACATATATATATAAGAGGTGTGTTTAATTTCCCGTGGTTAATTAAATAAAGAGTGGTGATTAATCATTGTCAGCTTCGACGTCGGGCAGCTTTATCATGGGGTCCTTGGCTCTGGTTCGTCCTCCATTTTCTTTTTGTGATGGTGGCGTTGGTCCCGTGCGCGTACGTCGCTCCTGCTTCAATTTGGTTATGATTGAGCTATATGCGGAGAAGACGTACTTTTACTGTACAATTTTTTTTTGTCTTGTAGCTAGCTAGCACAAAGATCAGCTTAATTAGTACGTGACCGTTCATTGAAAAAATTCGGGAAAACGTTAATTTTATGTTCTCACAAGTTTCACCCGGGATAATTAGACATCAACTTGACGTGAACAAGTGGCGGAACAGATTAAATCTTAGCCGGGCGGCATGAACCAAGCCCTAAGTTACGAATACCACTACCGGCTTGTTGGACGTCGTGCCCCTAATTTCGTATTTCTGCTCCGCCGCCCACCACTCGCTATTCGCTAGGTGGTTAGCATCTTCTAAGTCATACAAATAGTTAATTTCTACTTGTAGTGACTACTGATTATTTTCTATGACAAATTATATCATACGTGCACACTTGGCAATGTCATATCATCGATCAGATAGTCTGCATTACCCATATGTTAAGACTATAGCACATAAATCAAGAACAAGTCAACGAAATAGGCAAATTAGACACGAACCACACTGATAAGGATCTAATAATCCTCAATTAATTAAATTATTTATATGTAATTGTTATTATAGATAGCAATATCTCCATCTTATTCGTAAGGATTTAAATTGTTTATCTGTAATTGTACCATAGATAGCAATATCTTCATGTTATTTGTACGGACACCCCTTATCATTAATAAGAGAGAAACTTAGCCAAATGGCCGTAAACTATTTTATGATCACCCTATATGGTTATAAGTATTTCTACGACTATCTAGTGGTCGTAAGGTTTTCTATGACCACCTTATGATCGTAAGCCTTACTACGCGATCACTTTATGGTCGTAAGTTTTACTACGATCAGGTCAACTACAACCACCCTATGGTCAACAAAGCCTACAGACATGTAGGCTCAATCGACTAAGGATACTTATGCGCTATGTTTAATACACACAGTAGTTAATATGTGATGTTATTCTTCGGGGTAATTGCACATATTAAGCCTCTGTCTCTGACATAATTACAAAGTGACATGGGAGGATTAGTCTCTAACAACAACCGTCACTGAACGTGAATATTTCATCAAACGGTGAGACACCTCTTGATACGAGACAACTGCCACCCCTTGACGTGTCGGAGCTCGTCTGCGTGAAATCATTACACACGTAGTATTTATTGGCTAACGACGATGTATGTAGGTCAAGGAAACCGTTCGTGCATGGCGACGTGTAATCTACACAAGCAGAGTGCTGCATGCGGCCATTCCATTGAAATCTGAAAACGCAAAGCTTCTTCTATCGCACCAAGTGACCAAAATACCAACATCTTTAATTATTTGGCCCAGATCGCTCTACTGCAGGAAAGCCGAATTCTACTCGATCGTGGGCTGAACAAAACAAAAAGGGCCAAGCACAACTCTTTCGACCCAAACAAGCATGAATTCGGGCAATTTAAAACCCCCATATGGAAGGATTTCGATCACTCTCATCTAACTCTTCACCCGTACACGCAGAGATTGGAACTAATAACCAGAACATACATACAGAGATGGGACAAATAGACAAAGCTTTCCTGCAGCAGGTGACGATGGGGTCTAGACAAAAATCAAAAGTAAAAGGACGAGAGGAGAACTGTTGAAAAAGCAGGTTGATTATTGTAACAAGTTCTGAAAGCTCAGCTCCCTTTTCCACCACGGCCCCCGGAGAATAACGCCTTTATGCTATATTCCTCCGTTGCAAGTAATACTTTTTTTTGCCTTTCGAGGAGAAGATTCCTCTGTTCCAATGATGATAAGAGTACAGGGAGGACATAACCAAAATAAGGGTGAATTTTGATTGAGGCTTTACCATCTGGAACCTGATGGTGAAACTTGAGAGTTTATGTCAGTATAGTATGTGATATCATTTTGCCAGTGAATTGTCAGAAGAAGTAAAAATGGAGCAGCAGCACTTTTTCTCAACAGCCTTGGCCTATAAATCACAAACAGAAATGTGCTAAATGGACGAAATTTAGAAAGGGATAATATAGTGCTTCGATTTATCTGGGAAAAACTGTTACAAAATGTACACTTTTGTAATTATTTTAATTTCTAAAACAATAATCGATATAAAAAATAGCATATATTCTAGTCATATTTACAACTACAAAAAAACAACATGATCATAAACTCAAATATACCCATCTCATAAATATGCGTTAACAAGGTAAAACCTAAAATAAGAACACTACTAACAAAACTAGGGATCATTATCATCATGTGACTAAATTTTAGGAAGCAAGGCGTAGCCATGACAAACGAGATCACCGCGACTTACAGATAATCGCTCCGACAAAGATCGCGGTAGAGTCGGATGCGAAGAAGACGATGCATATCAGATGATGAAGGAAGCCGTGAGCAGTCGTGCGAAAGCTTCCCAAAAATCTGATTCACCCCAACCCGTGCAGGATCACCAAGGACACCGGCTTAGGAGACACTACTCTCCCCTCGACGGTGTATGCCGGCATAGGGATGGAGTAGCTGAGGCAGCGCAGCACTGGGATGTTCAGGGCAAAAGTAAAGAGGTTGTTCTGTTTTGTTATCTATGAATGGAGATGCCTCTCATTCATATAGAATCCGGTGGCACGGAAGAACACTGTCGCAATCAAGCCGCGGGACATTTTGGTAACCACATTAAACATCATTAATGGGTGCCATAACAGCCCAATAGAATTAGTGCGATTCAAACGTCCGGTTTGAATCGTGGTTATTCTCTTTCTAATTCGTATACGCGTAGATTCCATATCATCATGCATGGTTTTGAGCCTCTCCGGTATTTATAGCCACGCGAAGGCAATTCCTGTAGACGGAGCACCGTGCTAGTGGCGGGAAATCCAGAGGAACTGCCAGGCCACGACACTCCGGCTGGGGGGGGGGGGTGGGGACGGGAGAGACCGGACGATACTTGTGCGGAGGAAGCATGTCCGGGTAGGGGCCACGCGGAAGCGGTTCTCCGAGCGACACGCGTGCGGTCCGGGCGGTGGGCATGTGGACGCAGCTACGTCCAGGCGGTGGGCGTGCGGAGACAATACGTGTCGGCAAACCGCTTGTCCGGGCTATGGACGTGCGGCCGAGCTGCAATTTTTAGCAATACGGCGTGAGAGGCACTACTTTCGTCAAAAACACGTGCAACAATGCCATTTAGGCCAAAAACTCAACGATATATGTTCGTATGTCAGGTGGTATATGAAAGTATATTGTGACTTCACTTAGAAACAAGATAACAGATAGGTGAGTTGCTGCATCTGAGTAAGCAAGTGATACTGAGTGCTTTTTCTTCGATATCATAGTGATTAGCCTCTCCGTGTTTGCTATGATTGCACTCCTGCTGTCTAATGTCCTGTGTAGGTGCAAAAGAAGTGGATAATTTCTGTCCAATCGACCGATCGAAAGCTCACGGAGCGAATACGGGATGGAGAAGTGAGAATCCGATACTATCCGTGTCCGACTCCAACTCTAAGAAAAAAATATAGAATATGATATATCCTTCTGTATCTACTCCGATTACACTCATAGTAATCACACGATACGTACCGCTGCAGTCTAGGCGCTATCTGTCGTTTTCTATACAGTACGAGTAGTATTCACTCCTACGGAGGACATAACATAATACTAACATGGTAGTAGTACTCCTAATAGTACTAGCACTGCCGTCAATTTTTGCCCTCTTTGCTGCGTCCTTCTAGAAATGCTATCAGTTCGACAGCAACCCTGTTTGACAAGAAATGGATTCTGGGCAAGTGAGGAAGGGAAGTCAATTGGAATCGCTCAACCTGCAGCTGGGTCGGTGCGATCCGTTGATTACTGTGCGCAATCAGCCCCCTCCGTCCCCCGTGGACGCTGGGATGGGATAACACTGATTGTGTTGTCTTCTACTCAAATACGCCATGAACATTAAGAGGTTCACGTGTTATTACGCTTTAAATACTACAATACAATGTACTCTCTGGTAAAAAAAAAGAGTCGTTTTGAGTTACGTACAATAAAAGATTATAAACTTCAGATATCAATCTCTTTTTGAATATTTATATTGAACACATCAAAATGATATGTGTATATTTATCTCGAAAAATAATTTCATAATATTATAATATTATTAGTTTTTATAAATATATTGTAATAGAAATAAGTGATTAAAGTTGTATTTTGGAGATCGTATCGATATCCAAAATAATAAAGTGTAATTAATTATCACTAATTATTTAGCACTAATTAATTACCAATATATTAATTACAACAAATTCATTACCTCTTAATAATAAGCAGGAATTCATTATCATACGGCTGTAAAATACTGTACGAAACAATTGCTGACTGGTTCTTCCAGAAGCCGCAAGTCCAGGGAAAGTTCGATCCAGCCAAACCACTCGTTCCCATGAGAACATGCAGTTGGTGGTGCACGCAGGGGCCGAACTCGCATACATCACCGCTGATCTCACCCACCGCGCGTGGCCACCAAGCCAACTGGACGACTCGATCGAAGCACACAAACGCGGTATAAATACTACCTCCTCTCGACTCGGTTCTCACAACACAAGACACACTTCCAGGCCTCAACTAGTCATCAAGCAGTCAGACAACTTCTCGAGTAATTTCTCGCCGGCCGTACGTGCAAACTGCAAAGTCAAGCTAGCTGACCCGAGCCGAGTGACCACCATGGGTTTCGTTTGGATGGTGGCGGCGGCCGTCGCGGCGGTGCTGGCCTCGTGGGCGTTCAACGCGGTGGTGCACCTCGTGTGGAGGCCGCGCGCCATCACCAAGAAGCTCCGGGCGCAGGGCGTCGGCGGGCCGGACTACAAGTTCTTCGTCGGGAATCTCAACGAGATCAAGCGGCTCCGCGCCGACGGCGCCGGCGTCGTGCTGGACGTCGCATCCCACGACTTCATCCCCATCGTGCAGCCGCATTTTCGCAAATGGATCTCCCTCTACGGTACGTGACGCGAACCACTGATCAAAACATTCTTGCTTCGATCGTGTTTGTTCTTGTGTTCTTACGTGGTCAGTGCTTTGCCGCCGTACGTACTTCAGGGCGGACGTTCGTGTACTGGTTCGGGGCGAGGCCAAACGTGTGTGTGGCCGACGTGAACATGGTGAAGCAGGTGCTCTTCGACCGCACGGGGCTGTACCCCAAGAACCTCATGAACCCGCACATCGGCCGCCTACTCGGCAAGGGGCTCGTGCTCACCGACGGCGACGAGTGGAAGCGCCACCGCAAGGTCGTCCATCCAGCCTTCAACATGGACAAGCTCAAGGTACGTACGTTAATTTGCACGGCGTGTTGACGTGTGTGTTTTGCGTTTCTGAAGTATATAATACGTGCGACTTTTGCTGACTTCTTGTGCAACGACGTTTGGCACGACAGATGATGACGGTGACCATGTCCGATTGTGGTCGGTCAATGATGTCGGAGTGGAAAGCAGAGTTGGAGAAAGGCGGAGAAGTAGAGATTGAGTTGAGCAGCCGGTTCGAGGAGCTAACCGCCGATGTGATCTCGCACACGGCATTCGGGAGCAGCTACAAGGAGGGGAAACAAGTCTTTCTGGCGCAGAGGGAGCTCCAGTTTCTTGCCTTCTCCACCGTTTTCAACGTCCAAATCCCAGGATTCAGGTACAACTTCTTTGTTTTCCTCCTCTTTTTGTTCAACAGACAGTATATATACAGACTCAGAGAGCACAAATTAATCGATGCGTGGTTTGTGAAATTAATCAGGTACCTTCCAACTGAAAAGAACCTAAAGACATGGAAGCTCGACAAGAAGGTGAGGGGCATGCTCACGGACATCATCAAGAGCCGGCTCGCCACCAAGGACACCGCGGGCTACGGGAACGACCTCCTCGGGCTAATGCTGGAGGCCTGCGCGCCGGAGCATGGCCAGAAACCGTTGCTGAGCATGGACGAGATCATCGACGAGTGCAAAACCTTCTTCTTCGCGGGGCACGACACCACCTCGCACCTACTCACCTGGACCATGTTCCTGCTGAGCACGCACCCGGAGTGGCAGGAGAAGCTCAGGGAGGAGGTGACGATGGAGTGCGGCAAGGAGGTCCCCACAGGCGACATGCTCAACAAGCTGAAGCAGGTCAACATGTTCCTCCTGGAGACCCTAAGGTTGTACGGCCCCGTCTCGCTCATACAGAGGAAGGCAGGCTCGGATCTTGAGCTCGGCAGCATCAAGGTGCCGAAGGGCGCGATCCTGTCGATCCCGATCGCGACGATTCACCGCGACAAGGAGGTCTGGGGCGAGGACGCCGACGAGTTCAAGCCCATGAGGTTCGAGAACGGAGTGACGAGGGCGGCGAAGCACCCGAACGCGCTGCTGTCCTTCTCCAGTGGGCCGCGGTCGTGCATCGGGCAGAACTTCGCGATGATCGAGGCCAAGGCCGTGATCGCCATGATCCTGCAGAGGTTCTCGTTCGCGCTGTCCCCCAAGTACGTCCATGCGCCGATGGATGTGATCACGCTACGTCCGAAATATGGGCTTCCTATGATCCTCAAGAGCCTAGAGATGTAGATATATGCGTTTTATGTAAGGTTTTGTATTCCTTTGATAGGGGTTTAGTACTCTATTGTACTCTAGTCTCTACGATCTCTAGATAAGCTTTGTTCTTTGTTGTCTCTGTTGGTTTTTTTTTAGGAAACGGCGAAAACACCGCTATTGCATTAAAGAGAAGGAAACGTAACAAAAAGGTTACAAAGGGAAAATAAAAATAAAAAACAAAAACGGAAACAAAAACCAGAACCAAAAGTTGCCGCACCTATGCTGGCACCTATGCCGCACCGAAGCTTTGTTCTTTGTTGTCTCTATTGGTCTTTAGATGTGTAATATATTCCATATGTACAGAAATCAAATGTAAGGAGCTTATCTTGTTGGTTGTATCTAAGAAGTTTGGTATTTATTGCTCTTCAGTGACAACTTAAAAGTTAGAGTCTGTCTAGACATCAGTTACCTTATTCTTTCTTATCTATCAGTCACATTTTCTCACCGTTCACTCAACATTCTATGGGTCAGATTTTCTCTCTCACCAATATAAACCTAGATAATAAAGAAATAAATTTGGCAAACCCCACAAAATAGAAAGACAAAAAGAATTCTACACTGGACAAAAGTAATCAAAGTAAACTCTACAAATACCAAAAAAAATTATGAACTACACAAAAGTAAATATAGGTGAACCCTACAAATACAAAAACAAATAGAACTAAAGTTAAAGTAAACCTGTGCTAAAATTGCACATTACTTAGAAATGCAATTTTAGACTAGTACTGTGTAATTGGATAAAAAAATTTCAGGCAACCAAAAATTAGCAAACTGTAACAGTTAATAATAAGTGTTCAGCGACACGAAACTCTAAATCCAAGGTCAAAACAATAAGGGGCCGACTAAGCTAGAGTCGCCTAAAATGTTCTTAAAACCCAGTCACTTTCTTTGATATGTTGGATCACCATCCAATGGTTTCTGTTTTTTTATATTAAAAAATAGTAAACTAAACAAAAATAAATCTAGGTGAACTCAACAAATACAAATACAAAACAAAAAAAAATCTAAACTAGACAAAAGCAAATCTAGGTGAACCCTACAAATACAAAAAAAAAAATCTAAACTAGACAATAGTAAATATAGATGAACCCTACAAATATAAAAACAAATAAAACTAAAAGTTATAGTAAAATTGTGTTAAATTTGTACATCATTTGATAATATAATTTTAGGTTTAGTACTATATAATTGTAGGTGACTATATTTTAAAAAAATCAAGCGACTGGGTGCTAGCAGCAAAAGCGAAACAATAATCCTGAACACCGAATCATTGGAAGGAAATTATATGTTTCCGTTGTAACGGGCACTTATAGTTGGGATGAAGAAGAACCGGTGTCTCTTTTCTCACCTTAAAACAGGCCATCCATTCTTAAGAAAGTTTCGAAGGTTGGGCCCTTAGGCCCGTACTCATTCCCTTGCCTGTTTTGGGCTTAGATGACGACTCGTGCAACACTGGATCTGGCATCTAGTAGCATGGTCGGCCGAACGAGGGCCAGGTTGACAACAACACTTTTTCTTTCTTTACCCCTTTCTTTTCGTGTATTTTTCTTTTCTAGTTTAAGTTTCTTTTCCTGATTGTGCAGTTGCGGATTGTCTCTTCTATGCAAGGCGCACGTACGGAGTAATTTTGACCTTCGATTCGCAACCCCAAAAAATATATATATATATATATGATCGTCAAACAGAAAACAGCTTTACGCTAACTTCATTCAGATAATGGTGTTTTATGGTACACAAGCTTAATTTTATGTTATATCGTGGTGCAAGGGATCATGTATAATGGCATTAACTTTGTTGCATGGATCTCCAAGGATACAAGTTGAAACAAAAGTAGTACGATCTTTTAGTCCAAGTCTAGGCATGCAGGCATGGCAAAAGTTAATTAAACGCTATCTCGCGGGGACACTGCATTACGTTTTTTTTTATATACTGAAGCAGTGACCACAGCGAACATTAAAAAAAAGAAAGAAGCAGAGCGTGTGCCGCAAGCAGGCAGAATTCAACTGCCTGGAAATTCATTGCAACGAAGCAAAACTAATTAAAGTAAACTCAGGCGGTCAGCACCCCGCCCAGGGCCGGCCTGCTCCGCTCGCCTACCTCAAACGCGTTTCTTCATGCATCTATCATCAGCGTACAATCCGTACAAGCCATGCGTTGTCTGCAAAAAGAAGAAAACGATGACACGGGCACGTTGCCGACTCCTCAGTGTCGTGTTATCACTGATGACATCAGAACCTAGGTCAGCATTCTGCGAGATTCTCCGAAAGCTTGTGTCTAAACAGAGCGAATACTTCTTGACCAACCGACGGATCGAAGGTTTGTAGAGCGAATGAGATGGAGAAAATAGATATCCGACACTGTTTGTGTTCGACTTCAACTCCGAAGGAAAAATACGGAATATGATACAGGATGAGCGATATCCATCTGTATGTGTCCGTATGTCAGGCTGTATATGAAAGTATGTTATGACTAGACCTGTTCACGGGCTATCCGGCCCGAGCCCGACCCTGTTCGGGCCGGGCTTGGGACTGCAATTCCGTCCTAAAGGGGTAAAAACAAATAAAAATATGCAAATATATATATTTTCATTCTGGAAATAAATGAAATATCACTTTTTTATTCCCAAAAAAAGATTAAAATAATATTTGCAAATCAAGAAAGCAATTTTCGGGTGGGCCCGGCCCGGCCCTTTGAGACTGGGCTTTTCAAACTCGGCCCGGCCCGGCGTTTGAACAGCTCTAGTTGTGACTTCACTTAGGAGCAAGATAACAGATATGTGAGTTAGGTAAGTGATACTGAGTGTTTTAACTTAATATCTCAGCGATTAGTCTATCCATGTTCGCTCTGAATGCACTCCTACTGTCCAATGTCCTGTAGGGTGCAAGAGACGTGGCTAATTTCTGTCCGATCGATCGATCGAAGGCTTACGGAGCTAATACGGGATAGCGAAATGGATATCCGACACTATCTATGTTCGACTCCGACTCCAAGAAAAAGATACAGAATATAATATATGATGCTAGTAGTAGTACTCCTAATAGTACCAGTACTAGCGTCAATTTTTGCCCTCCTTCGCTGCGTCCTTCTAGAAATGCTATCAGTTCGACCGCAACCCTGTTTGACGAGAAATGGATTCTGGGCCAAGTGAGGAAGGGAAGTCAATTGGAATCGCTCAATCTGCAGTTGATTACCGTGCGCAATCAGCCTCCTCCGTCCCCCGAGAACGCTGGGATCGGGTAACACTAATTATGTTGTCTTCGACTCAAATACGACATGAACATTAAGACGTCCGTGTTATTACGCTTCCAGACGACGCGGCTTTCCGTGTCGATGTGGACCTCCAGTTCCCACGAGAACATGCAGTTGGTGGTGCACGTCGGGGCCGAACTTCCATGCATCACTGCTGATCTCACCCACCCCGCGCGCGTGGCCACCAAGCAAACTGGACGACTCGATCGAAGCGCACAAACGCGGTATAAATACTACCTCCTCTCGACTCGGTTCTCACAACACAAGACACACTTCCAGGCCTCGACTAGTCATCAAGCAGTCAGACAACTTCTCGAGTAATTTCTCGCCGGCCGTACGTGCAAACTGCAAGGTCAAGCTAGCTGACCCGAGTCGAGTGACCACCATGGGTTTCGTTTGGATGGTGGCGGCGGCCGTCGCGGCGGTGCTGGCCTCGTGGGCGTTCAACGCGCTGGTGCACCTCGTGTGGAGGCCGCGCGTCATCACCGAGAAGCTCCGGGCGCAGGGCGTCGGCGGGCCGGACTACAAGTTCTTCGTCGGGAACCTCGACGAGATCAAGCGGCTCCGCGCCGAGGGCGCCGGCGTCGTGCTGGACGTCGCCTCCCACGACTTCATCCCCATCGTGCAGCCGCATTTCCGCAAATGGATCTCCCTCTACGGTACGTGACGCGAACCACTGATCAAAACATGTCTGCTTCGATCACGTTTGTTCTCGTGTTCTTATGTGGTGAGTGCTCTGCCGCCGTACGTACTTCAGGTCGGACGTTCGTGTACTGGTTCGGGGCGAGGCCGAACGTGTGCGTGGCCGACGTGAACATGGTGAAGCAGGTGCTCTTCGACCGCACGGGGCTGTACCCCAAGAACCTCATGAACCCGCACATCGGCCGCCTACTCGGCAAGGGGCTCGTGTTCACCGACGGCGACGAGTGGAAGCGCCATCGCAAGGTCGTCCATCCAGCCTTCAACATGGACAAGCTCAAGGTACGTACGTTAATTTGCACGGCGTGTTGACGTGTGTGTTGTGCGTTTCTGAAGTATATAATACGTGCGACTTTTGCTGACTTCTTGTGCAACGACGTTTGGCACGACAGATGATGACGGTGACCATGTCCGATTGTGGTCGGTCAATGATGTCGGAGTGGAAAGCAGAGTTGGAGAAAGGCGGAGAAGTAGAGATTGAGTTGAGCAGCCGGTTCGAGGAGCTAACCGCCGATGTGATCTCGCACACGGCATTCGGGAGCAGCTACAAGGAGGGGAAACAAGTCTTTCTGGCGCAGAGGGAGCTCCAGTTTCTTGCCTTCTCCACCGTTTTCAACGTCCAAATCCCAGGATTCAGGTACAACAACTTTCTTTTCCTCCTCTTTTTGTTCAACAGACAGTATATATACAGACTCAGAGAGCACAAATTAATCGATGCGTGGTTTGTGAAATTAATCAGGTACCTTCCAACTGAAAAGAACCTAAAGACATGGAAGCTCGACAAGAAGGTGAGGGGCATGCTCATGGACATCATCAAGAGCCGGCTGGCCACCAAGGACACCGCGGGCTACGGGAACGACCTCCTCGGGCTAATGCTGGAGGCCTGCGCGCCGGAGCATGGCCAGAAACCGCTGCTGAGCATGGACGAGATCATCGACGAGTGCAAAACCTTCTTCTTCGCGGGGCACGATACCACCTCGCACCTACTCACCTGGACCATGTTCCTGCTGAGCACGCACCCGGAGTGGCAGGAGAAGCTCAGGGAGGAGGTGACGACGGAGTGCGGCAAGGAGGTGCCCACAGGCGACATGCTCAACAAGCTGAAGCAGGTCAACATGTTCCTCCTGGAGACCTTGAGGTTGTACGGCCCCGTCTCGCTCATACAGAGGAAGGCAGGCTCGGATCTTGAGCTCGGCAGCATCAAGGTGCCGAAGGGCGCGATCTTGTCGATCCCGATCGCGACGATTCACCGCGACAAGGAGGTCTGGGGCGAGGACGCCGACGAGTTCAAGCCCATGAGGTTCGAGAACGGAGTGACGAGGGCGGCGACGCACCCCAACGCGATGCTGTCCTTCTCCAGCGGGCCGCGGTCGTGCATCGGGCAGAACTTCGCGATGATCGAGGCTAAGGCCGTGATCGCCATGATCCTGCAGAGGTTCTCGTTCGCGCTGTCCCCCAAGTACGTCCATGCGCCGATGGATGTGCTCACGCTGCGTCCGAAATATGGGCTTCCTATGGTCCTCAAGAACCTGGAGATGTAGATATATGCGTTTTATGTAAGGTTTTGTATTCCTTTGATAGGGGTTTAGTACTCTACTGTAGTGTCTACGATCTCTAGATAAGCTTTGTTCTTTGTTGTCTCTATTGGTCTTTGGATGTGTAATATATTATTCCATATGTACAAAAATCGGATGTAAGGAGTTTATCTTGTTGGTTGTATCTAATAAGTTTGGTATTTATTCCTCATCAAAAGTGTTCGGTGACAACTTAAAAGTTAGGGTCTGTCTAGGCATCAGTTGTCTAATTCTTTCTTATCCATGAGTCACATTTTCTCATCATTCCATTAGCATTTTATGGGCCAGATTTCCCCCCTCTCTCACCAATATAAACCTAGACAATAAAGAAATAAATTTGGCGAACCCCACAAAATAGAAAGACAAAAAAATAATCTAAACTAGACAAAAGTAATTCAAGGTAAACTCTACAAATACAAATAAAAAATCTAAATTTGACAAAAGTAAATCTAGGTGAACCATACAAATACAAAAATAAATAGAACTAAAAGTTAGAGTAAACCTATGCTAAAATTGCACATCACTTAGTAATGCAATTTTAGGTTTAGTACTGTGCAATTATAAGTGACGAGAGATAAGAAAATTTCAGGCAACTAAAAATTAGCAAACCCGTAAAAGTTAATAATAAGTGTTCAGCGACACGAAACTCTAAATCCAAGGTCAAAACAATAAGGGGCCGATTAAGGTCCTCTTTGTTTAGGCTTAGGCTTTTTGGCTTATTGTAACATCCCAATTTTCTGAGCTTAAAAATCTTTTAAATAGTTAGTAGGAGAAAATTCACCATTTGGATTTCATTTGAGTTTAATTCAAAAGCTTAATATTGGACTTTACAATCAAAAATATTTAATGTGAATAATCCCAACATGAACATTAACCAAAACTATTTTATTTGGGTTCTATGTGCTCAGATATATTTTCTAGATTTTTCTAGAATTTTTCTGAGTTCATTTGCTATTTTCTATTGCTTATTTGAATTTCTGGTATTTTCTAAAATAGAAAAACTTTTTAAAATCTCAGAAATAGTCTCGGGCCGAATTCCTTTCTTCCGGCCCGTTTTCCCCCTTCCCGGCCCGTTTCCGCGCGAGGCCCAGCCTCGCGCCGCGCGCTTCGCCACCGACGGCGTGTGGGCCCCACACGTCAGGTCTCCGTCCCCGCTCCCGGCTTCGTCTTCGCGCACGGCCGCCCGCGTCCGCCATGACCGAGCTCCGAGTCCCGAACGACAACGCCTCCTTTCCTTTTGAACCCCTTCTAGAAAACGTGTAGAATCTTATCCCCAACCTCCCCGCATCTTCCCGAATCAAAATCGAACCTCGGATTCGTTTCTATCTCCGATTCTCTCTCGTGTTCGTTTCGGACGCTTTTAGGGTTTCCGCCGCCACACGCCACCCTAGCCTCCCGGACCCTATAAATAGGACCCCTGGGATCGCATCGACGTCCGCAACCCAAAACCCCAGGCCATAGCACCCCGAGAGCTCTAGCGCCGCCGCAATCGGAGATCTAGGGTTTTCGGCCGTGTTTCGTCGCCGCCGCTAGTGTCGCCGCATCGTCATCGAGTGCACCATCGGGTTCAGCGTCACGAGGTCTACCTCGGGGACCCTTCGCCGTCGTCAAAGCCTCACCGGAGCCGTCGTCCGACAATAGCCGAACAGCTCCGCCGCTCAACTCTCGCCGCCGGTCGCCACCGTCCCTCCCGATCACCCGGAGTTGCACCCAGAGGTTCGCAATAGCGCCCTCTACACACCGGTACCACTCACCGCCAGCGAAGCTCCGTCGTTCGCCGTTGCCATCGGGATCCGAGCGCCGCCGCTCCTGTTGTCGTCCATGTCACCGCCACCTCGGCGCCGTGTCAGCGCCCGTGCCTCTGTGTCGCGTGCGTGGTGCCCGATCGGCCCACGTGCGCGCGTGCGTGGCGCCCACCGGTCCGATCTCGAGTCTTGGTAGACTTAGTCTACTGTGAGCCATCTCACTGACATGTGGGTCCCACATGTCAGGTTTTTCTTTTATTTATCTTTTTCCGAAATTCTGAGGGCTGACGTAAGCATTGCGCAATAATCCGATTTTTCTTTAGAGAAATAATTCGGAAATTCCAGAAAATCCAAATTAGGGTTTCTTTTTAGATTTAAACTTCGAGAGCTCATAACTTTTGCATCCTAACTCCGATTGAGCCCATTCAAATTTCTAAATTTGTCTAAATTCAAGCTCTATTTATCTGAGATTTTTATTTAATTTTTGGAGCTTGTTTTACCTATGTTATTTATTTGTTTTGTTTGTTTTTGTTTCATTTGCGAGTAGACGTCGATTCGTCGGAGAATTTTGTGGAAGAAGGAGCACCCCAAGATCAAGACCAGTACATAGACCTTTTCCAAGGCAAGTCATACCTTTGATCATCTTGAACCCAGTTTGAAATTACTTCGTTTCAAAGTATCGCATTCTACTTTAATTATGTATTTAAATGCTTTGGGTATAGTTATTATCCAAATTGTTATCACACCTTGGCCTCGTATGACATAATTCCTTGTCACCCTAGATTGGTTATTAGTTGGTAATATTATAGCACCAACGTGGGTTGGTTAGATGCGAGTACAATTGCTTAGCCATGCTACGAGTCTCACATCTCATGTAAGTTGCAATTATTTAAATATGACTAAGTGACTATGGAACTTTGTGTAAAACTGTGTGCTATGTGTTATTACTTCGTGATGGCATGTGTTGCACTAAAACCAACTGGGTGGTAAAGGATTTAGACTGAGGCAAGTGGTGGAAGCTGTGTGATATGGTGGACTATGTGATGGGAATGATAATCTTTGTGACTTAGTTAGAACATGGAAGTATTGCCTTGGTCAATTAAGGACTTAACTTTGTGCGCCATTGAACTGAGCCTTACTGTACGACCACATGCCTGGTATGGGACGAGCCTAACTTAGTAAGTTATGGATTTTCGGCATTGATGTTCAGGTGGATAGGTTAGGCTGTGTGACAGGGTGGAGGTGTGACTACTTGGTGGTTGCATCGCGGGACGATTCGTCTTCCCTGTCCAGCGGTGTGTGTTATACCAATTCTATGTGAGCTGGTATAGCGGTTTGTAAGCACACTGGGAACGTCAATGTTTGAGATGAAGTTTCCGAACTGTTTTGTTACGATTGGTGCTTGCTACACTAGTTGTATCTTGTGGGTAAAGTGTACAACCTCTGCAGAGTGTTAATCAATCTATTCGAATAGCCGCGTCCGCGGTCATGGACATGCTCGGGGATTTCACACGAGGGGTAGTTTTCATAAAATGTTGGGATGGGAGCTGTGTGACCTCAATCATATGGCTGTGTGAAATAATCGGTTTAGCTATGTGTCTTTGTGAAAACAACTGTTAAATTAATATTGCCTATTTGTTTTGAATTATGCTTTCAATCTATTATTCGTATTCAATTGCAAATGTCGCTTTTATGCAAAAGAACCACAGAAGCCTTTTTCTTTGGAATAAGCCTGCATCTATACATTGCATTCGTGGTATGATTTATAGTACGGTTGTGTACTCACGCTTGTTGTAAAACTTGCGCCCAAACCTCTGAAGAGGAGGAGTCTACGCGCGCTGAGGAGGAGTTCAAGGTCGATCGTTCGTTAGGTCCGGATCCGATCGGTTGCTGTGGTGAATTGGTGGGATCTACGCTGGAGTTATTTCCGTTCCATTCTTTTTTTTTTCTGTTAGCCTCGCGTGGCTTAATAAGTGTAAACTCGACCATAAGGTCAAAACCCTTATTTGTTATTCAAACTAATCGTTTACTTTATTTATCGTTTGTGTGGATCGATATTTACCTATGTTAACCTGTGTGCACTAGCGTGATCTCGACTAGTGCAAGGTATACAGAGGGTTCCGAATCAAATTCAGGTCCCGACACTTATAGCTTAAAGCCAGCTTTTTGGCTTAATCAGCTTATAAGCCTCAAAGCTTTTAAGCCAAGCTTTGTTGTTTGGTAATCAGGCTTTTTATAGGATGTTGGCTTATTGAGTTGTATGTGAAGGATGAAAGGTCTGAAATGCCCTTGAAGGTTTAAAAAACCTTTTTAAGCATATATTTAAACTTATTTTTACATGAGATTTGAAAAATATGATGATACATACAAGTGTACATATGAAACAAAATAGATTTCGCTTGTACGAGCATACGTGTGTGTACCATCGTCTATCCAAATAAATTACAAATCTCGTCATCGGAGATGTATATCTAAGAAGACCAGAGTATAACAGACAACCTATTCATAGCAAGATATCGCTCGTCCGTGCATGCATGTATTCAGTATTTGAAAACCGATTAGAAAGGAAGCATAATCTTGAAAAATAAACCCCACTGCATAATACAATAGTAGTGTACCATGGGATTGGAGGCGACGACGTGGAGGAACCGAAGGATGAGGAGGTGGAACATGAAAAAAAAAAACGGAATAATTTGTGTATTTATATGCAATAGCATTTTGTGGGTAATTTCAGTGAACTTTAGTGGCAAACAGTTATTCCATTCCACAAAAGCCAAAAAAAGCACCCCTCCCATGGCTTATGACTTTTTGGCTTAAATTGGCTTAAGTTTTTTATAAGCCCGACAAAAAAGCCACCCTTTTGTTTAGGCTTTAGCTTTTTTGCTTTTAAGCCAGACAAAAAGCCTAAACAAAGAGGGTCTAAGCTACAATCATCTGAATTTTTTTTTAAAACTTAGTCACTTTCTTCGGTAAGTTGAATCATCATCCAATGGTTTCTTTTTTTATGTTGAAAAATTCTAAACTAGACAAAAGTAAATCTAGGTGAACCCTATAAATACAAAAAAAAAATCTAAACTAGAAAAAAGTAAATCTAGGTGAACCCTACAAATTCAAAAAAAAAAATCTAAACTAGACAAAAGTAAATCTAGGTGAACCATACTAGAACTAAAAGTTACAGAAAAGTTATGCTAAAATTACACATCACTTGATAATATAATTTTAGACTTAATACTGTAGCAAAAACGAAACAATAATCCCTAAACACCGAATCACTTGGAAAGAAATTAAGTGATAATATAATTTTAGACTTAATACTGTAGCAAAAACGAAACAATAATCCCTAAACACCGAATCACTTGGAAAGAAATTATATGTTTTCGTTGTAACGCATGAGCATACATCCACATGCACCCTACTAGTATAGTTGGGATGAAGAAGAACTGGTGTCTCTTTCGTCTCCTTGAAACAGGCCATCCATTCTTAAGAAAGTTTCGAAGGTTCCCGCACTCATTCCCTTGCGTGTTTTGGGCTTGGGTGACGACTCGTGCAACACTGGATCTGGCACCTAGCAGCGTGGTTGGCCAGAGGAGGGCCCAGGTTGACAACAACACTTTTTCTTTCTGTGTCCCTTTCTTTTCGTGTATTTGTCTTTTCTACTTTAAGTTTCTTTTCCTGATTGTACAGTTGCGGATTGTCTCTTCTATGCAAGGCGCACGTACGGAGTAATTCTGATCTTCGATTCTCAACCAAAAAAAAAATGATCGTCAAACAGAAAACAGCTTTACGCTAACTTCATTCAGATAATGGTGTTTTATGGTACACAAGCTTAACTTTATGTTATATCGTGGTGCAAGGGATCATGTATAATGGCATTAACTTTGTTGCATGGATCTCCAAGGATACAAGTTGAAACAAAAGTAGTACAATCTTTTGGTCCAAGTATAGGCATGCAGGCATGGCAAAAGTTAATTAAACGCTATCTCGCGGGGACACTGCATTACGTTTTTTTTTATACTGAAGCAGTGACCACAGCGAACATTAAAAAAGAAAGAAGCAGAGCGTGTGCCGCAAGCAGGCAGAATTCAACTGCCTGGAAATTCATTGCAAACGAAGCAAAACTAATTAAACAAAACTCAGGCGGTCAGGACCCCGCCCAGGGCCGGCCTGCTCCGCTCGCCAACCTCAAACGCGTTTCTTCGTGCATCTATTACCAGCGTACAATCCGTACTAGCCATGCGTCGTCTGCAAAAAGAAGAAAACAACCACACGGGCACGTTGCCGAGTCCTCAGTGTCGTTATCCCTAGTGACATCAGAACCTAGGTCAGCATTCTGCGATGTTATCCAAAAGCCGGTTATAGTGGGCAAACGGAGCGGATAATTACCGATGGACTGAAGGTTTTTGGGGTGAATACGGGATAGAGAAATGAATATCTGACACTATTCGTGTCCAGCTTCAACTCCGAAGGAAAAATACGGAATATGATATAGGATGCGCAGCATCCGTCTGTATGTGTCCGTATGTCAGGTGATATATGAAAGTATGTTGTGACTTCACTTAGGAGCAAGATAACAGATAGGTGAGTTGCTGCATCTGAGTATGCAAGTGATACTAAGTGTTTTTCCTTCGATGTCTCAGCGGTCAGTCCCTTCATGTTTGCTCTGATTGCACTTCTATTGTCCAATGCTCTGTGTAGGGGTGTAAAAGAAGCGAATAATTTCTGTCCGATTGACCGACCGAAGGCCCGCAGAGCGAATACAAGATGGAGATCAGTGGGTATCCGACACTATCTGTGTCAAACTCCGAGGGAAAAAAACAAAATATGATACATGATGAGCGATATTCGTCTGTATCTCTTTCCGTTCCGATAACATCCCTAGTAATCACATGTACGTGCCGCTGTAGCCTAGGTGCCATCTGTCGCTTTCGATATAGTAAGTAGTATCACTCGGCAGTAGTACTCCTAAGAGCATGTACAATGCAGGTGCTTAGAGAGGTGTTTAGCAAAGAAAAACTGATTCTTCTTGCCACGTAGGATAGATAAGGTGCTTATTTTGTAGCATGGATGCTTGATTAAGCACCAATGCTTAAGAGGTGCTTATGTATATAACTATAGATAATTAATAGATAACACAATTATCTAAGCACCTACAAAACAGATGCTTGTATTGGAGGAAACGATTTTTACATAGGTGCTTGATGACGTGGCTACATTATCTTTCTTTAAGCACTCGTTTATAAGCATCTCGCATTGTACATGCCCTTAGTACTAGCACTGGCGTCAATTTTTGCCATACTTCGCTGCGTCCTTCTAGAAATGCTGTTTATTAGTGTGCGCAATCAGCCTCCTCCCTCCCCCGTGGACGCTGGGATCGGATAACACTAATTATGTAGTCTTCTACTCAAATACGCCATGAACATTAAGAGGTTCACGTGTTATTACGCTTCCAGAAGCCGCAAGGGCGAGACGACGCGGCTTTCCGTGTCGATGTGGACCCAGTCCAGCGCCAGTTCGATCCAGCCAAACCACTCGTTCCCACGAGAACATGCGCGCAGTTGGTGGTGCACGCCGGGGCCGAACTCGCATACATCACCGCTGATCTCACCCACCGCGCGTGGCCACCAAGCCAACGGGACGACTCGATCGAAGCACACAAACGCGGCATAAATACTACCTCCTCTCGACTCGGTTCTCACAACACAAGACACACTTCCCGGCCTCAACTAGTCATCAAGCAGTCAGACAACTTCTCGAGTAATTTCTCTTGTCAAGCTAGCTGACCCGAGTCGAGTGACCACCATGGGTTTCGTTTGGATGGTGGCGGCGGCCGTCGCGGCGGTGCTGGCCTCGTGGGCGTTCAACGCGCTGGTGCACCTCGTGTGGAGGCCGCGCGCCATCACCAAGAAGCTCCGAGCGCAGGGCGTCGGTGGGCCGGACTACAAGTTCTTCGTCGGGAACCTCGACGAGATCAAGCTGCTCCGCGCCGAGGGCGCTGGCGTCGTGCTGGACGTCGCCTCCCATGACTTCATCCCCATCGTGCAGCCGCATTTCCGCAAATGGATCTCCCTCTACGGTACGTGACGCGAACCACTGATCAAAACATGTTTGCTTCAATCGCGTTTGTTCTTGTGTTCTTATGTGGTGAGTGCTCTGCCGCCGTACGTACTTCAGGTCGGACGTTCGTGTACTGGTTCGGGGCGAGGCCGAACGTGTGCGTGGCCGACGTGAACATGGTGAAGCAGGTGCTCTTCGACCGCACGGGGCTGTACCCCAAGAACCTCATGAACCCGCACATCGGCCGCCTACTCGGCAAGGGGCTCGTGCTCACCGACGGCGACGAGTGGAAGCGCCACCGCAAGGTCGTCCATCCAGCCTTCAACATGGACAAGCTCAAGGTACGTACGTTAATTTGTACGGCGTGTTGACGTGTGTTGTGCGTTTCTGAAGCATATAAAATGTGCGACTTTTGCTGACTTGTGCAACGACGTTTGGCACGACAGATGATGACGGTGACCATGTCCGATTGTGGTCGCTCAATGATGTCGGAGTGGAAAGCAGAGTTGGAGAAAGGCGGAGAGGTAGAGATTGAGTTGAGCAGCCGGTTCGAGGAGCTAACCGCCGATGTGATCTCGCACACGGCATTCGGGAGCAGCTACAAGGAGGGGAAACAAGTCTTTCTGGCGCAGAGGGAGCTCCAGTTTCTTGCCTTCTCCACTGTTTTCAACGTCCAAATCCCAGGATTCAGGTACAACTTCTTTCTTTTCCTCCTATTTTTGTTCAACAGATAGTATGTATATAGACTCAGAGAGCACAAATTAATCGAGGCGTGGTTTGTGAAATTAATCAGGTACCTTCCAACTGAGAAGAACCTAAAGACACGGAAGCTCGACAAGAAGGTGAGGGGCATGCTCACGGACATCATCAAGAGCCGGCTCGCCACCAAGGACACCGCGGGCTACGGGAACGACCTCCTCGGGCTAATGCTGGAGGCCTGTGCGCCGGAGCATGGCCAGAAACCGCTGCTGAACATGGACGAGATCATCGACGAGTGCAAAACCTTCTTCTTCGCAGGGCACGACACCACCTCGCACCTACTCACCTGGACCATGTTCCTGCTGAGCACGCACCCGGAGTGGCAGGAGAAGCTCAGGGAGGAGGTGACGACGGAGTGCGGCAAGGAGGTGCCCACAGGCGACATGCTCAACAAGCTGAAGCAGGTCAACATGTTCCTCCTGGAGACCCTGAGGTTGTACGGCCCCGTCTCGCTCATACAGAGGAAGGCAGGCTCGGATCTTGAGCTCAGCAGCATCAAGGTGCCGGAGGGCGCGATCCTGTCGATCCCGATCGCGACGATTCACCGCGACAAGGAGGTCTGGGGCGAGGACGCCGACGAGTTCAAGCCCATGAGGTTCGAGAACGGAGTGACGAGGGCGGCGAAGCACCCCAACGCGCTGCTGTCCTTCTCCAGCGGGCCGCGGTCGTGCATCGGGCAGAACTTCGCGATGATCGAGGCCAAGGCCGTGATCGCCATGATCCTGCAGAGGTTCTCGTTCGCGCTGTCCCCCAAGTATGTCCATGCGCCGATGGATGTGATCACGCTGCGTCCGAAATACGGGCTTCCTATGGTCCTCAAGAGCCTGGAGATGTAGAGGCATGCGTTTTATGTAAGGTTTTGTATTCATTTGATAGGGGTTTAGTACTCTATTGTACTCTAATCTCTACTCTCTAGATAAGCTTTGTTAATTCTTTGTTGTATCTATTGGGGGAGCAATTAGGGTCCGTACGTCCGACTAATTGATTCTCGTCGTACGCTGCTGCGCTGCCCCTGCTAAAATTACGCCGCTGCAGCCTGCATGCAATTTTAGGCAGCATCATGTACAGCGCAGCATCGCGTCAACGTAGGATTGAACACACACACACACACACACACACACACACACACACACACACACACACACACACATATATATATATATATATATATATATATATATATATATATATATATATATATATATATATATAGCCACATGCAACATCTCCGGACACAGTTGCAACATTTCTATACAACAGTTGTAACATCTTCGGACAACGGTTGCAATATCACCGAACAATGGTTGCAACATCACAAATCGGACGTCCGGGTGCTAGTATCACCTCATGCACATACGTCCGAAAGCGAGCCAGTGCATCGGACAACGGGTGCAACTTCCCCGGACAACGGTTGCAACATCCCCGGACAACGGGTGCAACATCTCCGGACAATGGTTGCAACATCCCCAGACAACAGTTGCAACATCCCCGGATAACGGTTGCAACATCACAAATCAAAAAACAAAGCATCTAAAAAAACGAATTGGAAAAAATGCAACATCACCGTAAACAGTATGTAACATTTTTTTTTCTATAGATGCAACATTTTTTTAAACAGGCCGCAACAAATTTTTTATATAGATGCAACATCACAAGAAGTACGCCGCTGCATGCAACATCTCCCCGGACACGGTTGCAACATCCCCGGACAATGGTTGCATCATCACAAATCAAAAAACAAAGCATATGAAAAAAACGCATTAGAAAAAATTGCAACATCGCCGTGATCGTAAAGAAGTACGTCGCTGCATGCAACATCTTTTCGGACACGGTTGCAACATCACCGGACAACGGTCGGACAATGATTGCAACATCCCCGGACAACAGTTGCGTACATTGGTCGTACGTGTATACCACATACGCACGCATGTACGTACGTACGTAGTCGGCCATGCAGGGACTCTACTCGAATTTCATCATCCGTG
The DNA here is from genome assembly GCA_036346255.1 of Ampelocalamus luodianensis. Taxonomy (NCBI): domain Eukaryota; kingdom Viridiplantae; phylum Streptophyta; class Magnoliopsida; order Poales; family Poaceae; genus Ampelocalamus; species Ampelocalamus luodianensis. The sequence continues at coordinate 4,356,347 of CM070630.1, read as the reverse complement.
GAGGAACTACATACAAAATTACAAAGCACGATTTGCTGAGTCAGCCAACTACTCAACTCAAAGTTGTTGGACCATCGCGAAGCTACACGGCCGGGTGATCGGCGCGCCTTCGAAAGCGCGCTCCTCAAGAGGGCTCGTAAGCGGGCTTTCCAAAGGCGCCTTCAGCGTCCGAATCATCCGGACGTCAGGTTCGTATCATTTCCCATCTATTGGTCTTTGGATGTGTAATATATTCCATATGTACAAAAATAGGATGTAAGGAGCTTATCTTGTTGGTTGTGTCTAAGAAGTTTAGTATTTATTGCTCATCAAAAGTGTTTAGTGACAACTTAAAAGTTAATAAGAAGTGTTCAGCGACACGAAATTCTGGATCCAAGGACAAAACAATGATCCCTCAACACCGAATCACTTGGAAGGAAAGTCTCGATGTCTCCTTTCATATCACAGGCAGAAATGCCAGAGTTCATGTGCTATTGTGGACAATTTTGGGGGTTGTTTTGTGGGGCAGGCTAGCGGTTTAACGGACAGGTCTGCCCCACTTGCACCCCTATGTAGAATCCGAGCTTACAAGAAGTTGAGTCAAAACAGGAGGAATCATTCCTGAGACGTTGTGTGCCAGTGTGTGCACCTCATCGGTTTAAGTTCAGACGAATATGAGGCCGCAATGGAGCCTCCACTGTAGAGGCGGATTTGCTATATGTTATGCATCGCGCAAAAGCGGGGACACTTGCGGGAAAAACCATAGACGCACCAAGCCGATATCACTATATAAGGAGATGTTTACAATGAAACCCTTATTTTATCCTATGAAGTACATGGTTGAATTTATAGTTGTACATGAAAGATTCCGTGTAGGAGTAGACCTATAAATTGGAGTAGGAAATGAAATCTAAATTGTATCACACTCAAACTCAACAATCTCCACCTTGAAATGAATTCATGATGAACACCTTGTGCACTGAACGTCCGTATGACTATTGGATTATACCAACTAAGTCTGATCAAAGCTCTTAACGTTAGGAATTAACTTTGTTATTATATCAACTGGATTATCATGAGTACTTATCTTCCTAACTTTAATGTCACCTTGAGTAATGACATCTCGAATGTAATGATATATGATATCAATGTGCTTCGTTCTCTCATGAAACATCTAATCCTTTGTAAGGCAAATAATACTTTGACTGTCGCAGAATATTGTAGTGGAAGACGTACTTCCACAAAGCTCAGTAAACAAACATCTTATCCAAATGACTTCTTTGCAAGCTTTACAAATAACCATATACTCAGCTTCTGTATTGGACAAGGCAACAATAGCTTGCAGGCTTGCTTTTCAACTAACGATATATCCTCCAACTGTAAACACATAACTAGTAAGACATCTTCTCTTATCCAAATCTCCAGCAAAATACGAGTCCCTCCCGAGTTTTTCCAAACTGTAAACAAGCATCAGATGTGCCCGCATGTGTATGAAAATCCATTGTACTGCTTTTCAACACTCTTTACTAGGATTAGGCATGTATCGACTACCAACACTAAAGGACTGAGATATATCAGGGCGATAACATACCATGACGTACATAAGTGAACCAATTGCACTAGTATATAAAACTCTATACATGTACTCAACTTCATCATCTGACTGTGGACATAACGCTGAAGAAAGTCTAAAATGTGCAACTAACAGAGTATTCACTGGTTTGGCCTTATGCATGTTGAAACAACGAAGGATTTTATCAATATACCTTTTCTGACTTAGGTATAATTTTTTAAATTGTCTATATCTGGTAATTTTTATACCAAGAATCTTCTTTGCTGCACCGAAATCTTGCATATCAAATTTACTGCTTAATTGTGCCTTCAATTTTGAATTTTTGTCTTGTCTTTTTTAGCAATCAGTATATGATTAACACATAGGAGCAAATAAATAGGTGGGCAATTAACAGTCTTCAAATAAATACAGCTACCATAATTGAATCTTTTGAAATCTTGAGAGATCATCAATGAGTCAAATCTCTTGTACCCCTTGCAAGTCTAAAATATTTCTTCAACATGCAAGCATAATTCTTCTTTTCTGGAAAGACAACTTTCCAGTTGCTCCATATAAATATTTTCCTTCAATTCCCCATGTAAGAACGCGATTTTCACGTCTAATTATTCAAGGTCATAATCATGCATAACCATTAAGCTGAGTAAAGTACAAATATAACTATGCTTCACAACGGGAGAAAAGACATATGTGAAATCGATACCTGGAAATTGGTTGTATCCTTTAGCAACAAGCCTTGCATTGTACCTAACCTCTTCCGTTGGTGACATGCCTTCTTTCTTCTTGAAGATACATTTGCACCGATTAACCTTCTTATCAATTGGCAACTTGACCAGCTCTAAAGTGTCATTCTTATTAAGAAATTGCATCTCATCATGCATGATATTCATCCATCTCTCTAAATCACCAGAAGAGATAGCATCTGAATAAGTGAAAGGTTATGCAGTACCTTCAATTTCTTCTGTCACATTCAAAAAATAAAAACAAAATCAATTTCAGCAATCAATCTCTTGGAAGCTTAAATATTTCTCTTAGGTCTGTCGACTACAATGGAACATTGTGGTGGTTGAGAAACCATAGGAACATCCTATATGTTTTCCTTTTTGACTTTTGGAGTAGATCCTGAATCAATAACATGCTCCACGACATGCTTGTTTTCTGCTACTTCTCAACGAGAACATCAATATATTATTTATCATGCAACATAACAGATTCATCAAAAGTAACACTTCTGCTTATAACTACATTTCTAGTTTCAGGATTCCATAATTTAAATCCTTTCACACCAAACTTGTAACCAAGGAAAAATGTACTTAACGGCTCTAGGCTCTAATTTACCATTGTTAACATAAGTATAAACATGATAGCCAAATATTCTCAAATTTGAATAATCTGTTGAAGAACCAGGCCATACCTTAATTAAAGTTTTCTTATCAATTACTATATCGAGTGACCAATTGATCAAATAACAAGTAGTGGATGCGGCTCCAGCCTAATAACTCCTAGATAAGCCAGAGTTAGATAACATGCAACATACCTTCTTCGTAATGGTTATGTTCATGCGTTCGGCTACACCATTTTGCCGAGGAGTACTTGGGATAGTATAATGTCTCATAATGCCCTTTGATCTACATGAAGCTTCAAATTTTTTAGAACAGGACTCCAAGTCATTATCAGTACATAGCTTCTTGACATGCTTACCGGTTTGCTTTTCAATCACAATATTCTACTCCTTGAATGTCTTGAATACACCCGATTTGTGCTTCGCGAACTATGGCCAATCTGTTCTTGAATAATCATCAATGATGGTCAACATGTAGACATCACCTCCGAGGGATGGAACATGAGATTCTCCCCACAAATCAAAGTGAACATAATCCAATATGCCTTTTGTAGACTGAATTGTTGTGCTGAACTTTACCATCTTTTGCTTGCTGAAGACACAATGTTCATAAAACATCAACTTATTCATGTTTTGACCATCAAGGGGTCTTTTTTTTTTGCATGACTCCATCATGTCAATTTCACTCAAATGCCCCAGACGCGTATGCCAAAGATTAGTAGCATCAGAATCGAATGATTTATTTGAGGTAACAACAGCATTATTTGAAATTATAGTACCTTGCAGATTATATAAGTTGGTAGCTTTCATATCACCTTTCATCACAACAAGAGTCTTTGCAGATCCTAAGAACTCCACCTCCACTAGAATACTTGTACCGTTAGCATCAAGAGTACTTAGTGATATAAGATTTCTCTTTAAACCCGGAATATGAACATCCGACAAAGTTCTAATGGTACCATCAAATATCTTGATATGGATAGAACCAATGTCTGCAATCTTACATGATGAATTATCACCCATCAACACAGAACCACTTGGCGTACCTTCATAATTCACGAACCAATCTTTGTTTAGACTCATATGGAAAGTGCAGACCGTATTAAGAATCCACTCATCACCGGTTTTAGAAGTATCGGCAAAAGCAACGAGCACATCTCTATCAGAATCTTGCTTAGTAAGAATGGTGGCCTTAGCATCACCCTCTTGTTGATTCTTGAAATTGTTATTCATTTTCTCGTTTTTGTTTATCCACTAGCACTCAGATATGTCGTGTCCATCTTTTGTTGCAATACTTGCTTGACTTGTATATGCCTCTGGATTTTGACCCGTTTTTGTAATTTTTGCTCGAGCTTTTGCCTCTTGAATCACCGTTTGAACTCCTCTCCTGTTGTCTGCCACAAACAACTAGACCTTCTGCATGCGAACTTGAACTTTCATTCAGAACTATGAGTTTCATCTTTTCCTTCACATGTAGTACTTCATAAACTTCAGTAAGTGTAAGAGTATTTCATCTATATAGAATAGTATCTCTGGACGTAGAGTATGAACTAGGCAACAAGCATAAAAGAATTTATACACAAATATTCATCATCATATTTTACCTCTATAGACTCGATATCCGAGACTACTTATTTGAACGCTGTCAGGTGGTTCAATGATGATATGCATTATGCTATCTTGTGGGAATAAAGCTTCTGCTTCAAATACATCTTACTGGTCAGATCTTTGGCCATACAAATATGCTTCAGTTTCAACCATAATGCGATGACGATCTTCTTCTTTAAAGTCTCCTACAGAGTATTATTTGATAGATGGAGATCATCTAAGATAAGACCTTACGATATTTTTTTTGCTTCTCCTCAAGGGGCCATGCAGTAGGTATCTTGTCAAACCCAATAAAATGTCATCCAAATCGAGTTACGCAAGAACAACCTGTATCTTGACTTGCTATAGAGAAAAATATTGTGTTTCGATCCAGTAGTGAAGATCATATTTCAGAGACGTCATGCGGAATAAATCCAGAAATTGCTGGTACGAATCCGTATGAACCTAGCAATAATTGGCAATCTGCTGGTACACTTTCTATGTGCACGTAGTGGAATTCCTCGAAATAAAAAAAATCACCAAGCAAGCTAGTGATGTTTGCTTCCTTTTTTATTTTCTTTGACGGAATCACTGGATTACTACTTCTTCTCTCTCTCTTTTTTTTTCTTATTTGCTTCTCGGTTCTTGCCTTATCGGTAATAGTTTCACGCGATGGCCTCTGCCCTATGGTGTCCAATGTCTCCAAACCACCTGTGCCTTGACTTTTCTTGCCAAAGACACGACATAGACCACAGTGCCTTGCCTCGGTCTTGATGCGTGTCGTCGGCTGCTCTCCTCATGCGTTGCTTCTTGTCGTGATGTAAAGCCTGATGCACCGACCGAGGGCGACTGCTCCCACATGTTGCCTCAGTCGTTCGATTTTGTTTCTTTCCACTGAATCCCTATTGCGCTTTTCCGTTCCGCTCGACTGTCGCTTTTTCTTCGCGCCTCAGTGTGCCTCTGCTGTCTTGAGCAATCAATCCTCTATGTCTGCTCTATTCTCGCTTTTGTTGAGGAACCTTTGCTGGCAAGTTTAATCCGAGTGATTACCTCATAGACAAATTTAGAATCATAAGAACAATGCAAGAACACAAGAACAGAAGAGTAGATTGAACACAGAGATATGAGGGGACTTCCGGCTTCTCTTTATTTGTCTTCTCTAAAAACATGGTACAATAGTTGGGGTCCTCCTCCTTTATATATGCTACTGGATGGATGAGGAGCCCACCTTGGGCCAGGACTGTCGGCATGGGCTCGGTTTCTTAACACCCCCCCTTGGGCACTCATCCGTCATGTTTATGTCTCGTCAAAACTCCATAAAAATTTAGGGAAAAAACTTTAGAGAAAGAGTACATAAAACATGTTCTGTTATGCTGTACAAATTGCCTCATTAAAAACCTTAACCGATAAACTTAAGGAAAAACTTATCAAGGAAAAAGAGTACAATCCACCCAATTTCATTTAATCTCTAGGATTTATTATTTGGGTACTCGATCTTCATGATCAAGTTTTAATAATAAGTTCGTGAAGATTCCCCCCTTAATTCTACAGTTCTCTAAGTCTCATCATTCCAATTCCACGTATGTATCTTTCAAAGCTAGATACTGGATGTGACTTAGTGAATAAATATACAAGGTTTTCACAGGACTTAGTATGCAATATTTTAATTTCATCCATCTTTTGCAATTCATGAGCATAAAAGAACTTGGGGGGTTGATATGCTTTGTGAGAGGACTCTTCACATAACTCATCTGCACTTGTGCTACATAAGCTGCATTATCTTCATAGATAATAGTGGGGGTTTGTGTAGTATTCAATCCACATGACTGCTGGATGTGGTGAATCATCCACCGAAGCCAAGAACATTCTCGCGAGGCCAGATACAATGCTATGATTTCCGAGTGGTTCATCGAAGTTGATACAAGACTCTGCTTAAATGATTTTCATGAAATTGCAGTTCCATTACATAGGAATACATAGCCTATTTGCGACCTAGCTGTATGCGGGTCCGACAGGTACCCGGTATCTGCATAGCTAGTCATAGTTATGTCTTGGTTCTTTCTATAGAATAGACCAAGATCTTTGCTTCCTTGGAGGTATCAGAAGATGTCATTTATTCCCTACCATTGCCTTTTGGTAGGTTCTGCACTATACCTTGCTAGTAGGTTCACGACAAACGCAATGTCCGGTCTAGTACAGTTTACTAAATATATGAGTGCTCCAACTGTGCTCAAGTACGGGAATTCTAGTCCCAGGACTTCCTCTCCCTTTTCTCTAGGTCTATAGGAATCCTTGTCTTGCTGTAAGGACCTTCCAACCATTGACACTTTCGAAGGATATGCCTTTTCAAAGCTAAACCTTTCTAACACTTTCTGAGTGTAGGTTGACTGGTGTACTAAAATCCCTTCAGGGGTATGCTCAAGCTGCAAACCTAGGCAATATTTTGTTTTACCCAAATCTTTCATTTCGAACTCTGACTCTAGGTAAGAGTTTGCTTTTTTAATATCTTCCAGGGTCCCGATGATATTCAGATAATCTATATATAATGAGATTATACAAAATCCATCCTGGGATCGTCGTATAAATACACAAGGACAATCTTCATTATCCGTGTTGCTTTTATTACAAATAAAGCTGCTTAAGCGATAATACCACATTATGCCTAGTTGCTCCAGTCGATACAGTTGACTTTCTGAGTTGCACACTGTACAGATTTCTATTTGTTCTGTCTTGGTTCGGGATAGGGATACATTCAAGTACCTTGATATAAATGTTTGAATCCAAGTTCCCATAAAGATATGTAGTGATCACATCCATCAATTTTATTTCTAAATTCAAGCTTACTTCCAATGAGATTAAATATCTAAAGGTAGTTCTGCCTATGACCGGGGAATATGTTTCTTGATAATCGACTCCTGGTTGTTGAGTGAAACCTTGTGCAACGAGTCTTGCTTTATGTCTTACAACTTCATTATTTTTATTTATCTTTCGAACAAATACCCACTTATGCCCTACGGGGTGCACATGGGGAGGCATGCGGTTACATGCCCAAACACCTCTCTTTTATTCAGAGATAATAATTCTACTTCTATTGCCTTCTTTCAATCTTTCCAATCTAATCTTTTCTTACATTCAGCGAGCGATGCAGGCTTTGGATCAAGATCGATGATTGTGGTAATTTTCTTTACAAAATAAATATCGACATTGGTTGTAATGCTTCTACTCACTCTTCGTTGCTTCCAATTGCAGGGCAAGTCCCTTTAGTTTTTCAGCTCCGATGTGTGCGCACACATCCATGCTGATGTCTCCATCCGTGGAAATATTCAAATCCGATATGCCTTTTACTGAAGGTTCTATACTGGTGCCAGGTCTCAACTGGCTCCTCTTCTGGTTCTGGGGAACTTCAGTGATCAACTATGTCAAGTCCTTCTTATCCTTTTTCGCCAGCATCTCCGGTTACTTGGGATTCGAGGCGCCGGAGTTCTCGTCCTTTTATTCTGATGCCTCTGGATGGGATTAGGGGTACCTTCAATTTTCTTTAGTATTTCAACCATCTTCGGTGCATTCGTGTGGGCACATGCGACTTGGTCATGCTCTTCAAATCACTAAAGTGGTCAGGCAGTTGATTTGCTAATGCTTACAAATCAATTATCTTTTGGACTTCTCTATTTGCTTCACTAGTGCGCGGGTCATGTGCATGGATTCCCGTGGATTACCACGTTATTTCCCATTATTTTTCATCAAGGGGATGATTTCCTCCCCATAATGACGGGAAACAATCCTAATCAAATATACTATCAGCGAAGCGGGCTGTATGCAAATCTCCAGTCATAGGGTCCAGATACATGATTATAGATGTTGTCTCATAACCGACATATATCCTAGACTTTCAGAGAGGTCCCATTGCAGTTCACTGCAGTGGTGGTATAGTTATATAAACCTCGCAACCAAACCTACGAAGATGAGAGATTTTCGGTGCTGACCCTTGCGCTAGTTGCATAGGTGAATGGATGTTATATGCCGACGGTCTAAACTTGAGAGTTGCTACGTGTCCCCAACATGTAGTTGGTAAATTACAATTATGCAAAAGTGATCGGGCAATAAATTTAATTCTTTTAGTTAATGCCTTTGCAAGTCCATTCTAGGTGTAGACATGCGGTACAGAATGCTCAACGGTAATTCCCACTGCCATGCAATAATCATCAAATACCTTCGAAGGAAATTCTCTAGCGTTGTCCATTCTGATGGACTTCACATGATGATCGAGAAAATTATTCTTTATTTTAATTATCTGCGAGATCTGCTTTGCAAAAAACATGGTTTCTCGTAGACAATAAACATACATGCGACTATTTCGAGAAAACATTGATGAGCACCATAAAGTACCTAAATAGCCCTGACAGGGGCTGTATAGGACTGCAAAATGTCTCCGTGGATATTGTCTAGGAATGCAGGGATTTCATCCTTCACTTTCAGAGCAGAAGGTCTAGTAATTAATTTTCCGGTGGCACATGCGGGGCACACAAAATCTTCTTGATTCGGGAAATTCTTTACATTGATATTATATTCTTGAGAATTGTTAATTATATTTCTCATCATCCTAAGACCGGGGTGGCCCAATCTATCATGCCAAAGACAGAAAAGTTTAGAACTTGTAAAAGTGGTTTTCAGGACAGTATAGGCTACATGTGCATTAATATTAGTGTAGTATAGCCCAGATTCATATGAAGAAAATCGTTCTAATACCCTTTTTCCATTTTCTTCACGCTTTGTAATGAGCAGGTATTCTTTATCATACTATTTGTAACACCCTGTTTTTCCGAGCTTTTTGACAATTTTCAAAATTAAAAATAACCATTTGGTTTTGTTGAATTCTAAAGCTTAACTTGAAATTTGGGAATTTAAAATAGTTTAACCTGACTGAATCAAACTTCAAGTAATTCAAAAAGTTGGTTTTGAGTTGCTGGAGTTCTCTGGTGTTTGAATTCCAATCTCTGTCCATTCCGACCTCCTCCTCCTGTCCCTCTCTCAGTCTTGGTAAGTTTCATGTACCCTGTTTAGTCTTCCTACGACAACGTTGAGTAGTCGTACCTTCCTTGTATTCTTCCTACGACTACATTGAGTAGTCGTAGCTTCCTTGTATTCTTCCTACGACCACATTGAGTAGTCATACCTTCCTTGTATTCTTCTTACGATCACGTTGAGTAGTCGTATCTTTCTTGTACTTTTCCTACGACCACGTTGAGTAGTCGTATCTTTCTTGTACTTTTCCTACGACCACGTTGAGTAGTCGTATCTTCCTTGTATTCTTCCTACGACCACGCTGAGTAGTCGTATCTTCCTTGTATTCTTCCTATGACCACCACGAGTGGTCGATCTTATCGACCACGCCGGTAGTCGATCCTTCTCATGACCGGTAGTGAAGCCTTCTTTCGACCACCATCTCGGTTGGACCACCCCTTTGACTTTGACCGGCGCACCTGTCAGTTCCCCAGCTCACCTTCTCCTTCCTCCCGCTGCATTGCATCTGCCGCAGAAGTCTTCGCGCATTAAATGCCGTTGTGTCGCATTAAATGCTGTCACTTCCGCAGTACTCATTCCTCCTCTTGTCTCCTCCCTTACCTGCTCCCATCCCATCGCTCTGCGCCAGCCAGAGCTCCGCTCGTGCACCCGTGCTGCGCCGCCGTGAATCCCGTCGCTCCATCCTTGTCACCCAGTTCTCCTACTTCCTCATTAAATAAGCATCAAGGAGCCTTTTTGCCCTTTTCGCACTCCCTTTGGACCTCCTCCTGACCTTGTAATTCTCAAGTTTCCGAGAGCGTTCTCTCTCGTTCGAGCTCCGACTCGAGTAGTTCAAACTTCTATCTTCTTCTACAGTATGTACCTTTCTGTTGGTTCCAGTTGGTGTTTTTTGGAGTTCATTTGGAATTTATTTGGACTTTATTTGATTTGGCTTTGTTGTCACGTGTAGATTTCGACGATTCCGGGGAACCTGAGTACTCTGAAAAAGTAGATCCTCAAGTTTTCGAGCAAGGCAAGTCATAATCTTGATCATATTGAATCCCAGTATTTCAAAGTATCTAAATTCCGTTTTAAATTATTACTACATGCGTATTTTAATTCAAGTACTTTAAATCCATGTTTTAACTTTATAGTTATTCCTAATTCCTTTGTACATCCACACTTGAATGTTGTCTGAATCACTCTTGATGTCTTAGTTAATAGCTAGTTGGTACATTAGTATGAACTAGAACTGGTTGCAAAACTCTCTGCTTAGTCGAAACTTAGCTCCAAAAATATTCAATTTGGGAAAGTTAGCCAAAAGCTCAACTATGATTTAAATTGCTACTATGATATGGTCTATACCATGGAGTTTATAAAATGTTTTAATGTGGTAAATAAAATAAAAAACTGGTTTGAACTTAAGCGAAATGGATGTTTGGATGTGTGCATGTTCATGCACGGGATCGATTCATTTCTATGATCGAAGCCTAGGGTTCTTTTGGAAAGTCACCTAAGTCAATTAAGGACCGGTCTTCGAGTGTATTTTGCTATGCCTTATCGTACTACCACATGTCTCGAATGGGCGGGACCTAGCTAACTAATTTGTAAAATTTCACCTTGGTCGTTCTATCCGGTTGTGCGGGTGTCTTTACGACTTACTTTTACATATTCCCACCTGGTGCAAGAGGGGGCCTGAACCCTGCGGATTTCTATCCAAAGGGGGCAAAGCCTTAGTTAGGGGGAACTGCGGTGGAATGGTGCTTTGTAAAGGCCTTGTCACGAGCTCTAGACTGCTCACCTAAGGTAGTGAGAGGTGGTATCGATGGATGCCAAACAAACTAGAGAGGTCCTGTCATGTGGGTAAAGCTGTACAACCTCTGTAGAGTGTAAAAACTATTCGAATAGCCGTATCCACGATCATAGACATGCTGGCAAAGCTGCTCTAAGTTAGATTTTATTTCTATTTTTAAAAGACTTATTTAAATGATTTGGATCTCTATCCAAATGGGTTTTGGGCTGGTAGCATTGTGATAGGAGGGTATCGTTCACCACTTGTTGATGAATGTTATCTGACTATAAAACTTGAGTTCGAAAAAATAAATTTTAGTTATAAAATATCTGCTTTGGAACTCAGTACAAATATTTGGAAAGAAACATGGTTTTATGCAAATCAACTCTATAAGTCTCCCATTTGTTAAATCCTTGTATGCATTATAATCTGTTACTTAACGGGTGTGACTTGCGAGCACGGTTGTTGTGCTTACTCTGCAATGTTTTTAAGCAGGAGAGGAGTTCTACGAAGAGGACGAGGTCCAAGACCACTAGGCAGCGCCTCCAGACGATTGCCTGTGGCGAATTGTGGCTCTTCTCGGGCTTATTATATAGGTATCACTGCCTGAGATTATCGTCAGACTACCAGTATTCTTGCTGATCGACTGGAAAATTTTTGTCTCTCTCAAGATGGTATTCGTTGTACCGCTATCTGCTCAGCACGCTTTCTCCATAGGGCGCCACACGCGTTCTGATATATAAAGTATTTATTAATATGGGGTAGGAAGCAATCCACACATAAATAAAATACTCTAAAATAGAACACAACTTGCTATTATTAATATGAAAAAAGCCTTGCCGGACTCATTATAAGAATTTAATATTTTGCTCTTTTAGAGCTTACAACCATTATTCAATAATTTAATGTTCTATCACAACCATAAATTGCAAATGGCTATAAAAATTTAAGTGCAATGCGTGCACTAGATCGAATCAGCGAAGTATGAAGAAACTTCTGCCTAAATCTGCTCCATGTCCATCTTCTCTTCTTCAGCAACTACAGCTGTGCCGTTGTGATGTCCAAAGAAGGTGTGATGGGGGCTGCTACTGGGCTGTCCACATCTATGGGTGCAACCAATGATTGTGGATCATCTATGCCTGCAATACGAGTTGTGCCTTATGCTGTTCTTTGCCCTTCTTCTTAGACTTGAAAGCATTAATCACATGCTGCAGCTCACGACAATCACGTGACCAATGTCCCCATGTGGCACATTTGTAACAACTTTGGTCCTACTGGCCATAGGGCTTCTCATCGCGCTTCTTTTGTCCTCCCTTCTTGGCTTGAGCATTCTGCTTGGTCTTGCGACCCATGACCATACCTTTCTTGCCTCTTTCCTTCGAGTGAGGCTTTCTCACCTTGTAGCTGCTAGCATTGATTTAATGGCCAACTTTGCTACTAGGCGGCTGTGAGATGTAGTTCTTTCTTAGAACCTCATCTTGAGCTTTCACAACTTGCATGATGTCAATCAGTCCGACATACTCCTTGTAGCCATCTTGACGGTAGTTGCGTACGGATTGAACCACATTCGGGTGAAAGGTAGATAGGGTTTTCTCAATCTTCTCTTCATCCATGATTACCATACCACAGAGCTGAAGACTGGTATAAATTCTGTGCAAAGCAAAATTGTACCCCCCACGGTCTTGTAGTCAGCAAAATGTAGATGGGATCGTTCCTGCTCTGCCTGAGGAAGAATGGCGTACTTTAGCTTCTCGAACCGCTTCTTTAGTTCAGTCCATAAAGCTAGTCCATTCTTCTCTGTCATATGCTCATTCTTGAGCGTGAGGAAGAGATGGTGTTTGAGGAAATGAAGTGCCGATCATTTTCATCAGCAGTTAGAGTGGCATCCTTCGAGATGCCAATCCGATAGCAGCACAGAGCTTCTTGGCTCCAAGTACAATCTCGACATCTGATGCCCAAGTCAAGTAATTCTGGCCATGCTGGGCTAGCTCTTCGAACTCCCAGTAGGTAATGCCAATCATCTGCATATTCATGCAAAGAGTTCATAAGATTACTGCTGGTAACTTGCATAAAATGATTGTAAAAATTCTCATAATGTTCTCGAATTTTTCTATACATTTTCACGATTTACGGCTATTTTCAGTGATTAAAAGCAATCTAAACAATCACAGATAATCAAAACAGTAAATACAATAAATAAATTGTATAGAAATAAAAATAACAAAGTTAAACATGCTTTAAAACTTCAAAATTATTCAAAAATTGAATTCCTAAGGCCCTTTTCTGCTGGAAAAAGGACTTTCGGTAAATTATGCAATTTCCAGGGTTGAAACCGCCAAATTTCAATCTGATAATTTTTTTGCGTAATTTTTAGAGATTCCAAGGGCCTTCTTGCAAAAATTCCTTATTCGTGTAAGGATCCTTGTAATTTTCAAAATTCTGAGGGGTTTTCCGCAAATTTTTTGGGTTTTTCCTTTTCCTTTTTGTTTTCTCCTTAAAATGACTTGGGCCGGGCCCACCCGGCCTTTTCTGGCCCACTACGGCCCATGACTGACGGTCAAAAAGTGTTCAAGGGGTTGGGTTCCCCCTACCCCGATTTTAGTAGCGGTGGTGCCTTTGCGCGCGTGACGAGCTGACCGGCCAGCGGCTTCGAGCGGCTCGATGGCACCTGCAGCATGGCGACTCCCGCGGCGTGGTGGCCCATGCTGGTCGAGTGACGGCCACACACGCGCACACGACCGGCGGGAGCCAGTGTGGGGCCATCTTGCGCGTGCGAGGAGGCGGCGGGTACGGCGTGCGGTTGGTGCCGGCGGCGCATGCGGCGCACGGCGCGGCGCGTGGCGCCATACGGGCGGCGCCGGGCGGCCATGCAGGGTGGCGCATTTGTGCGGCCAGTGCGGCGGTGCGCTACGGGCGCTGGCGGCCGGGGAGGCGTGGTGTGGGTGGCTCCAAGCCGAGGAGGGCCTTGTGCGGTGCTAGGCCACACATCCTCCCCCATTTTCTTTGCTTCGGGTGGTACGGGGCCGGCGGCTGCATGCCAGTGGGTGCAAGTGCAAGGTGGTGGCCGGCTAGGAGGCTTCAAGCGGGGACGCCCGTGTGGCTTCGGGCAGTGCTGGCGGCGGCTGCCGGGTGTGCAGGGCTGGAGGCGCGGCTTTGGGTGGCGTACGTGGCGCGGAGGCTATTGGCTGCACACCGGGAGGGCGCGGGACGGCTGGAGCTCGGTGCAGACCCATGTGGGGGCGGTGTGCTTGCGGCGCTGTTACAGCTTCATGGCCGACTGCCATGTGCTAATTTTTTTCGTGATGTTCATGCGCAATTACTGTTCATGCAATCCACCGATCGGCTTGGCGGCAACTTCAAGTCGGCTCGCGGTAGATTAGAACGGATTTGCAATCCACAGTGCAATCATCATCTACTCTTTTGTGCAATCTATCGATCGGCATTGTGCCGACGACTTCAAGTCAGCTCGTGGTACATTAGAGCGGATTTGCACCGTAGGATAAACATAATCTAGAAAGCAACAATTACAGAATTGAAAGCGATCTAGAAAAATGATTCGATCTGCGGGCATCATTCTTGACGATTACCTTTTCAATCCGTGCAGGCCGGAGAGCGTAGTCGTGCTGATAACGTGTTGAGAAATCGTCGCTAGTAAGTCCAGTTCGAGCGATTACCTCGTAAACAAACTTAGAATCGTAAGAACAATGCAAGAACACAACAACCGAATAGTAGATTGAACACAAAGATATGAGGGGACTTCTAGCTTCTCTTTATTGCTCTTATGTAAAACTGTAGTACAATGGTTGGAGTCCCCCTCCTTTATATAGGCTACTGGATGGATGATGAGCCCACCTTGGGTGAGGACTGCTAGGCTGTGCCCAGTTTCTTAACAGCTTTAATCACAAAGAGACGCAAACTCCGCTTTAGTTTGTTCCGCGAAACCATCTTGGACTAGATGTAGACTGTGGCTCACGACGCACGTAGCCAACGACATTTATTTTTTTCCTCCTCCGGATCGAATCGCCACCTTGCTCTAATTGTTTCAAATAATGCACATAAAATAAAAACAACAGAAAATAGAAACGAGTGACGAATATTGTATAAAAAAACCTTGTGGAAAAACAACGAATGCACCAAACCGATATCTCTATATATGGAGATGTTTATGACTGTACATGATTGAATTTATAGTTGTACATGAAAGACTCTATTTAAGAGTAGACCTATGAGTTTGGAGTAGGAAACGAAATTCATATCACACAAAACTCAACAATACAAACTTACTGAACATACATCAAACAATTTTGTGAAATCCAAATTCATACCTAATAGAATTTTTTTTACAAAATATAGTAAAACAGTACATCGCTCCTAGATAGTGTTGTGTAAATTACCATAATTATACATGAGTAGCAGTGGACAGGGTGATTCCAGCAGCTAGGCTTCATCAGGCTCCAACCTATCCTCCATACCGACACTTGTACCCCGCTACCCCCTCACCAACCTCCACCTGTCCAATGGCCAATTTGCGAGCTATCGATTTCTAGGAGGAGGAGGAAGAAATGACTGGTTGGAGAAAGGATTTGTGGGCCTTTGACGAAGCCCGCAAGGCCCAACTATGACATCACTGCCTCACATCCACCCCCACATCCACACCACATGTTCCCCATTCTAAATTTTCAATCAATCGAGGCTGAGGAGAGAATATGCACCCGAGGCAGCTGGTAGCGGTGCAACACAACAAGGAGGGTGGCACGACTAGATCCCTCTGACACCCAGCTACCTATTCGAGTAGAATAGAGCGGCTGCGATGAGGAGGGGAGGCGGCGAGGCGCAACTAAGGAGAGAGCCAGGGCGGGTGAGCCTGAGGAGGATGAGACACGGGTTGGCCTCGGGCGACGATGGGATGGGAATGGCAGTGGTAGCTCATATCTGGTGTCGTCAGGCCAGGTGCAGTAGGTGGTGGTCTGGATCTAGCGCCGTCCGAGTCGGGGGCAGATGGTAGTGGCCAGATCAGGTGATGACAGGGCAGGGATAGCCTAGATCCAATGACGATGGGCGGTGGGGGGCGACGAGTCTTTGGGCAACGGTGAGTCTTTGGGCGGTGGTGAAGCTAGCAGGAATGGGAGGTGGAGAAAAGGTGTGGGAGGGAGGACAACGAGAGCACAGGAGTCAGTGAACGCTGGAGCCAGCCCCGGAGCGGCTGCTGGAGGCTGGGGCTGGTGCCCTAGGTCACTAGGGCAGTTAACTATTGGGTTCATCTCCTTACCTGTTTGCACTTATTGGCATGTAAAAGATACTGATACCCAACACTTTCTAGTCATGTTATCATATGACTCAGATCTGACTCAACCAAAGAGACTTCGACTATAATTTAATCCTAATAAGATTTACAATTTGTTCGTGGTATGTTTTATTTATTTTGAATGTTCATGATCATTTACAATTTACTATTGCATTACTAATTTTTGCTAATTTTAATATACAGATGACACGTCGCTACTTCTTGGAAGAATATTATGTTTTGGGGATGCACTTTCCATTAGTGAGGTACCTTTCTTGTATTTCTCTTTTTTTTTGCTTTCCTTCTCTTCTATTCATGTATGAATTTGTATTGCACATGAGTACGAGACTATGTTTATGCCAGTTTAGGTTAGACCTTGGAGCCCACCCTTTATTTTTATCCTAGCTTCGCCACTGGTAGTGGAGGTACCATAGATACCAGTGGTAGAACCAGGAATTTTGAAGACCCGGGGCGAGGGCTGACCTACTATGTTGGCTCGATGGCTCGCCGCGCCTCAGCCTTCGCTTGTGCCGTGCCTAAGTGCTCTCCCACATCGCAGCCCCTGCGTTGAGCCTCGGTAATTGAATAGTCGATGCCTCACTGTCCCCGCACCGTAGCCCCTACGCCGCGCCTCAGTGCTCGCCCGTACCCGTGCTGCAAGCTGCAGCTCGTGGCCGCCCTCTCCCTCGCTGTAGCCCCTGCGCCGAGCCTCGGTAGTTGATTAGTCAGTGCCTCATCGTCCCCGCGCCGCAGCCCTGCGCTGTGCCTCAATGCTCGCCCGCACCCGGGCTGCAGGCTGAAGCTCCTAACCACGCCGCACCGCAGCACCTGCCCTCGCCCGCTCCGTGCCGCGCCACAGCCCCACCGCTGGAACTTGGGCCTAGAGCTAGGGGAATGGGGAATAGTTAGGAAATTAGATATTTAAGGTTACTAGTGCATCTGTATTTCATTGGGGATTTGGTTTGAACTGCAACTAGGCCGGCTGTAGGTTATACTCGGTGCGTCTTGGCCCACGGCCCATGACCAACGCCCAACGTGGCGTGGCCACGTGAGGACTACGGCGCAGCGGCTATGCGCCTACGTCCTCATGGCGCCATAGTGGCTTGGCCTTGGCCAAGGGCACGCGGTGGGGAGGGTGGTCCGCCCGGCCTGCTGCCCGGCTTGCCTTGGGGGGTGGTTCCACCACTGATAGATGCGACAGATGAAACCGGTGCTCCAGCAGTCCAACACCCCCAAGCGGGGGCAGCTTCGCCTCTGACCGGGACCAAGCAAGGTACAGGATCCAAGGAAATTTTTGACTAGGTGATGGCGCGCAGGTCTCCGACACCCGCTACGCCGCACCATCGTGCGAAGAGGGGGAAGGAAGTCGTCGTCGCCACACGTTGCCACAGCCTGCTGTCGCTGGCAAGGTCGAGTCGGGCACTCACCGTTATCATGCCATCCAAATCTGGCGGTCTTCCTCGCCGTGGCCACCGCTGGATTGAGGGGAAGCGTCGCAGTGGTCGTTGCTTGGTCATGGTTGTCACCATGGAAGCCGCCACCTCCAGATATGGCGGACATCGATGCTGCAACGCCTCAATCCGCCACCACTGGACTGAGGTTGAAGACGCCGCCTCGCCCTTGTTGACGCTGGACCGAGATTGACCAAGCCGACGCCTCAACCTTATCGGGGGAGGAGAGGTGGTGGAAGGAGATGACAAGGTTGGAGTCGTCGGTGGTGAAGGCCATCGCCGGATTCAAGCACCCGGAGGTTGTCGGCACTGCGCATGATAAATCCACCAGCCACCGCGTCGATCCGCTTGCGAGGCCGACCGCCGGAGGTCACCGTCGCCTCGTAGGAATCGGAGGCTGCCGCCGCAGGAACATGACCGCACGAGCACGTGGGAAATGACCAAACGGGGAAGGGACCAGGGAGAGAGATGGGGTGCTCGGGTGTGGATGGTTTTGGATTTATTTTAGGGATTATCTATTCGTAATGTGATTGAAATTTTATTAAGTATAAGTCGTATATTTTATCTATTAAATTAATATCTAATTATATGACACATCTATCTCTACATAAATCCAGTGGATCACAATAATTGACTTAAATTTAAGAAAATTTCAGACGACTTAAAAATAGCAAATCCGTTTATTTTATTGGAGGTAGGTCCCACCAATAGGGTCTATACGTTGTAGAAAATTTGCTAAGCTAGACCACTTCTCATTTGTGGCACATCTCTGGTGAACAAGAGATAATCTGTGGACATATGAACATATTCCAACTCGACCATTCGACTCTATATCGGCGGCCCAGGTGAGAGGTGGGAGTTCCCACCATCCCACTTATGCATTTTTTTGTGAAAACCCCTAACACGCATCGTGAATCTTACAAAAAAACCCTGAGTGCTGCCCTCCCCAAATCAAACGCACGCACGCATGCAAAAGCCATCTCCTCCCCTATTCAACGCAGGGTTAAGGGAGGGACCGCCGCCCAGTCTGGCCCTGTTCTGGCGACCCTCTGGCGCTTGCGGTGGGGTTAGGGTTTGGGCTGCCGCCGGATCCCCTCCAGCTCCGCACCCATATCTGCTGCTCCTGTCCGCTGCTCCCTTGTCTTCCCACCAGCCCAGTGTTGAGGTACGTGTGATTCATGTTGATATTTTATTTGGGTTTTGAAGTTGTGTTGATTGATCTTTGATGGGTTTTGAAGGTATGTTAGATTGATCTTTTCTTTCTTTGAAGGGAATCATCTACACTACTTGACGACATCGAGTATTGCAAATACTAGAATCCTGAAGCTTTTGAGTAGTTTTTGTCAATTTCATGAATCAATTTATGTAATGAACCATGTATCCCTACTATTATCAAACCATGTAATGCCATGTTTTAGTTTCAGCAAGGATGTTTGAACTATGTCTCTGTGCTCTATCAATGGAAGAATGTTTTGGACCTGATTCCATACAAATTGTCGATTTGATTTGGTTTTTTTGTCGTATGAATGGCAGCTTGAGTGTGAAAAGCAAATGTTTCTCTCTTGTTCAATTGTAGGAACAACCTGATATCTGACCTCCTGGTTGCTTTCAGTTCTAAGGAAAAATCAGAAGCATTAGCTACAGTACCAGGATTTTGCTATTGGTGGCCTCCCATGTACATGGTACAGTATCAGTTTTTGCAATCCTTGCCTCCCATGTTTCTGATACTAGTAAAATGGTGTTCACAAATGTGCTTCAGACAGTGAACCTGATACGGTTCTATTTTGCAATATGGACAAAAGCCATTTATTGAACCGAAACTATTCTATTTAGTCCATATATGCTTGCAGTAGTATCAGTTGAGCTACAGAAAACACATGCTTGCAGCAGCAGCATCTTACCGTAACACCTGACCCTATTCAATAGTATGAACAATGATCTTAGCTCTCGGCTTCTTGCACCACCTGAACAATATACTCACATACATCATGCCGAGATATGTAGCATAACAACATGCTTCGGGTCATACACACATACATCATCTAAAACTCATTGTATTGATTTCCATTCAAAATCTAAAACTCATTGCATTGATTTCCATTGAAACATACCAGACGCACATGTTTCTAAGATTCACGAAACAAAAGAAATGTCAAAAATTTCAGATAGTTTGAACACATCCAGTGAGACACACTACTACAGAAAAAGTCTTCAAAGACGGTTCAAAAATGTTATCACAGACGGTTTTGTGACATGTCTGAGTTTATGAGTCTGTAATGATATGAGGTCATCACAGATGGTTTTCGAACCATCTGTGATGCATACTATCACAGACGGTTATTAACTCAGAACTGTCTGTGGTAGTTGAATAACACAGACGGTTTGTAGCTTAAACCGTTTGTGATAGTTAAATACCACAGACGGTTTTATCTACCAACAGACGGTTTATAGATAAAACTGTTTGTGATATCCTACTTATCATAGACGGTTAGTAGATACCGTCTGTGATAGTATGTATCATAGATGGTTGGTAGATGAAATCGTCTGTGATAGCCTTTTTCTCTATAAAACCTCCAAGTAGTGGCTATTTTTGCCTTTAAAATCGGCTTCATATATATATAGTTCGTAGTCCCTTGGTAGCTAACTTGATGTCTGAATTCAGCTAGGTAGCTCGTTCCTTCATTCATCCTAAACGTGCAGGTGAACCACTGCTACTCTATCGAACCTGACACACTGGGGTGTACGATTTACTTCATATCAATCATTCACGGCATGAAGCAAATCGCACACCCCAGTGTATCAAGTTCGATAGAGTAGCCGTAGTTCACCTGAACGTTTAGGATGAACGCCCAAGGAGTGAGCTAGCTAGCTGAATTCAGGCCTTGCGTTAGTTAACAAAGGCTACGAATTATATATATATATATATATAGGACGCCCGTTTCGTACTCCTGGGAGTATGTACTCCCACTTTCAATATACCACTTAAACGCACATATTATACTTCTTTATTATTTTTAGTATACTTAAATACCAATTATAAGATACCCTAATGCGATTTGATTGAAAAAAAAATCATTGAAGCCATTTGTTTTTTGCTATATACCCTTTTTCATATATAAAAAAAATATATACACAAATTTTGCTATAAAAAGTGAAATTTAATGAAATTTTTCATGGAACTCACTTTGGGATATCTTATAATCATTATTGAAGTATGCACAAATAGATAAAGAGATATCATCATACGATTTAAATGGTATATGAGAGATGGGAGTATGTACTCCCAGGAGTACCATACCATTTTCCTATATATATATATATATATAAAGCCGGTTTTAAAGACAAAAACAACCACTGCTTGAAGATTTTATAGAGAAGAGATCAAAAATAGAGAAGAGGGGAGGCGGGCTCGAGGAGGAGGCGACGCGTGCTCGGGGGACGGGAGGAGGCGGGCTTGTTGGGGCGTCGGGTTCTTGAACTTCTCGATACTTGCCAATATTCTTTATCAATTAAATGTGATAATAATAAATCAGACTTTTGAGCTCAAATATAATAATACTTCACTATAATGTTAATAAATAACTTCTAAAACAACAATTTTATACTTTCAATCATCACAAAGTCATTCAACTAACAATGTGTAGAAATGCTCTATTATCTGATTAGCCAATTAGTAACCAGTTAAATGAAAACTGAACAGAATCATTAATCTCAAATACAGGACATAATCACTAATCTCAATAAAATAGCCAATCTGCTATCAGTAAACCAGCAAAAGTACAGAACATAAATTATCCTCATCAAGCTACAAATCACAATTATATATTTTCATCAAGCAATTACTAGAAGCAAAGTAAATCAATTCCCCCAGTGTTAGTCAAGACAGATTGAAATATAACTAGCACAACACACTTAGTAAAGTAAATCAATTATGAAAACAGAAACAACTCACGAAGGGATGGCAAGAACTTCATAAATTCATATTAATACCAGAAGTCCAGAAATTCAAAAATCCTTTAACATGTGAATAGAAAAAAAACTTGATTAGTGAGTATTTAAGTAATTAACAATGTGGACTTAATTCTTACAATGAAAGTTCTATCTCCTAAGTTTTCACATTCTGTTGCTCAGCACTCGAACCAGCATTTGAACAAGTTACCATGACAGCTTGAGTGGCGAAATACTGATGCACGACAGTATGACATACTATGCACATGGAGCTGTACATACATGTCAAGACAAATTGAAATACACTAGCACAACACAATTAGTAAAGTAAATCAATTCTGAAAAACACAAACAACTCACAAAGGGAAGGCAAGAGGCGGCAGCTCGGGCTCAGGGAGGAGGAGTCAGGCTCGGGGGAGGAGGCGCGTCGGGCTGGAGGAGGAGGCGGCGGCTCGTGCTCGGGCTCAAGAGAGGAGGCGCGCTAAGTAGCTCGAGGAGGAGGCGGCACCGGGCTCAGAAAGATGTGGGGGCTCAAACCTTAACGCGCCGCGACGAAACTAATCGTTTGAGTGGGGGCACGGGCAAACCCTAGAGTGAATATAAATAGGGTTGGACACCATAGACAGTTCTAAAGTAGAACCGTTTGTGATAAATACTTATCACAGACGGTTCTATATTAGAACCGACTATGATATTGTTATAATACTTCACAATAATAAGTAAATTCTAGGGTAATAAATAGTAAAATTGAAGATGACAGGGATATATTTGTTTTTCATCGGTCAGTAATTAATGTCATCATGTGATTGTATTTAATTTTACGGCAAGTAGTTTAACACCTGTGCAAAGAACTTGGCATACTCATGCCTAATCCTACAGTCGTCGCTACAGAAGACGACGTAGTCGTCCCACCCTTGTGTCACGTCGTAGTCGATGCTCGTGCACCGGTGGCCATCTTCCGACAGTGCCCACACCCGGCCCAGCGGCCAGGCCATCTTCCACGTCGCCTCCTGGATCGTGTCCGTAGCGAGCCTCGGCACCTCCTGTACTCTCGGTTGGTCCTCTTGGCCATCCGCACCCGTCGTCGGCTGGCTCGCCCTCGACCGGCTGATGTAATGCTTCCCAACGTCGTGCGCCTCGTCGGCCGTGTAGAGGAGACCGTGCTCGTAGGCCACGACCTTGTGGCCAGCATCGGCCGCCCGCTCGAAGCACACGAGGCCGCCCTACATGTCCTGGTGTGCGAAGACAAGCGAGAGGCCGATGATGAAGCAAGCTTCTGGGTTACCGATGTTGGCCAGGTGGTTGACGACGGCAAGGTAGCACTCGTTGTCCAACTACTTTATCGCCTCCTGCTCCAGCGCGACGCGCCTCCCCACAACGCCCTCCTTGGATGCCTTGTACATGGTCTTGCAACTCCAATTAATATATGTACATACACAATTGAAGACGTTAAAATAAATAGTAGTACAGAATTTTATAGGTATAAATACGTACGTACATGGCTCGTAGGCTGTAGAGGTCAGCCATGGGGTGAGGATAGCTCGCGACCACGTGGCCGACAATGTCGACAACGACATCGTGAGGAAGATCAACGACGTCAATCGTCGACCTCCTTACCTTGGTCCTCGCCGTCATGCTCCGTACGTGATCGCTGCGTATACGTATGATCATTGCCGTGATCGTATATAGAGTGATGGTATCGAAAGATTATATATATGTATAGAGTGATCGATGTCGATCCGGGTGATTGATCATCTTCGATGGCGGATCAATTAATATCCTTTTTATAAAATAAGGAATAAATTTGACGCGTGAGACGAAGAGACACATCAGGGAGCCGAAGCGGCATTGATGCGAGCGAAGAGACGCATCGGCGATGACAGCGAACGAAGAAACTCATCGGGGAGCTGAAGTGATATTATCACAGACGTTTATAGTTAAAAACTGTCTGTGAAGTCTACACAGTCGGTTCGTGTTTAGAACTGTCTGTGAAATATACAATTATCACAAACGGTTCGTGTTAAGAACTGTCTGTGATACTTCACAGATGATTTTAAATATGAACTGTATGTGATATTACTTCTTCACAGACGGTTTTTAGCACAACCAGTAACGCAGACGGTCTCTAAACCAAAACCGTCTATGATTGCATGTAATACAGACGATTTTGGTCAACCGTATGTGATGAGACATCCAGTATTGGCCTTTTGTAGTAGTGACATTTTACATAGAAATTCTCCCACTCGTGTTCAACATTACATAATTCAATAGACTACAAATTCTCAGCACACAACAAAAATTTGTAGTAGCTCATCAACTACAAATCTTGGGCTGAGATGTCTGCATCCAAAATGTACCACAAAAACCATTGCAATTCCTAAGCCAAGAGCAAATTTTCCCAAATTTAGACACCGGGGTTGTTGTGCTGCGCAGAGTTGTTGTACAAGAAGTCGTGATCCACTTGACTCTAGGTGAGTTGATGGGGACAACGGGGTTATGGGAGCAGGGGTCGACCGGGGCAACGCGTCGACGGCGTGATGCTTGGGAGGGGCTACGGATCGTCAATGGGCAGGGGCATCAACGAGGTGGTGGCGCGACCGGATGGGAGTGGCGACGCAGGATGGAGGGCGGTGCAAAGGGGAGGTGGCGCAAGGTTCAGTAGTGATAGTAGGATGGAGGGCAAGGGCAACTGGGAGAAGGGGATTGATGGGAGGAGGCGGTATGTGCATGTGTGCGTGCGTTCAATTTGGGGGAGGATACCACCCGGGGATTATTCCGTAAGATTCACGGTGCGTGAGAGGGGGTTTTCGCAAAAAGCGTGTAAGTGGGATGGTAGGAGCTCCCACCTCTCACTTGAACCATCGAGATGGAGTCGGATGGAGTATGTCTATATGTCCAGAGTATGTCTATATGTTCACAAATTATCTTATATTCACTAGATATGTTGCCCTCATGTGTCACCCTAGGGTCATACACTATGGATGCTCTTATGTACCAATCCTACTTATCTTGCTGTATGCAGAAAGGAAAAAATCCAGGTTCAAGAGTGAGGTTCAAGTGCCACACAGAAGACGTGAAAAACTCCGTTTGACTATTGACAACTAACGGCAAGCCCTGAAGAGAACAACCTAGGTGAGCGGAAAGTGCACCTGGCGATTTACTTTTTTTAGAGAAAACGTCACTGCAATTGTCATGGAAGATATCAAGTGATGTGGCTCATCCGCTCATGGGTGTTGTCACCCTAGATAGTAGCAACTAGGTAGGTAGGGCGCACTACGCTGCGCCCGTGCAGTCCTGTGCGAGATAAGAGATCTATAAAAATGATGGCGTGAAGCGATTGTTAATTCAGGGAGGTGGTGTTGTAACTATGGCATCATGGCTGTTTGTAGCTAAAACCCAATAGAGATATATAGTGCAGGGAAAAAATGGGCAAAGTAAGCTGGTTTGATCTAATATAAGTAAGGATTTAAAAGAAAGCGCCATTAACAGTATGACATGAAACTGGCCAATCACCCTAGTTATGTTTCCTGGTGAATTTCTTCCGTAGCAACGACAACTAAATAGGATATGTAACCATATACAGGCAGTCCAGTAAATACAAGCACGAGTCGAAATGCACACGCAACAATGCAGCTAAATACATAGTAACGATAATAGAGAATGCAGGGTTCAAGGATTACAGGAGGCTATCTTGAACAGAAATGTATATGGCAGTGGTACTAAGTACCACTCATCATTAGTTCAAATAATTTCAAGGACAACAAGTGATGGCTAATGTATATGGTGCTTTCCCTTTGGCCTTTGTTGACTATTTGAGAACTATCTTTCAAGAGATTTCTTGTAGTTCCTCTTTAGGTTAAGTGTAGAGAGTCCTAAAGTAGTAATGTTGTTTCAGAACTGAACTGAAGGGAAATCAAATGGCCTAAGTAGACAGGAGATAATCATTTTAGACTGTGCAAGAGGCTGATGGGGTGTTGTCAATTGGTGTAGCTTACTGTGGGTGTTAGCTGACATATGTGGCATGCCTTCTCGCAATGGTCGTAGCATACACAGTGAACCTAATCCCTGCCAAATTAGATGATGCTCGTATAACTCTGCAAAAACAGAACAACACTATGTAATTGCTAATAGGTAATCAACATTTGTATATAGAGCATAACTTTGAATCTCACGTGTCCTGAGCAACATAAGCAGTAATGAATACACACACAGTAACCAACCAAGCATAAGCAAGCACAACCGGTACCTAACATGCAGGAGACCTGACCATAGGCAAGGGCACAGAATATACCTCACGAGGACAAAGCTGGAGCTAAATAATCTGAGACCAACGCAACCAGACAGTGCGCATCATCCCTGCTACAGCAAACACAAGCATAGAAGTGTGCATCTTCTATTTTAAATTTGATGAATAGTTATGTGCTAATACTTTTCTATGCATTTCCCGTAGAAACAACAAGAATCATATTCGGACATCAGAGGTGGCCAAGAAGGACCGCCATGGTGTTATGTAAAAAAAAAGCTGGTAAGAAACTAAAGAAGCAACAAGAATCATATCCAGCCATCAGGGCAGCCAAACAGGACCAAGAGAGTGATATGCAAATAGAGCTGCTAAGAAATTAAGAAACCTAGGTTTTGCTAGCAGCTGGAACCAACATCTGTTTAGATGGGGCAAAGGTAGCAATAACCTGAAAAAAGTATTTACCTGCCTACCACGACACTTGCCTAGCACAAGATCTGATGAGTTGGCGACAGCGATAAATTGAAAACAGGAACAATGATGTAACACTAAAAGGATATCATGGAGCGATTTGTGGCTAAAGAACTCAGCACATATTATAATAATTAAACCGATAATAGCATTTACCTGCCTACCATGACCCTTGCCTTCAGAGGCTCCTTCAATGATACCAGGAAGATCAAGAAGTTGGATTTGTTATCATTATAATGGATAATACCAGGAATGCAAGTGAGGGTTGCGAACTCATATGATGCAGATTCATAATGTGTCACGGTTTACATAGCTAAAAGAGGTGACTTTCCAACACTGCAATATGAATTGTCATAAACATGAATCGTATTGATGTAATAAATCTGAGCGAACAACTACATTGAGGCTTCTATGTTTTGCAATACAAACAAGAAAGGAAATTTCCGCTCAAGTTAGTAACCATAGCAAAAAGGACATGACATAATATTAGACAATATAAAATAAGGCATATAATATATCTTGAGTTGGATCAGCAGTTAATTCAGATTTCAAATTTGCACTATATACAAGCCAGTAGCTATCATAGTTTGTTTGACAGACAAGCATGTGTCAAGAATACAAGGAAGCAGATGATGTATCTGGAACACACAAGGTTCTCCAATTGATTATAACAGAGTTAAAGAATTGTATATACACGCTACAAACCAAAAGGCTTGAAACCCAAAAATGTAGCACTCAATTTTGTGGCATAAGAGGGATACCTGGGAAATCCAATAAGCGCATCACGAACATAACCAAACTTTGTGACTTCAAAACCATCTCCTCATCCACTAGAACCCTATATGACCAATGAGATGGCAGATTTAACGATAGAAATTCAAGGAACTTCTATGTTTAGACTATTTCTTTTGTTCAGAGCATGTCACTAAAAAATCTCTGAAGGTGAATCTATGAAAGAATTCAGTTAAAATTGAACAAGGAACAACATCACAATAGCCTCCTATGTTTAGACTATTTCTTTTGTTCAGAGCATGTCACTAAAAAATCTCTGAAGGTGAATCTATGAAAGAATTCAGTTAAAATTGAACAAGAAACAACAGCGCAATAGCCTCGCATGATGATCTAATTTGTTACCAAAAATTAGACCGGAAAAGAGATTGTAATTAAAATTCAAAAGATTCTTATGTAGCGTCGTAGCTCATAAATACCTTTGAAGGCTCCAATAACTGTGTCTGCAACTTTGCTTTTTTGTTGACTATGGTTGTCCAAGATGCTATTCTATGTAACAATAAAAAAATACAGATATGTCCTCCATTTCTCTAACATAAGACTTCTACTTAGCGACAGTTTTCATAAGATAATGAAACATGCAGGAAAAAACAAATAAACATACTTATCCCTGCAAGGCAATGATTTGGGAAGGGTTACCAATAACAGGGTAGCTTTGCCTTCTCCATATCAGTCTTTTGATGACACTGAACATGCTCAGGATTTTTTCGGATCCCAATTTTTTATAGGCCATATATCCTCCCTTTTCGTAAATTCTACGAAAAACATGACATTTTAGTAAAGCAATGCAACACTACACAGGGAGAGGCCGAGAGGGAGAATAAGAGTTAGTACCACAGCCAATTCATGTGACTGATTCTTTCTGGCAGAGCAACATGTAGCTGGCTCTTCCTCCTGGTCATATTCCGAATCCTCATTAGTGTCACTGTTATAATCATAACCAGCATTGTAAGGCTCATCACTGGGATCTTCTTTTGTCTACAAAATAATAGCGCAGTAACAAGCTCAATCACTGACTGCACTATACCGCGATGATGGTCCTAACTTCTTAGACGTTAGAACAGAGTTTTGCATCTGTGAGGTTTCAGTAGATGTACCTCAGGCTGCACTCACCTGCAAGAGGTCTGTAAGGTTTCAGTTCCTAGAGGGTATATATATATATAGTCATGTCCTTTTGCAATCACGAAGATAACGGCGCCAAGAGCTGACAGGCTTCTATTGATTGGCTGCAGCATCAAGAAACATGACGAATAAATCCATGACATTACCAAATATTGAGAACAATACAAATTTGTGATGACTGGTGAGCAAACACACTCAAAGTATTCAGACACATCTAGACACGAACATTATTCTGGATATATTACAACTAACTATGCATGAAAGAAGGGAGACTGGCTACCAGCAAAAGGAAGCAGATGGAGAATTCAATAATCAACGGTAACCAACTAATCCCCAGTGCGATAGAAGGACAATCTGAGTACGATAACAGGGACGAGCGGAACGTTTACAAACAAAGACGTTAATTAGTGCGGTTTCAGAGAGGTAAACAGCAGGGATAAAATACCTCAAGCCCAGTATAACGTGGGCAGAATCCTCATCAAAATAACCACAGGGACCACGTAGAGATCATTGGAAACAACCCCACCTCAGGTTCCCGGTCGCCACACTCGCAAGCGTCAACTCCTTCACTTAAACAAAAACAAGCCAGTTCGGCAGTCCCCAGAAAGCATCAAAGTACAAAGCTTAAAATCCACCACATACCCCTTCCCCTCCTAAATTCTTCCAGGATCCTGTCACCTCTATTTCACTCCATCTGGAAAACAAAATTGCCACATCTTCAGTTACCTAATAGACAACATTGATTATGAATACAAATCAAACTAAACGTGTTTTGTCCAGTACCTCATGTTTTTTTAATATCCTCATATACCAACTACGAACTTAGAACCATCTAGATAAATGCATATGTAAGTGACTTAGAACCATCTAGATAAATGCATCTATAAGTGTAAAGATTGAACAAAGGTATATGTGTACACAGGCTCAAAACGTGCAGTCGGGATGTTAATCTGTAGTCGGTAGAATTAACCCAAAAAAAAAAACATCGTAGCTGCACATGCAATCAGGGAATTAGCGGTATAAGAATCTAGAGCCTGGCAGCGATCAATGCAATCGGCTGCGACCCTAGGAAAACGAACATGCACACCACAAGGAAGGGGCCGAACCGGGAGGCCCTGGTACGCTTTAGGGTAGCGCCTTCTCTGATGCAGCGCCAGAGCCGGGCGAAGGGGAGGAGAGGGCGGGGGAGGGGGTGGCATGGGCGAAGGGAAGGATGAGGCCGACGGGGGCGGCGTGGTCGAGCGAGAGGAGGGGCCGAGAAGATGGAAGGCGGATCTGAGGGCAGGTGAAATGGCGGTGGGGGAACCAGTCGAAGGCGAGGAGAGAGCGGGGGAGGGGACGGCACGGGCAAAGGTAAGGAGGCGTGCGGCGGGAGCGGGGGCAGGTGACGGGGTGAAAAATCGGGAGAGTTTTCTTGCTGAAGCCGGGGGATGGAGTGGAGACGAAGGGACCCGAAGCGTCCTCGCGAAGCTGCGCTGGCGACGAAATTGGGAGGAAGGCAAGTGTGCAGGACTGGAAAGTGGTGCGAACACGCTGGCGGAGGAGCGCACAACCTGCTAGCAGCGCCACACGACCGGGAAACCAAGAACAGGACGGATTAGCCGGTCGGCGTGCGAAGGAAGCTGAGTTTCAGGGCGCGCGGCAGCGTGCGTGTGGAGGACTAAACGTACGGGGACGCTCTGGGATCGCTATTTCCACGAGGCTTAATATAAGGTAAGACTAAACCAGATGATGCATAATTATGTCTACTATTGGAGCCTTCTATCTGCACTCCTACATGCAAAAGCTTCCGTTCATCATTCATACATGAATCAGTTTGTTTGTTGCCATAATGTACAAAACACCCATCCTTAGCTCATGGCTTTACTACGACCTTCCATGTATTACTAGCGGCCTGTGCGCGGGCATGGCGCGCCGAAAAGGCAGCGCGCCCAGTGGGCCAGGGAGGAGCGCGTGCGCACCGAAAAGGAAGCACGCAGCGGGAGCGGCAAAGGCGTCAAGCGAGCAGCGACGCGAAGCTTCTCCTGGGCACGCAAAGCAAAAATTAAATCGGACGCGAGAGAAGCTGCCGCGTGGAGATCCAACGGCAAAAAACAAAACGTGTGACGTGGCCATCCTCCTCTCGCCTGAAAACTCCCTCCATTTACCCTTTAGGATTGTTAGTTCCTCACCTACTTTTTGTATACCAACCTCCTTGTAGCTGCACAACAAACACATTGAGCTGCAAGCTTCAAGAAAGCAAATAAAAGATAGATCCGGTCTAGTTCGCCAGCTTCAGGGAAGGTTTAGATGGCTGGTGTAATTTGGAGCACCTGCAGTGCAGCTCTCCATGGTAACAACTACCACATATCTATTATCTAGTGCAAAAGAGTATTTGAGTGGTAAAGTGCAAAATGTGTCCATGGTCGTCGGATCTGGCACGTTCGGCTTAGATCCATGCGGGCAGAACCCCCATCCCACTTAAAATTGTTTTGTGAAAACCCCCTCGTGAGCAGTGGCAGAGCCAGGATCTCACAGAGCCTCGGGCCCAAAACTAAGAGACTATAAGTCTATAACTAACGTCAAATACTATCAACACTAAGACATAACAAAAGTACAATACAAATACACAATCAAAATAAAATTTGAATTCCATGTTTAACGATACCGTCTGTGAGAGACAGAGAGGCACGCCGAAAGTGGGGGGAGAAGCAAAGGCGCCATTCCTTTCCACCTCCCGTGTAGTAGAAAGGTGCCAATCATCAACCTTGAATGGAGTGTAGCTTGTTCGCCTAAAGAGCATGACGGTTTAGGCATTTCAAACCTAGACGCGAAAAATAAAAGTTTACTTGGAAAATGGTTATTTAATCTGCTGAATGAAGAAGGCGTTTGGCAATCGTTGATAACTAGCACTACTACAAAACAGGTCATACTGGACGCCTCATCACAGACGGTTCCAAAGGAGCCGTCTGTGTTGAACTTATACAGACGGTTCCCTTTGGAACCGTCTGTGATAATGCCTCATCACAAACGGCTCCTTCTACCAACCGTCTGTGAAGTATCACAGACGGTTGGTAGAACGAGCCGTCTGTGATGAGGACACCTCATCATAGACGGTTAGTATAACGAACCGTCTATGATACTCCACAGACGGTTCGTGATACCAACCGTCAGTGATAAGTACCTCATCATAGACGGTTGGGATTAACAACCGTTTGTGATTTTACCATGGCTTAGAATTTTCCTTACTCGTTGGTACTTATATATGATCGAGTGTATGCGCGTATCCATGAATCCATGGCTTGAGAAATTTATTAGGAGGTGATGACCCCGAAGGTCCGATTGTTGGCCCAATCTTTCGATGAGAACGATAAGTTCGGTAGGCGTCGCTCAACTCTCACGATCCTGGCTACGAATACGCAAGGCTCGAAACCACGCAATCGCTGAACTGCTCGACAAGTCGTTATCAACCGTGCACGATTACCCGGTTGACCTGACCACGAAGGTCGATTCCTGCATACACCGAAGAAGCACGCAAGAACAAGATAAATAAGCAATCTGAAATTGCAAATATGAATTTAAATATTTGAATTGAGTTGGGATTCTGAATAAGGATCTTAATTGGGTGGTCTAGTTGACACACGCAAAAGATTCAAGTTGCAACGAAGGCAAACTAAACATAAACAAAATCCAAGAAAACTAGAGGGGGTGTGGCCTCCTTATATAGGGGATGAGGAGCCACAAATCTAAAATAAATAGAGGGGCGGGACTAAAACTTGTGGGCACTGTTCATGTGAACAGTAACCACACCCCTAGGTGGGCCGCCGGCAGATGGGCCAAGTTCAGTATGATTACAAAGTCCAAATTGGCCCAAACAAGTGATTTGATGTCTTCGTTTGATGATTGCGATCAGCCCAGAAGGAATTTGGAGGTGAGGCCTGATCCGTTGGAAAGAGGACGAAATAAGCTTTCAATCAAGTACTCGTGGACCTCTAACGGACTCCGTATGTGAAAGTTATGCCCGTTTTAAGTTAGTGCTGTCAGGCTGATTCCGGAAGCCGACCTGGATTCCAAAACGGGTCCAGCTCGAACTGCTTGGTTGTCTTGGACCAAAAGTGACATGGCACTGCACATATATATATTTCATCATTAGGTAGCATCATATAGTTCATATAATATAAAGGCACTCCTAAAAACAAGCTCACCTGATAATTTAAGTGAAGCGTACGAGCTCTTATACTTGGAACAGTAAGCATAGCAAATATAGTTGTATCCATAGGGGTCATGTCCTCATCATCCTCCCTTTCTTGAAAACAAAGCTGTCCTCGGCTTTTGATAAGCTGAAAATAGGGTAACAAAGAAGACAAAGTGTATGCATGGTATATGTATATGTCATCTGTTTTAACGGTTCTTCGTTGTTGCACAATTAATGTTAGACGACAAGAAATGATCATAAAAGATCATTGTATTATTACCCCAAGAATAATCATATATGTTAATGAGCAAAACAAAATTTCTCACATAGCAATTATTGCAACTAGTTTTGCAAATATAAGTGAAGTATTTGTGCAATTCAACTCTTTGAAATTGTAAACTTGCAGTGGTATCACATATGAGCAAATCTACAACTTTTGGAATCAAACAAAGTTCATCCATATAATCAGATTTCAATCGCGTAATAGCAAATTCATCTAGCAATGGTGAAAAGATTTGTAAGTTCTTCCATAATTCAACATCTTTATTCAGATTGTCCATACTAGATGGTGCAATAAAAGATAAACACATGGGTATTGAATGAATACTAAATTTTAATTTTCTCTCATAATGATTCTACACATAATAATTGTTGTTCAAAACAACAAGCTTCAATTCATTCATGTAATCACAAGTTATGCATATTCGATAAACAAGAAATTGATTGTCTACACCATAATCTCCAATCAAATTAAACTTATACCCAGGGGTGTAGGCACTAGACAAGCATTTTGAACATGCGATTTCAGAAACTTTCTCCATAGCATGTGACAATTTCACAGGTGGATCCAACATAATATAACATAAAGAGTCAGTAGGAGAAATTCTAGTCAAAACGTCTTTATGTCTAACCAATTCCACATGATCATTGTATGCGATTAAATCATCACATGACTCATTCAAAACAGCATGCAACTCAATTATTTCAGCACATGGTGCACTCAACTCTGTTGGCAAATCAATCAAATTATCACAGGATTCATGCAAATTCTCAATAATATCAGATTCTGTAGATAGGAAATTAATTTCTACCTTCTCAGCACTAGATTCATCCACCTCATGTGATGCAGTGGTTTTTACTACAATCTGATTTTCCCTTTGCTCAATGATACTAGGCATGGAATCATGGTTATTGTCTTAGGTTGAGTATTCAAATCAGTACCTTTGGTATTATTAGGATCGCCTCAGATGATGTTGATATTGAAATTGGTGAGTAGTTAAAAGCTTTTCCTTCCTCTTCTTGCTCCAGCTCAATTAACAATGAGCGAGCCAAGGGTGCAAGACAACGAGGCAGTAACGCCCAAGCAGATGGGGCGGCCATCATGGTAGATGCAAAGGCGGGAGAATCAACCGAAGATGATCTTGATGTGGAGGTTTGTACCGTGCGCTTATTTGTTTCATGTACACGTGAAGGTGTAGTGGAAGTAGACGAAAGAGCACGAACGGTCTTGGATTGTCGTCCCTGTACTTCTTTTTCAACTTGGCAAACAAGGCGAAACAAGCGAGTGGAGTGGGAGGTTTATAAACAAGTTTATTCGAATTTGATGGTTTAATCCTCCTAGAAATCTAGTTATCTTTGCATCTTTAGTTTCTTCTAAACCACAACGAGACAAAGCGGTTTGCAAATCTTGATAATAATCCTCTGAACTACTACCTTGTCTTAAGCGTTGCAATTTATTAAGCAATTCACGAGAATAATATGAAGGTACAAATCTATGTCTCATTGCTCTCTTCAAATCATTCCATGTTCTAGGTATGTTCTGATTAGTACGACAATATTCACTCCACCAAATAGATGCAAAATCATAAAACTCACGGGTAATGACCTAACTTTTAGATGATCGAGAAATTCATGGCATGCAAATAATTGTTGTACATCTAATTCCCATATGAGATAAGCATCGGGATCATAATTCCCAGCAAACGAGGGTACCGTGAAGTTAATTTTATGAGACATACTATCACTATCATATACCTACCGTGGTGAAAAAACTTGTCTCAGGTGTGCATCTTCCTCGCTCACTATCTTGCACTCCCGTCCAACAGTTCGAAGAAGAGGTGGATATATCTTGCAATCTTTCCGTGAACCTGCCATAGTTAGTAGAAAACAAGGAAACAAATCACAAGTATATGTCTCTATCAACTACTAGGTTCTGGAGGCTCAACCAAGTCACTTACACTCAAGCTTATACCCAGTTCTTACAAGTTCTTACCAATGCAGCAAGGAAGTGGTACAACCGGTGGCTGGTTCGTGATACTCTCACTTGCGATCACCCAACGATTGCGAGGCGACACTGCTGAGTTAGTAGGAAGTGGGGCTTGGAAGGCTTCAATATGGTAGCAAGGATCAGCAATAATCAAAACAGTTAATGCAAGTTGAAAGATTGTTCAAAGTACTAGCCAATGTTGCTGATCCTAGCCTAACCAAAGCTAGCTAATCAAAGCCCTATGCAAAGAAGTGTATGTACGCACACGTAACGATCAATGTGACTTGATGCAAGCAAGGGAAAGCCTCACAACAAGTGCTAGGAGAGACGCTAGCCAACTACTCAAACTTCTTTCTAAGGGCACAAGATTGTTCGCGTGATGTAGAGCACAAAAACAGCAATATTGATGCGCAAACAACCCTCTAGATTGAGCAGAAACAATAGCTAGTCTCAAATGATGAAAAACAACAAAGTTTTATATGGATTATATATGCTTTTCTGAAAGGTTTCGACGAGATCTACAACTTTTCAGTTGAAGCGAACTCCAAATTCCGAAAGGAAGATCGAAGGAAATGGCAAAAACAGAAACCGAAAACTTGCGACGCGAAATCGGGGCCGAAGATGGCTGATTTTGGGGCACCTGGATGGCGACTAGTGGCTTAGGTGGAAAAGATGCGCCTCATCATTATCTTCTAAACGAGCACAAGAACGTCGAAAACGGACACCGTATGCAAAAGTTATGCCCGTTTTACTGAAGGTGTCTCGGATACGGAATTCTACTCGGACTCGAATCCGTCTCGGGTTTAAATTTGAAATTGCTATATCTTTCAAACCCTTGAGCCAAACTTGCTGAAATGTTTTTGTGAAAGCTTTTGGTTATATGTAGAAGGTCTCCACCAATTTTCCTGCACTTTTCTTTTCTTTTTTTTTTACCGTGGCTTTTGTTTTTGCGGTTGCCTCTTTCTCCTTCTACTATTTGGCCGACCCTAGGATTTGCCGTAAGTCGCAAATAATATCAACTCTCCCGAAAGATCACAACAATCCTCTCCTTTTTTTGGAATAACAACAATACGAATTTTCTATTTTTGGTGCGGATTAGAGGAGTTCTAACCCACAATTTACATTTTAGATGCAAAACTAAGAACCCCGAAAGAAGCGATCAAGCGACACGAAGGAAAACACGAAATACAAACTAGACAACGATGAACTAGACTCTAACTAAACTAGCAATCATCAACTTGAACACGACAATGCAACCAATGATTCAACGAACAAAAACTGAAAGAAAAATTGCAATGGCTCAAATTGGTTGGTATGGATGATAGATCGAAATTTTTTGGGGCAATATTCGGACTCTAGGTATGAAAAATAAATCTACTACTAAAGTGCGATTTCTCATCAAGAAGCGTAGCTCGATACCACTTGATGAACCCGAAGGTCCGATTGTTGGCCCGATCTTTCGATGAGAACGATAAGTTCGGTGGCGTCGCTCAACTCTCACGATCCTGGCTACGAACACGCAAGGCTCGAAACCACGCAATCGCTGAACTTCTCGACAGGTCGTTATCAACCGTGCACGATTACCCGGTTGACCTGACCACG
The DNA here is from genome assembly GCA_036346255.1 of Ampelocalamus luodianensis. Classification (NCBI taxonomy): domain Eukaryota; kingdom Viridiplantae; phylum Streptophyta; class Magnoliopsida; order Poales; family Poaceae; genus Ampelocalamus; species Ampelocalamus luodianensis. The sequence goes on along the minus strand of CM070630.1, from coordinate 4,319,729 downwards.
AAGGTCGATTCCTGCATACACCGAAGAAGCACGCAAGAACAAGATAAATAAGCAATCTGAAATTACAAATATGATTTGAAATATTTGAATTGAGTTGGGATTCTGAATATGGATCTTAATTGGGTGGTCTAGTCGACACACGTAAAAGATACAAGTTGCAACGAAGGCAAACTAAACATAAACAAAATCCAAGAAAACTAGAGGGGGTGTGGCCTCCTTATATAGGGGATGAGGAGCCACAAATCTAAAAGAAATAGAGGGGCGGGACTAAAACTCGCGGGTACTGTTCACGTGAACAGTACCACACCCCCAGGTGGGCCGCCGGCAGATGGGTCAAGTTCAGTATGATTACAAAGTCCAAATTGGCCCAAACAAGTGATATGATGTCTTCTTTTGATGATTGCGATCAACCCAGAAGGAATTTGGAGGTGAGGCCGGATCCGTTGGAAAGAGGACGAAATAAGATTTCAATCAAGTACTCGTGGACCTCTAACGGACTCCGTATGTGAAAGTTATGCCCGTTTTAAGTTAGTGCTGTCAGGCTGATTCTGGAGGCCGAACTGGATTCCAAAACGGGTCCAGCTCGAACTGCTTGGTTGTCTTGGACCAAAAGTGACATGGAACTGCACATATATATATTTCATCATTAGGTAGCATTATATAGTTCATATAATATAAAGGCACTCCTAAAAACAAGCTCACTGATAATTTAAATGAAGCGTACGAGCTCTTATACTTGGAACAGTAAGCATAGCAAATATAGTTGTATCCATAGGGGTCATGTCCTCATCAGGAGGCTTAGGAGTTGGGAATCCATGTGTGTGTATCAATGAATCCATGTTTGGGAGGCTTCGAAAATAGCAGTGTATGTGTATTAGTGTATCCATGAAATGACAATATTTTTTTTTGCAATCAAAAAAGCTATCACAAACGTTTCGGAACAAGAGCCGTCTGTGAAAACAACTACCACAGACGGTTCGGAACAAGAACCGTCTGTGATAATTTATCCTGACGGTTCTTGTTCGAACCGTCGTGGTAGCTATTTTCCTGACGGCTCTTGTTCCAACCGTCTGTGATAGCTTTATCATGACGGCTCAAAAATAAATGCGTGATAACGCATGTTATCACAGACGTACTTTTACGAGCGGTTGGAAACAAATGCGTGATGAGGCTTTCTGTAGTAGTGTAGGAAGTATTTAGGTGACAAAAGTCTCTCCCAGGTGGTTAAAAAACCTGGGACTTCTCAGTTTTGGTCGGGTCTTATGAACATTAAAGATCAATTTCTTCGTTTTGGGTCTTTCCATATTCAAAATAGAAAGCAAACTAGGTTCTGGGAAGATATCTGGTTAGGTAATTCTCCGTTAAAAAGTCAATATCCTATTCTTTATAATGTGGTAAGGAGAAAGGAGGATACTGTGGCAAATATTATGAGATCGTCGCCCCTGAATATCTCCTTTCGACGACCTATTATTGGACCCAAGTTACATGCTTGGAATGAGTTAATTTTGAGAATTGCTAATTTACAGTTAAGCTCTCAAAAGGATATCTTTAAATGGAATTTAAATAAATCTGGTATGTTTACGGTCAAATCTTTATATGGGGCTCTAATTAGCAATGGTCGAGTCCCTATTAGGAATTTATTTTGGCTAATCAAAATCCCCTTAAAGGTTCAGATTTTCCGTTGGTATCTCAAAAGAGGGGTCGTGTTAACTAAAGATAACTTGCATAAAAGAAATTGGAGGGGAAGCGAGAAGTGTGGTTTCTGTATTAAAGAAGAAACAATTCAACATCTTTTTATTGACTGTCCCCTTGCGCGTCTCATTTGGTGGGTTGTCGGTTGTGCGTTTAATCTACCACCCCCTTTGAGTATAACAAATATGTTTGGGCATTGGTTAGACGGATTTCCAAAAGTTTTAAAGTCACAACTCTTGGTGGAAGCTAGTGCCTTATGTTGGTCTATTTGGCTATGCCGGAATGATGTTATTTTTAATACGAAGATGGTTACTAATCCATTGCAGGTTATCTTTTTGATCGGACATTGCCTGAGAGCTTAGGCAAATATGCAGAAACCGAACCAGAAGGAGGCTATGTTGGCCGGCAGCGACCGTCTGGAGGTGGTGGCAAAGCAAATTTTCAGTGCTCATGGGTGGTGGTTTAGTTACAGGATTTGTGTTGATTGCGTTTAAATTTCAGTCATCATTTGCTTGTAAGGTTTCATGTTTTGTTAAACTCTTTGGCTACTTCGGTGCTTTAAACTTAATAATAAATTAGGTTGTGTGCATCTTTGATGCAGAGGCCGGAAGAGATTTTCTCTTCCATTATCTAAAAATCAACCTTGAAAGCATTTTTCCTCTCTTGGCATTTAGTAGGAGTAAATGGCATTAGCACATAGTATTTTAGGCATTTAATTACTATATTGATCAACATTACTAGTAATATGAGCATATAATATGATTGGTAGCAATAGATTGATTAAATCTAACGACATGGTTGTATGTCTTGCTAAATTCATTTTTGCGATAGAAAATTGAGTAGCAAATGATTCATGGATACACTCATACACATACAATCTTGTTTGTTAACCAAAATGAATCTATATTAGAACAAGATCTTAACTGTCACATTTCATAGTCTGGTTAGGAATAAAAGAAACATGGGTAAACAAAAGCACACTAGTACATTACTCAATCTGGGATTTGATGCATAGCTAAATAAATGTTTCATAAACAACTTTAGCTCATTCTCTGTTTTAGCATGATCACACAATTCCAGACATGTGTATTACTTACCGATAGATCACAACACTCACACATTCCAGAATTTCATACATGAACTTATCTACATAAAAATCCACTCCACAACAACACTAGCATCACCATGAACAAAACAAAAAAAAATATTGTGAACTCAGCTCAGTAAACCTCACCTAATCACATTCCTTACTTAATTGCTTTGCCGGTGGGAACTCGGCCAGGCAAGGCCGCAAGGCGCAATAAGCGCAAGCCCGGCAAGCAAGCAAGACTGCGCGGCGAGGCTAGCCGTGTGGCCACACCACGTGGGCGACAGCGTCGGCAAGGGAGCTGGCGTCGGCGGGCAAGCGGCGGCAGATCTGGGGCTCGCCGGGCGCCGGCGAGGGAGGCGAACCGGCGGGCGGGCGCGGCCGGAAGGAGCGAAGCGGGCGGCGCGCGGTCGGCCTGGCCGAGCCGACCGGAGGCGTCGGCCATGGGGAGTGGGGCGCCAGAGGTCGGAGCCTCAGAAGAATTGAGAAGAAAACTGGGGATGGAGAATGAGAATGAGTGAATGACCGAATGAGCTCAGCTCCTGGCTCCTGCCTTTGCTTCGGCCGCTCGGGAGGGAGGGGTGTTGGGCTGCTGACGCTTGGGGTCTGCTGGGCCGGGCCGGCCTGTAAGCCTAGGGCCTCTCCACTGTGGATATATATTTTTTGGTATAATTACTCAAAATTTTCATTACTATTTTTGTTGGGTCTCGGGTCGTTGCCCAACCGGCCCGAGGCCTATCTCTGCCCCTGCTCGTGAGGACTAAACCCTCCTTCCCACTTAAAACCGTTTTGCGAAAACCCCTTGTGTGGACTGAACTTGCGGAAAGCGCCAGTGCCTGTTGTCCTCGTCCACCTATGCGCTAACTCGATCCCAAATTCCTTTGGCTGCGTCTCCACCCTAAATCACCATCGCAGCCGCCGGCAGCACGTGGATTGGGTCGCCGGCTGCACGAGAACTCACAAATCCTGAACCGTTAGCACAAATTAGCGGAAAGTAGCGGTTTCAATCTCGCAAATCCATGAACTCACAAGAACGTGGGAAATAAGAGCACACTCATACTCTGTATGAAAAGTTCATCAAAAGTCGGCACGGCGCGCAGGCCACCTATGCACTGTATATACAGAGCTCTGGAATAGAGGGAAAAAACCAAAACTCAAGGCAAAAATAAATACAACGCAAAGTCGCAAACAAAACAAAAGTCAAGCTCTCGTGGAAGGTGTAGGGGCGCACAACAATTATCATACGCATGCAACTGGAAATCCATGTGTTTCTTTCCTCAAAAATAGGCAGTGATTTCTGGGGGACTTAGTCTTTCCAGTCCAACGCCGCACAAAAGATATTTGCATGCATGTGTGGTCTTCCTTGATTCTCTCCCCCTAGCTCTAAGCACACATGTTGTGCATGCCATCTCATCCTTTGGTTCGGTCAGCATCAAGGCCGTGCATGCATTGGAGGAAAGGAAGTCTGAGTCCAATTAATCTTGGATTAAGTATATTGTTCGTCCTTCAACTTTTGTTTTAGTTTAATTTTCGTTTCTGAATTGTAATACCGGGTAAAACGCATCATCGAACTGTCAATACCGCGCAAAATATACCCCTTCGTCTGTTTTAGAACGGTTTTGACCGGTGTTTGACACACGTGGCTCGCTCATGGTATTAACACGTGGCATAAATCACTCTCAAAAGGAATAGATGATGGTTTTTGCACGGTATTGATACTTGGAGGACGTGTTTTATCTGGTATTACAATTCAGAGATGAACTTTAAGTTAGGGCAAAAGTTGAAGGACGAACAATGTATTTAATCCATTAATCTTTCCCTGGTTTTTTTTGCACAAACAGCAACCCACATCCTTTGTTTCATCCTGCATGTGGGGCATGCTCACTTTGGCCTCCTCTTTGTGCATGGACGTGAGGGTGTCCAGCTCCTCTTCTCCTCTCTATAGTCATCATGTATCGGCTCCTCTTCCATGTACCTAAGTACAATAAAAGAACACATGGGTAGCACCACTAAGTCATTAAAATCGTAAATTAAACTCAAGCTAGCTTTCACCTGGTTTTGGATCTATTTAGCACGAATGCGTGTAATTGGACCACGATATGCTTTCTCCTTTGAACTGTCCGAATTAGAATCACCAAGTTTATGTGTAGCATTGTCATGCCTAGGCGATGTTCATGTAGGTGTATGTATACATGGGATGTCCTCATCAACAGGTGCAGTCTTGTGCTCTTGCTTGATGCACTGTGTTATCCGAAAACTTCAATGCTGCTTTGTCTGGAAAATGTTAGTACTGTTTTACTCTGTATTTGTTTACGTATATTTGTCGCTTTGGACAAATATAGTCTAAAATAGGCAACTTTAATCACTATTTTATATCACAATATGTGGGTAAAAAGCTAGAAATTATATTAATAAAAATAATTTTTATGACAAATTTGTTAGTACCATTTTCACTCGGCCAATATACTATTATCTTTTTTTTTACGATGGTAATATATTCGTATCTGCTTATGCTCGTGGTCAAGTTTGGAAAGTTTGATTGCAATTGCTTCAAAACAACGTGAGGACTAACTTTTTTCTCTACTACTTAAAAGGACTTAGTGGTCGTCCGTCCTCCCTCCTTACGCACTGACGGGTAGACCCACTTTGTCGGCCCCTCCTCCCCATCGCTAGCAACCTCCCTCGTAGAGGAGAATCACTCGCTCTGTGCCACCCCACACGTCTAGGGTGCGGCTTGGGATAAAGATTGGGACGGGCCCCATGTAGGAGCTTTGGGTATGCAGTCAACTAACTTGCCCACCGTGTGTTTTGGTAAAATGCCTCACAAAGATATAGAAATTTATTTGTTAACTAAATTGTCTACCATGTGATCCCATTCATCAGCATCCTGATGCCTACCCTGTGTGAATTTCTACTTGTGCCACTGTTTCCGTGAAGATCGTATTCTTGTGGTCTAGCACCATTAAATATATTTTTTGGAGTTAAACATTGAGCATAGATTGTTAATTTGATGTATAATTCTATTTTAGCTACAGTAAAACTTGACAAGTTCGACATGAGTGGCTTAAGAGTTAAGATAGCACTTTCTCATTGAACTCTTGATCTCTTAGTTGTTAATTCATTTGTCCAAGTAAGAGATACCAAACTGTGAAAATTTTGAATGATGTAATTTTTTTACCTGGTCACATGACTGAGCAAGTCTTTTTTCTAATTATGAGAAATCTAGTATGGGTTTACAACCATCCATAGTTTTATTTATTTAAAGTGCTTATTGTTTTGTAGTTTTTTTGCACATTTCTACCGTTATATCGTTTATTGAGATAGCATAACAAGAGATGCAGTAGATATAACCAGATATGCAGTAGATGAGGCAACATTCAAGAGAAATTAATTGTTTGCTGATAAATGATGTACAAAGTATACTTATGAACTCTAATTCTCTCAATTCTTGATGTATTCAGCTCTTGATTTGAGCAACTTTAGTTCTTATGTGCAGATTTACCATGACTGGGGCCATCCCGGTCCAAGAAGAGGGTGAGAGTTAGCATTGTGAGGGACCGAGAAGTAGATGTCCATGGTGTTGAGGGGTAAGTTCCGGATCCTAGATGGTTGAGGTCAACAGCCTATTTGTTGGCCGTCATGGAAACTTTGTGATGTGAGATGATGAAGCAAGCCCGTGTGATTGTGCTTTATGGTGCAAAATAAATTCAGCCTTCTTTAGCTAGGTTGAAAAAAACTTAGCCATCGCTGTACCATATGTGCCTAGTTACAATAAGTTGCAGATGATTCAATAGTTTATGTCAGCTCATGGCTGAAATTACTTGGCAATAACGGGTGTTGAACTCTCCCAAATGTTTTGTAAATAATTTATGATTTTTTATCTGGACTTTGGAAAAATAACTTATCTGAGCAAACTGGCCATGAAAATGATCCATTATATTTATGGATAGATTGATATATTGTCACTTAATGCTTCAAGTTTATTTCGTCTGTTTTCACTTCATATGAATCAGTGAATCTCATGTCCAGATGTGGGCAATGCTCTTTCCAAATAATGGCACTAAGTTTGCTATTTTGTTTGGCAATTTTTTTCTTATTAGCGGGAGGTGGCACAATTTGTTCTTATAATATTGAAGGAAACTCTAGGAAAAAATTGTCGTGATGGCAAAATTGATCAACATGTTTTATATTAAGCAATGAAGGCCTACTTATTGACTTATCATATTATCAAGCTGAAGCAAAAGGAAATATGTATCATGTTGTGCCATACTGTATAAAAGTTATTGTATATGTAAAGGGTTAAACAGATAACTTATATTATTGGCATGATTTTACATGACAATGACACATAGCATTGAAGCATATGATTGATTGCACCCTTTGTTTAGGATTCTATAACATCGCATGGGCACTTGGCTTTTGGTTTACCTGAAAAACATTATTTGGTCTTGGCTTTTGGTTTACCTTAAACATCATTGGTTCTGACTATAAATGTGTGCATGACTTCAGCTGAAAGAATTGCCAAGTCTGACTTTTTCAATTTGAACAACAGTTTGAGAGTTTTTTCAATTTTTTTAGCCATGGAATGCAATGCATAGCTGTTTTGCATTCAGATTATTAAAAATTTCCGGTGGGAGCTTCTCCAGACGACACTGACTTATATATATATATATATATATATATATATATATATATATATATATATATATCTACTTAAAAATACGAGTTGGTGACGGTCCGTCCTCCCTCAACGGTGAAGATGCCCTCAGTGGTGAGGATGACATCCGTTGGATCGGCGAGTGATAGCTAGGTCGCGTCGAAGGCCACGAACCGCTCCCGCTCCCACGCCCACACCCCACGCCCCACTCTCTCCCTCTCCTCTCCCCACTCTCGAGCAATCTCTCCCACCCGAGTCGCCCGGTCCCTCCACGAGTGCTCTCCTCCTCCCCTCGCTCGCGACGCCACCGCGCCTACCGCAGCCGCGCCGGATCTGGTCGCTTCCGGCCTCGCCGACGCTGCCCTCCCTCACCTCTCTCTCTCTCCCTCTCTCTGAATCTGCGTGGCGTTGGTGTTGCGGGGAGTTTGGCGGAATCCGACGAGTGGGGGAGGAGACGAGGTGGTGATTTGCTGGTGATTGGAGCCTTATGTCTCAGATCTGAGATGGACCGGATCCGAGAAGCAAAGAAGGCCGGCGTGTCAGTGGGCGGTGGACCGCCGCCGCCGCGGTGTCGGCTTAGGAGCAACAGGAGCGGGCCCCGAGGGACTCGCCTCGGTTCGAGAGGAGGCTGAGGCGAGCAGTTGATGCTCAACGGCGGCGGCGCCTGGGACGACGGCGACGAGAGCCTCGACGACGCCGACGCTGACGAGGAGCTCACGGCGTCTCATAGCAGTAGAAGCGGCGGCGGCGGCGGTGGGGTTTACAACAACCACCACCACCACGGCGGCCAGCAGTAGATGCAGCGGAAGGTGGGCGCCAGTCTGAAGAGCCCCATCGTATGGAAGGCCACCACCGACGAAATGATCGGCGTGCCAGTCCCGAGGAAGACACGGTCTGGTATGCACCGTAAAGCATGAATTTTTCGGCCTTGCCGGCGTTCTCCTCCATATAGCTAACGCTAATCTTGCCTCTGTTTGTTGTGTTCTTCGCAGCGTCTACGAAGAGGTCTTCGCACGAGTGGTCGGCCCCGGTGGTGGAAGCGGCGGCGGCGCCTGTGACAGCTCGCAGATTCAACGGCCTTCATCGCGGCCGATCTCATCGGCGTCCGCCTCGACCGTCGCCCCTGCTCGAAAAAAAACTGGTGCGTTTTTGTGACCGACGGCGTCCATCTCCTATCCTCATCTCTTGCTCTTTGCTGATTTTTTTCTCCTCTCGTGTCTATTGTGCCTCTCAGAAACCAGTTGGTGGCGGTAGGAGTAGCAGCGTGAACAAATTTTTTCAGTGAGCCGGCATCTGATGGAGCTCGGCAAGAAAACTTTTGCATTGATCTCATGGTGGGTATATGCTTCCTTGTGTGTGGTTGAATTGGTCTAAAAGTTTTGCATTGGTCTAACAGTTCTGAAAGAAATATGTAAGAATTGAAACTGACAGTGCATCAACATTCTAAAGATTATGAAAACTGAAATTGCACTTGCATTGCATATGATGTGCTTATGTCTCATCATTTAGAGGTCAGAGTTAGAAATCTCAAGTTGGTAGCAGTGCAATATGGACCATGATGCAGTGCATTACTCTATCCAATCGAGGACAAATCATTTTGCCAAAATGATACTGTTAAATTTTGTTCTGATTTTCAATTTGTCTGTCACATTGCTTTATTGCCTGAAGCAATATATAGCTTTGTTGCAAATTGGATTATTACCTGAAGCTATACATTGCCTTGTTGATAATCCTCTGCTGATTATCAAGGCTTAATTGTGCTTTCTGTGTGCAGAAGCAGTATGCTGCCCACATATGGACTTCTCGCCCACTGACGGATGATGACTTGCATAATATTTCTCTTATGAAAGATATGGTATGCCAGATTTGCTAACCACTAGGAACCTATCAATGCTGATTGATGTTGTTATTTGATTGTTTTGTTGGATAAGTTAGCTTTTAATATGGACAATGTGTTGCCATGTACTCTGGATTACTGAGGTCTGTACTCTGGATTACTGAGGTCTGATTAAGTTACTACTAGAACACTGGTAATTCAGATTGCAGAATAAGCCTGGTCTCTACTGTCAGTGGTCTTTGCGGTCATGACCTTGAGTATGCATTACACTTTTGTAGATCTTCTCAAGTAATGTCTTATATAGGAATTTTCTCAGATCTTCATGGTTACATGTGTGTTAGTTAGCTATTGGTGATGTGAGAAGAAGTTTGCCCAGACTTGTTTCTTTTCAGTGCCAGGATAGATGTTATCTTTCTCAGTGAATGCATGCATTTCCAAGAGCTGTTTCTTTGCCATAAGTATATTCGGGAGAAATTGGTCTTAGCTAAGTTTGCCGATTTTCTTTGATATTGATATGCTGCTATTTGCAAACTAAGTCAGCATTCTCTATGTATCATACATGATGGTATATTCTCTTGCCTACTCTGTAGGAAATCATACAGAAGACCCCAATAAGAGTCATTCATCGTAGAAGCCCATTAGAGCGGAAACAGATTATACATTGGTGAGATGCTTCTGGCTTTATATGATCCATTGTTTTATATTTCAAAATCTGAGAAAAAACCAATTCATCTGTCAATCAGGATGGAGATTGAGAAAGTTGCAGGTGGCTCAAACTATTACTTGTTGCATCTATGCACTCAGGTAAGCATTGCAACTATGTCGCCAATTTTGTTATGTTATCTGTCACTGTATATTGTGTCATTGTAAATACGTGATGGATGAGTGGCTGTTCTCTGGATACTCCAGTAGCTGACCGTTAAGTCCTAGAAGCCAACTTGCTATTCTATTTGACCAAGTTGACAACTGTGCTTATAGCACATACTTCCAAAGAATAATTTTAACTTCTTTTGGGATGTTTGATTTTGTTGCTTCCTTGGAAGTGTTGTATTGAATGGATAATTTTGTTGTAGATGAATGGGCCAGTTAATTGATTTTTATTTTTAAGAGTCAGCTATGCTATTTCCATGTTCTTTCTTCCTGTGCCTAACACTACTTATATTTTGGGCCCTTGCTCAGGCACAAAATAAGCAATTTGCTGCTGTATTCAACCTAGAGGATTACAAAGGTACCCCTTCATATTTGTTCATCAAATGGATGGTAGATTGGTAGATATCATGCACTTAGTGAAGCTGGTTTTGTAGCCATTCTTGAATCCAACAATTACAATGACATCTTAGACTTCCCCTAATTTAGAGAGCGGTGTACCAACAAGCAATTTGGTTATGATGTAACTATTTCTGTTACCTTGTACCGATGGGGTTTTATTGCTTCGGACATATCTGCACCAATTTTTAGCAATTTATCTGGTTTAGTTATCCATGCAGTATTCTGCTGCCTTTCACCATATATACGTCAAATATCAGGCTAGGTGTTGCTTGCATGCATGATTTTTCCTTCTGGACATTGTTTTCAGTAAAGTTCTTTCAATGATCCTGCCTCTGTTTACTTCTATTCTCAAGTTTGACATAAATGTGAAGAATCACTTATGCTAGCACTGCTTTACAGTTTGAGCTGCAAAGGTTCTTAATATGTATTTTTAAATCATTTCATGGAAACTATATCATAGTTCGGGTTTTATTCTGTGAATCTTTTGTTTAATTAGACCTGTAAAACAATGTATTGTGTAGTGCTGATTTGTGAAACTTATTTTTCAGCTGCTCATGAGAAATGTTACAAGCAAATTGCTGCCGTTGTTGCTAAATACCAGGATACTAAGAAGAACATAAATGAGGGTCTAAATTTTTATGTGACTTTACAGGTATGCCGTATGTGTGCGTCTCCATTGCATTTTGGTTCCACTGTAGTGAAAATTGAATCTGCCAGTTCATTGTTATCTGCTTGTCATCTTTGTGACTATGAAAGCTCTTGACATTTTCTGTGATAACTTGATGACATGATGTTTAAGGCACAGTACCAACTACCAACAAAGGTTCTATTACAGCTGACGACTGCATTCCGTGATGGTGGACTGCGCAAGCTTGCCCTTGCTGGAGATGAGGATCTGATTTACCCCCCAAAAGCTGTTTACGGTCTGGCAACAAACTCCATTTTTCATGTGTTGTTTTGCAATGAGAACTATTTTTTGTTCAAATAGTACTTAACATATTGAAACCCATGCATACGTGATTTTTGTTATAAAATGAATTCCTGGGTTTACATTAGTGTCTGAACTAATGTTAAGATCATAGTCATTAGATTTCGTTGCCTAACTGGTCTGAGCCCACAAGCTAGGAGCCTAGGACAACAAAGGCTCCAGAGTGTTAGCTTGTAGCACACAGCACCTAGCGCCCTTCCCATCTATGCTGGGCTTTGGTTGTCTTTAACCACAGTGGGCGGTAGTGTTAGCTAATGCCCATAGACTATCCTTGTTTGATTATCTACTTCTGAATTTCTTTAGATAAACTATTATTGATAACTCAGTGGCTTTAACTGGTATTTGCAGAAACTGTGAAACTAATATTTCCTGAGCATTTGGTCACGTACAAGGTTTTTGGTAAACCTGAAGGCCCTCACTATGCACACTATGACTTGGTTGGAGGGCGGAAGGTACGTTTACAACATCTGGTACTTACGGCTAAAGTTCAGTATTTGCTTCCTCCTACTAACGTTGATGCTTGTTGTGATCTGTGTTATCGTGTATGCTGTCCATGAAGAGTACCCTTGTATCATAGAGTTCCTCTCTCAACACGATAAAGTGTCTTCCTAAGTTCTCATTATTATTATACATCGGAACCACAACACGCCATTGCACAATGATCATTTTGCACTGAAATTGGAAGATATGGTGAAATCACCAAAATGGCAATGACATGGTGAGGTAAAAAAAGTGTATTTTTCTTTTTCTTTTTCTTTTGCTCTCCTTTCTATAAACCAAGCTTGCAGTCTAGCTGTTCACAACAGTTGGATTTCAATTTATCACCTGTAAATGTCATGCTCATTAATGAAAAGAGCAAGCGACGAGGCTTCACGAAATTTGCTTCGTGTCAATGTACACCGGTATTGATGATTGCCGCCAAAAAAAGTCAACACATTACTGTTAAATGGTTGGTACCTGTTCTTTATCTAAATGGTGTAAACAGTCCTCCTGTACTGGTGGAAGCGCTGAGGAGACGAACACAATAGATATACGTTAGATGTTGAATTGATGTACTTTGTACAGCTCTTCAGTTCTTGTTCCCTTTGAAATCAGATTTGTTGGAAATGTAATTGAAAGAGCACCACGGTTGTGTTAAAAAGACCGACTTTCTTTCAGATGTGGTCATCTGTGTCTGTATCAAGCTGATGCAAATTAACAGTTGAATATGAATGAGTAGGGTTGAATTGAATGCAAAAAATCCTCCCAAATGTTTCAGAGTATAATTTGCACAAGACACTTGCCTGATACTGTTTCAGATTGTTAGTCAACTCTGAGATGGCAAGGCGTAGGTACCTCCATAGAACAAATGATTCTTATTAGTCACTAATTCATTACTGCAAAAACAATTTTCAAATCACCCTCAATAAAAGAGTATCGGAACCCATATATTTGATAAAAGATGGCCACAATATGGCATTTCTATATGCAAATGCAAAAAAATGGATCCGTTGGTTTACTTGGCGAAATAGCATCAATGAGGCGCTTGGTGCCTCAAGCAATATATATTATGATGTTCTGTGATAATATAAACTGTGTAAATAACAAATTTACTTGTTTAACACAATATTTTTTTAATTATGCTGGAGTTTTTTTATTTTTTAATCCATTTTATAAAAATATTTTAAAGATAGTCTCTTCGTAACTTTATTTTCAATTCTAACCTCTTTGACCACACCATGACCGGTGGTGTGACCAAACTGTTCTATCACGCTACCGATCGCGGCGTGGCCAAACCTGTCACGATGACCCTCCAAATCAACACGTGTCTGTTTTTGAGCTAAGTCCTCTCACACGCCAAGAGGAGTGGAGTGACCGAGGTCCGTGATGTGACATCGTACTTTTGCCACGTCACACATTGTGGCGTGATTAAAATGATTAGAATTGAAAATAAAGTTAGGAAGAAGTTGTCTTTAAAATATTTTGAAAATATGTTAAATAATAAAAAGTTTTTCATGCTGATCGAAAGAATCAATATATCTCTATGTTCTTTTGTGACTAATTGCATGTTTTTGCCATATGAATATATTTGACATCCTAGATTTATTTTGCATAGTTGTTTAGTCAAATCTGTAGCAAGGAAATATTCTTGGCTCTGCTGCAAAACATGGAAGTTTTAACTTATGAATTGCAATAGGGAGATTGGTGAGTTGTGACAACTTATTTTATGCAAAAAAAAAAAAAAAAAAATTGATTTTCCGTTGCAACGCACGGGCACATGACTAGTATATATATATATATATATATCTCAAGAGGGGCCTTTTAACACATTATGATAGCACGGGATTAGCATATGCTTATATTAGTGTAAGGATTTTGGTGTTAGGGGAGTAAAGTGTCTCTCTTTTCTCTATGTACGAAGATACGGATATCGCTCAGAATCCAGCTACCGACCGACGCCCTCTCTTTCCTCCATGTACGAAGATTGGTGTACATGATGGATACGCTTAATCCGTTTTTTATGAATGAGTCAAAGGAACGGATGGGTGTTAATTGAAACTAGCAACGCTCATGCGAGTAACAGTGTCCAAGAACGCCACGGCTTCGTACCCGCTGTACACCACGTATTTTGTCTTGTGGGTTTAGCTGGATGGCTTCTTCTCCGAGATGCCTCACCGTACGTTCACTTCCTTGCTTCCCCGTGACTAACTCGCACAGTTGAATAGTTGATGCACGCCGAGTCGCCGGTGCTAGCTTAGCTCGCGCGCGTACATTACCATTCACTTAGAACCAGCTTGTTCACCACATGTCGATCGTGCAAGGCCATTGCGTACGTAAGCGCACACGAACACACTACAACATCAATGCAACGCAAGTCAACAGAATGGCTCCGTATATATTGGCCGGCTCCTTCCAATGGGGATCTCACCACAAAAACGTAATCTTAGTGTACATGATATAGGCAGGCGGGCAGCAGCTGCCCAGCTATATCCTTTTCTCAATTGGCTCAAGCATCGCCACCAGTTGATCTGTTGACGTGACCATGGGCTACGCTTGGATGCTCGCCGCGGCCCTCATTGCCGTGCTGGGCTCGTGCCTGTTCAACGCGCTGGTGCACCTCGTGTGGAGGCCGCGGGCCATCGCCAGGAGGCTACAGCGGCAAGGCGTGCGCGGGCCGGAGTACAAGTTCTTCGTCGGGAACCTGGACGACATCAAGCGGCTCCGCGCCGCGGGCGCCGGCGTCGTGCTGGACGTCGCCTCCCACGACTTCCTCCCCATCGCCCAGCCGCAGTTCCGCAAATGGATCCCCCTCTACGGTAACATAGCTTGAGAGCACTAGTTAATTAGCAGCTTCTTGTACTGATTTGGTCTGGATCAATGGTTAGTAAACTTCTTGCTCTGGCTTTGTGTCATTCTTATGTGGTGTTCTTAATTGCTTGCCGTACGTGCAGGACGCGTATTTCTCTACTGGTTTGGATCCACGCCGAACATATGCGTGGCCGACTTCAGCATGGCGAAGCAGCTGCTCTCGGACCGGACGGGGCTGTTCCCCAAGAACATGAAACCCAGAATTCTCCAGTTGTTTGGCAAGGGGCTCGTGCTGATAAACGGCGACGAGTGGCAGCGGCACAAGAAGGTCGTGCACCCGGCCTTCAACATGGACAAGCTCAAGGTATGTTAGGACGCAATGGCCCCGGAGCTAACGCGTACAGCTGTGATGGATCAGTTTACTAACATGTTACAACTTTTGATAATAGATGATGACGGTGACAATGGCCGATTGTGCTCGGTCAATGGTGTCGGGGTGGGAAGCGCAGTTGACGAGTCAGGGGAAGAAGGGCAGCCAGGTGGAGATTGAGCTGAGCAGCCAGTTTGATGAGTTAACTGCAGATGTGATCTGTCACACGGCATTCGGGAGCAGCTATAGAGAGGGGAAACAGGTCTTCCTGGCCCTGAATGAGCTCCAGTTCATTGCCTTCTCAACCTTTTTCAATGTCCAAATTCCAGGATTCAGGTACGTGTAAGTGTAAGCATGTAGCATTGCAGCCCAACACACAAAATACAGTTTCAGGCATAAAAAGTTATTAATTGTGATCTTTACCGTTTTCAATATTTCTTCTATCTAAATTGTTAATACAGGTATCTTCCAACTAAAAAGAACCTGAAAGCATGGAGGCTCGACAAGAAGTTGAGAAGCACGCTCATGCAGATCATCAAAAACAGGCTCTCCGCAAAGGATAAGGCGGGCTACGGGAACGACCTGCTCGGGCTCATGCTGGAGGCCTGTGCGCCAGAGCACGACTCGAAGAATCAGCTGCTGAGCGTGGATGAGATCATCGACGAGTGCAAGACCTTCTTCTTCGCGGGGCAAGAGACCACCTCGCACCTGCTCAGCTGGACCATGTTCCTTCTGAGCACGCACCCAGAGTGGCAGAAGAAGCTCAGGGAGGAGGTGCTGAGAGAGTGCGGAAAGGATCAGGTTCCCACTCACGACATGCTCAACAAGCTGAAGCTTGTAAGTATCAGTAACTCCATTGCCAACTTTTTTAGTGTCAGTAATGGATGCTTACAAGTTAAAGATGTTGCTTCTTCCTATATACTGCAGGTAAACATGTTCCTTTTGGAGACGCTGAGGCTATACAGCCCCGTCCCGCTGATCCGGAGGAGGACGAGATCAGCAGTCGAGCTAGGCGGCATCACGGTGCCCGAAGGCGCGATGCTGACGATACCGATCGCGACGATAAACCGCGACAAGGAGGTCTGGGGCGAGGACGCCGACGAGTTCGACCCGCTGAGGTTCGACAACGGCGCCAGCGCCACCAAGACCTCGAGGCACCTCAACGCGCTGCTGTCCTTCTCCATGGGCCCAAGGGCGTGCATCGGGCAGAACTTTGCGATGATCGAGGCGAGGGCCGCGGTCGCCGTGATCCTCCAGGGGTTCGCGCTGTCGCTCTCCCCGAAGTACGTCCACGCGCCGACCGACGTGATCACGCTGCGGCCCAAGTATGGGCTCCCGATGATCGTCAGAAGTGTCCATGTGTAACGTGCATGTTATGCAGGTCATCCTTAAACAGAGTTGTACACTATTAGGGAGCAAAGATTCATGCTTTGTTCAGTCTCTCACGAATAAACTACTGGATTGGCTACTGAATAAGAAGGTGACGAGCAAAAGATTTCGTTCAACTTCATCTCAGCATGCAACTTAGTTCAGCGCTTCAGCTTTAGTACTACTCCCTTCATTCTTTTTTACTTTATGTTTTTTATTTTTTACGGTCCCTCAGATACAACTTTAACTACTACTTTTATAACTTTATATTAAAATGTAAAATTATAGTTTTATAAAAGTATTTTTAATAACAAATATAATTATATAATTTTCACCTAGCCAATCCACGGATCATATGATATCACCTAAAAACAGAGGTAGTACTAGACTAGTCATCGAAGGTTACAAGGTATTCATACCTCGAAAATCGTGATTCTAGAGATTATAATAAGGTCTACTCTACTGTTTTATATGGTATCACTTGATCTGAATAGTCACAGGCTTTCAAAACAACTTGTCGACAGAGCGCCGCGCCGTCGCGCTGCCGAAGGCTCGCCTAGATGCTCTTCTCCACAGTCAAGCACAGGCTCAAATCGAGGCCACGGTTCCCTCCTCTTGCTTCCCCAGCGACGACTCCCACTTCCACCACCGCCTCCCGCCGCGGCTCTCACGTAGCCGTCTCCCACGCCTCTCTCCTCCTCCGGCTGCAGTCGGGCCCCACCCTCTCTGAGGCCCGGCGGCTGCACGCCTCGCTGCTGGTCCGCGGCCACCGCCACGGCATCGTCCTCGCCGCGCAGCTGGTGCACGTGTACGCTAGGCTGGGGGAGGTTGGGCAGGCGCTGCGCATGTTCGACGAAATGCCCAGGAGGAACTCCTTCGCGTGGAACGCTGTGATCAAGGGCCTCGTCGACGTCGGCCGGTTCTCGGAGGCGCTGGAAATGTACTGGGCGATGGTCGGCGATGGCTCCGTTGCGGCGGATGGTTTCACATACCCGCCTGTCATCAAGGCGTGCGCTGCGCTCGGAGCGGTTGAGCAGGGGAGAATGATAGGAGAAAATGTGGAGGCCGACGTTGCCCGGGGTAATGCTAGGCCCAATGTGTTTGTGCAGTGCGCGCTCGTGGATATGTTTGCCAAGTGTGGGTGCTTGGCTGAAGCAAGGCGTGTGTTTGAGAGCATGCATGTGAGGGATCTGGCTGCGTGGACTGCGATGATTGGAGGGGCCGTGCATGGAATGGAATGGATTGAGGTGATGAATCTGTTCAACTGCATGAGGTCAGAAGGGTTTCGGGTTGATTGGGTGATTGTTGCCACTATTATTCCAGCATGCGGTAGGGTGAAAGAATTGGGCACTGGAATGGCATTGCACGGATTTGCAGCAAGATGTGGAGTCGCTGAGGATATCTGTGTTTCTAATGCTTTGGTTGATTTGTACTGCAAATGCGGTTGTATGGAGATGGCTGCTTCTCTGTTTTGTTCTATCGATTTCAAGGATGTTGTCTCTTGGAGTACCTTAATTGCGGGGTATTCGCAGAATGGAATGTATCATGTGAGTGCCAATTTGTTTACTGAAATGGTTGCTTCAGGGTTAAAACCAAATTCTACCACCCTGGCAAGTGTTCTTCCTAGTCTTTCTGAGCTGAGGTTATTCAGGCATGGAAAAGAAATTCATTGCTTCTCCTTAAGAAATGGACTTGTGCAGAGTGAGTTTCTAGGGAGCGCACTTGTAGACTTCTACAGTAGACAAGGATTCATAAGGGAGGCAGTAACTGTATTTGAGCTCATGCCAAAGAGAGATCTAGTCATATGGAATGCAATGGTTGCTGGATATGCCATGAATGGGGATACAGATTCTGCATTGTCTGCATTGAGGGCACTGCAGAAAGTGGGATTTAGACCTGATCATGTGACTGTTGTTTCAGTTCTTCCAGTATGCAATGAACATTCCAGGTTCATCCATGGTAAGGAACTACATGCTTATGTAATTAGGCATTGCATTAGTTCAGTCTGCTCAGTTAGTAATGCACTTATAGATATGTACTGCAAGTGTGGTTGCCTAGAAAAGGCCAAAGATATTTTTCAAATGATGACAGAACGGGATACTGCTACATATAACATACTGATTTCTTCTCTTGGAAAGCATGGTCAGGAAGATCAAGCACTAATGCTTTTTGATGTACTGAAGATAGATGGAATTGCTCCAGATAAAGTGACTTTTGTGGCTCTGTTATCTTGTTGTAGCCATGCAGGCCTTATTGACAAGGGCTTGCGCTTCTATGACTCCATGTTACATGACTATAATATTTCCCCAGATAAGGAGCACTACTCGTGTGTTGCCGACCTTTACAGTAGATCTGGGAAGCTTGATGATGCTTGGAGTTTCATTTCAAATTTGCAAGAAGAGCCAGAAGTTGATGTTCTTGGGTGCCTCTTGGCAGCGTGTAGAGTGCATAATAGAATGGACATTGCCGAGCTAGTTGCGAAAAGAATATTTGAACGAAACCCCAATGATCCTGGCTATCATATTCTGTTGTCTAATATCTATGCCAATGCCGGGAAGTGGTCCGATGTGGCAAAGATTAGAACTATGATAGAAGAGAGGAATTTGAGGAAGAAAACAGGAAATAGCTTGATTTAAGACCAGGGCACAAGCCGTGGATGCTTTCCTTATATAAATTCAGCAGTATTCTGCAAAAGAACAAAAGAACTATTCATGGTTAGATGGAACAAACGACAAAACAAAAGGCACTACTGGATTTGGGAAACACCTTATGGTTACTTTATACCATATACTGGATACATGAGGCAAGTTTAAGTGGTAAATCGCTGATGTGAAAGCCCAACGAGTAGCCTCAATAGCTGCTTGAGAATTTGTGATAAGACTGGGATATCATGTCAGAGAAAAGGAAACTGTCGCCAACAACCTCTTAGGGCATGTCCAGTGCAAGGAGCTCTTACATGGATGCTTCAAGAAAGAGAATATTGACACATCATTGAGCATCTCTATAAAAGCTCTTTCTTCCAATGCATGTTTGCGCTGGCTGAAACTTTCCTTCTATTCATAGGCAGTTAAGCACGGCACTTTCGGAACGACAGCCTTCTAACCAAGCAGCGATGCTATAGTTCTGACGTCTTTCTTATTCGATGTGGCTACATTAACTAACGTTCTCTCCTCAAGCGCCCCTCCACGTAGGACCATTGGACATGGCCTTGAGGATTTTCTCCAGAGGAAGCAACTACCTTATTTGTGGGTATAGATGAGTGAAAAGTGCACCTGGTGCTATTTAGGTGGCGTTTGGTCCAGGCACATGCAACGTTAATGGTAATGGAATGGGAATACCCTGTAATTGGTGGGGGAATGGATGGTTACTAAATATATTCGGTTCAAGTGAGGAATGCTATTTGATTTCATTGTAGTGTTTGGTTTGGAACGCTGTAATCAAACTACACAAGTGGCTGGCGTCCTGAGCTCCACACCAAACAATGAATGATCCGATCAATATGGTGTACGTGTATGAACACTACTACAATAATGAACGTCCCGTGAGTACATGGATTAATAGAACAAGCTCCAGAGCAAACAAAAAGTATGAATCTGTGAATGCATAACATGCATGTCATATCTTTTTTTTTTGAATGAGCACGACGGACTAGCCAGCCGAGCATATATATAAAGCAGAAGAAGATTGACCCAGTTTATAATGGAAACTAGGTCCGAAACCCTTAACAGATGTACGGTTTCAGAGAGGAAAACCGGCAGCCAACCCCGAAACGAGAAAACAACCTCGACTCAACAGAACGACGCCCACTCCAAATGGCACAGCCAGACAACAGACAAGTCCAACCCAACTCAACTCATGACTGAAATTACTTGGCAATAGCGTGTTCTGAAGTCTCCCAAATGTTTTGTAAATAATTTAGGATTTCTGATTTTTTTTTATATCTGGACTTTGGAAAAATAACTTATCTGAGCAAACTGGCCTTGTAAATGAGCCATTATATTTATGGATAGATTGATATATTGTCACTTAATGCTTCAAGTTTATTTCGTCTATTTTCACTTCAATTTTTATATGAATCAGTGAATCTCATGTCCAGATGTGGGCAATGCTCTTTCCAAATAATGGCACTAAGTTTGCTATTTTGTTTGCAATTTTTTTCTTATTAGCGGGAGGCGGCACAGTTTATTCTTATAATATTGAAGGAAACTCTAGGAAAAAATTGTCGAGATGGCAAAATTGATCAACATGTTTTATATTAAGCAATGAAGGCCTACTTATTGACTATCTTATTATCAAGCTGAAGCAAAAGAAAATATGTATCATATTGTGCCATACCATATAAAAGTTCTTATATATGTAAAGGGTTAAACAGATAACTTATATCATTGGCATGATTTTACATGGCACTGACACATAGCATTGAAGCATATGATTGATTGCACCCTTTCTTTAGGATTCTATAACATTGCATGGGCACTTGGCTTTTGGTTTACCAGAAAAACATCATCTGGCCTTGGCTTTTGGTTTACCTTCAACATCGTTGGTTCTGACTATAAATGTGTGCATGACTTCAGCTGAAAGAACTGCCATGTCTGACTTTTTTTGCTTACTGTGAACAACAGTTTGAGAGTTTTTTCAATTTTTTTAGCTATGGAATGCAATGCGTAGCTGTTTTGCATTCATGACTCTTTTGAAAATTTTCAGTGGAAGCCTCTCCAGACTTGCCTATTTAGAAAGCTTTAGCTTGGTACGTTTTACACTATGCATAATTATTTGGTTCAAAATATATGTTTCTGTTGTAACGCACCGGCACCTGACTAATATATATAAAAAAGAGGGGGCCTTTTAACACATTATGATAGCACGGGATTAGCATATGCTTATATTAGTGTAAGGATTTTTTAGCTAGGGGAGTAAAGTGTCTCTCTTTTCTCTATGTACGAAGATACGGATATCGCTCAGAATCCAGCTACCGACCGACGCCCTCTCTTTCCTCCGTGTACGAAGATCGGTGTGCAAGATGCATACGCTTAATCCGTTTTTTATGAATGAGTCAAAGGAACGGATGGGTGTTAATTGAAACTAGCAACGCTCATGCGAGTAAATGCCAATCTTAACACTGTCCAAGAACGCCACGGCTTCGTACCCGCTGTAGTACACCACGTGTTTTGTCTCGTGGGTTTAGCTGGATGGCTTCTTCTCCGAGATGCCTCACCGTACGTTCACTTCCTTGCTTCCCCGTGACTAACTCGCACAGTGGAATAGTTGATGCACGCCGAGTCGCCGGTGCTAGCTTAGCTCGCGCGCGTACATTACCATTCACTTCAGACCTTGTTCACCACATGTCGATCGTGCAAGGCCATTGCGTACGTAAGCCCACACGAACACACTACAACATCAATGCAACGAAAGTCAACAGAATGGCTCCGTATATATTGGCCGGCTCCTTCCAATGGGGATCTCACCACAAAAACGTAATCTTAGTGTACATGATATAGGCAGGCAGGCAGCAGCTGCCCAGCTATATCCTTTTCTTAATTGGCTGAAGCATTGCCGCCAGTTGATCTGTTGACGTGACCATGGGCTACGCTTGGATGCTCGCCGCGGCGCTCGCTGCCGTGCTGGGCTCGTGCCTGTTCAACGCGCTGGTGCGCCTCGTGTGGAGGCCGCGCGCCATCGCCAGGAGGCTACGGCGGCAAGGCGTGCGCGGACCGGAGTACAAGTTCTTGGTCGGGAACCTGGACGACATCAAGCGGCTCCGCGCCGCGGGCGCCGGCGTCGTGCTGGACGTCGCCTCCCACGACTTCCTCCCCATCGCCCAGCCGCAGTTCCGCAAATGGATCCCCCTCTACGGTAACATAGCTTCAGAGCACTAGTTAATTAGAAGCTTCTTGTACTGATTTGGTCTGGATCAATGGTTAGTAAACTTCTTGCTCTGGCTTTGTGTCATTCTTATGTGGTGTTCGATCTTAATTGCTTGCCGTACGTGCAGGACGCGTATTTCTCTACTGGTTTGGATCCACGCCGAACATATGCGTGGCCGACTTCAGCATGGCGAAGCAGCTGCTCTCGGACCGGACGGGGCTGTTCCCCAAGAACCTGAACACCAGCATTCTCCAGTTGTTGGGCAAGGGGCTCGTGCTGACAAACGGCGACGAGTGGCAGCGGCACAGGAAGGTCGTGCACCCGGCCTTCAACATGGACAAGCTCAAGGTATGTTAGGACGCAATGGCCCCGGAGCTAACGCGTAGAGCTGTGATGGATCAGTTTACTAACATGTTACAACTTTTGATAATAGATGATGACGGTGACAATGGCCGATTGTGCTCGGTCAATGGTGTCGGGGTGGGAAGCGCAGTTGACGAGTCAGGGGAAGAAGGGCAGCCAGGTGGAGATTGAGCTGAGCAGCCAGTTTGATGAGTTTACCGCAGATGTGATCTGTCACACGGCATTCGGGAGCAGCTACAGAGAGGGGAAACAGGTCTTCCTGGCCCTGAATGAGCTCCAGATCATTGCCATCTCAACCCGTTTTAATGTCCAAATTCCAGGATTCAGGTACGTGTAAGTGTAAGCAGATAGCATTGCAGCCCAACAAAAAAAATACAGTTTCAGGCATAAAAAGTTTTTTTTTTTTGATAGAAGGTTTGCATCCATTTCCATTAAGGAAACAACACTACAAGAGTTTAGAACCAACACAGAATATATACAGACAGGCATAAAAAGTTATTAATTGTGATCTTTACCGTTTCCAATATTCTTCTATCTAAACTGTTATACAGACATCTTCCAACTAAAAAGAACCTGAAAGCATGGAGGCTCGACAAGAAGTTGAGAAGCACGCTCATGCAGATCATCAAAAACAGGCTGTCCGCAAAGGATAAGGGGGGCTACGGGAACGACCTGCTCGGGCTCATGCTGGAGGCCTGTACGCCGGAGCACGGCTCGAAGAATCAGCTGCTGAGCGTGGACGAGATCATCGACGAGTGCAAGACCTTCTTCTTCGCGGGGCAAGAGACCACCTCGCACCTGCTCAGCTGGACCATGTTCCTTCTGAGCACGCACCCAGAGTGGCAGGAGAAGCTCAGGGAGGAGGTGCTGAGAGAGTGCGGAAAGGATCAGGTTCCCACTCACGACATGCTCAACAAGCTGAAGCTTGTAAGTATCAGTAACTCCATTGCCAACTTTTTTAGTGTCAGTAATGGATGCTTACAAGTTAAAGATGTTGCTTCTTCCTATATACTGCAGGTGAACATGTTCCTTTTGGAGACGCTGAGGCTGTACAGCCCCATCCCGCTGATCCGGAGGAGGACGAGATCAGCAGTCGAGCTAGGCGGCATCACGGTGCCCGAAGGCGCGATGCTGACGATACCGATCGCGACGATAAACCGCGACAAGGAGGTCTGGGGCGAGGACACTGACGAGTTCGACCCGCTGAGGTTCGACAACGGCGCCGGCGCCACCAAGACCTCGAGGCACCTCAACGCGCTGCTGTCCTTCTCCATGGGTCCGAGGGCGTGCATCGGGCAGAACTTTGCGATGATCGAGGCGAGGGCCGCGGTCGCCGTGATCCTCCAGGGGTTCGCGCTGTCGCTCTCCCCGAAGTACGTCCACGCGCCGACCGACGTGATCACGCTGCGGCCCAAGTATGGGCTCCCGATGATCGTCAGAAGTGTCCATGTGTAACGTGCATGTTATGCAAGTCATCCTTAAACAGAGTTGTACACAATTAGTGAGCAAAGATTCACGCTTTGTTCAGTCTCTCACGAATAAACTACTGGATTGGCTACTGAATAAGATGGTGACGAGCAAAAGATTTCGTTCTACTTCATCTCAGCATGCAACTTAGTTTAGCGCTTCAGCTTTACTATTCCCTCCGTTCTTTTTTACCTGATATTTTTTATTTTTTACAGTCTTCGAGATGGTCTTCGAGATGTAACTTTGACGACTACTTTTTATAACTTTACATTAAAATATAAAATTATAGTTTTATGCAAGTATTTTTAAAGACAAATATGATTATATAATTTTCACGAGTCAATCCACAGATCATAGGATATCACCTAAAAACAGAGGTAGTACTAGACTAGTCATCGAAGGTTACAAGGTTATCATCATAAGATCATACCTCGAAAATCATGATTCTAGAGATTATAATAAGGTCTACTCTACTGTTTTAGGGGACTGTCTATTCATAAGTTGCCTGAAATTTTCTTAAGTTTAAGTCACTTGTTATGACCATTAGATAAATAACCAATCGTATGACATCCATTGGATCAATATCCAATCATATGACACACTAATCTCTACACAAATCCAATAGTCACAACAAGTGACTTAAACTTAAGAAAATTTCAGGCAACTTAAAACTAGCAAAACCGCTGTTTTATATGGTATTATAAGTGTAGACGCCCCGGAATATTGGGAATGTACTTAATTAAAATTATACTGTAGCACAATTCTTAATTAAGGAACAGTGCTGCTCCCATATTAAAAATCATGCTAGAAGCATAAATTTAATAAGCAACAAACTCAATATTTAGGCATCCAGGATCAGTGACCATTGCACATATATCCTAAAACAACATTGCATCATACACATACAAGTCATACATTGACATAATTAAACATAATTTTACAATTCGGTTGAGTACTACAATATCAAGTGACTTGGTCACTACTAAAGTCTGACAGCGGAAGCAAAATAAACGACAAAACCACCAATGGCCCCATCAACCCGCGGGCGATTGTGTGGAGGAAAGAAATAGCTTCACTCGTTAGCGTCACCCTGATCGACGCTAACGGACACTTCATAAAGATAACCATCCTCACCTGAAACAATAGGTTATAGCACCTTGAGTACGGAAGGTACTCAGCAAGACTTATACAAACTAATAAAAGAAAGTGTTTGTTAGAACCTATACAAAGGAGTAGAATTTATACATGCATAAGGTTGCAACAGAAAGGCATAATGGTTCAATTTTGCGTAAAGCAATACATCCTAACCTACAATTGCTAAGTTTTGATAAAGCAATTTAATAAATAAAAGTCGTGCTAAAACAGTGAGTAAACAGAATTTAAATATAAACAGTACAAGGCATGAATTCCCTCATGCTGAACCAGAAACCGAAACCAGATTTTAAAACAAAACTCTATACAGGTGACATCAATTCAAGTTATCGTCCATGACCGTGGACACGGCTATTCGAACAGTTTAATACCCTGCAGGGGTGTACAACTTTACCCATACGACTTAGTCAGCCCGTTGCCTTCGGATGCCTCCGAATGATGACATGCTTCCTTTGGTATGCCGACCGGGGAAACTAAGATTTGGTATTTTTCAACAAGTTAACACTATTGAGTTGGATACCCATGTGTGAACTGATCTCGCTTAAACAACGACCGATAGCATCTCGCTAGCCGGCACACATGTTGCGTCAGGAATGCCGACCCAAACAAAAGAAATGCGAACTGGGCTCACTACCCATATTAGATTGCAATCGGCATCTTTAAGGTACGTACATGCGATGGAACACAAATACACCCTCACCCTTCTAAGAACATCTGATATCGATATAAAACTCACATGGCATAAAACGCATTTAGAAGACCAGAGCATCTATGCCATACAAGATCAATACACATATCCTTACTTTCTTGTTTCCAACTCAATAGCCTTAGCCCTTTACTTAACCAAACAGCGCTCATACACTGCGCGTGGAAGTACGTGGGGGACTTGAATTGAACAGTCAGAGTTCAGTCCTTAATTGGTCCAGACAAGTCCACCACAATTCCCAATCTCGTGCACGAAGGCACCACCACTAGCTTTCTCTTGTCCAGATCAATTTAAATGTAAAATTCATTTCTGGTATAAGTAAACTGGACAAAGAGTTTAGAATAACAGAAATTCATTTGTGGTTCCCATGTTTGACAAGATAATCTTGTCAAACTCTAAAATTCTCTATACTGCATGTCTAAGCCAACTCTGAAGCTAGAGTTATAGCATACAGTACTACCCTAGGTTTGAGTGTATGATTAGAATTAATATATCCACCATATTAGGTTATAACTAACTACTACAGATCACAATTGTATTTTTTTTCAGAAAAGTAGCATGCAACAGTTATCACTGTATTTGGAAAATCTATTGTGTAAAACTTTAGGGATCAATATGGTGCAAAGAGGATGCTTGCCTTGATAATAATACACTTCTGTTGCAGGCTCAGGTTGCTCAGAAATAGATTCAAATGCTTCAGAAGAACCAGATTCTAAAAAGATACAATAAAATCCAATAAATACCAAAGTTGACAACAAGTACAGATTGAAAGAAACATGTATGATCAATATGGAAATGCATGTTTAACAGCATGCTTAAGTTATACATACCCCAGTAAAGATAATAATACATATTATCACCTACTGCTTTCAAATGATAGAAACTAGGGTTTAGCTCAAAGTTACAGTTTTCAGATTTTGAAAAGAACAGAAACAGGACAGCCTTTAGATTTCGGGAAAAAGGAGAATAGGTTAAGCAAAGATTCTGGAATGAAGCTTAGCCTAATCTTTTAGGGTAATTGACACCCCAAGCTAACCCTAACTTAACCCTAATCGGTTAGATTACAGAAGCTAAAGAAAAACCCATGTTGTCGGTTAAGCCGACAACAGATAACAGAGATAAACCTATGCTAAAAAGTTAAATAGATGACAACAAGAATTAAAAGAACAACTTATTATGCTACTAGGGTTCAGTTGAAACCTACACAGGATGATAAGTTGACAGGAGAAACCCTAGTTCTTGAAAACGATATGAAAGACCGAAAAGTTATAAAAACAACTTTTCAGTTTAAAGAAGATTGGAGCTACTGAGGTACAAGTAAATGATTCATGTGAGCTACAGAGATCCTTAGTGTGCTTAAGATGTCTAAAACTAGGGCCTTAACTTACCAGGATATGAGAAACACCGAAAGTTGGGAAAACTGATCCTGATCAACAGAGATAAAAACCTCCGGTTTTAACCTGCAAAAGATGCTAAAACCTTATTGCAAGGTGAAACGAATGTCTAGGATGGATAAGCAATGGACAGGAGCAAGAAACTCCACTGGACCGGCAATGGAGGATGAAGAGTTCCTTCGGTCAACAATGGCAGCAGCAAAAAGCTAGGGTTTATATATAGATGTTGAGCTACAGGGCAAAGTGGAAGGGTCTAGAGTTAATGAGGTGTCCACTTAGGGCTAAATATCCAAAAATTAGTTGCATAATTCTTGGATAACTCCTCTACTCTGTTTACAGAGCCGGCGATGGCGCACAGAGGTAAGGAGGAAGAGAGGCAAACCACGGCGTGTGGGTCCCTTTGTCCGACCACGATGCGCGCCTCTTAAAGCTCCAAGAATCGTCGACCGTTCGATCAGAGATGGACGGCCGCGATGGAAATAGGGATTAAGAAAATATAATCGGCACCATTTAATATGGGCCGTGCGATCTCAAACGGAGGATGGAGATTTAAAGAAGCCTTACGGGATTTCGGGAGTTCACATTCAAAGAAGGACGTTGGATTGAAATCCAACGATCAACCACAAAGGATACACGTCACCTTGAAAGGAGATGACGCGGCACCGCCAGATTAGCTTTCTACGGTCAGGATTGACGCGGGATCCGGATGGTCCGAATGCAATCTCAATATAGACCCTACGATTGAAATCCAACGGTCCATTGAATTTGGGCGCTAAATGCACGCGGTCAAAAAGGGGTGCCGTGGGATTTAAATCTAACGGCCCAGATAACGGCGCGCCTTTAAGTTCAAAAACGAAAAGAGCGGCGCGGTTGGATCTAAGATGGACGGTGGAGATTGAAAGGGGATCCGGATGGTCCGGTTGTTCTCGCGCATCCCAGTCGCTCGATCAAGATCCAAGGGTGGACATTAATTTGCATACGTGGACAACCCACGCGATGTCGCAACCCCGCCCGTTCGATGGAAAATCAACGGCTCATATTACGTGTGGGATTTGGGCTCGCGCCCGAGCGTGACTGAGCCGGACCGCATTGCACCGGTTAGACTCAACCTCATGGGTTCGAGTCGCTACAGTGCAAATGACTGGGTTTAGACCGAAGGAGTTGACCAAACTCTAAATTGAAAGTTTGAAAGTTTGACTGGGCTTTAAAAATAGTAAATAAATTTGTAAAATCATGAAATTTTGCCAGGAGGCTACTGGGATGATATATTTCCCAAATAAAATTTAAAATCCATTGTTGTACTTTTAAAATTCATAAATAATTAACATAGCCCAAATAGGTTTATTTAAAGCCAAATATTTTTCTCCAAAGCAAAATAATTTCTAAAAATCAACAAAAATTATTCTTGGGCCAGATAATTTATCTAAGCTTTGATAAAATTACTTCCCAGTCAAAATACAAGCATTAACTTGTATTTTCTTTGAAACTTTAAAAAGGCTTTGGATTTTGGCTAGAAAAAGAAGGTTTTTAATTTGTAACATACTGCCCAACCTGAAAAATGAACAGTGATGCTATAAACAGTACCTTATTACTGTTCAGAAAACATTTAAATACTATTCATAAAATTGGGGATGTTACAATAAGTGTCATGTTTACAAGTGTCATATTTACAAGTGTCATGTTTACAACTTAAAACTAACAAAACCATTGGATCAGAATAGTCACAGGCTTACAAGTGTCATGTTTCAAGTTTCAACTGCTATGGTATCAGTTTCCCCGCTTCAAAACTACTTGCCTCTGAACTGAAAACACCGCGCCGCGCCGTCGCGCTGTCGAAGGCTCGCCTAGATGCTCTTCTCCACTGTCAAACACAGGCTCAAATCGAGGCCACGGTTCCCTCCTCTTTCTTCCCCAGCGACGACTCCCGCTTCCACCACCGCCTCCCGCCGCGGCTCTCACGTAGCCGTCTCTCCCGTCTCCCACGCCTCTCTCCTCCTCCGGCTGCAGTCGGGCCCCGCCCTCGCTGAGGCCAGGCGGCTGCACGCCGCGCTGCTGGTCCGTAACCACCGCCACGGCATCGTCCTCGCCGCGCAGCTGGTGCACGTGTACGCTAGGCTGGGGGAGGTTGGGCACGCGCTGCGCATGTTCGACGAAATGCCCAGGAGGAACTCCTTCGCGTGGAACGCTGTGATCAAGGGCCTCGTCGACGTCGGCCGGTTCTCGGAGGCGCTGGAAATGTACTGGGCGATGGCTCCGTTGCGGCGGATGGTTTCACATACCCGCCTGTCATCAAGGCGTGCGCTGCGCTCGGAGCGGTTGAGCAGGGGAGAATGATAAGAGAAAATGTGGAGGCCGACGTTGCCCGGGGTAATGCTAGGCCCAATGTGTTTGTGCAGTGCGCGCTTGTGGATATGTTTGCCAAGTGTGGGTGCTTGGCTGAGGCAAGGCGTGTGTTTGAGAGCATGCATGTGAGGGATCTGGCTGCGTGGACTGCGATGATTGGAGGGGCCGTGCATGGAATGGAATGGATTGAGGTGATGAATCTGTTCAACTGCATGAGGTCAGAAGGGTTTCGGGTTGATTGGGTGATTGTTGCCACTATTATTCCAGCATGCGGTAGGGTGAAAGAATTGGGCACTGGAATGGCATTGCACGGATTTGCAGCAAGATGTGGAGTCGCTGAGGATATCTGTGTTTCTAATGCTTTGGTTGATTTGTACTGCAAATGCGGTTGTATGGAGATGGCTGCTTCTCTGTTTTGTTCTATCGATTTCAAGGATGTTGTCTCTTGGAGTACCTTAATTGCGGGTATTCGCAGAATGGAATGTATCATGTGAGTGCCAATTTGTTTACTGAAATGGTTGCTTCAGGGTTAAAACCAAATTCTACCACCCTGGCAAGTGTTCTTCCTAGTCTTTCTGAGCTGAGGTCATTCAGGCATGGAAAAGAAATTCATTGCTTCTCCTTAAGAAATGGACTTGTGCAGAGTGAGTTTCTAGGGAGCGCACTTATAGACTTCTACAGTAGACAAGGATTCATAAGGGAGGCAGTAACTGTATTTGAGCTCATGCCAAAGAGAGATCTAGTCATATGGAATGCAATGGTTGCTGGATATGCCATGAATGGGGATACAGATTCTGCATTGTCTGCATTGAGGGCACTGCAGAAAGTGGGATTTAGACCTGATCATGTGACTGTTGTTTCAGTTCTTCCAGTATGCAATGAACATTCCAGGTTCATCCATGGTAAGGAACTACATGCTTATGTAATTAGGCATTGCATTAGTTCAGTCTGCTCAGTTAGTAATGCACTTATAGATATGTACTGCAAGTGTGGTTGCCTAGAAAAGGCCAAAGATATTTTTCAAATGATGACAGAACGGGATACTGCTACATATAACATACTGATTTCTTCTCTTGGAAAGCATGGTCAGGAAGATCAAGCACTAATGCTTTTTGATGTACTGAAGATAGATGGAATTGCTCCAGATAAAGTGACTTTTGTGGCTCTGTTATCTTGTTGTAGCCATGCAGGCCTTATTGACAAGGGCTTGCGCTTCTATGACTCCATGTTACATGACTATAATATTTCCCCAGATAAGGAGCACTACTCGTGTGTTGCCGACCTTTACAGTAGATCTGGGAAGCTTGATGATGCTTGGAGTTTCATTTCAAATTTGCAAGAAGAGCCAGAAGTTGATGTTCTTGGGTGCCTCTTGGCAGCGTGTAGAGTGCATAATAGAATGGACATTGCCGAGCTAGTTGCGAAAAGAATATTTGAACGAAACCCCAATGATCCTGGCTATCATATTCTGTTGTCTAATATCTATGCCAATGCCGGGAAGTGGTCCGATGTGGCAAAGATTAGAACTATGATAGAAGAGAGGAATTTGAGGAAGAAAACAGGAAATAGCTTGATTTAAGACCAGGGCACAAGCCGTGGATGCTTTCCTTATATAAATTCAGCAGTATTCTGCAAAAGAACAAAAGAACTATTCATGGTTTGATGGAACAAACGACAAAACAAAAGGCACTACTGGATTTGGGAAACACCTTATGGTTACTTTATACTCCCTTCGTTCTTTTTTATTTGATACAGTTGACTTTTCACGGTCTAAAGTTTGACCGTCAATAAGTTTAAAACTATCTAGATTCGCTATATAAAAATTATAACATTAGAATTGTCGTTGAAAATACTTTCATAATATTATAATTTTATTAGTATATCTTAATGTAAAGTAATAAAAAATTATGGTCAAAATCACATCTCGAAGACCGTAAAAAGTCAACTGTGTCAAGTAAAAAAGAACAGAGGGAGTACCATATACTGGATACATGAGGCAAGTTTAAGTGGTAAATCGCTGATGTGAAAGCCCAACGAGTAGCCTCAATAGCTGCTTGAGAATTAGTGATAAGACTGGGATATCATGTCAGAGAAAAGGCAACTGTCGCCAACACGCTCTTACGGCATGTCCAGTGCAAGGACCTCTTAGATGGATGCTTCAAAAAAGAGAATATTGACATATCATTGAACATCTCTATAAAAGCTCTTTCTTCCAATGCATGTTTGCGCTGGCTGAAACTTTCCTTCTACTCATAGGCAGTTAAGCACGGCACTCTCGGAGCGACAGCCTTCTAACCAAGCAGCGATGCTGTAGTTCTGACGTCTTTCTTATTCGATGTAGCTACATGGCCTTGAGGATTTCTCCAGAGGAAGAAACTACCTTATTTGTGGGTATAGAGGAGTGAAAAGTCCTGGTAATGGAATGGGAATGGATGGTTACTAAATATGTTTGGTTCAAGTGAGGCATGCTATTTGATTTCATTGCAGTGTTTGGTTTGGAACGCTGTAATCAAACTACACAAATGGCTGGCGTCCTGAGCTCCACACCAAACAATGAATGATCCGATCAATATGGTGTACGTGTATGAACACTACTACAATAATGAACGTCACGTGAGTACATGGATTAATAAAACAAGCTCCAGAGCAAACAAAAAGTATGAATCTGTGAATGCATAACATGCATGTCATATCACAATAGAAAGCTCTGAAACTCCCAAGTCCCAGCAGTTTGGTCAAAAACGAAATCTTTACAACTTCTAAGCGCAAATTATGCTACAGACTAAAACTTGAGATCATGTCATACATCACAGAAGCACATGTTATGTTATAATATAAAGTTATAAACTCTCAGCAACTAAAACTCCAAAGAAGTGTCAACAACTTCAGAACAAAACTTGCGTTTTGTTCCAAAATAGCCACCGGTCACCAATGTGATAACTTCGAACGTTGACCTGAGTTTACAACCAATAGAAGCAGCTTCTCATCTTCTGTTTGCTTCATCTAACAAAGCAAAAAAAAAAAAGTTTAGATGTCAGTAAAAAAAATTATATTAATAAGGAAGGAGCCGGTATGGAACCGGAAGGAGTCTACTACATCAAGTTTCTAATTACACAATAAAAATTGCTCCAAGCCCTTAGCCCCAGCTAGTTTCCAAGATTTTCCTTCATCCTTTATCTTCGACACGAGGTCCCATGGTTTAGTGAATTTGCTCGTGAAGTTTCTGGCGTTGCGTTCCTTCCAGATCTCCCAAGAGGTTGGAATGACGACCGTTGTCGTAGCCCTCCTTGGGGTGCCTTCGACGTTGTTCATTTTAGACCACCAGTCCTCATATTGTAACTATGATGCTAGTTGGAGGGTTTAAGCAGAGCGCACCTGAGCCAATTTGCTAAATCATTCCACACTCGTCTAGTGTATTTGCACTAGGAGAAAAGGTGTAGGACCGATTCCGATGCTTGCCTACAGAGAGGACAAATGTCGTGGTTAGGCCAACCTCGCACCTAGAGTCTGTCTGAGATCCACAGATGGTTCTGAATGGCGATCCATCTGAAGAATTTGGTTTTAGGGGGCGGATGATTTCCATATTAGTTGGTTGAACTCGGTGGAGACGGAACCGAAGAACTGCATCCTATAGGCAGACTTAACCGAATAAGTGTCATCTGGAGTTAACTTCTAGATGATCTCATCTGAGGCGGCTAGGTTAAGATTGACAGATGATCTCATCGCACAGGAGTTCCATACAAACCCAAGGTTTATTATCTGCCTTCCACTCTTGTCAGAGCCAGTGAAGTCTGAGGGCCCGCGTGAATTTTTCGAGGTTGAGGACTCCCAACCCTCCGAGTCTTGTTGGTCTACAAACCTTCTCCCAATTAATTTTGCATTTTCCTCCAGAGATTGAGTTTGAGCCAACCCAAAGGAACTTACACCTAGCTCGGTCCAAGGCGCGTAGGGTGCATTTGGGGGGTTTAAAAGCTAAGAAGTAGTAGGTCGGAATCGAAGTGAACACCGATCTGACGATGATGATTCTCCCAGCTATTGTTAGAAGGTTTGACTACCAGCCGGCTAACCTACTTCCTACCTTATCTAGTATAGGTTCGAAGTCCACCCTTCTCAACTTTTTGTAGGTAAGCGGTAACTCCAGGTATTTAATTGGAAAGGTTGATCGTCTCGCTGGGAAATCTAGGAGAACCGAGTCAAGGTCAATGTTATCACAACTGATAGGCATCATTGTGCTTTTTTGAATGTTGGTTTGTAGTCCCGAAACATGGGCGAAGCTTTGGAGAATTGTGGTCATAGTTTTGACGTCATCTTTTGTTGGCATGATGAAGATTGCCACATCATCAGCGTACAAGGATGTCCTTAGCCTGGCAAACCTGCCCCGCAAACGTTCTAAGTGACCCAGGTCTATTGCCAATTCTAGGATTCTGTTAAGCGGGTCAATAGCCAGGATAAAGAGGAAAGGGGATAGTAGGTCTCCTTGTCTTAGGCCCCTTCTGTGGTAGATTCTATTTCCCGGGATACCGTTCAGGAGGATCCGTGAGGAAGCCATGGACAGGAGGGCCGCAAGCCAATATCTCCATCTGGGTGGGAAGCCTCTTCTTTATAGCACTTCGAGAAGGTAGTCCCATCAGAACGAGTTGAACGATTTGGTAATGTCAAGCTTGAGAAATACGGCGGGTGTTTTGGACTTGTGCAGTCTTCTCGTCAGGTTACGCACATAAATGAAATTATCAAGGGTGCTTCTTGTCTTGATAAAAGCACTTTGGCTTGGGGATATGAGATTGTTAAGCAATGGTGCTAGCCGAAGCGCTAGCGTCTTGGAGATCCATTTGGCCATCCCATGGATGAGACTGATTGGTCTGAAGTCGAACACCTTTTCTACACCATCTTTCTTCGGAACGAGGGTGATGATTGATGTGTTTATCATATGGAAACTGGAGGCACGTAGGCTGTGGAAGGTACGGAGCACTTCCATGACATCATCCTTTACGATGAGCCATCATGATTTAAAGAAGCTGAAATTAAACCCATCCGGACCTAGGGCTTTGTCTCCTGGTAATTGCGCTGGCGCATTGGCGACTTCCTACTCTAAGAAGGGGTCCTCCAGGCCGTGGAGGTCTTGCACAATGAAATTCATTATCTCCCACCTCAGGTCTAGCAATCTGCTGCTGGGGGGCATCAGAGGTTGGATGTGACATTGTATTTCCTCCTACTTTTCTACGTGTGATAAGGCCCATCTGTGATCCGTTAGTAGTCGTTGAATGTGGTTTTTCATCCTCCTTGAATTTACTTTGAGGTGGAAAAAAACTTCGTGTTTGCATCGCCCTCTCTGAGGTTGGTGATGCGAGAATTCTGCCTTTTACGAGATCGCTCGACGATGGCAAACCCCGTTACTCTTTTATTTAGCACGGTTCTAAGGGCCCTCTCTTGCTGCGACAGCCGTCTATTCTCCAGTGCTATGTCTAGCCGGAGGATCACTTCCCTGGCCATGTGCAGCTGCAATTTGGCTTGAGGAAACAAGGATTTGCTCTAGGTCTTAAGGCGCCTTGCCGTTTCAACAAGCTTGTGATGCAGACAGTGGATTGGCTCCGGATGAAGAGAGGTTGCTTGCGAGGCATTTAGAATGACCTCCTTGAATCCTGGCATCTTGAGCCAGAAATTTTCAAAACGGAAGGTTGGATTCCTCGGAGGGCCCGCACTACTAGAGAGTAGAAGGGGCAGTGATCTGATAGGGAAGTGGACAGAGCATGGAGGACATGCTGATCGAATTGTGCATCCCAAGGTCCATTGCAGAAGACCATGTCTAGCTTGACAAGGGTCAGGTTTTCTCGCTCGTTACTCCATGTGAATTTCCTGTTTTGGAGGTGACTATCTTTAAGCTCACAATCATTTAGGTTGGCCCGAAATTGGCCTATCCTTATTTAGTCCAGGTTTCCATTATCTTTTCCGCACGCTCAGTAAATTAGGTTGAGATCCCCAAGGACCAGTGACAAGGATCTAATAATCCTCAATTAACTAAATGGTTTATCTGTAATTGTTATTATAGATAGTAATATCTTAATGATAATCTTGAGTATACCCCGTTATTATTCATAAGAAAGAAGGTTAAGATAATCGGTTGTAAACCATCCTACGACCACCTTATATGGTCGTAAGATGTTCTACGACCGCCTCATAGTCGTAAGCTTTTCTACGACCACCTCATGGTCGTAAGCCTTTCTACGACCAGATCGACTACGACTACCCTATAGTCGCCAAAGTCTACAGACATATGGGCTCAGACGACTAGGGAATCTTATGCGCTGTGTTTAAGACACAGAGCAGTTAGCATACGCTGTTATTCTCTAGGATAATTGCATGTATTATGCCTCTATCTCTGATGATAACTATCAAGTGATGTGGGGTGTCATCTCTCTGATAATAACTTTCATCAAACGTTGAGGTGCCTCTTGGCCTAGAGTAACTGTCACCCCTTCATGCGCTATATAAAGGCAAAAGTTAGTGGACAGGGGGGAGAGGAGATCAGAAGGAGAAGACATTAGACATTAGTTTTATTCCTAATTGTAATCAGCATAGTCAATACAGTAACAAAGGAATATGGTTGTTATTCTCTCCGGAGAAGGTCTGAACCTATCTAAATCCCTGTGTCATTCTTTGTGTGGTTCTAATTCTAGGAGACCCCCGAATATTTATTCGTAAGAACGATACTAGATCATCGACAGTTGGCGCTGTCTGTGGGGGGTTTCTAGTGATCCTTTTCAACAAGTTCTCTTGGTTTTTTCAACTCTGATGCTTTCATGGCAAGAGAATGGAATGAGAAGAACTTCTTTGATTTGGCAAACTACACAGAACTCGATATAGATGTCTGCTACAAGTACAAGCAGAGTATTATTTTGTCCGATGGCAATGCTGCCTCTAGGGATCTTTCACTAGATCCAAGAAACCATGCCGCAGACAGAGTTGATGAGGGATATTTTTCCCGACAACATTACGTCCAGACGAGGGACCAAATTCCTCAGAGGGTAAGGGTCTATCCAACCATAATCAGGACTGCACCAAGACAAGTACAGAGCATGGCGAGGGTTCCCCCTCCAAATATTCTAGTCTGTCTGAGGCCGTCCGATCTGGCACAGTAAGTCCTGGAATCCATCATTCCGAAACTTAACCAGCATCTGGTGATCGTCACTCTCCAGTTACCCCCACGAGGAGCATGGTCGAGCCCACTTTTCCCACGAATTCGATCGTACCCTCATAGGGTTCACCTTCGATTGGAGACGATTATAACCCAGAATTCCTCTTTTTGGAGGGGATTGCTCCAAGTCACGAGACGTTGTCATTCGACTACTCCTCAAGCCAGGAGGACTAAAGCACAAGTGGAAATCATATTCAGGAGGTCTTTGTCCTCCCCTCAGATCCTAATCTCTCTCTGAGAGGTAGGACTGGGGATGCTTCCATCGCTCACTCATTTCGGGCTCTCGTGGTGATGGCGAGGACGCCTCCGACGATGAATAGGATCAGCACCTTCGTGAGCGTGGGAATAATCCTAGAAATGATTGCTCTCCAGCTCCACTGAGGCAAACTCAAGTAAACTCAGATGTTGATGATCCTGAGACCATCCGAAGGAAAAGAATTGCAACCCAGAGAACTTTACATGGGCACATTCAATGTCGGACAGAGGAAGCTCAAGAACTTCAACATATAAACTACCTGATCGAGAACCCGACTCAAGAACTTGGATAAGCACCAGGCTATGACCTCTTCACTAAAGAGATCACACGAAGGCTTCGGGGTGCAATGGTCAGACTTGAGCAAACTCACTGACATCATTCTGGTAGTCGTACCAAGACGACTCCATCGAACACCAGTCGTTTGAATAACTCCCCTCATGGAGAGCAGCATCACAACTGGTCCGGTCGCTCCCCTAACCACAACTCTAGTCAAAGAAGAGTTCTTCGGATATCTGGTGATCGATAAGCTCCTAGGGAAGGTAATCGTTCACCAGTTATACCTAGGAATCTACAACAGCAGATGGAATACAAGGAGTATTACCATCGTAGGACTGAGACCTATCATAGGTCGGGTCCACCTGCCACTAGGTATCGTCATGTACGATCACCTGGTGATGTCAACCCTTGTTTCGCGCAAAGAAGGCATCATGATGTTATTATCGGATGTCAGGCATTCTCGCCTAACCTCCGAACAGTTCGCTGGCCACCGCGGTTTTGACTAGTGAATATGGAGAAGTTTGATGGATCACAAAATCCCATTGAATTTCTTAAAATCTATACGAGCACCGTTCGAGCAGCAGGAGGAGGAGAGCACATCGTGGCGAATTACCTTCCTACTGTGCTCGAAGGATCTACTCAGTCGTGGCTGTTAAATCAACCACAGGAGTCAATCTATTATTAAACAATTTTCAAGGTACCTACAATCGTCCCGGAAAGGAGGATGGCCTGCACAGATTAAGACAGAATGCCCATGAGACCTTTCGCTAGTTCATTAGGCATTTCAGTCAGGTTCGCAACTCTATACCTGAGGTTTCTTATTCTTCTGTTATCAGAGTATTTAAGTAGGGAGTCCGTAGTAGAAGGATCACATGAGACATCGCTTTAAATCCTTCGGCTACTATTGTCGAGCTTTTTGAGATGGTCGACCGATATGCAACTACTACAGAAGCGGTCGAGTGGAACAGAACCATCGATCGAGATGATAAAGATCCTCAAGAAGCAGGCGAAAGTAGCAAGAAGAAGGATAAAAGTCCAAAAATCCAAGAACAAGACCGATGGCCAAAAACCTTAAGTCAATAGCTCCAAGAAGTCTTAGCCGTAAGCGATAAAGAGTCTCGAGGCTTCAAGCCATACTCCAACGGGGCAAGGGCAAACGTGTAACAGCCCTAACTTAGGGTTTGTATTTCAAATGTAAAATTTTGAGGATAAATAAAAACTTTTGTTGTCTCATCAAATCATTTGGAAGTTTTCTAAATTTTCCCTAGCAATTTCCATTTTCTAGAATTAAATTCTTGTGAATGGAAATTGTTGTCAGCAAATTCTTAGCCTTCAAACTTGTGATCATCCTCTGCAAATATTTTTACTATCATCTTGACCATCCTAGCTACCTCTCTGAAAAATTTCACAATTTTTAGATTTTAATTGTTATTTCAAATGCCCAAGTCAAACCAGTTTGGTAATCTGGTCAAACCTCTGAACAGCAGTTTGTGAATTTTATTGGGAGAAATCTAGTGCATGAAAACTCTTGGAAAAATTATGCAAGGTTGTTCTCTGTCCTAGTTAGCTCCCATAAAAATTTCGGAATTTTTGGAGCTCGGGAGCTACCTCTAAAAATTCTCCAAACTCCCTCAGCCTTTTTAAACTCAAATCTGAAGTCACTATTCATCGGGCTCGAACCCGAGCCCGACTTAAGTTCCGACCGCGCCTCTTGGCTCAGCCGCACCGCCTAGCTGCACTGCGCGAATCCAAGCGTTGCCGACCGTCCGATGCAGATCGCGCGGTCCACGAGTGCCGAAACAATCAGACTGTCCTATTGCTCTAGTAGATCTCGATCGTCCGTGTAAAATCCAACGGTCAACATGTTTTTGATCGAGTTAAACCAACTCGTGCGCCGCACCAGACTCTGACTCGAGCCGCCCCCTTCTCTCTCGCTGACAGCGCGGTCCCACCTGCAGGTTTTTTCCTCCACGCGGCTTGCGCGCCCGCGCCAGCTCGCCCGCGCGCTCGCTCTCTCTCGCGCGCCGCTCTTCACCGCCCCGGCGCATGCGTGCCGCCACGTCGCCTCGCCGGCCCTGTCGCCGCCCCACCGCCTCACCTCGCTGCCTCCGCCTGCTCCTACAAAAGCCACCGAGGGCCTTCCCTACCTCGTTTTCTTCTCCATTGCCTTTCTTCTCCACCGAGCTCCAGGAGCCGAGAGCGTCGCCGCGACGCCTCCGAGCGTTCCTGCTGCTCCGGTGATCTCCGAGCTCGGCCTATCGCGTCACGGCGTGTTCCGCATCCCCAGGAAGTGAACACCTCAAGAAATTTCGGGTTTCACCGCCCGAGGAGTTGCGCGCGGGTTTTCTTCTCCAACTACGGCTGAATCCGCCTCTTCCGCCGCCGCGTCTTCTCCGGCGAGTTCCAGCTCGATTCCTCTCTCGGTGAGCATCGCCTGGACTCCATATTTCTTCCCCGATCACTCACACGCTCTCTCCTTCACCTCAGGTCCTTGCCGACGGTGACCACCTCGCGCCGCTGCAGGCTCTCGTCGCCGGGCCATCTCCGGCAGCCACCTTAGCTCCGCGTCATCCCGGTGAGTTCCTGGTAACCCACTGATGCTCATGCGCGCGCTAGTTTTCACCTTTTTCTTCTCGCGCGATGCGCCTCGTCACCTCCACGGCGGCGCGCGCGTCGCCGCCGCGCGCCGCCACAGTGCATCTCCGGCCGCCGCAAGACCACCTTCAGCTTCAGTGATCCTCGAGCAACCCATTTTGGCCGTCGTCACCACCGCGCCGCCACTCCTTCGCCGGCGACGAATCCAGGTCCAGAGCCGCCCGAGCCTCTCTGTTCTTCGGCTGTGCTCCTCTCTGTCTGTCTGACAGTGGGGCCCACTCCTTCAAAACCAATTCTTTAGCTGCTAATCGTGATTAGGGACGTTCATTAGTTCACTCTCATTTCATGATCAAAATTGGTAATGGAAGTTTGAAAGTATTTTAGTGTTGTTCTCTGTAATTGTTTCCTGTTGTCGTTTCTATTGTCAGTAACTAGATTTTAGTTTCATGCTCATGCATTAGATTCTTGTTTAGTGCTGGATGACTCCCTTTTGTTGTAGTTGTTAGCATGAAATCATTTAGTTAGTATCTTTAAGTTTCAAAGCTCTTGTTGTCATGATTGATCAAAGGGATAGTTAGATGATCATGTTGATTGTCTCTGTACTCATGATTCTTGCCTTTTCAAGCATTGTAAGGTCTTGTAGTAGAAGCATGCTGAAATTGTTAACCTTGCTATGTGTGGGTGTGATGCTTAGGTGTGTTAGTAGCTGAATTTTATTAAAGCCCAACCTTAATTAGAAAATTGTTAACATCTAATAGTTGGCTAATTAACTAGTTAAGTGTCTCAATAGCTCCTTGTAGGTTTAAGTGATCTTATCACTATTGATGGTTGTTTAGAGTAACTAGTTGTTTAGATGTGTTAATTTGATGCTTAGTTATTAGATGTGCACACAATCACCATCAAAGTCTGTCGAAAGATTAAAACATATAAGAGGATTGATTTTGTGATTAGCTTGGTAAGTAAGTAAGTTTGGGTAGATCAATCATGAAACCATGTCTAATTTAAATCATCTCCGTAGCAGCTAATTGTTATTCCTTTTGTTTTGGTTTAGCTTCTGTGATTGGATTTGTGGTTATTTTCGAAATTTTGAGTTTTGTCGGTGTTATTCGATCTTATTCGCTGTTATTTGTTCAATCGTTAGGCTTCGACATTTGCGGTAACCCTGAGAGCGATCCTCTGCAACAGGTTGAGCATTCTGAGCAACAGCAGCCAGGCAAGCAGTTTGATCATGTTAATCCCAGTATTTTAAAGTTTAATATTTTGTTTCAACTATAGTTATGCATTGCTTAATTTGTGTTAAATTGATTAGTTAAATCCGTAGCTGCATATTCTGTAGGTGAAATATTGATCTCTACTACCTGAGCCTAGGTTATTTGCTGTGATTAGAGATCGTTGGATGATCTCTTGTCACTTAGTAGAAACGATTCCAATTGCTTAGACATGCTTAGTATCGGTAGAAATGGGCGGTTATCGACTTAGTCGGTAACCTTGATCACACAAAATTTACTATAACTTTATGTTTCAACATTTTGCTATGTTATTGCAAAACTAAAACTGAAAACAAAAATGATTTAGACTTGGGCACAACGGTATGATTGGTGTGATCTGTTGGGTGTGACTGGAATGGTGCCCGAGTCAGTTAAGGACCGAGTTACTTGCGCCACCGTACTGAGCATTTTGCGTGCTAACCACACTAGAGTATATGGGACCTCTCTTGACCTAGTACTTTGGCGTGTATTGGCTCCGGGTCGCAGGAGGTCGCAGGAGGGATGGTGTTGGGAGCATGGTAGTTGTCCGAAAAGCTTTACCCCGCAAAGGTAGTTGTCTTTTCGTCTTTACCATGTAAGCGTATGGATTTCTATCCATACGAGCGGCTCGTAGTTAATACACAATATTGGAAAAAGTCTCGTAGGACTTAGTGTGCGGCATACCTTGGAAGTGTGCTTTGGCTTAAAGGCGATGCAAGTGTGGGTACATTGGTACACCCCTGCAGGGTTCAAACTATTCGAA
Source organism: Ampelocalamus luodianensis (assembly GCA_036346255.1). Classification (NCBI taxonomy): domain Eukaryota; kingdom Viridiplantae; phylum Streptophyta; class Magnoliopsida; order Poales; family Poaceae; genus Ampelocalamus; species Ampelocalamus luodianensis. The sequence goes on along the minus strand of CM070630.1, from coordinate 4,277,554 downwards.
TAGCCTCGTCCTAGGTTATGGACACGCTCGGATACGCCCCCCAAGAACTAGACTACAACATTTAAATTAAACTTGCTGGGTGGTACGAATCTGGGATTCGTGCTATGGTTGTGGTGACTATTGGGATAGTCACTTCTAGGTTGTTTATCTTTCTCTTTTGTTCTTATTACCTTTACTGTTATTTCAACATTAAAAATGAATTGCAAACTTGCTTTCAAAACTGTACTACATTATTGCAAATAAAATTGGTTTTGTGCAAATGAAACATATGGCCTCTACCAAATAAGCCTGCATGTAGCCTATGAACAGGTCTGCTAGTTCACACGTCAGTCTTGCGGGTACAAAGACAATCTTTGTACTCAGATGCTTTGCTTAATGTTTTTGTTGCAGAGGAAGAAGGTGAGCCCCAAGGGCCTCACTTTTGTGAGCTGTGCTGCCGTTTCGTGTGCGACGACTAGGCTTGGCGGTCCGGTCAGATGCCTTGTGGGTTGAAGGCACGCTGATTGGCTTTGTTTATAGCCATCTTATGGCACTTTTGCTTCCGCTGTCTGTCTTGTGTATTTGTGTATATTTTGGCCGGTCGGCTTTTGTCTGTAATAACTTTTCTGCTGTTACCTCCTGCTTAGTGTGATGTTTAGACTCTATGTTTGGAATGGAGTTGATGCATAATTTTGTGGTGAGGTGTGTATACTGCTTTCTGGGAAGTATACATATCTCGAGGCTCAGTTTATTTGATTTGTGATGCTAGGACCAGACGGTTGGTTAAGCGTTACAAGCCAAATAAATTGGGGTCCTCACAAAACACCCCAAATAGAAGAATGGCAAGCCTAGGTAGTGTTCTTTCCATAAAAAGGAAGGACACGACCTTCGTCCAATGAAAACTTGAGGACTATTACACCGGCAAAGGATCTCTTTCTACACTTGAGGAGGTAGGGCAAACAAGTGGTCGAAAGCTGTCAGATGACGATGAGAAGATGTCGTTCCAAGATCCGAAGCACACCATCGATCATATCTATGGAGGATCTTCAGCATACGAGTCAAAATGACCGCTCAAGGCGGTCGAGCGCGAGGTAAACTCCATTGATCCTCCTCTTGTCAATAAATTACCAAAGTGATCGGAAGTCACCATCTCTTTCGAGAAGGGTGATTGTCCGATCCCTTCTACTCGACCAGATCGATTTTCGATCATAGTCAAGCACACCATCAACAACTGTCAAGTAAATTATGTGTTAGTTGATGGTGAGAGCTCATTAAATATATTATTTACAAGTGCCATGGATGATATGCAAGTACCCAGGACCAAGGTAAAGCCTATATGATACTCATTCCATGGGATCGTACCAGGGTCTTCGACCAAACCCATTGGCCAAGCTTCTGTTCCTGTAACGTTTGGTTCTCCAAACAATTTTAAAACAGAAAAAATCTCTTTTGATGTGATCGATTTTGACACGGCATACAATACCATACTCGAACGACCAACTTTGACACGATTCCTAATTGCTGCTCATTATGGTTATCAATGTCCTGGGTACGATCCCAAAGGAGTGATCACAGTCCGCTGTGATAAAAAGATTGCGCTTACGTGTGATCGAAAATCCCTCGAGATGGTTGGTCAGATACCAACTCAGGAAGCAAGCAAGGAGTCAACCTTCGACCAAAAAGTCGAAGCCTAAAGCTACACCAAAGACGAACGATCAAGTCAAAGAAGTTCCATTGAGCCCAAAGGAGCCTTCAAAGATTGTTTGTATTGGGGTTACTTCCGACCCTAAATAAGAAGACACCCTCGTCACCTTCCTCTGAGCTAACACAGATGTCTTCACATGGCAAGCATCTGACATGCCTAGAGTCCCCAGAAAGGTGATTAAGCACAGGCTAGCTCTACGACCTGACAAGAAACCCGTAAAGCAAAAATTATGAAGATTTGCACCTGGTCGATGAGATGCTATCAGATCAGAGCTGGACAAGCTACTTCAAGCAGAATTTATAAGAGAATTTGACCACCTAGAGTGGTTGGCTAATCCTGTAATGGTTAGAAAGTCTAACGGTAAGTGGTGTATGTGTGTAGACTTTATTAATCTCAATAAAGCTTGTATTGATCAATTAGTAGATTGTACTGCTGGTTGTGAAATATTAAGTTTCCTAGATGCATATTCTGGTTATCATCAGATGTCTTACAGACAAAATATTCTCAATTACTTTAGACAACGTCGTTTCAAACTCTAAGACCATGGATATTCTTACTCCAGTGTTGAGTACATACGCTGATTCCTTCTTGCTACATCAACGATGCACTTGTCATATTATTAACGTTATATTCAAATGTGGTTTGAAGAGGTTGGAGGTTGAGTCCGTATATTAAAACTTTTGCGATGTGATTTCTTTCTTAAATAATTCTAACGTAAGAATAGCACAATATAAGAACTTCTGCAGGTGATGGGTGTACGTCCAAGAAAGTTCGATTTGGACATGGAGGTAAGATAGAACTCTACTTACCTAATGCTTAAGAGTCTTGTACTATATAAGAGCACTTTTTCTGTTTTTATTCAAACGCACTATCATAACACTGACGGTAGTATACTATTGACTAAGCAACATTGGTTCGTTGCTGAGAAGATACTATAGTTTTTAGAAATTTTTTATGAGGCCACTATTGCTTTGCCGCAGTCTATTATCCAACATTTTATATCATTGTGCATAGTATTTTACAAATTACTACTCATTTGAAAATGTTTGAAAATGGCTTAGTTTTACGCGATGCTATTGTTGCTATGAAAACTAAATACCTTAAATATTGGAGAGAAATCCCTTACCTATATGCATTTGCACTTCTTTTAGATTCTAGAGGTAAAATTGATGCATTTGGTAGTGTACTTGATCTTATTAGTAATGCTATAGGGCTAGACTATACTAACTATTTTGTAGAAGTTTGTTCTCGGTTATACGATGTTTACCAAAGGTATGAAAATAAGTTCCGGGCAGTCCGCTCGCAACGACCTCCAGTAGCCCTGCCTCAAGTAGCAAGACAAATATGTAGGTCAAGGTCTTCGGTGGCTCTTCCTCCAGGTCCAGGTCTTCTTCTTCTACACCACCGCCTGCTCAGCCAAGACCCACAAGGAGTAGGAAACTATCCACCTATCTGGACAGCGATACGGTGGATTTCAACTCGGAATGCTTTGGAATTTTGCAATGGTGGTAAGCCCATAAGTTAACATATCATGTGCTATCCATATTTGCACATGATGTATTAATTCTTCTAGTCTCAACAGTTTCCTCTAAGTCTACTTTCAGTCTTTCTAAAAGAATATTGGAGGAGAGAAGAACAAGTCTCACAGGTGATATAGTGGAGATACTTCTAACTATGAAGGACCGGGAATAAGCTGATTCACGAACACAACACACTGTAGAAAATCCACAGTTGTCGGATGTGTTTGAAAATCTGTACCTAGACAACGACACGTAGAACAAGTATGTGGAGCTATAGGATGTACTCTTTTTATTTTGCCAAAATTTTCTCATGTTGAGTTTTTTACTTGGCAAAGGTTTTAACGAGGCAGCAATTTGAACATTAATAATAATCTTTATTACATTTTCAATATGCTTGCCTCATTTTTACAATTTTATATCTATTTCTAAATTCTACACATTTTTTGATATTTTGGATTTTTTTGTTTTTTATTTTCAGGCCTAACGGGCTAAGTGGGCCTAAATGGCCCATCGGGCTAAACAGGCTCGGGCCGGCCTGGCATGACACGACAGACCATCGGGTCGTGCCTGGGCCGCCTCCCCGACACGTGGGCCGGCACAGCACGGCCCACCTAATAGCCAGGCCACGATGGGCTATGCCAAGATGGGTCGGGCCGCATCATGCCCATGCCGGGCCGCCCATTTGGCCAACACTAATTGCTAAACCTAAACGATCATGGACATTTGTCCTTTTGGAGTAGTCACACTCACGGTCTTGCTGATGACGTAGATCTCCTATGGTGAGATGTGGTTGACCAGTCCCGCTAGGAGATCGTTGATTGTGAGTTGTAGGTGGTGTATGTCAACTCCTATCTTGTCTATCCTCCGGTCGAGCTAGCAGAACAGTGGACGGTTGTGGTCAAGGAAGTTCCCAACCACCTCCTCTTTGTCCATATCTGTGAGATTGACTAGACGCAGAGGGAGTTGTTATGGTTTGAGTTCCAGAACGCTTGAGCCTATATTGCTCAGCTCTTATCATGGATTCTAGAAAGATGCTTCAAACCTCTTGAGCGAAAGCATCATATTTCGACACCCTTGCCAATCCCTGCGAAGGATCTTCAATCAAATTGTTAGCTCTTTGTAATGTACGAGCAGTTACCGACTGGTAGTGCCTCAGACTAGGAAGTTGTTGTTGCACAGTGAGCCTCCGTCTTCTAGCAGTTTTTGGGTCATCTACCTCTGGAGGCAGTGTGCGCTCCGAGGGCGGAGTACGATCATCTCTAGAACGTCCATGACGCTCATTAGAGTTGAGACCTCTGTCGCCTGGGGGCCTCTTGTGCCATTTTGACCATCCCTTGTAGCCGTAGGGGATTGACCATGGGGAGTTCTCAGAGTACGACGGTCGGGACTACGATTGGGATCGTCGATGGTCACAAAGACCTCTCGACCACTGCTGGTGGTCAAAACCTCATGGCTTGGGGAATAGTTTAAAGAGAGTGCCTCGCGACTTGGTGTAACCCCTTCCAGGAGGAATTATGGGTTATAACAGTCTCTGGAAGTTCTACATGTGGATGAATTTGTCTTCTTCGGACAGCCGACGGGATCTAGAGCGTTAGTGTCCCCGATCGTCTCCTAGGTACTGGTAATCGCAAAGTGATGGATACTAGGTGGTAACTGAGCCCTGGAATTTGTTGCATCAGGGTTCGATGTATTAGTTTGAGTGTTTTCTAACAAATTCTGGCCCTCGAGGAAGGGCCCTTGGCATGGTCGGAACCCTCAGTTGGTTGATGTTGCTTCTGGACACTTGGGCCCTTACTATCAGAGGATTCTGATTTCCTCTCTGAGCATTGAGGCACTAGTTGCAGCGAGTCCTCCTACATCTCATTGGGGGTCGACTCCCAGGGACTGGCGACAAGTCTCGGGACCGCGCATTCGCCTCGGACGAGATGATGCCCCACTCGAGTTCATCGTAGTAGGCATCCATGTTGATTCCCGCATAATCTGTGAGGTCAAACTAGTTCTCATTCCACTTGTTCACCGTAAACGCATTTGGGCCGATGGAGAACTGATTCTTGTTGTTGTCTTCCCTACGGACGGCACCAATTCTCGACAAATTGATGTCGATCTTACGAAGTAAATGCAGAAGACATGACCTAGGGGATTATGCAGAGGAGACAAAGTGTTTATACAGGTTCATGACTTCTCTTGAGAGAATAAAAACCATACTTCATGTGTGCTTTTATTGAATGAGTTTACAATGGGGGTGCACCGTGCTCACGATGAATAAGGTGCGACTATGACTGGGTTCTTATCCTCCCTTTCTATCATCCAACTCTTCTCCTTATATAGCATTAAAGGGGGTGAAAGTTATCACCTAAAGAGAGATGCCTTGTCGGTTCCATGATTTCCCACGTGGAAAACAGTTGTTGTCAGTGAATCTCATTCCACGCACGATCGTTGAGCTGCTATTTTCATAAACAAGAGGTGAAATCGTACAGTTATGTCAGAGACACGAGAGCACACATTTTCTTTTAATGGTCTATTGTGGTAGACATTATTTGGTCAAGCAATTGGGCCCACATGTCTAGTGGTGGTACTTACCCGATCAAGGGGTGGTCGATGCTCAAGTTGACTTAAACATGTTCTCCCCGACCAGGAGTATATGCAGAGGTTATTGACTGAGTCTTTATTCCAACAACCATTATAGTCGATAGGCTCATTTATTAATGATTCATCGTCATCGTTTCCCATTTAAATTGCTACAGGACATAGATGGATGGATGGGAGAGGTAGTGTGTCCCATATGTACTTTATAGTCTTGTAATCAGTGCTTAAATTCTCAATCTAATTCTTAAATTCACTCAAATCTAGGAGAATAAAAAAAAAATGAACGAATCTTAATGCGCATTGTATGGCTGTGATTGTGGGTGCAGCTGAACGCGCGTTCAGAACTGCATTTCCGCAGACAGCTGCAACTAGACAACACAATGCAAAGGCATTCATATGCAGTCTCTCTGCCGTGGCACCTTGTTCAACATACTACGGAGCTTTGGCTCATGCATGAATCAGTTCACCTGTTGCCGTCATAGATTACGACAATGTCTCCCATCAAAGGATGCCAAAAGGATAAAGAGCATTAAAAGTAGATTCAGGAAAGCATCCGGTTTTCACAGTTGAGGCATCATATGCAATACACAAGGACAATTAATCAATGAAATCGTTGGGCCAATAGTAAAGAGTGGGCTCATTGCATGTCTACATCAGATAGTGGATACCTTGCTATCCTACTGATTGTTGCTGCTATCCGAAGTATGAGCACAGGATAACAACGTGACCTTCGCTATTACAGCCTTTTTTGTACCGATTCTGTTACTAGAATCGATTGGATAAGGGGCTGCTTACTTGCAAACTTTATGCATATCAAGGCAGTGATGATGAAATGCATCCCGATGATTCGAGTACTTCTGGTTTGACATACTTTTTCGACTTCAGCCCACAGCTATGGAAACATGTTAGACCACGCGGATAGGTCGTGAATTTTGATGATGGATAATTGATATTTGGATTGCATTGTAATGTGTGGTTCTGAAAGTTTCGGTTGTTCCGCTTGGTTTTTCGGTCGTTCCGCCTAGCTATAAGTACTGTTTATTTCGAGTACTGTAATACTATGTCTTCGAGTACTATTACTTTGAATACTGTAGTTCCGAGTAGGTATTGTTCACCATGAGCCATGTAGCTACGAGTGATGTCCTCGCTGAATACTGTTCACCACGAGTACTACGTGGTCGTAGAAGGTTTCAGTTGAACGTGGTTATAGCTGGACGTAGTCGTAGAATGTTTCGACTGCTCGTGGTCGTAGAAAGTGGTTGGTGGTCGAAGTTACAGTGCTTGGTCGAATGTTGAAGCTACAGTGTGTGGTTGGTGGTCGAATGCTACAGGAACTGGTTGTAGACATCTTGAAACTGGTCGTAGACTTTCTGAAAGTGGTCGTAGAAACTCAGGAACTGGTCGTAGACATCTTGAAACTGGTTGTGGACATCATGAAGCTAGTCGTGGACCTTCTGGATCGGGTCATGGACTTGATAGATGATCTGAATAGTGATTATTGATGGTTGAGAGTGTGTTATGGGTGTGTGGACTGATATTTGTCAAGTTGGAGAACTTGTGCCAGGAAAATGTTCTTTAGTTTATGCATGTGCAGGTTGGGCGTGAAAATGATCATGGTCGATGACGAGGAGGACCGGGACTAGGATGAAGAAATCTGAGGTTCAGACGGTCAAGGATGTCACGAGGTGGTCGGGCTCACACTGGGGCACGTGGAGATCAAAAGTGGATGCATGATGCGCGGAGGAGCTTCGGGAGGTGCAGTCCTGAAGGCTTATGACGCGTGAGGAGATATGGAAGGTGTTTCATATCTGGAAGGTTTAGAGATATTGCAAAACCTGTGTTTGAAAGGGTTCTGGGTCCCTTGATTTTTTGGAAGAGATAGGATTCTGTGTTGTGCTTGTTAAGGACACGGATTAGAACTCTAGCCTATAAAAGGAGGCAGAGGGTAAGAGTTTTTCCGTGGCTTTTACGGGGACAGCTTTTGAGGATTCTTTTGGAGTTCTCGGGTTAGGTTTTGAGGGATGCTATTAGGACACTTTGTAACCACAGAACAAGATTTAGAAATAAAACTCAGATCTATTCCAGACTTAGTCCCTAGCGGTGGCGTGTTTCTCTGGGCGTTGTGTTCAACGTGTTCTCCTTCCGAGCAGGGCGTGACATGATAGCACTCATGGCGAGTTCGCCTGATTGTCAACAACAGTATCGGACGGCCGAGCAGATCGAGTAGATCAGCACACGACTACGCAGAGGCATCATGTACGAGTACTTTGGAAAGAAATCGGTACAATCATTCACCCCCTAATTGCTGTATTCGATCCTACAAAACATTATTACTTGATGATGGAAGTTATCATATTACTAGTTTCTGGAGAGTTTTATGGCGCCACTGTTTAAGAAGAACTTCTGTAACTTTCATCTCTTCTTGAAAAGCTGGGATGAATCAACTATGATCTGTAAGGACTATGAAAACTGAAACAGTCTGACTATGATTTTACTATGCTCTTCCAAGATTGTTGGTTTCTTACCCTTGGTTTGTTTACTTCTTTCTGGTGTAGATGGACAGATTGACTTGCACGATTCTAGGAAGTAAAGAAAAGCGAATGGGCATCCTTATCGAATGGGCATCCTTATCGACCAGGTCACGTCTGTTCTCCGACTCTGAAAGTTCCAATGGCCGGTGTGATTTGGACCACCTGCCATACTGCAACGGTAACTATCCTACGCTGCAGAATCTGAAATTATTTGGCAATCAGTTTGTAAATGCATGATCTATATTACATCCGATAGACCCGCGGACAATAATTAGATCCACTTATCACATGACGCTACGATTTCCTCGGGGAAAAAACATGCTGTTACACTTGGTCAGTTAACCGACCACTGCTCCAACCTTCAAGTAGCCGTTACAGTGAACGGACAGCTGCAGATACCGGAGCAAGCAATGAAAGCCAGCACATGTGGAGTCTTGCTCTATACCATTTTTCTATTCAAAGCTGTCACAAAAATCCCTAGCTAATTAATAGAGTGGTTAGCATTGTTTTAGCTTTAGACTACGCCTGTTATTTGCTGCCTGAAACAGAAAATTAGCAAATGCTTATACTATTGTGTAAGGCTTTGGAGATTGGAGCTTGCATGTCACTCCTGTCCATGTGGGCAGATAAGGACGCTCCTGAGAATGAACTACCACCCACGCCCTCTCTTCATGCTGCAGCCACCGACACTATTTGAGTTTATATATGCTCATGAATTGCTTTGCTATCATCCGTCAGGAAGACCGTATTTTTTTCAATTTAACCCTTTTTTCGTTAAAATTTCACGACCCTCTCTTCATTCTGACTCGACGCCATGACTCAGCCGAGGTACCGACCACATGCATGACTGAATTTATGCTCATGAATTGCCGGCGCCGCTATCGCGCCGTGAGTCACTCACACCCTGGGTCCAAAATCGGAAATAAGACGAGTAGGGGTATAAATGTGAAATTTTAACGAAAAAATGGTTAAATTGAAAAAAATTCAGTCAGGAAGAGTAGTTGCTGCAAGATCAAGTTTGGATGTTTGTTTGATCTGATGATTCATTGTTTCATCTGGTAGGGACTGCTGCGGCACAGTGTTGGAGAGCTCAGTTTCAGACTTGCAGGCTTTCAGCAGTGGGGTCCGTTCCATTCATGGACAGTGGCATGGTGCAGTGTATCGACATGTCCCGAGATCACTCTGGTATTTATTTATCTGCCAAGATATGCTTTGTGTTACTAGCTCCATTCCATATCACGTTGATTTGATCATACGCTGCCTAACAACTTTCAAGACGGATTAAATAATACCCTCTGTTCACATGTTGTTCTGGCTCTCAAATTTTGTTTCTAAACACATATCATTTCTACAATTTAGAGATAATTTTTTACCACTATTTTATTTGCATACCCCTCGCATTTATTATTCCTAAGATTATTTACTATTATATACTAGAGTAACACACGTTATCCCAGATAAATAAGTGAGCTAATAAAAGAAGGTAATATATTTTCTTAATACATGGCTTGGTTGAAACGCTAAATGCTATAATGACATCCATTGAGACACATGTCTTTGTGATAGTTTCTAGCTTATTTTCCACTTTGTAAATCTCTTCTTTTACTTACCGTGTGTGGGGGTATGTTCTGGGACAACCGGTTGGCTTGTGCTGGTGGTCGTAGCATCTGGGCTACCTGTAAACATCAAATAAAGGTCAACCATACCAAAAATATATATATAATGATATTTATTAAAGGAACATTCTTTAATCCTGATATCTTATATATTGAGTGTTCGGTTAAAATGACGTTTTTAAACGAAATAGCAAAACTAGCCCCTACATATGAAATGACGAAAATGTCATATCTACCATGCGAAATTGCCGCGGAAGCCACGTATCATAGTCTGGGATCGCAACATGTGGCTTCCACAACAATTTCACGAGGTAGGGGTGCAATTGTTGTCATTTCGGATCTGAGAGGCTAGTTTTGATATTTCGTTTTAAAAAGAAGCTAAATGAGAAAAAAAAAAACTCCTTATATGTTGAGGTAGAGAAAATTTAAAAGCATTGAAATGAAAGGGAAATGATCTTCCAGTTGTGTATTTTACTTTAGTTTTTATTTTAGTCGTCCAAGTGTCCTCAAGATCCACAAGAACATGTTAAAGCCTCTCAGCAAACGGATCGAATAAAAAGGTCAGTTGTTTTGATTCCGTCCGATCCTAACTTCGTAATAACGCAAGCTTTACTTACTTGTCATGATTCTCTAGAAGAAAGGAATTAAAGGGAATAGGTAGGAAGTCATTTTGGCCCATGGACCCTGCATGATTGATCGACACAGACCATTCTAGAGCCCATGGACCCTGCGGCGTCCCCACATGATTGCACTAAACACAAAATGAGGTCTAATCCGAAGGAAATTTGCTGGTGATGTCCTAACGGAGCTTCTTCCATCAATAGAATCAACAGTGGACGAGGATAGAGCCTCATGCGAGACCCTCCCCACCAATTTTTTTGGTTTTATCAATTCAAAAGATTATTCCCTAAAAAAAGATCTAGTAGGTAGGATTAGTCTAACCAGCCCTGGTGTCTGCACTCTGCAGCAGTGGCGGATATAGAACAAAATCTACCGAGTGTCAACATGCATATCACCATATGTATGTGGAGTGAATAGACATAAACGGCGGGGTGCATGCTTATGCACAAGTGGGTTTTGATAAGGTAAAACGATATTGAACCCGGTGTCCGTGCACCTCTGAAGCTTTACTTGGATCCGCCCCTGCTCTGCAACACAATGAGAACATGCCTGGCCAGTAGATGTTACTACCGTGCCAACTCATATTACCTTCCTTATAGCGGAAGGAATCGTTGAGCATTGGGAGCGGCCACATCGTCTTTTTTGCGAGAAACCCCATGTGTTTATTGAAATTGCAGTGAGGTTCCTTTTCCTTAAAGCAAAGGAATCGCCGAACACCGCCTACACGTGCTACGTCACAGAGGCCTCCGCCCTCTCCTGTCTCCTCCCCTTCGACCACGGCGCCCTCGCAGCCCGCCTCCTCCCCTTCGCCCACGCGCCTCATCCCGTTCCGCTTGCCTGCCGCCTCCCCGCCCGCCCCTCCCTTCACTCGCTTCTCCTCGCCCGCGCCGCTCGGCCGCACACCCTCCCTTCACCCACGCCGCCTCGCGCCGCCTCCTTCGCCCTCGCCGCCGCCGCCGCGCCTCCTTCGCGCCGTGCCGCCTGTCGCCCCTCCTCCCCTTCGCCCGCGCCGCACGCCTCCTCCCCTCCGCTCGCCTCCTTCCCCTCGCAATCGCGCCTCGCCCTAGCCGCCCCATCCTCTCCTTCACCCGCGCCGCCCATCTTCTTCCCTCCGCCCGCCTCCTCCCCCTTCGCTGTTGTGCCCGTGTCCTCGCCTCCTCTGCTCGCCTAGCATCCCTTGCCTCCTCCCCACCCTCGGTTGTGCCGTCCTCGTGCTTGCTTCCTCCCGCTACCTCTCCCGCTGTCATCGCCGCCATCGCTCCATGCTCCCCACCTTCCACGCTGTCATCGCTGCTCCTGGGTTGGCACACGCCCGAACCCTAGGACGTCGTCGGCGTCTCCTTCCCCTTCTCCTCCCGTCTTCTCATATTTTCTCAGCTTTTCTCTTTATGCCTCAATTTTGTCAGCCCAAAATCCCTCAAAATGCTTTGGAAAGAAGGCCCAGGTTTGCTCTCTACTTTTCAAGTTACCATTTTTATCAATTTAATGAGAATACATAGTGCTCAAGTTTGTGCTCATGAATTCGCAAGTCTAAACACTTCTATTTTAGAATATGTGCATTTTTCCTAATGGTAAGCAATTCTTCCCAAACTATAGCCCTATTTGGAGACAAAACTCTTGAAAAAAATAAAATGTTTAAATCTTAGCCAATATTCTTTGTTACAAAAAATAGATCTATTTGTGAGTGTGTTCTCATTTCAACTGACTATCATCTATACATTCACATTATATCGCTATCACATTCATATTATATAAAATTATGTTTGCTTTAACCAGTGTCGTCAAAGAGGTTCTCAGTTGTCACCCTTGATGCTTAAAGTCAAGTTCCATCTTTCCCTTTGTTGACTGCCATTTGATAAGAATGTATATTGTTGTTTGTAGGATTTTGTCAATTGGTTAAAAAAAATCCTCCCATAAACGTGTGCTTTCTCATGTGTAAAATATAAGTGTAGCCTTTCGTTTCTTTTAATGAACATAATAATTATGGCCAAAATTGTTAGCTATAATCCTTTTTGGTTCAATTGTGTTTACTTGCAATGTAGAAATCGTCTCATGTTGAATTACTAACATAGGGGCGCCATAGGAATCATGGGTTAGAACTTAGAAGTTAGAACTGCTTTGCAAATGTACAAAATGGTACAAATTAGCTAACATAACCTCCCATTAGTCTAACGAGATGGTTCATGGAGATGCCCGAAGATAATAATCAGGTGTGATTTCTAGTTATTGTGATTATGTCATTTATGCTATTATGTTGATTTAAAATGCATCATGTTTCGTCCTTGAGCAAATACTTGTGGTTGTTCCTAGTTCGATTTTGTTGAGGAGATGTGTGTCCCGTGTTGCTCAACAATCCAAGGCAACTACACAGGTTGTGGATTCCTAATACTGGCCTCACTTAGTGGTTATCGGGGTCAATGTGAATGCCATGCCACATACTTATAGTGGTAAGTTGTGGTTGCTTGAGATGAGAAGTTATATCTTTGTTTGTCCTTTTTTGTTTTTTGTTTTTGGAGGTTGTTCTTTCTGATTGAGTAACATATGTTTCTCTCTTTCTTCAAAGTTATTGCAGATGTCTATCGCTTCCACAATCACCAAGCTTTCAATGTAGGTGCGAACAATATAGATATTCATCTTTGCTTAATGTCCTTATCAAGTACTATTCCATTTCTGTGGTGCCTCATTTCTCATGTCCATACCATGCCAAATTGAAGTGGAAAACATCAAATGAGCTAGATACAGAGGCAGAGTTTGGCCTCGGGCCTCCAGGGCAATGGCCCGAGGCCCACGCTCAAAATGACACGTGGAATCTTTTGAAAAAAATATAAAATTTTGTATTTTGGCCAAAATAAGCTAGGCCACCGAGGCTCGACCCACGGCCAGCTACGCCACTGGCTAGATACGATGACAACATTGGCCTATGTAATAAGTGTTTTCTATAGAATAGAACATGTAGGAGTTTAACATAATGAAATTCCGGCTACACGAGTACTTATCTTTCTTGTTATTTTAACGCATTTAACATGTTTTTTACCAACATTTCAAAATCTTGGCTTAGATTGTGCAAATTGGACAGAGCCAATATATGCTAATTTAGTGAGTTACGTATTTAACTATTTACCCTCATCAAACTGGAGCATCATCTCTTCAACTGCATTGGGTTAACTATTGGCATCACGGGTTTGAAAGTGTTCCCCTGCTATTTTGTTCCCTTTTGTTTGGCCTCTAACAATTCATTTCTACTTCTTTATGAACAATATAGTTTGGACTAGGCTGCATTAGAGTTTACTTTTTCTCATTATGAACCTCATGCAATATTGTAGCTTACAATATTTTTTGTCATATAACTTCAAGAAAGCAGGCAGATTACAGTAGCTTATATTGCATTAAAAAAAAGGTTGTGTGCATTGTTCTTAATACAAATTGTGTGCTCTCTACAAAATAATAGAATATATAGCCTATACTAGATATGGCTAATTTTTACATTAGAAAGGTCATTATTTCATGAAAATGGATTATTCCATGAATTCCTCAAAACGAGGCTCATCAAAATGAAAAATCTATGACTACTATAAGGCTACTAATAAAACAAGAAGAAAAAAAATCGAACGATTAAATTACTTCTCCTGAATATCCAACTGACTAATTAGTTTCTTATAATGTACTCTATTTTTCTTTGCCAAATAAGTCAGCAAATGTTGACGTTTTCCCAAAAGTCTTCGTAGACCTCTTTATAATGAAAATCTTTTTTGTGTAATTTCAAATGTGAAGCAAGTCTCCGTATCTTACTGGTCAAACTAAATATTTTAATTCAACTTGCAAGATTCTTCTGTTGATGTGCTAGCTGGACTTTCAAGTGTTGTCAATATCAGGCAGAGATTGTTATGTCACTAACGCTCCCATGGTGTACAAGATTTATATCCATCATCCCTTTCATGGTAACACAGTGAGTTCCAAGATAATTTTGGTTTTCACGCCATGACGAATCTTGATGAGTATAGTATCTCCACCATTTCCCTTTCCACCTGCTATTATGATCCTAAAATTCTGCTCAGCAGCTGTTAGATAATGTTTCTTTTATAGTAACAAGTAGTGTTCGTAGTTCTGCATAGATTAATGTCACAATGTTCTGTGCTCCTATAACTAATGAATGTTTTCCTCAATAATGTATCTTTTATTCAGAAATATGTTAGTTAGTTTTTAGTAAGTATTTGAAGTGTTTCTTGAAATCCTGATATGACATTTTATTCATGTTAGAACCTACATGGAGGTACAGTACTCATGTTCGTATTTTCTTTTGCCTACTCAAAGATCAAGGCGATGGGGAAATTGTTCACTTCTTGCCGGCCGTATGTTTGATAAGAGTCCGTGTTGCATGTTGCCCTTTTTTCCATAGTTTGAGTATGCCGATGCTATGTGAGTTCAAAAAAATCATCATTTTTTCCTATAGTTTTATCCTTGTGTTAGAGTATAAAATTTATAAATGGGTTGTTGTTGTGAGCATGGCTTCAGAATTTCTAAGGAACTAGGTGATTCGGATGGGATGTCACACAGATCTATCATGTAAAATTTGCTATAGTGGACAGATTGTAAGCCTGCAGAGCCACAGTGTTGCTCAACCTTCTGCAGATTATGATTATAAGATGTTTTCATTCTCTTGGTCCTATTGTAAAAAAAAAAAAAAAAAGTGATGGTTCCTGAAAAGTACCAACTGCCACAACCTGCTCATGCCTTTCTCTGAAGAAAAGTGCCCAATCTTAAAATCGAAGATTGGTGCCATGATCAGGTAGGCAGGACATTTGTATTCAGATTACCGTTGCTTCAAGGTGCAAGTTCAGACATACTCAGTGCAGCTCATATTTCTTTCCAGTTTCCAGTTAGTTATGCCTTTTCACAATATCACATCTTAATTAATCAATGAAGTCTGGCTTGTGGTAGTGCTTATATCATTGCATATAGCCAGCATGTGTTATTTGTTCCTATTACTGGCAGATTTTTGTTGTGCGAGATGGATCTGAATTGAACAATATACATGTCTTCTCATGCTAATGTTCGGTACATATTTTTTTATTTCCGAAGTTTATTCCTTATTCATATAAAAAAGAAAACTTAGGATGAGCCAACAACCACATTATCCATGTTCATTGTCACTGCAGCTCTCAATTTTTTGATCTCTCCACGCGCGGCGTAGTGTGCTTCTCTATCTAGTTCTCTTCAAAGGTGAACTGAAGATGATGATATACTATTGCCCTTTCTCCATCAGAGCCCATTCCAGTTCAATGTTTGGTAGAGCTCCCAACTGCCTTATCCTGGCGTTCATTGCAATGAAGTTGGACTTTCCCAAGACAACAGCTATGCAGCCGTGAAACAGCATCCAGTATTTGCCTATTTGGTGGATCTGCTCCCACGTCGCTCTGCCTCCAAGTCCGAACAGAACGAGTTAACTAGCAGCAGAGCCCCTTTTTTCGGTGAAAAACAACTAGTAACATAAACTTTCTAATATGTATAACCTAGCATCGCAACATCAGATCTTCAGACAGGGAACTGCAGGTGTTAGCAATTACAACAGATAGAGATGGGTAAATTCGAGCTGAAATTACTCGATCCTAATCTTCAGCTTTAAGCAACAAAGCTCCAACTAGTGACTGAAAATGGCGGAAATTCTAAAGAAGCGCGTCCACTCCATGCAGAAAAGTCGGCACGCAAGCTAAACAAAAACTGAAGAAACTAAAGGCGGTGTAAAAGGACGCCCGATCCGCGCTGGCCGTAGGAGCCAACCAGCGAAGCGCACGCGGCCGGGGAACCTTCAGATTCGATCGATCCCCTCGTGCTCGTGGGCGGTGGCCTCTCGCATCCCGGGATCGAGCCGGGCACGTGACCATCGATCGCCTATTCGCCTGCTCGTCTTTATAAGGGGTCTCGCAGGTGAGCGAGCTTACATCCATCCATCTGGCATATTACGCTCACTCTCCGTTATATCCATCGCAACCTACCAGCTCTCCGTTCCGTCTCCTTTGGAGTTTGGAGCCTAGTCTCTGCTTGTTGCTGTTTGGCCCTTGATTCTTCTTCCTATCTCTGTCTGTCGTCAGCGTAGTAGTAAGTGACAAGCTTTGAGGGATAGAAAATGTCGGACAACACGGCGACCTTCATCGACATCATCCTCGCCATCATCCTGCCGCCTCTCGGCGTCTTCTTCAAGTTCGGCTGCGGGGTAAGTTTTCACTGCCTGTTCTTTGCAGTAGCCACATGTATGTATATGGCATGGTAGTTGTACTCTGTGATTGTGTTCAAGGGCAAAACAAAGCAGTGGTTTCTAATTGTTTGTGTTGGTAAACTTGCAGATTGAGTTCTGGATCTGCTTGCTGCTCACCTTCTTCGGCTACCTCCCCGGCATCATCTACGCCGTCTGGGTCATCACCAGATAGGAGGAGGACTCCTCCAAGGTATGCATGCTCCTTCAAAAACTTGATATGTGCTCATCAGAAGAGTTTTTTCTCCTCAAACGGGTGCTCATCAGAAGAGTTGTGTTAGAAAACGAGGAAGAAAAGAGCGGATGCTTCTATATATGTTGTGCACAAAGGAAATCTTCGTGATTCTAAAGCACCTGGGATCTGCATCTCAACTGCTCGTTTTTATAATCGCAAAAAAAAAACATACTCGTTTCATATTCTGCTTAGTAGGATCCTGTAGAATTTAGGATAATCCTATTAGTAAAAAAGATGCATCTTCCAAGCAAACGAATTTGACAAAGAACAAAGAAACGTCTTGCTGCTTGAGGTTGAGGGGAACTAACTCATCTTTTTGTTGAGGAGAGAACATCTTGCTGTTTTTAGTCTATCTGTCTTTCTAAAAGAAGCGGTTTAACAATTTGGTTAAGCTGCTTGAGGTTGAGGAGCAACTAACTGATCTTTGCTTGCTCTGTTTGTGGCAGGTGACGGTGATCTTGTGCCAGTGATTCGTTTGTGTCCGGTGTAAGCGCGCGGTTGTGTTAAGATGTGATTCCTGGTTCTTTGGCCGAATGGTGCTCACTGTGTTGTGTGTGTTGTACATCGGTTTGGTGTTTGTGCTTACCTTCCTCTTCTGGTACGACCGCTTCTCCATGTTCCTCTACTTGTCCCTCTCCCTGGGATACGGAGGGTACCTTTTCCATTGTATCATCCAGTTCCTCTGCACATTTCCGTCCCTGTACTTTGATTAATCGATTAATTTGGTCCTTTGTTGCTGAGGCAATATTATTGGCTTGTTAATTCTTGAGCATTTCTTCTGCAAAAATGTGTTTTATTTATTAGGAATTAAAGTTTTTGTTGGCGAGTTTCCCGTGGTGGTGGAGGTGGGGAGGAGGAGGGGGAGCAAATTTCAAACGGATCATGGAACGGGAAATGGCATTAAAAACAAGGGAAAATTTGAAATATGCCACTGCAAAGGTGATATAATACAAATGTGTCATTTAATTTCGAAAAATGCCATTGCATAGTGTGTGATTTTTGAGAGAAAACACTAGTAGGTGGCACATTTGTGAGTTTTGAACTTAGGAGTGACATATTAGAAAATTTCCCTAAAAACAATGGACGTTTGTCACGTTTCCAGTGGAAGGGCAGTCCCCGTCGAAATCAATCCTGAGGTACTCAGGATATTTTAATACTACACCTTGATATACTGGAGAAGAGAAGAATGGTTAGATCGAATTTTAGAAATAACTAGCAGAGTGTCCCCTCGTTGCAACGGTTTTTAAATAGACATAATATAATTTATTAACTTAGAAACCCAATATCTATAAGGTAATTTATCCTACAAATAAAAGTTTCATAATTTGCATCTAATCAACAAGCCACGAATAATTTTATCACAAATCACAAGTACGAATAATTGAATTATCCATAGAAAATCATTAAGTAACTTACGTATGTATACGTATCTATCCACAAAAAAACCTTACCCACTCAAAATGTGAGAGGAGAGATGGTAGATGGAGACTCGCCACCAGCCCACCACCACCGAGTTTTTCTTTTATAATAGTAAAGACTAGCTCAAAGTCCTACATTATTGCATCGATCTCTCATCTGATGTCCTAGCTAGAGTATTAACCATAAATGACTACTGGGTGTATCCTTACTACTATATTTATCCACCTTTTTTTGGTCTTTTTTTCCCATTTGAAGAGGCGATGCTGACAACTGACAAGTCCTCGTAAAATGCCAGCTTACCATGGCGCCTAGTGTACAGTATCATGTGCCGTGTACAGACAGTGAAATATCGTAGTAAAAAAAGCAAGGGTGAATTAAATTCTCGTGTACTAGAAAATCGGATTGGTACTTGGTAGAGATAATCTCCTCTTAGCGTCCTACTCCTATCATCCTATGGCGTAACAAGATTCAACTTAAGGAATTAAAAGATGCACCCACCGTATCTGAATCGATCAAGCGAGAGCTCAAATGCTCAACAGACAACAGATACCTGCAGAGCAGAGAATAATAACAGCAGCAGGGATTGTCCCAGGTAGAAACCTTGATCTTGTTGTGTGATTTCGGATCCGAAAGCAACCATCCATCTACCAAACAAACGGGCAGTAGCCCGAACAGTCAGCGCTAGGCTGTTGGCAATTGCCAATCTGGATTCGACAACTTGGAGTGTCATGGAAATGACATTGTTGGGCTAGAGAAGCGAAATCATCATCATCAGAAATCAGACATGGCCCGAATGGCTGTCAATTATCATGGCTCGTGACATGTAACAGCTCAACAACCTGCCACTGCCCGGACCACCAGTCCACCCTCGTTTTGCCTTACCGCCCCGATCGCGCCAATTATTCTCGAGGCTCCATTGCCCTGCACCATTAACATGCGCTGCCGTGATTCGCAGGGAAACATGCGCTGCCGGCCAGCAGCGGATCCACCACAGGGACACGAGCACTGGTTTCGCTCGTCGCACTTTTGGTACCCTCCTAATACCTCTGGTATTACTTGCATCATAAATCTAGTTAAATTTATGCGACGTCCCGTGTTATTACCCTAGGGGTAATCACACTTAGGCATACGGATTACTATTCATTTGCTCAGTAGAACACTGCTCCAACGAATAGTAAACTTTACCAGAGTTAGCGTAGCAGAACAATAAAATAGAAACTGTACCTTTTATTCCAGTTAGCCACGTAAGGCTATGGTTCTTACATAGTAATTATAAACGGCACAATGGGATTAAATCCATTCGTCTGCCTTTCTTTAATCCATCGATCTTCAATTCGTCCCCAGTGCCGAGTTGGCTGCCCATCTCACCCTGGTCCTCTGAGTCAATGCCCTCGCCTCGTGTAGTTTCATCAGTACCTGAAAGTCCTTCGTCCCACGCGGGATAGTTCCCGGCCGGACTAGGATCTACAAAGGAGAATACTAACAAGGTTGAGTACAAATTAATGTACTCAGCAAGCATTAATAGCAAAATGCACTGTATGACTCATCTCTGTTCTTTTCTTCATTTTCTAGCTCAACTCTTTTCTAAAAATAACTCAATAAAACACTAGGTGGCAAATTTTAATTCAGAAAAGACTACTAGTCACTCGGAGAGAAGAAAGACCCCTAGCGGTTCTCGTAGACTCCAATCCAGGAGACTGGCATGAATTCATGATTTGATATAGCACTGCGCAGGCTTGTACCACTTTACCCATAGCTATTCTGAGCTCTCTCTGAGCTAGGTCCACCGCATTTCCTTTGATGCGACTTCGAGTTCAGAATACAGAACGTTTTCCAGGTTACGTGATTAATTTCTCCACCCATTACTTTCCGTCGGTGACGGCCTGACCACCACCGAGTTCGGGTAATATTGGTTGGGATACTAACCCAACACTCCACAATGCGCTACTATAGCGCCTAGGATTCCCCTATTTTCGGACTTTGAATACCGTTCTGGGACCTTCCCTAACTCAACCCATGCAATATTACTTACCCGTTGTGGAGAGAATAATCACGTAACAGGTAGCATTTTCTCGCCACCAAACGGAAAATGGTTGGTACTCAAATACGGCATCTGACCGAGTAAGAGTTTTGTTGGTCCTTATATTTTAACCATATGTAAAGGGGTCCCACCTCTTGCTCTCTCTCATCCTTTCCCCGGGCCCCCTTTACAAGCCATAATAATACATCATCTCATCATTTTCTTTCTTTCATCTTCATAAACAATTAATGATTTGCTTTTGGAGAAATAGTTTTGACGCAATAATTATACAATATAGTAATATAAAGTTTACAGTTGAAATAGCTAGATTCATGTTCAAGAGGATCGCTTGCCTTTGGAACTGTAGAAGAGGTCGTCGACGAAGGATTCCGAATTAACTACTCCTGTCGGCGTGGGATCGTCTTCTGTAACAAAGCGGTAGCACGCACAAGGCAAAAATAAATATACAGCTGAATTTGGGCGATACTAGTAGTACATAGGTTAGTATACCCTAATTTGTTAGCACAATTTAATTTAAATAAAACTTTTCGAGATCTGAACTAAGTTATCATTCCCTAATATAATCGCTCTACTGAAAACGCGCACTACGGTCGACAACCCGTGGTTCACGCTTAACTGATTAAACTAATAGAATTAAATATCGCAATTACCTGACTAATTACTCGCGATGCACAAAGCTACTACACAAGCTAGTTATTTGATTATTATAGCAATATGGCTATTACACTTATCTAGCAATTTAATCTACAGTATGATTTTAAGTTGGTTACTAGACAAGATTTCAATTAAATCTACTAACAGCAAGGATTAAACAGCTGAAAATTAAGCAGTTAACCTCTACTACCAACACGGCCAACAATCGCAACAATCAGATAAATAAAAATCTACCCGAAATCCTAACACTTGCCCTAATCCTAACCCTAATCATCTAAAATCCCTAATCACCCTCTCAAAACCACCAAACACCCCCACACCCTCTCTCTCCTACCCCACTCTCGACCAAAACCTACACAGCACACGCACACACGCCCTACACCACCCACACTCCCTTCTTCCCCCAAATCTACCTCTCCTCTCTCTCAACTCACTCGACGCCGCCGCCTCTGGCCCCTCCTCTGGCTCGGCCCGGCGCCCAGCGCCACCACGCCTCTCTCTCTCTCTCTCTCTCTCTCTCTCTCTCTCTCTCTCTCTCTCTCTCTCTCCTCCTCCCAACCGAGCCAGCCAATCCGCAAAGATCTCCCTAGCGCTGCTTCTTCTCCCCCATTCTTCTTGGCGCCGCCTCCTGCTTCTACCTGCCGCTGCCGGCCTCCGCTCCTCGCCGGTCGGCGCCTCCTCGTGCTGCGTCGGCGCTCCACCTGCTCGCCTTACACCTCTGGCTCCTGCGGTCCCCCCCCCCTCGGCGTGGCCGAAGGCCAGCACCGCCTCCCGCGTCTCCCCCTCTCACGGCCGCCGGCGCTGCTACCCGGCCCCAGATGCTGCTCGGCTCTCACTACTCCCCTCGGCTTAGATCCAAAAGCACATAGATTTATTTGCTACTACTAGATGAAATGCTCATGTGTGCAAAAAGAGTACTAATGGTGGTTTGATCTTGTTTAGATGTGCATTTGTTGGCTGCTGGTTAAGGGATGATGGAGGGAGGTAAAAGGCTTGGTGAACAAGATGGAAAAGCTACCAAGATCTACTGAGGTTTACACCCATTTCCCCTCCTCTCTTCTCTGCTCTCTCTCCTTGCTCTGTGGTGACTGATGACTGAGGGCTGAAGGATGCATGTGTTCTGTGGTGGCTTGAATGAGATTGCTATTGTGATGTGTGCAAATGAAAACTGATGACTTGAGGGATGATACTTTAGTGCCTGGGGACTATGGGGTTAGCTAGGCGATGACCAAATCTGAGAGCTAGATGCTAAAGTTGCTACTGAGAGATGTTTATATACATACTTAGCACTGATGTACTAGAGGTACCTCCTGTGGGTTTGAAGGGTGGGGGAAGGAGGATGGCAGCGCCGGCCTTGAGCTGGTGCTCTTCTCCTTCCTCCTGGTGCTTGCAAGCAAGGATGCTACGCTGGGCTTGCTGCTGGTTCCTACTTGCTCCTGGCTGCCTTGATGCTTGGTGGTGGCTTAAGGTGAATTGGTCGCTGGCTCCCTGCTGCCTGGCTTTGCTCCAGTCTTGCCCTTCACTTATGCTCCTCTCCTTCTTCTTACTACTACTTCATGGTGGGTTTATGGATGGAGGTGCTGGTGGGCAATGGGAGGTGGGGTGTTGGTCTTTGGCTTGCTTTGATGGGTTGCTTGTGAACCTTGTTGGCTTACCTTGTGCTTGTGTGAGATTGTGAAAAGAAGGAATGGGAGGCTTGTCCGGGGAAGGGCTTCATTGCCCTTATCGATGTTGTGCATTCCTTATTACCATGGTTCTATTCTTTTTCTTACCATGACCCTATCCCTTTGCTTGTGCTCGATATTTCCTTTGCCTTGCCTTGTGCTATCTTTGTCTTGTTGCCATCGATTGTGGGTGAAATGGTGCAATCAGATCGGCATTCATTGGGAGGATGAACTTGTTGTATTTTGAGGTGAGTGGTGCGGTGGTGGTCAAGGGGAATGCTTTGGTGGCATTGGATTGGCATCTTGGCCTCTGTGTTGGGTGTTCATTGGTCGCCTTGTGGTGGGCTAATGACCACTATGCCCTTGCCCTTATCCGGATGGCTTTCACAAGTGCATGATTTTTGTTGGGGCTTTTGGTCCATGGTTTTAAAATCACTATACGTGGGTGCGATTAAATTAAACGCCGAGTGATGAGACCCACGGAGTGACGGTATCGAAGGACCTCGGGTGGTCAGGATATCTTAGCGATCAAGGAGCCGACTAACTCCGGTTGGTCTGGGTGTCTTGATGGTCAAGGGACCGACTACTCAAAGTTGCTCAGTATTCACCGCACCGGAGACCGACGGCAATCTTTACTTTAATAATATTGTGGCTTGATTACGTCTAACAATCTTGGCGAGAGTGGTTTGCGTGCGAGTTTCTTGGATGACAAGGACGACACCGGGTTTGATGGGTCGCGTCAAGAACAAGGATACAAGGAGGGCTCGGCGATATGAAATGCAGGATGTACTCTTTTTATTGCTTTGCAAACCAATCTAAGTTGTAACTATTTAAACAATACTAGATGATATGAGATGATGATGCACTTCTATTGAAATGCTTACAATTGACTTAATTATCTAATGCAAATGGAATGTGAAATCTAATTATGATTGATGCTACTGTGCACTGATGAATGCAATGATGCGCTGCTCACAAAACGAAACCCACTAAACCAACGCTGACGGCAAACTAGAAGCTTAACGACGATCGCAAAACTACCGTTAGCTTACTGCTAAGCCGAAATTAATTACCGTTAAAAACCAATTACTGAAAAAAAAAGGTTAGCTAATTACGCGGGTTCTCACAATTTATTATTAAAATTGGTACTTGTGTATATTTTTAGGCTTTCGAAACGCACCATCTATTATTAAGATAGTGTATTTAATGTGTTTTTCATTTGACTTTGTTAATCATAAACTTTGTCCCACTAGCACCTCTCTATTTTCGTTCCATGTACGCCACTGCTGCCTACGAAGACAAGAGGAGGGCATTTTCTCTGGCATGAAAACAAACCGTTTTTTGCTCTCGAAAAACAAACCGGTTTTCCGGGCGGCGACGTCTCCAGTCCAGCAGGCTGCCCTCCCGCGGCGTGAACTCCGGCATCCGCATGGGCGGCGTGACGCGCGCGGCGCTCGGCCGGATTGGATACCATGCCGCGCCGGTTTGGCTCGCTGCCGGCCCGGCGCGTCGTCGGCTCGTAATACGTAATATCTGGCGAGATGTGCCCGAAAACACATGAACGATGGGAGGAAAATGCATCTCTAATTCTCCCAGGCAACATAATTTAGAAAAATTCGACATCTCTGCTTGCTGTTTGCAATCCGTTTTTGTCTGCAGTGGTTTAATTTTTTTGTGAAGCTGCTTGGGAGTAGGCACCACATTGAGGACGAATCTGACATTGGTGGATTGGAGAGGCAACTAAACATCATCAGCATCATCATCAAACATGGCCCGGATGGTCATCATGCATGCATTGCTTGTGACCCTAAACAACTCAACGGCCTACCTTTCATTGGACCACCCACCACATTTCTTCGTCTGCCAGATCGAGCTTTGTACGGCCACCGCCGCGCCGATTGTTCTCCACACTCGGGGCTAGCTTTTCTCCGGCATGTAAACAAACCGGTTCCTCTGTGGAGAATCCCCCGGCCGCTTGCCTTGCTTCCCGGCCTCGCGCGGCGTCAGCTTCCCCCTGCTCCGCACGGGCAGCGTCGCGTCGGCGCGGCACGCGGCTGAATTGGCGGGCATGCCGGGCGCGTCGGGTCCGGGCGGCTCGGCGCGTCGGTTCCCAATTTTTATCGAGCGAGCAGCGAGCTGTCTGTAGTCTGTGTGGCGCCGAGCAGATCCAGGCTAGAGAAAACAGCAGAAAGGAAGAGTTACAAGCGTCAGGTACAAAAACACTGCACACCAACCACTCAAACAGACACCAGTAGGTAGGGTAAAGAAAACCAAAATCAAAAGAAAGCAAGTAACTAAAAAATTGTCAACCTGTCATTCCAGTACTGCATTGTCAACATTGTCATCAAACAGGATTTTTTTTTTTTACAAAGGAGGGGCTCGTTTTTCTGCTCATCAGCCAACTGGAACAACAATTCATCACCGTAAATTGCTAATCAATGTTACCAGTATCACAAATGTGTGATCACTTTCATATATGCTGATAAATACACACTCGGGGAGTCCATAACTTCATAGGACTAAAGATTGCTCAACTAGTGTTATAGCAAAGCAGCTCATTGGCAAGGAAAAGATGGCACAAGAACATCAACTAGTACAACCTGATGAATTATGCACGATCCATGTGATGTACATATACCACTTATATTACTCAGCAGATGTCATTCTTTGAATATGCAACAAACGGACCGCGCCGCAGGGAACATAGAGCATCAATCTGTTGCTCCCCGAATCAGGCGGAATTTAAGTGAGTGGCAAATTTCAATGGAAATGACAAATTTAATGCAAAATGACACTCAGAAAATAATATAAAATGATAATCGGGACTCAGGTCATCTAAGAATTTCAGTACACAAGCAATGATTTGCAGCACAAGCAGATGGGGGCGAGCATTCCTAGTATTTTGGACTAAAAGAATACTGCATCTGTCAAAGATCAGACTAGTCGGTGATTTAAAGCATGCATAGCATAGCAATGTAGGAAGTACACCAAATTCTCACGTCAGACAAGCATCAGCATGCCCAGAAGTCGACTCCTAGTGTGGTGGAAATGCTATAACTAAAAAATTCTAATTAAGCTCAAGAATATCAGCAAACAGCAAACTGATCAAGCTAAGAAATTTCAGTCCGGTGGACTACTATAAGATGAGATGAAAGCAAAATTCATTGCATTAGCTGACAACAGAAACAGCAACACAGGCCTCATTGTTCAAGAAATTTAATGAAAAATTCGCTACTTACCATACTAGTTCACAGCAGTAGAATGGTAGTAATCTAAACATCGTACATTAGGCCTTTAAAACCATTAACGGTTGTAAGGGGTACAGAGCAAGCAAGACAGGTATTTCAAACTCCCCCATAACTGCAAAAAAAAAAAAAGACAACCAGCCAATGTAAACTATAGTTCTACCTATTGTGTCTCCTCTGTATCTTGATTCTTCTTCTTTTTCTTCTCCTTTTTCTTTTCACTTTTCTCAGCCTCCGCACCATCTCCATTTGGAGCGCTCGCTGAATCGACAACATCACTTCCTTCCTTGCTCTTCTTCTTCTTCTTCTTTTTCTTCTCGCTGCCACCCTTCTCCTCATCAGACAGATCGCCCTTCTTCTCCTTCGCTTCCTCCACAACAGCTGATCCTAGTTCACCCTTATCTTTATTTTTCTTCTTCTTCTTCTCACTCTTCTCCCCTACCACTGCCTCAGCATCCTCCTCAACCTTGATCATCTTTGCAGGCACAGAAGCAGATACCTCATCATCTTCATCAATCTTCCTCTTGCGCCCTTCATCGGCACCATCCCCCAACTTGTTCTTCTTATTTTTCTTCTTGACCTCCTCACTTGCGACCGCATCCTGTTCCACCTTCACCTTCTCTGGCTCAGGTGCAGCTGCAATGCTAGCAATCATTGCATCACCACCAGTGGGAAGCACCACATTCCGAAGCCACTCATCTGGGGTCTTCTCATTGGGCTTCCCGTGCTTATCAAGGAGGCCCTCAGCAATCATCTTTTTCTTCTTGAGTGCCACCGGACCAAGTCCCCACTTCCTTGGGTATGTGTCTCTGTCCATCACCACCCTCTTGATCTTCGCCACTGCACCATGGTCGCAAGTCGCCATAACAGCAGTGGTCATCTCAGCGATACCAATGGCAATCGCCTCCCCCTTTGTAGTCATGAGAACCACGTCCTCCCCAACGTCAATATCATTCTCAAACCGGAGCAACCCAGGGATCATAAGCTTAGCACCATAGCAGACAGCATTAACAGCAGAGTCCTTCACGACAAGCCTCTTGTAGCTAGTAAGAAGTACCTCAAGAGGCATCACAACACGCCTCAAATACGACTCATCCTTGTAGTTGTCAAGCGACCACATCGCGTCCATCACATCGTGCATGGACACCATGTTGTCCTGCTCGCCGAGAATCCCTGACCGGACACGGCGCAGCTCTTGCATATGCGCACCGACACCAAGGAGCAGCCCAAGGTGCACACAGAGCGTCCGGACGTAGGTTCCAGCCTCGCAAGAGATCCAGAACACGGCAAGGTGGCGCTCCGCATCGTGCTCCAGGAGCTTGCTCTCGTAGATAGTCCGCACCCTGAGCTGGCGCTTGACAGCGGAGATGAGCGGCGGGCGCTGGAACACGGCGCCGGTAAGCGCCTCAAGCGCGCGGGCCACGCGGGCCGTGTCTGGCACGGCGGCGTGGAAGCGGGCGACGCAGACGTACTCCTTACCCGCGCCCTGCTGCGACTTGACGAGTCGCGTGGCGCGGTCGACGCAGACGATGAGGTTGCCGGTGACCTTGGGGTCGAGCGTGCCGCTGTGGCCGGTCTTCTCAGCGCGGAGGAGGCGCTTGATCCAGGCGACCACCTCGTGGGAGGACGGGTTCGACGGCTTGTCGAGGTTGATGACTCCGTAGCGGAGGTGCTCGGCGAGGGGGCGCTTGAGCGGCGAGTGGCCGGAGGGGAGCGGGGTGTAGTGACCGGTGCGGACGTTGAGGCGGTCGTAGTTCTTGAGGAGGAGCGGCCAGGTGGAGGTGTCAAGGGACGGGACCATGGACTGTGGCTTGATGAGGTAGCCATCGGTCTTCGCCTCGGCCTCGGCGAGCGAGGGGGGGTCGGCGGCGGCGGCGGTATCAACGGAGGCGCCCTTGGACTTGTGCTTCTTCTTCTTGGACTTAGTTTGCTCGGAGGTGGGGGACGAGACGGCCGTCGGCGGGGAGGACATGACGGCGGGTGGGGCTCAGGTAGGGGAGGGAGAGGGAGGGGAAGGGGAAGCGGCGGCGTGGCAGCGACGGGACACGGGTGGAAAGGGGTTTTAAGGGGAAGGGTTTAGTGGGTGTGGGATGGTGCGCGCCTGCGCGGTGTCGTGCGTGGGCTGCGCCGACGACCTTGTTGTTGGGCCGGCCGGAAGTATTATTGGTCCAGGTTTTTTTTTTTCTATGCAGACTATTTTACGGAGTTTTTTTTTAGTGAATACCAAGGGTTTCAAAAGAAGCAATTCTACATTTAAAAAAAAAAAAGCAATACTACATTTAAAAAACGAGCAATTAGCAATGCTACTATTATGTAAAACTGTTCATAAATTTTTATTTTCATGTAGAGATTAATAGGAGGTAAATTTTGATTATAATTACGCTTGTGTACACCTCTTTAAGAAAATTTTGTGAATGTTAAAGAAAAGTAGTTAATATTAGGTGGGGTCAAATCTCTATTAACCAAAATAAATAAATCAGATCAAAGATTTGCTCCCACTTATTATTCAAATCTATATCTATATCTAATCTTCAATTTGTTTTTTTTTTTGTGTAGATTTGCCCCACCTAATATTAATCACTTTGCTTTAAGATTCATAAACTTTTTCTAAAAGAGATACTGAAGCAAGGACTTTATATGGCTATAACATGATACATCTGTGTGGAATATACAAATATATAAACTAACAGTACACCACTTCAGATTGGAGGCTTTGGCCTAAATGGCACAGTTCCGACTGGTATTTGCAAATGTAGCTCTCCTCGTGTGGTATTGCCAAATATGGCAGCCCGGATGTGGCTCACGCCAGCATGTGTGCAATTCCGGTCACCCCTAGCCCAGAGAGGGTTTGTTTGTGCGGTGTGTGCACGGACGCGCCAAAATCTGTACACCCCTCACCCGATTGCTTCTTCACTCGACATGTGTCTCGTCCGCACTCCCACCGCCCGAACAGCGCCGCCTCCGCACGCCCACCACCCAAACCGCACATGTGTCACCTGGAGAAGCTGCATCCGCACGCCCTCCGCCCGAACAAGCTGTGTCCGCACAAGTGTCGCCCAGAGAAGCCTCCTCTGCACGCCCAACGCCCGGACTAGCCGCGTGTCGCCTGGCCGGGCGGCGCTGCCGGTCCCTCCTCGCCCGGACCTCGCCTAGGCGTGCCACACCAGTCCTCCCTACCCCGGATTCCCCATCACCATCCATCACTTCCTCCCCATCTCCATCCATCACTTATGCGCTTTATTCCCTGTCGCCATCGATGTCTCTACTTGCAGATGCATACATGCATGCAAGCCTCGCGCGCGGGAGGAAATCCGATTCCTCCTGTCGTGGCTATAAATTCTGAGGCGACGATGAGACAGTTCACAAACTCATCCTCGCTCGCTGGCTTTCTCATTCTCGCTTGTTCTGTCGATTTCGTTTTCGCGTACGATTAAGCATTGTTTACCGCCATTATTAGCAGCCATATTAGCAGATAATTTTTTTCTTGTACGTATTTTCTTTATTAATTGTGCAGTTAGTTAATTAGTCGTAGTTAAATAGTTGTACTTATCTAGGCGTAATTAATTTAGTCATTTTAAAAATTTTGTAATAAAATTTGTGTGAGTTTATTAGTCTTAATTAAATTAATCTTATGTAATTAATTAGTTGTAATTATTTAGGTATAGTTAATTAGTTATGAATTAATTAGTCATAATTAGTTAGTGTTAGTTAATTAATTAGTCATAGTTCATTAAGTCTTGGTTAATTAGTCATCATTAATTAGTCGTAATTAATTTATATGTAATTCATCAGTAGTAATTAATTTAGTGCCCTTATTAAGTCTTAATTAATTTAGTGCCCTTGTTAAGCCATAATTAATTTATTATAATTAATCTATGGTAATAATTAGTTGGAATTAATTGCCAGACTCCATCCCGAGAGAGTGGTCTGGTAGATACTCTAGCAGTCAGTGCGTGCCGACCACCACAGTTTCGCCCCCTCATTTTGCACAAAATTATGTGCAAATCTTCTCTCGTGGACTTCCTCCAAAACAACACATTCCATGCTACCGTCTCCAAATTCCTGATGTGGTTGCCTACCCGCTTCTCGAGGCACCAGGATCACCAAGGTTTTCCGACGCCCTACGTACGAAATTCATGTACACCATCGCCTTCCCGTATATCACTGCCTTGGGTTGGGAAACAATCTGCATGTACTGGCCACATGCTACGCTTCCATTCACCTTGGCCAGCTTCCATACGCCATGCCCTCCCTATTCGTGCAAGTGACTCCCTCGATGACAAGTTTCTTCGTCGTTGGCTCCGTATCGAACTCCCTCTACATTCAGCTTCTAAGCTCGTGAATATTCATCGCATTGAGACCCTCCGCCTGGACCACCTTGTACTGGCATCTCAACAAGTCCAAACCATTGGGTTTGGCCTGTACGAGGCCGTCGCCATAAAACACTACCAAATCTTGCATGTTCGATATTACCTAAAGCCACAACAACCTGATTTACGGTACGCGATATAACAAACATGGTATGTAGTTAGCACTAATTAAATATGACTAAACTAATTAATACTAATTAATTATGAGTAATTTATTTGCTAGTAATTACCAATGACACAAAAAACGACATATTACATGCAAGTAATCAATTAAATACGAGTAATAAAATACGAATAATTAATTAATTAGCAATAAATTGATTACTTGTCAAAAAAATACTTACAAGTAATTCATTACATCTAAGTTATGATTAATTAATTAAGAATGATTAACTACACACATACATAATTAATTATATTTATTTAGTCACCACTAATTAACTATGAGTCGTTACTTACCAACAAAGTAATTATGGCCACGTAAATTCAACCACTCCATTTGCACTAGTGTAATTACCACTAATAAACTACAGCTCAAACAATTAAAATTTATTAATTACCACTTATTCATTACCACTAAATTAATTGTGACCAGTTAATTTCTACTAAATTAATTATACCTAACTAATTATAACTGATTAATTACCACTAATTTTTAACCACTAACTAACTCATACTTAAATAATCAAGCCTAATTAACTACAGCTAATTATTAAGCATTAATTAATTATCGATACATTAGTTACGACTAATTCATTACCTCTTAATAATAAGCTGTAATAAATTATGGCTAAATTATTAATAGTTATTTAATAACAACTACAAGCTACATTAATTAGGACTAGTTAAATAAAACTAATTAACTACAACTTCAGTAATAACGACAAATACAATGGACAAAAAATTACCTATCCTTCAGGGGGACCGTTTGATACTTGTACGGTCCTAAGAACTGATCCAAACTTTAATCTCCCAAAAAAAAAATATTATGTTTTGTGTGTTCTTAGTGACGAGCACGAGAACAAAAACGCAATTCAGAATGACCGAGAGCGAGAGCAACTCCGATATTTATAGCCGCAGGAAGGTAATTCTCACAGACATCATAGCATGATGATGGCGAGAAATTCGGAGGTGTTATCGGGCCATGCACTCCGGGCTAGGGGGCGCTAGAGACCCATATCCGGGCAACACTTGTGTGGAGAAGGGTTGTCCGGGCGTTTGGCGTGTGGAGGAGGGTTGTCCGAGTGGGGAGCGTGCGGACGCAGCTTCTCTAGGCGACACACGTGCGGTCCAGGTGGTGGGCATGTGGAGGCAACATGTGTCGGCACAACGCTTGTTCGGGCTATGGGCGTGCGGCCGAGATTGATGCCGACCACGAGAAGCACGAAAATGCACACATGTCGCCGAACGACACGTCCATACTATTATTTTTAGCAATACGGAGCGAGAGACGCTACTTTCATCAAAAACGCATGTAGTAGTGCCATTTATGCCAAAAACTCCTTCAGATTGATGTGGAATATACAAACTAATAGTACACCACTTAAGAATGATGGTGTTGGGTGATTTCAATATAATACACCTCTATGAAAAATAACTTTTTGTTCCTTCTTATCCCTCTTTGCATGAGCACACCTACATCCTCTAGATGGTTTAGATTGCTCACATTTTCCCTCTCTTTAATGCCATCACGACCTTTTTCCACCATCACACTCCTTGACTTCCTATCCTACCTATTGTGCATGCTAGCATTGTCTTGTTTATGCTTAGCCATCGGTTCTGCTATCCCTTGTTGATAGTCGTTGTCGACCTTTCCTCCATCACTCAATTAACATCCTCGGGGCTGTAGTGGTGCCACTACGATCTCAGTCGCTCAATATTGTGCAATTGTCTAGCCGATGAACGTGGAGGAGAATACACACGAAATCTCGAGGTATACTAAACGATATTTCATCTGATCACAGAAGATTCTTTTGGGCTACGTGCAGTTAAACTTTCTAAACTTGGGCTATTAATATATTTTTAATATTTAAATTAAACACATGAAAAATGGTTTGTTTGGATTTGTCTTAAAAAAACTTTCACAATAGTACAATTTTATTAGGTTTCATAAATCGATTACAATAGAAATTAGTGGTCATAGTTGCTATTTGGGCACATGTCAACGTCCAAAACGACATTATTTTGTGACCAGATGGACTATATAGAGTTATCTAGGTTTAAATGCAAGGGCAATTTTCCTTAGTCACTCCATAATATACTTTTAAACATGATGTATAATTTTTAGGCCTAGTTTGGAAATGAGAATATCACAATAATTTAATGGAAAACAAAATGATCTCTCTAAAACTTCTATGAAAATCCAGGGCCAAGAGAAGGATGAAACTTTGGGGAAAAAGTATGACTTTTGCAACATAAGAAATGCAAACATGCAATAGCAAAATTTTGGAGGTACATGGATGCAATAGCTCCAAAACCGAACTGAAGATTTGTGATAAAGGTGGCCAAATGGGCGGCTCGACTGGCACGATACGGGCCTTCTTAGGCACGACCCCACTAGCCTGGGTAGCTAAACGGGTCGTGTCGTGTCGGGTTGGGCGCAATTAGCCAGATGGGCTCCGATTGGCCTGTGTAGGCCATCTTAGCACGAAAAAATTAAAAAATTTCAAAAAAATGTATAAACTTCAAAAATGCAAATAAAAATTAAAAATGACTTCTATACCCATAAAAAGAGACAAATATATTAAAATGTAATAATGAACTTTATTAATGCTTACATTGTTGCTTTGTTTAAAACTTTGCCAAACAAAAACTCAACATGAGAAAACATTGGCAAAGAAAAAATTGTATAGTATAGTTCTGCATACATCCATGTTCTAAGTGTCATTGGCTAGGTAAAGATTTTTTTAACATGTTCTCTAGATTTTTTACAGAGTGTTGATCTCGTGCATCAGCTTATTCCCAGTCTTACATAGTTAGAATCTCCACCATCTTACTCGTGGGACTTGTTCTTCTCTTATCCAATATTCTCCAGAAAAGACTAAAACCAGGCTCGAATGAAACCGTGGAGATAGGAACAATTAACACATCATGTGCTAATGTGGATAGCACTGTATATGTTACCTTATGGTCATACCACCATTGTAAAATTTCAAAGCTTTCTTCCCGGTAATCCACGGTATCACTATCCAGATAGGTGGATAGTTCCCCACTGCTTGGGAGGGCGTTGTGTCTTGCTTCAGAACTTGACGTTGTAAAACATGAATCCCTCGACCTGGAGGAAGAACCTACACCCCATATTTTGCCACACACAATTATCATCTTACATGTGGTGGGTGGTATTAGAGGCCGTTGCAACCGAACTCCCTAAAAATTATATTTTTATTTTTTATAAACATTGGAAAATTTAGTGCAAACATCTAAAAAATATTCAGAATAGTCTGTGCATGTAGCATCACTCAGAAGTTGGATAATATTAGCAAATCCTCCAAGTTTACCTCTAGGATATAAAATAAATACAAATGCTTATAGGAATACGATTTATTTCTAATATTTAAAGTATGTAGTTTTCACAAGAACGATAGCCTCTCAAAACACTATTTTATTTTCATAATCCTTCAAGTAACTAGCAATTTCAAGAATATTATGCACATTTAAAGGAGATGTTGGACAATTGTAACATCCCAAAAATCCCAATTTTGGGAAAGTATAGTGAAAATAAATGAGGGGACAATTTTGAGCTTGTTTATATGTGGGAAAATATTTTGAGCATATTTTTGAACTTTTGCATAAATCAAATATTGAAATCATATGCAAATAGCAGCTTGAAAGAATTTTTGAGAAAAATACAAAACACGTAAAATTCTGGAAATTTTACACAAGAAACCATACTTTGTCAAGAGCCACGAAAAACAATTTCATAAAGTTTGAAGCCCGTTTGCTATGTTTAAAAATTCAGAAGCCAATGAGCCCTTTTAAAAAATTCAAAATTTATTTTGAATTCCCGTCGAGCCATTGGGCCGATTTTGCACAGCCTATTTCCTTGCACCCACTCCAGACCATACCAACGCGTCCCTCTCCCCTCTTGCTGACACACTAGGGCCACGTGTCAGCAACCTTCTTCCACCTCGCGCCCGCGCGCTAGTGCGCTCACCTGCTCCGCCCTGGTTCATGTCCGCCACCCAATGTATTGCACTTCAACTGCTTTCGTTGCTTCTGCCTATCCCGTACATCACCGTGCCCATGCTAGCTGCCCTCCTGTCACCGCCTTTTCCCGCGTGGGTGGACAAGCCCAAATGTGTGCACATTTTCTCGTTGCGCCCGCTACTATCTCGCCATGAATATCACACCATTCTCAGCCATACTTAAGCCCCTAACCGCATCACTATCTCCTCAGCTCACCATTCTCGCCTCCACCAAGAACCAGAGCTTCTCGCTCCTTGGTTCGCCGAGAACAAGAGCGTCGTTCTCGACGCCGGTGAGTAAGCTATACACCGTCACCACCTCTGGTGCGCTTCCTTGCCCACGACACCCGCGTCATTGTGCGCCTCTCACTTCACTCATCCTTCTCCTTTCCTCAATGCAACTCCGTAGCGTGATCGCGTCGTCATCTTCTTCATCTCTGACACACACCCCGATTCAGACCTCCACGTCCCCAGCGCTTTAGTGAGCTTGAACCTCACCTAACCATGTCATATTGTGTTCCATACTCCACTTATGCTTCATCCTTGCTTAATGTGGATCTAAGCTTAGGAAATCAGTAGAATCAAGCTTCTTCTCCAAATACAGTCGCCGCTGACTCTTTTTATCTTCGGCGCCACTCCGGTGAGTCCACGTCCAATTCCTCACGTCTACCTCACATTTAGCACACCCGTGAGCTAATGCGTACCCTCTTGTAGCCCCTCCATCATTGTAGAGCACCAGCACCAAGAGCCTCCTCTGCGCTGCCGCTATTCAACGTCGACAAGCTTCTTTGCCATCCCCCAACGCCATCTACACCCTTGGTGAGCTTCTAGTAGTCCCCTAGAGCTTTTGCGCGCATTAGTTTGGACGATTAGCTAGTGTAACATAGAGTTCATCATAACTGCCCATGGCACTGCAGCGAGAGATGGTGTCGTTGCCGCTCCAGTGACCATCGGTACTCGAGCCGCTGCCCGTAGCATCATTGTTAGCCCCTAGAGCCAATGCGCACCATCATTCAATGTGAGTAGTCTTCATTTGTTAAAACCACTTCGGACCTGAGGAGCTCCGCCGCTTCTCGCGGGTGTAGCGCCATCTCTATCCATCTCCCCCGCCGTTGCTACCACCCAATAGGATCGTCGTTGAGCAGGGATCCCATTTTACCTATTCCCGAGCCAAGCCGCCAAGCTATTCGTCACCGGTGAGCTCGCCCTGGTGCTCGGTCGCGCGCAGCTCTACTCTCCTTCCTTCTCTCTCTCTAACTTGCAGGCCCCACATGATTAGGAGTTAATTAGCACTAAATGCTAGTAGTTAGATACACTAAGTCACTGACGTGTGGGACCAGCCAAAAATACAAAAAAAAATAAACATGTTTAGTAAATGAGTCACTGACATATGGAACCACCCACTATTTCTGGTTTTAAAAGCATGTTTCAAAACCAAGAGACTAACATGTGCACCCCAGCTGTCTGTGGATTAAAATAAAAAAAATACGTTTAATCATTCAGTTAATAATTAATGAGTCTATGACATGTGGGGACCGCCTCTGTTTTTATAAATAAAATCAAGAAATAAAAATATGAGTCACTCAGAAGTAGAGCCCACATCTAAGTTAATAAAATTCGAAAAAAAATGGAGAAATGAGAAAAGCCGCCTTCAGTTCAGTGGAAAATACACTTTCTCTGTTAGAAAGCGTAAACCTCAGAGAACTCAGAGAAAAATATGCTTTGCCTGTTGGAAAACGTAAACATCAGAGAATACACTTTTGATCTCACCTTTTTATTATTTCAAGATTTTTCAAACCGAGCAAAATTAAAATGTTAATAACTTTTGCATATGAACTCCAAATTGAATGAATATTTTTCTAAATTCATATAAAATCATGATCTATCTAAATATGCAAAAAATATATTTGGATTTTGTTGCTGTTAAAATTAATTTTCTATTTGTGATTTGTTATCGGCTCTTTTGAATAGACGTCGATACCGCAAACGAATTATTCGACGACCCTCCATCCTCACATTCAGAGATACCAGAGTAAGACAAGCACCTCATTTGATCATGTTGATTCTATTATTTTAATTATTATACTTCTTTTTACAAAATCTATTATGCATGCGTGTATATTTGCTTAAATTGTTATATTTGGGGATAACGGTAGTTATGTTCCTATTGAATGCATAATCCTCATTGAAATGTTGATAACCTTACTTTTGTAGCCCTTAGGACATGGGTTAGACAATGAATGATGTCAAATTAGGTATTTCAGCTAGAAATGTTGAATAGATGCTTAGTCAGGCTCTAGTTTCACGGAAATTAAACTATCGATGAAATTTGGATAGGATTAGGGAGATTTTGAAATGATGGTCCAGATGGGTTCACCTTTGTTATTTTGTATAAAAAAATTTAAAATAAAAAACTAATTTGTGATGCGGGCGGGTTATATTATAGACTGAGAAGCGTGAGAGGTGTATCTCATTGGTAGATAGGGGGCGATCCTTGTCTGAGTTGATTAAGGACCGAACGCATGTATATCTAACCTAAGTGTAAGGGTATAACCACACGGCTGAACTGGTGCAGTTGCAGCTAATTAAGTTGTCTAGATCTACCTTTGCATATTGGTAAGTCGTAGTAGTGCGAGCATATCCAGGTATGTTTGCTCGAATGGGCTCCCATCACCAAGGTGTCAGGGACGAAGCTTGCCGACACAATAGTGGATGCCTCACTTTGACGGGAGGTACCCAGAATTGAAGTGAGGATTTTCATTCACCAGGCTAGTGCAAGGTTAGGACTAGGTGATGTAAAGGCTTTGTTGCAAACTCTAGACTGCTTACTAAAAGATCGTGAGCAGTGATGTCGACGGATGACAAACAAACTAGAGAACTTGCATAATGTGGGTAAAGTTGTACCCCTCTGTATATTGTAAATCTATTTAAATAGTCATGTTCGTGGTGATGAGCGTGCTAAGTGTAGTATTGTCAGATATAGTCTTACTTTTTTTTTTTGCAAAAATGGTTTGTTGGAAAAATGATGGGATGGTTGGTTTGTGTGAGTGTCAAGTCTATGACTGAGAATGAAATGTTGATCGCAGCCGAGGAGGGTTGTGATTTTGTTATTATTGAGTTGCATACTTGTTATTTCGTAATCTGTCAACTGCTCTTTAAAATTTTCGTTGCAAACTATTACACATGGATATTGAAAATAAAACTTGCTTAATGCCGAAAATAACTTATAAGTAAAGCCTCATCCTTTGTTAGCCTTGCATCTATATTATGTTGCGATACACTACAAGTCTTGCTGAGTACAAAATGTACTCAATCTTGCTTAAATTGTTGATCAGAGTACGAGGATGAGCCTATCCCGGACGACACATTTTTTGCACCCGGTACCAGAGGATTCGGTGATGGGTCTTGCTAGGACTTGTCCTTGTCAGTTGTGCGAGGGTATGGATGTTCACACCGCTGGACTTTTGATATTTTCCTTTTATTTGGGCGGTTGACCGTGTATTGTAAATTATGTAATCGCTTAAGTTTATGTACTATATTTGTTTCATATTGTATGTAATTGTGTATGGATGTTGATGAGGAAATCTCTACCATGGATACAACTGCGCCTACACACACAACTTATTCACAACAAGTGTTACAAGGACCACTTACTCGAGCTCATGCTCGCCAACTTAATTACCAGGCGAATTCGCTACCAAATGCAAGTGATTTAATTGTGCTTAGAAACATGGAAAATAACCAAGGAGAGACGTGTGGAGTCATGGACATGCATGAAAGCCATAATGGAGGTCACCACGTCACTTTGAGTCCGAGCCAAGCAAGAGTTCGGGTTGGGCTCGTTCTGGATTCGAATTCGGATTGCTGCGACAACACTAAGTTCAAACGGTCGTAACTTCTTCATACGGACTCCATTTGGGACATTTTTAGACTTCATTGAAAGCTTATCAAGTCTACTTTCCAATGGATTTAACCTCATCTTTAAATTCCATTCGAGCCGGCCACAATCATCAAAACAGTCAGTGTCTATTTTTTAGAACGGTGTTGCACCACCTCAACTTGGGCCAACGGGCCTTGTATTAAGTCAAGCCCAATTGGGGCGCATCCCTAGGGTTAGAGGACGTCCTCTACTCCTTCAAATACACCCCTTAGCCGTCACAAACAGACTGGATTTCATTGAGTTTAGGTTTAGCCATTGATCAAACTTCTATTCTTCAGTTGTGTCGAACGACCACCTGTCAAGACAGTCTTCAAGATCCCACCTTTGTTTTTCATACCATCTACACTACAATCTTATTCGCAATATCAGATTGCCTACATCTTATTCTTGCTAGTTCTTCAATTGTTCGCAGGAATTGAACCTCGTGTTTAGGTTGATCGCGCTTCCAGTAAAGTCAATAACGTCTCGGAGTTGGTTCAACGATTGCTAAGGTGCAAACGTCGTTGTACGGTTGCAGTCGGATCGCGAGAGTCATCTCCACCAAAATTTATAGATATCAATCTCATCGAAAGATTAGGCACCCTGCCTGCATCAGATGTGTACGCCGATGTTGTGAATGTGTGTACTAGCACTGATCATGGGGCTAGTACGATACACACATAAGGATTTCAGGTATTCAACGCGTGGGGTCCGACAAAAATACACAGCAGATAAAGCAGCAGTGAAATCATAAAAAGTTATAAAAATGAAGACTTTGCATACAATTTATGTTTACTATTTTTTTTTTTAAAATCTTACTTGAACTCATTTTTCGCCTGGCTTGATTTTCTTGTCGAAATCTTCCTAGACTCCCGATGTACTTGACCTGGATCTCTTTGCTTCAGTGCTTGCAAACGCAAAGGCTTGATGCTGGTATTGCTTGCTCTTCCGGTTAAGTTGGGGCCGCAACATTCTCAAAGGATACAAAATCCTTCGATGAAATTCCAAAATCACTAATAGCAAAACTATCGTAATTTTGCATCACGAAAATTTCAAAATCGAAAATTACACTATTGTTTAATTCACTTTAGTATAACAAATAAGAATAATAAAAATCAATATTGTACCTCTTTTCCAGACTGTAGCTGGATTTTGATATTTTGAATATTTGGCAAAAATATTTTTAAATTTTGCCAAATTATCATAAAAGGATCTAATTTTTCATAACAAAATTCAAAGAAGAGAGTAAAGGGTATGTTGCCTATATATATATTTTTTTTTTGAGATTTTTGTGTATTTTTAAAGCTCTTCCAAAGTTGAAAACGACAAAAATTTTTTTGATGGAATCGAACCGTTATCGTGCTTAGACAACTTGAAAATGCCTAACGAATTGTGTTGTACCTAATGGGTCTAACCATGTCGGACCGTGCCATACCATGCTTAGATTGGACTGTGCCGAGCACGATAGATGGTAGGCCGAGCCAGCCTGCTTAACAAGATGGTGACCTAAGCACGGCAGTACGTGTCTGTACGGCCCAACTATTTAGCTGTCGGCCTGATTGTGCCCGAAGCGGGCCAATAGTACCATGGCTCGGCCGGCCAGGTCCATTTAGCGGCGACGACCCTCCAGATGGGAGAAAAAACGAGCTAATCCAAACCCCCGTCGATCCCAAAATTCCCAATCCCCCCGAAATCCGGTAACCGGAACCAAAATCCCATCCCCGATCCAATGCATCCTACCGCCGCCCACCCGTCGGCCGCCGCCGCCGCCATCTCATTCCCTGACGCAGACGAGGACGACGACTCCGAAGACGGCGACTTCACCGACGCTCCCCTCCTCGACCCCTCGGATCCGAGCCTCCCGAATCCCACCTCCTCTTCCGCCACCGCCCTGCCCCACGCCGCCGCCGCTGGTAGCAGCGGCGGCTTAGCCTCCTCCGGTGGCGAGCGGCGGCCCCTCTTCCAGCGCCTGTGGACGGAGGAGGACGAGATCGTGATCCTCCGCGGCTTCGCGGAATTCACCGCCGCACGCGGCACGGCGTTCGCGTCGCACCAGTACGACACCGACCCCTTCTACGAGGACATGCGCCGCCGCCTCCAGCTCGACTTCTCCAAGAGCCAGCTCGTCGAGAAGCTGCGCCGCCTGAAGCGCAAGTACCGGAACTGCGTTTCCCGCCTCCGCGGGTCCGGCGCCTCCTTCTCCTTCCGCTCCCCGCACGAGCAGGCCATCTTCGAGATCGCGCGCAACATCTGGCGCCCCACAAATAAGCACGGTCGGGAACCCTCGGCTGACTCTGACGACGAAGACGCTGTCGCTGCTGCTGCAGCAGCAGCAGCCACAGCCGTCCCTGCGAACACCAGCCCCAATGGGGAAGTCAAGTCGCCCTCCTCAGGGCGGCAGCGCCGCCGTAGGCGTACGACGGAGTTTGCCGCTGCCCCTGCCCCTGCCCCTGCCATCAACATGGTGCAACCCCCTCAACCAGTGCAAGTGCCTGTGTCAGTGCCTGTCAAAATGGATGACTCGCTCCCGGCACTGCCCCAGACTCCAATGCCAGTGACAGTGACCATGGAGGGCTCAGAGCCTCTCAGGTTTCCAGTCATGTCACCTCAGTCAGGGGTTGCTGATGCTGAGAAGAGTTACCTGACGCCTCTGTTTAAGGAGATGATACGTGCAGTGATAAATATTGGATCCAATCCATTTGGCGTGAAACTTCCCGAGCCACCGCTCGGGTTACCCATGGAAGGGGAGAAATGGAGGAAGCAGCGGATTCTGGAGCTGGAGGTGTACTTGAAGCGGATCGAACTGCTGCAGGACCAGGTGAAGGCGACACTTGAGGAGCTCAAATCCTCCACACCTGGGACTTGACACATTATAAAATGAGAACTGGGAAGGTCTCTCTCGTTCTAGGATTCTTGCTACGATTCTTAGTGTAGGTGTTTAGGTGTTTTTTTTTCAGATTTTCGTCCATAAAAGAATATTGTTAACTGGGTCGGGCTTGGAACTAGTTTATTTATGTTTCTAATTGTTCATGTGATATTTAGCTGCCACTTTAGCTTTTTTCTTTATTAGGTAGTTACATGGCCCTCTGTTTATTGTGGAGGTGGTATGCTTAGAGCAGCCAGTAAGGTATCCTGATAGAAAGCTGAACACTTCCAAATAATTTATTAGAATTACTGATTATTGTAATTTCACCTTGTTTTATTATTATCTATCATGTGTGTTTTCATCAAGTTATATAAATGGGATTAGACTAGGTTCTTAGAGTGACTGTGAATACGTATGCTCGGGTAGAAGGTTGTGGAATTATCTTATAGGAAAGCTCGGTGTGATTTATGGATCAGCAGGAGAGAGGCAAGAGTGATAGGCCAAATAGATGATAGTTCGACTTGTGTGTTGGATCACGACTATGGTTCTTTTTTATTTGGTAAAGACGGAAACTTATGATATTGTCTGCGTACCAAATGCTATGTTATTGATATAGATAGGTGGGTGAGTAAGTATATATGGTACCACTTCTCTGCGCTGCCATTGCAAAAAAAAAAAAAACCTTTTATTTCCCATGAGAACAGGTTCAAGATATAAGAATATAGTTATACTCATTGCTCAATGGCATGCATTACGG
The DNA here is from genome assembly GCA_036346255.1 of Ampelocalamus luodianensis. Taxonomy (NCBI): domain Eukaryota; kingdom Viridiplantae; phylum Streptophyta; class Magnoliopsida; order Poales; family Poaceae; genus Ampelocalamus; species Ampelocalamus luodianensis. The sequence goes on along the minus strand of CM070630.1, from coordinate 4,235,392 downwards.
GCTTGTTTGGTTGGTGACTTGGATTTCATGCATGTGAAAAAGTGGTACCTGAAGGTATCCTGAAAGTAGATGATTTTTGCCTAGCCAGGTAAACCTAAAGATGAGTTGTTTGGTTGAAAATCTGTGCCTGGAATTGGTGAATGGAAAATAAACCGTTGGATCGAAGCAATAAACAGTGGATGGAGCAATTGCCTGCTAGGCACCACTCCCAGGCGCCGGATTTGGACGCCTGGGCTAGCAGCCCACCTGGCCTGGCAGCCGATGCAGGGAGCGAACCAAGCAGCAAACCGGCAGCGAGCAGGGAGAGACCCGGCCAGGCAGATTTGCCACAGGCATCGAAGCAAACACGCCCTACCATTTTTAAGACTATAGTTCTCTTTGTGCACCAAATTTGGAAGCCAGGACAGTGCATTTGACAGAAATGTACCCATCATTATGCATCAAACACAGTATGATACACAATGTGATGTTGTTAGATGGTGAAGTACTACAGAATTGTAGGTTCATTAACCTTCTTTGGCTCTACTGCATAATATGTACACTTCATTTACTGTTTTACTGTGAAATTGGATTGTTTCAGTCAGTGTGCCATTGTGGGTATTTTGATTATTCATTCTACCGGTTGGAAAATACTAAACCACAATTGGTGGATGCTATTTTAATTTCAGTATTTTTTGAATGGAGTTTTAGTTTCAGTATTGATTACCTTGTCTACCTTTCAATCACAATAGTTCTTATTACATATTTTTTTCAAAAAGTGAAAAGTACTTGATTTATAATATATGCATCCAGCTAGGGTTAGCTTCTGTATTCCCGTCACTAAACTGTTGATGTGAAGTACCAGAACTGAAGGATCCGTCTTCAGCACTGGGGGATACAGAGCTGGAAATGTTAGTTGCTGACTCCTTGTTAATTACAGCTGTTTATTGTTATTTTCGGAGATGGCCTAGTTATTGGAATAAGGCTTGTATCCATTCCAATGGGCTAAGAGGCCAATATATAATATGTACAGGTTTACAGTTATGCAAAAAACACCTTACACTATCTACATATTTAACACCCCTTTAAATTCATGGTAGATCAACAACATTGAGTTTGGAAAGGTAGAATCTATGCTGAACTTTAGTCTGTGCCTTGGTGAAGAAATCTGCTAACTGAAACTCCGAAGGCACATACTGGAGATCAATAACTTGGTCTTACACCTGCGATTGCATGTACGAGGCATCCACTCCAATGTGCTTTGTGAGCTCATGCTTCACAGGATCTCGAGCAATACTGATCGCACCAGTACTATCTGATAAGAGAGGAGTCGGTGTAGAAACAGAAACACCGAAATCCTCAAGTAGCCACCAAAGCCAGATGATCTCAGCTGTCAACGACGCCATGGTTCTCAACTCAGCTTCAGCGCTTGAACGGGAAACTGTAGTATGCTTTTTGGTCTTCCAAGCAATCAAGGAGGAACAAAAAAAACACAACAGCACAAAGAGGCCGGCGATCAGAATAATCGCTAGCCCAAGTCGCATCATAGTACGCCTGAAGCTGCAAAGAATTGGAGCGAGGAAAGGAGAGGCGACGAGTGATGATCCCGTGAAGATATTGTAGAACACAAAGAAGATGAGTGTAGTGAAGTTGAGTAGGAGCAGAGACGAACTGACTCACGATGTAAACTAGGTGAGAGATATCAGGACGAGTGATCCCAAGGTGGACAAAGCTCCCGACAAGATGATGGTAGCGAGTTGGATCTTCAAGAGGCTCACCATCAGTCAGTCGAAGGTGAACACCGAGCTCCATCTAAGTATCCACCACAAGCTGATCAGTAAGACAAGCACGAGTAAGGATATCCTGAATGCACTTCTCTTGGGAGAGATGGTACCTCTCAGGCGTCGAAGTGATCTCAATCCCAAGGAAGTAACGCAGAGGACCCAAATCAGACATCAAGAACTGCTCACTAAAACGCTCCTCCACAAAGGCAATGTACTGAGAGTCGTCTTCAGTAATGATCATATCATCCATATAGAGAAGGATGAGCGTTTGACCCCGAGGAGAGGTGTGTACAAAGAGGACAGGGTCGTAATCACTGGCGGACAAGCCGACAACGGTGACAACAGAGGAGAAGTAGTCAAACTAAGCACGAGGAGCTTGTTTGAGCCCATAAAGAGAGCGATGAAGGCGACAAACCATACCATCAGGGACATAATACCCATGGGTGGCTGCATGTAGACCTCCTCGCGTAGCTCGCCATTGAGAAATGCATTCTTAACATCTAACTAAGAAATAGGCCACTATCGAACAGAGACTACAATAAGGAGAGTGCGAATAGTGGTCATGTGAGCGACAGAAGAAAATGTCTCATCGTAGTCACGGTCATGCTCCTGTTAAAAACCACGCGCCACAAAATGAGCCTTGTAGCGCTCAAGGGAACTATCTGAGCGGGTCTTGATCTTGTATACCCACTTACACGTGATGGGAATGACACGCGCTGGTAGGGGCACAAGATCCCAAGTGGCAGTATGCTCCAAAGTAGCAATCTCCCAAAACATCACGAGCTACCACTCAGAGTGAGCAGCAACCTCACGATAGGTCATAGACTCAGAAAGAGCAATGGCTGCAAAGCAGTAGCACTCCGGCGGCCTAACAGTGTGACTATCATGAAGATCGTATCTGGGTGGAGAAGGCGGAGCTGGACTTAGCAAGGACGGGGAAGAAGGACTGGAAACATGACCAAGCAAAGACGGAGGCTCAACAGGGGGAGGAGTAAGCCGAGGACGGCTAGAGTGGTGCAGAGAAAAAGGTGGAACATCAACAAAGAGTGGGAAGGAAACTTCGGCGGAGGTGGATCAGGTACAGCCGGAGAAGAGGGAGGCGAAGAAGGTGAAGGAGAAAACGAGATAGTGGGGGAAAGCAGAGAGTCAGGAAAAGTTAGAAATGAGGTCGACTCAACAGGAGAATCTGACCTAACTGTGGGGGAACGAGGATAGTAAGGTCGGGACTCGTTGAAAATGATATCCCGAGAGATCCTCATCCGATGAGCAACATGGTCGTAGCAACGATAACCCTTATGCTCAAGACTGTAGCTAAGGAAAACACACTCAATTGACTGAGTAGTCAGCTTAGTGCGCTCACTAGGTGGAAGAAGAACGAAACAGACACCGCCGAAATTGCGAAGGTGACTGTACTCTAGGGCTCGGCCATGGAGGCGCTCGACGGGAGTAGAACCCTAAAGAGCAGTGGAAGGTTGTATGTTGATGAGAAAAGCAGCGGTGGAAACAGCCTCGGTCCAGAAGTGAGGGGGGACAGAAGAGGCAAGCATGAGAGCACGAGCGGTCTCAAGCATGTGATGATGCTTACGCTCAGAGACACCGTTCTGAGCGTGAGCACCAGGACAAGAGTACTGGGGAATAGTACCCTGCTCAGCGAGAAAGCGACGCAAAACAGTAGATAGATGCTCACCAGCAGAGTTGGCACGAAACACACGAATGGCGGAATTAAACTGAGTGCGAACCATGGTGGCGAACATCTAGTAAATAGAGAGAAGCTGACTACGAGAGGATATAAAGTAGATCCAAGTATGACATGAATAATCATCAATAAAGATCACATAGTATCAATGACCCCCTTTTGAAACGAATGGAGCTGGACCCCAAACATCAAAGTGAACAAGATCAAAAGGACGAGTAGAAATAGAATCACTAGAGGGATATGTGAGCTACAGTTGCTTGCCAAGCTTGTAACCCATAGAATGTAAAGAGGTGTCCCCAGAAACAGACCCAAGAACAACACGACCGACTAAAGACGAGAGAGGCAAGCGACAGAGATAACTAAGACGATGGTGCCACTGAGCGAATGAGGTAATGGAGGATGCTGCAAGGCCAGAGCCAGTGGTAGTGGCTGACTGGCTGGTGGAGACAGCGGAAGGAAGATGAAGTCAATCGAGCTCTCAAAGACGCTGTGAATCACGGCGTCGAGGGCCAGTACCAAGCAGAATCCCCGTGCGGCGGTCCTAAACACAACAAGAGTCAGACTCAAGAACAACACGACAATCGTGATCAGTGATCTGACCAGCCGACATAAGCTGCATAATAAGCTGAGGAACATGAGAGAATACAGGAACATGAAAAGAAGAAGGGGAAAGGGTGCCACTACCTGCAACAGGAAGAGATGCACCATCTGCAGTCTAAATAGTGGAAGGAAAAACAGTAGAACAAACGAAAGTGGGGTGGGTAGAATCTGGTATTATGTGAAAGGAAGCACCAGAGTCCAAGATCTACGGAGACAAGATACCTGACGAGGAAGGAGGTGAAGGCGAGGAAGACTGCTGAGAAGCAAGAGCCAGACGAGCAGAACCCAAGTCTGAGGATGAGCCGACACCAAGGCGCTGGAGTAGTGTGAGGAGCTGCTGAATGGCATCACCGGAGGAGCCTTGGCGAGAGGCGCCAACTCCTGAGTGGGAGGAACCTTCGGAGCCCTTCGGGAAACGTCCACCACCACGACCCTGGTCCCTCCTCGTTTGTAGCAGTCCTGATACCTGTGGTCAACACGCTAGCAGTAGGTGCAGTGGAGACCCACAGTAGAGGTAGCAACCATTGGTGCTGGGAGCTGGAGGAGGCATCACGGTCGGTGCTGACGAAACAGGCGAGGGAGCAGGTGCTGAAGCAAACAAGACAGACTGCATCTGAGCTACATCACGATGATGAGTCTCCTCAGCACACACACTCGTGAGGGCCTCCACCAAGGTTAGACGCGGGTGGCGATTCAGGAGCTGAGCACGCATAGTCTTGAACTCAGGCCAGAGACGCGAGTCTTCTGGTGAGCGCAGAGCCGCACACAACAGGGACAGGTCCGGCACACATCAGGCCCCAGAGAGTCAAGTTGACGCCATACCTCAGATAGCTTCTAGTAGAAGTCATCCACGGTGGCATTAAGCTGCTGAAGAGAATGTGCCTAGTGCACGATTGAGAGATACATAGCATCACTCGTCGGCTAGTAGTGAGCTCAGAGATGCTCCCACATAAGTTGTGTCGTCGACAGCTCCACTACATCCATGGGGATGGTCACGGGCATGCTACCCACCAGGATGGCAGTAGCACAAGCCTCGGCATCCTGCCATCACTCGTAGGCGTGCAACTCAGACTGATAGAGCTCTAGGGCCTCCTCTAGTGCAGCATTGACGACCTCCTGAGCCGCCTGATCTGCACCAGCAGGGAGAGCGGGTAGAACTGGCGGTGTAGGGCGAGGCGGATAGGGGTGCTCGCTAGTGAGATGACCCCAGAGATGCTGGTTGTTGTTAAGGTGGATCCTTAGGTGAACAACCGCTCTTGGAAGTTCGTCCCGTCGAACCGAACTAGAGGGAGCAGGATGGCGAAGGAGCCGCCAGTAGAAGCCATCAAGGATGACCTGACCAGAGAGAAAGGCTATAGAAGCTGATGACTGCAGTGGCTCCAAAAGCACCAGAGAGGCCAACTAGTTTCGGTGGCGTCGATGGCTTCAAAAACACAGAGCTCTACTCTGTCGTCGGTGGCGTCAAGCAGAGAAACAGCGGCTGGCGATGTCGAGGCTGGCGGTTGGCGACGCTCGGGCGTGAACCACAACAGGGCGGGAGTCGCACCAGAGCAGTGACCGCACCAAAGCGGCTCGGGCGCGAGACACAGCGGGAACGCGGGATCCGGCGCGGAGACGCGGGATCTAGCGTTGGTGGCTCTGGCATGGGGACTAGTCCGGCGCAGGGGTCAAGCACGGCGCAGATCCGACACGGGAAGGTGGGATCCGACGCTGGGCGTAAGATCCGACGGTGGCGGTTGGCGGTGTGAAGGCACTTCGAGCGCACTAGCTTCAAGCGAAAACAGAGCAGAGGAAGCAGAGCTTCCTCTGCTCTGCGCGGGGAAGGCAAAGGACATGGGGAGGGAGGAAGCAGAGCTTCCTCTGTTCTGCGCGGGGAAGGCAGAGGACATGGGGAGGGTGGTGGCAGCGGTAAAACCCTAACCCTAGCCTTGCTCTGATACCATGTTGGAATAAGGTTTGTATCCATTCCAATGGGCCAAGAGGCAAATATATAACACGTACATGGTTTACAGTTATGCAAAGAACACCCTACACTATCTACATATGTAACACTAGTTACTGCTGGCGCTGGTTTACTTTAGAAAAAAATCGGTTTATGCCACTGGTCCAATTGCACTTTCGGTTTTTGCTAGTGTTTTTTTTTGCCTAATTTAGTCTATGCCACTCAAACGCAAAACTTATTCGGAAAATGCCACTATTGTTACCCTCTAACAAGTTAGAACTCTCACGGTGTAAGGTTTGACTAAGATAAATGACTAGTGCTACTCTTTCAACAATTTGGGAAATGCCACTTGAATTTCAGAGGTTTTGAGAAATGTCATTCAACTTAGTGCCTAGAACTATAGTTTTTGGAGGGAAAAATTTGAAGCCAAAAAATTTGCCCATTGCTATGAAGCCCGAAAAAAAGTGAAGAGGAAGACACCATAGCTTAGAGTGGAGGCATGAGCCAATGTAGCTCAGGTAGCTCTCAACACCCAAAAGAGTCAAAGTTTTGCTGCGATTGTGGGAACAAAACTTTGAGATATAAGTTCAATACTGATAAGAATCCGAACCATGTGTCTTTGAGGTGTGCTAACTGGAGGGTGAGTTGAATACCTATACTCTTATTTCCTTTGATGTTTTCTCATTCTTTACTGCCTTTTTGTATTGTATGCATCAATTTGGGGGGTTGTGGATTTTATTTATGGGAAGATTTGCTCAAGGTATATGTGAAGGAGATTCTCATGCAACAAGACATGGAGATGGAGAAGTTAGGCAATAAACTAGAGAAGTTGAGCACTCACCTGGAAGCAATGGGTGATGCCGAGGGCAATGTGCAAGCAATGAAGGACAATGTGCAAGAAGTAAGGAGAAATGTGCAAGAAATGAAATAGTAGTGTAGGCAATGTGAAACTGATATGCAACATTTTGCTTTGTTTCTGCCTTATGCTTGTCCTCGTAAATTCAAAGTAGTTTAGGTTGTAATGGATGTAATGCTTAATACCCGCAGCATGAGCAAGTGCAATATAGTAGTATTAGTCTCTGCAATTTAATATCTATGTTGCTAATCATCTTTGTGAAATGATTTTCAAAAGTGAAAAAGTAGCAGATCTACCTTCCCACAACAATAACAGCTCATACAAAAAGTACCAACAAGTGGTTCATACAATACCAGATTACATGCAAACTAATACAGGTTCATAGAGCAAAAGACAGTAGTTCACGTAACAACATCAGACCACAACAAAAGCATATGGTACTCGAGAGAACAACTATAATATCAAATAGATGTAGCCTCTTTGATATTTGTTGTGGCTCTGGAACAAACAATGGGTATGGGATGACCTTTCTCCTTTGGGAATGTAGAAATGGAGGAGCTAAAGAACACAAGCTACTTGAGGGAGAGAGAGCTAGTAAGTAAAAATGAGAGAGCCAACCCATCCATGCTCCCTTAGGGGTCACATCTCTCCATATAAAAGGAGGCAGAAAGGGGCTGAGGGGGGAGTGGTCACGTCGTCCTTTTTGTTATGGCCATTCAATTTTGTTCCTTTCGTCCGCATTCGTCCGATCAGATCTGGTCATCTGTCCCTTGCCTTGTTTGCCGTGCGCTGGCTCTACTCGTCGCATGTGTTTGCGCGGAGAGAGAAGGGGACCAAGCGGCTAGGTTAGTGTCGTCAATGCCACGCCGCCTCCATTTCTTTTCTCCCTCCTTGTTCTTGTTTCTTCCTCCTCGCTCCTGTCGCCCGTCGTTTGTCTTCATCGCCTACTTGAGGTCGGGTGCTAGCGTTTCTATGTCAGAGAGGGGACGGCGGTTGAGGTTGATTTAGTAGAAGGAAAGCCCGTTATCTATGCGCCACCACTGTCTCCGGCTAGGTCGTCGTCACTGCTACCGTTCCACTGGTCGGTCTTCCTTCCTCTTCTCCCATCGCCGCCCTTTCTTCTTCCCTCCAAATGTTTCTCTTGGTGTTCGACATCCCCTTCTATTGCCGACCTTTCTTCTTCCCTCCCCATCCTTCTCTTGGTGCACACAGTCACGCTGGCTTCACTTCGCCTCTTACCTGCTCTGCCCTCCTCCTCCTCTCCCCACTCCTCTGCATCCCCTGCCGCCGGGCCAGGCTGAGGTGCCCATTGCAGAACCTGAAGAGAGGCAGCCTGAAAATGTTGTAATTGATGTGGATATGGGTGGCTTAGAGAAAAATGTTGTAACTGTGCATGGTCTAATATTTTGGTAGATAGTGTGCAAGAGCCTTAACATCTATTTACTATGCCTCCCATTCTAAATTCATCAGCATGCTTGGGGTGCTGTATGATAATTGTAATCTATTATAATCCTTCTAGGATGTAGAAAAAGAGCCAGAAAAGACATGGAGCCCCATAGTTGAAATACAGTTCAGAGGACGAACTTACAAAGGGAGATGCCAAGAAGGTGTCCTTGAAGGAAAGGTGAAACTCTTTAAAGTACTTGCTCTTCCAGTTGGCTTGACACGAAGTGTAACTTTTTAAACAATTTTATTTTGTTAATCATTACAGGGGCGTTTAACCTGTAGTGATGGGAGCTTTTATGATGGACTCTGGAGGTATGGAAAGATATCCGGTTTGGGGACGCTTTATTACAGCAATGGTGATGTATTCCATGGAACACGGAGGGACGACCTTATTCATGGAAAGGTATGGCACACTCGGTTGTTATCTTGTGCATGGCAATTATAAAATGGTCACATTAGAAATGGTCTCCATCTGTATTGAAAAAATGATTAGGTCAAGCACCCTCTTTGTTATGATAAATTATGGTGACTGTCATCTCATGTCCTATTTGATTATTCTCATTGCTATTTTATGATAAATATCTTATTCAGCTCGTGAGAGCTTATCAGCATAATTTGATCAAATACGACTGTCAATCTGGATGTTGGAGATATATTTGCTACAAAGTATCTATAATTACTTTTAAGTTTCATTTGCATAGCTATTCTTTGTGTGTGCATTTTCACCCTTCCATTTTCAATTACCAAAAAATTGTCTCAAAGCTCATTGAAATGCATCCAAATTTTAATTCCGATTGCTTATTATAACTAAACATGTGCTTAGTGCTACACTATTCAAACCACAGTTTACTTCTTGCTGCTCAGTTCGATAGGGTTACTATAGATGTACCACTTTGTCTGTCATGAGATATTAATATGCATTATGCTAGGTGATACAATTCCGTGTTAATTCATTTTGCTCCTTCATTTACACATTATTTCGGTTGCTAAGAGGACACTTATGTTATACTTTTTCCTCTTGAAACTTAAAATTTATGCTCAACCGTGTAATTCCTGATGCCTGTTCTCTCTCCTATCCCGTGTTCGTCTTGCCTGCCTTACTTTGTGTACTTCTTCTTGTTTTCAGCTACATAAATGAATGTACAGTTTGACTGGACTATGCAGAAAAAATGGAATAGAAAATAGGGAGAGTATGTTATGCAGTTCATAATTAAGTTACGCGCCTATTCATTGTTCATTACTATATGCTTAGTGGTTGTTACCTTAAGGATTTTGTTCATTATGCATTCTTCATGTTAAAGCCATTTATCTTTATGTGAAATATCCAGTCATAAAATATCGAAGCACCACTTACACCTACCCAACATGCAAATTTGAGTTTTTTTGTTCTCCTTTAAAATTACTTGGTAAAGATCTAATGGCAACATCTGGTATGCCATTAAATTTTGAACAAGTATTTTGTGTGTTGGATTGAATATTGCCAATATCTTTCACGTTCCTTGTGAAGTTATGAGTTTTCCCTTTTTCTTTAGGGTTGGCACTATTTTCACAGTGGTGATGGTTGGTTTGCGAACTTTCGGAAGTGGAAAGCTAATGGTGAGATGGGAGCATCTTCTTTGGCCATTTTCAAAATGGATGGCACCATGGGGAGAGCCTGTTGGTTGATGCAAATGGATCAAGGTAGCTGTCGTCTATTTTTGTTTAAATATACTGCAAAAAAGTTTATCTACATTTTCTTTTGAACAAGAAGGGAATTAGCTTTAATATGGATTGTGTCTACAGGTGGCTTCATGTTTGGGATGAGGGTCTACTTATGAGCCGGATTAAATTGGAAAAATAGGATTCTGATCTAACTGATTTTTCTTGACGTTATTGGCAGAGTCTTGCTGGTTAGAAGTTGGAGGACTGTGTTTCCAAATTGTAAATGCCTCAAGATAGTTTGGTATGAGCTTTCGTTACACTGAATTGCTTCTATGTTGACTGATTCATAGACTTCAGCCGCTTCTAATTTAACTATACAAACAATGCTCTTTATACATATCTAAAATATTACTTTAGTCTTGCCCAATCATAAATAGGTATGTCTGTTGGTAGTCGCTGTTGAAGTGTTTATGGTTAATTTTCCAAAGCTATGCGTTGTATTGATTGCATTTCCTTTCTCTTGACTACAGTCACATTTTGTTCAACTCCGCGCGCCAACGCGCGCGCGGGTTTCTAGTATATATGAGGGGGAGATGGTTATTTCCATTCTTGCCGCTTCCATTACATAGTCAGGGTAGGGGTATTTTGGTACATCCTTTGAGGTACAACACTTATCCTAGTCTATATACATGCAGATCGACTGCCTAGGGGATGGGGTGCCCCGACGACACTCTTGTTGTTCTTAGTTATCCTAGCCTTGGATGCAGCAACATTAGGAAAATCAAAGCAAAAGTTAGCAAAAAGAAGTATGAAATATCTTGGTTTTTTTAGCAAAAAAAATCAATTGCAAGTAAACCTAACCTCGATGATCCACTAGAATCTTTCTTGGAGTTTTTTTAGCTAGTGGAAGTTTTGGAGCAACATGATCATTACTCTCTTCCTCTTATTGGTCATGCTTACAATTTGGCCAGTGATGGCCCAATTGCCTACACCTTTTGCATTTGTGTCTTTTTCTAGCTCTAGGCTCTTCTGCCTCTTTAATCGTTTGATTTTTGGGTCGGCTTGGTTGTCTTCTAATCACAGATAGATGAAGTTTAAAGCGAGGATCCACAATAGGCCATTTACCTTTGTCTGTCATAGAGTAAACGATTCCATCATAAACTACATTGAACCTCTCAACTGTGAAGTAGTCATGCACATAAGTCTCCAAATCATAACCCCTGAGTAAGCAAATGGAAGCCAATGCATGATTGCATGGCTTATCAGTCAGCTATCATTGCCTACAAGTGCAAGTTTTGGTTTCAATATTCACCGCATCATTTACAATATTCCCTTTTGGGTCTCTTGAACTAATCGCACATGTTTCATTTGTACGCCTAATTGGTTCATACTTTCCAAGTGTCCTACTCAATACAGTAAGTTTCTTAATGATAATTGGTAGGATCTTTGTAGTCATCTTCTGCCCAACTCTCCTTTTGTCTTCAAACTTCCTCATGATAAGCTCTCCAAACTTACCCATCAAATCAACAACATGAAGACCTTTGAACTTCTTAATCCAGTTGTTAAATGATTTTGACAGGCTATTGTTGGCATAGTCCACCTTGGAGACCTTGAGAACTTGCTTCTTGCCCATAAGTGCATATGGTTTTCTTCCATGTATTGAACCACTTTTGGATGTTTAGTCACCACCTCCCAATACTTGTAGTCATTGAGGATAGCATGATGCCTTAGTACTATCCTGAATGCTTCAGTGTATGGAAATTTGGTATCTTCATCAGTGCAAGGATTTTCAATGTTGTATGCATACTCAGTCAAGTCATCTACCCCATCATCTACTTCCTCATCATCTGTCGGGACCCAAAAAATTTGGGATGTTACATCATCCTCACTCGGGTCATAGTCACTACTATGATAGCTCCAGTCACTGTGAACTTGTGAGTCAGCATCTGAATCCTCTATCTTCTCTTCCTCCTCAAGGTTGACTGTTGGAGTGGGTGCGGTTTTTGCAGCTGGGATTTCATTTGAGGTTTGAGTCGGTTGGCTAGATTCAGGGGGTTATGCATATGCAGTTGGAGGGGTGCAAGGAATAGCATCAAGTAGTAGTGGCTGCACTTGTCGCCCTGTTTCTTTGGTTTTGGCTGTAGGTTGCCTTCTTTTAGGTTTCTCTGGACTAGGTATTGATGCCAATGGCCCGACAAGTCAACAATGCTAACACTAATGTTAACTAAGTGTTCATTCTTATGCATGTTGGAAGCTCTCATTAAGTCCTCATCTGTATGTAATTCCACATGTTCATCCTCACCATTAGTCTTGAATAGCATGTTAGCGAGTTGCTTGGAGCCACACTTAAATTCATTTCCTATATCCTCAATTGGACGCAAAAGTGAATACTTCGTGTGGTCAACAGCTAGATTTAACATCTTCCCCTTCCGCCGCACCATTGGCTCATTATCTGGCTTGCTAAGGTACATACCAACCCAAATTGCTTGCCTCATTGCGTTGTCAGGATTCATTCTACAAATCAGAGCTACACCTTACTACTTGTGCAAGGGAAAAACATTACCAAATCAAGAAATTTTCCACTGCCTAACAGAGGAGAAGGTGAAGAGCAACAACGAAGGAGGGAAGGGGAGTGAGATGCATGTACCTTGGAGGAGCCCACGAACTATCCATGCCTCAATTCGTTGCTCTAGATCCTTGATCCACTTGCTCTTATTCCAGATCCAACACTCTTGGGAGTGAAATCGCATATGTACCAAGTGGATTGGGGCTGATTTTGGCTTGAAGTCGATGGATTTAGACTAGGGTTAGAGCTGCCATTGCTAGGGTTTGGGGATGGTTCAGGTGAGCAAAGAGGAGGGACTAAGTGACAGAGGGAGATGGGTGAGAACGGTCTGAGTATACTCAGGGGCATTTTTGGGAAGTTGACATGTTTCAGACTTAACTGAGACGGAAAGCTCAGCAATTTTGATGGAAGGTAACAACAATGACATTTTCCGAACAAGTTTTGCTTTTGGGTGGCATAGACTGAATTAGACAAAAAGCAGTGGTATAGACCAAAAGTGCAATTAGACCAGTGGCCTAAACCAAAACTTTCATTTACTTTATCTCCAATGTTTTCTACCCTTTGGCTTATATATATAATCAACGAAGGAAAATTATATTATACTGCTTCATTGTGATATGAAATGAAGGTGTGAATTTTGTTGGATGTTGAAAAAAACAATCTTCTCAGGAAGTTCACCTGTGGCTTCTGTTAAACATGCAATCTGTTTGATAATCACTGGTTATTGCTCGTTTTTGGCTAGTTTTGACCAGTCGATCATTTGATATCTGAACAAGTTCTGACAGACTTGCCTAGCTGTCCGGAGAGTGGAGACCGATAGTAACATGGGAATTTGATTAAGAGTAAATTCCGTAAAACTCCACATATTTTGTACAAACTATCGCAAAGCTATAGATTTAAAGCTCAATTTCACAAAACTCCAGATTTAAGGAGGTATATTATCACAAAACTCCATATTTTGGGTTTCACTGTTAGGCGCCGCAACTCTGACGAGGTGGGTCCACATGGTAGCGTCTCAGCATGCATAACAGTGCCAGTCACTTCCATACCTGACTGTCATGTCACATGCTAGATTGGACAGCCTTCCATGAGGAGATGGGCCACCAGAGGCCCATTTGTCAGTTGACATGTGACATAGCAGTCAGGTATGGAAGTGACGTGCACCGTTATGCATGTTGAGACGCAACTTGTGCTGGTTTGCTGTGTATCTTTGACTGTCCCTGAGGTAATATCTGAAACTAGATTTGAACGTACTGTGTAGATGCTAGACATGGCGATGCTCCTTCAGTCTTCCCGGCCTGTCCTAACAATCGAGTAGAAGGGCATTCCAAAGGCACATATCCGCCTATCGAGAAAAAGGAATTTTTAGCAAACTCAAAAGAAATTGAGAGTAAAAAGTTGTGCAGTGCTGCCGCTGCTTCTATTTGATGCAACCAATAATAACTCTTTACTCTTCTGCATTTTCCCCAAAAGCAACTGTACAAAAAAAACACTTCATCCAGTTGGAAATACGCGATACTTTAGTAAGTTAATTTTGGCTCCCATACAATTTACATTTTAGTTTTTTTAGGTTACATTTTCCACCAAATCGCACTAGTAGTTGCTTTTTTTTTTAAAGATGGAACACTGGGATTCCATTATGTTGCGAATATTAAAGTATTAACTATAAGACAAAATTAGATACATGTCACTTTAAAACATTGTAATTTGAAGAATGCTGTCTGTTTGGATCTCTGAATTGAATTGAGCTTGTGGAATTTGAGTCCCAATTCTATTTTTTTAGAATACCTAGGAGGAACTAGGTATTTTTTCCTTAAGAAGTTTTTTTTTTGGGATTTCCCTCCGGAAACCGACCGAGGCACCAAGTGTCGAGCCCCAGGCTCGAGCCTTGGTGGGCTAAGCGGGCACTACAGCTACTAGCCAGCAAGCCCCTGCTCGCTCCCTGAATTTGAGTCCCAATTCAAATCCAATTAGATTGGAATTGGACCACAATTTATTTATTTTGGCTTGGTTGTGAAAGAAACTAAGACCTGTAAATGGAATTAGGCCATAGTTCATTCCTCAAAGGAAAAATTAGATATATGTTATCGTAAAGTGCACAAGAGTTTCTTCTTTCAAATATGACATTGAAAAGTGGTCGTGTTTGGAGGTACGGCATTATGCACCATTTGCATCACTTTTGTATGTATTTAGACCCTGTACTTGACTACGTAGTTCCATATGGATGAAAATACCCCCTATCTGTCCTGTCCATTACTACCGACTGGACCCAGTCCGTTCGATTCTAAATCCATTCCCCACCTCGATTTTGCATGGTTCAATGTTATGAAGATAGGATGGTGTACATAACAAATTATGCCCATAGATGTTAGGACTAAATCCAGTCAGTAGTAATGGACATGGCATGCGAGGACATTTTCGTCCATACAGAAATACGTAGTCAAGTACAAGTTTAAATACGTATAAAAGTGATGTAAAGAGTATATGATATATCTCCAAACATGACCACTCTTCAATGGTACATTTCAAAAAAAGAAACTCTCTAATAGTATATTTTAAAATCGTGCACTTTACGATAGCATATATCTAATTTTCTTCTTCTTTAAATTGCAATGTTTTGAAATGGCATAGATCTAAATTTGCCTAACTGTAAAGGTACAACCTCCAAAGCACACTACAACTTTCAACTAGCGTGATTTATTTATGCTGGTGTGTCTTCTAAAGACCTATTTGGAATATAGAAATTTCAACGAAACAATTCAATTTTTGAACAAAAAAAACGAAACAATTCAATTTACATATAATGCGTGAAAAAAGGCTGTGGGCCCACACAAGAACGAGACGTTGACGATTGACGAACTCGATTACCTGACAATAGTAGCACTTGCACTTCGCACTTGAGCAGCGGAACCCCGAGTACCTCCCGTCTCCGGCCCCCGTCTCCCCTCTCAAAAAAATCTCCCGTCAAAACGCCCGCCTAAAAATGGCGGGCCTCGGCGGCGGCGGCTACGACGACGACGACTGGGGCCTAAGCGCGGAGCAGCTCGACCAGCTCGAGCAGGACGCCTACCGCAAACTCGCCGAGCGCAAGGCCTCCTCCTCCACCGCCTCCACCGCCCCCGCCACCTCGCCGCTCCCACCCCGCGCCCCCGCGCCGGCGACCACGGCCTCTTCGCCGCTCAGGAATAACCACCCCGCCTCCAGGGCCTCCCTGGAGTCTCGCTTCGGCAAGGTTAGGGTTTTCTCCGTTCATTTGCTGTTTCGGGAAGTGTTTTTTTTTTTTGGGGGTGTTCTTGTTTGCGAATTGGGGATTGGTGTTTGCAACACGGCAAATTGAAAAAAAATTCATTGCTCCGATGGTCAATGCATTTGGAATTATGGGTCTTTTCGTGAATGTGGTGTTCATTGTGGCAGTTTCCTTTCTTTCTTTACCTAGCACTTTATAGTGATTTCGTTTCAAGAAATGGGGGAGTTCTTGTCCAAGAATTCGTGGGGCTGGTAATGTGGTGCGAATTTGTGGTACGAGTTTAGTTCAATGCATATATACCGTAAATTTGTTAACTTTTCCCATTCTTTGTAGTGGAGTTCTTTGGGAAACTGGGTTTTCTGTTTGTGGACTGCCGAATTCGGACATGACTTTTAAGCTCACCGTTTTAAGCACACATAAATTCGAACAAGTCTGAAACTCTGTATAGTCAATGTCTTGGAGCGTTGGGAGGTTTGTGGTTCAATTACTATTGGGTTTGGTGATAAGAAGCTAAATCTTGATGTAGGAACCTTTTTAGATTTGTTCACTTCATTTTTGTTTTGTAGAGTTTTGTATATGTACTTCTTTGCTGTATGAAAGGCAGAAGTAAGAACTTTTTTTTTTCTCTTGGTCAAAACATTTGATGGTTTCTGGCTGAAGAACTGGTGGTTTGGTGCCAGGATGAACAGTGATAGGATTTCTTCATTGTTTGTTTTGCCAGTTGATCTGTTAGACTTAGACTTAAGGACTGTGAGTGCTACATTGCAGCTGCAGTGCTGTACAATATCGCAATGAACCTGTATCTCCTTATATTCAGAGAGTTAAGACGTTCTTGTTCAGAAACTCACCAGAGCACTATGAGGATGAAAATCTACTGTTACAGTGTCATGATCCTGGCATTTTCTTCCACTAAAGCCTCATTGAAGAATTAAATTTGAAATGCTTAAGGTATTTGATCCCATCTTTTGATAAATTTGAGAACTGTCTAGCCTGTGAACTATGAAGATCATTTGGAAGTTTGCGATTATATGGTTGAAGGGGCTGGGACCTCTGGGTCTGGTGATCACAAACAAAATTCGGTGGCTGTAGTTGACATTTCCTTTTTTAAGTCATTAGTAAGCATTTTAGTTTCTCTTG
Source organism: Ampelocalamus luodianensis (assembly GCA_036346255.1). NCBI lineage: Eukaryota > Viridiplantae > Streptophyta > Magnoliopsida > Poales > Poaceae > Ampelocalamus > Ampelocalamus luodianensis. The sequence goes on along the minus strand of CM070630.1, from coordinate 4,218,498 downwards.
CTTACCGTGTTACATGGAGCATTGAGATTCCATGCTTTGGAAGTATTGTTAAGGACAACTTGGAGTTCATGATGCTTTTACGTTCTTTTCAAACCTTCGTGTTTTCAAATGATGGTCAGTTTGGAAGTAAGTTGATGTTTTCTGACACAGATATCACTAAACACGGGATAAATCTTGATGAAGGTATTGTTGATATTATATTCGAAATTAAAAGCCTATTGCTCTAGATGACTCCACAAGCTACTTCAATGGATTTTCATAATAATGTTGGTGAATGAGGCATGCTATGAAGTATGAACAATTTTTTCATTGTCATTTTTCGAAGAGATGTAGGTTTTTTGGGGGTGCTATTAATGCCTTCGTTTGCTGATTTGTTGTTTTGATTTGCACATCATTTGGACCAGCCGATATTAATTATAGAGATCACACATTTGTTTGGCAGAAACAGAGTTTATCCATTTCTTTTTATATCGCTAACTTCCATTATGCTGATAATTGTGATCCCTGTACTATTCCTCATTGTTCCCTAACTATGTCTTAGGTAGAATCAGTTTCTCCTTCCTGGCTTTGTCAATCAAACACATCGGGAAATGCAGGTATACAACATTCTTGGTTCTTTCTTTTTGTTCCAATATGGATTGTGGCTTATCTCATTTTTTTCCCCACTTGCTATTCAAGTGAATAATAGCCAGGGCAGTTTGCCTAAGATATCTGTACATCTTTTCCTTCATTCTAGTGGTGGGATTGCAGCAAAGTTCCCATATCACCAGGTACATTTCCCCCACCAAATCTTTAATCAGTTGTCAGCTGTCACCGAATGATAATTATGAACTATATATTTGCTTCTGTTTCTTTCTCAGAAACTTGTGGATGCATTTCACAAGATCCCGAAAGCTAGCTGGAATGGGAAAGAAAGGTTTTCTTTTTTCTATCTGTTACTTGACAATTTCACCAGATGTTTTCTATGGCATTGCAAAGCTTGACACCTGCTGTAAATTGCACCTTATTCCTGATTCTATTTTACTTAATTTGTTAAAACCTTAGGGTTTGGATGTTCCCTCCCTCATCTTTATCAATAGCAGAGGAAGTTCTTAATGCAGTACCTGGATTAGCTGTTGAGGTAACAGTTATTTTATGTACTTTGAAAAACTTGGTTTCTGTTTGTTGTAATGAGCCCCTATGTTGTTATGATTAATTTATTTTTATTGTCCTCTTGCTTGTTTGGCCTGCGATGTTCCTACTCAGCTACTGCATCATTCTTATGATGGTTCTTTAGCTTTCTGGTTTCAAAAAATCAAATATAAGAAACTTCTCCAAGGTTGCTAATTTTTTTTTTCTGTAATGCTTAAAGCATTTCAGCATGAAAATCGCGCAGTTAGAAAAAAACTGTTATGACTTATCAGGGCATTTTGTGTAGGAGTCCACTATCATTATTTTTCATTTTGCGTGGAAGTTTAGATGCTTGTATTTTCAGTTTACTACAGGAAAAAAATAGGGACATAACTAGCTGCGACAACAAGCAGCAAAACAAAGACTTTCCTCTAAGGCCTGCGTAACTGCAATGGCTCTTTCTTACAGAATGAAGTGTACACTTGCTGCACCTCCTGGGTTGGTATTGGATCCACTTCAACCGGCTTTGAGGCTGCGAGTAGAAGACATTGGGAATGAATGGGAGCTTGCTCGACCAAGGAGAGAGGAAAGAGACTAAAAAAAGTGTGAATGAGGTGTCGAATCGTGCAGGGTCGGCTTAAAAGACGCTCTTTAAAGCTATACACTAAGGGATACACATGAAAAGGAAAGGGTATAACATCCCACTTTCGCGCTTTTGGGCGATGCTGATTCCTACTTCCCAAACCTTTGCAAAGGTATTCTGCCCGGACTGAGAGAAAAAAATCTTGTGTCTTCATCTGATTTGTTTGGCTTAGCAGAAAGGTTAGGGGCCTGGTGGGTCTAGGTCTAGACTTTGCTCCGGACAATTCCTTCGCTTCCGAAAGAGGTTCTTCCTTATGGGCATCTTCGATGATAAGTCTAAAAGGCTAAGGAGCTCTTCATCGACGACCAATATCTCTATGACTAGCTGTGGGCAGCCAACACTCGATGAGCCTTCAGGATCACAGTAGTTAATATTTAAACTGGAAAGAAAGAGATGCGCCTGAAAGTGGATGAGATTGCGTGGAATGTGATTGATAGATTGATTTGGGGAACCTGGGTACATATATAGGAGTGAGGAGATCTGTGGTTTATGGAAACAATACCAAAACAGATCTCCTTTAATCTCTCTAACCAAATCGACTATCTCCTCAAATCTCTAATCTAATTAACACGGGGCGGCGGCTTATAATGCCAGCGCAGATCCACACGCATATCGCCATATCGGTACGTCTAACACGCCCATGATCGAATCGTCGGTTGAACGAACGTTTAGACTGGATCGAAACTCTGTGAAGACAGATGACGGCAGTCCCTTGGTAAAAATGTCGGCAAACTGGGATGTCGTAGGGACATGAAGAACGCGGACATCACCAAGTGCAACACGCTCCCGAACGAAGTGTAGATCGATCTCTACATGCTTGGTGCGCTGGTGCTGAACGGGGTTCGAAGACATGTAGACTGTACTGATGTTGTCGCAATACACCAACGTTGTCTTGCGCAAAGGAACGTGCAGCTCAGACAATAGTTGGCGTAACCAGGTGGCTTCGGCGACGGCGTTGGCAACAGCTCGGTATTCAGCCTCGGCACTGGAGCGAGAGACGGTATTCTGACGCTTGGACGACCAGGAGACCAGGTTGTCACCAAGAAAATTGCATAGCCGGAGGTCGACTTGCGCGTATCAGGGCAACCAGCCCAATCAGCATCAGAGTAGACCACCAAGTCTGACTGAGGACAGGAGCGTAGGACCAAACCCATGTGCAGAGTGCCACGCACGTAGCGGAGGATACGCTTTAGGGCAGCAAGATGTGGTTCCCGGGGATCATGCATGTGTAGACAGACTTGCTGAACTGCATATGAGATGTCCGCACGGTGAGCGTCAAATCAAGAGCACCGCAAGGTCGCGAAGTCCGTGGGATCGATCCACGTGGTCGCCATCTGCAGGGAGCTTCGGATTCACATCAACAGGCGTTGAACATGGTTTGCAGTCAGTCATGCCAGCACGCTCAAGGATCTCAATCATGTATTGTCATTGGTGAAAAAGACCGAGGGCGTGTCTTTGAACGTGCATACCCAGAAAGTTATGAAGAACGCCTAGATCCTTCATAGGAAACTCTTGTTGAAGAGTGCCAATGGTACGCCAAGTAAGGCGATGGAAGATCTTTGTCAATATAATGTCGCCGACATACGCAGCAGAGGTAGACGGTGTCGATTCCACGGTGATAGACAAACAAGGGCGTGTCCGATTTGGCCTCAACAAAACCAAGCTGCGAAGATGGGAAGCAAACTCTTTGTGCCAAGCGCGAGTGCTGTTTGATCCATAGAGTGAGCGATTAAGGCGGCACACATAATCGGGATGGCGGCATCTTCAAACCCGTGAGGTGAAAGCGCGATGAGACTATTTCGGACAAAGTACCATGCGAAGGCGTTATCGACATCGGTGATGAATGGGCGAGGATCGTGAAAGAGCCAAAGAGAACGATCCCGGACGATGCGAGCTTGACGACCGGACTAAATGTTTGAGCAAAATCCACACCGGGACGCTGGGTGAATCCCCGAAGAACCCAACGCGCCTTGTAGCGCTCAAAGGACCCATCAGCTCGGAATTTGTGTTTGAACACCCATTTGCCGGTGACCACATTGGGCCGGGCGAGAAGAAGATCCCGTGTGGTTGGACAATGAGAGCGGAATGTTCGCCTTCCATAGCGGCTCGCCAATGTGGATCGGCGAGAGCAGCACGGTAAGTCCTGGGAACCGGAGACAGAGGCGTGGCCGCGAACAGTGCTGGCTGACGAAACCCTTGCTTCCCGCGAGTGATCATGGCATGCTTATTGGCCACGGGGGACACGGGCACAGCGCCCGTAGGGAGGAGCGCGAGCACCGGTCTTGCGCACCGCGGCGCTCTCCATGGCACAGACGATGGTACGGGCGCGGGCGCCTGGACTTGTGTCATGTGAGAGCGTCGCGCGTAGACAGCGCCGGCGAAGCGCCGAGGAGGCTGCAGCGAGCGTAGCCGAGGCGGGGTTGCCGCCGGCGTCGGGATTGAGGAGCCGGCCGACGGCGTCCGTGCGGCGCCGCTGGAAGGCACTGGCGGTGGCTCGACGAGCTCGCCCACCAGCCGCCATAGGTAGCCAGCGACGAGGCGCCGCGCGCGATCGAGCCGTGATAGCCGCAACGCCTGCCGATATGGACGCCAGGTGGGAATACGGAGCGCTGGTGCCGCACGTGGCTGTGCGGTGGCGCCGTTGGCCGCACGAGGCTGTGCGGTCGGAGCTGATCTGCAGGCAACAAACAAGGTGTCGGTACAAAGGGAACCGGCACATGATTAGTAAACTCCTCCAGAAAATCAAAGGCCGCTCGAGTGGGAGTTGAAGGATCCTCGGAAAAGGGAAAGGAGGACTCTTCAAAAACCACGTGGCGGGAGATGATGATACGGTTTGTGTGACGATCAAGGCAGAGATAGCCCTTGTGGTGGAGAGAGTAGCCTAGAAAGACACACAAGGCGGAGCGAGGAGCAAGCTTGTGAGCAGCGGTGGCAGAAAGGTTGGGATAGCACTTACAACCAAAAACGCGGAGATGTTCATACGATGGCTGTGTCCCAAAAAGGGAGAGATGAGGTGTAGAAAAATTTAGCGTTTTGGTGGGAAGAATGTTCAGAAGATAGGTGGCAGTGCTAAGAGCCGCAGCCCAGAAGGTGGGAGGAATGCTTGCCTGGAACAGGAGGGAGCGAACGACATTGTTTGTGGTGCGAATAATGCGTTCAGCTTTACCGTTTTGAGGCGATGTGTAGGGGCATGACATACGCAAGTGTATGCCATGGGAGAGGAAGAACATGCGGGCGCTGGAATTATCAAATTCGCGGCCGTTGTCGCATTGAACCCCCTTTATGGTGACACCGAACTGGGTTCGAACATAGGCGAAAAAGTTAGAAAGAGTGGAGAAAGTGTCAGACTTGAGACGTAGCGGAAACGTCCAAAGGTAATGTGAGCAGTCATCAAGAATAACCAAGTAATACTTATGACCAGAAACACTGGGAACGGGTGAGGTCCAAAGATCACAATGTATTAATTGAAAATTATGAATGGCACGAGATGACGACGCATGAAAAGGAAGACGTGTATGACGACCAAGTTGACACGCATGACAAAGAGAGTCATTAGCACGTTTATTACAAGGGAGACCAAAACTTTGTGCTAGCTTAGACAAAACTTCGGGACCAGGATGTCCGAGACGCTGATGCCAAAGCGAGGAGGAGGTGGCGGCATGGAAGGTGGATGCCGCAAGCTGCAATGGGTAGAGTGGTCCAGAGCTGTCACATCTGGCGATCTCTCTCCGAGAGGGAAGAGCCTTCACAGAACAACCAAAAGGGTCAAATTCCACGAAGCGCTTATTATCTGAGTGAACCTGGCCAGCGTGCGAAATGAGATTCTTAATAAGGTTCGGAAGCGAACATTATGAAGATGAAGGTTATGAGGTAAATGAGCGACGCCAGTGGTGGTAACAGGCAGAAGTTGCCCATTGCTGACAATAATGCGAGGTGGAAAGGAATGAGAACGAGTGGGAGTAAGTATACCAGCGTCGGCGGTCATATGATGTGTGGCGCCGGAATCAAAATACCACTCGTTCTGTTGCGGCTGCGGGAGTGACATCGTTTGGAAGTTGGTGGCGAGGGTTTGCTGATCCCAACCGCTGGGGGGAGGAACACCCCACTGGCCGGCCCATTGCCCTTGAGGCCCGGCCAGCAGAGCATGCGGTGGCTGTCCATGCGCCGGCGGAGCCCTCGGTCCAGGCCACATCTGGATGGACCCGGACCAGGGGTTGTAGAAGTTCGGCCACGGAGTGCCAGGGCGCGGTGCAGCAGGGGAGGTCGTGCTAGCGCCCCCGGAGTTGGGGCCGCCGCCGGGTTGGGAGCGCCGCCGCGCCGCGCTGCCGCTGCGCGCGCAGCGCGCTGCCTCCGTAGCTCAGCCGGCGCTTCTTCTTTGGGGTTTCTGAGGCGGTGTGCAGGCGGCCGGGACAGTGGAGGGCGTCGTGCGCCGTGGTTCGTGGCGGCGGCGAGAGCCACGGCGGGGGCCGTCTTCGCCATGGTCAGCTCCTCGAGATGGAGGTCGTCCCGCACTTGGAGAAAGGTGGGGAGAGGGTTGCTGCGCCGGAGGTGAAGGCCGAGGGCGGTGAAGCGCTCGTTTAGGCCGCGGATGATGTTGAGGACGAGCGTGCGGTCGGGGATGGGCTCGCCGAGGTCGCGGAGGTCCTCCGCCATACGCTTGTAGCGCCGGCAGTACTCGGAGACCGTGAGGTCGCCTTGGGAGAAGGAGCGGAACTCCTGGTTGGCAAAGAGCGCACGCGTCGCGCGATTCCCAAGAAATTGGGACTCGATGGCGAGCCAGGTGGTGCGAGCGGTGGCACCGCGCTTGGAAATGGCATCGGCAAGGTCGTCGGAGATGGTGCCAAGGAGCCACGTCCGTACGACGCAGTCCATGCGCGCCCAATCTGGAGAGTGGGGTGCGGTGTCGTCGGAGAGGAGGTGCTGCTGCAAGGAAAACTTGCCGACGGTGAGGAGGAAGGACTCACGCCAGCGTGCGAAGAAGGCGGAGTTGAGGTCGAGGACAAGGGGCACGAGGGCGCGAATGTTCTGCACGGCCACGGCTTGTGCGTGCAGATTGAGAAGCGCAGCAGCCTCGTGGTGAAGAAGGGCCTCGAAGAGAGGGGGGTCGCCGGCGGGAGGGCCGGCGTTGGTGATGTCGTCGCCGGCGGCGTCGTCATCTGGGCGGGCTCACCGCCGCGCGCCACGAAAGCGGCGCGGCGAAGCGCGCCCGGCGCTTCGTCAGCGGCATCACGCTCCTGTTGGGCGAGGGTGGCCTCGCGCTCGGCCTCCTGGGCACGGATGAGAGCGGCGTTGCGGGTCGCGCGCTCGGCCTCTTTGGCGCGGGCATCCTCCGCGCTGAGGCAGCGGCAGCAGATCGGCATCGGGGAACGGCGACGCTTGGCGAGAGGAGTGTCCGGAGGTGTGGCCATGAGCAAAGAAATACGGGAGGGCGCGCTAGAGGCAGCGGCGGCCGGGGAAGGCGCGCTAGATGCGGAAGAGGAATCGGTGATAACCTAGACTCGTGATACCATGAAAGTGGATGAGATTGCGTGGAATGTGATTGATAGATTGATTTGGGAACACGGGTACATATATAGGAGTGAGGAGATCTCGTGGTTTATGGAAACAATACCAAAACAGATCTCTCTAATCTCTAACCAAATCGCCTATCTCCTCAAATCTCTAATCTAATTAACACAGGGCCGGCTGGCTTATAATGCCAGGCGCAGGATCCACACGCATATACGCCATATACGGCTGTCTAACATGCGCCATACTAGAATTCCGATCGGAAGGTTGTACGTAGTTCATTTCATGCATAAAAAGCAACTCCGTAGACACATGTCATATGCCTCAATGTGCTGTCCTCGATGTCATCAAAATCTTTTCTAAACTTTAAGCATGTAATGAACCTTAGTTCATAACGGGGTAAACATCGCCAGGAAGAAGGCTGGACGGCGTCGGTTTGGTGGGATGAGAGATTAAACTATAGATTGGAATGATACAACTTTGGGAGAGAGACTAGATTAATTCATCTTTCTTGGTTGATCATAACCACGCACAAGGATCTCCCTTTATAAGGATTAATTGGACCTTTCTTGTTACGGACTCATCTAACTTGCCTAATGTCCTACACACGACTACTAGCGTGCATGGACACATCCTGAACAAGCACGTCAACTTACTGTACTAGCCTATTTGGACTCTTGCTCTCCTAACTAAATACAAACACATCTTTCCTAATCCTCCTGAACTATTCCTTCTAAACGTAGACTCTGCACATGGTCCTGGATGTCTTGCCGGCCGGCGCTAGTCTTGATCTCTCGGCCTCGACGTATATGTCTTTGCTGCTTGCTACTGTCCGATCGAGCGAGAAGCGGCACATGACAACTACTCCCCTCCTTTTGCGACAGCTCGTCCTCGAGCTGTGGCGGTGGCCATAGCTAAAGCCCTAGAAGGCCCCACGTTGATGAAAGATTATGATGCCGAAGCTTGCGAGGAACAATATTGTATGACTCCATACGTGCTGCATAGGAACTCCTGTGGACGCTCGGCTGCATGCATGTTTTAGTATTGCCAGCCGCTGCATGCATATATCCAACTAATAAGACGCTCGGCTGTTGGACTCCTGATATACTTGTGGATGTACATGTGGCTATTGGACTCCATGTGTTGGTCGTAGCTACTACCGCGGAAGTCATCGCCGTCGTCGTGTCTTGATTTGCCGTTGCCGTTGCGCCTTGATTTGCCGCCACTGCTGCGCCTTGATGCTCCGTCGCCATGGTGATAGGCCCACCGGCGCTGCTTCTATAACTAGTTGTGTCGCCACCACCACCTCCTAACGCGACGTTGTACAACAACAACAACAACAAAGCCTTTGATCCTAAATAAGTTGGGGTAGGCAAGGAATGAAACCTCCTCAAAATTAAAGAGACGAGAGCCTTGCAAATAAAAATATAATGAAATAATAATAATAATAAAACCTACAAGGCTAAAACCCTAAGCTGTACATTCTGCTATCCTAACGCGACGTTGTATCTACTAGAAATAGCGTAGCCACCGCCACTTGGTGCACCGTCGCAGTTGCTGGAGGTAGCTCCGTCGCCGTCGTGGAAGGCGTCACCACCTCTGCAGAAGGCATTGCCGCCGCCGTGAGAGGCTTCGCTATCGTCGCCATGATCATCTTCTCCAAAGTCGTATGCATGTCGAGGAAGATGGCCGCCATCTTCTTGTTGTTGTCGTTGGTACTCATGGTTATCTTGTTAGCGTTAGTTTTTATCATAGCCAACGACTCGGCGGCAGGTCTAATGGTTTGATCTGTCGCCATAACCATGGTAGCAGAAGTCGTTGGAAGGGATCGACTGCTCTGATACCAAATGTAATGAACCTTAGTTTATAACGGGGTTAACATCTCCAGTAAGAGGGCTGGACAGCGTCGGTTTGGTGGGATGAGAGATTAAACTATAGATTGGAATGATAGAACCTTGGGAAAGAGAATAGATTAATTCATCTTTCTTGGTTGATCATAACCACGCACAAGGATCTCCTTTTATAAGGAGTAATTGGACTTTTCCTGTTACGGACTCATCTCACTTGCCTAATGTCCTACACACGACTACTAGCATGCATGGACAGTTGGACACATCTTGAACAAGCACGCCAACTTACTGTACTAACCTATTTGGACTCTTGCTTTCCTAACTAAATACAAACACATCTTTCCTAATCCTCCTGAACTATTCCTTCTGAACGTAGACTCTGCACATGGTCCTAGATGTCTTGCCGGCCGGCCGCTAGTGCTGATCTCCTCAGCTTCTGCACGTATATGTGCTGCTGCTGCGCTGGTCTGACTGAACAGAAACCCCGGCACATGACAAAGCAAGACCTATCTAACAGTTTCTGGCCTATGAACAATAGTCTATTGATTCATGCGTCTACCAAACTGGTTAATTAGTTGTTATTTTGCGGTTGATAGCGCACTAGTACTGGTGGCTAAAGATAAAATTCACTCAAAAGTCCGCCCCACGCGGGACGGGAACACGTGTAACACGGTCTAACATAACTGAAATAAAGCTGCTACTTTTCCTTTGAAATTGTCTTAACTATAGCATAATTGTTGATGGTGTTCAAGATTCAGTTTTGAGCATCTAGAGATATTCGTTCTGACCTTAACATGTATTTTCCTACCAGGTACAAAAATTGGATCCGCTAGTTCAGCGTGCTTTAGCTGCTGCTTTAGCTGTCAAAGATCTTCAAGGTATCTAAAAGTTCTAGAAAAAACGTTGGAAATACCACGCCTTGCTTGTAAAATTTTGCTTTCACTTGATGATAAGATACTGCTTGAATGGGGCAATATTGAATCTTGCTTTTTTTAGTATCCACTAACCCACTTGTATTTATGATAAAATATGTGGAATAAACCAAATATTTCTGTATGCAGTACTGTATAATGTAAATCAGAATATCAGTGCACTGCAAACTTTTACTTTGAATCTTACGGAGGAGGTCTTACACCCCTTTGTGTTAGGCTTTCAATGCTTTGGCTTTTTCTAGTCTTTTCGTCAGATGCTAACCTCACTGTTTTTTTTGGGGGAAGGTTTGTATGACAGGATTCCAACTGACGTTGAGTCGAAGCTTATGCCATTTCAGCGTGAAGGTGTCAGGTATGGCGATGCAAACTTTCTTTGAATCTTTTTTGCACTTAACAGTGGGAGATATCATTTTCCTAGATTTGCTTGTGCTTCTTAATGTTGAACTAAAATGATTTGCTGTTAAATATGGCAGATTGCCCTTGATCAAGATTAAATATTTGTCTGGTCAATATTTTATTTCATCGTTTGATGTAGTATCGAGCATTGTACTTCAAGAGTGACTCATACTATAAATATTATGTTAGTCTTGATTCTTCGTTTCTTTGGTCCCCAACTACTCAGCATATTAGATTGCAAATCTTGAGCTTAGTAGTAATAAAACTCAGGACCAGGAGCCTAAGCATACACCTTCCAATTGTTGAACAAGCCTAATACAGCCATAACTAACTGCATACTTTACGTGTGTTTGGACTTCAAGGATATTACTACTTTACCATTTTTAATACATCCTACTTTTTCCTTGTTGTTATTGTAGGTTTGCTTTACAGCATGAAGGCAGAGTCCTCATAGCAGATGAAATGGGTCTTGGAAAGACATTACAGGTAATACATGCATTTTTCTCTGGATCACTATCAATTTATTGTGCATTTATATCCTTTCTACATTCATGATTTTTGTTATTTGCTTTGCAACCAAACTTGAACTTGATTTAGCATGCAATATTTAGGCACTCTCTTCTTCCATCAGGACATGGTACTTGGTAGTGCGGTATGCATGGGAGTGGACCAGCTTATAGTACCTACTAAGAGCTTGGGGGGCAAATCAACAAATAAATGCTTGGATCAATTCACCTTTAGCATTTTGGACTACTTTAACACTTGTATCATGCCATTGGTTTGTGTTATTGTCTCTTGAGAGGGATTAGCAATGACTTATTTACTGTTTGATAAGACGTAGAGTATATTAGTTCTTTTAGCCTTTTAGGCATTATTTTTGTAGCCTAATTTTCTCTATGCAGGCAATTGCTGTTGCTTCGTGCCTTCATGATGCCTGGCCAGTTCTTGTAATCTCTCCATCTTCCTTGCGATTACATTGGGCTTCTGTAAGCACCTTCTATTTTTAAAATTCCCTTTCATTTCAGCAATTGTTCCATTTATGCATAAGGGAGATGTGAACTTGCTACTCTGTAATTCTAACAGATGATTCAGCATTGGCTTAACATTCCTACGGAAGATATCTTGGTACACCCTCTTTGTTTTCTTAATAGAAAAATGGATATCAATGCTGTTCTTTTTTCTGGATTAATTCCCGTGTTTTTAGTATTAATTGCTCATGAAAATCTCTTATCCACATCAATTGCTTAATGTTTTTTGCCTTCGCTAGTCTTCTGTACAACAACAACAACAACAACAAACCCTTTGGTCCCAAACAAGTTCGGGTAGGCTAGGAATAAAACCTTCTCAAGGTCAAAGAGACGAGAGCCTTGCAAATAAAATAAAATAATAATGATAAAAAAATATACAAGGTTAAAACCCTAAGCCGTACATCCTGCCATATGAGTCGAGGGCCTAAAACACCGCCCCTAAATCTTCTTATAGTTCCGATACGTGGATCGCTAACTTTCATGCGCTCCTATCTAAAGCTAATTCTTTAGCTATATTCCAATCCCTTAAATCTCTTTGAACTGCCTCCTTCCACGTTAGTCGTGGTCGACCTCTGCATCTTCTTACGTTTTCAGTACGTCTTAAAATTTCACTACGTACTGGTACCTCAGAAGGCCTCCGTTGGAGATGTCCAAACCATCTCAAGCGATGTTGGATAAGCTTCTCTTCAATTGGTGCTACTCTCACCCTATCACGTATATCCTCATTGCGGATTCGATCTCACCTTGTGTGCCCATATATCCACCGCAACATCCTCATCTCCGCTACACTTATCTTCTGCATATATTGTCTTTTAGTCGCCCATCATTCTGTTCCATATAGCATCGTAGGTTTGATCGCCGTCCTATAGAACTTACCTTTTAACTTGTGAGTGACTTTTTTGTCAAACAGGACACCCGATGCTTGGCACCATTTCACCAACCTCACTCTAATCCTGTGGCTCACATCTTCATCAATCTCTCCGTCTCGCTCTAGCATCGATCCCAAATATCGAAACGTCACCTTCCTAGGCACTACTTGTCCGTCCAGCCTAACATCTCCATCATCTGCACCGACACCGCTGAAATCACACTTCATATACTCAGTTTTAGTCCTGCTAAGTCTAAAGCTCTTCGATTCTAAGATCTTCCTCCACATCTCTAGATTCCTATCGACATCTATCCTACTCTCATCAACTAACACTACATCATCAGCGAAAAGCATACACCAAGAGATATCTCCTTGTATGTCTCGCGTGACCTCGTCCATCACTAGGGCAAAAATGTATGGGCTCAACGCTGCCCCTTGGTATAGTCCTATCTTAATAGGGAAATCACTAGTATCACTACCACATGTTCTGACATTAGTCATAACATCTTGGTACATATCCTTAATTAGGGTAACATACTTTGTTAGGACTTTTTTTTTTCCTTTGAAGCGCCCATCACATGACCCTTCTTGGTACTTTGTCATAAGCTTTCTCCAAGTCAATAAACACCATGTGAAGATCCTTCTTTTGCTCCCTATACCTCTCCATCAACTGTCGTGTCAAGAAAATCGCTTCCGTGGTCGACCTCCCAAGCATAAAACCAAATTGGTTTATCGTCACACTAGTCACTCTTCTTAAACTGTGCTCGATCACTCGCTCCCAAAGCTTCATTGTGTATCTCATGGGCTTAATTCCTCTATAATTAGTACAACTTTGAATGTCTCATTTATTTTTGAAAATTGGTACTAATGTGCTCCTTCGCCACTCATTAGGCATCTTGTTCAACTTAAAAATGCTATTAAACAAATTAGTTAGCTAAACGATCGTCACTTCTCCTAGGCATTTCCACACCTCGATTGGAATGTTATTAGGCCCTAACGCCTTACCCACTTTCATCCTTTTTAAGGCCTCTCGTACTTTCAACTTCTGGATTCTTCGAACAAACCGCCTATCGATGTCATCAAAAGCATCATCCAATTCAGTCATACTATCGTCATTGTCATGATTGAACAACCCATCGAAGTAATCTCTCGACCTATCCTTGATCTCATCGTCTTTCGTCAAAAATCTATTAGTATCGTCTTTGATGCATTTAACTTGGTTGAAATCTCTCGTCTTCCTTTCCCGAAGTTTAGCCATCTTGTAGACATCCTTCTCGCCCTCCTTTGTACTTAGCTTCTGGTAACTTTCCTCATAGGTCTTGCCTTGTGCCTCACTCATTGCTTTCTTTGCCTTCTTTTTTTGCTGCTTTGTATTTCTGTACGTTGTCGTCGCTCCTATCATGATGCATATGCTTGTAGCATGTCTTCTCCTCGATAGCCTTTTGCATTTTCTCGCTCCACCACCACGTATCTTTAGGTTCGCATCTTGTCACTCGGGTCACTCCAAGCACCTCCGTAGCCACCTTCCTAATGCGAGATGCCATCTCTATCCACATACTATTTGTTTCTCCCACGTTCCATATTCCTTCTGTGATCATCCTCTCCTTAAAAGCCTGTGAGGTGTCCCCTTTGAGTTTCCACCACTTCGTCCTCGTGGCTTTGGCGACCTTAGCCTGTCGAACTCGTGTCCTAAAACGAAAGTCAGAGACTACCAACTTATGTTGTTGGACAACACACTCTCCAGGTATAACCTTATAGTCTATGCAGGCTCGTTTGTCCTCCCTCCTAACAAGGACAATCGATTTGGTTAGAATGCTGACTACTACTAAAGGTGACTAGATGGGAATGTCTCTTTCTAAAAAAGGTGTTAGCTATCATGAAATCATAGGCTTTGGCAAAGTTTAAAATATCTTCTCCCTCTTGGTTCCTATCATCATAACCAAAACCCCCATGCACCCTTTGAAACCCCCCACTAGTTGTACCGACATGACCATTGAAATCGTCTCCTAAGAAAAGCTTCTCACTATTAGGCACACTTCTAACCATATCATCTAAGTCTTCCCAAAATTGCCTTTTTGCGGCCTCATCTAGACCTACTTGTGGAGCATATGCGCTAACAACATTCAAAACCAAGTCGCCAAAGATTAGCTTGACTAGGATAATCCTATGCCCCTGTCTCCTTATGTCGACAACTCCGCTCTTGAGGCGCTTACCGATTAAGACGCCTACTCCATTCCTGTTTCGTTCTGTTCTAGTGTACCACAACTTATAGCCAGTATGCTCCACCTCCTTCGCCTTCTGACCCATCCACTTAGTCTCTTGAACGCATAAGATATTTACACGTCTCTTAATCGCCGTATCAATTAACTCTCTTAACTTACCTGTTAAGGACCCAACATTCCAACTACCTAGACGGATCCTACTCTCCTCGGCTAGCTTCTTTGCCTCTCGCACTCGTCGAGTAAAGTGTGAGGATCCTTGCACATTTTCTACTATATCCGGGCAACGACATAGCGCGTCACTAAGGGAGTGACGTCCTGGCCCTTGCTTATTTATCACCACCCCTAGGTTCCGTTATGGTGCGTCGCTGAGAGGGTTACGCTCCAACGAATTATCAATTTTGGGTTTCATTTCATGAAAAGATAGCTTGATTTTTACGTTGGCTCGCCGGGCTTAACACAACCCTCCTCCTTTTTCCTGGCTTGGGACAGGCTACGTAGAAAACTAGTCTTCTGTAATTATGCTAAATCCCCTGTTCCTGATCTAGTTTACCTAATATCTGTATTTCTGTGAAATTCCTTCTCCACCAGCAAATCTGCCCCTTATTTTCTACTGATCATGATCATATGGTGCACAAAAAAATAAAATATGTGCTTGGAGCATAACCCTTGTGTTTCCTCCCTTGAATGATAGCCCCTGTTTGCGTTGGGTTCAATTTGTGTGGTCAGGTGCATAGGCATGAATATTTGTTTTACTTTGTTGGACAGATTTTTTTATTTTTTATTTCCATCTTTCCCTTATCATATTTGACCATAATCATAATCACCATTCTTAATTTGTATGATATATGATCCTTATGCCCCCATTTAGTGAACATGTCTTCTTCTATTTCCTTGATGAACATAACTCTTGTCCATTTCCTAGATCACCGAAACTCTTTGTGTTTAAATTCTGCAAGAAAAAACTGTATTTTTGAAGTCGTTGTACGCCATTCAGGCAATATGCATACTCTGTAGCATTGGATTATGAAAAGATCTCTTAGATGTGTTATGAATAGTGCTTGTATTAAAATATTATGAGGCCAATGAACCAATATATATATACAAGTACAGGTATGACATATATGCAGGTAACCTCTTATACAACAGAGAAAATATATAGGTAATAATACATATCTAACACTCTCCTCAAACTTATGGTGGATCAACAGCATGAAGTTTGGAGAGATAGAAGCTGTGCTAGGCTCTGGTCTGGGCCTTTGTGAAGAAATCTGCCAACCGAAGTTTTGAAGGTACATACTGAAGAACAACAAGCTGATCCTGCACCTGTGTCTGCATGTAGGAAGAATCAACACCAATATGTTTTGTAAGCTCATGCTTCACCAGATCTTTAGCAATGCAAATAGCACCTGTACTGTCAGACAAAAGAGGAGTGGGTGCAGAAACAGAAACACCAAAATCCTCAAGTAATCACCATAGCCAAGTAACCTCCGTAGTCAACAAAGCTATAGCTCGCAATTCAGCTTCAGCACTCGAACGAGAAACTGCTGTCTGCTTTTTAGTCTTCCAAGTAATGTGAGAACCACCAAGAAAAACACAATAGGTAGAGAGAGACCGGCGATCAGAGTGATCACTAGCCCAGGTGGCATCAGAATATGCCTGGAGTTGTAAAGAGCTGGAGCGAGAGAAAAAGAGACGACGAGTGATGGTTCCACAAAGATATCGTAGAATACGAAGAAGATGACTATAGTGGAGTTGAGTAGGAGCAGAAACAAACTGACTCAAGATATGCACAGGGTATGAAATGTCAGGACGAGTGACACCTAGATAAACAAAACTCTTAACAAGGTGACGATAGCAAGTATGATCAGTAAGAGGCTCACATCAGCGGGCCGAAGATGAACATTAAACTCCATGGGAGTCTCAGCGGTGTGTTGATCAGTAAGAGAAGCACGATCAGGGAGATCCTGGATATATTTTTCTTGGGACAGATAGAAGCCCTCAAGCGTAGAAATAACCTTAACCCTCAAGAAAGTAGCGAAGAGGACTCAGATCAAACATGAGAAACTGCTCACTAAGACGCTCCTTGACACACAACAACAAGATACAAGGAATCACCAGACGGCTCGTAGCGGTTGCGCAGATGCGCCCACATCAATTGTGTTGAAGCCAAGCCAACCACATCCTCAGTCAGATGCACTTCCATGCTAGCAACCAGAATAGCAGAGGCACGGGCATCCTCATCAATCTATATCTTGTAGGCAGCATACTGAGTCTGAAAAGTCTCCATGGCATCCTCAAAAGCAGCAGATGCCTCTTGACGAGTGTCTTCGGAAGTATCCTTCGGAAGCACGGGCTCAACAGATGAAATAGATTGAGGCGGACAAGGCAGCTTGCCGGTGAGAAAATCATAAAGACGCTGACCACGCATGTGAAGGCACATGTGCTGAAACCAGTCCTAATAATTGACACCATTGAAGATCATGGGGCAACGAGAAACAGAAACAGTGCCCGAAGAGGACAACATTTTTTTCCTTTTCTTTTTCTTTTTCTTTAACCAAATACTCTGCTCTATCAGATACTAGTTCTGCTCTGTATCAAAAACGTATCTGAGAGAGAGAGAGAGAGACTCGATGTCTTGCGGCGATGGAGGCGACTCCACGGCGGCGATGGAGCGGATCTAGGCGGCTCCGAGCGACTCCGTTGAGGAAGACGCCGGCTGCTACTCACGGGCAAGGAAGACATCGGCTCCGAGCGATTCACGGGTGGGAAGATGCCGGCTCTGAGCGACTCACGGGCGAGGAAGACTCTGGATCGGGGCGACGCCAACGCTGGGTGAAGGAGACGCAAGGCATGTAGATTCGGGTGGCCCGAGACGGCAGCGACCGAGATGGAGGATGGTGACGCGGAAGACGAACCCCTTGTCGGCGGTGACGGCGGCGGCTCCACGGGCAAGCGATGGGTGGAAGACAGCAGAGAGTGGCAAGCACGGTGAAGAGGCAAAACCAGGCGGCGACTGGACGAAAACAAACCCTAGGTTTGCTCGAAACCATGTTATGAATAGTGCTTGTATTCATTATGAGGTCAATAGGCCAATATACATACAAGTATATGTATGACATATATGCAGGTAACCCTTTTACAACAGGAAAAATACACAAGTAATAATACACATCTAACAAGAT
The DNA here is from genome assembly GCA_036346255.1 of Ampelocalamus luodianensis. Classification (NCBI taxonomy): domain Eukaryota; kingdom Viridiplantae; phylum Streptophyta; class Magnoliopsida; order Poales; family Poaceae; genus Ampelocalamus; species Ampelocalamus luodianensis. The sequence goes on along the minus strand of CM070630.1, from coordinate 4,200,759 downwards.
GCACTGGTTACAGGAACCAAGATGCTGTTACCTCCCATGTTTAGTCTAATGCTTGATTTCTGCTTTGCAAATTCTTGTATCACATATGAAGATACAGTTGCTACTGTTGATAGTGGCACTCAATGAAGAAAGAAAGGAACCATTAGAAACATCCACAATTCCCAACAAAGCCACATTTATGGTAGCTGTGTTGCATTTTTTTCTATCATTCATATGGTTCATGTAGAAATCATATTTAATGGGAACTTAATGTGGGAGTGAAAGTACATGGTTTGGCAATTGGCAAATGACAGGTCCAAAGCAAACAAATCATATACAGATGTATTTCATTCATCCATGAATAATGCTTATGAATGTGACCAATGTTTTTTTGTAGGTGGTATTACCACAAACTGGAGGATCAAATAAGGCAGGATTCAGATTGGTATACTCGAACTCCAAAGGAGATTTTCAGTTGGATGGGGTGTTCAATGTGATATCTTATGATGTAGTCCCCAAGATACAAAGCACACTTCTGGACCTGGATTTTAAGGTAGAGATTTATCTGAATCTTTTTTTTTCTTCATTTATGACCATGGTTTGTGGGAGGTTACATTTCAGCAGAATGTGTTCATTTCACAAGTTGTTCTTTATTATTTAGCTATTGAACACATACAATAGCATGCTTTCTTCTTGAACAACTCATTTGAAGTTTAATTTTTTCAATGCTCAAGGATAACTATGCAATGTTCTTTACCAGAAGATTGACGTGGCACCCACAAAAGATAATTTATTGCAGAGCATAATTTGGCATTTGCGCCTATATATCGAACAGGATTGCACTAATTTCAAATATATGAACAGGGATGCACATGTAATTGAAGATTCTTGAATGGAGATTTGCTGATATATAATTTTGGGGAACTTGATTTTAGCAAGGGACGGAGCAATCAAAATTTTTGCATACCTAGAAATTTATCGTGTTAAGAACACTGTCCCTGTCTTGGCAGGATCAATAAATGTACCTAGTTGATTAAATCAGAACTACTTTGGGGATTGCGCTATCACTTTGTTGGACTGAAACAAATGAGTTTTCAACTAAACTTTGGGAAGAAAGGGATCAATTCCAATTTGCCCACTGATGCATTTGTTGACTTTGTTGGTGCTTCTTTGAGCAACCGAAGTAGTTAGGTGTCTTATAGTCAAAGAGTGAAAAAAAAATCGACAGGTTTTCATTTTATCACCATCATATGGAAGTAAAGATGCTGTCCTTATTGGATATTCCTTTCACTTTGTATTGTGCATTTTGTACAGTGCTGATGTTGAACATTTCCTTCACTGTGCATGTATGGAACAGCTAGAACCAGTGATCACTATTGCCTTCTAATTACAATGGATTGAATTAAGAATACTGCTAAACACAATCCATTTATACTTGCTTAAAATGGTTTTCATTCAGATAGTTATAGCTGATGAATCACACTTTATGAAGAATGCCCAAGCGAAGAGAACAATTGCTTCACTTCCTGTTCTGCAGGTTTGATGTTTCTTATCAGCAAAACATTTTTCATTTTTGGAGCATAAATATCTTGCTCTTACGAATATATATGGCATTATGGCTTAATTTGGTTGAATAGATTTTGGTAATGTACATCACTTTATCCCAACTAGTCATACTTTGGTTGTTTGGTGAACTTATGTAGTTATTTCATATTTTCCCTTCTGATCCATAGAATTTCCAAACTTTCATAACGTTCTACATGCTCTGATCTTGAAGAATGTTTTTAGTTAATCTCATCGTTTCCTTAGGATGTATGTGTTTTCATGAACTTGATTCCAGAGATAAACTTAGTTTTAAATCCATTGTTTTCTCTAGAAAAACAGTATATTGCCTGATTTCACTGACCAGTAAGATTCCCAATCAAATTGACATGGTCAGTTTGGACAAAACTAATCAATTGTTACTTATAATCACAGAAAGCTCAATATGTGGTTTTGCTAAGTGGCACTCCTGCTTTATCTCGCCCTATCGAGTTGTTTACTCAGGTAAATGTTGATGTTGTTTTTATATTTAGTTGCACATGTTCACTGCTAAAAAGTTTCCTACTTCAGAGAAACTACTAATTTTTTCTACACATGCAGCTCCAGGCGTTGTATCCTACGGTGTACAAGAATGTAAATGAATACGGCAATAGATATTGCAGAGGTGTAAGTACTTGCTTACATTGCTTTCTTCACTTTGTCACCAATTATGACTGATTTTACTATATGATTCTTCCACAATCCACAGGGATTTTTTGGGTTGTATCAAGGTGCTAGCAATCACGAGGAGCTGCATAATTTGATGAAAGCAACTGTCATGATCCGCAGGTTGAAGAAAGATGTTCTTTCACAATTGCCTGTTAAACGTAGACAACAGGTAACCTTGTGGGGTTTTCACTGACACTGAGTTGAAATGTAACAAATATGGATTAACTTCATTCTGTAAATGGCATGGTTATTAAGGCGGTAAGGCGAGGTGAGGCGACTCACCCCCCTCACACCTTTTAAGCGATAAGGCGTGAGGCGAGGCGACGCCTTACGCACTCTTAAGGCGCCTACGGGGGAGGAAGATCTGGAGGTGTGGAAGAAGAAGAGCAAGTGTGGAAGAAAGAAGACTGAAAGAAGAACAACGAAAGAAGAACAGCGAAGAGAAAGCAAAAAAATAAAAAAGACTAACCTCAAGTCTAGCCCATCACGTATTAAGGCCCAAGCCCATACTGTGCACGCGTGACTCAACCTCTGTATATCAAAGCCACGAGGCAAGACCAACACGAGCGCATCCTCTTTCGCATCTCCCGTCCTCCTCCCCTTTCCTACCCCGGCGGCGGCAACGCATCGTCTTCCCTCTCCCGTCCTCCCTTTCCTACCCCGCGGCGGCAGCAGTGGTGGCGGCGCCGATCCTCACCCTTCCGCCCTCCTCCCTTCCCAACTCCGACGGTGTAGATCTCGCCGGAGCTCTCCTTCCCAGGGAGGCGGGATGGAGGAGGCCTCCTCGCTTCCGACGCGCGCCGAGCATCCCTACCCTCTCGCCCGGCTCTGGCTCCCCGATGTCTCCCGAGGTCTCTCCCGCCGGATCGGTGCAGGACCACCTGCGCTCGCCTCCCGCTGGATCTGCTCTCGGCGCGAGCGAGCGACGGCGGCGGCAAAGCGACAGCGACGGCAAGGCGGGCGACGCCTTGGCCTCCGGCGGCGCCTTACCGCTTAGGCGTCGCTTAGGCGACGCCTAAGCGACGCCTTAATATCCATGGTAAATGGCATACTATTCCATTTTTACCTAACATCCAAAAAGTTTCTGATAAACAATCTGGGATTCCTTTTAAATTCAACAATTCCTCATATCTTTTGATTGCTAGCTCGACCTTTTGGACAAGTGCCTCATTGCCCATTTATTTTTGGGCCTCCTTGTGTTGAGTTGGTTGTTTCTTTGGAATGCTTAAAATCAAACGTTTATTTCTCTATTTTTCTTATACAGAGTATGGAGAAAAAATGACTTTCTTCCCAATGAGATAACCTTTTGCGATGTAGCTTGTGTTTGATACTCTGATCTTTTAACTTCCTATTATGCTGTTGTGATACTTAACTATCTACACCTAATGTTCTTACTTATCTTGTCAACACAGGTCTTTCTAGATTTAAGTGAGAAGGAGATGAAACATATCCGTGCTCTGTTTCGTGAGGTACTCTATTTTAATCATGTCTGTCTTTTGCCTGCAAATGATAATTTGTAGCATATGAGTGTTGGAATGAACCCCATGTGTATTCCAATGGGCAAAAGGCCAATATAACATGTATAGGGTAGGTCAATATACAAAGAATACCCTAAGCTATATACATATCTAACACCCCTTCAAACTTATGGTGAATCAACAACACTAAGTTTGGAGAGGTAGAAACTGTGTTAAGCTCTAGTCTGTGCCTTGATGAAGAAATCTACTGTCATGGGCGGGGGTACTGTTCATGCGCATGAATAGTACCACAGGTACTATAGCACGAGAATAGGAAGGGATCATCTTCCCAGATAAGAATATCTATTTCCTTAAATAGTTGATTAGTTTCCTTGTATAGGGATTAGGTAATTGGAAATGTTATATATTAGTTAGGAAGATTATCTATTAGTTAGGAAAGTTATCTTTTAGATTGATCATATCCATAATTGTTAGAAGAACCCTCTATATAAGGAGACATATTGTAATCGTTGGCATTAAGCAATGAAAATACAATAGTTTAAGTCCCAATCCCCTTTGTCTCCCAATCTATAGCATCCCTCTCCCCTAGCAGCCGACGTCACCCGGCTATCCTCCCGGTGATGTTTACCCCTATGATCTAAGGATCATAACAACTTGGTATCAGAGCAGTCGATCCCTTCTCACGACTTCTGCTACCATGGTTATGGCGACAGATCAGACCATCAGACCTGTCGCCGAGTCGTTGGCTATGATAAAGGCTAATGCCAACAAGATGGCCATGAGTACCAACGACAACGACAAGAAGATAGCGGTCATCTTCCTCGACATGCATGCTACTTTAGAGAAGATGATCGCGGATCAGAAGGAGAAGAAGGCGCAACAAGAAGCAGCGTTGTTTCCAGCAGCCACAACAACGCTGTCGAAACCTGTTGCGGCGTTGTCCCATCCTGCCATGGTGTCGCCGGCACGCCATTGCCACGTCGAAATGCGTCGTGGCCATTGTGCCATTGTCGGGGTTCTTTGTCATGCTGCCGCAAAGAATCGGTGAGTTTGCCGCAACCGCACGTGGAGGCAATGATCTTTAAGGACTTATGTCATCATCGTAACCTCTCGTCAACATGGGGTCTCCTAGGACTTTAGCCTGGCCGCCACCACAGCTCGAGGACGAGCTGTCGCGAAAGGAGGGGGAGTAGTGTCATGGGTGGTACTGTTCACATGCGTAAGCAGCGCGCGTAGTATCATGTATTGCACTGCGCTTTTCACGAACTGCGGTGCGTTAGTAGTTGGAAATAAAGAAAAGAATTGTTAGTTTCCTTGTTTGTTGGGTTTACTTTCTGAAAGATATATTCCATCTATTAGAGATAAGTTTCCTTAGACATAGAGATTGTTTCTTATGAGTTAAGTCGGGTCATCCCTATAAAACGGATAGCATGTATCCATTATCAAGGAAGCAAGAAAGATGAATTAATCTACTCTCTCTTCCAAGATTCTATCATCCCAGTCTATAGTCTAATCTCTCATCCCACTAAGCCAACGTCGCCCGGCCTTCTTCCTGGCGGTGTTTACCTCGTTATGAACCTAGGTTCATGACAATTTGGTATCAGAGCCAACACCATGGTTTCTGCTGCCGAGAATTTCAAAGCCATGAGGGCCACCCTCAACGAGATGAGTGCCGGCGTAGAAGACATGAAAGCCATCTTGGCAGACATGGCGGTTATGGTGGCCAAGCTGATTGAAAAGGAAGAGCAGGCACAGGCAGCAGCTGCTGCGCGATCTACGCTATCGGAGGCATCTCTGGTTTCGCTCGTGACTTCTGCATCGTCGACCTCCCTGCCTGTGGTTGCCCAAACGGTGCCCTCGCCGAGGAAGAAGGCCGCTGCCCAACGACTGTCTTCTCCACGCGACCGACCGATATCTATTGGAGCGTTGCGGACTATCTTCCATGCAATGTTCCGCTGGCGCCACAACCTCTCGTCAACATGCCGCCACCATAGCTCGAGGACGAGCTGTCGCGCAAGAAGGGGAGTAGTGTCATGGGCCGGGGGTACTGTTCATGCACATGAACAGTACCACAGGTACTGTAGCACAGGAATAGGAAGGGATTACCTTCCCAGATAAGAATATCTATTTCCTTAAATAGTTGATTAGTTTTCTTGTATAGGGATTAGGTAATTGGAAATGTTATCTATTAGTTAGAAATGTTATCTATTAGTTAGGAAAGTTATCTTTTAGATTGATCCTATCCATAATTGTTAGAAGAACCCTCTATATAAGGAGACATATTGTAATCATTGGCATTAAGCAATGAAAATACAACAGTCTAAGTCCCAATCCCCTTCGCCCCCCAATCTATAGTCTCCCTCTCCCCTAGCAGCCGACGTCACCTCTATGACCAAAGGATCATAACATCTACTAACTGAAGCCCCGAAGGCACATACTAAAGAGCAATAACTTAGTCTTGTACCTGCGATCTCATGTACGAAGTATCTACTCCAATGTGCGTGGTGAGCTCATGCTTCACTGGATCTCGAGCCAGTGGCGGACCCAGCATTTTCAAAATGGGTGTTCGAAGTTATAAAAATATTGTTCAATGTAAAATATAAAGGTACACAGTAGCAAAAACTAGAATACAAATTATTCATACTAATGACAACATCTCAAATAATTTAGTGAAATTACAAAATAAAAAAAAGACGAGATTTACCGATCACAATTCAAACTAACACAAACAAAATGATTGATTTTGGCATTTGAGTTTGCTCTTTGCTGATTTGGGAATGGAGGATCTGGTAATTCGGATTGAACTCACCTCTGCACTGCCTTCTTGTCAAGAGCTGCGCGAGGTATTGGGTCGCTACCGCTGGCTGCAGATGACTCACAGGGCTACCCGGTCACCCTCCCCGCTCGGTGCCCCAACGGCAACGGCCCGACCGGTGGCCGTTGCCCGACCTTGCTCCTCCGACCTCCGCCCTGCTGCCGGGTTTGGCTTCGTCGTGGCCACGCTACCGCATCAAGAGAGACAGAGGGAGAGATATGAGAGCCGGCTATTGTCTGTTGATTGATAGAGTTAGAGAGATAAAGGGGAATGACTTTGTTGTGGTTGGACCGAATAGTCCAATGCCCAAAGGGCAAAAGCCGAATGGTGTGTGATCATGGGCTGACCATCACATGTGCTAGTTCGAGGTTGTGGGGCGCCGGAGGGAGACATGGCTTGATGAGCTGAGAAGGAGTTGTGGTTTGGCTGACTCAGTTAAGAGTATATTTCATTATATATGTATACACGCACGCACGCACGCTTTTTTTGTAAAAAAATAATGGGTGTTCAAGTGAACATCCATGAACTTAATAGCATCCGCCACTGTCTCGAGCAATGCTGATTGCACCAGTAGTGTCTGATAAGAGGAGTCGGTGCAGAAACTGAAACACCGAAATCCTCAAGTAGCCACCGAAGCCAGGTGATCTCAGTTGTTAACGACGCCATGGCTCTCAACTTAGCCGCAACACTCGAACGGAAAAATGACAGTCTGCTTCTTGGTCTTTTAGGCAATCAGAGAGGAACCAAGGAAAACACAATAGGTGAAAAGAGATTGGCGATCAGAATGATCGCTAGCCCAGGTCGCATCAGAGTGCGCCTGAAGCTGCAGAGAACTGGAGCGAGGGAAAAAAGGCGATGAGTGATGGTCCTACGAAGATATCGCAGAACACGAAGGTGACTAGTGGAGCTGAGTGGGAGCAAAGACAAACGGACTTAGGATGTGAACTATTTGAGAAATGCCAGGCTGAGTGATCCCAAGGTAGATGAGGCTCCGACAAGATGGTGGTAGCGAGTGGGCTCCTTAAGAGGCTCACCATCAATAGGCCGGAGGTGAACACCAAACTCTACAAGAGTATGCACCATACGCTGATCAGTGAGGCAAGCACGAGCAAGGATATCTTGAATGTACTCCTGGGAGAGATAGTAGCCCTCAGGCGTAGAAGCGACCTCAATCCCAAGGAATAACAAAGATGACCCAAATTAGACATTAAGAACTGCTCACTGAGACGCTCCTTCACAAAGGCAATGTACCGAGAGTTATCCCCAGTAATGATCATATTATCCACATAGAGAAGGAGCGCCCCCCGAGGAGAGGTGTGTATAAAGAGGATAGGGTTGAGTTCACTGGCGGAGGAGCTGACAATAGTGACAACAGAGAAGCGGTCAAACAAAGCACGAGTGGCTTGTTTGAGCCCATAGAGAGCGACAAAGGCGACAAACCCAGGGGGCGGCTGCATGTACGTATACCTCCTTGCGCAGCTCGCCATTGAGAAAGATATTCTTGACGTCCAGTTGAGAGATGGGCTACTGTCGAACAGAGACCACAACAAGGAGAGTGCGAACAGTGGTCATGTGGGCGACAGGAGCGAAGGTCCCATTGTAGTCATGACCATGCCCAATCTGAAAACCACGCGCCACAAGACGAGTCTTGTAATGCTCAAGAGAACCATCCGAGCGGGTCTTAATGCACGTGATAGGAGTAACACGTAGGTAAGGACACAAGAGTCTAAGTGCTAGTACGCTTCAAAGCAGCAATCTCCTCAGACATCGCGAGCTGCCACTTAGGGTGAGCAACAGCCTCACGGTAGGTCATAGTCTCAGAAAGAGCAGCGGCTGCGAAGCTGTAGCGCTTAGGAGGCCTGATAGTGTGACGATCACGAAGATCGTATCTGGAAAGCGAAGGTGGAGTAGGATCCAGCAAGGACAAAGAAGAAAAGTTGGGAACAGGGCCTAGCAAAGATGGAGGCTCAACTGGAGAAGGAGTAGGCCGAGGATGGCGAGAGCGGGGTTCACATAACCGCTCCCGGCATATTTCCGCTCCTGGCGTATCGATGAATCGGACCGAATCGCGATTCACGGTCAAACCGGATTTTATTCGGACGAAATTCACTCAAATTTGATTAAAAACCATCCGAAATTCAAAATTCAAAATTTGAATTTGCAAACCCACCAGGATTTGGGATCCGCCACCCCGCCGATAGCGGTTACGGTCGATAAGCGTGATTCTGCGTGGGATTTTAATCCCTGGGTGAGAGTAGTGCAAGGGAAGGGGTGGAATCTCAACAAAAGAGCAGTAAGGAACCTCTGGCGGAGAGGGAACCAGAGAACTAGGAATAGGGCTCAGCAAAGACGGAGGCTTAACTGGAGGAGTAAGCCGAGTATAGCGAGAGTAGTGCAGGGGAAAGGGGGGAACCTTAACAAAATAGCTGGAAGGAAACTCCAGAGGAGAGGGAACAAGTGGAGCCGGAGGAGAGGGAAGCGAAGGTGGAGGCGGAAACGAAACATAAATGGAAAGCTGAGTGTCAGGAAAAGTTAGAAAGGAGATCGACTCAACAAGAGAATCTGAGCTGACTGTAGAGGGACGAGGGTAGTAAGGCCGGGACTCATCGAAGGTGACGTCCCGAGAGATCCTCATCCGGTGAACAACAGGGCCGTAGCAGTGATAACCCTTATGCTCAAGACTGTAGCCAAGAAAAATACACTCAACCGACTGAGCAATCAGCTTGGTATGTTCACGAGGTGGAAGGAGGACGAAGCAGACACAACCGAAACAACGAAGGTGACTGTACTCGGGAGCCTGACCGTAGAGACGCTTGACAGGAGTAGAACCTTGAAGAGCAGTAGAAGGCTGCATGTTGATGAGGAAAGCAGCAGTGGAGACAACCTCAGCCCAAAAGTGAGGTGGAACAGAAGAAACAAGCATGAGAGCGCGAGCTGTCTCAAGCAAGTGACGATGCTTACACTCAAAGACACCGTTCTGAGCGTGAGCACCAGGACAAGAGTACTGGGGAAGAGTACCCTGTTCAGCGAGAAAGCGACGCAAAGCAGCAAGTAGGTACTCGCTAGCAGAATCAACACGAAAAACACGAATGGCCGAATCAAACTGAGTGCGAACCATGGTGGCAAACATCTGGTAAATAGAGAGAACCTGACTGCGAGAGGATATGAAGTAGATCCAAGTATGACGAGAATAATCATCAATAAAGATTACATGGTATCAATGACCCCCTTTCGAAATGAAGGAAGCTGAACCCCAGGCATCGGAGTGAACAAGATCAAAAGGACGAGTAGAAAGATAATCACTAGAGGGTGAGGGGAGTTGTAGCTGCTTGTCAAGCTTGCAACCCATACAAGGTAAAGAGGTGTCATTAGAAACAGACCCAAGAAGACCACGACCTACTAGAGACGATAGTCACGATCCACAAAGATGATCCAAACGATGGTTCCATTGAGCAAAGGAAGCAGTAGAGGACACCGCAAAAACAGAGGCAGGTGGAGACAGCGGAAGGAAGGTGCAGCCAACGGGCTCCCAAAGACGTTGCGAATCACGGTGCTAAGGGCCAGTACTAAGCAGAGTCCTTGTGCGAAGGTCCTGGACACAACAAGAGTCGAACTCAAGAACAACACGACAGTCGTGATCAATGATAAGTTGCATAGTAAGCTTAGGAACATGAGAGACGGCAGGAACATAAAAGGAAGAAGTGGAAAGGATGCCTCGTCCTGCAACAGGAAGAGAGGTACGATCTGCAGTCTAAACAATAGAAGGAAGGGCTGCGGGACTCACAGAAGTGAGGTGAGTAGAATCTGGTGTCATGTGAAAAGAAGCACTAGAAGCCAAGATCCACGGAAGCAAGAGTTAGAACAAGCAAAGCTCGAGGAGTCTAAGGACGAGCTGATATCGAGGCACTGTAGTAGGGAGAGGAGCTGCTGTGTGGAATCAGGAGAGGGAGTCCGAGGTAGGAGCTCGGGGTAGGGCGACGGCAGAAGCTCGGGGCCTGAGGACGGCTGCGCTCGGGGGTGGCAGCTCGGGTGGCATCCCAGAGCAGAGGTGGTGGTGGGAGCTCCATGGGGGTGGCCGGGCGGAACAAAGGTCGGGGGTGGCTGGGAGGAGCCCGGGCTCGAGGTTCGAGCTCGGGGCGGCCGGTCGAGCTCGAGTTGGAGGTTAGGCGGAGCTCGGGACAGCCGGGCGGAGCTCGTGCACGAGGCCGGACGGGCGTGTAGGGAGGACGCGGCGAGGCTTGGAGCAGAGGCGAATCGGTCGGGATGCGATGCGCGCCCGAGCCGAGGAAGCTTCGAAGTGCGCGGCGCGGAGAGGCGGCGACGCCGGATTCAGGGCTGCAGTGGCACTGAGCTCGTGCACGGGCAGAGGATGCGGCTCAGGCGCGCATGGAGTACGGGAAGCACACGAGCGCATGGAAATAAAGGAAGCACGAGGTGGAGCAAACGGCAGCAGTGGTGGTCGGCGAACGGCAGTGGTCACATGGGGGATTTGGGCTAGGGTTAGGGTTTTCATGGCTCTAATACCATGTTGGAATGAACTCCATGTGTATTCCAATGGGCCAAAGGCCAATATAACATGTACAGGGTAGACCAATATGCAAAGAACACCCTAAGCTATATACATATCTAACAATGAGAACTTGAGCTTCAGTTCTATGTAGCTCAATAAGTCGACATTTCATATAATTCTCATTAATGAAGAGCTTTAGCATGGTGTGCTGAAATGACTTCAGTCCTTCCTAATGGTTTTGGCCATCCAGTGAACCATTTGGTTGACTGGTTCATATATACCTGAAATTCTCAAAACTAAACTACATATTTCTTTTCAAGTTGAGCTGAAAAATAAATTTTTGTACTTTTCTCTGTATTGTAATCAACAATATATGCACTTTTGAAATGGCTAAGGTTTATTTTTTAATAAATAATAGAGGGACACTGGGACATTATGTATTAGTCCTTTGTTTTGTTGCTGCAGCAGTGCAGCCATGAAGGTTATATTTTTTTGTGCCAAAGAGCCGTGATGACGTGATGTGGTGTCCCTTTTTGTAGTTGGAGACTGTGAAGATCAAAATTCAGTCCTCCGACTCTAAGGAGATGATTGACTCTCTCAAATTTACTCAAAAGAATCTTATCAACAAGGTAATCTGAATGTGTACACCTTTATGCTCTACAGTTTTGGGTGTTATTTCCTAAACTAGAAATATTATAACCTTTCAGTTGTAAACTAAGCTGCATAAAATCTACAAAAATGAAATGCACTTTTACCATATTTGACATAGGCTTTGTCCTGGTGCGTGTAATGAATATCAGTGAGAACTGCAAATTTTGTATTGTATTGGTCCAAATTCCAAAGTTTTTGTCTTGATTTGTGGAATGACAATTAGGTACTAGTTGTATCTTATTGGGCCACAATTAGAACCCCTCAATAAGCAATTGATGCTGAATAAGTAGGGTTCTTTTTTCACTGGGTGCCAATTTGACCCCACTATAGCTGCAGCTCAATTGATGTATCATGTGTGCCGATAGTAGATTCTTTTTCTGTCTTAAGTAGATTCTTTTTGTGTCTTAAGTACGTTAGTTCTTCAGGTCGGCAGGCTGATTTGAAATTGGAACTTCAGTTATAGTACATGCAAATGCATTATTAGACTTTGACTTCCATCTTCAACTATCCAATATCAGGTGCAATTCAACATTGAGATAGGGTTTTAGGTTTGTTACGGACTTACGGTAAACACATAGATTTTACCATCTTTTCTTATTTTCTATGTGGTGAAGCTAACATCAAGCTTGGAGCATATTTCTTTTCCATTCTATATCGTTCTATACAGTTTTTGTTATACATGCTTGACATCAAGATGCCTTAAGGACTTACCCGTTGAAATAAACCAAATAAAGTGCCAAAACTTCTAGTTAGGCATTTTTTTTTGGCAATTAGCTTACTATCATGAGCTTGCATTTGCACTCTTTGGGAATGATTTTATTCCTGGTATTAGTGCTCATACTTCATGCCTAATTGCAGATCTACAATGATTCTGCCGGAGCCAAAATTCCAGCAGTGCTAGATTACCTGGGCACTGTAATTGAGGTAATAACATGAGATATTTATAAATTGTCCTCTTATTCTACCCTCATGGGTTCAGAGATGAGAGAACTGTCAGAATTTGGCTAGTTGCTACCAGTTTCTGGATTGCCAACCAATGATCATAATTTGGCTAGCTGAAGTTGATACCCCACTGGTTTCAAGTTTTCAACCGATTTATACTGAGCTATGCGTGGTGTAGCCGTGGTCTACATAATTCTGATAGTGTTTCATATTATTTGATGGAACCACATTGGTGTTTCATATTCTTTGATGGAAGTATGGAACCACATTGTTACATGATATTATTGAAAAATGAAATCGTTAACTAGCCTTTTTGATTCGTTTTCGTCTTTTTGAAACCGGTTGTTTCAGTTTCAGCCTTTCAGGTTTAGTTCGAGCTGAATTGAGTTTGGGGGTTAGGATAAAATCCTCACCTGACCAGGAAAGCCTTCATTGAATTGGCTTTGAAATGCATTTTATATCATGTCTTGTAACAACGTTCTGTTGGTCCATTTTTCACATTTAAATTATGGCACAGATCTTGCAAATCTATCATGTCGTTACAAATAATAACTAAGTTCCTTGCTTTATTTTTCAGGCTGATTGCAAGTTCTTAATATTTGCACATCATCAACCCATGATTGATGCTATTCACCAACATCTCTTGGTAAGCTCCTAAGAAATGTGTTTCGATTTGATTTTTTCTTTTTTTGAACTTTAGGTAACCTGTATTTCGATTTGGCTTGTTTATGATACACCTGGACCTACTAATAACCACCATGTTTCAGAAAAAGAAAGTTAAGTGTATAAGAATTGATGGCCAAACACCTGTATCTGAAAGGCAAACTTTAGTCACAGATTTCCAGAACAAGGATGACATCAAGGCAGCAGTGGTATGTGTTAACTCCTAGATTTTTTGTGCTTTATACTCTATTTAGCATTTGGCTCAAATCCTACTTGCTGAACATTATCTTGCTGCCAATTTTTCTGAGGTTACTTTTTGTATAGAAAATAGGAAACTGCATATAAGTTGATCAATATTAACATGTTTGCCTAACATGTATTGCGCATGATACCTGTATATTACAAACTCCAAAGATTAGTTATTGGCATTTTGAAATTTGTGCACTTGCCCACCAAATGATCTGTGGTTATGGCACGGTTGACTGCAACTCCCGCTGAATTATGGTTTTTTTGGGAAGAAGACCTTTGTACCCTGACAGAGAGCTTGAAGTAAGAGGGGGCACTGAATCTTGACATCTATAAGAATGTTTTGACTCCTTAGGTAACAAGGTAAACAATCACGAAAGTTTCAAAATAGATGTAGGTAACAACCACAATTGACAATACATGGCATTATGCAATGTTCCAACTTCCAACCATACAGGCACATGCTATCAAATTTCCTGGGGTAAAAGTTTTGTTTATCTATTGGGTACAACCTCATGAGAACCTAATGCTGTATAGTTATCCATCAAAGCTGGAGGCGTTGGGTTAACTCTGACAGCAGCAAGTACAGTAATCTTTGCTGAGTTATCATGGACTCCAGGTGACATTATTCAAGCAGAAGATCGTGCCCATCGGATTGGTCAGGTGAATATTGCATTCCTTGTTCTAGATTAATGTGAAGGTACTTGAATATGTTGCTGAGCAACCAGTATGTTGTGTCTGTCATTGTTTTGTAACCAGCAGAGCCCGTTATATATTTTTTTCTGTAAATTTTATAATTGTTTAATGCGAGGAGACTGCAATGTTTTCTGTACAAGTTAGATTTGAAGTGTTCCTTTAATATTTATAGACTTTCAGTCAATTGACTTCAGTTGATAATTTGAGGTTCCACTTTCCTTAGCAGCTTTGTTCTTATTTTCTATTCAATTTCCAGGTTTCTTCAGTGAACATATATTACCTTCTTGCAAATGACACGGTAGATGATATTATATGGTATGTCCTGGACTTTGTTTTCCCTACATAAATGTTGTTGTACTTTTAGCTCATGTACTCGAGTCTTTTTTTAATTTTTGCTTTCCAGGGACGTTGTTCAAGGCAAACTTGAGAATTTGGGCCAGGTTCTCTCTGCCCCCTCTCCTCCATGCATTGGGCATCAATTCTTTTCTGCTAGGATAACCAACATTTTTCATTTTTGGGAGAAATAGCTGGTCGTTCTGGTTTCTCCGGTGATGTTAGTTAAAATTAGTTTCAGGACTCAAGATGTTCAACAGTTTCTTGTGATACCTGCCTCATCTTCCACTTATTCAATTTTTCTTTTGGAACAACTCATGTCTGGTGTGAATATGTGCAGCTAACTCTAACATGCATGGTGCATACATCACCATACAAGTTTGTGCATGACATGACAATGATCGATGCAACCTTTTGTTTTCAGATGCTGGACGGGCATGAGAAAACATTGGACGTCTCCCAGAGCAAGACAGTACCAAGCCCCTCGAAGCAAAAGACGCTCGACTCCTACCTTAAGCGATGCAGCACTTCCACAGAAGCTCAGCCCAAGACGAAGAACCCCAGATTTTGAGGGCGTCTTTGTGATCAAGATCCCGGCCGACACATGGCTTTGTTGTAGGTTTTGTTTGGAATGATCCGGCTATGTATCGTCGTGTATGAACGAATGCAATATCGGGTAGCCTTGTCTGCTAGCACCGGCCGGGATCGATCTGTATCTCGTATTTTGGCCTTGCAATATAGGAGTATCATCATCTTAATAACTCAGGCTTGTAAATGGTTACTGCTCGTCGATTGTGTCGATTTCAACGGTGCCATCCATTTCATTTTTCCTCTCTCTTTCTGAGAGGAATCCATTTCAGTTTTTTTTTTTTGGTTTTGATAGCTATCAACTGGATGTTTTGTTTGTAAAAATCATCCAAATTCTGGAGCATTGGATCCTCCTCGCGATATGTGCTCGAGTGGTTCACTGAAATGGGCCGGTGGGTGTAACGGTTTTGAATCCAGATCCATTTGACGAAATCCGTTCCATTTGGATTTTAGAACAGAGTTCATTTCGATTTGTTTTGTTGCCTCACACAGTGTTCGATGTTTTACCTAGTGCATTTCAATCTGCCCACAGATTGTCCAAATTTTAGAATCTAGATCTAATTGCTTGCATTTTGCCTAGATTTCATGAGGGAGTGGGTTCAGCTGTGCAGTTTGAGTTGTGTGTGCCTGTTTCATGTTCTCAGTTGAGAAGATTTGGCTTTTTACGTCTATAGATTTGTGGACATCATAAGAGTTCAAAATGTGGATTCGTGTGCTTTGTCCGTTTGATTAGAAGCTAATCGTTTCGTGTGCTCTTGTTGGAAGATTTTGCTCAGCTTTTTAGCCAATTTGTTGTTTTGTGTGCTCTACCATTATCAATAGTTGATATGTTTTATACTTTACGATTTATTTTTCCGCCAACAGGCTCAATAATTGATACGAGTCTCTGAATGAGTGAATGGTATACATTTTCTTGTCTATTTTTTTTTCTAAGCAAGAATCATGAATCACTGTAAGAAAAGATCCTATAACTTGCATTTTCTGACTCTTTTTTGTTGTTGTTTAGTTAGTCATATGGGCTCTTTTTTTTTTTTGTCAGATTTTGACGTGCATGGGGAGGGAAGAAGCGCCATCATGCTTTAAGTTCTTGACATGTTCTTGCAGCAATGGTGCATGAGCTAGCTAGGAAGTGGCTGTTTTCTTTTTGCTTAATTTGACCACGATAATTTTCTTGTGTCTCAATGTTATCACTTACCATGCTATGCAACTTTTTCTGAATGAGTGATCTGCATTGTAGCCTTTTCACTTTAACATTGTTGATGAAATAGTAACTATGAGGTGTCTTGTATCCGATTGCACTAACTCCTACGGATTCATCGTCAAACCATAGTCATACTTCAAATCCCCCAACTTAGGTTCTGCTTGCTCATTTCCATATCAGCAATGTAGTTCTTCAACTATGTGATCTCACCTTTCATGGATTTCACATCTTTCCTAAGGTTGTCAATCAACTCCAAAAGTTCTAAAATTGCATCTTCGGGGAAGGAATTGTCCATGATGATTACATCGGTCTCAACAAGGTGAGCTTGATATTGTTCGAGCCATATGAAGAAAGTGTATTTATTAGGAATTTGCATCAAACCAATCTCACAACTTAATCCCTTTCATAGCTAATTGAAACATTTTTGTTTTAAAAAAATCAAATCGTAACCCTAACCATGTAGTATGGCACGGACACGAAGGCTAAAACCGAATCAACAAGGGATCCCAATAAACAAAATACAAGCAAAATTTACTTACATTAAGCTCATTCCTTGGACACTTGAAGAAACGGCAGGGTCGGAGATGGCCTTGGGCGTAGTAGTGAGATTTTTTAGTAGGTATACGGAAAAAAAAACCCAATGCACAGTGGCCCAGCCCTAGGTTTACCGGCCGACCCGAGGCTATCCCCAGCCGGCCAGCCCAACGGAGCGGCCCAGGGTCAAGCACCTGGCCGCCTGCCTTGGTCGCCTTCGGTCCCTTCCCCTCCCCAGACTTCCTCTCCACCCAGCGCCACCCCCACTGCGTCCTCTCCGCCCAGCGCTGCCCCCACCGTGTCCTCTCCGCCCAGCGCCTCCTCTCCTCAGTCCTCACCCCGTCACCCGGAGCCTGGAGGTCGGAGGTCGGCGCCGCCCCCGCTACCCAACTCCTCTCCAGTCTCCACGACTCCACCGGCCAGCCACCACTCAGCGTCGCCCTCCCCAGGCCCCAGCGGCCAGCGCCTCCTCAGGCCACCTCAGCGCAGCGCCGGCACCCTGCAGCCCCCTGCCGGCCTGCCCTGCTCCAGTGCTCCTGCCCTGCTACAGTGCTGGCTCAGATGTAAGAGCATACTTAAAAATCAATTTCAATTGTAGGATTGATTATGCTAAAACTATGTTTGTTGCATCCGTTTATCCAGAGACTACGCACTGTCGATGGTTTGATTTTCAGCAAGTTTAGAATCTTCTAAAAGTATCTAGTTTCACTGCATAGTAATACCGGCCTTATTTGATGAATCTTCTAAAATGGATTATTAATGTAACATAAGATTGACATTTTTTGTATCAGCATTTGTCAGCCTGTTGTACCTTATTAGTTGATGTTATATTAGATATGTAGAGCCAGTTGCATTGTGAGGTGAGTTCGAAATTTTTGATGTGTTAGTGTCTTACAGACTTAAAGACTTTGGCATAATGGCATATTGGCATTGGCTTGTATGAGTAAATGAGTTAATTAGTTATGCCTTATCACTTATGATTTATGAAGTTATGACTTATGAGACTATGAGCGTTAGTGTATGTCTATTAACTTTCTATTTGAATATTTGATGTACTAGAATTAGAAATACACGATGAAGAGGACCAAGACATTGACATCTTATTTTCATCGCAATCCAATCAAACTCCGAAAACAATAGGAACATTGAATCCAATTAGCGCTAGTGGTATGTTACATTCTTTTTTTTTTTTGCTATGTTTTATCTATTTTGTCGTATCGTTAAACATCGAATTCAAATTTTATTTTGATTGTGCATTTGGGTTGTACTTTTGTTATACCTCAATATTGATAGTATTTGATGTTAGTTATAAAGTTATAGCTTCTTAGTTTTGGGCCGAGGCTTTTTCAAATCCTGGTTCCGCCACTGAAGAAACGCTTACGTGGATTTGCCTTCGTGTTCGAGACACGCTCAATGACCTAGTCTTCCTCGCATACGGGGCAGAGAATCAGGGGTAGGCCCGTCAGTCCATGTTTCGGGTCCGTGCCCTTGCTTACTCGCATGGACGAAGACCCCTAAGACATGGCCGTCGTCTTCCTCCTCGGCAGCACACCGCCGCCGAGGTCAAGTCACCTCGGTTGTCGCCAGAGCTAGGGCTATTGTGTTGAGTGCGAGTGGAGCTAGGGTTTGCGGGGGCACAGGGATGCCCGACCGAACCCGACTGGTTAAGACGCCACTGAACCCAGTTGTGCTTGGTCATTTGACCCGGGGGCATTTCGGTAACTTCATGTGGCCATAATTGGGCTAAAAAAAAAAAAAGGATAAAATAGCTAAAATTTCCAAAAAAAAAACAAATAACGGATTACATTCTCCCTAATGGCAAAGGTGGCAAATTCTTTATTGTCCCTTCGGAATTTGGAGAGGCGCGTGAGATCTGGATCTGCTGAGCTGAGCGGGTAGGTGTCACGTTTTTCTGCTTAGGGACGGACTAGACTAGTGGGCTGGCCCATTAGTAAAATACTTTTGGGTTGGGCTATTGGGTCAACAAAAAAACCTAGTCGACCACGACCAGAGCTCGACGCTTAGCTCTCCCACCCTCGCCCTACGCCAGAAGCCGCCGCCTCCGCGCTGACCGCTCGCGGCTCGCCAACACCAGCGGGCGACGGAGGCGACAATATCGACGCGGCGGCGCCACGACGGCTGACGGAGACCATAACACGGTGCTCTACTTATCCGATTTACAAATAAGTATTCAGGTAGTACTTGTTTCTGACTTTGTAGACTCAGAGACTGGTATATAGATGAGTGTCGAAGGAAGTATGTACATATGGTATCATACCATCATAAAATGCTTATAAGCACTGCACTTTAATATTGCAAGTATTGGTGCTAGTCTATGTTTCTTTGAATTATCCTATTTACGAATGTTTCATGTACGTATCGAGGATGCTATAAACCGCAGTTAGAAATAAGGTGAAATAATGGTTGCTTCATGTAATAGGTCTTCTCCCCGATTGTTAGCAATCTCTGTTTGACGCCGATGAGCAAGAAGAAGAACAAGTCTGAGAGGCCAATAAAGTCGTCGAAAGATGCTGAGCAAGCGTACGCTCGTTGGCCCTATAGTGTTTTTAGTAATCTTTGTAGCTATAATTCGTGTTCTTGTTCTTCTTCTTCTTCAAGTCATTTTTTTAAACAACTTCAAGTCACTAATTCACTTGGTGTTTTCTCCTGAGCAGGCTAACTTCAGATTACATTGGAGGGATTGCTCTTGATGACCTATTGTCGAAGCTTATTAGGTGAGTAGGTAAATGTTCTCTCAACATTTATTTGTGTTGCTTGATTCTGATATTGACGTACTACTAATATCTAGGAGCGTCGAGGTTGCAAGGTCTTCAAGGGGAGGATTACCAGAAAAGATATGGATGAAGGTATTTCTAACCTTACTTAGCTCCAATTACTCTTTACTCCTGTTGCCTGTAGAGTGTAGATCTGTTATCATGAGAAAGTTCAGAAGATTCTGACGTGTTTTTTGCCCTTGTAGCAACAATTTGCTATTGGGGTCAATGATGTGACAAGGGTTCTTGAGCGAATGCCTCCTGCTGCTACTCATTCTGGTCATTGTTCTAGTGAAGCACTGACTAGCACAGCCCTGCGTAGAGCTCCTTTAGTACCGCTTCAGGTTACTTTTCTTTCTGAACTTGCTAGTGCTGTGCCTTTACAGACAACATTCTTATGAAGTTGGAGTTCCATTATGCATATATATTAGGTCGAAGGAAATGGATTCTTAATCCCAGCATGTATCTGGTCTAATTGCATCATCTTGCGCTGTTTTCTTTTATTACAGAGAAAGACATGAGTGTTTTATTGCTTGCCTAGTAAAATTCTATTTCTAGCATACTTTAGTCATGTTTACGTACTGCGATGTCAGGCCTTACTATCAATTTGTGCATCAAACATATGCTGTCTTCTACAAATTGTAAACATTGTCGTTTATAGCATACTCCATATTTTCTTTCAGCTGTGTAACCAACAATTAAATGACTCAATTAGGGATGTTTGGTGGTCATTCTCAGTCGAGCAAAAAGAAGGGCGATTTCAAGTGTTACATATGCCCATAACCTCAATATCCATATGCACAGCAATAAACTGACAAATATTTCTCATTTTGTAATGTCATACTGTAGGCTGTTCTTGTAGCTGCTGATTGCAATCCCAAATGGTTAACAAAGCACATACCAACCCTGGCATGTACGAGGCAGGTTCCCATATTGTGCCTCAAGGACAACAAAGGAAGCTCACTGAGGCTAGGTCAAGTGGTGAATGTCAGAACAGCACTCGCCATTGGAATAAAGGTCAGCTTGCTTTCTTTTCTTGTTGATTGCATTGCCCTATACGGTCTCTTGGAAGCACTCGTGAAACATTTGCTTAATGCATACTAGGCCAGAGATAGCATAGTCAATAAGACTATCGATGAAGTCCTGAAGGGTAGCAAGCTGGTTGCCAATGAACCAACTAGTTCCCAATCTCTGGGTGCTCAACATTTCAAGAACATATTAAAAGGAGAAGTTTCTGAAGGAGATCAAGGATGTTGCTGAATTGTAGCATCTCAGTCTAACCTTGACTTTTGGAGAATTTCTTTTGCTGGCAAGGCTCATGGAGAATATAGACCAATGGCTGGTCTGTCCGGTTTTACAATGCTGCACTACCACAATGCTATTTGGTCGAGGTCTGAGGAGCTAAGCGTTTTTATTTATTTTATTTTGAATCACAAAACAAATGTTCTCGTGCAAAGCATCCACTGCAGCATTTTTACTGCACATACCGTAACGTAGCATTGAACCTAGCCTCTCCTAAAATCAATGGGCTAGGATTTGCCCAAAGGTATTTTGCGGTAGTTCTCTGAGGGTACGAATTCTCTGAGTACGTATGTCCATTGTGGTTGTAGACTTGCAGCCTTTTGGGTAGTCTAGTATTCACTTTAAGCCATGGTCTACTTTATCATAGTTGTCAATTATATTCCGGAGACTATTCTGGTTTGCCTCTTGGAATAGAATGTGTTGGTACTAGTCTATTCCGGTGTAATGTTCCGAATTTTAATATAATAATATATATATTTATATATATATATATATTTATATTTATATGTGTGTGTGATTATATGCGTACATAATTTTGCTTGGAATTTCACTTCAAATACATAACTATAGAATAAAAATGACACATAGTTCAATAACTTTATAAATATAAAGGTCGTATGTAGTTAAATAATACAACATGAGTTCATAACTTTATACGTTTTACCATAGTCTAGCATACCAGTCTAACATAATTTCATTTACTGATAAAGTAGTATTGAACTAGGTCTTCTGAGCTGATTCAAATGAGTGGTCACATCGATTATACCCGGTACTGGAATGATCGGAATGGGCCAGAATGAACCGGACTAACCGGTATTGAGGGTGGTGCAGGATTGAGACTATTGTGTGTCACTTTGGGTGTCGGTATAGTATGTTCTGGTTATTTCGTTGGTACCGGAATAGAATTGATAACCTATCGTGGACGTAAAGCGATCTCGGCAGTCTTGTACGTTTGATGGGTTAAGGTCTTCAGCGGTTCAGCCTGTGTACTTTGTCACATCCGTGCTCGTTTTGAAATAATTGTTTTAGGTACTTAGATTTAATTTGCTGATATGATCCTGCAGTTAAACAGTCCATGTAGTAGAGAACTTAGCACCTCAATGGTATATTTTCTGAAGAGAAGCGACATGGGTGAGCAATTTTCAACAGCAACAATTTTCAGTAGTACATCAAACTCAGGAGCCTGCTCTGCCTCTTTTATAGAATGAATGAAAACTTGATACATTTTGCACACTTACCGACACATATAACAATGACAAGCAATCCATCTACGCATGCATATAATTAATCAAGATTAATCCATCACGCCAGGAAGCATCGAAACAAACAACAGCACTGTAAATAAAAGTGTAAATAGAACTTGTAATTAGCAGTAAGACCCCATGAACGGCTAGAGCAGGAAGCACACGTGTTCGTGTGTATACTACCATCTTATTTTATCAGACGTAGCACTCGTAGAGCTTGATGTCCATCTGTAGCCGGAAGTAGAAGGAGCCCTCGATGGCGTCGGTGCGGAGCGTGGCGACGCCGCGCGCCATAAAGAAGTCACCGGTGCCGCCGACGACGGAGATGTCCCGCGTCTTCTCGGCCATGAGGTCGGCGCCCATTAGGTTGAGCGTGCCCCTGTGCGCGGTGGAGTTGAACACGATGGAGAAGGCGAACCACGCGTTGTACGACTCCTTCTTGTCGTAGAAGTAGAACCCTTGCGCGCGCGCCGCCGGCTCCGCCCCCGCCGCCGGCAGCTCCTTCCCCTCAGTCACCGGGTCGTCGAACACCACCAGCATGCCGAAGTAGGTGCCGTTTCTCACGTGCGACGTGCTCAGCGCCGTCGGCTTCGTCGCCGCCGCCGACGTCGCGTTCGCCGTGCTGTTGCCGCCGTCGTAGAGGATGTCGTGGTAGTAGAGCGTCATCTTCTTGCACGGCTCGTCGTAGCTCGAGACGAGCCTCTTGCGGCCATGGGCAACGCCCGCCAAGCCGAGCAGAAACATCACAACGACGATCAAACTAAGCTTGGAAGATGCCGTGAGGCCTTGCATTGTTATCAGTGCAACCCTTTACTGCAGCTTAATTAAGCAGCTAATGAGATATACTGTAACTAGAACACTTCTCGTGAGCAGCTAGCTAGCTCTTGTGTTTGCTGTTGTTGTGTTGAGAGCTCGAGTTGTGCATGCCTATTTATAGAGATGGAATTATGGAATAGGGAATATGCATGTTAGGTAGTGCCAATGTGGAGTTGGTGGCCGGGGAGTGAAACGTACGCAAGCGATCAGAACATGGTTGGTACGCCGGCATGCATAGTATCCTTCGGCTACAGCCTGATGCTACAAAAACATGTACTGACATATACTAGTACGCCTTGGTATGATCTGTGTCATCTTGAGCCCAAAAACTCGACAGAAAAACTAATACTCTGTCGTTGCCATGGAATGTATAAGTTTGTATCTAGCATTGCACCCTGAAGGTTGTGCATGGCTAGATGCGCTTTTGTCTGTTTGCGAGTACATATGACATGCCAACCGATTAATGACGAGATGGATTGATACAATTGATTATATGTATGTCATATATAAAGAAAAGTGCTCAACTAACATCGGAAAATGACACTGCCTAGTTTTTCCATTTCACTGTTCGTAAGTTGGAGTACACAGGCTGACAGACATGCTATTTGCGATTCGCCTATAAGGATATATAGATGCATGCAACGTTTCACTGTTTCAGTTGCCAAATTAGACTGGTTCTCCGAGGTTGGCTATTCTTATAGTATGAGTAAGACTTCATATTTCTCTAACAAGTTCAATTTTTTTTTTGTGAGTTTGTGTATGCAACTCAACAACCCATTTCCAAAGTAGCACGGGAGACTAAGCAACATTCCCCGCCCCCCCCCCTCTCAGTTTGATGGAGTATAAACTGTTCATAAATACTGTGTATCACACTTGCCTGTTATATTAACCAGTAGAATTTCCCGCGTAATTTCATGGCAAGATACGACAACTTATTGTATTTATCATATAATTCTATAACCTTTCAAAAATATAGTTGTATTTGTTACACAATTGTAATATCTATACATGATTAATTTATGACATTATATTTTGGCCCCACAAAAATAAGTGGTGTAGATCTTCTCTTTTTCTCTCCATTAATAAGAGAATTTCTAGATTTTTTTTTTCTGATTGAAAGATTATTGTAGGATTTTCTAGACCTTCAAAGCGAACGAGGTACCTTGAGTATCACCAATTGTTTGTAGACATATATAGATAAATAGAGATTCCCCTACTTACCACGGGAAAGTGAAAGCTTAGTAGCATTCAGACTTACAGATTCCGATATACTTCTGCCTAATAACTTAAATTTATGTTGAGTGAGGCCCATATGGATATCATACATAGGGCATATAATTGATAGCCCCAACTGGGATCCATTTGTTGAAGGGAAAGAATGGTCTGTTCAGAGCAAGCACCAATGAGAACTGCATGATGATGTATATAGTACTTGATCGACAGGGACAAGAGATGCATCAGTAGCTCAGGCACCGGCTATTGGAGGAAAAATATTCTCCGTGATCACTTTTTAATCCTGCGTACCTGCACTAGGAACAAGTAGTGAGCAAATGGACATATGTATCTGCATTCCGGAAGTAGTTTCAACTTTCAACTGCAAGATGAAATCTGAAGTATAAATGTATGTACTTAATTACCGGCCTGGCATTATTATATATATCGCGGAAGAACACGTGTTGGTATGCTGCCGATTTATTGCCATCTCGCAGGGTATCCTGCCCGGCCAAAGCATGTAGATTCCATGCAAAATAAACTATTTTTTTTATATATATTTACCATGCAGACTAAACTTGAGTATGAAGGGATTGAATTTACTCCAGGACTACATGTTCGAAAGCCCGTTAGGGGGAGCCTCTCATGCAATAGGAATTCACTGAAGCGCGTTTTTGGGCCAGAAGATATCTGAAGCTGAACATAAGGAGTCCGGCCTAATTAAAACGTGTGTCCTCGTTAAACCTCCTGCAGCAACTAGAAAGCTAGATAGATTTACATATGTTTCCTCAGTGAACTTTCCGCAACAACAAACGCTCCTCTGCTGTACCACAGCACGGAGGTATGGTGCAAAGGGGTAGGAAGCAAGCACCCCAAGAAATCCTTTAGAACAGTGGAAGATAGGAGTGCATGATGGCATGATATGAGTCGGCAGCCAGCATTCCAGCAAGCAGAAGCAGCACTGTAGCACTAGTGCGCCGCGGACGCCGTCCCTTCGCAAGCAAGCGCTGCAAGTACATGCACCGGCGCCGGTCAAGGCCTGGCATGGGCTTCGCTATATATCTAAACGTGATTAGGTGAAACAGTCTATTTGCTGTAGACGTGAGAAATTCAATCGAGAAGCCTAGCATGGGCTTCGCTACATATCTCAACGCGATTTAGTGAAACAGTCTATTTGCTGTAGACGTGAGAAATTCAATCGCTTCTCGATGGGCACTAATATAAACGTTAAGCCAAGCTGGTCCTTTACTTGGGTATCATATAAATATACTTACGATCTTAGAATGATAATATAATTGTCAATAATGTTGAGGGTTTGTCAAAACACTCATTTTTTTAGAAAAGTTCAGTAAAATTGGTATGACTGCAATAGAGGAGCGGTATTACCGCAGCGTGGTATTACCGCAGCGCGGTATGACCGCAACTGCTCACCGAGTGGTCGAAAGCCCCGAGTACTGTAGCTTCGAATACTGTAGCTCCGAGTACTAGGTGATCGTAGCTTTTCGACCAGGTAGTCGTAGTCGTAGCTCTTTCGACCAGGTGGTCGTAACTCTTTCGATCAGGCAAAATCGGTATGACCGCAAGTGAGGAATCAGTATTATCGCAGATCGGTATGACCGCAAGTTGTTGACGGTACTACCGCAGTGTGGTAACATTGGAGGTTACTTGGCGGTACGATTTTTTCAAAGTGCATGTGTTTTGAGTTTTCTTCTCCCTCGGTAATCGGTATGACCGCAGTTTGAAAGCGGTAGTACCGATGGTTTCATAGCGGTAGCAAGCAGGGAAGCAGCACTGTAGCACTAGTGCGCCACGGACGCCGCCCTCTTCACAAGCAAGCAAGCGCTATAAGTACACGCACCGGCGGTCAAGGCCTAGCATGGGCTTCGCTTTGGTGAAACAGTCTATTTGCTGTAGACGTGAGAAACTCAATCGCTTCTCGATGGACAGTGACAAACGTTAAGCCAAGCTCGCCCTTTTCTGTCTCTTTCGATCGAGGAACATAAACCGAGTTCACAAAGATAGCGGTAAGCTGACGGCGGACATTCTACACCATATGCATCAACACCCACTATCCTCTCCACTGTGCTCTAAGATTCGTATCCCCTCCTTATCTCTCCTTCACCCTCTCCCCTACGGCGCGCTCTCTCTCTCTCTTTGCCGCCCGCACTTGAGCCATCGGAAACCTCGCGCGCATTGTTGCCCGCCGAACGCACCACCACTGCTGTCGGAAACCTCACTCGCTGCCAAAAACCTTGCCCGCCGCTTGCTGTCGTGCCGGAAACCTCTCGAACCCCTGAGGTTTTCGGTGGCGTGCGTGAGGTTTCCGACACCGAGGGGGCGAGGTTTTCGGGCAGGTGAGGTTTCCAACAGCGACCGCAGCGCGACAAGGTTTCCGGTCAGGGGCAGAATTAGAACGAAAATGACCGGAATTCACTATTTTACTATACATATAACAACATATATAATTTTCAAGTAACATTGTACTAAATAGTAATTTATGCGGCAAAAATGCATCATTCGGCCTTAATGAACAATAAAATGAGAACAAAATGACTAAAAATTCTGAATGTAAAAATAGTATAATGATAAAATAAAAATAAATACATTACCTTTTAGTATTTACATTCTTTCAAGTTCATGGAGCGACGAACCACAACATTAGTAGCACTATCTGACGCTTTCCTTTTTAGAAGCTTTTTCATAAATTTATCTGCCGTTTGCCGATTATTCGAAAACTTTTCATAAAATATAGGAATCATAGTATGTTCAACAGTTAAAGAATAATATATTAGAAACATACTTCTAGGAGCAGTAACATACTTACTTGACATTATAGTAAAAAAAACTCCTAAGTCAAATCCAAAGCATGGTCCAACATAAGCACATCGATGATGGATATCTTGTAGTTTTGCCTCCGATTTGCAATGAACTAGGCTGGAATTCCAAAAACCCAAATTCAAACCATAAGTATTAACCTTACATTTAAAAAAAAATAATCAATCAACAATTATCACATTGAAATCATAACTCACAAATTTAGCCTCTTTGCTTGAAAGAAATCGGAAGAACTAAAGATGTGGGACATACCCCATGTCGATTCCGTGATTCGTGACTTAGTCCTTCCGACGAGCGAGGGACGCCACAGCCGGTGTAGGCGGCGGCCAAGGCATCCCTCCAGAATCCGCACTGATAGCTGCGGCCACCGTCCATCGACCAGGCGAGGCGAGGAAAATTGTGAACCAACGGGGGGGGGCGAGAGGGAGAAGAATAGATGCAAACTCCATAGCCATGCGGCACACTCACACGAAACGAGACTGGGAATCACACGTGTGACTGCTAGTGCTGGGTTGTTGGTTTTGATGCGTACAGACATGCGGGTGCTATTGGATTGTGTTGACTGCTCATGTCAACTGGGCCGCACCACTGGATCACCCATTCATGCTGGCCCAGCCGCGACCAGTGGGAGCGGAGCAACGAGACTGCAAGAGACCGGAGGTTTGGCTGAACCGGGGTGCATAACTTTTGACTTAAGGGGTACACGTATAGTTTGCATATGATAATATATGTTAATTTTTTTGGAGACTCAGTGTCCTGTAACCCCGGGTGAGCACAATTGGCTCCGTCCCTGTTTCCGGCGGCGCGACGCGTGGTGGCCTAGTGGCGGCGCGGGCGTGCAGCGAGAGAGAGGGGAGAGAGGAGGGGTGTGTGTGTAAGCACAAATATCGAAGCAGCATTGACGGCTTGGATAGTGCATATGCAGGTGCATACATGCATTTATCCGGTAAGCTTAACTCTTTTTTTTTTTTTGAAAGGGTAGTCGTAAGCTTACCTAGTTACCTGCTTTTGTGAGTGACGTACATACGAGGCCAATCTCGCCGGCGCGGGATTGAGGCCCATCCATGGAGAGGTGGGCTGCCCCCTCACGCGCGAGATTGCGGCCCATCTATCGAGAGGTGGGCTGCCCCCTCCCGCGCGAACTCGTTGCCTGCCCAGAGCATTTCCGCGGTCCGGCTGCAGAATGTCCCCGTGCGCTGGCGCGCAGCCCAGCTTATTCCCGCGTGGGCGGGCTGTCAGGCTGCCTCCTGGGCCTCAGGTGGTCGGAAGGCCTGGCCGACATCCCCGAGAGGCCCAGGCCCGCGCTCCTACTTTCTACGTCGGCGCTGACGCGGACCAGATCGGATGGGAAGGCAAACGCATGATGTAGCGAATTCAGGCCCCAAAACTATAGTTCTACAGCCTCTGGTTGGTTACTAATCCGGATAAAATAAAAATAAAAAGAAGAGGCGGTTCTAAAGTCGTTAGTGGACATACTAAAATAGTACTCCCTCTCGTCACAAATTCATGTTGTTTTGGGATAGGTGCAGTTAAACTTTCAAAAATTTAACTATCGTTATCTTTTTAAATATTTAGATTGGGTACATGAAAATCATATGTATAGAGTTGTGTCGAAAAGAAATATCACAATATTATAATTTCATGGGCGTTATAACTATATTGGAATAAAAATTACAGGTCAAAGTTGTGTTTTAGAGACTATATCAATACCCAAGTAGCTAGCCGAGCGCCAAAGTGACGGACAGTAACCGTGATACTTGCCTCTGCCGCCCGGACCCCGGTAGCAGTGTGCAAAGCACGCGTAGCTTTCACAGCATGTGAAGATGGTGGAACTAGACCAAACGATAGGGGGACGTCTCCGTGGTTCCCTTTTTTTTTTGTGACAAAAGAGGGGAGAGTTTTATTGATTGAGGAGTAGCACAATCTTTACAGAGAGCATCAACAATGAAATCAGGCGGGGGTGCAAGGTTAACCATGCACTGACCTGTCCTAGCAAAACGCGCTAAGTCATGTGCTACTACGTTTTGTTCCCTCCCCACAGCGGCAAACACCACATCAGAGAGTGATGAGCCAAGATGCTTGATCTCCTGAATTGATATGTCCCGTTACAGAACGATCCTTCTCTGGCGACATAAGTTTGAGGAAGACAGATCGGCAATCCATCTCAATTATCACCGGTTTATGGGCCCGGTCAATCACCAGACAAATAGCTTCCAGGCAGGCGAGGGCTTCTGCTTCTTCTGCGTCTCTACACTGGAACAGCACACGCCAAGAAGAAGATAAGATGTGCTCGCAATTCTCATCTCTGGCCACCACCCCCAAGCTTGCGCTACCTGTGTGCTCAATGAAGCAGCCATCAACGTTAAATTTCACCCATCCGGCCTGCGGTTTATTGCCAAGCTATTGGCAATCTTTTTCTTGCTTCCACCCCTGACACCCGGCGAACTCGGGAGCGCATTCTTCCCTTTGAAACCAGAGCTCAGATCACCTTGTCGGATTTGCAACAGAGTCGCTGAACTTCAACAGAAATTCGATCGAGCCTTCTATTGACAGCTTTTCGCCTCCAAATAAAATCTTATTTCTCACTTGCCGAGTGCACCAAAAAAGCAGAAAAAAATCCTGAACAAACCTCCAGCGAAAAAAGTGGTCCCTATTTTGAGCAGGGGCGGAGCCAACTAGAGTGCCCGGTATGCACAGACACCTCCATATTTTTTTGAAACTTATGTACACACCCTTGCAAGCTATAAGTTCCATTGAATTTGGACTTCCTTGCAATTTGATAATATGTCAGGGAGTTAGATGCAAATTGAATTTTATGTCATCTACTAGAATTCTTTAAACAGTCTTAACACTTTTTTTTTCTCTTCAGGAAGTCCACTTTTTATGACGCACGTGGAACTGAACACAAATCCTTTCTTGGAACTAAATATGCCGCTGCTTTGGGGCGTCACTAAACACAATTGCTGCTACTACTGCTTTGGGCTCTCGCGGTGACGGGGCGGAGTATGGCTCAAACACGTGGAGGACAACGACAGAATGGTGTGAGGCGGAGGGGAAGCGCTAGTGGCGGAGCATGGACGCAGGAGGACGCATGAACGACGACAGCATCATGGTGTAGGCCAATCTACGATTTCCACTCCGCATCTTCTTCTATGGTGCGATTGGGGTGGAGCATGCGTGAGGGGAGTGAGAAAGGCGCTCGACCGAGGGGGGGTTTTGAATAATTTTGCACCAACGGGCGGGGGGCTTTCTACAAAACTAGCATTTAAGTGGTGGGGTCGCCTGCCTTGATCTGGACCATCCGGCGCAAATCTGACGCTCTAAATTGAAACTTTCTAGATTTTCACCGTTTAGTCGTTTTCACATGAGACGTTGCCATGTGTGATTGGTATGAAAGTACTTTATTTGTTTAGCTCTTAGGAACATCTTTGGTTTCTAACTCAAAAACCAAGTGCCCAATTCTCTATCTATTTGCAACCATCACGATGAGTACAATGATTCAAAACTAAAATTGGGTATTTTTATTTACAAATTTTGAAGCCATATGTGATGTAAATATGTCGTATCAATACTAACATACCAAGTATATATGTACTAAAAATCGTACATGTTTCTCGAGTATGACCTCCTCTGGGAGCCAGACCCAAAGGAAACCTTCCATAACCTCCTCTACTGGAGTGACATGCTTCTTTTGCAATGAAGTGGGGGCACTATGCCAATAAATACCCAAAGAAACAGCAAACCTCTGCCCCAGCCCGACCCAATCTAGGAGCTCCAACTCAGGGCAATGCACCAAGTGTGAAGCCAGCAGCCCACTACACAAAGGGTCGTGTCATACATGTCACGGCTGAGGATGCCTAAGAGACACCAGATGTAGTTCTTGGTATGTTCCTTGTCAACTCTGATACCACTCTTGTGGGGGATCGACCAAAACTCCCAGAACACCACCAGGAGGTCTGAGAGTGGCCGTGAGGCCAGGGATCACCTTAAGTTCATGACCAAACCCAAGGGAGGTCATGAGACAAGGGATCACCCTAGGCCCTCTGTGAAAATAAGCTAGTCCCAAGGATCATGTGCTAGCTCCTCACAGAATACAAAGGTGGTGACATCCAAAACGCATACTTGTAATAACCAAATATCAACAAAGTTGCTTACAAAAGCGGCCTTGGACCAAATATAAAATACAAAAGATTCAAAAGAAGGGCAGTCCATCAGCACGCCACAGGCAACTGACTGGAGGGCACAACCTAGCCACTTTGGTCCTCTTCTTCGCTGCTAAAGTCTTCCCCTGTTAAAGATTGCATTGAGCAAGAGTGAGCACAACAACTGTGCTCGCAAGTCACACCTGTGTAATAACAGAATGACATGAATACATGGATATTTCAAAGGAAGGCATATATGGTTCATTTGCATAAAGCCAAGTTTCTTTCAAATACCTGTACTAGGTTCCAAGGCAGTTAACTATATC
This sequence comes from Ampelocalamus luodianensis, assembly GCA_036346255.1. Lineage (NCBI taxonomy): Eukaryota > Viridiplantae > Streptophyta > Magnoliopsida > Poales > Poaceae > Ampelocalamus > Ampelocalamus luodianensis. The sequence goes on along the minus strand of CM070630.1, from coordinate 4,169,222 downwards.
TAATATTCATTTTGTAAATCTCAGTTTTCAGTTGGATAACATTCATCATAAATATGATGAAGGATACTCTCCTGTCACAAGGCTCCCTGCCCAAACCCATGGGATAGAAATCCCAAAATCATTTATCAAAGTGTTTTGAAAATAAAACCAACATCTAACTCTGAGTGGTCTTTGCCAGCATGTCCATGACTGTGGACACGGCTATTCGAATAGTTTTACACTCTGCAGAGGTTGTACACTTTACCCACATGACATGATTTCTCTAGTTTGTTCGGCACCCGTCAATGCCACCTCTCACTACCGAAGGTAAGAGCTCTAGAGTTCATGACAAGACCTTTACAATGCATCATTCCACCACGGCCCCTCCTCGCTAAGGTTTCGCTTTCATTGGATACAAACCCGCCGGAAAGGCCCCCTCTTGCGCCAGTGGAAAACATAGGTTATAAAAGATCATAGGCCATAAAAGACCTCCCACACATTAAAGTGGAACAACCGCGGTAGAATTTTGCAAATTAATTGGCCAGGTCCCACGCCTCATTCTGGAGACATGTGGTTGTACGGTAAGGCATAGCCTATTATAGGCATAGCAAATGGACGCTCAAAGGCCAGTCCTCAATTGACTAGGGCGACAACCACAGAACCCCTGAGCCTCAACTCTACCCAAGCTAAGCTCGTGCATGGACATGCACCAACCAAGCAACCATTTCGTCCCAGTCCAAACCAATTTTTCCTTTTATTTTCCTTTTCAAAACATTTACAAAACCTCTATGACAACCCAATGCCATGGTTTAAAACATGTTAAACAACAGTTGGTCATGATGGTAGAACTTCTCCAAATCAAATACTTTTGGGTCTAAGCAAGTCTAAGCATAAGGTTTCACAATTGCTTCTGGTTCACACTATTGCATCAACCAGGTTTACTCTAAGGTGACAACAGATTTAATTCCAAATCAACATTGGCCATATGAAAGGGGTAGGCATAACTATGGATTTAAAGACAGATATTAAAATAACTAAGTAAAAGTAGGCATGCATTAGTCTTTGAAACAGAACATAATAATTTAAGATACTGGGTGCAATATGGTTAAAAGTGTAACTTACCTCTTGCTTGAAAGCTTAAGAATCCACTCAATCACAGGGTTCTGGCTCCTTAGAGACGTCGAGATCTATACGGGAACAAAACAAGGCAAAATCAAATAACAGCCAAATAAGATCCAATGAACTCCAAACAAATCAAATAGCAACGAATAGGACAAGAAAAACTAAGAAAGGGTTCTCAGGAAGAGGTCCAAAAGGTTAAAGGGAGGGCCAACGGGCTAGAGGAGGTACAGGAGATTTGAATGGAGGTCCTACAAGTTGGATAAGGTTTAATGGGTTAGGGGGAGGTCCTAAAGGGCTCGAGGGGAGGTCCTCTGGATAGAGAGGTCCAAAGGACAAAGATTTCCAAAGGACTAAGAGGTCTAGGCCCTCAGATCAAAATAAAGGGAAGTCTGGACCATCAGATCCAAACATAGGGAGGTTCAGACAAAAGGATTTCAAGGAGGAGAGGGATCCAATGGAGATCCACCGAAGGTGGTTCTAAAGAGGTCCTAACGGCCAAGATGAGGGGGGCATAGGAGGTCTTGACCATCAGGATGTAATCAATGGAGGTCTGAGAGGTCCAGAGAAATCAATTTCAAAGGAAGGCCTAGACTTAGAGGCAGGAGGAGGTCCAAGCCACTAAAGAGGTCCAAACCACATACACAGAAGAGGTTAGACCACAGAGAAGGTTTAAACCACACATAACACAAAGAGATAGGCTGAGAGGAGGACTGGTAAGCATATAGGAGAGGAACAACTCCAAGCTCAATCAACTCTAAATGTACCAGGATTTTGAATTGATTGAAGTTTTGTCTTAGTCATTTTAAAACTCTTTCAAAATCTCAAGTTAAGCTTTGATCTCTCATCAAAACCAAATGGTTCTATTTTATTTTGAAACTTTAAAAAGGTTTAGAAGTTTAGGGTGTTACAGTACGCGAATTGTTATGTGGGCCATGTGGCATACTAATAAAAATTCATGGAATGACTATACATTTTTAATAACATGTTCACATATATTTAAATTTTGTTTATCAATATTAGTATTTGTTATCGTTAGCACCCATATAATAAGTTGTTTTCACGGCTAATTGTGTAAACTAGCTAATTAATTAGAAAGGAAGCCCAACTAAGTATATAGAACGTTAAGTATTATACGAATACAATATTTATAATGCATGGTTAACCGACGCAAACATTCGATTAGCCGATAATTGTTTAACAACCGTCATTTTTACCTTATTTTTTAGCATCAATGGTGCACCCCAACACAAAATTTTCTAGCTCTACCACTAAGTTTGAGGGTACAATTGACACCCACAACAAGTTTCTGTGCTGGAAGACTTCTGTTCCTGGGTCGTGCATGTGCTTCACGTGCACCATGAGAGCCGCGTGCTCGCTTTCTATATATATCATCCACTAGAGCTGTAGTTCTGATGCGTTATGGCCGGTCTGAAAGAACATGCCGAACTACTACTATAGTCTAATACTAGTGTCTTCAACGCATTGTATGGCCGCATGCGAGCAGCTGTCCGAATTATACAATTTTTTACACTGCTGAAACCAGAAATGCACGTGATTTAGTAAACCGGATGTACAGATATGCAATCCCAGAAAGTGCGCAGCGTCGGGCCGCGCGCAGGACCGCAGCTAGTGCCGGACCGGTTGCCCGCGCCGACGGACGTTTTGAGGTGCCGCGCGTCGCATCGGCCTTGCACCATCAGCGACGGGTGGCCGCGGCCTCCGGCACCGTCCATTGGTTCCGCAAGCTAGCTGCAATTATAAACTAAGTTTACGCTACATCGAGAGGCATGCAGCTCATAATAAGCGGCTAAGCGCACCCCTTTTTGCGGTCCCAGATTCCCCGAACGCGCCAGCATTTTGGCCACAGACGCAACAATTCTTATGCGGTGAGCCAGGAAGCAACCGGGAAGGTAGTACGTGTCGACGGGAGCAGCATATGAACGACATAATTACATACATAAAATAACCAAGGCACGCCGCACGCATTGCGATGAAGGCGAGACGATGCCGCGCGTTGCGCGCGGGCACCAGTTAAGTTAGCTATCCTCTCCTCTGTGCTCTCCTCGGCCCGAATCTCCGGAGAGGGCGCCGCACGGGACGGAACGCGGCGCGACGCGGTCTCCGCTGTCCGCGCGCGCTGCCGGTCACAGTAAGCCGCGGTGACCAGATCACTGGACTACTTGATCAACGGGTGCAGTGGGGTCATCTTCTCATCCAACCGCAATGTGGATGGACGGATGGCGACGGGCAGCAGAACGCGCGGCCCCACGAATTCAGCTGGACGATTAATTAATTAATCTAGATCGCTCGAGGCCGGGGGCCAGGACGGCGACCGGCAGTAGAATGCGAGGCCCCATGAATTCAATTGGACGGTTAATTAATCAGGATTGCCCGGGGCCGAGGGCCGGGACGGCGATCGGCAGCAGAACGCGCGGCCCTATGAATTCAACTGGACGGTTAATTAATTTGGATCGCCTGGGGCTGGGGGCTGAGACAGCGACCGGTAGTAGAATATACGGCCCCACGAATTCAACTGACGGTTAATTAATCTGGATCGCCCAGAGCCGGGGGCTGGGACAGCGACCGGCAGTAGAATGTGCGGCCCCAAGAATTCAACTGGACAGTTAATTAATCTGGATCACCCGGGCCCGGGGTCTGGAACGCTGTCTCATGTCTCAACTCTCAACACAGTGGAGTATACAAATTGAAGGATGGATGGATGGATGTAGTGATCACACATATGAACTATTAAGTGGTCCTACTTCTCTATGATATGCAGTGATTGGTTTATCTGATATCAATTAATTTGATCAATTATTAGGTTCTATATGCCCTCTTATATCATGATGTACTTGGAGCTAACAGTCTAGAACTTGGAAGAGTATTTTGACTGGTGGTTCTGCTGAATGTTTCAGGAGCTTCCTTTGCGAACAAACTCTTTGATCTGAAAAATTAGTGGCTAGAAACTAAACACGAACAGTATTACCCTTAGCAATCATTAGTGTGCCCCTTGGTTCTAGAAGAACATTGACGTCCCATTTTGATTGAGAACATGACACTAATGACCTTTCACAACTGAGAAGTGAAAACACAGTCAATCTGTCTTCTATACAGTAATACAATACTCTACCGGAATATTTGACCAAACATTGAAAACTCGTGGAAGTGACACACCAGAGAAAAATCAACAATCTTACAGTAGAATTGAAAGATCAAACTCCAACTTTTCCTTTCCACAGATCTTTAATTACATAAACAAAAGAAAAACAACATCTCTAAATCATCATCATTCATCAAGAAACCAACATACATACACTCGTATGAAATATAAAAGAAAAAGAAGAAAAGAGAAACTGCAACACATAACACTGATGATCCCAAATTAAGGTGAGTTTGGGTACGGTCACCGCCCCCTTCCCAATCCCAGATGCACCGGGACGCCGCCAACTTCCCAATATAAACCTGCTTCCCCAGTTCCCTCCCAAAGTCTCGATCCCACGCCCTCTCGAATCCCTACTCCCTAGTCCCTACCTAACGTTCTCAGCCTCTAGTCCACCACCACGCGCGCTCGCTCGCTCGAGTCTTGACCCTTCCATCCGCCGAGAGCCGGCCGGCGCAGCACCGGCGCCCGTGCCGCGCGCGCACCGGCGCCGATCGACTCCTGTCTCCACGGCGGCGGCGGCTGCCCGAGGAATGCGGATGGGGAAGTACGAGATGGGGCGGACGCTGGGGGAGGGCCACTTCGGCAAGGTGAGGCTGGCGCAACACGCCGACACCGGCCACGCCTTCGCCATCAAGATCCTCGACCGCCAGCGCATCCTCGCCATGAAGATCGACGAGCAGGTGCGTACCGCGTCAAGCCGGTTGATGATTGGTTCCTTTTGGATTCGTTTCTTGTTTGCTAAAATGGGCGGCGGTTCGTGGCCCAGATAAAGAGGGAGATCGCGACGCTGAAGCTGCTCAAGCATCCAAATGTCGTCCGGCTGTATGAGGTAAACTTCACAACCTCTCCTCTAGTTTGTCAAATTCGTTGTTCTTTCCTTGGTTTCTTGCTGTTGAAATGTTCTTGGGGAGAGGAAGCATCGGTAGTTGGGTAGGAGTGAATGAACAATTGCGTGAATCGGCTGATCGCAGCTACTGTGCTATTGAAGTTGCAATGTGAACTTCTAGGCTGCGGCGACATATAAAATTCACTCTACAGCTCAGTCCTCTTTCAATAACACTCCCCGTATGTTTTATAAGTTATTTTTCTTTTCTTGATTTGGACATCGGTATAAACAAATGAACGCCCGAGATGACCAATCAAAGTACGTTTTTCCTACCCAACCAAGCAGGACAGGGCAAGAGTCCCGTTCTCGTGTTACATTCCAACATATTTTTTTGCCCTTGTGTTGTGGTGCCCAACCCGCCACAACAAAAGAGTTATTTAGATACATGCCAATGCAAAGTTCAAGATTTTGAGATATGTCACTACAAAATTCATTATTTGAAATATACCACTGCTAAGTTGGCAAAATTAGAGATATGTTGTTCTCAAAGAAAATACCTATCTTCTTTATTTGTCCTACCGTGCCACCATGTGTGCCTCTTGACCCTGCCCAATCCTGCGTCGTCGCTACTCCCTCTTCCCCCTGCGCCGCCGCCCCAACTCCTGGCGTTGCTTCCCTCTTCATCCCGCGCTGCCGCCTCAACTCCTGAATCCCGATGCTGGCTCCCTCTTCCCTCGGTGTCGTCGTCGCCCTCTTTACCCAGTGCCGCCTCCCTCTGTGCCATGGAGAGGAAGGCGATGGCTGCAACGTCCAGCCATCCTCATCATTACCACCGTTGGCCTCGATTTGCTTTGGCAGCGGCGACGACGAAATTGGAGGAGCGGAGGAGGGCGTCGGAGGAGGGAGAGTTGAGGAGGATGAGGCACATGAATGGGAGTAGGTGGAGAAACAGCGGCCAGATCTTGAGGGAAAGAAGGCAGCCATGGATGAGAGAGAGGAGGAAGAAGGCAAGGTCAATATGATCCTAAATTTTGCATAATGGTATATCTCAAAGAATGGACACTTTATAGTGGCATGTTTCAAATAATGAACTTTGCAGTTGTATATCTCTAAACATGTAACTTTGGAGTGGCATGTATCTAAATAGCCTAAAACAAAACTTTGGGACATCACATCAAATCCTACAAATCTAGGGGCTATTTGGTTCAAGGCCCTAATGTACCAAACCAAAATTTTTGTATTACTCTGAAACTTTGACTAGCGTTTGGTTCAGTTCCAATATCTAGCGTTACCCTCGAAATTTTGGTAATGCCAATGTTTTCTCACCAAAACGCTGGCTTCGTGCGGGTGGCCAAAACCAGCGCCAAAATTTGGTTCCAAATCACTCGACAGGTGGCAGATCCTGTTTGGCTGTGAGTAGTGTATTAATTGCTTGATTATTTGGATTAACAAGTTTGAAATAATAATATTTCCTAAACTGAGTATCCGATTTGTGATCTGTTTGAACCGTTGTGTTCCTTGTCATTTAATCAACAAAACAAGACCCATGTTGACATATTTGATGCAAAAAAAATAGATGTTATGCAGGACCTATATGCCATACTCATAATTTTGGCATAGCTACAATCCAAACATATCAATTTTGGTATTGCCCGTGAATTAATATGGCTACGATCCAAATATCATTTCTTTTGTCTAGTTTTTTATTATTGCTTCGATTTTGATATTGCTAAAATTTAAATATGACTACCTGAGATCATAAACCAAATAACCCCTAACGACGGCCATTGCCCATTGGGCAATATTATAGATGGGATCGTGTAATTGTCTTGAGCCATGAGGTTCGTGTGCGGTCTGAACCATCAAGTCTGACGATCTGATGGCAGTTGTTGGTCCACTAAAGCGACAGTGATGAGATCACGACGTACATGTCCTGACGCCCACCTTGGTTAAGGGTGTGTTTAGTTGGGTGAATCAGGGTGAATGGGATGAAATGGTACAGGATGAATGGGATGATCCTGGATGAGATGATACAAGTATGGTGTTTGGTTAGTGGGATAGGATAATACAGGATTTTGTTTGGTTGCTTGGATAGGATGGTCCTGGATGGTTCAAGATGATATTTGGTTTGATGAATGAGGTTGTATTTAGATGATCATAATTTTTTTTCCTTCCTTTCTCAAGAAAATTACATAAAAAATTAATAAAATATTTTTGAATTGAATTGAATTTTATTTTATTTTATTCATCTAAAAATATTTTTGCTATTTTATAGAGCCCGGTTGTCATAAAAATTAATAAAGTCATTATTTTATTGGATTTAAAGTTGAAATTATTTTTATTAAGTTCAAAATAATTCTAGGATTTTTGTGATTTTTCTAGAATTTTAGGATTTTTTTGCTATTTTATAGAGCTCGGGTCTATTCAGACCGTTCGATCGGAATCGGATAGTCCGATCGGCGTCTCCTCCGATCAGACCGTGCGATTCCGATCGGACGGTCCGAACGGACCGACCGGTTCGGACGGTCCGAACATCTCATCTGAATCGGACCGTCCGATTCCGATCGGACGTTCCAAACAAACCCAGGCTCTATAAATAGCAAAAAAAATCCTAAAATTCTAGAAAAATTCACAAAAAAACCCTGGAATTATTTTTAACTTAATAAAAATAATTCCAACTTTAAATCCAATAAAATAATAACTTTATTAATTTTTATGACACGTAGGGCCCGCATGATATATATTCTTTTTTGCACTAAAATATGACAACAGTGGTATTGTTTTGTTGATTAAATGACAAAAAATACAACGGTTCAAATCAGATCATAAATCGGATACTCGGTTTAGGAAGTATGGTAATTTGAAACTCGTAAATCAAACTATTGATGCATTAATGGAACGCCACATCACCAAACAAAGCCACCGGAGAACCTGAACCATGTGGGTCGGGATTTTTCATGGAACGCTTTGGTACAACATCTAAGCAGAATATTTCTCAAAATGGAACGAGTTAGTGTTGAACCATTTGGTTCCATTCCCTGAACCAAACACGTGAACCGCTCCATTTTCCGAACGGAACCATCCCGTTCAGCCTCATTCAACAAACCAGACGGACCCTAACTGAACCAATCCGGAAGCCACCAAAAGGATAGAAGCTTTGTGCTGAAGTTGGCCTGCATTCTCCCAAATAACCACAGACTATAAGGGACCCGTGCCAATTGGCCAAAAATAAGTGGGCCGGAAATATGAATTGTATTTACATCAAGCAAAATATAGGGATTTATAGCTACAAATTGAACCAAATAAGCATATTTCCTTTTTTTGCAACAACAAATAAGCATATGTAGAGTATGATTTAACCATGTGTTTGCAGTGGTTTCTGAACAGATGTTAGTGGAAAGCAACACTATTTGTTGTTGTAAACGCTTAGCTGATACAGTAGGAAAGAGTACAGCAAACATGCTGAAATAGTAACTGTTAATAGAAAGAACTATATGAAAAGACAGTGTAATAAGTATAGTGACCATGGCAGTGAAAACGCAGGCTATAGCAAGACCATTAGGAAACAATAACATTGGAGAGAAGCTACAACAAACATAGTACATTACTATAGCGATGATGGTTGGGAGTAACAGCGGCGAAGACACATAGCTATAGTAACAGTAGGTATGGGGTGAAATCAAGAAGCAGACAAATAGATCCCGAACTCATGGTATGTTTGTGCTTTAGGTGGCCCGAACTCATGGTCTGTTGGGCTTTATGCGTGAGAGTCAACCTGATTCGTCCGTAGGTGGGTGGGGAAATGGCCTGATGCACCAAATAAGAGGTATGAGAAGTGTTCAAATAGTGGCAGAATAAAGAATCTATACTGTTGTGATACAACTGAGGCTATTTTGTTTGGAACATTAGGATTTGATGTAGCATGGCGCACAATCCACATTTGTGCCAAAAAAAAAAGAGGTGAATACAACAAATAGCAATCCATATTCGTGCAAAAACACATAATCTTCCATTCTTACTTTTACAAATTGCTAAGTATAATATAGCCAAAACTGTAAGGGTTCAAACTGCCAAAGTCAAAACTTTGCCAGATCCATGGAAAACTCAGCAAAATTTCACCGGTAACCGGCGGTTACAGGCGTTATCGGTGGGGTCTGATAAAATTTTATACCAAGCAAAAAAAAAAAAAATCAAATTTATCGAATTTTCATCCAAATTCAAAATTTAGATAAATTTCATCTTTACATCTAAAAAGTTCAAATTTTAATTCAAAATTTTCATCTGAAATTTTACCGAAATATCCTATAACTGCCGATTACCAGTTCTATCGGTGAGGTCCAATAAAATTTCCAAAACGATATAGTTTTCCCTGACTTGATCTCTCCTATTAAGAGGGCACCCAGCTAGCCAGTTTGGTAAAACACTTTACATAAGTCTCGATCTGAAACTAAGAACCAACTGATAATTTGAGGGGTGGTTTCATATCTGCAAATGCAATGCCGGGGGGATTTGCAAAAGCAAGCGAGATGGTTTTTATTAGGGAGACCCTTTTTTTATGTTAGGTTTACCGACTGATTGCATTAGTGGATAATGCCCATGTTAGGCTTACCTCCTGTAAGCGAAAGATTAATAAACGATGCCTGCCGCTAAAGCAAATATCTGCACACTAGTGCGGTAGAGTAAACTGGCCAATATTTAGGTAAGAAGAAATATATGGAGAACAGATCATCCCCTGATTGTTCATTTCTGTAGGAGATGCAACATGCAATACCACCAAGGAGGCTGGGACCAGCTTCCTCCATTGAAAACCTGATTCCCTGAAACCTAAAATTGCGTGAGAACATGTAATTAATCTTTTTTTTTTATTGGATTGAAAAATTCAGAAATGTTTACGAGTCAACTATTTTCAATTGTCCACATCCACAATGTCCTTGGCCAGCCTGAGGGGATTACATTGTTTTTTTCGTTCTGCAGGTTTCAGCAAGCAAGACCAAGATATATATGGTCCTTGAGTATGTAAATGGGGGAGAGCTATTTGACAAAATCGTAAGGATTCTGCTACTCTCTTTGAACTAAGCATGCTTCAGGAACTAATGAAGCAAATTCTAGAGTTTGCTAAGGCTTTCACATGCATTTCTAACACACTCTTTAATGCACGACAGGCATTAAAGGGTAAGCTAACGGAGAAGGAAGGAAGAAAACTGTTCCAGCAGCTAATGGATGCTGTAAGCCATTGCCATGAGAAGGGAGTTTATCATAGGGACCTTAAGGTAACTACACAGGACTTATCATTACTCTATGTTTTGAGAGTTGTCACCTTTTGATACCAAACAATGAGGAATGATCCAAATGGAATACATGATTAAGACCTGTTATTCTTTTGCATCTTCTGTAGCCAGAGAATGTCCTTGTTGACGCAAAAGGAAACATAAAGGTTTCTGATTTTGGACTAAGTGCCCTTCCACAACATCAACGGGTATGGTGTTTTCTCTTACGTCAAATAAAGCTGAATCATTTCTCTGATGTTTAAAATGACGGCCCCCTTTTCAGAAAGATGGATTACTGCATACCACATGTGGCAGCCCTAATTACATAGCCCCTGAGGTAACGACTAAACAACATTTTCTGCTCTGGCTCTGAACCTACTATTGCTTCATGATTCTTCTGCTTACTGCATATGGAGGATGGAATTTCTGACAGCCAGTATATTTAGGTCCTTCTCAACAGAGGTTATGATGGCTCCATGTCCGACATATGGTCCTGTGGTGTTATCCTATATGTAATGCTTACAGGGAACCTTCCATTTGATGACCAAAATATGGTTGTCCTTTATCACAAGGTATAAAGCAAGGAATCAAGTCTTACGTTAGCAAAACTGGCTATTTTCTGCAGCCATATCTCACACTGATATTATTCTCAGATTCTGAAGGGGGATGCTCGTATTCCTAAATGGCTTTCGCCAGGCGCCCAAGATTTACTGCGAAAAATCCTGGATCCTAACCCAATTACCCGCTTAGATATGGATGGAATAAGGGCACATGATTGGTTCAACCAAGGTTATACTCCGGCTGTGCCTTTTGATGATGATGAAGATAACATCATTGGTGATGGCAACCCACATATGACTGAGGTAGCCTCTGTGGGTTGTACTTCTGTTTGCTGTATAATCTCATGGTTTTAACTGAGTGGTAAAGACTAAACTTCATCTGGTTTTTTTTTTCTGAAGCATAATGACATTCAAGACAACCCAGCAATCAACCAAATCAATGCTTTTCAACTCATTGGAATGTCCTCATGCCTTGATCTATCTGGATTTTTTGAGAAAGAGGTGAGTTCAATCTTTGTCTCTTCATCTTATTTTGTGAGTGTTTTTTAAAACTTCTTGATAACTACCAAGGGCCGAAACTAGATCCTAGCCCAATCCCCCACATCCAAACAGGCCCTAACTTGGAAGGGTCCCACTTGAGATGATCATACAACAAAAATATTAAAGAATGTAAGAAAACAATAGCAGCCAAGAACGAGTGATTGACAAAGCCACGAACTATTGTCCTATTTATCTACATGTCCTTACTGGGCAATTGCTATCTTAATACTTCGGAGATGACAGATGTCATTCAATGTGGTAGTGACCTTCCACTAAAGTCAGACATGTGACTTTGTTGCAGGATGTTTCTGAAAGGAAAATCAGATTTGCATCAAATTATTCCCCTACTTATCTATTTGAGAAGATCGAGAGCATTGTCACAAAAATGGGTTTCCAAGTACAGAAGAATAATGGCAAGGTTAGTGACCTCAGATGTGTCTATGGACTATGAACTATCCCTGATCTACTCATGCATAATTGATAGCATAGCACATCAAATTTAACCTTATATTATCATGTCCTGCAGCTAAAAGTGATTCAAGATTGCAAGGGGCCAGCGAATCCAAGAGGACATGGATCATTATTAATTTCTGCTGAGGTACTTCATATCAAAGATACACACTTAAAAATAATTTAATACAGCTATCATTTCACGGTGTGCTCGTTTGTATTAGACGTTGCAACTTCTTGACATTGTTGTATCGTGATTCCAGGTGTTTGAGATCAATGAATCTCTTTATGTTGTTGAGCTAAAAAGGTCATCTGGAAACTGTTCCCTATACAGACAGGTATTGCCCCCTCCCTTGCCAAGTCTGTGTTTCAAATCATATATTTTTCTTCAGCATTCTCATACAGTACAAACTGCAAAGATGTAATTTACAATGCATGACATTATTTTATGATGCAGTTGTGTGCAACGCTCTCAGAAGACTTGGGCATATGCAAAAGCCAGCAACTTTTCAAGAAAGATTCTATGAGACAAGAGCTTTGTCGATACAACAATAGCTTTTGATAGTTTTAAAAAAAGCTTCTGATAAAAGAGCCCTCTTTTTTTTAACAAGAGGCCCCAATACTACTATGTATGACACAGTTGTAAGACTAAGTTGTAAATATAAAACTACACAGTTGAAATACCTGAAAAGAGTATATTGACCATCCACACATAACCGATTTTTCTCTCAAGGATACTCTATGTTCTGAATTTGACTTTAGACTACTAGTTTTTCGGGGCAAATTGGCTAACAGGAATGAATGAAAATATGATGTAATCATGTAAACAATTAAAGTGTACATATAAGAGTTACCTGATCTCTGTGTTTCTTCTGAAGTTCTGTACTGGAATGTAAGCTTTTATCTTTCTTCTTCAGATCTTATTGGCAAACTTAAGAAAGGAGCCTGTTCTATGAATGCAGTTCGTTCAGATGTATGCTCAATTAAAAGAATACTTCTCAAGCTCAAACTTGAGCTTACTTGCATGATATGAACAACAAACAACCCCAGCACCAAGCAGTTGTTTTGGTACAGGTATGTAACTTCACCAGTAATTCTTACATGAGCACTGCCCTTCACTGAAATCATGAAAACGGTTCCGGTCTCTAACAACCAACTTGCGATCATATACCAAGGAGATAAGCTTAATAGCTGAATGACAGTCTTCACAAGCTCTAAGATTCTTTGTTATTCGAAGAGTTGACCCCACAGGGGTGTTAAAAGCCCAAAAGCAATGGTCAGCTTCTCACTATGTTCAGCCAATGCTTGTTCCTTAGATTGCTCCTCAATATCTTGCAATACCAAGCCTGTCATGGGCTTATATCCAGCTTGCCTTAACGATCCATCATCTCTTCCAACATTTTGTAGATCTGCTCAGACCTAGGATGTGATCTATCACCAAAAACAAACTCGCGAATTGTGTTCTCCCATTCAATCGAACTTCTTCCAGGAATCCTCTGAATGCTCTCCCTCCTAATCGTCTTCCTCATTTCCGCAACACCTTCCCACGAGTTTGCTTGTGCATATATGTTTGACAATAACACAGTGTCCATCAGCAAGAGGATCCAACACTCGCAATTTGGCCATAGCTTCCTCTGCAATCTCTACATCCAAATAACTGCATCTGGATCAAATGGCATGCTCCTGATAAGCTGCCTTGCATCCTCAACGTGGCCTGCACGCCCCAAAAGGTCGACCATGCATCCGTAGTGCTCAATCCTCGGCTCAACATCATGCACTTCACGCATTGAATTGAAATACTTCTTGCCGTCACCCACAAGACCAACATGAGTACACGCTATAAGAACCCCGATGAAGGTGATCTCATTTGGTTTCAGCCCTTCTGATATCATCTTTGTGAACAAATTGAGAGCATCATGACCAAGCCCATGATTGGCTAGCCCGATAATCGTCGAGCTCCAAGTAAGCACATCCTTCACCAGCATGGAGTGGAACACTCTCAGCCAATTCTCAATGTCACCACACTTGGCATACATGTCGACCAGAGCAGTCCCGAGCTTCACGTCCACCTCAATTCCGTTGCTCTCCACAAACTGGTGTATCTCTGCGCCCACGGCCAGCGCCCCCATGTCACTGCACGCCGAGAGCACGCTCACCATGGTGATGCAGTCCGGCGCAGCACACACCGCATGCATCTCCCGCCACAGCTCCAGCGCCTCCTTGGACCGCCATCCCTGGGCGTACGCCGAGATCATCGAGCTCCAGGAGAAGGCATCCCTCTCCCTCGTCCCGTCGAATATCTCCCTCGCAATGCCGACCTCCCCTCTCACCGCGTACCCGTGGATCATGGTGTTCCAGGACACCTGGTCCCTGTCCCGCATTCCGTCGAACACCTTCCTCGCCTCCGCGACCTCCCCGCGCTCGACATAGGCCACGAGCATGACGTTGCAGAGGAACACGTCCCGGCGGGGCGCCTCGTCAAACGCGGGGCGCGCGAGGTCCGCGCGGCCGTACCTGGCGTACATCTCGACGAGCGTGGTGCGGGCGAAGAGGTCGGCGGCGGCGAAGCCGGACTTGAGCGCGTGAGCGTGGGGCGAGGCGCCGAGGTGAGCGGATGGCGCGGAGGAGGGGAGCGCGGCGGCTTTGGCGGAGGCCTGCAGGGCGAGAGAGAGAGAGAGAGAGAGAAGGAGTTGGCGAGGAGGCGGGGCGCGCGCGGAGGAGGGACTGCAGCGGGAGCGACGCGCGGAGGTAGGCGCGCATGACGGAGGTGGCGAGGAAGGCGTCAGCGTTCGCCGACTTGACGAGGCGCGCGTGCGCGGCCCGGTGCTCCGGCCGCACGGCCGCTTCTCCTCCTCGGCGCACGCGCATTGGGTGGCGCTTGGCTCGGCGCACGCGCGAGACCTCGCGAAAGTGAGTTTGTTGCAGCGCGCGCGGCTGCCTGGTCATCGGCTGCGGCAGTAGTTACATGAGCACGCGCCTCACAGCTTGGTGGATTCGTGGGCCGGGAGTGTTGGGCCGACGACATTTGAGGCCTTCTTCCGATTGGGCTCTGCTTTAGAACCCCCAAGAAATTGGATCACTGTTAGATCGTACTTAAGCAGCCCAGATCAATTCTAGTATTGCGGCGAACGGGTGTGTTTTCAAAAGAACCCCTCTTTGTGTCGAATTATCCGTTAGCTCCCCGGTGGATTGGATCGCGATTATCCATCGCGATCCATCTCGGGCCACCGATCACCGTTAGATCACACTGGAGCGGCTCAGATTGGTCCTAGTGGCGTAGCGGAGGGACGATTTCCTTAACCGCGCGTTTCGGCCGTGAGATTGGCGGAAACAGGATCTGGCGGTTCGAAGACTGCCACCGAGGCGCCCGCGGGAATCGAAGACGTGGAACGGCTCTCGCGGCGTCTTCATTCGTGTGCCTGCCGCGACCGACCGACCGACCACCCAGGCAGCGCCGCAGCCATCGCCGCCGCTGCCGCCGAAGGGGTTGGTCCGGCACAAGGAAAGGAGGGGGAGAGGCCAAGATGAGGAGCAGCGAGGCCATGGAGCTCCTAGGCTTCCCTCCCTACTCCCGCCCGTCCCACTTGGAGGTCTGTCCCTCCCTCAGTGCTCCCCCCGCGAATCCCCAATCCTAATTCTTCCTGGTGTTGTGTTGGTCTCGATTTGGTCGACTAGTTCTTGCTCCAACGCGCCAGTCTCTGTGCTGTTTCTGGTGGATTTTGGTGAAACGGGGTGCCAAATGAGGAGGTGTCGCCCATACGCTTACGAATTTTGAGTTTCTGCTACTCATCTTTCGATGCAGGTTAAGGCTGCGTACAGGAGAATGGTGATGGAATCCCATCCTGATCGTGTCCCAACGCATCAAAAGTCTCAGGCCGAGTCAAAATTCAAGCAGGTCAGGTAAAATTGTAGTGAAGATCTTAGCGGCGTCATGCCTGTAATTCCTGTGCAAAGGCTGAACTGACAAGTACAAATTAATGCATAGCTTCTACCAACCTGAAAGTGTTCAAGTTTTAGCTTGTTTCTCATCTTCAATGGTTTGTTCGGCGTTAAAGTGAGCATGATGTTATTTTATCTGTTATTTCTACCATTGACAGACTTCTTTAGCTTACCAACACATTACATTCTCTAGCAGAGATGACAATTTATTGCTGTTTCCACGTAGTAACATTCATCTTTTTTCCGGTTGGGTGAATCTGAATTTGTTCTACAGTACAAGCATTGTAATACTATTCTGTGTTTTGCCTTTCCCAGCCTTGTAATATACAAAGTTTCGTGTTTATGATTTGCAGATATCAGAAGCATATTCTTGTCTGAAGGATGGTATGTCACTCACTCACTTACATAACCGATACATGCATTTGCAAAACCTACAACTAGTAATGTGCTTACTTTAGCATCGTGTTCGCAGAGAGATTAAGTTTTGTTCATTGCCGTTTGCAGGAAGAAGATCTGGGAGTAGGATGGAAGGTAAACTCGATTTCGTGATATGTGCATTTGTGTCCTCAACCTAAGCAACTAATGAGATAGATCATACACGTAGTACATGTAATGAGGTCTGGCGTTCCGACGGGGTATGGAAGATCAAACAAGACATTGGTTAAAGCTCCCTTTCTACTCATAATTTTTGCAGCAGTTTCCTTTGGTGCCTTCAGCGCTTCAAGGTACCATACACTTCGCCTTTTCATTATACGCTCTTTTTTTCCCTCTATACATTAATTCTTATAACTGATTGAGGAATTCATTTTGGTTTTATGAAGAGCATACCAGCGGCAAAAGGAGGTCTGTTCCTCTCAGAACCCTTTTCTTCCATAGAGGAAGGTCATTGTAGTCTGACCATATTCACAAGTGAGAAGAGTTTCGTGTACATTGCACAGATGTAAAACAATCGCGCGCTGAATAAAAGCACCAATCGCTATTTGTGATTTCAGTGCATGTAAATGATACGGTGTTATTGTTCTTTGCCTGTTCTAAGGCAGGAGTTTCTTATTGATTGTGCCTTCACTGATATACTTTTATTTTGAATGTCTCTTCGCTTAATTTTAATCGACCACACAGAATATTGGTTCATATATTTGCTTCCTGGGCAACCTTTATGAACACCTTGTTTCAAGCAAGGTTTACAAAAAGCATTGCCATAGTATATACTTCTTGGTTGTTTACTGGCATCAATCGCTCCACTACAAGGCGTGACACCTTTGTCAAGGTTGGCAGCAGCAAGTCAGGTGGTATATATCTCTACTACTTAAAAGGACTTGGTGGTAGTCTGTTCTCTGCACACCACCAGTCTCACAAACAATCGGCGCTGATAGGTGGGCCCAAGGCCAGCCGCTTCCCCATCCTCCCGAAAACCTAGCCTGCACTCGTACGGTTGTACCTCGTTGTCCCCATGCCCATTCCGCTTCCCCCTCCCCTCTCTCTCACCCCCCCTCGCTCCCGCTCCGTCTCCCCTTCACTCTTACGCTCTCTCGCTCGCGCGCCCCTCCCCGCCACCGCTTGCACCTGTCAGATCTGGTCGAACCTATCCAGATCCGACTTGATATGGTTGTCGCCACTATTCAACACTGTCAGCCTACACTCCTACACTCCTGGTATCGCCTGCGACCCCTCATGTGCTTCCTCCTCCTCTGCCTTGCACGCCTCTGGCCCCTTCCCTACCGCCTCTTCCAACGGTCGGATCTGATCGGGCCCATCCAGATCTGGCTAGATATGGTCGTCGGCGCCATTCACCACCACCCTAGCTTCGTGCGCCTCCACCACCGCCCAAGCCCTTGTCGGCCACCACTCGCGGCCGGCGGCTCTCCCTACTCTCCTTCTCCGCCGTAGCCCCTCCGTCCCATCGGAGATCTCGCCGTCGAGGATGTGGACGCGCCAACCGTCGAGCTTGAACGAATGTGGATACAAACTCAGCAGTTGCAAGTAAGTACGTATTTGGGTGGTAGTTGCACTGAGGTAAGCTTGTTTGCCTATTTATTCTTATCCTTCTCCTTCTTTTGTTCTCCTTCGTCTCCCATCTCCTCCTTCTCTCCTTCTTTTGTTCTTCTTCGTCTCCCATCTCCTCCTTCTCTGCAACATGATACGCAGTGAGTGACTCGACGACATGCTCATGAAACTGAATCTAGGGCTCCTCTCCGCCGACTCCATCCGCTTCTCCACCGACTCCCACCCCTCTAGGTCGACGCCGCCACCTCCCTCTCCTAACACCGTCGTGGCTGCACGGCCATCTTCCTCCCTCCCTCCATCTAGGGTAAGACTAACCCCAATAATTCACCTCCGCCTCTATCGATTTGGTTGATTTGGTTGGGAGCATGGCAGTGGTTGAGGGAGTAGTTCAAGGCGACATATTTCTACCAGCCTCTTTCCCCTTTATCCACCGCATTGTCAAACTCTGGTGCCACAGTCGCATACCAGTGTCCACCGGCCCACAACTATCACGATAAAACCCTTGTGAACAGAGGGCCACAGTGTTGGCACATAACATCGACAATGCTTGGGTCAGGAGGCGTGTTGGGCCGCTGCAAGGGACCCGACATGTCACGTGGGGTAGATGACACCAGGGAGACGAGGGGCTAGCCCCATATGCGTCCACATTGACCTCCTCTCTCATGCACATGGTCTCACGCCGCCACAATACAACCTCTTGTTCGGCGCCTACCTCTTGTTCGATGAAATGCCTAACCTGCTTCCCACCCCAACCCCTTAATTTCCAGGTCAATCCTTATTCTTACCTTGTTTGATCTCATTTGTTTCTCTATTCTTTCATGTATTTAGTTTATGTGCTCTCTTATTTAATTTTGACATAGCTCGTAATCCACTATCCTCCTTCTATGTCTTTAATCATAACAGTATGATGCTCATTGCAATGCATATGCAACTTTATCATACAACAGGTTGGACCTTCACAATGGTTTTGCAGCGAGATATAACAAGGAAGAGGCATGATATGCTAGAAAATAGAGCACATGACTTGGGTCAGTGCTCAGATGGATAATTTATGTCTATGATTTTATTAGTGAACAAATTATGTCAAATATTACAATTATATTTTAAGTGTAGTCCATGCTTACATGTTATGAAGAATAACATAATGTTTCAATCTGTGTAAATGTGAGAATGCAGTATGTCTGTAATGTGGCTTTGTGATTTCAATTTTCTATCATCGTAGAACGTAGATACTGCACACGATACAACCTTGTGGGTTCCAAGGATAGTGATACATTGGATGTCTACCGACCTCAGTGTTAGCTTCCTTTGTTGTTGTGGATGGGTCTGAGAAGCTCCACCCATAAAGATATGTGAAGATCCAATAGGCAAAACCTTCATTATTATATCTGAAGTTCAAAACAAGAATGTAATATAGTGTTTATATGCCCCATGTGCAGATCATTCGAGATGTTTAGAGGCATTCAAAAGCGAGAAATAGTCATTTTATTTGCTATCAATTATTGTTTGTACTCTCTTGTTTTAATGTCATCATGAGACGCTCTATAGTGCCTACTAATTATATTTGAACTGATTTGTGTTAGTTTTTGGGAGAGAAGATATTTTTGCTATTCACAAATGTACATCTTATTCATTATTGAGAGAGTATATATAGACATAGGGTTACATGGGCCTCATAGGCTACATGGGCCAAGGGAGAGAGAGAGAATGTACAAGACTCTTAACACCCTCCTTCAAACTCAAGGTGGATAAGGGGGATCTGATGCACCGAGTTTAAGTAGATGAAGCCAATGCTATTCTCGAGTCTGAGCTTTAGTGATGAAATCCGCAACTTGAAGCTCCGAGGGTACATACTTGAGGTCAATGGTCGACTGCTAACAATGAGACCGTGTGAAGGATGCATTAACACCAATACGCTTTGTCAACTCATGCCTGACTAGATCACTAACATTCTGAATGGCACTTGTATTATCACAAACAAAGGTGTAGGATTATCACAATTAACACCAAGATCAGCCAAGAGCCATTGAAGCCAAACGATCTCTGAGGTGGTAGAGGCAAGGGCTTGAAGCTCAGCCTCTACACTAGAGCGTAACACCGCAGTATGCTTCTTGAACATCCAATAAATAAGAGAAGTATCAAGAGAGATGCAGTAGCTAGTGATAGATCGGCAATCAGTAGGATCACTCGCCTAAGTGGAGTTAGAGTGAGAGTGGAGTTGCAGCTAACTCGAACTGGCATAAAATAGACGTTTGGACGTAGTCCCCCTCAAGTATTTCAGCATACGAAGAATATGACCAAAGTGAACTGAGGTGGGAACACTGACAAACTGGCTAAGTACATGAACAATATGAGCAATGTTTGGCCTGGTGACAGTGAGATAAATAAGGCTCCCAACGAGCTGGCAAGAAGGATCTATCGGTGGTACACCGTCTGTAGATCGAAGCTACAGGTGGAGCTCCATGGGTGTGACAGCATTGCGAGTATCAATCATACCAGAGCAAACGAGCATACCCTGAACGTAGCGATACTGAGAGAGGTAGTAGCCATCACCATCAGAATGAACCTCAATCCCCAGAAAATAGCTCAATGGTCCCAAATCTTACATCATAAATTGTTCACTCAATTTCTTCTTGACAAAACCCACATAATCTATGTCATCTACTGTGATCATCATATCATCTATATATAGCAGTAGCAAAGTACGACTCTGCTGAGAAGTGTGAATAAACATGGCAGGGTTATGCTCACTTGGAGTGAACCAGCAGCTCGAATCACATAACTGAAACACTCGAACCAAGCACGAGGAGCTTGCTTAAGACCATATAGAGCACACTTAAGAGGATAAACATAGCCTGTAGGAGCCTCAACACCTAACGGTAGCTATATATAGAACTCCTCATGTAGATCACCATGAAGAAAGGCATTCTTGATATCTATCTGAGATATAGTCCATGAGCATACCGCTGCAATAGCAATGAGATTACATAATGTAGCCATATGAGCAACTGGAGCAAAATTCTCATCATAATCTTGACCATAAGCCTGTTGAAAACCTCTGGCAATAAGATGAGCCTTGAATCGCTTAACTGAACCATCTGACTTGGTCTTTCATTTGTACACCCACTTGTAAGTTATAGGCACAGCTTCAGATGGTAGCGGAACAAGATCCCAAGTGCTTATACACTCTAATGTTGTAAACTCCTCTGTCAGCAAACCGCCACTCAGGTATACTAGCTGCTTTTTTGATAGGTACTCGGTTCAGATACTACACATGCATAAGAAAAACCTCACCTCTCTAGTGCATGAATATAGGAAGGTCACATGGGGCATACTGTGATGTAGTAGAATGACCGTCAGAGTCTGGTACTACCTGGAGGGTCAAGTGTACGAGAGGAGGACTGAGGATCAGAAGGTTCAAGAGGAATGTAAGTCTGAGGATCAGAAGGAACTCTCTGTCAGTGACTATAGTGATAGAGAAAAGTGAAATTGTTAGAAACTGGTGGCGGAGACACACTAGAAGGTGAAACTGGTAGAGAAAGTGTATACGGAGAAGACAAATCTGGTGAAAAAATGGGAGGTAGACACAAAAAAGAGATAGAATCTATGGAATGAGTGGGATGTGTAGAAGGATAATAAAAAAGGATCGACCCTCATCAATGGTCACATCACAAGAGATACGAATGCGACGTGTTGAGGGATCATAGCAACGATAGCCCTTATGCTCAGATCTATAACCTAGAAAGACACTCAACCGACTAAGGACTCAGCTTGGTGCGCTCACGAGGTACTAGAAGGACGTAGTAGACACAACCAAAAACATGAAGATGAGCATAATGAGAAGGTGCTCTATACAGCATCTCACTGGGACTCTTGCCCTGAAGCTTGGAAGAGGGCTAGCAGTTGATGAGATAGACTGTCGTAGAGATCGCTTCCCCTCAGAAGTGAGAGGGAACAAAAGAGGAAATGAGAAGAGTACGAGAAGTCTCAATGATATGACGGTGGTTGCGCTCAACAACACTATTCTGAGCATGAGCATCAGGACACAAGAGTTGAGAAAGAGTACTCTTAGAATAAAGGAACTGATGAAAGATACTCTCTTCTAGAGTTAGAACAAAAAACACGAATGACAGAAGAGAACTAAGTATGAACCATCTGAGCAAAAGAATGGTAGATAGAAATCAACTGCAAACGGTGTCTCATGAAGTAGATCCAAGTGTATCGAGTGTGGTAATCAATGAAGATGACATAGTAGCAGTGACCACCCTTCGAAGCAAATAGAGAAGGACCCCAAACATTCGAATGAACCAAATTAAAGGGACAATCAGATCTAGACATGCTGGAAGGATATGAGAGTTGTACTTACTTGCCAAGTCTACAACCCTTGCTCTGAAAATTGGTGTCAACGAAAACAGGACCAAGAACACCTTGATGAATCAATATGGAGAGGCGTCAGCCACACAACTGCCCCCACGCAATGATGTCACTGAGGAAAATATTTGCAAATAGAAGTAGATGCAGAAGGGCAAAGAGTAGATGGGCCAACAACAGAGGATAAATGAATAGGGGCAGGAGTAGTACCAGAAATAGAGGATAAAGGGAGACTCGAACGATCAAGAATATAGTGCCCTGCAAAACCCCTCTAATGATGACCTGTACCGTTGACAACTCTTGTTCGATGATCTTGCACAAAGCAGGAGCTATCATCAAACCCAACAAAGCAGTTCATATCTGTGAGCTGCCTGACAAAGATGAGATTCATAGAGAGGTGGGGACAAGTGAGACATCTGAAACTGCGAAGTGAGAGGTGGAAAGAGTCCCCTGATGAGTGACCGTGCATGACGTTCCATCAGCTGCCTGAATCTTGATACCTTATGCAGCAGGACAACATGATGTGAGCTGAGATGCGTCATATGTCACATGGAAAGAAGCTCCTGAATCCAATAGCCATAGTAGTGAAGCACCCGATATAGGACATGATGGTGCAGTAAAACCGGTGGATCCATCGGAAGATACCTACAGCTGACACAACTCGACCTGAAGGTTACTCATTTGAGCCTAGATTTGACCAAACTGAGTTGCATAAGATTCCAAACCATTGGTAAGTATAGAAGAAGCAATAGTAGAGGATGTTATTCAAAGAGCAACAATCATCAATCACCGATAGCACTGAGAACTCCAATCATCAGCACTCTAATCACCAGTAGAGCCCAAGGATAGCAAAATTCCAATCACCAATAGGAGCTCAGCAGAGCACCATACCGAAAGTAGCATATCTTGGGGCGTGGTATCAGTCGCTGGAGCAGTGAAAAGCATCTAGGCCCCTAAAAATATGTTTTGGTAATTTATGATAATATGTGAAAATGGGACTTATTGGTTTGTTGAGTTTTTACAAGGCCTAGTCCCATTGGAAAATATGATCTTGAAGATGCATGCTAAAAGTTTTATGAAGATCAAGTATAGCTCAAGGATAAGGTACAAGTGGTTTTGATATTATTTTCTTTTACCGGTCTTAGGAGAAATAGATGGAAGACCGGATTATAGGTTAAATGCCGTACTATTAAGAGGGATCATGTCCTGTAGCTTGAAGGCATGTCTTGTGCTTTATGGATCAATTTAGGATCATGTATGCATATGGATTCTCTTTCTAAAACCAAATATGCCTTTGTCGGGACAATCGGTACTACCGGCGTTGTCATGCGGAACTACCGCACTCGGTTGTTCGATCGTTAGTTGGCGGTATGTTTTTTGAGAGTCTCTTTTCGGTTTGGTGCCAAAACCTAAGCGCGGTAGTACCGCCGATGTTCATGCGGTATGACCGAATACGGTAGTACCGCAGGTGTTAAGCGGAACTACCGCATGACGGTTATTCCGAATGTTAAGCGGTATGTTTTTTCCAGTAAGCACCCTTTTGTCTCTCTTGGAAAACGGTAGTACCGCAATCTCCTTGCGGTATGACCGCACTGCGGTAGTACCGCTCGTCAGTTGGCGGTAGTACCGCTCTGCAAGAAAAAACGGCTATGTCAGGTCATTTAATGCATCTGTTATAGCCGTTGCTGTAGTGGTTGGAGAAGTGCGGTAGTACCGCCCCTTGCATGGCGGTAGTACCGCATGTGGCTGAAAAAGTGGGTTTTCTTCTCCAACGGTTATAATTGTTGTTGGGGGGTATAAATACTTTCCCACCAGCTCAAGGACAGTGTGCTAGACCACATTTAACATCCTTAGAGCCTTGTGCATTCATTCAACTCCTCAAATTCATTTGTTCACTCTTTGAGAGGTTGTTGAGCTCATTCAAAGTGCATTCATCATTCTAGTTGATCCTATTGCACTTGAGTGTCGTCAAGCGAAGGTCTTGGTTTGTTACTCTTGGAGTTTTGCCGAACTCCTAGACGGCTTGGCGGTGATTGCACGGTGATCTCTTCAAGAAGATTGTGAAGAGGCCCGGTGCCCATATTGTGAGTGGTTTGGTGTTCACCATCTCCGGAGTGGAGGAAGAACAACCAATAGTGATCGAGAAAGGCTTATACGTGGAGCCGGCAGTTGGTTCAAGCTCCTCAACGTGGACTAGTGAAGACCGGCAAGTCTTCGATACCACGGGAAAACATCGTTGTCTCATTGTGGTTATTCTTAGTCTTTACTCTTCCGTATTTATATTTCTAGCTTGATCTTTGTGCTTGTATTGCTTAGCTAGAAGTATAATTTGTTTTAGACTAAGTTATTAATTAGCTTATCTCGTTAATTTGTTTAAAAGTTTAAAAACCTCCTATTCACCCCCTCTAGTCGGTTATCCTTGATCCTACAAGTGGTATCAGAGCTTGGTCTCTCAATTTGTTAGACTTTACCGTCTAAGAGAGAAAGGATGGCTAGTGAGGGTATGCATATAGGAAAGACTCCTTTATTTGATGGCTCAAATTATTCTTATTGGAAAATTAGAATGTCTATTTTCTTAAAAGCCATGAGTCCGAACATATGGAAAATTGTAAATGAGGGTTACGTTATGCCTCTTGATCCAACAATCCTCACGGTTCAAGATGAACGTAATGCTCATTTAGATGCTCAAGCAATGAATGCTCTCTTTGGTGCTTTGAACGCGGATGAGTTCAATAGAGTGAGCAATTTGGAAACCGCTCATGATATTTGGACCACTCTCTCCGAAATTCATGAGGGCACATCCACGGTCAAAGAAGCCAAGTTGCATAGGCTTCGGATTAAATATGAGACATTCATAATGTTGCCAAATGAAAACATCACCGAGATGTATTCAAGACTAAACAACATTATAAATGAACTCAAAGGTCTTGGTACTAACCTTCTTGATGTTGATGTTGTGCGCAAAATGCTTAGGGTCCTCCCGGATAAATATGAGACGTTGGTGGCATTATTTCTCAACTCTCCCGAGTTGCCAAGAATGACACCAACCAGACTTTTGGGCAACCTCATCACTAACGAGCTATACAAGAAGGACAAGGAAGAGCTATTGGAATCATCTTCATCCAAGAAGAAAATTACCATTTTCAAAGCTAAAGCGGAATCAAGTGATGATGAGGATGAAGAAGAAGACTCGGATGAGGAGTACGCTCTTCTTGTGAGGAAAATGAAGAAATTCATGAGAAGACGCCCACATCGAAACTTCAACTTCAACAAATTCAAGAAAGTGCAATCCTCAAGTGACAACAAGAGATATAGTAACATTCGTTGTTATGGATGTGATGAGAAGGGACACATAATCTCAAATTTCCCCAACAAGAAGGATGACAAAGATAAACCATTAAAGAAGAAGGGATTCGATGGAAAGAGGAAGCTTTTCAAAGGCTTCACAAAGGGGCAAAATGAAGCTCACATTGGAGAGTGGGATTCGACGAAGAATATTCGGATTCCGACTCCGAATCAAGTGATGAAGAGTCTCCTAAGAAAAGAGGACTTGTCGGCATCGCCATAAAGGAAACTCCGTCACTCTTCACGTCTCCTACATGCCTTATGGCGAAAGGAGATAAGGTAAAATCTATTGATAATGATGCTCCTTCATATGATGAATTAATGGACATGGTTGAAGATTTAAATGAATATATTGGAAAAGAGAAATCAAAATTTAAAGTCTTAAAGAAAGAGTATATTTCTCTAAAAGACTCTTATGAGGAGCTAAAGGAAGCTCATGATTCTTTTCTCCTAAAAGATATAGAAAAATCTCATTCAAATATTGGTATTACTTGTGATTTAATGAATGAGATGCCAAGAGTAGAAAGTATGCCAAATGCTAAAACCATGTCTAGTATTTCTACCTCTTGTGATGACTTGCTATCCATATCTTGTTGCTCAAATGATGATTCAATTATTGGCATGAATAATACGTGCGACCATTTGCTAATTGTTGAAAATCATGAGCTAAAAGAGCAAGTCACCAAGCTAAGTAAGAGCTTGGAAAGATGCTTCAAGGGTAAATCAACCCTTGACAAGTTATTAAGTGAGCAAAGGTGCTCATTCAATAAGGAAGGACTTGGGTATGTGCCCAAGAAAGGTAAGAAGCCGGTAAACAAGCCTCCAAGGTTTATTAAGCAAAATGGTAAATATTGCAATAAATGTGGTAAGGTAGGACACATGTCAAATGCTTGTTTAAATATTAATGTTAAATCATATGGCATTTATGATTCTTGCTACATGCTTAAGAAATCCATTGATGGTAAAATAATTGCAAGATTTATTGGCACTTCGATTTTAGGCGTTAAAAAGAATGCTATTTGGGTGCCTAAAGCCTTGGTCACTAACCTCTAAGGACCCAAACAAATTTGGGTACCTAAAAGAACTTGATTCTTGTTTTGTAGGTGCACTACAAGACCGGTGGAAAACATTGGGTGCTTGATAGTGGATGCACTCAACACATGACCGGTGATAGAAAAATGTTCACCACATTCGAGAACGTAAAAGGAAGTGACAAGATCACCTTTGGAGATAATAGTAAAGGAAAGGTAATAGGATTGGGTAAAATTGCTATCTCAAATGACCTTTCCATTTCAAATGTATCTTTAGTTGAATCACTTAATTTCAATTTATTATCCGTTGCTCAAATATGTGATCTTGATTTAATTTGCTCATTCTCAAATGAAGGTGTGTCAATTTCAAGTGTAAAGGATAATGCTTTAGTTTTCAAAGGCTTTAGATTTGGAAATCTTTACTTGGTTGATTTTTCCTCAAATGCTTCATGCTTACAAACTTGTTTAATTGCAAAAACTTCTTTGGGTTGACTTTGGCATAGAAGGCTAGCTCATGTTGGCATGATTCAACTTAAAAAGCTTTTCAAACATGATCTAGTTGTTGGTTTGAAAGATGTGAAGTTTGAGAAAAATCGACTTTGTAGTGCTTGTCAAGCCGGTAAACAAGTCGCAAGCTCTCACCCTTCCAAGAGTATCATGTCAACCTCTAGACCATTGGAACTCTTACATATGGATTTATTTGGGCCAACAACCTATAAGAGTATCGGGGGAAATAGCTATTGTTTAGTTATCGTAGATGATCACTCTAGATATTCATGGGTGTTCTTTCTAGATGACAAGAGTGAAACCTCCGGAATTTTCAAAAGCTTTGCTAAACGGGCTCAAAATGAATTTGATTTCAAAATAAAGAAAATCCGTAGTGATAATGGTTAGAGTTCAAAAATACTAAAGTTGAATACTTTTGTGATGAACTTGGAATAAAGCACGAACTTTCCACAACCTACACTCCGGAGCAAAATGGAGTTGTAGAAATGAAAAATCGTACATTAATTGAAATGGCTAGGACAATGCTTGATGAATATAATACTTCCGATAGTTTTTGGGCGGAAGCAATCAACACCGCTTGTCATGCCATAAATCGTCTCTATTTGCATCGCCTTTTGAAAAAGACTTCCTATGAACTCCTTGTTGGAAGAAAACCGAACATCTCTTATTTTCGTGTTTTTGGTTACAAATGTTACATTTTGAAAAAGGGTGTTCGTCTTTCAAAATTTGCAAGTCGGTGTGATGTTGGTTTCTTGCTTGGTTACTCCTCTAATAGCAAAACATATCGTGTCTTTAATCAAAACTCCGGTTTAGTTGAGGAAAGACACGATGTTCAATTTGATGAAACTAACGGCTCCCAAGAAGGGCATGAGAATTTGGATGATGTAGGTGATGAATTATTAAGAAAAGCTATGAAAAATATGCAAATTGGCGACATCAAACCGAAAGATGAACCGTCATCTTCTACTCAAGTTGAACCTCCTACCTCTTCCACAACAAGTCGAATTCAAGTGGAAGAAAACGACAATAAGGAAGATGATCAACCATCAAACCTACCACCAAGAATCCACAATGCAATTTCAAAAGATCATCCAATAGATCAAATATTGGGTGATGTAAGTAAGGGTGTTCAAACTCGATCTCGTGTTGCTTCATTTTGTGAACATTACTCTTTTGTCTCTTCTCTTGAGCCAAATAATATAGATGAAGCACTTGAAGATCCGGATTGGATGATTGCAATGCATGAAGAGCTCAATAATTTCATTTGAAACGAAGTTTGGACATTAGTGGATAGACCCAAAGAACACAATATCATTGGTACAAGATGGGTGTTTAGAAACAAGCAAGATGAGAACGACATGGTTGTAAGAAACAAAGCAAGATTGGTCGCACAAGGTTTTTCACAAGTCGAAGGTTTGGATTTTGGTGAAACTTTTGCTCCTGTAGCTAGGCTTGAATCTATTAGGATATTACTTGCGTTTGCATCATGCTTTGACATTAAATTATTTCAAATGGATGTCAAAAGTGCCTTCTTAAATGGAGAAATATCCGAACTTATTTTTGTTGAACAACCTCCCGGTTTTGAAGATCCTAAGAATCCAAATCATGTCTATAAACTCTCCAAGGCGCTCTATGGTCTTAAACAAGCTCCTAGAGCATGGTATGAACGCCTTAGAGATTTTCTAGTTTCAAAAGGATTCAAAATTGGGAAAATTGATTCAACTTTGTTCACCAAAGTATTAGATGATGATTTCTTTGTATGTCAAATTTATGTTGATGATATCATTTTTGGATCTACTAATCAAGACTTTTGCAAAGAGTTTGGTGATATGATGTCTAGGGAATTTGAAATGTCCATGATCGGAGAACTAAGCTATTTCCTTGGACTTCAAATCAAGCAACTCAAAGATGGAACTTTTGTAAGTCAAACAAAGTATGCAAACGACTTGATCAAGAGATTTGGCATGGAAGATGCAAAACCTATCAGGACTTCCATGGCAACCAACGGTCATCTCGACCTTAATGAGGGAGGTAAATCAGTAGATTTAAAGCTTTATAGATCTATGATTGGTAGTTTACTTTATCTCACCGCATCTAGGCCCGATATCATGTTTAGTGTTTGCATGTGTGCACGGTTTCAAGCATCTCCAAAAGAGTGTCATTTAATGGCCGTAAAAAGAATACTAAGATATTTAAAGCATTCCTCTAGCATTGGCCTATGGCTTCCTAAAGGTGCTAAGTTTGATTTAATTGGATACTCGGACTCCGATTATGCGGGTTGCAAAGTGGATAGAAAAAGCACCTCGGGAAATTGTCAATTCTTAGGGAGATCCTTAGTATCATGGTCATCCAAGAAACAAAACTCCATAGCTTTATCCACCGCCGAAGCCGAATATGTCTCCGCGGGTAGTTGTTGTGCTCAATTGCTATGGATGAGGCAAACCTTGATGGATTATGGAATTAAGATTGATAAAATGTCTCTTTTGTGTGATAATGATAGTGCGGTAAAAATAACAAATAATCCTGTCCAACACTCAAGAACCAAGCATATCGACATTCGCCACCATTTCTTGAGAGATCATGTGGGCAAGGGAGATATTGAAATTAGCCACATCCGAACCGAAGATCAATTAGCGGACATTTTCACCAAACCATTAGATGAAGGCGGTTTGCAAATTGAGGAATGAATTAAATGTCATAGATTATTCAAATATTGGTTGAAACTTTTGCCTCATGCATTTTGTTTGATTTGGTGTTATTCAAAAGCTTCTTTAAGAAAATATTTTCAAAAATATTAAAACGATTATCTATGTTCATAAAAAATTATGTTCTCTTATAGACATTAGTCTATTCTATGCATAATGATCCCTAAATGACTCTTAATTGATTGCAAAACTAAGGGTCATTTGCAAATAATCTCATCAAATCTTTATCCAGAACTGTTTTTGAAGTTCCAGGATAATCGGTATGACCGGCGGGTTGAGTGCGGTATGACCGCAGTGCGGTACTACCGGCACAAAAACCACGGTACTACCGCTTTGCGGTATTACCGGCGGCAATAGGGCGGAACTACCGCATCGATTTCGGTAGGAAAAGTAACCCCCAGAGGGTTCTCTCTCTCCCGTGCTCTTGCCTCTCTTCCTCTCTCTCTCTCCTTCTCTCTCTCTTCCGAAAAACTCTCGGCCAATCCATCCAAAACTCGGTTGATCTTCAGATCTTTGCAAATTCCTTGCATCTCTAGGGTTTATCTCCTTCAATCCTCAAGGTAAAACATTCCCATTTCCTTGTTTTACCACCGAATCAAACCCTAGGTCGTTCTTTCTAGAAAATTTGAAATGTTGGTGATTTTTGCGAGTCCTTTTGGGCAATACAACATTATTGATGTTTAATGATGATATTACATCCATTTCTTGGATTCAAATCCAATAGAAACATCAATTTTGGTTAAATCGTTTGCCCTAGGTCGCGATCAGAAAAGCGGTACTACAGTGTTCTTAGTGCGGAACTACAGGGATGCGTAATCTGGCAAGAAAATGGCGGTACTACGCACCTTGGTACTACTGGTGAGGGCTGCGGTACTACCGATTTTCTTGTGAGAATGATAATCATTCCATTCAAATTATCTTTAGATTCCTTGATCTTTTGAACTCCTTGTAACCTATCCTCTCTTTGTAAAGATGCCAAGGACAAGATTTGGAACTCGTCGAGGGCAATCTTCCACTCAACCTCCTGCCACCCTTTGGATGATCCATTAGGCAAGGGAAAAGGGCCTGCAACGGATGGCTCGGCGGTGAGGAAGGATCTCCTCCTCATGAGTCAGGTTCTGATTCTGAGCCTGACACAGAAGAAGAAGTCCAGGCTCAATCAGATGAGGAGATGGAAGATCCAGAAGAACCTCAGATTGATCTCAGGCTCATATCAGCTGATGACTATGCAATTCTGAGACACAAAGATCAATATCTACTGCCCTCCAACTCAATAAATCCCAGATTCCACACCAAGTTCCAGGAGCAAGTCTATGAGCAAATTTATGATCATCACAGGAAATTTGCAGATCATAAATGCATAAAGTGGTCTCACATAAACTCCCTAGAAAAATATGATGGAATATATCGTCTTTTTCAGCAAGTTAGTCTTCATGATTTTGTGGCCCTCAGGAATGACTATGATGAAGAGATCATCAGACAGTTCTATGCCACTTTGTATGTATCTCCTGATTTCAAGAAAATGAAGTGGATGATCATATTTACGGTATGTGGAAGTACTAAGGCTGATTTTAAGGGTGTGCGAGGATACACTCGCAATTGGGATAAGCTTTTTGACAGTTCTGCTTTACTTGTTCCAGCCTGGACAGAGTTTTATGATCAGAATGTCAGGTACACTCCAGGGAAAATTAATGGCTTGCTACCTATTCCCAGTTTGATTAATAGGATTATTAATCACACTTTTCTTCCCAAGAGTGGTAACTTTGATGCTATTCGAGGACATGCATGGAATATCATTGACAATATCTCCCATGGGAGAAAGTTTGATGTTGTGGATGTCATCATCGGGGATTGTCTCTTCTAAGAATGACAGGTAAAGCGGATTTATCATGCTCCTTACATCATGGCCCTAATTCTTAGTAAGATTGAGTATCAGGATGGTTTGGGATCACCCCATAAGTTTTACAAACCCAGAGAAAATCCCCCCATTCGTTTTCAAGCACAGCAGGCACAGCAAGAAGAAATTGCCCCAGAGGAGGCAGCTGCAGAAGGCTCTCACAGTCAAGCCACTCTTGCTCAGATTCTTACCACTCAGACTCTCATTCTTAATAATCTGATGCAGATGAAAGTCTCTCAGCAGGAGATGAGGACAGCTCTTACAGATTTTCAGAATGAGACTGACAACAGACTTGCCGTCCTGACAGAGACAGTTGACTCTATGGAACAGCGTCTTCCACCTCTTCCACGTCCTTCGTCTCCAATACGGTTCACGCGTCGTCGCCCTCGTACTCCACCTGGTGCTCCTCCTATAGTGGTCACAGCACCTCAGGCTACTGTTCCTCCAGTCTCTCCAGCTCCAGCTGCTTCAGCTCCTGCCTCTCAGGATCCCGCGCCTTTTCCCCCTCAGGATCCAGCTGCTTGATGTTTGTTTTTGGTACTTTGATGCCAAAGGGGGAGAAGTAGAAAGTAGCTCTAAGGATTAAGGGTGTCAGACATTATAGTCTTTTGATGTTTTATTGCTTGTAATAACTTCATCCTAGTATTACCTTGTTCAGAACTTGTTGGTTGTCTTAATTATCAAATGTGATATTATCTCTACTGAAATTTCTTTTATGATAATTCCTTATCACTGCAAGTTTTCCTCAGTTTCAACAAGTTAAAAAGAAACTCTCCCAAAAATTTGTCACAATTCTCTACATGTGCTCTCAAGTTGTTCTATCTATTTCATGCACATGTTTAGGGGGGCTTTCTTTGTGTTAAGTCATCAAAAAAATATACACTTGTTTCACAATCTTGGATATATTCAAAACTCTTCTTCACACATATTAACTAGGTTGTCATCAATTACCAAAAAGGGGGAGATTGAAAAGCATCTAGGCCCCTAAAAATATGTTTTGGTAATTTATGATAATATGTGAAAATGGGACTTATTGGTTTGTTGAGTTTTTACAAGGCCTAGTCCCATTGGAAAATATGATCTTGAAGATGCATGCTAAAAGTTTTATGAAGATCAAGTATAGCTCAAGGATAAGGTACAAGTGGTTTTGATATTATTTTCTTTTACCGGTCTTAGGAGAAATAGATGGAAGACCGGATTATAGGTTAAATGTCGTACTATTAAGAGGGATCATGTCCTGTAGCTTGAAGGCATGTCTTGTGCTTTATGGATCAATTTAGGATCATGTATGCATATGGATTCTCTTTCTAAAACCAAATATGCCTTTGTCGGGACAATCGGTACTACGGCGTTATGCATGCGGAACTACCGCACTCGGTTGTTCCGTCGTTAGTTGGCGGTATGTTTCTGAGAGTCTCTTTTTGGGTTTGGTGCCAAAACCTAAGCGCGGTAGTACCGCCGGTGTTCATGCGGTATGGCCGAATACGGTAGTACGCGGTGTTAAGCGGAACTACCGCATGCGGTTATTCGAATGTTAAGCGGTATGTTTTTTCCGGTAAGCACCCTTTTGTCTCTCTTGGAAAGCGGTAGTACCGCAATCTCCTTGCGGTATGACCGCCTGCGCGTAGTACCGCTCGTCGATTAGCGGTAGTACCGCTCTGCAAAGAAAAACGGCTATGTCGGTCATTTAATGCATCTGTTATAGCCGTTCTTTGTAGTGGTTGGAGAAGTGCGGTAGTACCCCCTTGCATGGCGGTAGTACCGCATGTGGTGAAAAAGTGGGTTTTCTTCTCCAACGGTTATAATTGTTGTTGGGGGGTATAAATACTTCCCACCACTCAAGGACAGTGTGCTAGACCACATTTAACATCCTTAGAGCCTTGTGCATTCATTCAACTCCTCAAATTCATTTGTTCACTCTTTGAGAGGTTGTTGAGCTCATTCAAAGTGCATTCATCATTCTAGTTGATCATATTGCACTTGAGTGTCGTCAGCGAAGGTCTTGGTTTGTTACTCTTGGAGTTTTGCCGAACTCCTAGGCGGCTTAGCGGTGATTGCGGTGATCTCTTCAAGAAGATTGTGAAGAGGCCGGTGCCCATATTGTGAGTGGTTTGGTGTTCACCATCTCGGAGTGGAGGAAGAACAACCAATAGTGATCGAGGAAAGGCTTAATACGTGGAGCCGGCTTGATTGGTTCAAGCTCCCTCAACGTGGACTAGTGAAGACCGGCAAGTCTTCGATACCACGGGAAAACATCGTTGTCTCATTGTGGTTATTCCTAGTCTTTACTCTTCCGCATTTATATTTCTAGCTTGATCTTTGTGCTTGTATTGCTTAGCTAGAAGTATAATTTGTTTTAGACTAAGTTATTAATTAGCTTATCTCGTTAATTTGTTTAAAAGTTTAAAAACCTCCTATTCACCCCCCTCTAGTCGGTTATCCTTGATCCTACAAGCAGTAGCGTCATAGAGCAGCAGAGCCGTAGAGCAAAGCAAAGGCTGTTGTTGGAGCAGGCTAGAGTAGAGACAGCGGGACGAGGTGCACGGACGATGGCGGTGGTGCTGAGGATGCTGAGTCACAGAGGATCTGGAGTGAAGGGAGCTCGATCCGGTGAGCAGAGGATGCAGTGGACCTCACAGAGCAGCTCCTTCTCCCGAGCCGAGGTAGAGGCGACAGAGCTGAAGCAGAGGAGGCGGCGGTGGATCTCACACTGATCTCACAGAGCAGCTACTTCTCCCCAGACACAGACAATGTCTTCGGTGGTGGGTCTCGCAATAGAGGCGACGGAGCCGAAGCAAAGCAAGGCAGGCAAAGGCGACAGAGCCGAAGCAGAGGAGGTAGCGGTGGATCTCGCACTGATCTTGGGAAGCAACTGCTTCTCCCTAGACGCGAACGACATCTTGCAGCGGTGGATCTCGCAGCAGAGGTGATCGAGCTGAAGCAGAGCAAGGTAGACGACGGTGGCCGAGGCAGAGATGATGGCGACGGTGGCAAAACATGGAAGGAGATGAACCACAGGAGAGGGAGAGGAAGAGAGGTAGCACGCCGGTGACGGCGAGGATAACAGCGATCGAACCGGGTCTAGTCCCTAACCCTAACCTTAGGCTCTGATACCATGTTAGTTTTTGGGAGAGAAGATATTTTTGTTATTCATTATTGAGAGGGTATATATAGACATAGGGTTACATGAGCCTCATGGGCAGAGAGAGAGAGAGAGAATGTACAAGACTCTTAACAATATGAACTTTCTAACTTGATAACAGTTCTACGATTTTGTAGTTTAGTTTAGTCTCACGATTTCAGAAGTCAACACATTGCACCTCCTATTCAAGTTTGGTTGAGGGGATTTTGTTAAGCATTTAGATTCCACAAACAGATGTTCAACTTCAGGTTTTACCATACTTGATTCATATAGAGAGAGAGCTCAACCAAGTTAGAATCTATTGTAAACTGGAAATTAGATGTCTCTTTGGTTCATTTTTTAAATTACATGTCCTCTAATACTTACAATGATTCCAATGGAGACATATGTGAATGCTTTGATCTCTGAATAGTTAATGCGAGCTTAAACCAGTGAAAACATTACCGATAAGTCTTTTTTTATCGAAGGGTAGCGATAACACTGGTTTTCGTCGGTTACCGGAAATTTCGGCGAAATTTTGACCAAAAAAATAAATTGAACTTTGAATTTTTCAGATGTAAAGATGAAATTTATCTAAATTTTGATTTTGATTTTGAATTTGGATGAAAATTAAATAAATCTAAATTTTTTTGCCCGGTATAAAAATTTATCGGACCCCCGCCCCATAACACCAGTAACTGCCGGTTACTAGCGAAATTTCGGCGATGGAATTTTCACTCACTTAAACACCACTTTTTTGGACTTTGCAATCTGTGTACTAACATACTAGCTAAAATACAGTATGTTCAATGTAGAGATTTTTTTTTCAATTTACAGAGTAAAGCAAATAAGTGCATATTCTCATTCTCCTTGTCCCTTTTCATGCTTTGCAGGTACCCTTCCGCCTCCTCCCTTCCATTTTGTTACTTCCAGAGCTGCTCACCATTTTTTGGCATCTGATGGTAAGCGTCCATCTAATCCCACTCATTCTTATTAGTGTCTTTTCTGAATTTTTCAGGGATCTCATTGTACTACTTGTTGTACTCACTTTACTCTAGTTGTATTTTAGTTAATCGAGATGCTTGATCTAGAGAGTACAATTGATGACACTTTGCAACCAGTTGTTGGTTTATTGTTATGCATTTTTCTTAGTTGTTTTTAGGTGTTGAAGTATTTCATTGCTTCAAATAGTTATGTGAATCCTTTACATTGATTATTCTTTATGCTCTGCATGCTTTTGGAATGATACTCTATTTTAGATTAACAATGGCTACATTCATGTAAAAGGCTTTCCGCCTCAATTTGTTCTGTTGGACCCTTTGCATTTTCCTACCAGTTAGATGTATATAACAGTGTCATTTCTAACTAATGTACAATGGTTTGAAATAATGTTACTGAAGCTAAAATGTGTTCCAACTATTGGGGATTGATCAAATAAAAGCTAATTGTTGAGGTCCTCATCCATTTCATTTTCTAGGCTATTCTGAATGTATTGTAGGTAGTCTATATGGTTAGGTTTTAGGTTACATCTTGGTTTTGGTTCAGTTTTGTTACCGACGTTTTGATAGGCTTCCTTTAGTTTTGATAAGCAATTATTATTATTATTATTATTATTATTATTATTATTATTATTATTATTATTATTATTATTTGTCCCCTTCGTCTCAAGTAAGTCTATATTACCATACTTGATGAATTGTCATAGCCATTGTGGGACCTTTGTGGGTAATGTTAGGTTAGTATTGTTAATCATTGCTTACCAATTAAAGCCAGTACTCCAAAATTCTTTGAATTTTTTAGATAATGAAAGTACAACTCCCGACCTCTGCACCAACTAGAGATGCACACAGCCATTACACCACCATCAGCTAAAAGCTTAAAAAAACAGCCAAAAAGCCTACAATGACAAACAAGTTGTCATGCAAAGGCTAGCCTAAAAAAACCACCTAGCCCCGCCTCCGGGGTCAACCAGGAGATCGTCCACACGAGAACAGTAGCTGCGTAGCAAAGATGTAATGATGGGGCAATCTCCGTAGCGACGCCTCCAAAAAGGGATACGACTCACGTCATTGTCGCCGGATCCAACCAGCGAAGGTCAAATCAGGAGTTTTCACTCCGAAGCTCAGGTACCGGTTCTCTAAAGCAACGCATTCAAGAAGATAACGCCGCTCAGGTTGACGTCATTGCCGGATCCAACCAGCGAAGGCTAGATCGAGAGTTTTCACCCCAGATCGAAGGTACCAGCGCTATAAGACCACGCATCGCCAAGACGATGTCTGCAACAACCCCAACGGCCAACCGCCGCCAACACCAAAGGAAGGCGATGTCCACCGCAGCCCACGCGTCCGATGGTTAACAATCATCCACTGGGGAGGAGTCGAGCGCCGCACAAGCCACCATCACTGAGCCATCGCGATCTCTACCAACTGCGCCAAAACTGGATCTGCACCGCGCCACCTCCGTCGTCATGCCATCAATGAAGCCGCACCGCCGGAAGAAGCCGGCAGAAAAGGGCCCCGGATCGCCACGCCCGAAGACGAGCCAACGGAGAAGGGCCCCAGATCCAACCCCAACGAAAGTCCACACCGTTGGAAATCGCCGGACATACGTCGGGCGTCGGGAGCGCGATGCAGATCAGGTGCCACCACTGAGAAGAAACCCTGCCGCCGCCGTTGGCTGGCCGACGGCAGCAGCGAGGAGGAGAGGGGGCTTGTTTGGTGGCGGCTAGGGTTTTTTAAGAGAGAGGAGAGGCCTAATGGGCCAAGCAAAAAAAAAATCTTTGGTTTGACAGTTAAAATGGTGAAAAACAATATGCAATTTCAGTTGCTACATTGATCAATTACTATATTTTCTTAGGTTATGATAGAGCTTATGTACATGAATCGTACTGAATACTAGCTCATTGATATACATGAGATCGATGTGTAAGTTCAATTATGTTTTTAATGCCTGACATGTGTTCATCTTTGGTGGTATTATGTGTTACACTTCGGAAATTAACATATCTTTTAGATGGGCCTGCCTGCTGAAAATGGTAACACCAAATATGACTTGAGGTTCCAAACTGAAGAACTGTTGGAGAATTGAAACCACTAGACGCTATAAGGTTTTCCCATATGTGCATGTCCTGTTTGTAGTACTCACAGTATTCA
The DNA here is from genome assembly GCA_036346255.1 of Ampelocalamus luodianensis. Taxonomy (NCBI): domain Eukaryota; kingdom Viridiplantae; phylum Streptophyta; class Magnoliopsida; order Poales; family Poaceae; genus Ampelocalamus; species Ampelocalamus luodianensis. Next base: position 4,131,243 of record CM070630.1, on the reverse strand, counting down.
CTATCAAAGGTTGCTATTCTAATTGTTAAGCAAGGAGCGCAGTTAAATGTTAGTTTTTTTTTTCCTAGAAGGAATGGTGGTTGCTTTTTTTTTTCTGTAACTCAGCTCAGTATGGTTTTATTACTTTGTACCACCTTTTATCGTATACTCTTATGGTGTCATTATCTGCTTTGTGGTGTTGTTCTAGAGCACCAGTTAGACCCTTCTATTTTCTCTGAAATTATGTGGTTAATTTGGTTGCATGTCTGAGGTTATAATTCCAGGTCAGTGCATCTCCAAAACATGGCCCATAATATTTTGTTGGGTTCGCTCTTGCTAATAGCTTAACCATTCATAAACAAGATGGTACAATATGACATTAGAGATGATGAGGATATGACATTAGCTTTGTGTTATTCATCTCCTGGACTAATTCTTTGTGCTTTCATATTTACCTTGCATATTATGATTTTTGGAAGGCACATACGTGTTAACAATTACTATTTTTGTTTAATCTTAGCTTTTAAAAAGAATGGTTATGTTCTTGATGCATACTCGTGTAAGGTCTAGGACACCGTTGCGACGAACAGACATTTGACTAGTAATCATCAAAGGAACGGTCAGATGGAGGCCATTTAGACCTACGAGTTTTTGCCAATTATCTCACAACAGCAACATGATAAAGCATCAAGCAGAACTAGCAACTATTAAAGAGATTTACAAGAAACACAGCACTCCAAAAATTGTCAGCATTACAAGACACATCCCACAATCTAGGTGAGAAGTGAACCACGGTACCGAAAAGCACTAGCTGATTCCCAGTCTTCCTCGACAGAGGAAGCCACAACAAAAGGGAACCTTGCATCCAAGGCAAGCACCAAACCAGAATGGCAATATCTGCACACAGCATAGCAAGTTTGGCACGATGGCAAGGTAACTATTCTGAATGCAATTCGAATGCATTTCAGACTCTTATCGCCATGTGCCAGAAGCCATAGCAAAAGTAGTTTTAAATCAACTCCCAGTCGTAGATAACATCAATTAAACGAACCACCAAGAGCCACTGAACATCACATGACTCAGCCATCCATCCATATGTGTTGGTGAGTATTTGCGAACAAAGGGGCTTCAATGCCGGTACTTCATTGAACAGCTTAATAGCAGCAGTTTCTGTTGCCACTTGGCAGATTTCCTCGAAATCAACTCATGATATTTCGAGAATGCCTTTTGGGCCAACTGGGTAAAATGAGAGCAGATCATAACCTCCAATGCCGGGCACTGTTATACTGCCTGAACAAAAGAACATAGTCCTCCCGTAACCCTTTATGTGGTCGATTGCAGAATCAACTTACCAACCTAAGTAAGTATCAATCTCATAACAATAACCACAACCTGAGCTGCTCCCAGTCGGAGTACTAGGAACAAAACCAGTAGCATAATGGCAGCTTGATTCCCACTAAGACATGCTAAGTTTAAACTACTTACTATATCATTTTTAAAAGAAAGTGTTGGCAAAATGTAGATGGGCCACCATACTAGAGAACTTCACCAGAGCATAGCCTTTGAAGAAGCAGTTTGTACCAACCAGCAGAGCCTCAAATTGTCCATCCGATATGAGCAGACAAATTTAACAAGGCTAAGCTTTTCCAACAGCATCTTTAGTAGCATCAACCACTATTATGTTGAATGACAACGGCTGCCAGCCTGAAGAATGGGGCACAAACCACTTTTTTTTCTCGGTTATGGTATACGAAATCTGAAGAACTTCACCAAGGGAAAGACGTTTCAAGCATGTTTTCTTTAAGAGAGTTGCAGCTTGATACCTACAAATAAAAAAATACATTAATAGAAAAAAATACAGAAATAGTTAACACAAATTGCCAGGTATCAAGCCTAACCTGGATTGAGAACTCTTTATCGCAGAACAGCCAAGGGCGGAAGATATGAACCTATGAACAGCATCTAGCGTCTCATTTGGGTATCTTGCATTTGTATCCATTATATTCACGCATTTCCAGATATTTTCATTTTTCCCCAGAAAGTATGACATAGGTGCTAACTTCTTAATGATGATGGCTTGATGCTGAATGGCAATTTCAAGAGCCTTCTTAACATCAAAATTTGATAGATTAGCATCTCCATAACGTATACAGTCTGATATATTCTGTTCTGTTGGTGGAATCTTCTCGCTCCTCAATACTTCCAAAGCACCTAAGATATTTCTTATAAGGCCTTGAGAGTCAAACGATGGCTGTGGACATACTGGGTTGGCTCCCCATTGTCCTGCGTTTTGCATGCTGCTGGACATATTAGGTGGAGTTGGAGGTCTGTAACTATAATCATTGTAAGCAGGTTGAACATTATGAGCACCAGAATGGTTTGGATGATAGTTGATGTTCAAACCTTGGTTTTCATGAATTCCTCTGGGGTATCCAGAAATATTCATCCGACTCATATCAGCATAATTAATAGGCGGGCCATCATAGGGAGAGCCACTTGGCCAGGATTGCAACGGTGCAGTAAGAATGCCATTATGCCCAGCTGGTGGTGGACACGAGTTGCTTCTATGTGAATTTGATGCGTGAAAATTGCCAGCTGATCCACTGTGAGGACGAGTCACTGGATTTTGGGGTCTTGGCGGCTGAGAGGATTGGGGTTTCTGGTGTTTTGGATGATAATGGCCACTACCAACGCCAAAATCAGGAGCACCATTTTTTGGTGCAGACTCAATTGACACACCAGGCTTCTTACTATTGAAATGGTCATGGGGACCACACTTTTGATGGGAATGAGCAGATTTTGCAGGCTTTTTAGACAGGGAAAAGGGCTGAACTTTTGGTGTGCTTGACTGGTTCACCTTTGCCCCATCCTGCGATTCAGAACTTAATGAAGTTGATGACGGCATAGAAGACTGACTTGGCTGGTTAGCAGTGCTTCCTTTAGAATTGTTGGTACCTCCATCAACTGAATTTTCTTCATTGCTTGCTGGTTTAGATACATTGTCTGTCTGGTTTTTTCGAGGTTGCTTCCCTTTATATTGCCTATCTGCCTTTCCATTACCACCCTTTTGATGATCAAACTGAAAACTATTCTGCACTTGAGGGTTGGCATGTGGAGTCGTGTCTGAAGAATCTGAAACTATGTTCTTTGTCGTATCCACATCATCCATATTGCTATTTGATGTGCTGCTTATGTACGGTGACTCTGCTAATGGTGGTTCTCCAGCCACAAGGCTTTTCCACAGCCAAACATTCTTTGCTGCAGCAGTAAGTGCTTGAGACACATTTGGAGGTTGTGCTAATAGAATATTGTATCGCCTCATCACAAGCTTATGAAGGGCATTAGAGAAATCCCGATCGCCGGAGATTAGCAAATAATTTGCAGGCGGAGGGTTGTCAATAGCCCAGAATAGCATATCAACTAAGATCTTCTTATCACTTGCATCTTTAATGCCTGCCAATTGTTAGGAAAAAAGATAAAGAAAAATGAGAACATGCGCTTAAATGTACCAAGCTTCTTATGTAACTATGCAAGACATGTAAGAAACATGGGTTGGAAATACAAGGCAATCAGCACATAGATGTGCCATGTCTAATGGCGAGTTGCCAGAAGAATATCTGAGATACAAACCTATTGTTGGTAATTCAGACTCGTTCTTCAAAACAGAAGAAATATCATAGATATGTGGATCTGACAGATGGAAATGTTAACTAATAATAAAAACTCACTCATTACTTGTTAATAAAAAAGTCAGATTTCAGTACTACTCGTAAGAATAAACATTACGGCATTGACAAGTAGCACACATGCTTGTAATGGACCATTACTTATTTGGATAACTAGATAAACCCTAAGGAAAATCCAATAAAATCCATTGTTGTTAACTCACGCAACTAGTCGACAAGTCGGTACACAGACACCGGCTAGTGTCATCGACTCGACTAGCTACGCTAGTCGTCCGACTTGCCGACTAGTCAATGACTAGTCACGACTAGTCGGCCATTGCTAGTCGCACGCCTAATTGGTGGCCCACAGTATACCCGAGAGAGGGGAAGGGGATAAAATGAGGAAGTGAGAGGGGAACCCTAGCCCAGATTGATTCGATTCGGCTCCCCCACTCCCCACGACGCTGCCAGGGGAGGGACCTCCTCCTCGGCCCACCCCTGCGGCCTGCCTTCCTTGTCCCCTATCCACGACGCCGCCGCCACCTCCTTGGCCCTCTCGAGTTGTTGACGATTAGCCACGACTAATCGCGCGACTTGGCGCCATGGAGGACAGGGGAAGATGAAGGGGGAAGGGGAGGGCGCAAGAAGAGGGGAAGGTGAAGGGGAAGGTGTAGGGGAAGGCGAGGGGAAGGACGAGGAGGGCAGGGAAGAGAGGAGACACTTGCGAGGTGCGAACGGTAGTGGTGACAGCGCTGATGGCAGAGGCAATGGCGGTGACGGGCCTGACGACGCAAGGGAGAGGACCAGATGGAGGAGCCACAGCTTAGGGTTGCCACTTTGCTAGATTGCTTCTTGGGCTGACTGGCTGAGTGGGCAGATAGACTACATGGGCCCAGTACTGTAAGGAGGCATGGTTTACCGAAAGGAATACCCTAGCTGCTGTGCTCCCTCACACAGCGCCGCAGCGCAGTTCCCTCGTCCTACGACGCTGCTGCCCCCTCTGTCCCTCGCTGCAGTGCTGCCTCCTCTCTCCCCTTCACAGCCCATACACCGCCGCCGCCGCCCTTCACAATCGATGTGACCGAAGGGTGGAGGAGGTGAAGGAAGGAGAATGAGAAGAAAGAGGAAGAGCAGCAGCAGGAGGAGCTTGAGAGGGAGCCATGGAGGGCTACAGATGGTGACAGCTCCTTCGTCCTCGGCTCAGGCTGCCATGGACGGCGATGCTTGCACCTCCAAGTTCCTCTCCCCCTCTCCCTTGAGATCCTTTTTCTCCTTATCCCTTCCCTTCTCTCGGTTTTTCTGCCCTGTTTTGCTGATCTGATCTGTTTGGCTATTGTAGTCGTAGATCTAGTGGCACAAGCAGCGGTGTAGTGGCAGTAGCAGCGAAACTAGCACCAAGCCATGCCTTCTACCTGGTCACGACTAGTCGCACCTAGTCGTATGACTAATCGCCTAAGTTGACAAGTCGGCCCTGTGGCGACTCGACTCGACTTTACAACTTAATAACCTTGATAAAATTTAGTTTAAAAATCACAAAGAAGCCTCAAATCCAGTTGTTGCAAACCATAAGCAGCTGAAGGTAAATTTTCTATATAGGTATACATAGATAAGTTAGAAATATATTCCATATACACCTGGTATATATTATAGCAAAAACCATAAAACTATGATATTATGAAGATATATTTTATGACGAATATACCTCACATTTTCCCGTGCCTAACCTGAGTATTTACAAATATATCAAGGATTCAAGGGTCAGAATTCAAAGTTTGGCCTGTACACATACAAAAGTGACAATTTTTTTGGATTGGCGGGAGTAATAACTAGTCGCGTATTCTCTAAGTTACTCGAACAAAAAAACTTGAACCCCGCAAATGATCTTCCCCAACTTAGACAATACCACCAAAGAGTTATTGTGATGGATTTCTCCCCACTCTTATGTGACCCAAAGTTCAAAACAAAAACAAGAGAATGTCTATAGCACTTAAATTTTATCTCACCGAACAGATATGGATTTTGGTGTGTGCAGAAGCTTAAAAAAAACTCCACAGAACCTGCAACAGAAGCTTTACCATTTATGTCCACATGAGCAAAGAAAGCATTCAAGGGTCAACCAGACAAACTATACATTCTCCTTATTCTATTTTTAGTTTATTTTTTCTTTAAGCTAATATAGCAAGTATTCCAAACCATTTCAAAATACTGCACCTTGAGAACAATCAACCTACTTTAATGCACAAAGTCAAAACTCAAAAGAAAAACACGACTATTAAAACTTTCCTAATCATACCACGCAAACAAAATCAAAATCATAAGTCATATCAGCGAGCCGGTCCACATAAGAACAATACCGATCAAACTCAGTAAGTCCACAATTGAACCCGAAGACCCCAAATATCACCTCGCCCCATCATCTAATGGGGAAAAAACACCAATGTGTAGAACCCCATCGAACAAACCAAAACGTCCAACATCCCAAACCCTAATCGATCCCTTTCCTAACCCACACCGTCAACACCACGGCAACCCCGTCAAAGCCAGCAAAATCCACAAAGCCTAAGATCCAGCAGATGAAGCACGCCCCACAATATAAGGAAACTTCCAAACCCTAAGATTCCACTATTAGTCCTCAAGTGACAAGTATTACAACAGATCCACCAAACCTACACAAACGGAAGTACGGAACTATCTAAAGCGAATGGCCCCAGCAATCCGGTCGTCCAGAGACCATCGAAACGGCGCAATCCACATGCATTGGCGAGAGGCCACCGGATCACCTCGCCACGAGTAATTAGGGAGCACGGCGCGGGGGGTATCGTACCGGCGGGGACGTGGTTGAGGGAGATGCCGGTGCTGGAAAGGGCGTGCTGGACGTGGTGGGCGATGCGGCTGGTGTCGCCGTATGCGGAGATGGAGATGGGGCCGGTGTAGCCGGCGGTGGCGAGGGCGGAGCTCATGTTCTGGGCGATGAGGTGGGGATCGCAGCTGCGGGGGACCATGCAGTTCTCGATGTCCCACCACACCGACGTCTTCGCCGCCGCATACTCCCCCATCGCCGCCGCCGACCCCTAGGGTTTCGCCGGCGGAGAGGTGTGGAGGGTTTGGGTGGGGCGTGGAGGTTTTTTATGGTTGCGATGACGGCGGCGGCGGCGTCGAGGTGGACTCGCGAGGACGTTTTTTTTTTGTTTAAAAACTTTTTTTTACAAGTTTGCTGCCAAGTGGAGAGAAGTGATCAATGGCCAAGGGCACGGTAGCTTGCTTTCGTTTTTGTGCGATTTGGTTAAGAAGGTTAATTTAGGCCCGAGTTTGCGAAAAAAAACTCTTCGTTTTCGTAATCGCGTCGACGCCCTGGCCGAACTCTCCATTTTCTGCGCCGCCACTTTTCAAAAAAATCCCTCTTATTTCTTTAAATTTCGCTGAGGTCCTCGGCGTTTCTGGCCATCCGATCAACGCCAAGAGGCAAATTCGGCCATCCGCATGCACACTCCAAGCCTCGTGCCCTATCTCCTCTCCCAATCCCCTCACATCGCAGATGTCGCCGTCGCTTCCTCTCGCTCTCGCATGTGGCCTTCTCCTCTCACCCTCGCCGTCGCCTCGCCTCCTGCCTCCTCCCTTTCGATCTCACCGTCGCCAGAACTGCCCTCGCCACCGCCATCATCTCCTCCTACGCCACCGGATTGGTCTTCGTCGCCGCCGCCGCCGCCCGTTCGCCTCTTCTCTTCCGGTCGCTTTCTTCCTCTCGGTTTCGCTTGTTTTTGCCCGTGGTTACCGGTTGATATGTTCTTTTTGCCTTGTGGGGGAGGTCGAGTCGCTTTGTATGGATCTATTCGTCGTTGCCGCTATTCCTTCACCTCCTCTTTCGATCGCTTTCTCCTTGGCGGTTTCGGCTGTTTTTGGCCATGGTTACTGGTTGATCTGGGTTTTTTTGCGCCTCCTTTCTTTTTTGCTGTTAGGGGCGTCGGGTCGCTTTCTATGGATCTAAGCGGATTGGCTTTTGCTGTGGTTACCAATTGATCTGTTCTTTTTACTCTCCCTTTCTTTTTGGCTATGGGGGAGGTCAGGTCGCTTTGTGTGGATCTATTCGTCTCCGCAACCGCTCCTTCGCCTTCTCTTTCGGTCGCTTTCTCTTTTGCGGTTTCACCTATTCTTGACCATGTTTATTGATTGGTGTGTTCTTTCTGCGCCTCCTTTCTTTTTGGCTGTGGGGAACGTCGGGTCGCTTTCTATGGATCTACGCGGGTTGGCTTTTTCTGCCGTCTTCATCCTCGTGTTTCGGTGGTTCCTTGGCGCCATGATGTTCTTGCCTTCTTCCATATCCTTTTTTTGTTACATTAGACCGGATTTTGTTTATGCTCCTTCCTCATTGTTGTGCTCTCAATTTGAGGTTTTCTAAAATGTTGGCTTGCTTTTTTTGGTCTTTTGTCAACTCCATCTCCATGGATCTAGGTGGCCTCGATTTTGGCAGGTTGTGTTCTCGATTTTTTTTCAGTGGCGGTTTGCCTTCTCCACCCTCCCATTGGCTTTCTCTCCATAGATCTAGCCAGATTTGGCTTTTGCAAGGTCTTTGTGGTCGCCTTTCTCTTTCATTTGGTCTACGTGTTCTTCTACCAAGATCTTCCTTCTCAGCTCTCTCGTGCTCCGTATTTTTTCCATGTTTATTTGTTTCCTTTGTCTTGTAGATTCTTCTATCCGTGTTTCTTTATTCCTTACCCTGTTTCTGCATTGTCATATTAATATCCCAACTTAGTTTATTTTCTTTGCCAATTGTCCTCTCTATGTATAGTGATGTCTGGCAAGAAGAACCAATTAGACCATAGGTAATGATTTCCCACTTCTTCCGCAATCTACCATTTTTTTTCCTCTGCTTCTCATATCTTCAAGAAGTACCATTTCACAGTTCACATCCAATGAATTTTTTTGTCGAAATAGCACTGTTTCGGGCGGCATTAGCAAAAACATCACCCTCGCTACCATTTTTGCAAAATTGGAGCTCGACACCGTTCCTTGGTGGCACGGATGGCCCTCGTGCTGCCAAGTGGCCTCGTCTGCACCACCTTAGGACGGAGTTGCCTTGTCCGTCCCTCCCTGGGACGGATCCCCCACCTCATTGCCTCGTCCGTCCCTCCCTAGGACGGAATTGCCACGTCGCCGCTCGTCCGTCCCTCCCTGACGGACCCGCCCGATATGCAATTAAAAGTTCCATTTGTACAAATTTATGTGAACAATGTAGCTCATATGGTTTAATATTGTGTTGATGTGACAAGACATGAGAAGAAAGGCACATCCGTGTGCTTCAACTAGACTAGGACTACAAATGAGTACTACAGTAGCATTTTCTTTTATGAGAAACACGATGAATGAATAGCTTTGCCTGCCACTAGTAAATCATAGGTCACACGAGTCACATCATGTTAGGACATCAACACAATATTAAACCATATGAGCTACATTGTTCATATATTTGTACAAATGGAACTTTTAATTGCATATGGGGCGGGTCTGTCCAAGGAAGGGATTGACGAGCGACGACATGGTGGCTCTGTCCCAGGGAGGGACGAACGAGGCCGCGAGGTGGCAGATCCATCCTAGGGAGGGACAGGCAAGGCGTCTCCGTCCTAGGGTGGTACGAACGAGGCCACATGACAGCACGAGAGCCATCCATGCCACCGAGGAACAATGTTGAGCGTCAATTTTGCAAAACCGGCGGGAACAATGCTATTTTGGCAAAAAAAAATCCACATCCAATTCACCTTACATTTATAGAGGCACTCATATTAAGCTATGTTGTACTGTCTTGGAACAAACAATTTCTTAAGCCTTTCTTTACTATTTCCAGAAGGAAGATCCGCCTACAAATGGCACTGAAGAAATGGACCGTGCAATTGCACTCTCTTGTTGAGGATGCCAAAAAAAATCCTAAAGGTACATATATCAATATATGCAATGTCAAGATCGTACCTTCCCAGTTTGTTTCCTCACTATGCGCTATTGTTGTAAAATTCTGTGCAGAGCGAAACAATAATAAGGGAGACAATGATGAAGATCTTGCTAGGGCCACATAGGACAGTCTCAACATGAATCTTTACATGTCTTGCAATTCTTATGCTCCCTCTCAGGCCTTGTCTAGAGGATATAGGTTAGCTATTTGTGTTCATCACCTTGTCTCTAATGCACCGAAACAGCTCGTCATATGTAAAGAAGCCATCTATCATGTAAGGTCTTTGGGGGTTGCAAGTATGAGATAGGACATGGCCATTACTTGAGTTGCATGGGAATGCACAAGCATTCTCGGTGCTTCCGTTGTTCTTCCTGTGGCCACCCTATTCGTGAGACCGAGGTAAACATCCTACTTTGTTTGGAGAAAGTGTGTCTTAGTGTCTCTCAGAAATTGATCATGCCTATTTTTCCTTTCTGTTTCTTAGTTCACTTTGCTAGGTGCCGATCCATACCACAAGTTGCGCTACAAGGAGCTACATCACCCAAAATGTGATGTTTGCCTTCAATTTGTAAGACACTCTCTGAATGAACTCTGTTTGTACAAGATCTAGCACTGATATTTGGATTAGCATGCCACTGGAATAGCATAGCAAGAAACCCATTTTTGTATGTGTATGTGTATTTCTACAGATTTCAATGAATAGGACTACCCTGATAGAGCACAGAGCCCATCCATTATGGGGCTAGAAGTATTGCCCTTTACATGAGCATTACAACACACTACTTAGCTGCGGTTGTGAAAAAATACATATACAAATTTAGAGGAAATTGCAAAGGAACAATGGTCCTACTTTTCTTACATTTGTAGCACCTTAGTTTCTACTTGCAAATCCACATTAAAAAATTTCGATAGTTGCCTAATGCTTTGTAAAAAAAAAATAGGATATACAATGGCAAATTCACAAAATTACAAACATGAGGGTTGATTTGGACAAGTTAAATTTTCAGGAGATCAATGCTTGGTTTTCCAGATAATCTGGGTGTATTGTGAAAGTATGAAACCTTCAGACAGATGTCATGGCATATTCTATTTTGAAAGGCATCTCAATACATGTTTATGTTTGAATATAGCTTGTTACCATTCCAATAGGCCAAGAGGCCAATATATAACATGTACAAGGTATACAATTATACAAAGAACACCCTACACTATGCACATATCTAACACCCCCCCCAAACTCATGGTGGATCAACAACATTGAGTTTGAAAAGGTAGAATCTATGCTGAACTCTAGTTTGTGCCTTGGTGAAGAAATATGCTAACTGAAGCTCCGAAGGCACATACTAAAGATGAATAACTTGGTCTTGCACCTGCAATTGCATGTATGAGGCATCCACTCCAATGTGCTTGGTGAGCTCATGCTTCACAGGATCTCGAGCAATGCTGATCGCACTAGTACTATCTGATAAGAGAGAAGTCGGTGCAAAAGCAGAAACACCAAAATCCTCAAGTAGCCACCGAAGCTAGGTGATCTTAACTGTCAACGACGCCATGACTCTCAACTCAACCTCAGCGCTCGAACGGGAAACTGCAGTTTGCTTCTTGGTCTTCCAGGCAATCAAGGAGGAACCAAGAAAAACACAATAGGCAGAAAGAGACTGACGATCAGAATGATCGCTAGCCCAGGTCGCATCAGAGTACGCCTGAAGTTGCAAAGAACTAGAGCAAGGAAAGAACAGGCGACGGGTGATGTTCCCGCGAAGATATCGCAGAACACGAAGAAGGTGACTATAGTGGAGCTGAGTAACAGCAGAGACAAACTGACTCAGGATGTGAACTGAGTGAGAAATATCAGGTCGAGTGATCCCAAAGTAGACGAGGCTCCCGACAATATGACGGTAGCAGTGTGATCCTCAAGAGGCTCACCATTAGTAGGCCGAAGGTGAACACCAAGATCCATAGGAGTATCCACCATGCGCTGATCAGTGAGACAAGCGCGAGTAAGGATATCATGAATGTACTTCTCCTGGGACAGATAGTAGCCCTCGGGCGCAGAAGTGATCTCAATCCCAAGGAAGTAACGAAGAGGACCCAAATCAGACATCAAGAACTGCTTACTGAGACGCTCCTTCACAAAGACAATGTACTGAGAGTCATCCCCAGTAATGATCATATCATCCACATATAGAAAGAGGAGTGTCCGACCCCGAGGAGAGGTGTGAACAAAGAGAGCAGGGTCGTGATTACTGACGGAAAAGCCGGCAGCAGTGATAACAGAGGGGAAGCAGTCAAACCAAGCACAACGGGCTTGTTTGAGCCCATAGAGAGAACGACGAAGGCGACAAACCATACCGTCAGAGACAGAATACCCAAGGGGCAACTGCATATAGACCTTCTCACGCAACTCGCCATTGAGAAAGATATTCTTAACATCCAACTGAGAGATAGGCCACTGTCGAACAAAGGCCACAACAAAGAGAGTGTGAACAGTGGTCATGCGAGCGACGGGGGCAAAAGTCTCATCGTAGTCACGACCATGCTCCTGCTGAAAACCACACGTCACAAGACGAGCCTTGTAGCGCTCAAGGGAACCATCTAAGCGGGTCTTGATCTTGTACACCCACTTACACGTAATAAGAGTAACATGTACAGGTAAGGGCACAAGATCCCAAGTGCTAGTTGCCACTTAGGATGAGCAGCGGCCTCATGGTAGGTCGTAGGCTTAGAAAGAGCAGCGGCTACGAAGCCGTAGCGCTCAGGCGGCCTAATAGTGTGACGATCACGAAGATCATATCTGGGAGGAGAAGGCGGAGCTGGACCCAACAAAGATGAAGAGGAAGGACTGGGAACAGGGCCCAACAGAGACGGAGGCTCAAGAGAGGAAGTAGTGTCCTGAGGACGGCGAGAGTAGTGCAAGGGAAAAGGTGGAGCCTCAACAAAAGAGCGGGAAGGAAAAACCGGCGGAGGTGAAACAGGTGGAGCCGGAGGAGAGGGAGACAGAGTAGATGGAGGAAGAGGCGAAACAGTGGTGGAAAACTGAGAGTCAGGAAAAATAAAAAAGGAGATCGACTCAGCAAGAGAATCTGTGCTGATAGTGGAGGAACGAGGGTAGTAAGATCGGGACTCGTCAAAAGTGACATCCCGAGAAATCCTCATCCTGCGAGCAACGGGGTCATAGCAACGATAACCCTTATGCTCAAGACTGTAGCCAAGGAAAACACACTCAACTGATTGAGGAGTCAGCTTGGTGCGTTCACGAGGTGGAAGAAGGACGAAACAGACACAGCCGAAACTGCGAAGGTGACTGTACTCTAGAGCTCGACCAAAGAGACGCTCGATAGGAGTAGAACCTTGAAGAGCAGTAGAAGGCTACAGATTGATGAGAAAAACAGTAGTAGAAACAGTCTCAGCCCAGAAGTGAGGGGGAACAGAAGAGGCAAGCATGAAAGCACGAGCGGTTTCAACTAAGTGACGATGCTTACGCTTAGAGATACCATTATGACCGTGAGCACTAGGACAAGAGTACTGGGGAAGATTGCCTTGCTCAGCGAGAAAACAACGCAAAGCAGTAGATAGATACTAACCAGCATAATCAACACGAAACACACGAATGGGCGAATCAAACTGAGTGCGAACCATGGTGGCGAACATCTGGTAAATAGAGAGAACCTGACTGCGAGAGGATATAAAGTAGATCCAAGTATAACAAGAATAATGATCAATAAATATCACATAATAGCGATGACCCCCTTTCGAAACGAAGGGAGCCAGACATCAAACATCAGAGTGAACAAGATCAAAAGGACGAGTAGAAATAGAATCACTAGAGGGATAAGGGAGTTGCAGCTGTTTGCCAAGCTTACAACCCATACAATGTAAAGAGTTGTCCCCAGAAACAGACCCAAGAACACCACGACCGACTAAAGACGATAGATGCGAGCCACAGAGATGATCGAGACGATGGTGCCACTGAGCAAAGGAGGTAGTAGAGGACGCATCAAAATCAGAGGTAGTGGTAGTAGCTGACTGGCTGGTGGAGACAGCGGAAGTAAGATGAAGCAGTCGAGCTCCCAGAGACGCTGGGAATCACGGCGCCGAGGGCCAGTACCAAGCAGAGTCCTCGTGCGGCAGTCCTGAACACAATAAGAGTCAGACTCAAGAACAATACGACAGTCATGATTAGTGATCTGACCAGCCAACATAAGCTGCATAGTAAGCTGAGGAATATGAGAGACTGTAGGAACATAAAAATAAGAAATAGAAAGGGTGCCTCGGCCTGCAACAGGAAGAGATGTACCATCTGCAGTTTGAACAGTAAAAGAAAAATCTGTGGAACGCACGGAAGTAAGGTGGGTAGAATCTGGTGTCATATGAAAAGAAGCACCAGAGTCCAAGATCCACGGAGACAAGATACCTGACGAGGGAGGAAGCGAAGGCGAGGAAGACTGCTGAGAAGCAAGAGCCGGACGAGCAGAACCCGAGGAGTCTGAGGACAAGCCGACACCGAGGCACTGAAGTAGTGAGAGGAGCTGCTGTGTGGCATCACGAGAAGAGCCCTGGCGAGAGGCGGCAGCTCCTGAGTGAGAGGAACCTCCAGAGCCCTTCGGGGGACGTCCACCCCGACAACTCTGGTCCCTCCTCCGCTTGTAGCAATCCTGATACCTGTGGCCGTCATGCTGACAGTAGATGCAGTGGAGACCTGCAGTAGAAGCAGCAACCACCGGAGGAGCTGAGGGAGGGACCACGATCGGTGCTGGAGAAAACGGCGAAGGAGCAGGTGCTGAAGCAGATAAGACAGACTGAATCTGAGCCACGCTACGGTGACGAGTCTCCTCAGCACATACACTCGTGAGGGCCTCCACCAAGGTCGGGCGCGGGTGGTGAATCAGGAGCTGAGCACGCACAGTCTCGAACTCAGGTCGGAGACGCGTTAGAAAGTCGTAAAGACGACGAGTCTCCTGGTGAGCGCGGAGCCGCACACAGTAGGGACAAGTCCGGCAAACATCCGGTCCCAGAGAGTCAAGCTGATGCCACACCTCGGACAACTTCTGGTAAAACTCATCCACAGTGGCATCGAGATGCGCCTGGTGCACGACTGAGAGATACATAGCATCAATCGTCAGCTGGTAGTGAGCTCGGAGGAGCTCCGACATAAGCTGTGTCGTCAGCAGCTCCGCCATGTCCGTGGAGATGGTCACGGTCATGCTACCCACCAGAATGGCGATAGCACGAGCTTCGGCCTCCTGCCAGTGCTCGTAGGCGTGCAGCTCAGACTGGTAGAGCTCCAAAGCCTCCTCCAGTGCAGTATTGGCGGCCTCGTGAGCCGCCTGATCCGCACCAGCAGAGAGAGTAGGCAATGCTGGCGGTGTAGGGCGAGGCGGATAGGGTTGCTCGTCGGTGAGATGACCCCAGAGAGGCTGACTGTTGAGATGAATCTTTAGGTGAACAGCCCACTTTCGTAAGTTCATCCCGTCGAACCGAACTGGAGGGAGCGGGATGGCGAAGGAGCCTCCAGCAGAAGCTATCACTACTGGACCAAATCTCTCTTTTTTTTTCCTTTTCCTTTTTCTTTTTCTTACTAGTACCTAGAAATCCTACTTAAAAGACTCAGCCAGCCGAAAAAAAAAAAAAGAGCTTTTGCTCAGACGCACCAGGGGCGGCGGGGAAGCTCCGAGGGAGAGGCTCCGGCGACGGCGGGGAAGCCAAGAGGCGGCTCCGGCGGCGGCATGGATCCGAAGGAAACGACCACGGAGCCATCGGGGTCCGGCGGCGCGGGAGAAGCTTCGGAGGTCTTCGGCGGCGCGGGAGAGTCTGGCGGTGGGATCCGGTGAGATCCACCATGGGGCCGGCGGATTCGGTAGGTTCGGCGGCTCTGGGCTTCCCCGTGCGACAGAGCTTCTTCTTCGCCGGATCCAGCACGGGAACGGAGGATCCGACGGCAAGCTGCCCGTTGCGGTGGAGAAGAACCGATGCAGGGGCAATGCCGGGCACAGATCTGGCGCAAGGACGCAAGATCTGGTGAGGAAGCGACCGGCGTGCGACCATTGGGCGCAGGGGAAGCAGGGGAGAGTAGGGCTCGGGCGCAGAGGAAACAGCGGCTGCGGCAGCGGTAAAAAAAAAAGAAACCCTAACCCTAGTAGCCTTGCTCTGATATCATGTTTGAATATAGCTTGTTACCATTCCAATAGGTCAAGAGGCCAATATATAACATGTACAAAGTATACAATTATGTAAAGAACACCCTACACTATGCACATATTTAACAGTTTATACTTTTGTAAATCTGCAGCCAAGGAACACAAAGTATATGTCATTGGGAGACGGACGCAGCTTGTGCATGGAATGCCTAGATTCTGCGATCATGGACACCGGTTGATGCCAACCCATGTACCATTCTAGCAGAGACTACTACGAAGGGATGAACATGAAACTAGACCAGCAGATACCCATGCTCTTGGTTGAACGGCAAGCGCTTAATGAAGCTAAGGAAGGAGAGAGCAAAGCGAGTTTTTTTTTTTCTTCTCTTGTTCTGTAATGCATTATCTCTGCAATTGTTAATGATCACTGCATTCACATTTTTGTAGGGTCCTCACCATATGCCTGAAACTAGAGGCTTGTGTCCTCCCCGCTAACCGTTTTTTAATATGTAATATATTGCTGCAAAATTACTTACAATATTATTCTCAGAAGTTTTACATCTAGTAAAATAAGAATGATAGTTACATGCTTGCGATTGTCGGCGTACAGTATGTTACAAAAGGACTTAAGAAGTTGGCATAGTTTTCTTACATAAAACAATTTGCGCGCTTCTTGTTTTTTATTTTAAAATTTAAATTATTGTTTTTACAGTGTATTTGACGACTGGGTATCATACTAGATTAGTTGTTCAAAATGTTTCATGTCAGCAGTACACAACTAGACAATTTGTATTATTGTAATGATATCTCTTGGTCGATGACTTATCTTTTCTGCATTTCCTTTGTTTTCTCTCATCCAGGATTTTTACCCTACCTTAGAGATTTAGGAGCAGCAGTTCACATGCATCCTCCACAGCTAGATATTTATGTCTTTGCAGCAGGTAAAATTTAGATACATATGTTTTAATTCTAAAGTATGACATGTGTTAGCAAAACCATTTTGTTCAGATATCATTGATTCCTACATTGCTTTTTCTATATATATATATCGATTTCATCCATTATGAGGTGCATACCAAACATGCTTTGCCATACCCATCTCGGTCATAGCTGGCTCTCCGTGCGCAACGTAACCCATACCCCTATCTAGTCCATAGGAAAGTTGAAGAGTTTATGAAAGTTTACGCGTCCGTTTGGTTCGTAGCCCTAATAAACAAAGCTAAAATTTGGTCTAGACAAAACTTAGGCAAAGCCAAAAGTTGATGAAAAGAACGTTGCTTGGATTGCAGCCAAGCCAAATTGTAGCGTTTCCAAAATTTTAGTGAGCGATTCCTCGCTCTCGGATTGCCCACGTGCAACATTAGATTTTATTAGCGTTACCAAATTTTTATTATCACTACCAAATATTGGTAACAAACCAAATCATAGCCAATTTTCATTGGCGTTACCAAAATTTAGTTTGCTTAACGTTGGTAACAAACCAAACAAGCTCTATATCTTTCCTAACGGGACCATCTTGTGGCTAACGGGTATGGACCAAAAGTTAGCGAAATGTTGTCACGTCAACCTTGCCATGAGTCATTCAGGTAAGGGTTTGTTTGGGATACAAGAATTCTGTTATGGATTAGGAAACATAGCATTTTCTTAAAACTTATTCGAGAATCAAATTTGTTTCCAAATGGAGGTGAATTAGGTGATCAAGATTTATGCAAGCTCGATAAAGAAACTCCTGTCTAAATACCATTCACAAAATTGGTGATATTATTGTATGTTGCCACTGCAAATCGACAATGAAACTGGGTCTTAAGTGGTATCTACGAACACTTCTCTTGTTCTTTCTTTGATCATTATAAGAAGCCTTGGATCCAATTGGGGCATTAAACGTTGGGTGCATATGCATTCACAATTTTTGCAAGTGGGCAGACTTTTCTTCTTAAGCAGATACATAACCTACCGCGATAGAAAGCAATAAGGTATCAGAATTCAGTAGAACAGGTTGCATCACATCAACAAAGTCAGGAAAAGCAAAAGCTGCGTCCTCAAAAGCCAAAATCCCTCGCGGTGTACCGAATGGAAACAAAGCAGCTGCGTGTAAAGCAAACATCTCCCAGAGAAGCTAATCAGAGAGCAGCTTCCGGAGATGTTATGGGCGATATTTTTTTTTTTGGGTAGCATCTGATGTTCCTTACTTGCTTCGAGCACCTGGCGCAACGCAAGCAACCGCGAGTGAGCACCACGTAACTCGGTGTACTGCGTGCTACTTTATACTTTGACGAGCCAGAAGCAACTCCACACGGGAGAAAAGAAGGTTCGATCGAAAGCCAATAATACAGTAATAGGGTCAGGGCATAGTCACGTAGGACTAGCCCGAATCGCATCCTCTGAGTACCATGACATTGCTTTGCAGCCATCAGATCAAAAAAACAATGGCTGAGATCAAGGCTTTTACTGTAGCAAAAGCACAGTAACAAAAAACCTCTTGTACTGTAGCAGTTGATCCGAACTGTTCTTCTCAAATCGGACGGATTGGATCTTCGCAATGTCGTGGTACCGTGCTCCTCTGATGCGAATTCGGACGAGCCAGCCCAAAAGTAGCATACTCACCGTGTCATTCAGTTATTGCCGGTGTCTCACAAAAATCATATTTCATATCTCATACAAGATTTGTACACGATCCTTTCAAGATAGGAGCTCAAGTTGCTCAAAAAAGAAAGAAAGAAAGAAAGCAAAAAAGAAGAAGAAGAAAGAAGCAGACAATAAATCTTAAGGCTCTGTTAACATAAGATTCTGCTCGGTTTTTACGCTTTAATCTCCTTTTTACCTGAAGCAACCTTTGTGGTCACATCGTAACCGACTCTCCTAGACTGGCTTTACGCCGAGCAAAAAAGGAAGGCCCCATCAACATTATGTGTTGCCTGTGCAACCGAGCCCAAGAAACAGCGACGCACCTCTGCCTCACCTGTCCGTATGCTGCTCAAACTTGGTCCACGGTACTCAACTGGTCAAATTGTAACATTACCGGCCGAGTTCCCCCTCAAAATTACAATAGTATCATGGAGCGGTGGCGACAAGCTAGTTTGCAAACAGCAAGAGCAAATAGACGGAAGTTCAATGGGCTAGTCATCTACTTAACATGGCACATTAGGTAGGAGAGAAATAGAAGAATTTTTCAGAACCAGTCGTTGAAGTTGCAGCAGCTCGCCTTTAAGATCAAAGAAGACCTCCAACCGCGAGACCAACCCTTCTGGTAGTTAACTTCTGCTGGTCCCGGTTTTTAACTATTTGCAAGTAGGGCTCCCTTCGCTGGAGTGAGAGCTCCGGTGTTGTTTCTCCTCCTTTTCCTCTCCCTGTACTTGCTTTTTCCTTCCTCGAAATGAAATGGCAGAGCTTGTCTTCCCGTTAAAAAAAAAAATTACCGCAACCGAACTTGCGCCTAAAATTCCAACGCTGACACTGATTGCATTTTCTCTCTACGCGCACAAACGGAACCGTAAATACTACCATGTAACCGTAAACTATCTAAAATAAGGCATGCAGTTGATGGAATTAGCTACTACTGAAAATCAACGAAGTACACTTGGCACGGAGCAATGAAGCTCCAAGTAGGCAAGGTAAGTGAGCGTATGAACAATGCCAAATTCTGCGAGGCAAAAAGATTCTACATTTTACTAGACAACAACAGAAGTAGAGAGAGGGGTGCTTGTGCGCACACTGCAGCAGAGCTGAAATGATGAGACAACGGTAACTAGAAGATAACAAGTTAAACAGCTAGAGATGGCTGGCCGTTAAAAACAATATTTGCAAACCAGCAAAGGGATTACAAGAAACAAGAGCAACCTAATTACAGAAATGGTATCAGAACAGGGAAGCCGTTAAGGCAGGGGTTCCTCTGAATCTCCCAACCGTGACAAGTGGAGGTAAGCATCGGTGCCTACATAACAGAAAAGGCAAGAATGATCAGTTGAAGTCTTGAAGGCATAGTGCAGTTACAATTCTATAACCACTAGCAGTAATTTATGATAGACGAAACAGAAAGACGTACATGAAACTTCAGGTAAACATGGATAAATTGTTCAACATTCATTGACTGGATGTCAGTAAATAAAGTGAAATATGAGCATACCGTATCCTTCCATAGATATGATTTGCAAGTCGCCACCAAAATATCGAGCATAAAGGCGACTAATTGGGAGCCCATAACCATATCCAGCCATAGTTGCCCCTTCACTAGGGCCATCTATATCAGGTGGATTCTTTGCAGTGCTGTAAAGATAAGTGAAAATTCTTGGGAGGCCACTTCTTGGTATTCCACCACCTTCATCACTGATCTGCATTAGCAAAGCATTGAAACTGAAACACTTAAACACCACTTGGAAATAATGTATTTAATGAACATGTTGGTTACTTTTTGCCTTCAAAAAGAAAATGTTGGCCTTCTAATGGTTCCGCACGTGGAATTTTTAATTTATTTTGACAGGAATTGGTCCCATATTGGTCCACAAAACTTAGCAGGATATAACTACTAACATAAGAAAGTGTTGTCACATAGAAGAGAATGACATCAAACACTTTGATGTGGATCAATTTTTAGTGACAGCAATGATATGTCACCATACATGCCCATCAACAACATGGTAAGTCCGAGGAGAGATTAATACGGAAATGCAGCACCATAGAGTAACGATATAAAAAAATGTTAATTAAAATGTCCTACTTAGGCACTATACTTGAAAATAATTTGCATCAGTTGATTTTCTCCTCCTTTGGTCTGATAGGAGTACCAAGCCGGCGAACCATCAACGCTTGGCGGAATGGGGAAATAAGTTTCTTGTAATCTCACACATGTAATCCCTCCCCTCCCCTTCCGTTCCCCTGAACTCTCACTTGTACTTATTCGTTCAACTTTGGAATAAAATATTTGTTCAGGCTGGCCTATCTGGCCCGCCGTAGTTCCGTTAAAAAAAATCTGCTACAAACGGTAGCTTCGCTTTAGACATGCATTCGGTAGTCAGCATTAATCCATAACTCTGTCGGTCCGGTTCTAATCCCACTATAAGTCAAGTCATTCACAATTGCTATTTATGCCACAGTCTGATAATATGAGATGCTAAATTCATACATAGGCAGATATCAGTGGAAGTTCCATCATAATAATTGGAGTTCAAAAATATGCAAACTGCAACTTTCCAGCAACAGCCCGTAGCCTAGAATGTTACCAACAATAGATGCTAGGGGATGTCATATACTAGTACCTTAATAGTAACATCCTCTTCTCCATCAGCAACTATAATTCTAATAGGAGGAACGTCTTTATCAGAATTCATATATCGTTCCTGTACCGCACGAAGGGAGTTTTTCACCAGTTCAAATAACATGAGATGTAGATGTGATGCGACGTATCTGCACATGATAAAGTCAAAATAGTTAGCTAGTTAACAAGACAATAATCAGGGAGGCCAATCCCCAATAAAGATGAAGAGACAAGCTTTATGAAAACACAAGCATAAGCAATCCAAACAGTTACCGGAAAAACCGGAATTTTTTCGGCTGAAATTCGCTTGAATTTGATTAAAAACCATTCAAAATTCAAAAAACAGAATTTGAATTTTAAAAACCTGAGAAAACCGGCCGGAATTTCATTTCCCGGTACCCACCGGGAAATCCGGTTACCGGCGGTAACCGGCCGGTTACCGCCGGTTTTTGTTTCCATGAGTGATACTAACACATGGTTTAATCAAGTTGTAATAAAGGTAAATGGTGGGAGTTTATATCTGACACTTACGGAAATGTAAAATTTGGGTCCCCATAAATGTTGATGTCAGGAGCAGATCCGTATTCCCTCAAACAAATAGAACGGGCATCCTCACTGGCAGTTTGAGCCACCTGTATGGGGGACAATCTTGTATTGATGAGTCCTATGACGCCAGGCTCTGGGTCAGGATCATGCAAAGCCACATGCTGCCCTGAATTCAAGCAAGTCGGTATAGCTCAGAACAAGTGTCTAACAACTAACTCTCATCTTTCCTATCTATCGTTTGGTTTAGGACTTACACATCAGGTCAAGAATTTGTTAACATTTTTCATTTTTCATTTCAAGCAACATGGAGTTTGAATACGAAAAAAATCAAGTAACAACATATGAAACCAAAAAGAGCTGTCTATCTGCACAAAGTTCAAATTTACAAATCAGCCAAAGAAAGGGGGCTCTGCTAGGCCGTACTTGACACGTTTATGTTGAACTTTAGTGTATACAGTAACTGTTAGACAAATAAGCACATAATGCATCATTTGTTCAAAATCGTGTGTAAGATTTAGGACAGAATGACAAGAAAGAAACTGTCAGCACATCATTTATAAATTTAGCTCCTGACCTATCAGCATGCGGATACCAATCCTTGACATGTAGAATCGATCAAGAAATTGGTGGATCTCGTCAAATCCTGGGGGAATCTTCCTTGCGCGACACTGTTCCATCTTCTGCTGCTGCACACCCAACGCCATTGTCGGGACCACATTGTTGTGCCGCACTTTGATCATCTTGATCATCTGTGTGAAAGCGAGCTCGTCGTCCCGATTCCTCACTTCAGGAAAATATCGGATGTCACGGAACGAGTCCAAGTACCAGTCCCTCACCTTCACAATGGTGAACAGACCAACCATCAGACCCACAAAAAAATTCTCACGTTGGCAGGAGTCAATAAATTCATCTGTGAGAATTCTTCAATACAATATTTACTCTTTGATGTGTACAGACAATCAGATTCTTCTAGTACTGACGTGATAAGATCAAGAAGACAACACAACAAACAAATTGAAGTAATGTAAGCTCCCCACCCCAGTCCAAAAAGAAAAAAAGTAAGCAAGTCGGCAAGCAATAATCTCCCAAAATTTCTCCTTATCCTACGGTACAACTTTGCTACATGTTGACGATAAATTTTCAGTGAACGAAAAGGAGAATAAGTGAAAGAGCACATCAGGTGGTCAGTAAAGAACTCTTAAACTATATCATTTTCAATCAATATATACTAGATATTTTAAATTAAATACTGACACGGTGTGATAGCAACTTCTCCGCATTCCATTTCCCCCAGACAAAAGTGACATTCTAACAATAAACATGAAAAGATATCAAGGCATCCATCCTAAAGGAATCACCTTTTTTAAAAATGATTCGGAATAAACATCCTAGTATACAACAGCAAACAGCCATTACCCAATCACAGTGAAAAAAGGGGGGATAGCCATGAGACATACAAACCCGTCCAGAATCAACAGAGGTACACCGAAACTTGTCAAATTGCCGATGGGCCAAAAGGATAAAACAAGCAATCAGGACAATGAACTAACAATTCCAATCTGACATCAAATCTAAATTAATCACGCGCGCGCGCGCACGCAGAGAGAGAGAGAGAGAGAGACGTATCGACCTTGAGGATGGCGGGCTTGCTGGAGAGGCCGAAGGGGAGGGACTCGAGCTCGAGCGCGCGGCGGGCGATGCGGATGGGGAGCTCCTTGTGCACGAACTGCGCGGAGAGGAGCAGGTTGCGCTCCGTGGGGCGCGACCCGAACTCCATCATGTACCGCAGGCTCACCCCCGTCTGTTTCATGCTCCCCCACCGCCCCACCTCCTCCGCCACCGCCCGCGCCACCGGCTCCGACGCCATCCCTCCACCGCCGCTCACGGCCACCGCCTCAGAGTTCGTCGCCGATGGGATTAGGGAGCGAGGCAGTTAATCAACTAATTAAGGCGGCATGAGATGAGAGGCGAGTACGGCGGGCGTGCGCGCGTGCGCGCTCATAAAGGAAGCCAAGAGAAGAAGCGTGAAGAAATGGGACGAGCTGTGCCGAGAAGGGGAAGGGATCTGAGGTGGGCCCGCGTGCCAGTGACGGGGCCGGAACCGGTATCTGGTGGTTAGGCGGGTGCTGGTCCGTGGGGCCGGCATGTCAGTCAGCGGGTTAGTTTGTGTGGACGGTATCCGAACCGGGGAATCCGTTAGGCCAGTCTCAATGGAGAGTTTCATGGCGTTGTTTCCAAGACTGTCATGTCATATGAAATGAAATGAAACTCGAATGAAATAGCCACTCTCAATGGAGAGTTTCATTCTACAGTTTCATAGGCATTTAATTTCATGACTCAGAGAGAGTTGGTATTCGTGCCAAGAGAGTTTCATCTAGATGAAACCCATTTCTCCTCTCTCTTCTTAAATACACTGCCATGTCATCTAAAATGCCTATGTGGCAATACATTTAATGAGAATGAAACTCTAATGAAACTCCCACTGAGACTGGCCTTATGTGCAGGGCTTAGTGCAGCTGGTCCAATAGCGTGTGAGCTTATCCACGAGGATTTGG
Source organism: Ampelocalamus luodianensis (assembly GCA_036346255.1). NCBI lineage: Eukaryota > Viridiplantae > Streptophyta > Magnoliopsida > Poales > Poaceae > Ampelocalamus > Ampelocalamus luodianensis. The sequence goes on along the minus strand of CM070630.1, from coordinate 4,107,169 downwards.
GGATAGATCCCGAGAGAATCGCACCAGGTTAGTAATTTCCAAGTGTCATGTAATACTCTCAAATGTTTCCACAAATTTCGTTAAAAAAAGGTCTTCTTCGCCACACTTTTGTCGTAAGCCGTTCAATCAACGTAGGAAACTTTAAAATTCTCCGTACATACTTTTATCAGAGCTGCATGAATATATCAAACGAAGAATGGTACTTGTGCGCTGATCAGACCTGCATTTGGGATGAGTAGAACCTAGAGGCGGACGTCGTCGTCATCGACGACGACGACGACTCAGGAAGAAATTTTGGTACAGGGGCACTAGCAAAGATTAAAGGGAACTCGGTATTATCTTGTTTCCCAACCTCTTATACGCGCTCTCTTAAGATTCCAGTGACAGTCATCAATAGTATTGATCGGGCTCAAAAACATTGCCTTTGGAGAGGATTGGACTTAAAAAAAAGTAGAAATTTAGCTGTATGTGACAGTGTCAGCAAACAAAAAAAAATAAAGGAAGGCTCGCTGTAATAAACCTCTCCTAATGAAGAATTTGCACAAATTCTACGATCACCATGATTGATCTGGGAAAGATATTATAACAACAATGTCCCACATAGGTCAAAGGTTTAAGGCTCTTTTTGGTGGAGAGATATTATGAAATGCATTGCAATTTTTAGAGAGATTTCTATGGCAACAGTTGGCTCCGGCTACTCAGTATTATTTTGGTTGAATTACTGGAATTCTAAACTTTTTTGGCGACAATATCCACCGCTCTCTAATTTTGCTAAGAATCAACAAATTTCAGTGGTTGACTTTCTGCACAACCTATGAATAAGAGCAATTCAACATGCCTTTATCCATTGATGCTTTTGATGAATTTGCTACATTCAATGTTGATATCAAACGATTTCTACCCACAAACAATTGCCATGATACTAGGACTTACATATGGGGCTCCGCACAATACTCTTCTTAAAGATATTACAAGTTTGTTTTAGTACTATCAATCCACAGCGGCCTCTCAAATAGGTATGGAAAAGTAAATGTGTTATGAAGCTTAACGTTTTTACATGGCTTTTGTTCATGGATAGACTAAACACTAAAGATATGCTACTTATGAGGCATTTTCACTTCAAGGGTGATCAGTATTGCGTGCCATGTCAATATAAAGAGGAGGAAACTTTCAATCATCTATTTTTTGAGTATAATTTCAGCCAAACATGTTGGAATACTATTGATATCAATTGGGACATTCGGTGGATGTGAATTTTAAAGTGGAGAGAACCAGATCAACCTTCAATTATATGTTCTATATGGAGATTTTTATTAGTGCCGCTTGGTACATTTGGAAGCAAAGAAATAGCAAAGTGTTTGAGAATATCACGCTAAATATTTCTACATGGAAATGGATTTTTAAGAACGAACTCGGGTTGCATGTGCACCGAGTAAAGGAAGAATATAGACAAATAATCTTTGATTGGCTAGAAACAATTCCCAGATGATCTTTGCTTCTAGATGGTTGTAACTTTTTTCCCTTTTTAACTTGTACATAAACTTTCTTGTTTTTTTTTATATATACATATATACAGTAGGAGCCTCCCCTACTCTCATTCGTCAAAAAAAAAATTGTTCTTATTCTCATTAACTAGTGGACAGTATCCATGGCTAGATTTACACCACATGTCATTCCCCACAAGCAACAAATGACCCAAAGTTTTGAGGGCATGGTTCTCTCTTTGAAGGTCTCAAACGTTTCTCCACAGTGTGAACTGACAAGTAATCTTTCTCTTTTTTTGCGAGAAACAAGTGCTTAGAGAGAGGATTCTGAGCCTCTAGCTTGTCCAAAGAATCCATGGTTAAATTTGAGAAGAGAAAAGATCACCATGTTTAGAATCTCTGAGAAAGAAAAATGACTTGAAGATTGTATTGTATCAACTGACAGAGCCACGGGGAGAGAGAGAGAGAGAGAGAGCTCCAGGCATGGTACACAGCAGCAGGGCCACACGTTCATCCATGGTAGTGTCGAGCTCCAACGATACAGCGCAATGGAGAAGCAGCCATATGTCCGGTGATGGAAACATCCTAACATAGCGCTCACTAAAACCCATTTGGGCGTACAGTCATGACGCATCGCAGCACTAGTCACCATTAAAGAACAGAAATGTGACTTCTATTAAACAAAGCTTGACTAATTGAACTTGCCATTATCGTAGTACGTCTGTACACTATAATTTGCTTACGGTGCTACAGTTTCGTCGCAAATTGTTCCGAGAATTTATGATATCATCCAAGGTGAGAAGGATAAAATTGAAGATAGATCAAAACCGTGTAGCTCATGAGTTGGCGCAATATGCTGGAATGCCGTAACAGTATGCAACAAGATTTTGAGCAAGTACTGTACGCTATTTCAATAGGGGTCATGAAATATTGGTAGAGGATGTTTATCGATCGACTAAGAAGTGCTTACTCTTTACGTTTACGGTGTTCGAGATGCTAATTTTGATAGCTAGTTTTTACCGCAATAATTTCCTTGCGGAAACATAAAAAAGTAATAATATAATGCTATGCTAAAGAATCATTCGTTTGGATCGCACAGTTCCCTCGCGCCCAGATCTGTGAATGAGTTCGCGCCGTGTTCATCGTTAAAGGTAGCAGGAGTAACGTCGTGCTATAAATACACTGAAATAATTCACCATCAAATCCAAGCCTAAGAGTTAGAGTTTTTTGATAGCTAAGAAGTGCTCACTCTTTACGTTTACGGTGTTCGAGATGCTAATTTTGATAGCTTGTTTTTACCGCTATAATTTCCTTGCGGAAACATAAAAAAGAACTAATAATGCTATGCTAAAGAGAACCATTAATTTGGATCGCACAGAGTTAGAGTTTTTTTCCGTGTCATTTAGTCTTTTTTAAAACAAAATAATAAAATTAGCTCTCTCGTATCCAAAATAAAAAAAATAACATCTCTACCGTACTAATTTGCTGAGGTAGGATGGCATGCTAGCGTAGTAGACGCTCTGTGCATGTTACTGCCATGGAATAGGACCGCAGCAGGTGGTCTATCGTAGTATAGGAGCAGGATATGTGACTTCTATTATCATTTGAAACGCAGAAGACAAGTTTTTCAATTAAAAAAAAAGTATAATTTCAGCCGACGACACCGATATGCGATTGGTGACCGTGCATAGCTTTTATGGACAGGTCAATTGGCCGATAACTTTGGCGGCATTACTGGCAGGCCGGGTGATTGGTTCCTGCAACGTGGAGAGCTTTACGGACACATCGCGTACAAAGTTGGTGCGAGCCGTGGGGCCGAGCTGTCGTGCCCTGGTACAGTGGTAGGACGCATATGGATCGATTGGAATCTTTGGGTTTTTGACACGTCGGCACCAATCATGCGACCCCTCTTGACGCTTGGCTGCCACGTTTCTGATTCAGATGTTTATACTTTTTTTTTGCGAGGATTAGATGTTTATCCAATTTTGCTAAACAAAGTTGGAACGTTTTCTTTTTTGAAAATAGTTGAATTTTCATTTTTCCGATATTCTTTGTGTCGATATGCTTTGAGATTTGCATTTCTTCTTATTTGATACTTTGGGTTCAAATTTATTATGATTTTTTCTTCGAAACATAACAGGTGCCCGTGGTGCACAGGCACCCCCAAAAAAATAAGATTTTTTTTTTAGGTATACCCAACTCAGCCACTAGAGGACACAGGTCAGCATAGGCCAGGGCTTGCTAGTTGCTTCTCCTCCTCCTGAGTCCTGACGCCGCCCGCCTGGCCGCCTCCCCTTCTTGCTTCTCCTCCTGGGCTCCTGACTCCTCCTTCGACTGCCAGTCCGCCGTTGCCCGTCACCGAGGACGCTGTCGACTTGCTTCTCCTCCTCCTCCGCGGCTCCGCCAGTCCGCCGTCACCGAGGACGACGAGAGCGTCCGGCGTCGAGAGGCCATTGCTCGGCCTCGGATTCGGGCCTCGTAGGGCGCCGGCCGACCGGCGGTTCCCACCACTAGACCAGGCCACCAACAGTCCAACACCAAGGTAAACATTGGGGATCCGACCTCCCACCTCCGGGATTGGATTTGGGGAGGGGGGGCGGCGCAAGTAGGCTAGGCCACAAAGGTGCAGAGGGGAGGCGCGACACCGGGTCAGGCAAGGCGGCCAGAGGCCAAGCCGGCCGGGCGCACATGTGAAACGGGCCAGAAAGGGAGCCGAGAGGGGGGAGGCGCACGCGCATGAGGGAGCAATGCCGGGAAGGGGAGGCGCGTGGGCAGGGGATTGGGATTTGGAAAAAAATGAAGAGAGTCAAAGAGAGATTGGGAAGAAGGAAAGCATCGGCACTGCTGACTGCCGAGTGAAGAGATAGGAAATTAGGAATATAGGATAGAAAGAGAAAGAAAGAGGAGCTCATCAGCTGGCCAATCTTCCCCAAAGCCAATTGCCCAATGCCTCAATCTAAATGCTATTATACTATCAATCTGATCTGTTCTTGAATGTCTTCTGACTCCTGTGATTTGTATTGCTCCTACCAGTAGCAACAGCTAGTGTTGAAAGAGTATTTTCGACGATAAATCTTGTGAAGAACAAGTTGAGAAATAGTATGGACGATTAAGTATTGAATGATTGTTTAGTCACCTTTATAGAACGAGATATCTCGAATGTTAGTGGTGATGATATAATCAAGTGTTTCTAAAGAATGAGATCGTATCATATGGTATTGTGATTTCTATTAGCTATTTAGGACTCTTTTATTCATGAAAGATTTTATTTGAACTATTTGTATTGCACTATTAACTAATTTCGAACTTTTTTTTTGTAATTGGGTTCAACTTGTGAAATTACTTATATCTTGTACAAGTTTTTTTAAAATTCTTGAAGTGTGCACCCCCATCACAAAATTCCTGGCTCCGCCACTGGGTTCACCACATTGCTGTATTTTGTTGGCATACTTTTATTTTTTTTCTTTGTTTTTTTTTGTGTGTTTTTGCTCGATCTCTCAAAGTATATGTTAAATTTTGAATCATGTGATTGAAATATGAGTTATTAAGACTTTCGAGAATAATTACAGTAACAAGAACAAAAATTACATAAAATTTTTTTACTGTAATTTATGTATAATAAAATCATAAATGAACAAAAATTTGACTATTTTTTGCTAAGAAAACAATCAAATCTTATATAGACGGGCCCATGGTTATATCGCTTGCTTTTCTTTTCTTCTTCTTTTTTGAGCTGAGCAACTGACGCGAACTCCAGTCTCTTGTAATCACACTAAATAATTCCTAGGATCAGTCATGTTTGCGACCTGAAATTAATAGAAACAACCGCTCTGTCATGTGTGCTCTAATCGAACTCAGGTTTCTTCTATAAAAGAACAGATGTTTGTTTTGTTTCTCTCTCTATTTAAAAAAAAACACCTGATGTTATACACGTGTTGCGTATCATCGACCAAACACGCATGCATGGAATTTTTAGCAACGGGCTAAAACGAATGTAGAACTTTGCAAGAGCAATGCGTGCATCCATACTTTTTTCCCCCACAATTCTGGCAAGGGCTGCAGAGAGTCAAAAAAATGTTTCAAATGACGTTTCAGAGTGTTGGGATGGAGAAAACTTAGACATTTCTTTTAGGAGATCGTTTGGGTGAATGAGAAAGAAGCGTGGGATGAATTAAAAGAAATGATATCAGGGGTGCTAATAAACCAGTCATAGGATAGAGTGAACTTGGCGTTAGACAAATCAGGGGTGCACACGACCAGCTCGCTATACAAGTTTATGCCATGCAGAAGCTCTGTAAGTGCTGCATCCCAATAAAAGTTAAGGTCTTCTTGTGGCAGGACAAAATTCCTTGTGCGGAGCAATTAAAGAAAAGAAACTGGAAAGAAAACCTGGAATACGTGGAAGTAACGAAAGCACAAAGCATTGTAATGTTTCTCTGTTGTTTTGATGTTTGGTTTAGACCAAACCGTTTCTCTCTCTCTTACAGAGTTTCATCTGCGTTGTACCGACTCTCCTTCCTTACAATGCAAATATATGCAAAGTTTTTACATGTTCTCTAAAAAATATCATTTTCACTTGCATTTTGGCTAAATTTGCTTGGTATTGCATTAAAGAGATATTTGGGGTTGGGGGGCGCATCCTTGAATCTATACAAGGCTTTCAAACTAGGTGGTTATCGAAGGGGGTGGCACTGACTATTCAGCTATTGTTTTTAGTTATACAGCTCTTGCTCGGACCTTATGGCATGTTAGGAACAAGATGGCCATAGAGAAAACTTTCCCCAAACACCCTATTGATGTGACGTATAACTTCATATCTTACATGCAGCGATGGCGCGTGTTGACGAAAGGGAATGCTCAGCTTAAGATTGACAAGGTGATCGACCGAGGGAGGCCATGGCTACGAGATTTCAGGAATCAGGAGTAGAGTGGCTGGATGAAGGACATGCTGTGCCTACGTTGCAGCTGTTGTTTTCTTTTACTTTTGGGTTCTCAGGAAGTGTGAGTTAGTCTTTTGTTCTGAACTTGTAACTTGTAAGGCAAGGCAACCAGTTTCCTTGTCTGTTGCAAACCTTTACTGGCTTTCAATAAAAGCGGGTTTACCTTGTTCAAAAAAAAAAATTGTTATCAATAAAAACTGACATGTAAGTCTCAACCTAGGCAGACATAATTAGTAGGATCCGGATTCTTTACAGCAGCGAAAAGATCCACTGTGTGAACAGTATTATGCTAGTGCTGTAGCAAAATATTGTATTGCTTGAGATCGACTTGATCGTTTCTAATACCTATGCACTGTGCAGCCTGTGCTGACTTCACAAATCCTAATTAGTACCGTTCACAGCGATTCTGTGAGACAAATTTTTGGTACCAGCCGATCGATCGCTGCTCGTGCTCGACATCGATCGCTGCGAGGACATGTTTAGGTGCCGTACGCACGTGCATACGGCACATGCATGTGCTGTGTTCGGATCGATCGAGCAACGTACGCTGCAGGAGTGGTCCAAGAGACAAGATCATAAGAGCATCATTGGATTCAAGGAATCATCGGTCATTCGACAGTGCATCGCACGGCCTGATGGGGAAAGGCGACACGTCCGCCGGCCACGCTTCCGGGATAAGCTAGGTTAGCTTGAAACTGACTCAACCAACATAGTTGGTTGTCTGCTGCAGGACATGTATAGGGGTGAATCTTGGTCTCGGACTAGGTATGTTATAACCCGAGCTATGTAGGCTAGACTAGCGGTAGAGCCAGCGTCCCTCCAGCCTGGACAGTTGCCCGGGCTTCGCTGACGAGTGGCGACGCCAACGCGCCATGGAAGCGCAAGGGAAAACCAGGCCGGAAGTGCAAGGGAAGACCAGGCCGGAAGTGCAAGGGAAGACCAGGCCAGGCGCGGCGATGGACCGGGAAGGGGAAGAGCGGACGCGACAAAAGGGCGCTCAGGCGAGCAGGGCCGGCACGGGCCGGAGGCGGCACTGGAGCAGGGCGAGCCGAGTGCAGGGCCGAGCCAGGAGGCCAGCGGCGCTGGGCCAAGGGGGAGGCGAGGCGGCGGCACCAGGTAGAGGCCTGGGGTGGCGGCGCTGGCCAAGCTAAGTAGGAGGACGACACTGGTGGAGGCGGCCAAGCCGACGGCAGGGAGGAGCTGCAGGCTGGAGGTGAGCCAAGGAGCGGCTCCATAGGTCGGGCCGAGAGCAGGAGGCGCCATGGAGGAAGAAGCAAGGGAGCCACTAGGATAAATAGAAAAGGGGAAGAGAGAGAGAAAGAATGGGGAGTGGAGTGAGGAATGAGGAAGAAGAAGATAGGTGCAGCCAGGGGATATTTTCAGCCATGGAGATAGTAAGGGAGAGAGGGGGGTGAAGGGATTAGGTGGTAAAGTAAGATTAGGGGTTAAGAAAAAGGGGCAGAAAATCAAGATTTAGCTAAGAGGGTAAAAAGGTAATATTCATTGGATGTTTAATAATAGTGGTTTTAGCAATAAAATTTAGCGATAATAATAATAAGTATTGGCGCAGTATAAAAATTAAATCAATCAAATGCTTAGACCGCGCACGAATAAATAGTCACGGACTAGACCGAAAGAAAATAAGAGAAATAAGAATAAAAATATTATAAAAATAGAAATAAATAGAGGTAACGCGTCCACAGCATACCCGCGATTTTTGAACGAATCGCCAAAAGTATAGATTTTTAATCCACGTTAGAACATTTAGTAGTAGACCGATCGACAAAAAAAAGCGGCGATGTAAGTTTAGGGCTTTAGGCATAGACGGCGGAGTGATGGTGGACTACGGAGCCGGAAGCGCACGCGCGGATACGACGACTCTGGTGGGACGGCGATTCTAGGTCCGACGATTTGTTCAGATTTTGAAAAATTCCTGGCTCCGCCACTGGGCTAGACTATAGCCGAGACCTAAGGATCAAGAGTCTATGTAAGCTCACTTAAGAAATTATAGAAAAAAATCGAAGAAATAGAAGGTTTAGAACAAAGAGAGTCGGTATACATAGCTCGGAGCATAGCCCATCGCTGGCTCCGCCGCTGCATGCATGTACATCGCGTGGTGTTGCACACATCCATGCTGATGTCTCCTTCATGGGGATGTTCAATTCGTATGCCTTTTCCAAGGTTCCATACCGATACCGGTCTCAACGGCTCCCTTTGGTTCTGGGGCACTTCGGTGATCGGTGTGTCAAGTCCTTCTTATCCTTTTCACCAGCGCCCCCGGTTACTTCGGATTCGAGGCCGGAGTTCTCGCCCTTTTCGAGCCCTGACGGGATTAGGGATACCTTCATTGGTATTTCAACCTCTCGGTGCATTGCGTGCATGTGCAAATGCTACTTGGTCACGCTCTTGAATCACTAAAGTGGTCGACGATATTGATTTGCTAATATTTGCAAATCTATTATCTTCGAACTTCAATTGTCTTCTAGACTTCAATTCAATTATCTTCTCTGCAATTATCTTCGGACTTTCTATTTGCTTCACTAGTGCGCGGGTCATATGCATAGATTTTTAATTATCTTCGGATTTCCGATTTATCGAGACAAAGGGTTCGGTCTAGCTTTCTTCGTGCTAGGCTCGTATCCTTTCGTCAAAGGGAAATAATTCAAACACGTACCCTCGCTAACGGATCGAGAGATCGCCTTCTTTTTTTTTTCTTTTTCATCGGCCGCCCGGCTGTATCCGCCTACCCGTTTTGCATTACGAGCCGAGACATTGGCGGCGGGCGACGCGAGCGGCGCGGGCGGACGAGGCGACGCGACGCCGCGTGGCGCCATGCGGGTGGGAGGCGCGGCCGCTGCTGCAAGGCCCGCATGGCGCGGCGTCAGGTAACCGCGGCGGCGCGCGTGACGCTGGCGCGCGAGCGCCGGGCGTGGCTGTCAAAGGCGCAAGCGCGGCCAGCGGAGCGTGGCGCGAGCGTCGCCATATCGATGCGCCGGGGCGGTAAGGTGGCTACGCTGGACAGGCCCGGCTAAAGCGCGCGCCGCCAAACTGCGAGGGAGAACGCAACGCACGAGAGGATGGGCATGGCGAGAGATGCACACGACCACTGACGGGCCCTTTCTCGCTCGCACGCGCGCCCGCCCAACCAAGAGGTCGTTCGGATTAGCGTGCGCCTTGGTGCGAAAGTTCGATTCCTACTTGTCCTCCTGCCTAGAGCCGTGCACGCATGCGTGTGGGCACGAGGAACAGCCGCTCGACCAAATCCGACCGCTTCACGCACGAGCAGGTGCGTTCATCCGTGATTAGCCCTCTCAATTCGGCTCGCGATGTAGATTAGAGCGGATTTGCACCGTAGAAAACCAATCTAGAAAGCCAAATTTGCATCATGAAAGCAATCTAGAAAAACGATTCAATCACGAGTGTCTCTCATCGAGATTACATTTTCGATGCGAGGAGAGTCGATCGTCGATAACGTGTTGAGGAACCGCAACTTGCATGAGTCAATTAATTTCGAGCGAATTTAGCCTCGTGGCGACATGCATAGAATCGTAAGAACAATGCATGAACAACAAGAAAGAATAATAGATAAAACACAGAGATGTAGGGGACTTCTTGCTTCTTTATTCCTTCATCAAACGATCAATCCTTTACAATGAATAGCATGGTTGCCCTATTTATGCTGAACACCCTTCAGGGTTTGGGATGAGGAGCCCACCTCGCCAGGACTGGTGGCGATTCCTACTTGTCCTCCTGTTCGGATTAGCGTGCGCCTCAGAGCCGTGCACGCATGCGTGTGGGCACGAGGAACAGCCGCTCGACCAAATCCGAAGCCCTCTCAATTCTGGCACGACGACACCAAGGCCAAGGTGGATGGATACGTTACGCCTACTTGGACATTGGATAAACTTGAGGTTTTTGCTGGAACGTGACGCTTCACTGACATGGGAGTACTACTCGGAACGGGCGAAATTCTGAGACCTTTGCAGCTTCTGCAGAGGAGTGCTGTCCTGATAAGCCCTAATACGTGTGTACTGTGTATCTCTGTCATAGCTACGGCTAAAGTAGATGATCTGTCCTGGCTCCTCGAGGAACCACTTAACGTGGGGTACTATACACTATTGATCTAAATCATTCGCTCACGATTCGACAGCCCGAATCAGTCCTAGTGCGTGTGTACTGCACCCCTCTACGGGCTAGATGCCTTATGGCCGCGTCCCTCCACGGGACCTTTCTGAATCAGTCTCTCACAGGCCCAATCCGACGGTCCCGGAGAGCTCAAATCCAAAAAATGGGGATCGGCGACAACAGTTAACAGGGCCGAGCCTCACGCCGTATCGGTCCAATGGGCTGGAGCAGTTGGATCAAAATGCCACTTTTACCCGCGGCCGTGGGATGGATGGGATAGACCATGACAAGTCATGCCATCTAGCCGTCACTTTCTGCCAACGAAACCCCCATCCTTGATGCGTGTATTCCCAACAATTTTTGTGTTGTTGCCGCCGATCCCCAAGGGCATCGATGCTGTTGCCCTGTTGTGTTGTCGTGCTTGTTGCAGGTTGACACGAACTAATGGCACTGTCAAATGGAGTATATTTACCAAATGGAAATTCTAACACTTGTGGCCACGAGTGGCACACAAGGAGCTAATCCGAATTCCATCTTCCACTCAAACCTACTATAGCAGTAGCATGCATGTTGACGTGGGTACTAGAAAAACTGTCCCACCTGCGCTTAACAAGCTTAGAGGGTGTCCCACTAAGCAAACATGTTTGGGACTTGGGCATTTTTCTTCTATGTTTTTTTCCCTAAAAATTGAACTGTTTCACGTGAAAATTCTACGTTCCAAGCGTGCCTTGAGTTACCAACGAAATACTTCTGAGTGCCGTCTCCAGAATTTAGCAAGCATATGACCAAGCAGTGTAACGACATTTTCTCCTAACCCGAGCCCTCACCTCCCATTTCCTTCAGGTGGCGTTTGGATGGGCATTGGGTATGAGAATGGGAAATGTGATGGGGTATGATGGGTGGGTTTGAGGCTGGAAACACGATTTTAATCCATTTCTCATGTTTGGATGCGGTAGAATTGGGATAGGATTTTGATTATGCATATAATTTTATTGACCAAGATGCTTCCATATAGAAAGAGTAACATGCTAGAACTCTGCTTTATGAGCAATCTTGCAATTTTGCATTCTTATCCCACCCCTCACCCAAAATAGAGCAAAATTGGCTACAGGGCACTGAACTTTATGTCCTTAGCTAGCAGACATCTAAAAATCATATCTTGGACAAAAGACACTCAAATTTTGTGGATATTGACTGTAGGATACTGAGACGAGTATTATATTATCATTTGTTGTTTCAGAGAGAGAAACACTATAAAATAACCTTTATACCCTTTCCTCTATAACGAGTGGGGTCTACAGTCAATGAAATAGAGAAGGCAAGAAGAATAGAGAGCGAAAACAGAGGATTCCCGGGAAGGCAATGGGAGGCGACGCTGATGACGTGGGAGTCGTCGGCGATGGCCAAAATGGGTTGGAGGGGTCCCAGAGAGGCGATAGGAGGCAACATCGCAATCAAGGGCATGGAGACCTTCTCCAACCTATTTTACATAAAGAGAGACCTCGTTGTATACACAAACCTATGAACAAAGAGATCTATAAAGATATAAGGTTGGGACTATATCCTTGTATTGTGAGTTGAGAGCTTCTCTCGTCGACCTCGATTATACAACCAAATGTTTGCTCTGATCTCCTTTGTTCGCACGAATTTATAGATAGAATGCGAAAGAACTCAGCAATTTAGATATTGTGTAATAGATAGAATGCGAAAGAACCCTGCGTAACAAGCATTTTTTGACCCACTGATAAAAAAATTCATGCTTCAGACTAAAATTAGTGGTACAATGTGACTACAAAATGTAGAGGACACATTCAAGCTCAAGTGCGAGTTTTTGGTTTATTTGGCATTGTTTGGTTTCGAAATAACAATTCTATCACTCTCCAAAGAGATAATGCAAAAATGGCACCGTAGACTTGTCGGTAGTAGACATGTATCCTCGTCCACGCGCCTATCGCATGGAATCGTCGCTACAGTGTTCGTCCGCGCACCCACCATGCAGCAGCCACAAAAACTCAAAAAAATGGTGGGTTTTGATCGAGTCCACGTGAGGGAGGAGCGGGTGAGCACTACAGCGCACCAGCGCACGCCGTAGAAATACTATTTATGCCCGCAACACACTGTTCATGTAATTTTCTTGTGGAGCTCACGCAAGGGGGAAGCGGATGAGCACTACAACTCGCCTTGATGTGCGGACTGTAGCTTTTTTTTGCTGACTCGGTGTGGTGGGGGTGCGGATGGGCACTGTAGTGGTAGACGCGGACGAGAGCACGTGTCATCGATTGACATCTCTATGATGGTATTTTTGATAGTTCGCTAGGAAGAGAATTATTTTTGCTATTTTATTTTGCAGCCGTACTATTTTGGCCAATAACTCGAACGTACTTGTGCACGCCTACGGTGCTCCACAGATTCCGTTTGTGATGCGCTCGTTCACACTCGCCACATGCATACTGCAGTAGTCCAGCACCTTGTCCAAGCAGATAACGATCACACGTGGGCCCATCTGACAGCGACCGGCCTCACCGCGAACCTACAAATACCCCCACGCTCCGCGCACAGCCCAACTCGCACACCAACATAATCACAGCAACCAAGCCACTTCCCGATGGAGCCCACCGGCACAGTCGTCTTCGCCTCCGTCGGCGTCACCAACTTCGGCTTCGACGTCTTCTCCGTCGCCGTGCCGCCGTCCCCGGAGGATGTCTCCGCCTCCGGGTTGGCCGAGCGCCGCCACACGGACGGCGTGTCCGTCAACTTCAATGCCCAGTTCGCGGACGACGGCGGGGAGGCGGTCGCTTTCGTGTCTGAGCGGACCGGCTCGGCCGGTCTGTTCTTGTCCCGGCCGGAGCCCGAGCGCGCCGAGTCGCTGCCGACCGTGGAGGGGAGCCTGTTCCACGACCGCCCGACGGTGAGGAACGGGCGGTTGTACTTCGTCTCCGCCCACGAAAAGACGCCCGTGCCGTTCAGGAGCTGGGCGGCCGTGTACGCGACGGACCTGGGCACCAAGGACACGGTGAGGGTCACGCCCAAGGGCGTGGTGGACATGAGCCCGGCCTTGTCTGCCTCGGGCGAGCTCGTCGCCGTCGCCTCGTACGGCGACAGGCCCTGGGCGTTCGACTTTCGCGTGCTTGAGACGGAGGTCGCCGTCTTCCGCGCCACCGACCCCGCCCGCCGCGTCGTCGTCGCCACGCGGGGCGGGTGGCCGACCTGGCACGGGGAGGGTACGCTCTTCTTCCACCGCGTCGCCGATGACGGGTGGTGGAGTGTCTTCCGGGTGGACATCTCCCGGAGACCCTCAATCCCTCCGGCGCTGAGAGGCGCGTGATCATAGGGAGTTGGAGAAATTTTACAATTCTCATAGCCAAAACGGCTTAAGATTTTCCCTCGGGCGTGCACTGCTTGACCCCGCCGCCGCAGGCCTAGTTGTCTTGTTCGTTTTGTTGGATTTGTACTTCTTTGCAATCTTTTTCTCTATAAAATTTGCATTGTTCGACTGGAAATCTGGGTGCATCTTTGCTCTTGCCTTTTCTTCCACATCGAGGCGGCAATGAGATCTTCAAGAAATCTCTTCCTCTTGTGTTTCAAGCTAGTGGCAAAATCCCGCCAAGAAACAGAAGTTTGGCGACAATGCCCGCACCACAAACTTAGGAGGCAACACACGCCCTGGATCGCAATCTCACCAACCAATAGCCGGAGATCATGAGCTTGTCCAACTATGGACTTAGCCTCATCCATGGTAAAGTCAAGAATTGCTCACACATATAGAGCCAACGACACGCCCTCGCCTCTGCATATTTGTGCTCTAGTGCATCCCACAACTCGTGGCGGACTTATAGTCCATGTACACATCATAGAGCCGATCCGCTGAATGGTCGGAAGGCGCCAAGAGCGATGTTGTTCGCATTATCGAATCGCATATCTTGGTCAATCAGAACGGATATCGTGGGTGGATTACCCACCACATTTCAAAGACATGAGCGAACTTGGCTCTAGTCGCCATCTACGGAAATTTCGACGAAAACCTCTCGTGTTTCATAGCATCGAAGCTCCACCATAGTTGTGTTGCAACAAAGTTTACAATAAGGTTTCGACGGTACTCACTATGCAATGGACGTCTCGGACATATATAGATGCATCGTAATCGGATTAAATGACCATTTACCCAGTCGACACACTTAACCGACCATTTTCGTAATCGGTAATGGATCGCATCATCATCACTCAATAAAGGAAATTTAAACATTTGAATCTCATTCAAACAGAGAGAGAGAGATGCATGGTTCGGCAAAAATAAGGTGGACTTGGTTTGCCACGCCACGCACGGTCGCAAGTCACAAGTCACGCGATTTTTCACGTGAAAATACGTGAACGCGCAGCGTGTGTTTAGAGCCTCCGCCATCCTCATCCATCCATGTGTTACATGTTTCAAGCCGTGCAAGGACTCCACCTTATATGTTGGTCACTTCCACCTTGCCTTAGCAATATGGTACTAACCCATAAATGCTTTGGAATTATAGAAAATGAGCCTCACTCATATGGGCCAATTTCTAACACTTCTTCCACCGCGTCGCCGATGACGGGTGGTGGAGTGTCTTCCGGGTGGACATCTCCCGGAGACCCTCAATCCTCCGGCCGGGGCGCGCATCGCTTGACCGCCGGCCGCTCGACGGCGGCCGGATCGCGGTTGCGATCGCGGTTGCGACGCGGCGGAAGGGGCGGGCGCAGCGCCACATCGAGCTGTTCGACCTCGAGACGGAGCAATTCTCCCCACTGACCGAGCTCCTCAACCCGTAGCTGCACCACTACAACCCCTTCTTCTCGCCGTCGGGCGGCCGCCTCGGGTACCACCGCTTCCGCGGCGCGGGCGCGCCGGGCGACTCGGTGGTGCCCCATCTGCAGCCGGTGCGGAGCCCCGTGAGCTCCATCCGGATGCTCCGCGTGAACGGCACCTTCCCGTCGTTCTCGCCGGACGCGAAGCACCTCGCCATCAACGGCGACTTCTTCAAGACGCCGGGGATCAGGATCCTCCGATCCGACGGTTCCAAGCGGTGGGTGCTCACCAAGGAGCCCAGCCTGTTCTACACCACCTGTAGCCCCACTGAAAGTGGGGTCGTGTTCACATCCATGGGCCCCATCTTCGAGACCCCCAAAGCGACGGTCCGGATCGCGCGCATCCAGTTTGACCAGAGCGAATTCACTGACGACCGCGAAGAGGTCAGCGCTACGCTGAAAGTGCTCACCCGGCCGGAGGCAGGCAACGACGCGTTCCCGGCGGTGTCGCCGTGCGGGCGGTGGCTCGTGTTCCGGTCCGGCCGCACGGGGCACAAGAATCTCTACATCGTCGACGCGGCGCGCGGGGAGGACGGCGGCGACGGGTCGATCCGGAGGCTGACCGACGGCGAGTGGATCGACACGATGCCGAGCTGGTCGCCGGACGGGAGCCTGATCGCGTTCTCGTCCAACCGGCACGACCCGACCAACCCGAACGTGTTCAGCATCTACCTGGTCCGCCCCGACGGGTCGGGCCTGCGGCGCGTGCACGTGGCCGGGCCGGCCGGGAGCGCGGAGGCGGACAAGGAGCGGATCAACCACGTGTGCTTCAGCCCGGACTCCAAGTGGCTGCTCTTCACGGCCAACCTGGGCAGCGTCGTGGCCGAGCCTATCTCGGGCCCGAACCAGTTTCAGCCGTACGGCGACCTGTACGTGTGCCGGCTCGACGGGTCGGGCCTGGCCAGGCTGACCTGCAACGCCTACGAGAACGGGACGCCGGCGTGGGGCCCGGCGAGCGCGGCGCTGGGGGTGGAGTCGCTGTCGCTAGGCCCTCTCGCCGGGGAGGAGTCGCTGGGCCAGTTTGATGAGCCCTTGTGGCTTACTTGCGACGTGTGACGGTGTGAGGAGTGAGTGAGGATGGTGAGTGTTTCCGCTTTCTAGCGACGATTATTATTGAATAATGGCAGCGACCGCGATGGTGGGACGCACATCCTCCGATATTGTATAGTGCTATAATATTGGTTTGTAGTGGTTGGATAAAAAAAAAATGAAGGCTGAGATAGTACGAGGTGTTGATACTGTAGCAGACACGGTTGATCTAGTCTGTTATTTCTAAATCGGACAGTTCAGATCATCGCAATATCATATCACTGTTGTTCTCAACTAATTCTTTTGTAATATCAGATGATCTGAATCCGATGGTTGTAAGCGGACTAGCTGCGACCTTTTTATTGATGAACTCAGAACAATGGTGTTGGAGACGTTTTGTTTTGCTGCAGAATAAACCAAAAATGTTGTTGCAACTCGCAACCGGGTCTGATGACCGGTCAAACGCACTGAACGCAGTGGCCCGAAGCGGCTGCCACGAGGCCAACTACTGGCCGCCATGCAAGATCCGCATCCACGAACCACGACTCCATGGATTGGTAGTAGCTTACTAGCTTTCAGTTTTCACTGACATCATGCTGGGGCTCACCATCGGCGACACCGTCCCCAACCTGGAGGCGGCAAGATCCGCATCCACGACTACGTCGGCAATGGCTACGCCATCATCTTCTCCCAACCCGGTACGTATGTTGTGCCGTCTCCATGCCTGCATCGTTCAGAAACTGCTTTTGCTTCTTAATTGATGCTGTGCCTTGGCCCCTTGGTTGTGCCCATGTGAAATTCTCATGCTTTGCTCTTGTGTGCATCAGCTGATTTCACCCCCGTGTGCAGGACCGAGATGGCGGCCATGGCCAACTACGCCAAGGAGTTCGAGACGAGGGGCGTGAAGCTGCTCGGAATCTCCTGCCACGACGTGCAGACCCACAAGGAGTGGATCAAGGACATAGAGGCCTACAAGGTGCCGCCGCGCGTGCTAATTTGATTTTTACTGGTAATCTTGATTTGGATTCGTGTTTACAAATTAGCTGGTTTTGCTTGCGTGTGCATGTAATTAATTAGCGTGGGGCCACGTACCTGTCGCAGCAGTGCCCCACCACTAGGGCTGTTGGGAATACAAAGATGTATATGTATTAAACATATAGCTATACCTATAAGAATATACTAAAATGTTATTTTGTCCATCATTGTAAGAGACGACGAGGAGGGAAATGTTCCTACCCACTCTCTCATATATATATATATATATATATATATATATATATATATATATATATATATATATATATATATATATATATATATATATATATATATATATGAAAATGGTATGGTACTCCTACCTCTCATATATCATTTAAATCGTATCATAATACCTCCTTTTCTATTTGAACATACTCCAATAATGATTATAAGATACTTCAAAGTGAGTTCCATGATTTTTGTATTTATTAAAAGCCACTTTTTTAGCAAAATTTATGTATATACTTCTTTTATATATGAAAAAGGGTATATAGCGTAAAACAAAGGGCTCCGATGAAAATTTTTCAATCAAATTGTATTGGAGTATCTTATAATTGGTAGTTAAGTATACTGAAAATGATAAAGAAGTATAATATATGAGTTTAAGTGGTATATTATATATATATAGGAGAGTGGCTTTGCATGGCTAAAGTTTTGCACGTTGAGCGTGCTGGCTGAGGAGAAAAACAGGATGGATGACCATGTGGGAAGAAAGTAATGCAGCTGAGTAATGTAGAGCAGTACTGTAGCTATACACTGTAAAAGATAAGCTGTTGCTGGTTTCATTAATTAAAATCGGAGGAGATAAGCACTCCATATATATATATATATATATATATATATATATATATATATATATATATATATATATATATATATATATATATATATATATATATGACCCAAGAACATGTAAGGTCATTCCCACATTCACAACACAACATACTCGCTCCCGCTTCTCTCATCCGGCCCTCTCATGACAAAATGGTATGAAATATCTACTTGAGTAATCTTTGTTGCTAGGATAGTACCCGATCATGGCCGACCCGGACCGTGAAGCGATCAAACAGCTCAGCATGGTCGACCAGGATGAGGACGACTCCAAGGGGATCCAGCTCCCTTCTCGTACCCTCCACAACATTGGCCCTGACAAGAAAGTAAGTACATGCATGCATACGCATAGCTAGTGCTGGGCCAAGCCTCGGGCCGATTTTGGTCTAAATTCGGTTTTATATGGTATTTTTGGTCACCTTCATGTGAGATTTTAACGCTGGGTCTCAGACTATTACCCGAAAGATCCGAGACTTAGTTCTGCCCCTGCATGCATGACCATGGATTGTGCCAGATGAACTGAGTTGGTTGGCATGTGAATATGTGATGTATGCTGATGCATGAGGCGCGTGCAGGCGAAGCTGAGCTTCCTGTACCCGGCGTGCACGGGGCGGAACATGGACGAGGTGGTGCTGGCGGTGGACTCGCTGCTGACGACGGCCAAGCACAAGGTGGCGACCCCGGCGAACTGGAAGCAGGGGGAGCGCGTCGTCATCGCGACGGGCGTCTCCGGCGAGGAAGCCATGAAGATGTTCCCGCAGGGGTACGAAACCGCCAACCTGCCCTCCAACAAGAGCTGCCTCCGCTTCTCCAAAGTCTAAATCAAACGCGTCGATTGGCAGCGCACAGCTAGTTGTAGTAGGGACTGTCTATTCATAAGGTGACTGAAATTTTCTTAAGCATAAGTTATCTCTTTTATCTATTGGATCAATATCCAATCATATGACACATCAATTTCTACATAAATTTAATGGTCACAACAAGTGATTTAAACTTAAAAAAAATTCAGACGACTTAAAAATAGCAAGACTGTTGCAGTAATATGTGTATGCACGTGGCGCGCGGCCCTGACTTTGGCCGCCTAATTAAGTTGTCTGTGTCCTGGAGGCATGGCAACGAACTACGTCAGCATCTTTTGTGTAATTTGGTGTAGTTGAACTATGTATAAATGAACTATTGTTGGACCGGATTAAGCGATTAAAAGAGGTGAATATGAGCATATATCTTTTTCACCATCTGGTATTCAATTTTTTTTATCACTCTAATAGTTATAAAAGCTATGGATATCCAAAACATAAGAACACAACAAAAGTCTTACGTTGAAACCGTCGTTCCGTGTTTATGCGTGAAGCCAACCAGGAACATGGGGAGCTCACAGTTTCACATATTCAAACAGTTGACATTCCGTGTTCATTTCCTCCGTTAATATGGGTGTCGGGTGACATCCGCATCGTCATATACTTCGTCGCCGTCATCGATTTTGTCTAGTGCTACCACCAGGGTCACTGAATCGTTGTGCCTCAGCAAATATTGAATCCTGCGTTGAAGCATAAGAGTAGTGCCACATGTCAAGGTTTGAATAGGGTACAAATCGATGAGACGCTGTGGACGTTGCCAGTTCCTCGTCTCCGTCGATGTCACGACGGCATTGCCGTCGATCTTGATGAGTTCGACATCGAGAGGATGGCACATCGTGGAACTACAGCACCGCAGGGTTCCTTGCCGTCGTCAAATATTGAATCCTGCGTTGAAGCTTAATGGGATTGAGGCTTTTAGATTAGTGTTGCCACGTGTCAAAGTTCGAACAAGGTCCAAATTGATAAGGCGTTGTGGACGTTGCCAGTTCCTCGTCTCCGTCGACATCACGACGGCACTGCCGTTGATGTTGGTGAGTTCGACATTGAGAGGATGGCACATCGTGGAATTGCAGCATGGTAGGGTTCCTCGCTGTCGTCGATTTTGTCTGGTGCTGCGGCCAGGGTCACTGAGTCGTTGTGCCTGAGCCAATATTGAATCCTGCGTTGAAGCTCAATGGGATTGAGGCTTTAAGATTCGTGTTGCCACATGTCAAAGTTTGAATATGGCCCAAATTGATAAGAGAAAAGTTTGTGCCGTCCATGCTGCCGAGACCTGTCGGTCTGGCTACACATTCCATCACCATACCACCATAACTGGTGTGTCATATGACCCTGTGCGAAAAGGATGCATTCTGTTTTCTCCATTGTTGGCTCGTCGACGACGCGACAGTTGACCCTGATCTCGCCGTTGGCGCCACAGTCTTGACCTCGATCGACGGCGGCATCCTCTCCTGGGTTCGGCGCTACCTTGAACCTCTCCACCCACCGTCCTTGCACGAATGTGTTCTCGTAGTCCTGCTCCTGCACGGCTGCACCTCCGTAAGTCAGGATAGCGCGGCATCCGACGTGAACAGCACGTCGCGGACGGACATGACATGGATGTCATGTGACCGCTCTACACTACTATAAAAAAAAGATGAGAGCGTAATGAAAGAACAGATATACAGTCTGTTCTTCTTTAACAAACGATTATACTCCAAGCAGCATATTATATCAATCTCATTTAAGAACTTGAAGGAATTCCAAGCAGTAATACAAACAGCTGTAAAGAAAAGGCAGCACGACAAGTCAAAAAAGATTACAATGCAAGCCAACAAAAGAATGAACAGAATATCCAGATTAAATAGCGGGCGAAAGCACGAGCTTATTCTCATTGTCAATCGTCAAGAGGTGTGCATCAATCCGATCAGCCGGTCTAGTGCTTGTTGACGAACCGGCAGCTCTTCCTGATCTCGCCGTTGGCGCTGGTCTT
This sequence comes from Ampelocalamus luodianensis, assembly GCA_036346255.1. Classification (NCBI taxonomy): domain Eukaryota; kingdom Viridiplantae; phylum Streptophyta; class Magnoliopsida; order Poales; family Poaceae; genus Ampelocalamus; species Ampelocalamus luodianensis. Next base: position 4,086,063 of record CM070630.1, on the reverse strand, counting down.
TACCTCGATGGCGCCCATCTTCACCATCGCCGCCTTGAACTTCTCCTCCCACAATTCCTCCTTGTCCGCATAGGAACCCACCAGCGAACTTGTATCGTTCGACTTCAGGAGCGCAGCGTCCGACGTGAAGAGCACTTCGCGGCTTTGCACGATCTTGTAGTACTGGTTGTCCAGCTTGTTGGGTGTCTTGACGTCCTGCATCACCGTGTTGTCGTTGCCATTGCTTGACTTGCACTGATTCTGCAGGGAGCTGACGAGTTTGGAGTCCATGTCCGAGGTGTTCGGCGGGAGGCGATCGGAGAAGGAGGAGCAGTGGGAGCGGCCGACGGTGTGCGCGCCGGAGAGGATGACCATCTCGTCGGCGTTGAGTCCCTTGGAGGCGAAGCTGTCCTTGAGCTGCTGGACGCCGAAGAAGGGCGCGGGCAGGTTCGGGAGGGTCTCGTTGGCCAAGGACACGCGCCCGTCGTAGCGGCCCGCCGGCATGTGGAAGTCGACCTTGTTGCCGCTGAGGAAGTAGGTGGCGTCGCGCCCGGCGAAGGCGACGACGTCGGCGCACGAGACGACGCCTGGGCACTCCTTCTCGAGCCTGTCCTTGGCCGCGTCGATCACCTCGAAGCCGCGCAGGCTCAGGTTGGGGATGCCGAACTTCTCCGGCGGGTTGTTCGGGTCGGTCTGGTCGAGCAGAACGGAGGCATCGCAACCCTGCGAGTGAACCATCCATCCACAGTTCCGCACGAACGAATATCAGTTCACATTTTACAGTACATCAACCAGTGAGAAACTGAGTATACACACACACACACACTCCACGTCATATATGTCTCTGTGGAGTCGTAGTGTATCTATACGTGCGTACGTACCCGAACGAAGCAGTCGTGGAAGAACAAACGGATGAGCCCTGCCTTGATGCCGGCGTCGGCGTACCGCACGGCATCCCTGACGATGTCTTCCGCACGGTGGCACGTACGCTTGTAGTGCCCGACTTTGAGCCCTGGGGTAGGAGGGCTAGCCGTGGGTGGAGGATAGGCCGTCGGTGGGCTCGGGCTTGGAGGGCTAGGCGTGGGTGGAGGATAGGCCGTCGGTGGGCTCGGGCTTGGAGGGCTAGGCGTGGGTGGAGGATAGTAGGTCGGAGGGGTCGGGCTGGGTGGAGGAGGATGACTGGGTGGGCTTGCGCTGGGTGGCATTGGGTTGGGATAACCGTAGCCTGCTTGGCATGTACGCGCCGCGAAGCCGAGCAGCGCGAGTAAGGTGAAGACGGCAAGCTTAGCCATCGATCCTTTGCTTGCTCACACTGTCCCTCCTAGCTCGCTAGCGTGTCCTGCCAAGAGAAGGGAGGATGGGTGAAGAAACGATGCTGCTCTGCGTGCCTATTTATAGCTAGCTCCAAGGTCAGAGCACGTAGTGTCTCGGCTCTCAAGGAATGTTTTTCGCACTATTCTGGGCAGAGCGCTGCGTTGCAGTAAGTCGACCGGCGGGAACATGGGGTGCATAATTGCACTACAGCTCAAACAGTTGACATTCCTTGCTAATCTGCTCCGTTAAACTGGGTGCATAGTTCTTTTCTGCGGACTAAGCGTGCTGTTCTTGCATCTCGAGTAGGATACAACTACATGATGGCAAGTTGCCACGTTTGTCGCCGTTGATCATGTAGCTGTCATCTTATCCTAATCTATAAAAAAAAAAACTCTATTCTACCTATGTATTATGTATTATGAAAAAATGTTTGACATTCCTTACTGGGTAGACACTATCTAATCTATACAACTACAATTGCACTACAGCACAAACAGTTCGCATTCCGTACAAGTAATTCAAGCCTAATTATTCCTCTCTTTTTTTCGTCCCCATACGTTCGTGTTCGAGTTAGAATTTTTGTACGACATTGTTGACCCTCCATTCCTTGTCTCCGTGTTTTTTCTCCATATTTTTTTTCGCGCTGATGAAAGGCCGAACACGGGGGGACTCTCCGGGTCGGAGATCACTTCACCGACTCCACCGACCCCGCTAGTTCTATCCGCCAATTTTTTTTAATAGGCAGGCATAAAACCTGTCAGCAAAATAGAATAAATCGTTAGGTATAATTTTCCTGATGAGCAACCGTCAAGCAAATCTCTCCAGTCTAGCTGGTCGGGAAAATTGAATTTGTCTGACGGTAACATTTTCAACGGCGAGGAATATCTCTTTTCTGATAGTATGTCCATAGTTGCAAACAGGGGCGGACCCCATTAAATTCATGGGTGTTCAGCTGAACAACCAAATTTTTTGAGCAAAAAATATGTATATTTAGGGTATAATACATATATACATGAGAAATGAACTTGAATCAGCGAATATCGTCTCAGTGTCGCGCTCACGGCCTCGCATAGGGCACCACAGCTGCACAGCACGCTCCTTCCTACGCCCGTGCCTCGCAGCCCAGCCCACGCAGCACGCACGCTCGGCCGCTCGCGAGCCCAACTCCCACGGACGCCCATTCGCCCAAACGCCCAAATGCCCAATCAATCCCACGACGCCCAAATGCCCAACTTCTAACCCTAAATGGCTCCATGCGGCTCAGGCGCTCAATGGCTCCACACAGAGCGTGGCGGCGGCGGGCCGGCGGCGGGTGCGGACGTGCGGCGTTCAGTCGCGCGGCGTCGTGGACTCCCGGGGCCGGGGAGAACTGGAGAAGGGGAAAGCGAGGACCGGATCCGGAGGGCGGAGGCGGAGGCCGTGGCGCGGGCGGCGCGAGGCGGCGTTGGTCGGCGCCTCGGCGGGTCGCGCTGGGGCGGCGTCGGCGCCACGACGACGCGACTCCGGGCCGGGTCCGAGAGAACCGGAGAAGACGAGGACGGAGGACCGGCGGGCGGAGGCGGAGGGGCGCTGCGGCCTGCGGCGGCGGCTTGCAGGTACTCTTCAGTCTTCACTTGTAGTCCCGGGGAGAACCGGAGAAGGCGAGGACGGAGGACCGGCGGGCAGAGGCGGAGGGGCGCTACGACCTGCGGCGCTGCGCGGCGCGCCGGCGGCGGCGGCTTGCATGTACTCTTCAGTCTTCACTTGTAGTCTTGTACTGATTCTGTTCTAACTTGTAGTGTTGTGATTTGTGAAATGCAAGGGGCTTTTGGCTTAGCTATGTATATATGCTCTTAGCTGATCTACAGATCTAGATATCCAATTATCCATCCATAAGGCCCCTGCTACATATCAGTAGTACTGATTCTAGATATTCATTCATTAAAGTCATGAATCTTCAATCTTTTATGTATACGAATAGTAGATATTAGAGCTTTGAAAAATGAAGAAGAAATCTGTCAATTTGAAATCTTTGTGGGAGAGAGCCGGAAAGAGACAAAAGAAACTAGAACTGAAACATATTGAAAGCCATGTTCAGGACCATATAGAATCTCTTTCCAATGAGAACCAGATAGAATCTCCTTCCAATGAGTTGCAGTTGGTAGTGCACGTACCGAAGATAGGCGCAAGCACAAAACCAAAGATAGGCTCAGGCTCTCCATTATCCCCAATAACAGAAGACATAGAAAATGACATAGAAGATGAAGAAGCTGTTTATGATATTGATTTGCTTGTGCATGATCCCGGAAAGAGAATTCCCATCACAGTCTATGATGTCAATGAACAAGATGCAGTGAGAAGAGGATACATTGCATTGGGGCCATGTCAACCACTAGCACATGATTTTCCAAAAAGAAATATTGGAGGTATGCGTCGCTTCTTACCTAGTTGGTTTGACCAATATAATTGGCTTGAGTACAGTGTGGAACGAGATGCTGCCTTTTGTTTCGTATGTTATTTGTTCAAGGATAAAACTAATTATGCTGATGGAGATAGTTTTGTGAATGGAGGATTTAGAAATTGGAACCATAAAGGTAGATTTGACAAACATGTTGGTGGTATTAATAGTGTTCACAATGAAGCTCATGAGAAATATGAGTTCTTCATTAAACCAAAAGCATCAATTGAAGAGTCTTTTGCTTCAAACTCCAAACAATTGAGGGCTTTGTACTATTGTGGATCTTTATATTTTGTACTGTAGTGATCAATATTTTTGTAACTTCGAACACTCATTTTGAAAATCCTGGGTCCGCCACTAGTTGCAAACACTTGATCGGACCAACAATTACACACACAATGTGGTTCCGCTGGCACTTGCATGCATGATGTTGGATCTAGCGCCATATCTTACGGGTCTAGTTTGAAGGGCCGGACGACAATGAATCATTCCATTCTAACTCCGAACCTAACCATTTATCTTGTTGAAGAAATAGAATGGGTTGATCCGTCACCACGTACATTATCCCTTGTAAGTATAACACTCGTACAAAATAAGAGATAGTATCGTCCTACAAAATTTATATGATGATCCCAAGATAGCCAAATCCATCTTAGAATAGGGTGAGGGTGATCCTTGGAACCAAATAACTGATGGGTCGATGGGTGATGCGTGAAGACGTGCGATGTTGCGTCAGCTTGAGAATGTGTGTTCGTGCGCGCGCACCGTCGTGCATGCCGTCGCCGCATGCTGAACTCGGAGACATCTCCGCCGCGAAAACAAATATATCTAGTTTGGGCCATATGAAGCAGTCTCACGGATTATTAATTACGTCCACCGGGTCTATTGCTTGTTGCTTGTACCTTCATGTCAGCACCGAATTTTGCATCCTAGCTCTCCAGCCCGCTAAATCGGGCAGAAATGTGGCCCAGGCAACTGGAGTGTTTTATGGTTTGCTAGCACATTAAGTGTGGCCTAGCCTGATTGGATTTTTGAGCCGGAGAACCGTAATTCTAAAATGTTGCTTTTGAATAGGTGCTACCGTGGCAAGTGATAAGGCAGTCAGGATTGGAGTAAGCCCCATACATTGTGGAGTGGCAGTGCTCAAGTTTCATTTTTAATAAACTAGTTAAATGCTTGCTATGAAACATCTCATAAATATAATCATTTAACAATTAAGTAGATATAATTTATTTCAATTCGTCAAGTAGCGGGGACAGTATTTTTTTCAATTTAGCTCTTTTTTCGTAAAAAACGCACATTTATACCCCTGCTAGTCTTATTTCCAATTTTAGACCCAGGGGGTCGGCGCCGTGACTCACGGCGCCGAAGAACATAGCTCGGCGCCGTGAGTCATGGCGCCGAGAATCCCAACCCTAGCCACCGGGCAGCCAGCGTGGCCACCGGCTAGGGTTGGGACCTCGCGCCATGACTCACGGCGCCACGACCGGGTCCAAAATTGGAAATAAGACTAGCAGGGGTATAAATGTGCGTTTTTTACGAAAAAAGGCTAAATTGAAAAAATCGGTAGCGGGGAGCAGAGCGGAACGAAGAGGAGGAAGTGAGGCTCGTCCAGATCCGACCAATGGAAGTGGCAACGGGCGACGGGATGGAGGTGTGCGATGCAGAGTAGAAGAGCAGGGGTGGAGGTGAGGGCGTAAAGGAGGAGGAAGTGCAGACGGCGTCGCAAGAGATGCCGGGAGAGGAGGAGCAGGGAGCACACGATGCGAGGAGATAGTTTGCTGATAACGTGACCCACATGTCAGTAGAGAGGAACAGGAGTGGGAGGGTGGGGAGGCGGACGACCACCAACTCTAATTTTTAAGTAGTAGAGATGATAGCTTATCAATATCATTAAAATAACTTGCCGGAATCCCAATTAGCAGCACAATGTAACGAAGGAATGAACAACCTCAGTTCCTCGTCTCCGTCGACGTCGATGTTGATGAGTTCGACATCGAGAGGATGGCACATCGTGGAACTGCAGCACCGCAGGGTTCCTTGCCGTCGTCAAATATTGAATCCTGCGTTGAAGCTTAATGGGATTGTGTCTTTAAGATCAGTGTTGCCACGTGTCGAAGTTCGAACAAGGTCCAAATTGATAAGACGTTGTGGACGTTGCCAGTTCCTCGTCTCCGTCGACATCACGACGGCACTGCCGTTGATGTTGGTGAGTTCGACATTGAGAGGATGGCACATCGCAGAATTGCAGCATGGTAGGGTTCCTCGTTGTCGTCGATTTTGTCTGGTGCTGCAGCCCGGGTCACTTAATCGTTGTGCCTGAGCCAATATTGAATCCTGCGTTGAAGCTTAATGGGATTGAGGCTCTAGGATTCGTGTTGCCACATGTCAAAGTTTGAATATGATCCAAATTGATAAGAGACAAATTTGTGCCGTCCATGCTGCCGAGACCTGTCGGTCTGGCTACCCGCTTCTTATCATACGAGACAGATTCTGCTTTCCACGCAGAGAACATTCCATCACCGTACCACCATAACATTCCATCACCCTGTGCGAAAAGGAAGCATTCTGTTTTCTCCATTGTTGGCTCGTCGACGACACGGCAGTTGACCCTGATCTCGCCGTTGGCGCCACAGTCTTGACCTCGATCGACGGCGGCATCCTCTCCTGGGTTCCGGCGCTACCTTGAACCTCTCCACCCACCGTCCTTGCACGAATGTGTTCTCGTAGTCCCGCTCCCGCGCGGCCGCACCTCCGTAAGTCGATAGCGGCATCCGACGTGAACAAAGACGTCGCGGACGGACATGACATGGATGTCATGTGACCGCCTACACTACTATAAAAAAGATGAGAGCGTAATGAAAGAACAGATATCTGATCTGTTCTTCTTTAACAAACGATTATACTCAAGCGAGATATTATATCAATCTCATTTAAGAACTTGAAGGAATTCCAGCGATAATACAAGCAAATTGTAAAGAAAAGGCAGCACGACAAGTCAAAAAAGATTACAATGCAAGCCAACAAAAGAATGAACAGAATATCCAGATTAAATAGCGGGCGAAAGCACGAGCTTATTCTCATTGTCAATCGTCAAGAGGTGTGCATCAATCCGATTAGCCGGTCTAGTGCTTGTTGACGAACCGGCAGCTCTTCCTGATCTCGCCGTTGGCGCTGGTCTTTACCTCGACGGCGCCCATCTTCACCATCGCCGCCTTGAACTTGTCCTCCCACAATTCCTCGTTGTCCGCATAGGAACGCACCAGCAAACTTGTATCCGGCGACTTCAGGAGCGCAGCGTCCGACGTGAAGAGTACTTCGTGGCTTTGCACGATCTTGTAGTACTGGTTGTCCGGCTTGTTGGGTGTCTTGACGCCCGCATCACCGTGTTGTCGTTGCCATTGCTTGACTTGCGGTCTGCAGGAGCCGACGAGTTTGGAGTCCATGTCCGAGGTGTTCGGCGGAGGCGATCGGAGAAGGAGGAGCGATGGGAGCGGCCAACGGTGTGCGCGCCGGAGAGGGTGACCATCTCGTCGGCGTCGAGTCCTTGAGGCGGTCGTCCGAGCGCCGGACGCCAAGAAGAAGCGCGGCAGGTTCGGGAGGGTCTCGTTGGCCATGGACACGCGCCGTCGAGCGCCCGCCGGCATGTCGGGTAGACCTTGTTGCCGCCGAGGAAGTAGGTGGCGTCGCGCGCGGCGGCGGCGACGTCGGCGCACGAGACGACGCTGGGCACTCCTTCGAGCTCGCCCTGGCGCGTCGATCACCTCGGCCGCGCAGCTCGGGTTGGGGATGCCGAACTTCTCCGCGGGTTGTTGGTCGGTGCAGTCGAGCGAACGGAGGCATCGCAACCTCGCGAGTGAACCATCCATCCACGCCCACACGCACGAATATCAGTTCACATTTTACAGTACGTTAACCAGTGAGAAACGGAGAATATATATCGGTTTTATACACATTACACGTCATATGCGGACAAACGTTTTCTCGTAGGAGTACACGAGGTCGTAGTGTACCTACACATGCGTACGTACCCTGACGAAGCAGTCGTGGAAGAACAAACGGATGAGCCCTGCGCCGGTGCCGCGGTCGTTGCTCGTGGCGTTCTTCACAGCCTCCCTCACCATCTTTTCCGTGTTTGGGCAGGAATACTTGTAGTACCCGACACTGAGCCCTGAGGCAGGAGGGCTTGGGCTTGGGCTGGGCGATCCTGGGCTAGGAGGATAAGCAGCAGGAGTTGGGCTTTGTGGGCTTGGGCTAGGCGGAGGATAAGTGGGTTGGCTTGGGCTAGGAGGATAAGTAGGTGGGCTTAGGACCGGGCTGGGCGAGTTTGGGCTAGGAGGATAAGCGGCAGGAGTCGGGCTTTGTGGGGTTGGGCTAGGCGTGGGTGGAGGATAGGTCGTCGGTGGGCTCGGGCTTGGAGGGCTTTGGCTGGGTGGGGGATAGTAGGTCGGAGGGGTCGGGCTGGGTGGGCTTGCGCTGGGCGGCATTGGGTTGGGATAACCGTAGCCTGCTTGGCATGTACGCGCCGCGAAGCCGAGCAGCGCGAGTAAGGTGAAGACGGCAAGCTTAGCCATCGATCCTTTGCTTGCTCAAACTGCTCCTCCTAGCTCGCTAGCGTGTCCTGCCAAGAGAAGGGAGGATGGGTGAAGAAACGATGCTGCTCTGGGTACCTATTTATAGCTAGCTCCAAGGTCAGAGCACGTAGTGTCTCGGCTCTGAAGGAATGTTTTTGGCAATATTCTGGGGGCAGAGCGCTGCGTTGCAGACTACATGCATGGTGGCCACGTTTGTCGCCATTAAACTGGGTGCACTAGAGCTCAAACAGTTGACAATCTGCTCCATTAAGCGTGTCGTTCTTGCATCTTCGAGACGAAACTGCTCGTGTAGTACTTGTTGGGTGGAATTACGTCGAGACAGTACCATAAATAATTCCATTCTCGAGTAGGATACAACTACATGATGGCAAGTGGCCACGTTTGCCATTGATCATGTAGCTGTCATCTTACCCTAATCTATAAAAAAAACTCTATTCTACCTATGTATTATGTATTACGAAAAAAATGTATGGCATTCCGTACTGGGTAGACACTATCTAATCTATACAACTACAATTGCACTACAGCACAAACAGTTGACATCCCGTACAATTAATTCGAGCCTAATTATTTCTCTCTTTTTTTTGTCCCTATACCGTTCGTGTTGAGTCAGAATTTTTGTAGGACGGTGTAGACCCTCCATTCCTGGTCTCCGTGTTTTTTCTCCATGTTTTTTTTACATTGATACAGATCTTGCGTTCGATTGGACAATTCGCGTCGGACGGTCCATCCACAACAGTACACTAATCCAGCGCCACGAAGCTTCCACTCTGATCCGTAATTTCTATCCGCCAAAGTTAATGCGCCTGCTCATGCCCGAAAAGCTTACTCTCGTGCAGCTCCACAAATCGCCACCACCACACTGTCTAGCCTCCTTCCAACATAGCATCATCCGCCAAAATCACCATCACAAGCAACCGCTGTTTTCTCCACCGTGATGCCTGCAGCCTCCTCCTCGCCAGAGAAGAAGCCACAGCTCCACCGTGCTGCCTACACCTCCTCGTCACTCGGTTACTACTTCACTCTCTGCGTCAAAGAAGAAGCAGAGCCACCGAGCCGACACGCATCCGGTAGATCCAAGTGCAAGGTGGAGTCAGCGTGGCTGGCCATCTCGGCAACGGTGTGTTGACAAGAAGGTGGCGGCGGAGGCCATCAATGACTCCGAGGCGTTCCGGATGGTAGAGCATGTTCTCGGGTCCGTGTGGATGGTACGGAGCTCTAGTGATTAGTCTTCTAGTTGGGATTGCATTCGGTAGCAAATTAGGACTCTGAAACTTTAGTTTTTATTATGTTGCAACAACTGGTTTGAAAGGTTGCATGGAGCTTTTTTTATTGTTGTAATGTTGTTACATCAAATTGCAATAAGAGATATTTTTTGTTACAACGGTGTGTTCACAGGAGTAAACTTTTTGTTGCAGCCTTCCACCATTGTTCCAAGTTGCAACAAGGTGTTTCCAGACGTTTCCTCTTTTTGTTTTGATTGTTGCAACAATTTTATCCTCTTTTTTGAAATGTTGCATATGGGATTATGAGATGTTGCATCATCTTCTTTGCTATGTTGCATCCTCCGCACCACCTCTTCTTTGATACACTACTACAGAAAACGTCATCACAGACGGTTCGGAACCATCTGTGTTTTTGTACGTCTGTGATAACTGGCGGTTATCACAGACGGTTAAAAAACCGTCTGTGATAAGTCACAACACAGACGGTTCTACTTAAGAACCGTCTGTGATATCCACATATCGCAGACGGTTCTAGTTATCAACCGTCTGTGATAAGTCACAATACAGACGATTCTAGTTACCAACCGTCTGTGATATCCACATATCACAGATGGTTCATAATCAGCACCGTCTGTGATATGTGGATATCACAGACGGTGCTAATTATGAACCGTCTGTGATAGTTCTTTCAGTCTAACTATTTTTTTTTAATATTTTCGACTAGCCTCAGGAATTGCTAGCCATGCCTTGAAAACAAGCAGACAGAAAATAGATACATCACAGATGAATCAATCGTTGACAACTCAAAATGATCATTTATAACTCAAAATCAATTAGAAACAAATATGTATCAAATATTGTCGCTAGAGTTACAATTGAATTACAACTATTAAAAGTGAATTACAATTAATGAATCAATTGTTTCAAGGTCGTTCAGCGGTGTTGATGGAGTAGTGAAACTCTCGTCGGCGTCAATGATATCCGTCATGATGAAGGTGCAGAGCCTCCCTCGAACATCCGAGATCTCTCTCTGAACGAGTGAATCTAAATCTATATTCAAACCCTGTAGCTAGCAAGAGTAAAGTAGTAAGCATATATATTTAAATTTATAATTAGGAAATAATTATTGCGAGATTGACTAACCTCGGGATCTTTCAACTTAGCACTCATGATTTTCTGCATATGATGGCAAACGTAGAATGCACATTCTTCTGCTTTTTGCTGGCGGCACTGCAAAAATAGAATTACATATATAGGTATAGTCAGTTCGAGACGTATTATTACGAAGTATGATATAGGATTATTGTGTTGTAGCACGTACTGGAAATCGCGCCCTGTGATTAAGTGTGGGGTTCGTTCCCTTGTATAGCCCTCCTTCGGCAATATAGGAGATTAACGACCTACATGTTTCCAAAAAGTTAACCTCGGCCATTTCAAACGAATGAAGACTACAATAGAGTTGTGTATGGAGGAAATGAGCACACCTTCGAGTACTCCTTGCACAAGGGTGAAGTCGTGACTTTTTTAACTAGGGATTCAAGGTATAGTACTTGGTTCCTCTTTGGTATAATGACTAAAAGGATCCAGTGGTGCCTACTCATGTATGTCGCTATAGTCATTAAACCTAAGTTCGTGCTGCGTATAAAGTACAAATGAAATTTGTATAGCAAGTAGTGAAGCACTTACTTCTGGTTGTAGGGCACCATTATGTAGTCCTTGTCGTTTTGAGTAAGCAATCATGTCATTATGTATTTCTCGACGTATGGTGCGTCTGCCAAGATGGTTTGCTCAGAGACCATGTGTGGGTCGAGGAAACCCACCGGTTCTTTCAATCGCCGGGCAATTTTAATCATGTATCTATACATAAGCAATGAGTTGTTATATTAATCGGTATTACGTGAATGTAGAACTTGATTGTACACACTTACAGTGTCCAGCATCGTAGAAGTGAGGCATCGAGGGCTTTGAGGTTGAATAGGTCGAATAAGTCGTCGAAGCCTACGACGAAGGGGGGGCGGCTCGTGGAGGAAATACTCCTCCGTGTATCTGACGGTGATTCCATCAGTGCAACCTTTCTCTTTGGTCTTGTGCAAGTACCAGGTATGCAAACTCTGACAACCTAATCCAGCGTAGGCTAATACTGTGGTGGTCGCCAACGGACTTCCGAAAGAGTATTTCTTAGGGTTAGGAGGCGGAAGCGCCTTAGTGTTCTTCGATTTCGATTTGTCCTGAACGACTTGCCCGCTATGCGTCTTCGTGTGAGACGACTCGGGAACCGATACGACCACACACTTTTTTTGTTCGTTCGGTGTCTTCTCCACGGGAACCGATGAGGCGGGCTTCTGAAGCGAAGGTTGAGGTGTAGTCATAGAGGATCCTGTTAGAGAGGCATGGTCGTGTCGAGATGGTTGGGGTGGAGTCATCAAAGGTTGAGGCGGCACTGCAGGGTCCAGGGCGATGTCCTTCTTGGGTCCTGTTGGAGAGGCATGGTCGTGTCGAGATGGTTGGGGTGGAGTCATCAAAGGTTGAGGCGGCACTGCAGGGTCCAGGGCGATGTCCTTCTTGGGCCACTGGATAAAACTGTACACGACATCCCCTAGTGTTCTGATGTCGTCGTTCGGGCGAATCTCCAGCGGGGCGCCCTAAAATTGTCATGTACCATGTCCACCGACTGGCGTAACCCTGCGCCGGTGGGCACCGTGGTCGCACTATCCCTTCCTTGCATGGATACGCCACCCCGCCCAAACCTCAATAGACATCCCAACCATCCTCACTTGGAGCGTGCAGTGCGTCGGCTCCTACAAAACGATACACAATTAGTTAAGGCGTCCTATAGGTCTATCTTTGGAGCATTCCAGAGATATACATTACCTTGATGTCGTCGATAGGTAATTGGACGTCATCATGTTCATAATTTTGCGTGGACGCGACGCTACTCCGATGTTGAGGAGGACTGCTCCCAAAACAACGGGGCGGCTTTGCATCGTTGAGAAGTAGGAGTTGATTCACTTGGTCCTGCAATCTTGCTATCTTTTCTTCAAATTTTGCAGTAAGCACCCGTTCTCTTCCTTCAAATTTTGTAGTAAGCACATGTTCCAACACTGTGTCGTACTCGGTCATGGATCTCTTCCTGCTCCTATACGTGCAGTAGTCGTCTGGGAATCCATCCCTCCAAGATACGTTAACCCCTTTGCCTCGCATGCGACCTGGGTGCTCCTTGTTTTCCAGGGCCGTAGATAGTATATCCTTCTCCCTGTCTGCTTGGAAGGAGCCTTCGGAACATGCAGAACTCAATTCTTGCTGCAAGAGGTCATCATGTTATTATAGACATTATGAAGTTATGGACTTATTAACAACTAGGTAGTTCGAAGACATATTTACCACACGGTTGGCCACATCCCGATCTGCCGGGTTTGTGAAAGAACTTTCGCCCGAAGACGTGACTGATGCCCTCGCTCTTAACCAGGAGAGAGCGCGCTTGTGTGTGATCTCACCAAATGGCCTTGTTTCATTCTCGTCCTCCGCCGCCCATTGCGCGGTTTTACGCTGCACTCAGCCGGTGCCTAGTTTGTGGGGTGAGTGTTCGATTATCTGAGAGCCTTGTGCGCCGCACTTTCCTCAAGAAATTCGCCGTCGTCTTCATTTGCACAAAGGCGTCCCATATATCCCGCGACAAGAATTTATACGCCGTGAAGGGCGTTCGACCCGTGTTCACGTACTTCGTGACAAGCACGCTCTTCAAGGTCCTCCACGCCTTTCCCATCGAGAGCAACGCCTGCCGTTCCACGCACGCGCGCCTGATCTGCGGCTGGAAAAGTGAACGATTTTAAAACTTCGTCCCACAGCTCGCGTCTCTGATCATCCGACACAGTGTCCCAGCTCAGTGTGGTGATGGAGACCCGTTCCCTTCCAAGTATACCGCAGATGGTCCGGAATCTCGCCGCTACTTTGGGGGGACTCACAGGGATCCCATTGGCATTGACCTCCGTGACGGTCATTAGGCCCGGAGGAATTTTTGATATTCCTCTGCCATCTCGCGTACGCACCACTTTCCTCGGAGATTCAGACGCATTCGGCGACGTCGATGACGGGCGAAGACGAGTCATGGACGCCATGTCGCTTACTTGCTATCTATATATGCACGAAGCAATATGCTTAAGTCAGAATCGACTGATTCAAGCGATTTACTCAACTTAACCAAAATGATGCACAAACGTAATATATAAAGAAGGATTGATGATAGTTTGTGCTCTCGTATGAGAGTTGCAAAAGAACAAGTCTTTGCCATCTCAATCCTATTGTCCATACTCTTCATTAAATGAATATGATAGTATAAATTCAAACTATGAGCTCTAAACAATACTTTGCTTAATCACAAATGATCTCAATCATCACGAAAATGATCTTAACTATCACATTCAATCTCAAGATAAGACAAAGTTCATCACAGAGCGAACTGTAAGAATCGAATAACTAGCATTCAATGTAAAGTAACAAATTAACAAGATATCAAATTGTGAGAGCAAGTAATACAATAGAGCTCAAGAATGAACTAACTATCACATTCAATCTCAGTATAAGACAAAGTTCATCACAGAGCATGTCAACAAAGCCCACTGATCAATTTGCAATATCTTTAGTACTAGATTCAGTTCATATATTATCAAAGACTATCAAAGTCAATATATCCACTGGGACAACAAAAGGCACTCTGTTATGAAAAACAGAACAGATCATATAATGTACTAAGTTGTAGCAACAAATATACACATGTACATATTGTACATCATGAAATAAAGAGAAAAACAACATAAGCATGATAATGAGTTGATGACTTACTTGTTTTGATCCTAACATATATTTCTTTTGCGTAGTGGGCAGTCCAAGACTTCAAGTATATCAAATTTGCCTACTACAACTGCTATTCACAACTACTACTAATTCTACTACTACTACTACTACTAGTAATCCTGCTACTGCCTACTACTACTGCTGCTATCTAATACAGATACTGCTACTACTACTAGACTACTAGTCTACTACTGCTATTACTAGTACTACACTACTACTACTACTAAAACAGAGCAAGCAGAGGGCGCGATGCTACCGGCGCGCGCAAGAATCGGCAAGACAAGCAGAGGGCGACTAGTCGACGATTAGTCGCGACTAGTCGTGCGACTTAATAACATTGCTAGCTCATACAAGGATAATCTGAAGCCAAAGTGATGCACAAAGGTAATATAGGAATACTCACAGAAGCCTTATCCACAGATTGAGAATAACTATGTATCTCACAAAGATCAACTAGCTCATACAAGGATAATCTGAATTATGCAGAACTGACAACCAAAAGGAATAAAGCTATATATTAAACCTAACAACAGAAAGACCAAGTGATGCACAAATCGTAATATAGGAATACTCACAGAGAGGATGCCCCACAAGAACTCACGGTGCAAGGAGGAGGCCGGTGCAGGGGAGGAGGCCGACGCGGGGAGGAGGGAGGCGCGGGGAGGAGGCCGGTGCAGGGGAGGAGGCCGACACGGGGAGAAGAACGGCGCGGGGAGGAGGCCGGTGCAGGGGAGGAGGCCGGTGCAGAGGGAGGAGGCCGCGCGTCGAGGCGGCGGCAGCGTCGTCGATGTCGGGGGCGGCGGTGTCGGGGCTTACAGCCGGGGAGGTAAACGGGCAAACCCTAGAGGAGGCGACAGAGCGCGCGAGAGCCTAAGGGGCGCAGGAGAGGAAGTGACGAGTAAAGAGCAAAACCCTAGCAATGCGCCACTTTATAAACAGGCTATCACAAACGGTTCTATTAAAGAACCGTCTGTGATACGTTCCATATCACAGACGGTTATATTAAAGAACCGTATGTGATATGGAACGTATAACAGACGGTCATTTAATAGAACCGTCTGTGATATGGAACGTATCACAGACGGTCATTTAATAGAACGTATCACATACGATTCTTTAATATAACTGTCTGTGATATGGAACGTATCACATACGGTCATTTAATAGAACCGTCTGTGATAGCCTTTTTATAAGGAGGTGTGAGAACCCGCATAATTAAGCTAAGCTAATCTAGCAGTAGTCTGTAGTTGGCGGTAATAAATTCGTTAAGTTATTGTCTCTGTGTTAGCTCAATCATCAGCATTCATTCATTTCTTGCATTTAGCCAATAAATCATAATCATAATCATAATCATCATCATCGTCATCATATTTATCATTATCATCATGTATCAGTACAACCACTTCATATCTTGTAGTAGTGCATAATAGAATTACATTTCATTATTATTGCATTCATTTCAATCGAAACCCTCCTTGCCATTTCACCTATCCATCTTCGTAACCGATGTAGCACATTGGCCATCCAAATCTTTGCCTCAGCCTAAGCCAAAGACAACCAAGCCAAAGAAATGAGCATCCCCTTGCTCTATCTCTCGGCCCCTCCCATCGCTCCTTCCGCTTATCCCGAGTGGCACAAAGAGCCTTCTCGCACTTCCATCGCCACACCCACATTTACCACCCCCACTGCCATCTCCAACCGACCCCCCCCTTCGCCAGAGCACAGAGGAGCCAAGGAGCAAAGAAGCAAGGTGCCCAGGGAGATTGGAGCAGGCAAGCAAAGGCGACGCCGGCGGTAGCCTCTGAACCGCAATCGACCACCGGAGGGCTACGCTAGGACCAGCAGGAGGCAATCATCTCCATCACTGCCGGCCGCACCGTCTCCACCACCAGCGACCACTGCATCAACCACAGCCCCCACACAGATCAACCCCAAACCCTTCAGCCTGCAGGTAAACCCTCCCCCAAAACCCCTTCCCTGCACACATGTTGATACTCATCAGGGGCATCCCACTGTAGCCATTCAGATCACATCACCTCAATCACAGAGCAAGAGAGAGATGTGAGAAGAGAGTTGGGTGTAAGCCTCAGTAAATCTGGTGGTTCCTCATCTTGTCCACCAAAAACCCCATACCATCCTCACCATCAAACAGCCAACCGAAACATGCATGCATACATGGAGATCAAGCCACCATTAGCTCCCGTCCTGCCTGCATGAGCATAGTCGTCATCAAATTGAGTAATCAACATCAGCAAGATTTCGTGCTAATTAATCTAAGGAAGGGAGTAGAGTGAGAGAGACAGCCGGGTAGTAGCGCCGGCGGCCGTAGGCCGGCCCAGCCGAGAGAGCAGAGGCGGTGCTGGCCTTCGGCCGCACCGAGGAAGGGAGGCGCAAGGGGTGGAGCAGGTCGGGTGACGCAGGTGGGGTGGAGACCGAGTCGGAGCAGCGCAGCGCCGTGGAGGAAGCAGAAGGCCGGGTAGAGCTGAAGCTCGGTGCTGGCAGTGGGAGCCGGTGGCGCACGGGAGACCCAGAGCTGAGAAGGTGCCAGCCACAGGGCAGAGGTGGCGCAAGAAGGCGGTTGGACTAGAGCCGGCAGCGGCAGGGAGCAACAGTGGGAGCTGGCGGCGACTCCAGGAAGAAGCAGAGAGGGGGGTGGCGCGTCTGGGACCAGAGGAGCCGACGACGGCACTGCGTAGCGGAAGCAGATGGGAAGGAGGTGGAGTAGAGGAGCCGGGGCTGTGGCGCAGGGAGGCGGCGCAGCAGCAGCGTCTAGGAGCAGCAGGTAGAAGAGGAGCCGTGGGGGGGGGAGAAGGAACCAGAAGAAAGGAGAGAAGCTTTCGGCTGGGGAGGTGCTTGCGGCTGGGAGTTGGAGATAAGAGAAGAGATAAGAAGAGAAAGGGGAAGAAGCTCCAGGGAGTTTCGGCTGGGGAGGTGCTGTCGGCTGAGAGGTAAGGAGAGAGAAGAGATTAGGTTAGAAAGAGGGGTTAGGGTTAGGATTAGGGTTAGATTAGAAATTTAGCTTCGTTGTTAGTAAATTTTCAGAAGAATAAAAGAGGTAGATTAAATTGTTTAATGCTAGTAGCCTGAGTAGGATAATTAGTTTTGTTCGCGTTTAGCTAATCTCTGTAGGAGTAGACGCTTAACTGGAGAAACCGATCGGAATTGTTATTGTGGCCGCTAGTGGTAGTCTAGTCTGTGCGTGTAGACGCGATGTTTGACAACAACCCTAGAGTATTTAGATCGTAGGTCAGTCACATCGGGAAAGTGCTAACTGAGCGAGTAACCAGCAGATCTTGTTTAACTAAAATTGTTACTAACCCTTATAATACTAGTATTACCCAAAACCAGCAGCCTATTTATTTTGTCTTGTGCGTGCTATCACTTTCTTTCAGAGGACGATCCCACGCTGAGGGGACTAGTTAGTCCAGAGTTCTTCGTCGACGACCTCTTCTTCAGTTCTACAGGCAAGCGATCCTCTTGAACATGAATCTAGCTATTTTAACTGTAAACTGTATATTACTATATCATATAACTATTGCATCAAAACTATTTCTCCAAAAGCAAATCATTTAATGTTTATGAAGAAAGGAAAGGAAGAGAATGAAAGATGATGTATTATTATGGCTGGTAAAGGGGGCCCGGGGCAAGGATGAGAGAGGGCAAGAGGTGGGACCCCTTTACATATGGTTAAAATATAAGGACCAACAACACTCTTGCTCGGTCAGAAGCCGTATCTGAGTACCGACCATTCTATCATTTTGGTGGGCAGAAAATGCTACCAGATTACGTAATCATGCTCTCCACAACGGGTAAGTATATAGGTGTGAGTGTGTTATGACAGAAGTAGGCGCTATAGCGCTATGGGGAGTGTTGGGTGCGGAGGGGATGAACTGGCCCAACCAACATTACCAGAACTCGGTGTTGGCCAGGTCGGCACCGACGGAGGTAATGGGTGGAGAAATTAATCACGTAATCTGGAAAACGTTCTGTATTCTGAACTCGGAGTCACATCAAAGGAAATGCGATGGACCTATCTCAAGAAGAGCTCAGAATAGTTATGGGTAAAGTGGTACAAGCCTACGCAGTGCTATACAAATCATGAATTCATGCCAGTCTCCTGGATTGGAGTCTACGGGAACCGCTAGGGGTCTTTCTTCTCTCCGAGTGACTAGTAGTCTTTTCTGAATTAAAATTGCCACCTAATGTTTTATCGAGTTATTTTCAGAAGCAGAGATGAGTTAGAAAATGAAGTAAAGAACCAGAGATGAGTCATAAGTGCATTTTTGCTATTAATGCTTGCTGAGTACATTAATTTGTACTCAACCTTGCTAGTATTCTCCTTTGTAGATCCTAGTCCGGCCGGGAGTCATCCCGAGTGGGACGAGGGAGTTGCAGGTGCAGATGAGGCCACAGGAGACGAGGGCGTTAGCTACGAGGAGCAGGGCGAGGTGGAGCCCGTATCCGACGAGTGGGACTTTTAGGAGACCAGTACCTCGGGGCAGGCAAGAGATGAAGACTAGTCCTTTTGTAGTTCTTTAATTATTTGTAATAAGAACCATAGCCTTGCGTGGCTACTACTGTAATAAAGATGTGCAGTTACTAGCTTATTGTTCTGCTACGTGACTCTGGTAAGGCTTACTATTTGTTGGAATGGTGTTCTGCCGTACAGACAAATAGTAATCCGTTTGCTTAAGTGTGATTATCCTCTGGGATAATGACACGGGGCGCCGCAGGAGGCCACCTGTTTTGTCACAGCCCCAAACTATTAAAATGGATTACAAAGAATCTCAATAACATGCATTATCAAATTCAAATCATTTCACAATATATTGTACTTGGAAAATCTCATTTCATATAAACATACACTTCAAATTTTGGTATTCTTTTAGCATCTATAATAAAAAGTTGTGATCATCATCTGGAATCAATTTATTTAAATACTACATTAATTCTCATGAATAAATATAATTTTTCCAAAATTTTTGGGACTAGGTTGAACCTAATGAAAATTCAAATCAACTTAAAAGACATACATTAAGTTTGAATTTAAATATTACAAAATATATTATAAACATTAGGGTTTCATAATTTTTATGGGAACTATATCTTCCCAGGAACCCCCACAAATTATTTCATGATTTTAGGGAATTTATTTCTATTTATAAAGCTCTGGTCAAAGTAGTAAATCTAATTTAATTCTCAGTCAAACTCAACCCTAATCGCTAGCACTGTTCCTCGGACTCGAGTCCGACTCGGCGACCGGACTCAGCCCAACCGCCTAAGTGTACCGTCACATGCAGCCGTCCTATCCTCGTTCAACGGTCCGCATTTCATCACCCCGTTGACTGTCAGAACCCTCTCTCGACCGTCCGTCTGCTCGTCATCCAACGGTCCCGATTAATCTCCGTGTTGCACCGAAGCCGCGCCACCTTGTGCGCCGATCGCCTGCACCACGCTGTCAGTCGCTTCTTCCTCCTCGCGACAGAGCGCGCAGAGCAAAGACCGCCACGCCTCGCCCGAGCGCTGCTTCACGTCAGAGGCGCCGTCGTGTCACCGCCCCAACTGACCACTCCCCGAGCTCGGGCATCTCGCACCGCCCCCACCCCCAACGTCTCTCTGACTTTATCACCCCTCGAAGCCCTTCGTTCTCCCTCACTTCTCCTCTGTTGACCGAGGAGAGGGAAGCTTCCTCGAGTTCATTTCTCCGGTAAGTTCCTCACCTCTGGTGCCCCCAGCTCCTCCTGTGCATGCCGTTTCCATTTTTGCTTATGCAAGCTCTTGACTTTCCTTGTAGCAACGGGACCAGCCTCGTGCTCTCTGAAGCTCCAGAGCACGCTCCCGAGGACATCCTCTGGTGTTCTTCATCTCCGTGAGCTTTGTCCAAAACCTATCGTGTCACTTCGTGCCTTTGAAGAATCTAGACCCGACATTATATGTTAATGGTGTTTTGGTTATTAATGACAAATGCTTTGTGAGACTAACACTCTTTTTTTGATATACCTATTGTTTAGTCTCAATTGGATTTAAAGATCAAAGATGTATGCATTCGACAGCATCTTATAATATCTTGCTGCATTCCTCGGATCCAATATATAGGTTGAACTTCACCAAAAAGGAAAACTTGTAAATGTGCATATGTTTTATTTACACACTCGTGTATGCACACATGTAGGGGGAGTTCAATCTATATCTTGTGGTTTCATTAGTATTGATCCATATTCCTTTGTCCACATATATTAAGGATCTTTACCTTGAAATATATTCTTGAATATATTTAACTTGTGTAGTTAATATATTCATATGAGTATATACAACTTGTGTAGTTTGTATACACTCATTTTGGTATATATAACTTGTGTAGTTCATATATACTCATGACCTTGTTGTTTCATTAGTATTGATCTTTGTGATCTACTTTGAAACATAAATCTTGAGTATATACATAACTTATGTAGTTTATATATACTGATACCAATTACATTCAATTACCTGTTATTGAAGTGATTATCATCTATTACCAAAGAGGGAAAGATTGTGGTATCTTGTCCCACCATTATTGATTAATGGTTTGGAGTGGTAATGTATGATAATCATATTGTGGAACTAACGTTTTTCTATGAGTTGGTGAAATAGGTTATGTTCCATGTGATTGAAGACTTTGGATGATGTCATGAGTTGATCATCATCAAGTCAAGTGTTTGAAGAAAAAGAATATCGTCATGGGTTGATGATATCAAGAGAAGAACATCATCATGGGTTGATGATATTGAAGTGAAGAGCTTGGAGTAAAGGAGATGATCATGAGTTGATCATCAAGACAAGAAGAATCCATCATGTGTTGATGGAGGTCAAGTGAAGAGTGCATCATGAGTTGATGTATGTCAAGACTTGAAGCAAGGATATGCGTCATCAAGCTTCAAGTGGTTGCGCAAGGAAAAGGTATGACTAGCTAGGGCTAAGGATGTGTTCCTAGTCTTTTACCGGTCTCGGTGTTTGGTTGGAGACCGGAGTGCTAGTATAGGTTGCCGTACTATTAAGAGGGGTCTTAATTAGTAGCTTGAGTTAGTCATGTGTTGATAGCTCATTGTGTTTGCTCTAGCTCAACTTAACATGTTACCTATATTTGCGAATGCGTTTTGCAAATAGTTGAGGCTCATGGTTATTCCTTGTAGCATGTGACTTTAGTTTGCGAATGTATTTTGCAAACGGTTTAAGTCCATGTACCTTATTCCTTGTGGCGATGATTCTAAAAGTCGACAAAATGTGTTTTTGTGACTTGTTGAGAATCTAGCTTTCATCTCTTGTGTACACGTTGCATCAATTTG
The DNA here is from genome assembly GCA_036346255.1 of Ampelocalamus luodianensis. Taxonomy (NCBI): domain Eukaryota; kingdom Viridiplantae; phylum Streptophyta; class Magnoliopsida; order Poales; family Poaceae; genus Ampelocalamus; species Ampelocalamus luodianensis. The sequence goes on along the minus strand of CM070630.1, from coordinate 4,064,336 downwards.
GCAAATATGTTTTGCAAATTGAGTTGAAGCAAATGTGCAAAGTCTTCTCAGTCTTGGTGACTGTTGGCGGTCTGACCGCCTGTGGTAGCGGTCTGACCGACAGCTTGTGAGCGATCTGACCGGCATCGCGGTTAAACATCGCGGTCAGCTTTTTCTAGAGAGCGACCCTCTTGGTTATCGACCGAGCGGTCTGACCAACGTGGTTAGGGCGGTCTGACCGGCCTGCGGTAGTACCGGCCCTTAGAAAAGGTACTACCGGAGTGCGGTAGTACCGGGAGTTTGAAGCGGTACTACCAGAGTGCGGTAGTACCGAATCTTGTATGGCGGTATGTATTTTCCAGAAGAGTTATTTTCTGGTCTGCTCTGTTGCTCGTCGGCGGCCCGACCGCCTCGCGGTCGGCCAGGCGAGCGTCCGACCGCCATTGGTTGGCGGTCGATCGTTCAGAGTCCAACGGCTAGTTTTATAGCCGTTGACACTTGGGCGGTCCGACCGGCCATTAGTTGGCGGTCTGACCGATTTTGTCCAGAGCCTCTGGAATCTTTTCCCAACGGCTAGTTTTTGAGTGTGGGCTATAAATACCCACCTTGGCTGTGTTAGAAATGTTGTTGCTGGTGCCCCATTGAGTTTCTTTGAGCTAAGAGCAAGCCTCTCATACTCTTGTGTGCATGTGTTGCACTTAGTGAGTGATTGAGAGCAAACCCTAAGTGCATGTGTTGCATTAGGTTGTGGATTGCGTATCCATAGAGCTTTGGCACTTGATTGGTTCAAGTGAAAGTTGAGTCTTGTTACTCTTGGTATTTGCCGACACCTAGACGGCGTGGAGGCGTGGTGCGTCGGTGATCTTCTCAAGTGAAGCTTGTGAGAAGACCCGGGCGATTTGTGAGTGGCTTGGTGCTCGCCATCTCCGGAGCGGAGTAAGAGCAACCCTAGTGGATCGAGGTGATAAGTTCAAGTTGGAGTCGGTTCAAGCGGTTGATCTCACTTAGAGGTGTTGGTTCGTTGGAACCGGTCCAAGTGGTTTGGACTTACCTCGGAGGTGTTGCCTCGCGTTTTGGAGCCGATCCAAAAGGTTGAACTTACCTCAACGTGGATTAGAGGAGACCGGCAAGTCTTCGATCACCACAGAAAAAATATCGCCGTGTCAATTGTGGTTTGCATTCTAGCTTTACTACATAGCAATTTATATTCCTAGAATTAAATTGCTTACTTGTGTGAATGCTATCTTGTACTTAATTGTTTATATCATTAGTTGATTGTTTACAAGTCGTTGCTTAATTGTTATCTTTCAATAGACTTGTTGTTGGTGCACTTAGTTGTTTAAGCGTTAATTGTGCTAAACCGAATTGATATTTAGCTTCCGCATTAGAAATCGGTTTTAGCGTATAAAAGTTTTAAATTGACTATTCACCCCCCCTCTAGTCGGCCTACTCGATCTTACAAGTTGTATCAGAGCTTGGTCTCTCATTTATTAGACTTAACCGTCTAGAGAGTAAAGGATGGCGACTAGAGATTTTATGCACCTAGGTGAAACACCTAAATTTGATGGCACAAATTATGCACATTGGAAAATCCGCATGTCATGTTACTTTAAGGCCATGAGCCTAAATATATGGCGGATTGTAGATGTCGGCTTTTCTCCTCCATTGGATAGGCTTGATCCAACAATTGAGGAAGAGAAATGCTTACATCTCGACGCTCAAGCAATTAACGCTTTATTTAGTGCTTTGAGTGTAGATGTGTTTGATGCCATATGCGATCACAAGAACATTCATGAGATGTGGACACATCTTCAAGGATATTATAAAAGGTCCACTTCCAAAAGTAATGATCGCATATAAGAATGGACGTCGGAAGAAGAATGCTCAACTTCTAGCTCCGACGATGATGACATATCAACACCATCAACATCGCCTCATTGCTTTATGGCTAAAGGTAAAAATGAGGTAAATAATTATGAGCCTTCATATGATGAATTGATGGAGATGCTAGAAGAATTAAATGAATATATTGGAAAAGAAAAGAAGAGATTCAAGGTTTTGGAGAAAGAGCATATCTCACTTCAAGATAATTATGATGTGCTAAAAGATGAATATGAAACTCTTCTTCTAAATAATTTTAAAAGGTCTAATGTGGATATCGGAATAGCATGTAATCTAATAGATGATTTGCCATGCATAGTTCCTAATTCTTGCAATTCATCTAAAATTGATATATCCACATCTTGTGATGATTTAATTGATATGCCTTGTAGCACTTGTGAAAATGCTACTATTTCCTCTATGCTTGTTGAAACTAATCTTGTAGAGGAAAATAAAATGCTCAAGGCCCAAGTCGCAAATTTGAAAAATGACTTGGATAGAAGCCACAAAGGGAAGGCCACTCTTGATGATATCTTGAGCAAGCAACGAAGCTCAAATGACAAGAGTGGAATCGGCTTCACTCCCATGAAGAAAAGGGAAAATAGCAAGATGAGACACAATCAAAGACACAACAAAAACATCAAGTGCTTTGATTGTCATCAAAAGGGTCACCTCGCCACCAAATGCCCTAATAAGGAAGATTACAAGAGAGGACTTGGCTTCATCGAAATGAAAAAGGTAAAGTTCATCCCAAAGCAAAAAGGAAAGATATACTCAAATATCAAATGCTTTGGATGTTATGAAAAGGGACACATTGCTTCCGTGTGCCCTAACAAGGTAAATGATTTAAATGATATACCTTGTTGCTCTAAATTAAATATTTCGATTTCCTCTATGTCTTGTGAGACTAATCTTGTAGAGGAAAGTAAAAAGATCAAGAATATAAAATGCTTTGATTGCAATGAGAAGGGTCACTTTGCCTCCAAGTGCCCTATCAAGAAAATGGACAAGAAAGGACTTGGTCTCACCGCCAAGAAGAAGGTGAAGAGTTACCCAAAGCAAAATGGAGATCAATTCAAAATTATCAAGTGCTTTGGATGCAAGAAGTTTGGACACATTGCCTCGGTGTGTCTAAATCAAAAGGATGTCAAAGCAAGACATTCAAGTAAGAGGCAAGATGGCAATGAGCAAGATAAGAAGACATCAAGGGGAAGTAAAAGCCCTACTTGCTACAATTGCCGGGAGAAAGGACATTTTAGTAAGGAATGTCCTAAAGGTATCACTTCTAAGCCCATTGTTTATAATAATGATTATTTGCTTAGGAAGGATAGAAATGACAATGTGTTTGCTAGGAATGTTAGTTTACATAAAACTAATGTTAGGGCCATTTGGGTGCCCAAATCTATTGTGACTAACATTCATGGACCCAACCAAGTATTGGGTACCAAATGCGCTTAAATGATTAATAGGTACTTGGAGAGGCATTGGAGACTTGGCTTATTCATGAAGAGGTGTACTCCACCATATATCAAAATTGGAGCCAAGTATGAGGATAATCAAATCATATCATGAGCCAATGCTATCTCGGCAACAAGTATTTACATTGAAGTATCTAGACCCTTTACCTTGTGTAGGTTGCATTTCATGAAAATCTTATGAAAAGGGTTGTTCTTGCTCTCGTGCTTAATTTTGTTTATTCGTATCTTGAGCAAGATGGAAGTGGCACATTATGGGGGAGTGCCAAATCATTTACATGTATATCACGTCCCAAAGTGTGCCCAAATTAATTAAGTGCTAGTTAATGTTTTTCAAAATAAGCCATTTAGCCAAAAGTAAAAAATTTGAAATTATTAGTATATCCTTTGAAAAACTAATTGCAAAATGTATACAAATGCATTTCAAAGGTTTACCAAAGGTTTTGGTTCAAGATAAACATATTTTAAATGAAAATGAGTTTCTACCCAAAATTCTAGATCTTAGAATCTTGTTTTTGACCTAAACTAGATTTGTGTGTAAAATCTATTCTAAAAGGAATTTGATCTTCGTTTCAAAAGGAAAATCCTAGAGTTGGTTATACTAAACATTTTTGGTATTCAAATGATCTCCAAAAGACCAACTCATCAAAAGTTATTCGATTTCGAAACTCATTCAAAATACTAGCTTAACCATAAAAGTCACTTTCTAGCACTTAAGTGAGTTTAGCCATTTGAACCTAAATTATTCACATGAATAGGTCCATGATGGTATTTATGACTCATACATGCAATTGGATGCTAAAGAATACTTCATATCCTCGATTTGGTTCTTTTTGTGAAAGTTCTCGAAAATACGATTTCAATTGCGAAAACAAAAGGTTATGTTATAAAAACTATTTGAAGATTGGATTCTAAAGGGCTATATAAGTTGGAAATACTCCAAAGATATTTGTTTGATTGATTGTGTGAAAATTTGGAGCAAATTACAACAATTCTCTCAAATTCTCAAAATCCAGTACTGATCTGTTGTCAGTTCAGTCTCAACCGGTCGGACCGGCCACCTTGGCGGTCTGACCGATGGAATCGGTCGAACCGTCAGGCCCAGCGGTCAGACCGATTTTGCGTGAAATGCCCCTTAACTCCACCCGAACAGCAGTTCCTCCTCACTTCTCCCCAAACCGAAAACCTCTCTTCTCTGTCTTTCTTTCGGCTGGTTCTCTTCCCCGGCTCGGATCTCCCTCTCCGGCCATCTTCTTGAGCCTCCAAGGTAATCAAGAGTTTCTCCTTCACCTCCACTACTCCTTGTTAAATCCATTTGCATTTTGGTTGGTTTTTCTAACCGAAATATGGAAACCTAGGTGAAAGGTGATTTTTGAAATCCGGCTACTTGTTCATCAATTCCTTCAAGGATCTCTATCCCTTGATTCTCCTCTTCATTCCTAGCCGGTAAATCTCTCTCTCTACTTGCAAATTGTTTCACATTGTGATTTGCCTCACAATCTAGGGTTTGACATGAATGTCCCCAATTTCATTCAATGTGTTGGCAAATTTTTGTTCCTGCAAGTAGCCTAAGAGTAGATTAATATGTATTCATGATGCCATTATACAAAAAGTGGAAATAAGTGGAAATTTTGGATTCTCCAAAAATTCAGATTGCTTTTTGTCACTGGCGGTCTGACCGACCATAGTGGCGGTCCGACCGACCCTCCCGCGGTCCGATCGCCAGTATAATGATCCGACGCTTTGTGACAATGGGCAAACAAGCGAAATGGCATTCTGAATATATATTGATTTAATCTTTGAATCCATTTGATATTCTTTGCTATCTTATCTCAGTGACAATGCCTGTCAAGAAGCTTGCGAAACGCGCTGCACCTCCTTCCTCTTCAAGAGATGAACAAATTGAGGATGTAGAAGAAGAAGTTGGAGAAGAAGAAGAAAGTGCAAGTGATGACAACAGTGATAATAACAGCAGTGATAATGAATATGAGGATGAGGATGATGATGAGGATAATGATGATGATGAAGATGTTGCTCCTGATCAGAGTCAGTTCATTGGACTTGATGTGTCAACCATCAAAAGTGAACAGTACACTATTCTGAGGCATATTAATCAATTCAGATTTCCAAGAAATGCCACCATGGGTATGTTCCACACTTTGTTTCAGCAGCATGTCTTTCAGATAATCTATGCTAAGAAAAAGTTTGCTAATCATCGATTTGTCAAGTGGAGCTATATTGGCAAGAATCCAGTCTACAATGGGTTGCTTAGATTGTTTAGAGCTGTCAGATTGGAGTCTTTGGTCTCTTTACAATGCAATTTTCATGCAAAAGCCATCAGACAGTTTTATGCTACAGTCTATGTTTCTCCTGATCATGATTATCTTGAATAGATGACTGGACATCAAAAATTGGAAGCTACAAAAGATGACTTCATTAGTGCCCTGAGCCTAGGAGATTCAAGTGGTCTAAAGGTACATCTACAGGAATCTCTTGACCTAACTCAGGTAGATGAGTTTTATGATCCAGCGCATCAGTTTGTGCGAGGAAGAGTAACAGGACTTCTTCCATTGCCTAGTGTTATTAATAGGATCATGAGAGCATCATTTTTTCCTAGGAGTGGGAATAATGATGAGATTCACGGGCGTGCCTGGAATGTAATTAAGTATATTATGGATGGCACTAGATTTGATGTTATGGACTTAATGATTAGAGAGATTGCTACCTCTAAGAGAGACAAGACCAAGAGCATTTATTTTGCTCCCTATATCATGAAGCTTATTCAGAGTAAGATAGACTTTGATCAGGACTGTGACTTAGAGCACAAGGAGTACAGACCTAGAGATACTCCTCCTCAGGTGCCTCCTCCAGCTCCTCTCCAGCATCAGGGACAGGGATCATCCTCTCAGGGACATCCAGGCCAGCAGGCTCCTCAGGAGCAGGATGCAGTACTGGCGGCTATCTTGCGTCTTCAGACGAGCATGGATGCTCGGTTTGATAGCATGGATGCTAGGTTTGATCGCATGGATGCGATGCATGCAGAGACTTCAGCTAGGTTGGAGACTTTGGACTTAAGGGTCAGTCATATGGATGCGAGACTCACAGAGTATCATCAGCAGCATGTACCAGTGGTTTATCAGAGGTTTGGGAGTCGTCGACGTACATCTTCAGGCGTTCAGCAGGACGATCTTCCACCCACTTCAGCTGCTCCTCCTTCTTAGAGTCCGTCTTTTCATATGTAGATCAATAGACCTTGTTTTGTGGGATAAGCTGTATGTTACCTTTTGTTACCTGTTTAGCCTATTGAACCCTGTTGTGATATTTATTTCTGTCAGACTTTTTGGATATGTGGTTGTTAAATGTTATGAATTGTGTTTATTATCCATGTCTGAATTATGTTATTGAATCCTTATTTTTGTTGCATGAATATTGTTATCTTGATTATAAATTGTCATGCTTCCTTGGATTCATTGTCTAGAGAAAACTCCGTCAAAATTTTATAAAATCTATTGTTCATGTATTCCTTTCAGATCTTGAATGCACATGTTTATGGGGAGTTTTTATCTCTGTTTGGTTCTTGGTTGCAGAAACTTTCAAAATTCTCTTAAGAACCCAACTTGTCTGTAAAAGGGGAGAATGTTTATTTGATCTAAATAAAATGTCTTCTCTTGCCAAGCTCTTGTTAATGCAAAATCTTTTACTTTGGCTTAAAGTTGATTTGAAGTTTTTGGTGATTAATGCCAAAAGGGGGAGAATGATGGATCAATATCTTTCCACATTTGGTTGTGTATCAAATATTTTACATGTCTCCTTCTTACGCTTAAAGAATATATTATTTGCGTGATTTACATTTCAATAGCTCAATTGCTAAATATACGTTGATAATATTCAAATGTGGCTATTGATAAAGGATTTGTCATCAATTACCAAAAAGGGGGAGATTGAAGAATCTAGACCCGCCATTATATGTTAATGGTGTTTTGGTTATTAATGACAAATGCTTTGTGAGACTAACACTCTTTTTTTGATATACCTATTGTTTAGTCTCAATTGGATTTAAAGATCAAAGAGGTATGCATTCGACAACATCTTATTATATCTTGCTGCATTCCTCGGATCCAATATATAGGTTGAACTTCACCAAAAAGGAAAACTTGTAAATGTGCATATGTTTTATTTACACACTCGTGTATGCACACATGTAGGGGGAGTTCAATCTATATCTTGTGGTTTCATTAGTATTGATCCATATTCCTTTGTCCACATATATTAAGGATCTTTACCTTGAAATATATCCTTGAATATATTTAACTTGTGTAGTTAATATATTCATATGAGTATATACAACTTGTGTAGTTTGTATACACTCATTTTGGTATATATAACTTGTGTAGTTCATATATACTCATGACCTTGTTGTTTCATTAGTATTGATCTTTGTGATCTACTTTGAAACATAAATCTTGAGTATATACATAACTTATGTAGTTTATATATACTGATACCAATTACATTCAATTACCTGTTATTGAAGTGATTATCATCTATTACCAAAGAGGGAAAGATTGTGGTATCTTGTCCCACCATTATTGATTAATGGTTTGGAGTGGTAATGTATGATAATCATATTGTGGAACTAACGTTTTTCTATGAGTTGGTGAAATAGGTTATGTTCCATGTGATTGAAGACTTTGGATGATGTCATGAGTTGATCATCATCAAGTCAAGTGTTTGAAGAAAAAGAATATCGTCATGGGTTGATGATATCAAGAGAAGAACATCATCATGGGTTGATGATATTGAAGTGAAGAGCTTGGAGTAAAGGAGATGATCATGAGTTGATCATCAAGACAAGAAGAATCCATCATGTGTTGATGGAGGTCAAGTGAAGAGTGCATCATGAGTTGATGTATGTCAAGACTTGAAGCAAGGATATGCATCATCAAGCTTCAAGTGGTTGCGCAAGGAAAAGGTATGACTAGCTAGGGCTAAGGATGTGTTCCTAGTCTTTTACCGGTCTCGGTGTTTGGTTGGAGACCGGAGTGCTAGTATAGGTTGCCGTACTATTAAGAGGGGTCTTAATTAGTAGCTTGAGTTAGTCATGTGTTGATAGCTCATTGTGTTTGCTCTAGCTCAACTTAACATGTTACCTATATTTGTGAATGCGTTTTGCAAATAGTTGAGGCTCATGGTTATTCCTTGTAGCATGTGACTTTAGTTTGCGAATGTGTTTTGCAAACGGTTTAAGTCCATGTACTTTAGTTTCTTTGAGCTAAGAGCAAGCCTCTCATACTCTTGTGTGCATGTGTTGCACTTAGTGAGTGATTGAGAGCAAACCCTAAGTGTATGTGTTGCATTAGGTTGTGGATTGCGTATCCATAGATCTTTGGCACTTGATTGGTTCAAGTGAAAGTTGAGTCTTGTTACTCTTGGTGTTTGCCGACACCTAGACGGCGTGGAGGCGTGGTGCGTCGGTGATCTTCTCAAGTGAAGCTTGTGAGAAGACCCGGGCGATTTGTGAGTGGCTTGGTGCTCGCCATCTCCGGAGCGGAGTAAGAGCAACCCTAGTGGATCGAGGTGATAAGTTCAAGTTGGAGTCGGTTCAAGCGGTTGATCTCACTTAGAGGTGTTGGTTCGTTGGAACCGGTCCAAGTGGTTTGGACTTACCTCGGAGGTGTTGCCTCGCGTTTTGGAGCCGATCCAAAAGGTTGAACTTACCTCAACGTAGTTTAGGAGAGACCGGCAAGTCTTCGATCACCACGGGAAAACTATCGCCGTGTCAATTGTGTTTTGCATTCTAGCTTTACTACATAGCAATTTATATTCCTAGAATTAAATTGCTTACTTGTGTGAATGCTATCTTGTACTTAATTGTTTATATCATTAGTTGATTGTTTACAAGTCGTTGCTTAATTGTTATCTTTCAATAGACTTGTTGTTGGTGCACTTAGTTGTTTAAGCGTTAATTGTGCTAAACCGAATTGATATTTAGCTTCCGCATTAGAAATCGGTTTTAGCGTATAAAAGTTTTAAATTGACTATTCACCCCCCTCTAGTCGGCCTACTCGATCTTACAACCTTTAGGCTTAAGATTAAATACCCCTAAACTTATTTGGGTATTGCACAACGGGATCTCGGTGAATTGAAGAATTGACTATTTTCGGCCGTAGCTCAAACCTTTCATCTCCCACCTCATTCCGGTTAGCTCCTCTTCGATTCCTTGCTCCTAGAGTATCCTCTGTGGACCTTTGAGCTATGCCTAGCTCTCATTTACTTCCTTTTGGCTTCAGGCCTCCTCTCCCCGTGAAGCCCCTTTTTGCCGCACTTGTCTTCTCGTGGCACACATCGCTCCACCAACCTCCGCTTCCCAAACTTCTCACAGCTCCAGGTGACCTCCCTAAACCTTTAGGTAGCATAAGCAACCGCTAGATTGTACTAAAAAGCTCGGTTTAGCTGCATGCACTTTTGCCGTATAACCCGCCGCCGCTCCCCGTCGGCTAGCCGCCGGTGTAGTCCACCTCGGGCACTCTAACTACCACCCTTAGATGCGCATTGCTATTGCGCAGCTATCCCTACCCTTGGATGGCGCCGCCGTGGCTGGATTCGCCGGCGAGCCTCCGGGCAACCGCGCGGGGCAAAGATCCCGTTGTCGTACGCCGACCATTACTGTAGCACGTCATTAACGTTAACTGTAATCATTAGCATTTAATTGATGTCGGAAATGATTGGTTAAGTCCACTGACGTGTGGACCCAAGGCGTTAAACACGTGCTAAGAAAACTAAATGAACTGGAATCAATCTGGACCGTCATATGCGAAAGGAACGGTTGGATCTGTGGGACGTTCGGGCCGTTCCGATTGCACCTCGACTGTGGACCGTTGGATCCTGATCCAACGGCTCGCAATCACAGCTTTAGGATACACGTGCGCGCGTCTCGCAGTGGGCCGCTGACGAGCGGGCCCGCTGGTCAGTGACCGTGGCTGGCGTATGCCTCGGTAAGAAAAGTAGTAAATACTTTAGTAAATTCGAAATCAGTTTATTTGCACACTGTAAAATAGGTATAACTTTAGAAATGCATAACTATTTCATATTAACTCCAAATTACATGAAACCACTTCTGGAAATTTTCACTTTTAATAAACTTTATATTAAAATTAGTTTCAAACATGTCTCTGTAGCAGAAAGTATTGATTGGAGATTAATCCATTAAAGCTATTATTTTTACAATAAGAAAGGGACTGATAACTTCAGAAATGCATAAGTAATTATTGAAAACTCCAAAAACAGTGAGACCACTTTTGATAATTTTATTTTTCAGTGAACTTACTTCCAAAAATGGTCTCCATATTACCTCTGTCACAGAAACTATTTTTGGGAGAATATAATCTTTAACTCCATTATTTTTGTACTATAAAAGGCTGATAACTTTGAAAATCAATAACTAAATTATAAGAACTCCAAATGGGACAAACTCAACTATTCTAAACTTGTATTAATATTACCTATTTACCTATGTAATCCTCTACCCCACCACTATTCTACAAATTTTTGTCAAATAATTAAATTACATAACTTAGGGTTAATGAAACCGAAATTTAAAATAGCATAACTTCCAATTCATAACTCCAAATGGAATAATTCTTTTACCTAAATCCATCTAAAATCATAACCTAACTACTGTAGAAAAATCATGCATTTTTGAGCATTTTGGTTTTGAGTTGTTTTCTGTGATTTATTTGATGTTATAATTATCTAGATCCCGAGCATATTGATATCGACACTTACGCTACTGAGAGCGAGCAGCTACTGTACCAGCAAGGCAAGCATCATTTGAACTTTCTTTTGCATCATATTTGATCCCAGTTTTGGTTAAGTTAGTGCAATGATAATTGCTTGCATGCTATTTTGATTATGTCAATATTTTTGTGATGTGTAGTTTAGTTATGTCCTATGCTTGAGGTTAACCTTGAATTATGCCAACTCCTATATGCTTAAGATAGGATGTGTGAATTATGGGTTATAGAATTGCTTAGCCATGCAAGTCTAGACACGGTAGTTCGATCGTCGGGAATAACCCGACGGTTTTGGGATAAAAACAACTCTCGTTTTATGACTTATACTTCAGATCTTTGTAGCTGTTTTATGAGTTAAATTTTGTCATTTCTAAAATGAGATTTGGTCTGGACAAGTGTTGGTTAGTGATGGTGCTTTGTGCACGAGCATTGGGTAAGTGGAAGGACTTGTCTGGACAATTGAGGACTGAACTTTGGTAACATCGTTAATTCAAGTACACTCGTGCTGCCACATGCGGTATATGGGTGTCGTATGGTTAAGTAGGGGGAGGGTTTTATTGTGTTAAGTCCCTTGGTGGTGTAAGGGGCATAGCGACCGTGAAATCCTATGTTCCTTAGGAGCCGATGTAATCCTTTATAGTGTGCAAGGGAGCACCAATTTTATTTGTTTTGATTGCATCAGATGTCCAATATAACTTGTGAGCCCCTAGCAAGTGCTATCGACGCTTGTACTAGGCAAGGAACCATCTCACAAGGGGACTTAGCTCAATAGGGCTTTCTTGCTGAAATGATCAGATCTTGATTTACCCACGCATACCATAGGAAGTGTGCTATTCAGAGGCCTCTCGGAGGCTTAGGGGCTAATCAAGTCGTGTGGGTAAGTAGTACACCTGCAGGTATCAATCTATTCGAATAGCCGTGTCCACGGTTATGGACAACCGCTTGAGTTCGGGAGTTACTATTGTTAGACTTTTAATTAAAATTGTGGTTGAACTTGGTATTCGTCATGAACGGGATGTTCATGTGTTTAGTACATCAAAGTGGGCTGCCACTTTAGTCTTTGTATGATTCAATTGTTTATTACTGAAATGCTTTACTATATGCTTTACTTCTACTTCAAATCTGATTTTTCAATGGGCACATGAAAAACTAGTATGTGTTGGATGTTAATTGTTGCGTCTCTTTCGCAAAACTAAACCAATATGAGCTATCCTTTGAATGACCCTTATGCATAACTATTTTTATTTGTGTAAGACTTGCGAGTACACTTGTACTCAGCCAGATGTTTGCTGGCCTTTTCAGGTGAGAAAGATTATGAGACTGACGATCTTGTTAGTGTTGACTTGGGTGACACTAACGAGTAGTGTGCTATCATTTAACCCCCAGTCGGTTGCCGATGGGTGATGGGCATACCACTGCTGGTCTTTTGTTTTATTTATTTGCTTCCGCTGCTACTTGATACTTTACTTTGAATTTGGTCGGTCGGCCGTATGTAATAAGCTGTAGACCTTGACTATTATGTAGTATGTCTTTAATCTCTTGTTGTATGCGTTGTATGGATGTAATCAACGTTGGATGAGGGTACGAGTATATTGGTCGTTGATCTTGGGAGCCAATATAAGTCATACTCGTTGTTAATAAATCCCCATTTAACTCACTAAGTGTAGTGCTTCGAATCGAAAGAGAATCGACAATCATGTAGCGCTCGCAAGGGAGCAGCGCGCATGATCGTTGAGGCTCTAGTATTCGGCTAAGCCTCTCCCTTGGATAGAGTTAAATTGGAATTCATTTACAGGAGACCCGTAATTATGTCCCGAAGACCTTGTCTAATCTCGGTCTTATGGAGATAATTACCGGGGTCCCCACAGCGTTGGTATCAGAGCCATACTGACTGTAGGTTAGAGGTAGCATGGGCGTTAAGTTTAGCAAAGCCTTGGTCAAATTATTTTTCGAAATTATCAAAATTACTTTCGAAAAGTTAAGTTAGGAGTATCTTTTATTCCTTACCCATCCTAGTATCATTCCTTGCCTTATTCAGGTTTTGGTTTTGCAAAACTTACTTGCCTTGCCTTTTCTCCTCCTTTAGATGAACCCCCAATACCTTGTTCGTGAGACCCAAGCTGAAGATGTGGAAGGATACCCGGAGTTACTGAGGGATATGATGTGGAAGGCGAATTTTACCTACCAGCCGACGTACTCCATTTACCGTCGAGATCGAGGGCCGGGAATGGAGGAATACATGGTCGTGGCGTATGTTATTGCTAGACGTGTTACGAAGCATCCGTGTCGCTTTGGGCTTATGGCACCGGAGGCCATGGCGCCGCAAGAAGTGGCTAGGGTGGCCATGAGTCGCCTCCGCTATGATCCGACGGAGCTTTCCTCACGCTTTATGACCATTTCCCATGCAAGCACGTGAAGGGAAGTGAGCAGTTTGCTAGATTGATTCGGTGAAGACCTCAGTCCGACAATTGGCAAGACTGGTGCACATCATGGATCGATGCACCGCCGCACCATACATGAGTTGTGGGAGACGCGACGGCGTCTCATTGAAGCTCAGAGCACTTAAGGCTCATGCATGACATGAGGCTCATTCATCCCAGCATGTGCTATATGACACTAATATGATCTCCTTATCTTTCTTCTGCACAGCAGATTGTCGTCTTCCCGTGGTAGGAAGTCATATTAACGCCATAGGATCACCCTTGCGTCTTCCTAATCTAGGGGACCCTGATGATACTGGATCCCCTGGGGCACATCTTCTGGACGAATTTCCGGTGAATTTTGACCGGAATAATATCTCGGCAGTTAGGGCAGAGAGCTCTATGTTTGAGCTTGTATCCTTAGGTTTATGTAATTGGGTAGTGGATGTCGAATTGTTATGTTTTATTTGCAAACACTCATATTTTTGTTGTAATCTTAAGCCTGCGGACGCTTATGTACGGAGTTGTATCGATTTGGTTTTATGTCGCTTAATGTTTGGTGTTCCATTTGATGTTACAATTTTCATGCTTTTTGATATCGATTGTGCATATATGGCCAAGTGATGGCTTTTAATCTTGATTACTAACCATCCTTGTCTATCTGAGATGACAGACCGACTACACGATCGTGAGCCTGCAGAGGCTCCCCATCTAGGGCACCCGCCTAGCACCGCTGAGCGATTTCTACGATCGGGACGATCGTCCCAGCGAATTGTCGAGCATGGCGAGCCCTCTCACCGCCGTCCAAGAGGCGGACCGCTTGAGGAGGTGCTCCTCCGCCGCCATCCATGGTCGAGTTTATGATGATGATTGAGCGCAACCGATGGACCGGACCGGATGCTTGAGGCGATCGACGTAACACCGCTCCGCCTCCTGCTCGGCAGAGGAGCTGCCCGCACCGAGCGCCCGAGGTCTTGCTGAGTTTCAGCGGACCAACCCTCCGACGCTTGCGGCGGCAAGGATCCGATGGAGGCGGAGGACCGCCGCACAACATAGAGAAAAAGCCGAACATTGCGCAGTTGTACCGGAGTTGAGAGAGTCTTGTTTGCCGCCTATCGGTTGGCGGGTGCGCGAGCGCATGGTGGGATAGTTATTCGCCATGCAGCTCACGGCCACGCCCCGACTTGGGACGAGTTGAGGACGCGCCCGAGAGGCCCATATACCGTAGGGAGTGCTGCTTATCAAGCAGCAGCAGTTCCTTGCCTTGAGGCAGGGACGGAGGACAGTCACTGAGTACCTTCATGATTTCAACTACTTGGCCAGGTATGCTCCGGACGACGTCTCGACAGACGCTCGTCGCCGGAACAGGTTCTTCCATGGGTTGTCCGAAGAGTTGCGGCTTGTATTAGCTGCACATGATTTTAGGAGTTTCCAGCATCTGGTCAACAAGGCAATAGTGGTGGAGCATGAGAGCATGACAGTGGATGAGTCGAGGAAGAGGAGGAGGGCTTTACAGACGGCAGTGGCGAGTGGCGATTTCCTGTGTCGCGCCAGACTACCTCAGGCACCTCGTGCCCCAGCTTCAGCACCACCGAGGTCTCCTGTGGCACCTCCACGACCCTCTCCACCGGCAGCTCAAGAAGACAATGGGGCCGAGACCACTGATGGGGCGGGCATACAAGCCCGGCGTTACTTGTTTCCATCGTGGTCGTCATGGCCACTATGCCATGATGCCTCGCCAGCGGCGAGGGATGCCCGGACGTTTTTGCTCCAAAGACCACCAGCCCAGCTCCGGCGAGGCCACCGCCACCACCACGAGGGCAGCACCTACTCCACCCCAAAGATGCCCGTGGTCGCGCCAACCACGCCTCAACAGAGGAGGCGATCGACGGTGACGTCGTGCTAGGTACACTACTTGTTAATTCGTGTCCTGCATCGGTTTTATTTGATTCTGGAGCATCGCATTCATTTATTAAAAATGAGTATGCTGCACTTAACCAATTCAAGATACATACACTTCACCCGCCTTATCATATTGGTCCCGTGGTCGATTTTTACACCGATCAAGTCCGCAGGACGAAAATTGAAATACAAAATGTTAACTTTTCAGCAAACTTAATAGTGATAAGTTCAGTGGGCATTGATGTTATCTTAGGGATGGATTGGTTATCTAAGAATCAGGGGAAGATTGATTGTGCCCAGCGGTCTATTTCAGTGACTAGCGAGGACGGCATCCAGGTCGTCTTTGCACCTTTAGTGGGTAGTTCTCACCTATATGCCTTAGAGGCGAGTACCTCTCTCGAGCTAGAGGAGGTACCAATAGTGAGAGAGTATCCGATGTGTTCCCGAGGAACTTCCGTGCATGCCCCGACCGAGAGGTAGAGTTTGTCATTGAGCTTGCACCCTGCATCGCGCCCATCTCAAAAGGTCAGATCGGATGCCGCCCAATGGGCTAGCGACTGAAAGAACAACTTAAGGAGTTCCAAGACAAGGGTTTCATCAGGCCTAGCTCCTCGCCTTGGGATGCCCGCTCTCTTTGTCAAGAAGAAAGACAAGAGTCTACTGATGTGTATTGACTACCATCCGTTGAATGAGGTCACCATCAAGAACAAGTATTCGCTCAGCGGATCGATGACCTATTTGACCAGCTTAGTGGAGCTCGTGTGTTCTCCAAAATTGACTTGAGGTTAGGCTACCATCAGTTAAAGTTAGAACCGAGGACATTCCAAGACCGCCTTCTCTACTCGTTACGGCTTGTACGAGTACACAGTCATGTCCTTTGGTTTAACCAATGCTGACCTATTTCATGAACCTCATGAATTCGGTGTTCATGGAATACTTGGATCGGTTTGTAGTGGTTTTCATTGATGATATCCTTATCTACTCTAAGTCCGATCTTGAGCACGAGCAACATTTGAGACTTGTGTTAGAAAAGCTTCGCCACCATCACCAGACGCCAAATTCAAAGAAATGTGAGTTTTGGCTTCGAGAGGTTAGTTTCTTGGGACATATCCTATCTAAGGGCGGTGTCGCTGTTGATCCTAGTAAGGTGCAAGATGTCCTTGAGTGGAAGCAACCCAAGAGCGTCACTGACATTCGTAGTTTTCTTGGATATTACCGTAGGTTCATCAAGAATTTCTCAAAAATTGCAAAGCCTATGACCCAACTTCTAAAGAAAGAAAAGAAATTTGAGTGGACAGCAGAATGCGAGCAAAGCTTCCAAACCACGAAGGATGCGGCGAAGCTCCCGTGCTTGTTCTGGCAGACACTTACGAGAGCTTTGATATCTACTGTGATGCATCTCGCCATGGGCTCGGTTGTGTGCTTATGCAAGACGGCCGAGTGGTGGCGTCACGATCGAGGCAATTGAGGCCCCATGAGGCCAATTATCCCACACACACGACCTAGAGCTCGCGGTGTAGTTCATGCCTTGAAGATTTGGCGACATTACCTCATCCAGAATCGCTAAGAGATCTACACCACCATAAGAGCCTTAAATATATTTTCACCCAAGCCGACCTAAACTTGAGGCAAAGAAGATGGCTTGAGTTGATTAAAGATCATGATATGGGACTCCATTATCATCCAGGGAAGGCTAATGTCGTGGCCGACGCATTGAGCGTAAAATCTCAATGCAATCGCTTGTCGTAACTCCTTTTCTGCGGGCTTATGTCTTTGCATTGCAGGCCTACACCGGAAATAGTTGAAGAAGGTTCGCTGCAGCCTTCAACGTGACTTGCACACTTGAGGACCAGATTAAGGAAGCCCGTAAAACCGATTCGTATGGCTCAAATTTTAGAACTAATGAAACAAGGCAAGGCTAAGCTGTTTTAAGCAAGATGCACAGGTACTCTATGGTTTGGAAACCGTATGATGGTGCCATCGACGCCACTTGAGAGAATTGATTCTCAAGGAGGCTCATAACTCAAAATTCTCTATCCACCCGGAGTACGAAATGTATCAAGATTTAAAAAAAGCGTGGTGGAGCGGAATGAAGCAAAGACGTTGCACAAAGATGTGGCCGAGTGTGATCTATGTCAAAGAGTTAAGGCCGAGCATTTGAAGCCAGTGGTACTCTAGATCCCCGCCCATTCCCCAGTGGAAATGGGAAGAAGTTGGCATGGATTTCATCACCGGCCTTCCTAGAACAAAAATTGGATTTGATTCTATATGGGTGGTTGTGGATCGTTTAACCAAGGTTGCCCATTTTATTCCTGTCAAGACCACTTACATCGGGGCCAAACTAGCAGAACTTTATATTTCAAGAATTGTTTGTCTCCATGGTGTACCAAAGGTGATTGTTTTGCATGCAGGTCCCCAATTCACCTCTCATTTCTGGAACTGCTTGCATCAAGCAATGGGGACCAATCTATCCTTTAGCTCCGCTTATCACCCGCAAACGGATGGACAAACTGAGAGGGTAAACCAAGTTTTGGAAGACCTTCTCCGGGCTTGCGTGTTATCCTACAGCGATAGTTGGGAAAAATGTTTACCGTTTGCCGAGTTCTCATACAATAACAACTTCCAATCCAGTATTCAGATGTCACCATTCGAAGCATTGTATGGGAGAGCTTGTAGAACACCCTTGAACTGGTCCGAAGCCGGGGAGAGGCCATTCTATGGCCCAACCTTGGTGGAAGATGCTGAAGAACAAGTTCGTGTCATTCGCGAACGACTTAGGACGGCTCAATCACGTCAGAAGTCATATGCCGACCGTCGTCGTCGCGAGTTGAGCTTCGAAGTGGACGATCATGTATATCTTAAAGTCTCTCCTATGAAAGGAGTTCGTCATTTCCAAATCAAAGGTAAATTAGCACCTCGCTATATTGGACCTTTTCGTATTCTAGCTAAGTTGGGATTGGTGGCATACCAGTTGGAGTTGCCACCATCACTTTCAAACGTGCATAACGTCTTCCATGTCTCCCAACTTAAGAAATGTCTTCGAGTCCCAACGGAAGCAACCGAGTTGGACGAACTCGACTTGCAACCCGATTTATCTTATCAAGAGAGCCCGATTCGTATCCTCGAAGAAACCGAGCGCAAGACGAGAAATCGTGACATCAAGTTCGTCAAGGTCCAATGGAGCAACCACACGGAAGATGAAGCAACTTGGGAACGTGAAGATCGGATGCGAGCGGCATATCCAGACCTCTTCTCTACATGAAGTGCCTTCGTATCAAGAAAGGAAAGGTAAAACATATCAATGTAAAAAAACTTATTCTTATAGCTTAATCATAACATGTTAACACTATCTTTGAAGGAAATCAAGACAACATAAATTATAACTTCTAATGAAAACTTTCTAATTCTTCTCCACCCAGATCTCGGGTCGAGATCTTTTGTAAGGGGGGGGGGAGGTTTGTCACAGCCCCAAACTATTAAAATGGATTATAAAGAATCTCACTAACATGCATTATCAAATTCAAATCATTTCACAATATATTGTACTTGGAAAATCTCATTTCATATAAACATACACTTCAAATTTCGGTATTCTTTTAGCATCTGTAATAAAAAGTTGTGATCATCATCTGGAATCAATTTATTTAAATACTACATTAATTCTCATGAATAAATATAATTTTTCCAAAATTTTTGGGACTAGGTTGAACCTAATGAAAATTCAAACCAACTTAAAAGACATACATTAAGTTTGAATTTAAATATTACAAAATATATTATGAACATTAGGGTTTCATAATTTTTATGGGAACTATATCTTCCCAGGAACCCCCACAAATTATTTCATGATTTTAGGGAATTTATTTCTATTTATAAAGCTCTGGTCAAAGTAGTAAATCTAATTTAATTCTCAGTCAAACTCAACCCTAATCGGCTAGCACTGTTCCTCGGACTCGAGTCCGACTCGGCAACCGGACTCAGCCCAACCGCCTAAGTGTACCGTCACATGCAGCCGTCCGATCCTCGTTCAACGGTCCAGATTTCATCACCCTGTTGACCTGTCCGAACCCCTCTCTGATCTGGTCCGTCTGTTCGTCATCCAACGGTCCCGATTTAATCCCCGTGTTGCACCGAGCCGCGCCACCTTGTGCCGCTGACTGCCCGGACCCACGCTGTTAGTCGCTTCTTCCTCCTCGCGATAGAGCGCGCGCAGAGCAGCACCGCCACGTCTCGCCCGAGCGCTGCTTCACGTCAGAGGCGCCGTCGTGTCACCGCCCCAACTGACCACTCCCCGAGCTCGGGCATCTCGCACCGCCCCCACCCCCAACGTCTCTCTGGCTTTATCACCCCTCGAAGCCCTTCGTTCTCCCTCACTTCTCATCTGTTGACCGAGGAGAGGGAAGCTTCCTCGAGTTCATTTCTCCGGTAAGTTCCTCACCTCTGGTGCCCCCAGCTCCTCCTCTGCATGTCGTTTCCATTTTTGCTTATGCAAGCTCTTGACTTTCCTTGTAGCAACGGGACCAGCCTCGTGCTCTCTGAAGCTCCAGAGCACGCTCCCGAGGACATCCTCTGGTGTTCTTCATCTCCGGTGAGCTTTGTCCAAAACCTATCGTGTCACTTCGAGCCTTTAGGCTTAAGATTAAATACCCCTAAACTTATTTGGGTATTGCACAACAGGATCTCGGTGAATTGAAGAATTGACCATTTTCGGCCGTAGCTCAAACCTTTCATCTCCCACCTCATTCCGGTAAGCTCCTCTTCGATTCCTTGCTCCTAGAGTATCCTCTGTGGACCTTTGAGCTATGCCTAGCTCTCATTTACTTCCTTTTGGCTTGAGGCCTCCTCTCCCCGTGAAGCCCCTTTTTGCCGCACTTGTCTTCTCTGGCGCCGTCACTGCTCCAGTCAACCTCCGGCTTCCCCAAGCTTCTCACAGCTCCAGGTGACCTCCCTAAACCTTTAGGTAGCATAAGCAACCGCTAGATTGTAATAAAAAGCTCGGTTTAGCTGCATGCACTTTTGCCGTATAACCCGCCGCCGCTCCCCGTCGGCTAGCCGCCGGTGTAGTCCACCTCGGGCACTCTAACTACCACCCTTAGATGCGCATTGCTATTGCGCAGCTATCCCTATCCTTGGATGGCGCCACCGTGGCTGGATTCGCCGGCGAGCCTCCGGGCAACCGTGCGGGACAAAGATCCCGTTGTCGTACGCCGACCATTACTGTAGCACGTCATTAACGTTAACTGTAATCATTAGCATTTGATTGATGTCGGAAATGATTGGTTAAGTCCACTGACGTGTGGACCCAAGGCGTTAAACACGTGCTAAGAAAACTAAATGAATCGAATCAATCGGGACGTCGCCGATGCGAAAGGAACGGTTGGATCTGTGGGACGTTCGGGCCGTTCCGATTGCACCTCGACTGTGGACCGTTGGATCCTGATCCAACGGCTCGCAATCACAGCTTTAGGATACACGTGCGCGCGTCTCGCAGTGGGCCGCTGACGAGCGGGCCCGCTGGTCAGTGACCGTGGCTGGCGTATGCCTCGGTAAGAAAAGTAGTAAATACTTTAGTAAATTTGAAATCAGTTTATTCAAATCGATGAAATTCTAAATCCATCTAAAATCATAACCTAACTCATCAGAGAAAAATCATGCATTTTTGAGCATTTTGGTTTTGAGTTGTTTTCTGGTATTTATTTGATGTTATAATTATCTAGATCCCGAGCATATTGATATCGACACTTACGCCATCGAGAGCGAGTAGCTCTTGTACTAACAAGGCAAGCATCATTTGAACTTTCTTTTGCATCATATTTGATCCCAGTTTTGGTTAAGTTAGTGCAATGATAATTGCTTGTATGCTATTTTGATTATGTCAATATTTTTGTGATGTGTAGTTTAGTTATGTCCTATGCTTGAGGTTAACCTTGAATTATGCCAACTCTTATATGCTTAAGATAGGATGTGTGAATTATGGGTTATAGAATTGCTTAGCCATGCAAGTCTAGACACGGTAGTTCGATCATCGGGAATAACCCGACGGTTTTGGGATAAAAACAACTCTCATTTTATGACTTATACTTCATATCTTTGTAGCTGTTTTATGAGTTAAATTTTGTCATTTTTAAAATGAGATTTGGTCTGGACAAGTGTTGGTTAGTGATGGTGCTTTGTGCACGAGCATTGGGTAAGTCGAAGGACTTGTCTGGACAATTGAGGACCGAACTTTGGTAACGTCATTAATTCAAGTACACTCGTGCTGCCACACGCGGTATATGGGTGCCGTATGGTTATGTAGGGGGAGGGTTTTATTGTGTTAAGTCCCTTGGTGGTGTAAGGGGCATAGCGACCGTGAAATCCTATGTTCCTTAGGAGCCGATGTAATCCTTTATAGTGTGCAAGGGAGCACCAATTTTATTTGTTTTGATTGCATCGGTATGTCCAATATAACTTGTGAGCCCCCTAGCAAGTGCTATCAGACGCTTGTACTAGGCAAGGAACCATCTCACAAGGGGGACTTAGCTCAATAGGGCTTTCTTCTTGAAAATGATCAGATCTTGATTTACCCGGCCGACATACCATAGGAAGTGTGCTATTCGCAGGCCTCTGGAGGCTTACGGGCTAATCAAGTCGTGTGGGTAAAGTAGTACACCCGCAGGTATCAATCTATTCGAATAGCCGTGTCCACTGCTATGGACAACCACTTGAGTTCGGGAGTTACTATTGTTAGACTTTTAATTAAAATTGTGGTTGAACTTGGTATTCGTCATGAACGGGATGTTCATGTGTTTAGTACATCAAAGTGGGCTGCCACTTTGGTCTTTGTATGATTCAATTGTTTATTACTGAAATGCTTTACTATATGCTTTACTTCTACTTCAAATCTGATTTTTAAATGGGCACATGAAAAACTAGTATGTGTAGGATGTTAATTGTTGCGTCTCTTTCGCAAAACTAAACCAATATGAGCTATCCTTTGAATGACCCTTATGCATAACTATTTTTATTTGTGTAAGACTTATGAGTACACTTGTACTCACCAGATGTTTGCTGGCCTTTTCAGGTGAGGAAGATTATGAGACTGACGATCTTGTTAGTGTTGACTTGGGTGACACTAACGAGTAGTGTGCTATCATTTAACCCCCAGTCGGTTGCCGATGGGTGATGGGCATACCACTGCTGGTCTTTTGTTTTATTTAATTGCTTCCGCTGCTACTTGATACTTTACTTTGAATTTGGCCGGTCGGCCGTGTGTAATAAGCTGTAGACCTTGACTATTATGCAGTATGTCTTTAATCTCTTGTTGTATGCGTTGTATGGATGTAATCAACGTTGGATGAGGGTATGAGTATATCGGTCGTTGATCTTGGGAGCCAATATAAGTCATACTCGTTGTTAATGAATCCCCATTTAACTCACTAAGTGTAGTGCTTTGAATCGAAAGAGAATCGACAATCATGTAGCGCTCGCAAGGGAGCAGCGCGCATGATCGTTGAGGCTCTAGTATTCGGCTAAGCCTCTCCCTTGGATAGAGTTAAATTGGAATTCATTTATCGAGACCCGTAATTATGTCCCGAAGACCTTGTCTATTCTCGGTCTTATGGAGATAATTACCGGGGTCCCAAATGTTTTGCTCTTACTCAACTCATAACAGACTTCAAAAATTCATATCTAATTCAACTCAACTCCAAATCAAGTGAAACTAATTTTGACACTTCACATTACAATGAACGTTCACATTGACATCACACATTAACACATGATAATTCCACGTTGACATCAAAATATACGTACGAGAGATTACAAGTCCATAACATATGATGTTATGGAATAAATTAATTACAATGGAGTGAATTCTTAATTAAAATATAGCCCTTCATTATGATCGACGCACATATAGCTAGCTTCCTCACTGGGTTCTTCCTCGAGCCTGATGCCGTCTCCGAAAGGAGGCAACTCGTCAAATTGATTGTATTCTTCCTCGTCCACTATATTCTCAACTCCGACAATCCTTCTTTTTCCATGAAGAACTACGTGGCGCTTCTTATTTGCCGGGTCGGTTACATAGAAAACTTGAACAACTTGGTTAGCCAGTACGAATGGTTCGTCCTTGTATCCAACACGATCGAGGTCCACGGTAGTGACGCCGTACTTGTCGACCTTCACCTGTGGGAGATGGACCCAACGGCACCGAAATAGGGGGGTCTTGAAAAGCACGTAGTCGAGCTCCCATATCTCCTCTATTTGTCCATAGTACGCAGCTCACCATCGGCATCGATGCATCTATGCGACACCGTTTCGGATTGTGCTCTTCCTATCCTGAGCTACCGTATAAAATGTGTACCCATTTATGTCGTATCCTTGCCATGTGATAATTGTAAATTGTGGCCCTTTTGCCAACCATAGCAGCGTATCATCACTTGATGACCTCCCAGTAATTCGCACCTTTAACCACTCGTTGAACCGACGATTGTGCTATCTCGTGATCCAAACCTCCGACCGGTATGGATTCAGCTTCAGATCAATTCTTCAGCCAATTTTGTAGGCCGAAACCAGGGCCGTGGTGGTGGAAACCAAGGAGGAAGAGGACGCACACAAGGCCGCGGTGGTCGTGGTTTCCAAGGTCGTGGTGGAAACAGCAATGCGACTCCGTTCGGCCGTGGTGGAAACAACAATGTGAATTCATTCGGCAGCGGAAACCGTGGTAACAACAAACCCACATGTCAACTTTGTGGTAAAGTGGGACACACTGTCATCAAGTGTTGGCATCGCTTCGATCAATCTTTCCAAGCTGATGACACTGCTTCATCAGCACCACATGCAGCCATGACTGCCTCCTACCAAGTTGACCCTAACTGGTATGTTGATACTGGGGCAACTGATCATATTACTAATGATTTGGATCGCCTCACCATAAGGGAGAAGTACCACGACAACGATCATGTTCAAGTCGGCAACGGCACAGGTTTGCATATAGCTAATGTTGGTCATAGTTCTATAAACACTACTGCTCGTTCTTTAGATCTAAACAATGTGCTTCATGTTCCACAAATCTCTAAAAATCTTGTATTTGTTCATCAACTCACTCGAGATAACAACGTTTTCTTTGAATTTCACCCTGATTATTTTGTTATCAAGGATCAGGCCTCGAAGAAAAGGGTGCTGGAAGGCAGATGTGAATTAGGCCTTTATCCCATCAAGTCCTCATCAATAAATTTGCTCAAGACAGCCATGCTAAGCTCGAAGGTCTCTAAGGAGCAATGGCATGCTCGCCTTGGACACCCATCCTTTCAAGTTGTTGAGTCTGTTCTTTATCTTAATAAATTTCCTTGTTCTAGTTCCACGCATGAGTCAGTTTGTAATGCGTGTCAACAAGCAAAAAGCCATCAACTTCCTTATTCTATCGCTATTCACTCATCTAGTTCCCCTTTGGAGCTTGTGTTCTCTGATGTTTGGGGTCCTGCACCCAACTCTGTCAACGGGTACACATTATGTGAGTTTTATAGATGATTTTAGTAAATTCACTTGGATTTACTTGCTCCGTTCTAAGTCTGATGTAGAAAGCATATTTCTTCAATTTCAAAAACATGCTGAAAGATTTCTTGACAAGAAAATAAAATGCGTTCAATCTGATTGGGGAGGCGAATACCAAAAGCTTAACAAATGTTTCAATAGCATTGGTATTAGTCATCGTGTTTCATATCCCCATACTCATCAGCAGAATGGATCCGCTGAGAGAAAACATCGATATATTGTTGAGACCGGCCTAGCCCTCCTAGCTCATGCCTCTATGCCCATAAAATTCTGGGATGAGGCTTTCTTGGCATCCACATACTTGATAAACCGTCTTCCTAAACACCTCTTGAAAGACTGTTTGGTGCTAAACCAAATTATTCCATGCTTAAGGTGTTCGGTAGTGCTTGCTGGCCGCATCTACGTCCCTATAATGTCCACAAATTATCTTTTTGGTCCAAAGAATGTGTCTTCTTGGGTTACAGCTCTCGTCATAAAGGATACAAATGTCTTGATCTTTCATCTGGCCGCGTTTATATATCTCACGATGTTATCTTCGATGAAAATCGATTTCCTTTTTCACAACATTCATCTCAGCCTTCCACTCTTGACACATCTGCCCCCACATACCTTCTAATACCTCAATTCATGCCATCAACTCTTCCTAACAGCAGTACTGTTTGTAGCACTAATGATCAATGTGACATCAATATGCAATCTTCAGTTTTGCCTGAGCCCTTATCTGCAGGTTCTGCCGCCGTCTCTCCTCCACGACACCCGTATGGTACTCGGCTTCGCAACAATATCCGGTGTCCCAAGAAGCATACTGATAGCACTGTGGCTTATGTGGCCGAACAACAGATTGCTGATGGTGAGCCAGCCACACATGTTGATGCCATGAAGATCCCACAGTGGAAAGCGGCAATGGACCTTGAGTTCGATGCACTGCAGAAGAACCATACCTGGCATCTTGTTCCATGGAAGCAAGGACTGAACATAATTGATTGTAAGTGGATTTTCAAATTGAAAAAGAAAGCTGATGGCACTATTGACGGATGCGAAGCGCGTCTAGTGGCCAAAGGGTTTAAACAACAGTACGGTGTTGACTATGAGGACACGTTTAGTTTTGTTGTTAAACCAGCCACCATACGGGTGTTACTCCCCTAGCAGTCTCCAAAGGATGGTGCTTGAGGCAAATTGATATCCAAAATGCTTTTCTTCATGGCGTTCTACGTGAAGATGTGTATATGCGGCAGCCTCCAGGGTATGAGGATTCGAGATGTCCTACTCATCTCTGTAAACTTGACAAATCGCTGTATGGATTGAAGCAAGCTCCGAGGGCCTGGTTTGCCAGATTGAGCACCAAGTTACTTGCTTTGGGTTTTCATGCCTCAAGTGCAGATGTCTCTTTGTTCATTTTCAACCGCAAGGGTGTTCAGATGTATATGCTCATTTATGTAGATGACATCATCATCATTAGTTCTTCAGCCAGGGCTGCCGAGCTTCTTCTTCATCAGCTCATGGAAGACTTTGCAGTTAAAGATCTTGGTGATCTTAGTTATTTTCTTGGCATACAAGTGCAGCGGCATCGTGATGGTCTTGTACTCTCTCAACAAAGATATATCCAAGATCTTCTGCACAAGACGAATATGGTTCAGTCCAAGGGTGTTACAACTCCTATGAGTGTGGCTGACAAGCTGTCCAAGACTGATGGGGAGCCGCTCTCAGCAGTAGATGCAACCAAGTATAGAAGCGCTATTGGTGCTCTTCAGTATCTCTCCTTAACAGGACCTGATATCTCTTACAGCGTAAACAAGGTATGTCAGTACCTTCAAGCCCCGACAGATTCTCACTGGACTGCTGTCAAGCTTATTCTGCGCTACCTGAAGGATACTGCACATCTCGGACTTGCCCTTCGTTGCACAAGGGCTGCTCTCCTTAGTGCATTTTCAGATGCAGACTGGGCTGGATGCCCGGATGATAGAAGAAGCACCGGCGGCTATGCCATTTTCTTGGCCCCAATCTTGTCTCTTGGAGCTCTAGAAAACAACCCACTGTTTCTCGATCAAGCACGGAAGCAGAGTATAAGTCTCTAGCTAATGCCACTGCTGAGCTCATCTGGCTTCAGGCACTGCTGAATGAACTAGGCGTGAGTATGACTAGGATGCCAGTCTTGTGGTGTGATAATCTTGGCACAAAATACTTAACGGTCAACCCGGTGTTTCATGCCAGGACCAAGTATATTGAGATTGATTATCATTTTGTGCGTGAACGAGTTGCTCGGAAGGATCTTGATGTGAGGTTCATTTCTTCCAGTGACCAGGTTGCGGATGTTCTTACCAAACCTCTCCCGACGCAGCACTTCATTCGGTTTAGAGGCAATCTGAACGTTACTTCATCCCGTCCAGATTGAAGGGGTATGTTAAGAGATATATTTGAGTTAGTTCAGATAGTTCAGGTTAGTTGAGATATGGTTGTAATCCTGAAGGAGTCGCCGATCTTATTGTTTTCTGTTGTAACAACATCGATGTACTGTAGCTAATCCAGGGCAATATATAAGCACCTACGTACGCTAGATGTTTCAGTTGTGTAGTACCAAAACTCCTTGCTGTTATTTTACACGAACAAGGTCCAAATTGATAAGACGTTGTGGACGTTGCCAGTTCCTCGTCTCCGTCGACATCACGACGGCACTGCCGTTGATGTTGGTGAGTTCGACATTGAGAGGATGGCACATCGTGGAATTGCAGCATGGTAGGGTTCCTCGCCGTCGTCGATTTTATCTGGTGCTGCAGCCAGGGTCACTGAATCGTTGTGCCTGAGCCAATATTGAATCCTGCGTTGAAGCTTAATGGGATTGAGGCTTTAGGATTCGTGTTGCCACATGTCAACGTTTGAATATGGTCCAAATTGATAAGAGAAAAGTTTGTGCCGTCCATGCTGCCGAGACCTGTCGGTCTGGCTACCCCGCTTCTTATCATACGAGACAGAGTCTGCTTTCCACGCAGAGAACATTCCATCACCATACCACCATAACTAGTGTGTGTCATATGACCATACCACAGTCTTGACCTCGATCGACGGCGGCATCCTCTCCTGGGTTCCGGCGCTACCTTGAACCTCTCCACCCACCGTCCTTGCACGAATGTGTTCTCGTAGTCCTGCTCCTGCACGGCTGCGCCTCCGTAAGTCAGGATAGCGCGGCGTCCGACGTGAACAGCACGTCGCGGACGGACATGACATGGATGTCATGTGACCGCTCTACACTACTATAAAAAAAGATGAGAGCGTAATGAAAGAACAGATATACAGTCTGTTCTTCTTTAACAAACGATTATACTCCAAGCAGCATATTATATCAATCTCATTTAAGAACTTGAAGGAATTCCAAGCAGTAGTACAAGCAGCTGTAAAGAAAAGGCAGCACGACAAGTAAAAAAAGATTACAATGCAAGCCAACAAAAGAATGAACATAATATCCAGATTAAATAGCGGGCGAAAGCACGAGCTTATTCTCATTGTCAATCGTCAAGAGGTGTGCATCAATCCGATCAGCCGGTCTAGTGCTTGTTGACGAACCGGCAGCTCTTCCTGATCTCGCCGTTGGCGCTGGTCTTTACCTCGACGGCGCCCATCTTCACCATCGCCGCCTTGAACTTGTCCTCCCACAATTCCTCCTTGTCCGCATAGGAACGCACCAGCAAACTTGTATCCGGCGACTTCAGGAGCGCAGCGTCCGACGTGAAGAGCACTTCGTGGCTTTGCACGATCTTGTAGTACTGGTTGTCCAGCTTGTTGGGTGTCTTGACGTCCTGCATCACCGTGTTGTCGTTGCCATTGCTTGACTTGCACTGATTCTGCAGGGAGCTGACGAGTTTGGAGTCCATGTCCGAGGTGTTCGGCGGAGGCGATCGGAGAAGGAGGAGCGATGGGAGCGGCCGACGGCAGCGCGCCGGAGAGGGTGACCATCTCGTCGGCGTGTCCTTGAGCTGCTGGACGCCGAAGAAGGGCGCGGGCAGGTTCGGGAGGGTCTCGTTGGCCATGGACACGCGCCCGTCGTAGCGGCCCGCCGGCATGTCGAAGTAGACCTTGTTGCCGCTGAGGAAGTAGGTGGCGTCGCGCCCGGCGAAGGCGACGACGTCGGCGCACGAGACGACGCCTGGGCACTCCTTCGAGCCCGCCCTGGCGCGTCGATCACCTCGGCCGCGAGCTCAGGTTGGGGATGCCGAACTTCTCCGGCGGGTTGTTCGGGTCGGTCTGGTCGAGCAGAACGGAGGCATCGCAACCCTGCGAGTGAACCATCCATCCACAGTTCCACACGCACGAATATCAGTTCACATTTTACAGTACGTTAACCAGTGAGAAACGGAGAATATATATCGGTTTTATACACATTACACGTCATATGCGGACAAACGTTTTCTCGTAGGAGTACACGAGGTCGTAGTGTACCTACACATGCGTACGTACCCTGACGAAGCAGTCGTGGAAGAACAAACGGATGAGCCCTGCGCCGGTGCCGCGGTCGTTGCTCGTGGCGTTCTTCACAGCCTCCCTCACCATCTTTTCCGTGTTTGGGCAGGAATACTTGTAGTACCCGACACTGAGCCCTGAGGCAGGAGGGCTTGGGCTTGGGCTGGGCGATCCTGGGCTAGGAGGATAAGCAGCAGGAGTTGGGCTTTGTGGGCTTGGGCTAGGCGGAGGATAAGTGGGTTGGCTTGGGCTAGGAGGATAAGTAGGTGGGCTTAGGACCGGCTGGGCGAGTTTGGGCTAGGAGGATAAGCGGCAGGAGTCGGGCTTTGTGGGGTTGGGCTAGGCGTGGGTGGAGGATAGGTCGTCGGTGGGCTCGGGCTTGGAGGGCTTTGGCTGGGTGGGGGATAGTAGGTCGGAGGGGTCGGGCTGGGTGGGCTTGCGCTGGGCGGCATTGGGTTGGGATAACCGTAGCCTGCTTGGCATGTACGCGCCGCGAAGCCGAGCAGCGCGAGTAAGGTGAAGACGGCAAGCTTAGCCATCGATCCTTTGCTTGCTCAAACTGCTCCTCCTAGCTCGCTAGCGTGTCCTGCCAAGAGAAGGGAGGATGGGTGAAGAAACGATGCTGCTCTGGGTACCTATTTATAGCTAGCTCCAAGGTCAGAGCACGTAGTGTCTCGGCTCTGAAGGAATGTTTTTCGCAATATTCTGGGGGCAGAGCGCTGCGTTGCAGATACGTCGACCGGCGGGAACATGGGGAGCACAGTTGCACTACAGCTCAAACAGTTGACATTCCGTGCTAATCTGCTCCGTTAAACTGGGTGCATAGTTCTTCTCTGCGGACTAAGCGTGCTGTTCTTGCATCTTCGAGACGAAACTGTTCGTGTAGTTGTTGGGTGGAATTATGTCGAGACAGTACCATAGATAATTCCATTCTCGAGCAGGATACAGCTACGTACATGATGGCAAGTGGCCACGTTTGTCGCCATTGATCATGTAGCTGTCATCTTTTCCTAATCTATAAAAAACTCTATTCTACCTATGGGTGATGCGTGAAGATGGGTCGATGGGTGATGCGTGAATATGTGCGAGATTCATTCGCCATTGAACCAAACACCTGATTGGTAAATGGGTGATGCGTGAAGATGTGCGAGGTTGCATCAGCTTGAGAACGTGTGTTCGTGCGTGCCGTCGCCGCGGCCGACGTTCCGTGCGCCGCATGCTGAACTCGGGGACAGCTCCTCTGCGAAAACAAATATATCTAGTTTGCTTGTTGCTTGTACATTCATGTCAGCCCAGAATTTTGCATCCTAGCTCTCCAGCCCGCTAAGTCGGGCAAAATGTGGCCCAGGCAACTGGAGTGTTTATGGTTAGCTAGCACATTAATTGTGGCCTAGCCTGATTGGATTTTTGAGCCGGAGAACTGTAATTCTAAAATGTTGCTTTTGAATAGGTGCTACCGTGGCAAGGCAGTCAGGATTGGAGTAAGCCCCATGCATTGTGGAGTAGCAGTGCTCAAGTTTCATTTTTAATAAATGACAGCTTATCAATATCATTAAAATAACTTGCCGGAATCCCAAATAGCAGCACAACAACACAGTGACGGAGCCAAGAATTTGGTGTTAGAGGTGCACACATAAAACAACGCCGGGTACGGTTAGTTCAGACGAGGGAAAAAAGCTACCGGTTGGGAAAAAATTTCGGAGCCTAGAGATAGACTCGGTTACCGGCGGTTACCGGAATTTTCGGATTTATTTTGGCTGAAATTTTTGAATCGAAATTTGATATTTTTGTGAAGTTAAAACGAAAAATACAGAAGAAAAAAAATGCATAGCCAAGGTTCGAACCCAGAACCAACCTCTTCGAGATTAAGGGTGTTTCCACCACTAGTTCAAACTACGCATCGCCCAACGAAACCAGGAATTTGCCCGTTAGAAGTAAAAAACGTCAAGAAAAAAAGAATGGAGGAAATTGTCTTCTAGTATCTTTTCGCATGCCATTACTATAGTAATCAATTTGAAAAATGACTTGCATAATAATATGAATGTGAGAAAAATGGAAGTTGCCCCATGCGCACATGCAAAACCATTGGTCTTAGTGAGTGGCGCGTCGCCTACTGCGGCTTGCTGCTCGCACGCTGGTGCCACTCCGCCCACCGCCGCTCCTCTCCGCGCCGCACCAGCCACCAAGCCGCAGGAACCAAATTGAGGAGGAGTTGGAGTATTGGAGATAGAAATGGCTATGGCCTGGTGAGTGATGATGGCTGTGGGTTGGTGGAGGCACGAGCGGGGCGTGAGTTGTGAGATGAGCTTCCAAGAGAGTGCACACCAAGGAGTACTATGAATATGGTCCAAATGCAGAACTGATCTCTGGAAATGTTTTTTATTTTTTGATGTGTCCAGGCACCCCTACTGGCTCCTCCCATGATTATACCAGAGATAAATTACTGGTACTTTGTAGGTGTGCATCAGGAAATGATTGTTTCAGTTGACGATTGTAGCTAGCCGAGATGACACCATGACAGGAGCAAAAGGTTGCGCCAAAAACCAAAACGTTTCGTCAGAACAGATGCCAAAAGCCTTTGCTAGCTTGTACAACTAGTCTTTTGTGATAGTATTCCCTGTGATCGATTGTACAATGACTTAGGAAGGTGCGGGTGTGAGTGCCTCACTGCCTCATTGCCTGGTGACTTGCTCTGGTTGGTGTCCTGGTAGGTTGAATTATTGAAATGGCCAGCCCAAGTGCCAAACTGCTAAGTGCTTATACCTAGTTGAAAAAAAAACTTCATATATTTTTGGGGGTGCCCGTGCACCACGGGCACCTGTCAGAACCCGGGATTAACATCCCAGATCTTCTGTGCATAACTGAACTAGTCCCATGATCAGTGGCTAGCTCGCACAGTAAACAAATGTGATAACACAACCATAAACGCTAAAAGTTATTAAATAACAACAGAGTTAATTACAAGATAGCCTTACAGGGCAATATTAAATAAACACAGCGGAAGACGATGAAGAAGTAGTGGAGTCCAGCTGATCTGCCACAGGCAATCGACTGGGGTAGCGGCTTAGTCGTCACGATCCACATCTGTAGCGAAGTCCTTCTCCTCTGAAATTGGTTTGCATAAAGCAAGTATTAGCACAACTTCCGTGCTCGCAAGTTACACCCGTCAGGTAACAGAATGACATGCATACATGGATGTAACAATAGAAAGACTTATAAGGTTATTTGTGCAAAAACAGCATTTGACATTAAATACCATAATAAGTTCAAAAGCTCAAGTTTTATAAAATCCAAAATTGATTTTTGAATTGATAAAGATAGTGTAGGCACCAACCTAACACTAACATAAACACGGGTACCAACCCGGGGCTTCAACCCATAACTTTTCTCATGGACACCCATCCATGTCAAACTTGTGGGGACCCCGGATTATCTCCGTAAGACCGAGACTAAGCATGGTCTTAAGGACATAACTCTGGATCTCCGGTAAATGAATTCCAACTTAACTCAACCTAAATGAGAGGCTTGACTGAAAACTAGAGCCCCGACGATCATGTGCGCCGCTCCTCTGCGAGTACTACATGATTGTCGGTTCTCCAACAAGTCAAGCACTACACTTAGTGGGTTAAATAGGAAGCCATAATCAGCGAGTATGACTTATATTGGCTCCCAAGATCAGCGACCAATATAACCATACTCTCATTCAACGTTGATCACATCCATACAACATTCATACATAAATAGTACAAAAAGCATACATCAAAGTTCCAAGTTTACAACTAATACAAGTGGCAGACCGGCCAAATTCGAATAAGAGTATTAAGTAGCAGCGGAAACAAGTAAATAAACCAAAATGCCAGCAGTGGTATGCCCCATAACCCATCGGCAACCGACTGGGAGTTAAATGATAGCATACTGCTCATCAGTGTCGCCTAAATCGACACCGACAAGCTCGTTGGTCTCATTGTCATCCTCACCTGTAAAAGCCAGCAAATATCTGGTTGAGTACAAAAGGGTACTCGCAAGTCTTACACAAATAAAAATAGTTATGCATAAGGTCATTCAAAGGAAGGGCTCATATTGGCTTAATTTTGCGAAAGAGACGCAACATTGAACAACCTACACATACTAGTTTTTCTAGTGCCATTTCAAAATCAGATTTGAAGTAGAAGTAAAGTATGTGAATAAGTAATGAATTCAATAACAAATGAATCATACCAACAATAAAGTGGCGGTCCACTTTGATACAACAACAAGCATGAACATCCCGTTCATGACAATACCAAGTTCACCCACAATTTTAAATCCAAGTCTAACAATAAGCAGCCACAAGTTTCAAGCGGTCGTCCATAACCGCGGACACGGCTATTCGAATAGATTTATACCCTGCAGGGGTGTACTACTTTACCCACACGACTTGATTAGCCCGTAAGCCTCCAGATGCCTCCAAATATAGCATACTTCCTATGGTATGCCGGCCGGGTAAATCAAGATATGGTCGTTTTTAGCAAGAAGATCCCATTGAGCTAAGTCCCTCAACCCAGGGCTCCTAGGAAACACAAGACGTTAACATCTCCATCCTATCGGCCCAAAAGGAACACGGGATTTCTCGGTCCCATGCCCTTACAATTTCACCACCGTGGGACTCAACACAACAAAACCTTCCCCCTACTTAACCATACGGAACCCATATACCGCGTGTGATAGCACGAGTGTTGCTTGAACAGCAGGTACCCAAAGTTCGGTCCTTAATTGTCCAGACAAGTCCACCACTTACCCAAAGCTCGTGCACAAAGCACCATCACTAACCAACACTTGTCCAGACCAAAAGCTCATTTAAAATGACAAAATTTAACTCATAAAACAGATACAAAGATCTGAAACAACAGTATATAATGAAAGTTGTGTTTATCCCATAATTGTCGGGTTACTCCCGACAATCAGCTACCGGTTCTAGACTTGCATGGCTAAGCAAACCCGGACAATATAAAGTCACACATCCTATCTTAAGCATGTGGTGCTGGAATAATTCAAGGATAACCTCAATGAATAGGATATAACTAATCTACACATCACAAAAATAGCGACAATATCAAAATAGCATGCAAGCAATTAGCATTGCACTATCCTAACAAAACTGGGATCAAATATGATGCAAAAAAAGAAAGTTCAAAGGATGCTTGCCTTGCTGGTAGTTCACTTGCTCACTCTCAGTTACTTACTCTCATACTTCCGGCAACTCGGAATCTAAAGAAATGCGATATCGAATAAATACCGAGAAATAGTCAAAAACTCAAATTGCTCCAAAATACATGAAATTTATACAGTAGCTATATCATTATTTTAGATGAATTTAGGTACAAAAATTATTCCATTTGGAGTTTACATGAGAGAGTTATAGTAGTTTGAAAATCAGTTTTCTGGAAAATGCTGAAAAATCATGGTTCGGTTACTGTTCATCTGAATTTAATTGTTTCGCGAAAATTTGTAGAACAGTGGTAGGGATAAGCTTTACATGGTATGAAAGGTAATTAAAATTTAAGATCAATAAAAATTGAATCAGCCCATTTGGAGTTCATATGAATTAGTTATGAATTATTGAAGTTAAAAGACTTTTTCGTGTAAAAATAATTCTTTTCTGATTTTGCTACTGCATTAAATAATTTTTATAGGTAGGATGACCTAGCCTCTGTCATGACAAGTGGGGTCTATGTATTTTCTTTTCTTTTCAATTTATTTCCTAAAGGGAGAACATCTACCGACAATCTAACTTTCTCATAAGCATAAACTTAACCGATTCTCCGGTGTCGAATCCAATCACATGCATAACACTTCTCCAACCATATTCTCATGTCTTGATCTAAATCCCGTACTAACCTCCACTAATACATTATCAAGGTAATCAATCCACCGACTTATGTGCATATGACCATGACTAACTCCATCGATCATTCTCCAATATACTATTTAAACTAATACTAACTATCTAGCCCAACTAGTCTTGCCTCGGCAAATCACATTCCTATACACCAAAATTTCCACCAACCGAGGTTTATTTGACCAACCGATACATAATGAGCTTAACAATTTTAATAACACATCCCACATCTAATAGTTTACTAATAAATCAACTTACATCCATTTCACCGGACTAGTCGTGAAGGACAACTACTAATACAATCACATGTATGCGCCTCTACGATCAACTAATTATCATTCATCCATTGTAACAGCCCTAACTTAGGTTTGTATTTCAAATGTAAAATTTTGAGGAGAAATAAAAACTTTTGTTGTCTCTTCAAATCATTTGAAAGTTTCTACAATTTTCTAGCAATTTCAATTTATAGAATTTAATTCTTGTGATTGGAAATTGTTGATTATCAGATTCTAGCCTTCAAACTTGTGATCATCCTCTGAAACTATTTTTCCTAGCATCTTGATCATCCTATCTACCTCCTGAATTATTTCACAATTTTAGATTTTGTTTGCTATTTCAAATGGCCAAGTCAACTCTGCTTGAAATCTGGTCAAACTCACATATAGCAGCTTGTGAATTTTCTCTAGAACAATGCAGTGCATAAAAAGTTCTGGAAAAATTATACAAGGTTGTCCTCTGTCCCTAGTAGCTACCATAAAAATTTCGAAATTTTTGGAGCTCAGGAGCTACCTCTAAAAATTCCCAAACCTTCTCTGTCTTTTAAATCAAATTCTAAAAGTATCGTTCCTCGCCCGAACCCAACCTCGGCTCGAGTCCGACCGCGCCACTTGACTCGGTCGCGTCAACCAGCTGCACCGCCGCGCGAGTCCAATCGATCGTGACCGTCCGATGCAAATCGAACGATCCACGTCGCGTGGCGCAACCGACTGTCCGAATGCATACATCAATCTCGACCGCCCATCTCGGATCCAACGGCCGGCATCTTCCGATCGAGTAGAACCACCGGTTCGCACCGCTTCGTCTGTCGCCGACATATGGGTCCCACTGTCGAGTTCTTCCTCGCCGACTCGCGCCTCACGGAGCTCGGCCTGGCGATCGCGCATGCGTGCCACGCAGCTTCGTCGCCGCCACGCCGGACGCGTGTTCGCCTCCGCAGGATCGCTCAAGTCCATCTACCTCATAGGGTCGCCCATTCCTTCGCGACCATTCTTGCGCCTCTCCGCCATTTCTTAGCTTTGGCCGGAGAAAACTCGAGCGTAGCGCCACCGTGTTAGCACCGCCTTGATTCCGCAACCACGCCATCGTGATCTACTCTCTTCGCGCCTCCATTTTGCCCATCCGGACCTCGGCGTCCAAGATATCGCCAGGGCACCTTCGCTCGCCTCCGCTTCTCGGTTGCGGCGGCCCCGCGAGCTTGCTAGTGCTCGTGAGTTTCTAGCCGACACTTAGTCCCTTAGGATCGCATTGATGCACCGAGTCTAACGGTGGGCTTGTTTCGCCTTTTGTGCATCGTTGCGGGCGTGCGACCAATTCTTCTCCAAGCTCGGTTTCGCCGCCGTGGAAATTCGGTCACCTCGCTTTCTTCGTCGGCGTTATCGTGTGCTCCTTGCTCACGGTGTTGAGGCGCTTAAGCACACCTTCCGAGTCTTCTAGAAGCCCGTATCGCCGTCTCGCGTGGCCGTGCTTTCTTCCGCCTCCGCCGTCGTGAGCTCGTCTCAGTCGACCATCGGCTCGCACCGTCATCGAGTTCGCTAGGTCCTGCGAACCCGAAGGTACCACTCTTTCGCCCGAAACCTCTGGTTTGCTAGATCGGTTGCGCCGCCGCGCCATCAGACTCCGTCTTCGCCGGTGAACCGCCGGTGATGATTTGTTTGACTCTAATCATGTCGCGCTTGAGTCTCGTCTTGTGGGCCCTGCGTTAATCGCGAAATCGTTTAATCCAACCGCTGCATTTCGCTTTGAGTCTCGTCATGTGGGCCCGGAATGTCGCTTAGGGTTTGTGTAGTTTCTTAATCGTTTTCTCTGTTGGGAAGCGTATTTCTCGTGTTGGTATGTTAGGTTTGCACTTTGGTAAGCCAAGACGATTCTTAGAATACGCCGACGTCACTTTCGGGCGGTGGTCGTTTCGTCAAGCATTTTCATGAGGCCCATTGCCGTTGTCCGGGGCTAGATAGTGGGTAGAAAAAGGATTTAATGCTTTAGTATTTCGTAATATGTTTTCTGTTGTAATCGTTAATTCATTTAAACTTAGAAAATGCATAACTAATTCAATTTTATCCAAATTGCATGAATCCAGTGCTGTTTATTTTCATTTCAAATGTATTATTTACTAAAATTAGTTTCATCCAGGTCTCTGTAGCAAAAATCTGTTAATTAATAAAATGATGTTTTATGTATCTTCTAGATTAGAAAATGCATATCTCTTTCAATATTTGTCCAAATCCAGTGAAACCAATTTTGTAATTTGTCATTTTTAATGTACTAATTATTAGGATAGGTTATATACACTGTTTCTGTTCATGAAAATTTGTTAAGTAATTAACTAGTGTCTTGTTGTGTTTTTAGCTTAGAAAATTCATAGGAAATTGCTAATAACTTAAAATGATTTGTTCCTGTTTTTAAAATTTTGTTATTTCATGCTTAGGTTGCTGTATGAGTTTTGGCTTGTTTTGGTGTTGTTGTATGTTTGAGTTTTGTCGGTGTTATTCGCTCTATTTGTCGTTATGTTCGATCGTTAGGCTTCGATATTTGCGGCAACCCCGAGGACGATCCTCCGAAGATATTGAGCAACAAAGATCCAGCAAGCAGTTTGATCATGTTTAATCCCAGATTTTAAAGATTAATATTTTGTTTCATTTGTATGTATGCATTGCTTAATTTGTGTTAAATTGATTAGTTAAATCCGTAGTTGCATATCCTGTAGCCAAAATATTGATCTCTACTACCGAGCTTAGGTTATTTGTCGTGATTAGAGGTCGCTGGATGATCTCTTGTCACTTAGTAGATCCGGTCAACTTGCTTAGACATGCTTAGCTATCGGTGAGAATCTGGCGGTTATCGACTTTAGTCAGAACCTTGATCACACAAAATTTACTACAACTTTATGTTTCAAAGATTTTGCTATGCTTACTTGCAAAACTAAAACCAAAAACAAAAATGATTTAGACGCGCACAATGGTAAGATTGGTGTGATCTGTTGGGTGTGATCGAAAGGTGCCCGGTCAATTAAGGACCGAACATCTTGTGAGTTTTTGTTATCCAGCATTTCGGCGTGCTAACCACACTAGAGGGTATGGGACCTCTCTTGACCTAGTACTTTGGCGTGTATTGGTTCCGGTCGCAGGAGGTCGCAGGAGGGACGGAGGTGGGAGCATGGTAGTTGTCCAAAAGCTTTATCCCGAGTGGGTAGTTGTCTTTCGGCTTTACCATGTAGCGTATGGTGTTTCTACCCATACGAGCGGCTCGGGTTGATACACAATATTGGAAACAGATCTCGTAGGACTTAGTCAGGCCGCATACCTTCCGGAAGTGTGCTTTGGCTTAAAGGCTGATCCGAGGTGTGGGTGTGATGGTACACCTGCAGGTTAAAAACTATTCGAATAGCCTCGTCCTAGGTGATGGACACGCTTGGGTAAGCTTATCGAGAGTTAGACTACAACATTTAAATTAAAACTTGATGGGGTACTAACTGGGATTCGTATATTGTTGTGGTGACTATTGGGATAGTCACTTCTAGGTTGTTTATCTTTCGCTTTTGTTATTACTATCCTCATCATTATTTCTATCTTAAAATGAATTGCAAACTTGCCTTTAAAACAGATACCTTATTGCAAATGAAAATTGGCTTTATGCAAATAAAACATATGGCCTCCACTAAACAAGCCTGCATGTAGCATATGAACAGTCCGCTAGTTCACACGTCGTCTTAAGGGTACAAAGACAATCTTTGTACTCAGTGCTTTGCTTAATGTTTTTGTTGCGAGGAAGAAGGTGAGCCTCGTGGTCCTCACTTCGTGAGTTGTCTTTGTCGCCGTGGGTGACGACTAGTCTTGGCGGTCCTGGCCGATGCCTTGTGGGTTGAAGGCACACGATTGGCTTTGTTTATAGCCATCTTATGGCACTTTGCTTCCTTGTCGTTCTTGTTATTTGTGTATCTTGTGGCACCGTCGGCCTATGTCCATAATTCACTACTATTTGTTTATCTTCCGCTTGTAGTGTAATGTTTGGACTCTATGTTTTGAATGGAGTTGTTTGTCTAATTTTGTAACGAGGTGCGTATATCGCTTCTCGAAGTATACATATCTCGAGGATCAGTTTATTTGATTTGTGATGCTAGGACCAGGTGGTTGGTTAAGCATTACAAGCCAAATAAACTGGGGTCCTCACATCCACTAATCCAATAGAGGCACAAATCCATCGACTCGGTACGTAGGACTTTTCCATTAAATACATGGCAAATCCGAATATTTATCCAAAACCAAATAATCTATTCTACCATCTCCCAAATTCTAGCATATAAGATTCGCATAACAATCAGTTAAGGCATCCGATCAAACAATCCAAAAATATACTTAATCTGACATCCAACGAGCAACAATACACATATATAAAAGATATATTAGTAAACATCAACACATACGCCAACCATCAAGTAATAAATTACAAAAATCTTTATGCGTCCTATCTCCAAAAATTACTAGTCCAATGTGGGAAGAAACCTCTAATTAATTTATCCTCCAAAGATCACCACTAGCGTCCATACGACTTCACAATAATATCGTCCGATCAAAAAATCAACTCATATATTTAATGTAGCATCTACCGATCCATAATGCACGCATTTCACCACAATAATCTAATTATCCGCATTCACCAAAATATCAATACATGATCATTCCAACGCATAAATAAGACTTAACTGGAGAGTCGCACCAGTCTAAGCTATCAAACAATTTCTGCAATTAAACATGCATGAAAAGATGCCATGCTCATGACTAATATGCAACATGCATAAGTAAAAATCGTATGCGCGATTTGACACTAAAGATTTTTACCGCGGCACTAGGCGTGCGAAATATCGCCGGACATCGTCTTCTCGGCACTCGTTTTCATCCGCCGTAGTCGTCGCTGATATCGTGTGCGTCCGCGTTCGTGTCGACTGTAGTCGTCGCTGAGCTCGTCCGCGTCCGGCTCCTCGTCCATGTCCTGCTCCGCATCGCGTGTCGTGCCGCATGAAGATAGTGGGCAGCACTCGCTCACATCCATGGCGCTCAATGCCGTGTCCCCGAGCAACTCGGGCCACGCCACGCCGCTCGAGGTCGCACGGAGGCGCTGCGCGTGTGCGTGCATGCACCGCTACATGCACGTTCGCTTGGCCTCGCCGCCGCCCGAGCCGACGCCACGCCATGCGGCGCAAACAAACCCAGTAAGCCGAGCCTCCGCTTCTCCGCATGCACCGCTACCGACGGACGCCGCCGACGCGACCCTCGACTTGTTGCCATCAGATCGCGACGCCGCCGCTCGCCACTACTGCCGCTTGCCGTTGGCCGCGCCTCCTCGCCTAGGCCGCCCCGGGCTCGGCCACTTTCGGGGCCGCATGCGTGCATGCTTGTTACAGCATGGCCGCGATGCTCACTGTCGCTCGACCTCGAGACCGTGCTTGCCTCGCCCTGGGCGCCGCACCACTGCTCGCTTGGCCCTCGCGCCCTCGCCGGGGCGCCGCACCGCCAAGCTCCGCCTCTATAGCATGCATGCACTACTACATGGAGTAGCCAGCCTCTAGACCGCGTCATCCAGCCGCCCAGGGCCTGGTCGCCTCTCGGCCACCTTGCTCCTCTTCGCCTCGAGCTGCAGCTGTCGCCTCTTGAGTTGGGCCCGTCAGTGGGACACTCCGTGCTGCGCGCCGCCCTGGCTGCCGCCACACGAGTCGCTGGCTGCACATGCCGAGCTGGTGCATAAGTTCCGGCCGATAGTGCCATGCACAGTGCGTCGCTCCTCTTCCTTCTCTTGCAAAATGCTCAAACGAGCTTGCATGCGAAAATCAGTGGTAAGGATGGGAAGCTTAGGTGATGAGGAATGCATTGGTATAGCATGCAAAAGGTGATTCTTAGTTTTTGGGAGAGATTTAGAGGAGAGAAGGTGTGAGAAATGGGCATGTTCTAAAGTTCTTGCTATGACTAGGAATGAGTTCGGCTGTGTGCTGTTGGAAAAATGAGCTGGCAGTGGAAGAATAAAGGTGGCAAGAGAGAGAATTGGCAGAGGGGCTGTTCGGCTGGGGTAGGAGATGGGAGATGACAGTGGATAGGCTGTGTAGT
Organism: Ampelocalamus luodianensis; assembly: GCA_036346255.1. NCBI lineage: Eukaryota > Viridiplantae > Streptophyta > Magnoliopsida > Poales > Poaceae > Ampelocalamus > Ampelocalamus luodianensis. Next base: position 4,022,648 of record CM070630.1, on the reverse strand, counting down.
AGAGGTAGATAAACACCAAAGAAAAGTGGCAATGAAGAAGCCGTTCAGTTGGGAGTAAAATGGCTGCAATGAACAGTGTATCACTTCCTTACCACTTCTCTAATTCACTCAAACTATCTTGCATGCGAGAACTAGAGGTAGGAATGGATTGCTCTCGCTACGATGAATGCCGCTGCGTGACATGCAAAGCTCAATTCTTCATTTTTATGGAGATTTGAAGGAGAGAAAGAGGGTGAGATGAACATGTACAAAGGCTTTGCTTGGTGAATGACTAGAAGTGGTGTTGTTCTGTTGAAGAGAAGAGAGATGGCGTGAGAGAGAAGGGTAGTGGAATGATTGATTCTACTGAGGCAAGAAATGGGCAAATGATGGCGTGGCATGCAAACCGTTGGGAGATGGTAAGTTTGGTTGGGTTAATAAAATGGCAGGGAGTGCCCATAGCTAGCTAGCTAGCTCATGCATATAAGTATATACTACTAGCTCCCTTTCTGCATGCCTCTCTCTTTCTATGTGTGAAGCAACATGCTTGCATGTATATATGTGTGCAACTATCAGCTACTAGTAGTATATGTAGTGGATTAATAATAGTAGCAGTATGTAGCACTGCATAATTGTAAGCGTGACTTGATGAGTTGTGCTCATGTGGACAGAAACAAAGGAAAAAGGCAAGGGTTGGGGAAAGAGAAATGGCAGGAGAATTAAAGAGCACGCATGCGTTGCGTCTGCGGTCGGTCGAACTAAAAGCGACAGCAATGATATAAATAAATGACATGTCATGTGTTTTGATATAATTTAAAAATTTTAAATGCAGTCTTTTGAACAATTTGATTTAATAATGTCTATTATTATTATTATGTTTATACAAATTTTTAAACAACTTGATTCGATTTTTGAAGCAACATTTTAATTAAACATGGGAAAAAATTTAAAACATTACCAAATATTTATTAGATCGCCTACTTAAATATTAACATCCCGATTCTGAAAATCAGGATGTTACAAAACTGTTTTACAAAAATATTTTGAAATCGAAGTCTAACTTTGAGTGGCTTTGCCAGCATGTCCATGACCGTGGACACGGCTATTCGAATAGTTTTACACTCTGCAGAGGTTGTACAACTTTACCCACAAGACATGAATTCTCTAGTTTGTTTCGCATCCGTCGATACCACCGCTCACTACCTTAGGTAAGCAGTCTAGAACACGTGTCAAGGCCTTTACAATGTGCCATTCCACCATAGTCCTCCCTCGCTAAGGTTTCACCCCCTTTGGACTACCCGTCCGCAGGTTCAGCCCTCTGCGCGTGTGGGACTAACATAGGTCATAACATGACTACCCACCACACCAACAGAAATGACCATGATGGAACTTTGCAAATTAATCAGCCAGGTCCTGCCCATACAAGACATGTGGTAGTACGATGTGGCTTAGCGAGATGCGGCTCGAAGACCGGTCCTTAACTGACCTGGGCGACAACCAACGGAACCCTGGGCCTCAACCTACCCAGTTGAGCCCGTGCATAAACCTACACCCATCCAGACAACCATTTCGCCCAAGTTCAAACCATCATTTAATTCTACTTTTCAAGCATTTGTAAAACTCCCATGACACACCCATGCCAAGGGTACAATTTAAACAACATTTGACTTTTGGCTGAAATTCCCCAAATGAAACATATTTGGTCTATAAGCATGGCTAAGCACAATATTTTTCAAAATGATCCCAGCTCATACTATCGTATCAACCAGGCTTTGACTAGGGTGACAACATGTTTGATTCAATTATCAAAATTGGGCATACAAAAGGATTTTAGGCATAACTATAAATTTAAAATAGGAATTTAAATTACTGAATATAAATAAGCATGCAGTAATAATTCGAAACAGAATTTAAATAATTTTAAATAATGGGTGCAAATATGATCAAGAATGTAACTTGCCTTGCTCAAATAGTTGTTCTCAAACGGCGTCGAAATCTGACTCTCAGAAGTCGTCGAAATCTATACGCGAAAATAAGCTAAATTCAAACTAAATTCAAATAAGATTCAAATTAACTCCAAATTGAATAACTTTGGTTTACTTAGCTAGATAATGATTTTATACAAATTTTGCAATTTGAATCACCCAATTTGGAGTTGGTATTCAAAAGATATGAATTTTCTAAGTTTAAATGTATTAAAAACCTTAAATCTGATTTTAACAGAATTTCTTGAATTATTTTTCTAAAGAAAAATCCTTTTATTTCGCAATGCTGACGTCAGCGACTGATAAAGGATTTTCCGACCGAATTAAATTTGTAAAGGGAATTGGTTTGTCTCACTGACATGTGGGGGCCGCGGTCAAAGACCGGGTTCACGGCTTGGTCAACGCCCACGGTGGGCTCGGTCCACAGAACAGTGAGGGGGGGCGTGCGCTGGCGAAGGGGTTACGTGGCTTAGCCACGTAGAGAGCCACGCGGGCTCGGGGCTGAGGTGGCGCTGACGTGGACGCCGGCGGGTGGTGGTGCGCGGTCCCCGATGGTCGCCAGCGACTGGGGGCACGGCGGCGAGTGCGGGTGGTACCATGCGAGAGAGGGGGCAATGGGGAGTCTAGTGCTCACCTCGGTGGGGCTCGGGCGTGATGGGTTCGCCAGCGGTGAGGGCGAAGGCGGCAGAGCGGTTTGGCGATGTGGCGGCGTGGCGTTCCGGTGGAGCTCCGGCGAAACGGAGGCGAGCACCGGGTGCGTGGTGATGCGGCGAAGCCGTTGGTGGCGGCGGCGAGGACGCAGCAGTGGTGACGGCGGCGCAATCGGCAGCTGTAACGTCCCAAAATTTGGCGTTTCAAAAATCTTTTGAGTAGTTTAGGTCCCTGGAAAATTTCACCAATTTTATTTGAATTAATAAAGCTTAATATGGAATTTTCTAAATTAAAAATATTTAATTTGACTAATATAAACATGAATTAAATAAAAACTTGTGTTATTTGGCTTCCTTGTCTTTTAAGGAATTTTTGGGTATTTTCTGAGATTTTTCGGATTTATTTGCTATTTATTTGACCTCCTTGATTTTCGGCCTTTTATTTTAATTCCGGAAAATCAACCTTTTCTCTCTCCTGCCCATGTACTACAGTAATTGCGAGGTACTGTTCATCATCGTGAACCTCCAGAACCGAACGCAGAGAGTCTAGTACGCATACGTGTTGAACTAAAAAAATCAAATTTTCATATCTTCCTCTACGGTGCATATAAAAGCGAGCCGTTTGCGCTCACGCATCCGTATTGATCTCCTCTTCCAATCCCCTGAATTGGTTTCCTCCAAACCGATCTATTTTTGCCGCAATCTCCAAAAAACCGAGCTCCAACCGAAGTTCTTCTCCGGCGAACTGCGCCTTCGTCCGATGTCCGCCGGCCGAACCGTCTGCGGCGTTGGCTTCACATCGCCGCATTCTACGCCATGGTTCCTTCCTCTTCGCCTCAAGATCACCGAGCACCGCCGCCATGTCAAGCCCTAAAGCCGAAACGTGTTCATCGCGTTCATCGCTTCCTTGGTGAGTTTTTCCAAAATCCGACCGCGCCATCTTGTGCCCTCGTCAATACCTATTTTCTCCTCTTGTAGATTCAAGTTTCATCCACGCGGCGCGAGAATCGAGCGTTCTCTCGCCTCTTGTTTGTCGTCCTTCTCCGACCAATTACTCCGCAACCGCTGATCCCGCCTTCAACTCCACCACCGCTGAGTTCGTGATCGCGCGTTCTACGCCGTGCTCACCTCCCTTTTCGCAGAGCATCACCGGAAGTGTTACGCGCCCGTGAGGCCGCCGTCATCGGCGTTCTTCGCGTCGCTGCCGTCGCATGGAGCAAAATATCGATGTCTGGACCGCGTCATCATTTCCGGCTCGTCGTTTCCTTTCCGTTTTGCCCCTTCGCCACCGTTGGTTCGCCTCCGTTCATCGTCACCACCTTGAGCAAGAATTAGCCTAATATCTATTTACTATTCATGCTGTTGTCCAGTACGTGAGTGCCCAGTTCGGTTCCTTCTCTGGATTCCTTTCTTGTTTTCTTTCACATCTATGATATGTGGTCAGGCATGGTTAATCCCTTGTGTTAATCTCTGTTATTAATTCTTTTCTTTAATCCTTGCTTTCCATCTCAGTGCCAAAATTCATACCACTATGCCAGGAGGAGTCGCACCTTCTTTGTTCGTTGTCTGTTGATCTTTGGTTCTATGCTTCTCTGGACCATGCAAGCATAAAGCATTGTCAGTATGTATGTGCGCCAAAACACACATGCTTTCTCTGTGTAATTCTTTCCTCTCCCTGATGTAGGATTTTCTTACCATTCAATCAATCCAAGCCACACATCTAAATATCTATCCCTCTTACTTGTAGACCACATGTGTCATCCACCCAATTAAACACCCTATTTATTTATCTCTCTTACATGCGGGTTCCGTATGTCAGTCAACCTTAGTCAAACCTAGTTCATGAGCTTGGTCCACCGTGGACTAGCATATCTCTGTGGACCTGGTCCATAGACCAGTGGCCCACATATCAATCCTTAATTCTAGTTTCGGGAATTAATTTAATTTTTGAAAAGTCATTTTATCTTATTGGTTCCACATGTCACTCTCTCTACCTTATTTCTGGAATTATTTTAATTCTAGAAATTCATAAATATCAGTCGGTCCCACATATCATACACTCATTCTTCTTCTAATATTTTCGGAATAGAATATTCTGAGAATATTCCGTAGAGCTTTTTCATCATTTCATGTGAATTCCAATCTTCCGAGAGCCATATCTTCTTCATCCGAATTCCGATTGAACCCGTTCAAGTTTCTAAATTTATCTAAATTCAATATCTACCTTCCAGTACCATTCAATTTCAATTTGGAGTTTATTTGATTTGCTTTTTGAATTTAGTTTGTTTTGCGCTTTCTTTCTCGTTAGACGCCGAAGTCCCGGAATCGTCCGAAGGAGCTGAAGATCAAGCAAGTAGAGGATTGAAGATAAATTAAGATCATCATTGCTATAGCAAGGCAAGTCATACCTTTGATCATCTTGAACCCAGTTTCAAATTACTTTGTGTTAAAGTATTGCATTCTATTTTAATTATTTATTTAAATGCTTTGGGCATAGTTATTATCCAAATTGTTATCACACCTTGGCCTTGTATGTCATATTTCCTTGTCACCCTAGATTGGTTATTAGTTGGTAATATTATAGCACCAACGTGGGTTGGTTAGATGCGAGTACAATTGCTTAGCCATGCTACGAGTCTCACATCTCATGAAAGTTGCAAATATGAAATATGACTAAGTGACTATGGAACTTTGTGTAAAACTGTGTGCTATGTGTTATTACTTCGTGATGGCATGTGTTGTACTAAAACCAACTGGGTGGTAAAGGATTTAGACTGAGGCAAGTGGTGGAAACTGTGTGATATGGTGGAAGCTGTGTGCTTGGGCTTGATAATCTTTGTGACTTAGTTAGAACATGGAAGTCTTGCCTTGGTCAATTAAGGACTTAACTTTGTGCGCCATTGAACTGAGCCTTACTGTACGACCACATGCCTGGTATGGGACGGGCCTAACTTAGTAAGTTATGGATTCTCGGCATTGATGTTCGGTGGATAGGTTAGGTCGTGTGACAGGTGGAGGTGTGACTACTTGGTGGTTGCATCGAGGGAAGATTCGTCGCTTCCCTGTCCAATGGTGTGTGTTATACCAATTCTATGTGAGCTGGTATAGCGGGAAAGCACATCGGGAATGTCAATGTCTGAGATGAAGTTTTCGAACTGTTTTGTTACGATTAGTGCTTGCTACACTAGTTGTATCTTGTGGGTAAAGTGTACAACCTCTGCAGAGTGTTAAATCAATCTATTCGAATAGCGCGTCATGATCATGGACATGCTCGGGGATTTCACACGAGGGGTAGTTTTCATAAAATGTTGGGATGGGAGCTGTGTGACCTCAATCATATGGCTATGTGAAATAATCTGTTTAGCTGTGTGTTTTTGTGAAAATAATTGTTAAATTAATATTGTTTATTTGTTTTAAATTATGCTTTCAATCTATTATTCGTATTCAATTGCAAATGTTGCTTTTATGCAAAGGAACCACAGAAGCCTTTTCTTTGGAATAAGCCTGCATCTATAAATTGCATTCTGTGGTATGATTTGCGAGTACGGTTGTGTACTCACGCTTGTTGTAAAACTTGCGCCCAAACCTACAGAAATGGAGGAATCGTCGGTCAACAAGGTCTACTTCAAGGATCGAGAAGAACTAGGTTCCGCTGCCGATTGCCTGTGGGCATATGGATGGGCTTCACTGAAGTTATTCCGTTTCGTTCCGCTGCAGCTTCATTGAGCTATTCGCCTTCTAGGGCATTAATTGTAAGCTTTGACCTTAAGGTCTTTACTCTGATATCTATTGTTATTTGCCTATTTATTAGTCATATTTGCATATGGAAATGATATTTCATCGATGTTGCCACTGTGTGCACTAGCGTGATCCTTGTGGGGACCCCGGGGTTATCTCCTTAAGACCGAGACTAATCAAGGTCTTAGGGACATAACTCGGGATCTCCGGTAGATGGATTCCAGCTTAACTCAGTCTAAATGAGAGGCTCAACTCAAATCTAGAGCCCCGACGATCATGCGTGCTGCTCCTCTGCGAGCACTACATGATTGCCGGCCCTCCAACAAGTCAAGCACGACACTTAGCGAGTTAAATGGGAATCCAAGAACAGCGAGCATGACCTATATTGGCTCCCAAGATCAGCGACCAATATAATCATACCCTCATTACAACGTTGGTCACATCCATACAACCATCATACATAAATAGAGCAAAAGTTACAACACTGTTCCAAGTATACAAATACATAAGGGCCGACCGGCCAAATTCAACAAGTTTATAGCGGAAGCGACTAAATAAACCAAAAAGGCCAGCAGTGGTATGCCCACAACCCATCGGCAACCGACTGGGAGTTAGAAGATAGCATACTACTCGTCGGTGTCACCTAAATCGACACCGGCAAACTCATCTGTCTCGATATCGTCCTCACCTGTAAAAGCCAGCAAACATCTGGCTAAGTACCAAAGAGTACTCGCAAGTCTTACACAAATAAAAATAGTTATGCATAAGGTCATTCAAAGGAAAGGCTCATATTGGCTTAGTTTTGCGAAAGTGACGCAACAAGGTACAACCTACACATACTAGTTTTTCCAAGTGCCATTTCAAAATCAGTGACGCAACAAGGTAAAGCATGTGAATGAGTAATGAACTGAGTAACAAATGAACATACAAATAACAAAGTGGCTGCCCACTTTGATACAACAACAAGCATGAACATCCCATTCATGCTAATTACCAAGTTCACCCAGAATTTTAATTCTAAGTCTAACAATAGTAACTCCCGAACTCAAGCGGTTGTCCATAACCGTGGACACGGCTATTCGAATAGATTATACCCTGCAGGGGTGTACTACTTACCCACACGACTTGATTAGCCCGTAAGCCTCGGATGCCTCCGAATATAGCATACTTCCTATGGTATCTTTGGCTCGTAAATCAAGATATGGTCGTTTTTAGCAAGAAGATCCCATTGAGCTAAGTCCCTCAACCCATGGCTCCTAGGAAACACAAGACGTTAACGCCTTCATCCGATATATCCTAGGAAACACAAGACGTTAACGCTCCCATCCTATCGGCCCAAAAGGAACACGGGATTTCACAGTCCCATGCCCTAACAATTTCACCACCGTGGGACTCAACACAACAAAACCTTCCCCCCACTTAACCATACAGCTCCCAACCCACGTGTGGTAGCACGAATGTACTTGAATCAACGACGTTACCAAAGTTCGGTCCTTAATTGTCCAGACAAGTCAACCACTTACCCAAAGGTCGTGCACGAAGCACCATCACTAACCAACACTTGTCCAGACCAAAAGCTCATTTAAAATGACAAAAATTTAACTCAAAAAACAGATACGAAGATCTGCACCAAAAGTAAATAATGAGAGTTGTGTTTATCCCATAATTGTCGGGTTATTCCCGACAATCAAACTACCGGTTCTAGACTTGCATGGCTAAGCAAACCCGGACAATATAAATTCACACATCCTATCTTAAGCATTTCAGTACTGGAATAATTCATGGATAGCCACAATGACAAGATAATAGGAGGTGTCTAACTATTCATCACAAACATAGCGACATTATCAAAATAACATACAAGCAATTATCATTGCATCTATCCAAACAAAACTGGGATCAAATATGATGCGAAAAGAAAGTTCAAAGGATGCTTGCCTTGCAGGTAGCTAAGTTGTTCGCTCTCAGTTGCGTAGGAGTCGATATCAATAAGCTCGGTATCTAGATAAATACAATATTGAATAAACATCGAGAAATACCTCAAAAATCAAAATGCTCAAAAATGCATGATTTTTCTACAGTAGCTAAGTCATGATTATAGAGGATTTTTGGTGAAAGAATTATTTCATTTTGATTTAGTATGTTAAAGTTATGGTGGTTTGAATTTCAGGTTTCAATATGCCTTTACTTAAGCAATTTAATTATGAAGTGAAATTTTGTAGAGCAGTGGTGAATACAAGGGTTACATGAATAAATGGGCAATATTATCACAAGTTCAAAACAGTTGAGTTTGCTCCAATTGGAGTTTTCATGATTTAGTTATTGATTTCTAAAGTTATCAGCATTAATAGTGTAAAAATAATCCCTTCATGGATCATTTTCTTCAAACTATAGTTTCTGTGATAGAGGTAAGTTTGAAACCATTTTTATAATTAAGTTCATTTGAAATAGAAATTACCAGAACTGATTTCACTGTTTTTGGAGTTTCCAAGAATTACTTATGAATTTTTGAAGTTATCAACCCTTTTTCTATTGTAAAAATAATAGGATTAATGACTCATTTTCCAAAATAAAGCTCTCTGTTACAGGTACAAAGTTGAAACCAATTTCAATATAAAGTTCACTAAATATGATAATTATCAGAAGTGGTTTCACCCAATTTGGAGTTAAAAATGATTTAGTTATGCATTTTCAAAGTTATACATGATTTACAGTGCACTAATAATTCGTTTTCGGATTTTCACAAAGTATCAATTACTTTTTCCACCGGCCATGCGCTAGCCGCAGTCGCTGACGAGCGGGGCCCGGAGAACAGTGCGTGTTCCGTTTTAAATCAGAATTTTAAAATCCATTCCGACACGTGGGGCCCGCCGTCAGTGACTCGGTCCACAGAACACGGTCCACCGACGTACACCCAAAGCGCGCGGGGTTTAAGGGCTAGGCCCACTCGTCAGCTACTGTGACAATAAACGTAACCTCCCCGTTTTCCGTGCATGGGGCCCGCATGTAAGCGAAATATTACCGCAGCTAAGACATCATTACCACTAATGATTGGAGTTTAACGGCTAACGGTGTTGCTACAGTCGCGGTCGGAACTCCCGACAAGCAGAGCTCGCTTTACCGGAGCCTCGCCGGCGATTCCGGCGGCGTCGGCGCCAACCAAGGCCATGAATGGATTCCTGGTTGCTTCACGAAGCTCATGGTGGCGGTGGCGGCTGCTGAGACAGCCGGTAGCGGCGGCGCAACGCCGGCGAGCGGAGGTGGCCATACGGCTCTAGTGCATGTGCCAATCTAAGGCCGAATCGAGCAAACTAAAGCGTGCAAAAGCTAACTAAGAGTTCCTTGAAGCTTACCGTAGAGAAGAAAAAGGTCAGAGAAGCCCGGTGGTGGCTTGTCGACGGCAATGGCGACGGCGGCGTCAAGCTCCACGAGGAGAGGGCTCCCTGGTTAACAAGATTGAAAAATGGAGGTACGGTAAGGTTGGGTGAAGCCAGTAGGTGGTTACCCCAGGAGGAAATGGATAAAGGACTGACCAAACCAACAATGTATGGTGAATAGTGTTTTCGACCGACAAGAGGGGCTAGCTCGAAATACAAGCGCTCCTGAGGAGTGATCAAGAAATTAGTCGAGGGAAACCTTAGTTAGATCATAAGACACATCGTGACGCAAAGAAAAGGAGAAGAGCTCACCGGAGATGAAGATGACTCTGAAGACCTTGGTGCGCTCTAGAGCTTCCAATGGCACCGAGGCGACCGGGAGCTACAAGCAACCAAAGGAGTTCACTAAGCAAAAATGGAGATGGCACCACCATAGAGACGAAAGGAATGACCCGGTCGAGGCTTACCGGAGTGACGAACGGAGGAGAGCTCCTCTTTCCTCAGACCCGAGAGGAAAGATGGGGGAAAGTGAGGCGCTCGGAGGGATAATAAGCCCGGGTTTTGACGGAGATGGAGGCAGCGTTACTAGGCGGAGTTCCAGGAGTGGTCGGGAGAGGCGGTGGTTGACGGTGTTGACGGCTCGTCAACGGCCGGGAGCAGAGAGGCGCGGCCGCGTGGCCTACGACGTCTGAGCGCGCCCTGCGCGAGGTGGACGAAGGCCCTGATCGGTGGGGTCGGGCGATCAGCGGCACAAGGTGGCGCGGCTCGGTGCAACACAGTGATTAAATCGGGACCGTTGGATGGCGAACGGACGGACGAGATTAGAGGTGTCGTTTTAAACTACCCAAACAGTGGCAAGATCTGGAGCGTCGATCTAAGATCCAAGGGTTGCATGCCGCGGTGCAATTAGGCGGTTGGGCCGAGTCGGCTCGCCGAGTCGGACTCGAGCCCAGGGAATAGTGCGACTAGTTTGGGGTTTTGAGTTTGACTGACAATTAAATTGTTTTCCCTACTTTGACCAGGGGCTTAAAAATGGAAATAAAATTTCTAAAATCATGAAATAATTTTTGGGGGTTCCTGGGACAACCTAGTGATCATAAAAATTATTGAACCCTACTGTTCATGATACATTTTGTAATTTATAAATTCAAACTTAGTCTAGGTCTTTCAATGGCGTTTGAATTTTTATAGGGTTCAAACCAGTCCCAAAAATTTGGGAAAAAATTATATTAATTCATGATAATTAATATAGTATTTGAATAAATTATTTCCAGAGGATCTTCAGTAGCATTTATTTTGGTTTTTAGTTTGGAGTTCAATTTGAAGTGTATGTTTCAATTGAATTTTGAGATTCCCCAAATACAATATTGAAATAAAAAGTTTCCAAACATGATGAATGCTAATGATGTGCATAATCAATCTCTTTATTAATTTTGGGGATGTGACAATCCTGGACTAGTGCAGTATACACAGAGGGTCCAGAATTGTACTTTTGGGTCCCGACAGCGGCGGAAGGAGCTTCGGCCAAAGCTTTTCGCCAACGAGTTCCGGCCAAAAGAGGGCGAGGGAGGAGGAGCGGGTGGTGGCGGTGAGATGAGGGAGTAAGAGGGCTCCCGGGGCGTGCTTTTATAGGGCGGGGGCATGGCCGGAGGAGGAGATCGTGGCGGCGGGAATCACAGCGGCGGCGGTTGGGCGCGCGGGCGTTCCGGCACGAAGAAAGGGGGAAAATGTGGGGGGGGTGGAGGCGGTTGAGGGCGCCGGTTCATGCGCACGTCGTGCGGGTCTCGCGGGCGACCAGAGCGGCGGTTGGATGGTGCTCCCGTGGGCGAGAATGGAGGCGGCGAGCTCGGCTTCGCGGAGAAGAAGTCGCGGGGAGAAGAAAGAGGCGAGCCGTTGGATTTTCCATCCAACGGTGCGGAAGGCGGGGTGGCGTGGGGTAGTGGTGGCCGTCCGATGCGACCTGACGGCATGCGGAGGAGGAGGAGCGCGGCCTGGTCGGGTGGAGATGGGCCAAGTGGGCCGGGCGCGTGGGAAAAATGGAGCGGGCCGAGGAGATTCGGCCCAAAGCAAATTAGGGATTTTTAATTGATTTCTTAATTGATTTAATTCCAGAAATTCATTTAGGCTTTTAGAAAATAGCAAAAAGAATCCAAAAATTATGAGAAAATTCACAGAAATTCCCTTATGTATTTTGGACTTAATAAAACTATTTCCAACTTATAGTTGACTATTAATTTTGCAAAATAAATTATTTTGGCTTTAAAATACTTAGGAAAAAGTTTTTTAAAACCTCAGAAAAATTCTGGAAATTAATTAAAATTTTACCTTTCAGTTTAAACCAAATAAAACTTCAAGAACTTCAAATAAATTTTAAATTTTGACTTTTATAATTGCAAAACCTCAAATAAAACAATGAAACTCTATCAAATTTCAGAAAATCCAATAAAACAATAACTTTATTTTATTTTGGTAACAGCACTTTGGGATGTTACAGCACCCCCTTGCCGCCGCCCATGCAACAACAGTTACATATAAATGTAACGAAGGAATGAACAACCTCAGTGAAAATAAACCACATAGGGAATTCCAAAATAGTACACAAAAAGATAGCAAGAGAACTTATTAATTCTGAGCAGCCTCCGACGTCAAGAGTCGGGATGAGGCACACAATTCGATTCTAGTTGACGAACCGGCACTGCTTCCTGATCTCACCGTTGGTGCTCGTTTTGTTTTCGCAAGTTTATTTTAGTACATCCAAACTACATATTTTAAATAATATCTTTAATCAAAATTGATATGATTTGACTTCATGTATTCTAAGGCAATCTCCTTTTGTGACAGGAGGGAGTATGTATTTATTGTAGCGTAAAAACGTTAGGGTACATTCATTAGTATATCGATTATGGGAAGACTTAGGCTAGTTAGCTGTAGATCCGCTAGACCTAGGGATACCGGTTTTAAGTTATTTATATTTTTTAATTTAATTGGACATTTGTAGTCGCAATTTTATAATTTAATTGAAACACACTGCCCTCTTCGGCCTGGCAAAGCATCATGGCGGCGGGCATGGTTAAGTGTTATGCTGGGCTTGCAATCTCATCTTCGTTGCTCCATTCTCATCTCACTCAAACTGAAGTTTACAAAATATTTTACCAAATTTTGGGTTATTTCTATAAAAACATAAAGGTTGAACATCCACATAAAACGATTAAAACATGATTTATTTACAAACAATTGTAGTCAGCAAACACTGGTTTTTTTACCACTAAAATTTATTTGCAAACAACTTTTCCAACCATTTAATTCTGTAAAATTAAAAATAAGTTTATTTAAATTATTTATCAAAAAACTAGCATGTTGTCGCCGAGTGAGAATGCGACTGGGAAAAATGATCGAACTGGTCTGCAACTGGTCTCAGATGTGTTTTGGCTCAGTGACTGTGTCGACGATCAAGTCGCCGATCTTACAATAAATGGAAAAAGAGAGAATGACGTGGGAAATCTTGGGATTGCAATGGGACTGCTCTTTATTAGTATGAACTGAGATGTTACGAGGTGTATCCTGACGTAATGATGATCGCTTTCTAGAGTACAAGGCAATGCTTCTTTCTTTCTATCTTCTGATGATCTGATCTCTGATGCGATGTCCCTCCCCTTGATCCGCCCAGGTTCCATCTTTAAATAGCCATCGAAGAGGTGGCAGTTACTTCCGGAGAAGGCGCCTGATGTGAAGCGTTGCGTCTGGTCGGAGTCAAGTGACGGTTGATACAGAATCAACCGTTTGGTGATTATATGTCTATGAAACATATAACTGCACGGAGGTTGTTCACTGGTGTGTCTTGGATAAGATACGTCGTATGAAATATGCACGTGTTTCATTCATCATACGGTAGAGAATATACCTTGGAATCAGTTCTTACCTTCTACGAGCAATTCTCCGCCTGAGGCTCGGCTGGGCCTTCGTCAGACCCGGTACCCATTATGTAACCTCCGAATCTCTACGACCGGAGGTCGTGCACCTCAAAGGTTACGACCATGAAGACGTATGGTCTTTTATATATTAAAGATAATATATAGAGGTTTTAATCCTCGTCAGCTAGCCCCCGAACTTTAAATGAATAGGTCGTGTGAACACCTTTCTTCCGATGAAATTGTATCGGGATGACGCTTATTAAATACAAAGGCATTTGAAGCGGTTTGTATTCACTTTAAAGTTGAGAACTTTGCCTTGGGATTTGAAGAGTTTCTGTGTCCGTTGGACTTTTTTGGGTAACTCCTTATTACAGTTAGAAATTATGAAGCTTATAAAACCCCTTTGTAAACCTAGGGTTTTTTCACTTCCTCCTTTCTTTTCTCATCTTCGAGTAAAAATTACCTCCGACCTCCTTTGCTTTTCTCACCCAAAAAGAACCTAACCATGTCGGACCAAATCACCAACTGGTCGGTTTCTGACCTAAGTGAGAAAAAGTTGGAGAATCTGGAGAAGATCGGGATGCTCCCCAACAAGGATGTGATTTCTTGGAGATCCGCATTTGGGGAACATTCACCGAGCAGTGAAGATGAAGAAATTCCTGTTTTTCTCGCATATATCGAATGCGGATTTTGGCTACCAATTCACTCCTTCCTTCCTCAAGTTTTGGAGTATTATGGAGTTGAATTGGTGAATCTAGCTCCCAATGCCATCGCCAATCTCAGTATTTTTGTCTATCTCTGCGAAGCGTACTTGGAGATTCCAGCAGATCTGGATCTATTCAGGTACTACTACAGGATGACAAAGTCCGGAAAAGCGATTGGGACGCCTGGAGAGTGCACCTTGCGTCTCCATGATGGAAAAGCTGATGAGTACATTTTTATGTACTCAAAATCTTCGTGGTCGTCGTGGAAGAAGAGCTGGTTCTATATGAAGATCACGAAGAAAGACAACCTTTATTATTCTGGTAAAAAGGCGGTCGAGAATCCGAGATGGCGCTCCTCTACAGAGAAAGAGGGAAATGTAGGGAAATGGGCTGAAGCAATCAAGCTTCTTAGCGTCAAAGGTCTAACATCTTGGCATGTGGTGAAGGATTTTTCCACGCGCCGGGTTAGCCCTTTGAAGGCCCGAGCACATAAGATGCTCTGGTACATTGGTCGTGATGATACGACCAGAGACTCTAAAGATGGTAAGCCATTTTAATGATTCCGACCAGTTTACCTATTTCAGTTGATTATTTCTTAACTCTTTCATTTTACCTTTACAGCTCTATCTTCTGATGAGATTAGAAGCCGGATCAAGATGATCTGCGCCGGAGAGCCTGGCGATAAGGCTAGTTTTCCTCGGATCTTAGCGGTTGTTTCCGCTGAAGAGAGGATTGAAAGACTTAAGGTAAAAAAATATCAACTGTTGTCTTATTGACGTACATATTATTTTTGATCGGTATACCATAAATCCTCTTTGATGTGTAGTCGGTTGGGTTGAGAGTCAACAAGGTCACTGAAAGATGTGAGCCAATTGACGATCCGATCTCCCCTTCGACCATACAGGATGTAAGCCCTCCAGAGGTAGGTAACCGAACACAAATAATATTTTGGATAAATTATGTTTATCGCCTAACTATCTTTGATGATGAATTTAGGCGGTCGTCGTACCTTCCAAAGAAGGTCATTGAGAATCCTCCGGTGCCTCGAGGCCATCGTTGTGGAGGTAGACGAGCTACATCTACATCATCGACCCGCGATCGTGACCTCGACCAAATGGTCACGGATATCGCCCGATTTCCGATCGTAGATGTGCAAGATCTAGTCAACCCTACCGGTTTAGAACCGGTGAGATCGATTGACAGAAGAGGAAGGCTAGCGCAACGAACTTTAGTTCGATGCGCTATAAGGGTAAATTCAGAAAAACAACAAGGTATATATATATAAAATGAAGAGGTCGTATTTATACATACCTTGGATCTTCCTTACCTTCTCTCTTTCTTGTTTTAGATCTTCTTGTGTTCTGGTCGTGTCCGACCAGAGCACCCCTCAGGAAAAAGTTCCTGAGGTAGAGGTGGTCGTGGAGGCTCCTGACCAGGATACTCCTAAAACAAAAACTACCGAGGATGAAGTAGCAAAGAAGCCCCGAGCAGTTTCAAAGATCTCGCTCGGGATCCTTTAGTAATCCTTACTCCTTCTCCAGAGGTAGTCATCCCCAGAGACCCTCAACAGGTTCCACCTCTTCCAGAAAATACTTCTTAGGTTAACAAATTCCCTTTTTCTCCCCGATTTATCGAGGATAAGGAACTTGATGAGGCCTGGGGAAAGATATCGGACCATCAAGCCAAGATTGGTCCAAATACCATCTTTTCCGAATATAATGATATAGCAATTCGGGTAAGTGTTCTACGACCATCCTTACAACTCTTTCTTTTGCAGTTTCTTTGAAAGCTTGCTAAAGAAAGGAATTTTTATTTTTGTAGCATTTGGTCGAAAACTATGTTGTGATCGGAGGACCACCAAATAATAAGAACTTTGGAGCAAAAACACTCCGATATGAGAAGTAAGTACATTTCTCTTTTTGATCTCCGACGGTTTATTATCTTGATTCTCCTTATAGATTATCCTTCTCTTTCTATCATATTTGATAGATTTAGAGAAAATTAAAGAAGAGATCAAGACCAAGGAAGCCATAATAATAAAGCTGAGGGAAGAAAATCAGAGTAAAGACCGGTCGATCGAGCATGCGATGACCATGCAAAAAGAGGTTTTCGACTCTTGTGAGAAGAAAATCAAAGGTAACTGGTCGGAGACCTAACCAGTATTCCATAACTCCAATTGTAAAGAGTACATTGATTTTGTTTATCTACTCGTGCAGAAAAAACTGTAGCACTTGAACGAGCGGAGAAGACCCTCGATTTTGAGCGTGGCCAAAAGGAAGCTCTTGTATTTGGCCTTGATGAGAAGATCAAGGCTCTTAACAAGATGATCTTTGATATAGGATCAGGATTAAGCTTGCCTTCTTTAGGAGATCCAACGGAAAAGATGATCTACTTTGGTCAACTTCTGGAAGATCTAAAAGGCCTGCTCAAAACTATGAGGGAAAACCATACCCAGACAATGAGGGAAGCTATTGTAACTGGAGTTAGTGTTGCTTTAGCAAAACTAAAGGCTTCCGACCCCTCTGTTAGTCTTAAAGCTGTGAAAGAGGACTTGATCGCTCAAAGTGAAGCAACAAAACTTCTCGAGGAAGTAAAACCTCTCGGAGAGAAAGTTGCAGAAGAAATGGAAGTCGGATCTCCATCACATAGCGACCAGTCTGGTGGTCCTAATATGTAAACAGATGTAATATTAGACTATGTAAAATGAAAAATCTTACCTTTTATTAAAGAAGATCCTGCTTTGTCTTATTAATGTTGTTAAATACTCATATATCTCCTAGCCCCCGACTGCTTATGTTAGTAGATGAACGTTACTAAAAGAAAGCAGTAGACCAGGTAATTGAGTAATAACGATGACCATGGTAAGAGTGCTGATAATGTCTATGACAATGATCTAGGGAATACTAGGAAATCATGTGGTCGGAACCATCTGACGATTTCGACTAGTCTAGATCTTATCCATTATCGAAGTACTATGGAATACCACTTGTAGTCAGAAGACATAACAAAGACTAGATCTTGCTTATAAGAAGATATGCATTAAGAATGTATGCAAGAAATGAAATGAAGAGATAAGTACCGTTGTTTAGGAAATATTCGGATCTGGTCGTATCGAATCTTAAGAACTGAAGATTTGTAAAATATTTCGCGAAACATGCTCATTCTCAAATCCGACTGGCAGCGAGGATCGTAGGAAAAGGACCATTGTGAGGACCCCAATTTATTTGGCTTGTAATGCTTAACCAACCACCTGGTCCTAGCATCACAAATCAAATAAACTGATCCTCGAGATATGTATACTTCCTGCAGCAAGATACACACCTCGTTACAAAATTAGACATCAACTCCATTCCAAACATAGAGTCCAAACACCACACTACCAAACGGAAGATAAACAAATAGTGGAGTTATTACAGACAGAGGCCGACAGGCCACAAGATACAAGAGTAAACAAGAACGACAATGAAGCAAAAGTGCCATAAGATGGCTATAAACAAAGCCAATCGCGTGCCTCCAACCCACAAGGCATCCGACCGACCGCCAAGTCTAGTCGCCCACAAACGGCAACACTGACTCACGAAGTGAGGCCCCGAGGCTCACCTTCTTCCTCTCGCAACAAAAACATTAAGCAAAGCACCGAGTACAAAGATTGTCTTTGTACCCGCAAGATCGACGTGTGAACTAGCGCACTGCTCATATGCTACATGCGAGCTTGTTTGGTGGAGGCCATATGTTTCATTTGCATGAAGCCAATTTTCATTTACAATAATATGATACGGTTTGAAGGCAAGTTTGCAATTCGTTTTAATGTTGAAATAACAAGAAAGATAATAATAATAACAGAGAAAGGTAAACAATCCTAGAAGTGACTATCCCAATAGTCACTCCAACAATAGCACGAATCCCGCATTCGCACCACCCATCAAGTTTTAATTTAAATGTTGTAGTCTAACTCTTGGAAGACCTTGCCAAGCGTGTCCATAACCTAGGACGAGGCTATTCGAATAGTTTTAAACCCGCAGGTGTACCAATGTACCCACACTTGGATCGCCTTTTCAAGCACACTAGAAGGTATGTCTACACTGCTAAGTCCTACGAGACTTTTTCCAATATTGTGTATTAACTACGAGCCGCTCGTATGGATAGAAATCCATACGCTTACATGGTAAAGCCGAAAAGACAACTACCCACTCAGGATAAAGCTTTTGACAACTACCATGCTCCCACCTCCATACCTCCTCGCGACCCCTGCGACCTGAGCCAATACACGCCAAAGTACTAGGTCAAGAGAGGTCCCATATACTCTAGTGTGGTTAGCACGTGAAATGCTTGGTTTAGTGTAACAAGATGTTCGGTCCTTGTTGACTCGGGCACCATTCCACCACACCCAACAGATCACACCAATCATACCAGCAGCCCAAGTCTAAATCATTTTGTTTTCGCTTTAGTTTTGCAATTAAACAATAGCAAAAATTTGAAACATAAAGTTATAGTAGATTTTGTGTGATCAAGGTTACCGACTAAAGTCGACAACCGCCTAGTTCTACCGATAGCTAAGCATGTCTAAGCAAGTTGACCCGGACCTACTAAGTGACAAGAGATCATCCAACGACCTCTAATCACAAACAAATAGCCTAGGCTCGGTAGTAGAGATCAACATTTGGTCTACAGGATATGCAGCTACGGATTTAGCTAGACAATTTAACACAAATTAAGCAATGCATACATACAGCTGAAACAAAATATTAGACTTCAAAATACTGGGATAAACATGATCAAACTGCTTGCCTGGCTGTTGTTGCTCAATTTGTTGCGGAGGGTCGTTCTCAGGGTTGCCGCAAATATCGAAGCCTAACGATTGAACAAAACAGCGAATAAGAACGAATAACACCGACCAAACTCAAACACACAACAACAACAAAACAAACCAAGACTCACACAGCAACCTAAGCATGATATAACAAAATTTTAGAAACAGAGAACAAATCATTTTAAGTTATTAAGAAATTTCTATGACTTTTCTAAGCTAAAAACACAACAAAACACTAGTTAATTACTTAACAAATTTTCATGAACAAAAACAGTATCTAAAACCTATCCTAACAATTAGTACACTAAAAATGAAAATTTACAAAATTGGATTCATTAGATTTGGACAATTATTGAGAAAGATAGGAATTTTCTAAATTGGAAAGTACATAAAACACCAATTATTCAAAACCATATCCTAACTAACAGAAACATGGTTGAATCTAATTATGGTAAATATTACATTAAAAATGAAAATTAACAGCACTGGATTCATGCGATTAAGATAAAAATTGAATTAGTTATGCATTTTCTAAGTTTAAATGAATTAACGATTAATGTAAAAGCATTACGTAAATCTATACAAGATTTATACCTTTTCCTACCGACAACCAACTAGCCCCGGACATCGACAAAAGGGCTCGCGCGAAAGTCTTGACTGAACAGACCCTTGCATGAAGGTGACGTCAAGACGTATTCTAAGAATACGCTTTGACATATCAAAGTGTACTTCTAACATATACTCATAGAGGAATACGTTTCAAACAGAAAACGTATCACCAAGGGTTACACACCCACTAATCGACAAAGATGGGCCCACAAGGCGTTGACTAAGGAAATAACATAACGGGTGGATTAAAGGATTTCTAAACGCGCTTTACGAGAGAGGGCCCACAAGTCGCTGACCTAATGAGAACCGTGTTTAGCGATAACTAAACTTTGCCGGGCTCACCAAGACGCACGGGGACGGCGCGCCGCGCGGTGATTAAGCAAACCAAAGAGTTTCGGCGAGTGAGTGATACCTAAAGGTTCGCGAAGATCTTGCGAACACGATGGCGTGACGCGAGTCACGGGATGCCGTGGCGGTGGCGGCGAACGGAGGCGAGAAGAAGATACGGCTTCGCGAGAGGACGCGACAAGCTTCTAGAAGACTCGGAAGGTGCGCACAAGCTTCGCCCCAACACCGAGCAAGAAGCACACGATAACGCCGACGAAGAAAGCTCGAGGTGGCCGGAATTTCACGGCGCGAAACCGAGCTTGAGAAGAATTGGTCGCACGCCCGCAACGATGCACAAAAGGCAGAAACAAGCCCACCGTTAGATTCAGTGCATCAGTGCGATCCTAAGGGACTAGTTGGCGGAGCTAGAAACTCACCAGATCGCAAACGAGCCCGCGAGGCCGAGATCGCCGGAGGCGGAGACGACGATACCGCCCCTGGTGATCCACTGGACGCCAAGGACCCGGGTTGGGCAAAATGGAGGCGGCGTCGAGCGTGGATCACGGTGGCATGGTTGCGGAATCAAGGGCGGCGCTAACACAGCGGCGCTACCTTCGCCCTCTTCGCCGCGAAAGCAGAAGCGGGCGAGAAAGTGAGGGAGCGAAGAAACGATGAATGAATGAGTGCGTGAGGTTATAAAGCTCGCGATGCTCCACGGACGGACACGAGGGCAAATAGGTGGCGCGGCGAGGTACGTGGCACCCATGCGCGAACGGCCGCGAGCTCCGGTGAGGTGCGGAGAAGACGAGGGCGAATCTAACAGGTAGGGTCCACCTGTCAGCGACTGACGAAGCGGTGCGAACCGGTGGTTTGACTTGATCAGTATCGCACCGACCGTTGGATCTGAAATGGACGGCTGAGATTGGTGTATGCATTCGGACAGGTCGGTTGCGCACGCGACGTGGATCGTTCGATTTGCATCGGACGGCTGATAGCCATCGGGCTCGCGCGGTGCAGCTAGGCGGTGCGACCGAGTCAAGTGGCGTGGGTCGGACTCGAGCCAGAGGTTGGGTCCGAGCCCGAGGAACAGTGCTTTCAGGATTTGATTTAAAAGACAGAGAAGGTTTGGAGAATTTTTAGAGGTAGCTCCTGAGCTCCAAAAATTTCGAAATTTTTATGGTAGCTACTAGGGACAGAGGACAACCTTGTGAAATTTTTCCAGGAGTTTTCATGCACTAGATTTCTCCCAATAAAATTCACAAACTGCTGAACAGAAGTTTGACCAGATTTCAAACTAGGTTGACTTGGCCATTTGAAATAGCAAATAAAATCTAAAAATTGTGAAATAATTCAGGGAGGTAGATAGGATGATCAAGATGATAGGAAAAATAATTTCAGAGGATGATCACAAGTTTGGAAGCTAAGAATGTGCTGACAACAATTTCCATTCACAAGATTTTATTTCTAGAAAATGGAAATTGCTAGGGAAAATTTGTAAAACTTCCAAATGATTTGAAGAGACAACAAAAGTTTTTATTTCTCCTCAAAATTTTACATTTGAAATACAAACCCTAAGTTAGGGCTGTTACAACCATCACTAGGAAGCTCCTTCCAGTGGGCAGGACCACGTGCAGAGAGGAGAGACTTCGACCAGGAGGCTTTCTGTGTCCCGACCAGTAGCCAAACTTGATTAGAACAGAATGTTGAAATAAAATAACAATCTTCAATTTCAAGAAACGAAAGCCAAGTAAATCGTCTGAGTTGGTACTCCTTATACTCGTATGACTCTTTAAGAAAAGAATGTCCGGTCGTGAGTGTGTATCATTGAAGCAATGAGCACGGCTAAAACCAATGTGATTGGTGACATTTAAGTCAACAACCATGAGTAGTGGAGATCCCAAAGAAGGAATATCGGAGAGAATGAGAGTCTTCTCCACCAACCAAGAACGGAATGACATACGACTGATGCAACAAATAATAAGTATAAACAACCATACTTATCATTTTTAAGGAAAAGCATCTTATTGAAGAAAAATGAATAAAAATGAAATACATGAAATTAAACATAGAACTTACGCAATTGATCAATATTCCAAGAATTAGATAAAACTCGCCCATCGACATATAGCTAATGCATCGATCCCGGTGGGTTACTCGACCACGATGTATGGACCTTCCCATTTAGGTGAAAGTTTATTGCGATTTGCTTGGTTCTGGATTTTTCTGAGAACCAAATCACCTACAGCTAGGCTGCGAGGTTGTACCTTACGACTGTGATACCGACGCATGGCTTGTTGGTAGATTGCTGATCGTATTAAGGCTTGATTTCGTTTTTCTTCAAGGAAATTGATGTCGTCAAGTCGTCGTCGATCGATCACTTTCGTAAAAGTAATCGATTCGAAAGTAACCAATTTTAGTTCGGAGGAAGCATAGCCTCAGCCCCGTAAACTAAAAAGAATGGTGTTTCCCCGGTCGCACGACTAGTTGTGGTACGAACAGCCCATAATACAGAGGGAAGTTCTCGAACCCAAGCACCTGACCGTTGAAGTAACTGGTCGAACACTCGCCGCTTGATCCCTTGCATTATGATACCATTGGCTCGCTCAATCGCTCCATTGCTCGTGGATGAGCAATGGTTAAATGTATCTTGACACCTAGTTCTTCGCTGCAATTCAAAATTGCCGCTGAGAAGCGGGCACCGTTATCAATGATTATACGATTGGGTACACCAAACCGTGTAATCACGTTTCTTGTTAGGAACCTCTTGGCGGCTTGGTTGTAGTTTTTACAACCGGCTTCGATCCACTTAGTGAACGTGTCAATCATGACGAACAGAACTCAAAGCCCCGGTGCCTTTGGGAAAGGTCCCGAATGTCCGATCCCAGTTGCAAAAGGCCAAGAAAGAGGGATTGTTTGCAAAGCTTGAGACGGCCGATGTACTTGTCGGCTATGAAACCGACATTGCACGCACTTCACGAGCTCTTTTGCATCATGAAGGGCGCTTGGCAAGAGTATCCTTGCCTAAAGGCTTTACCGACCAGCGCTCAGAGGAATGATGAGCTCCACTGCACTCCTCCATGAATTTGGTTAGCAATTTAATGTCATCTGATTGAGATATGCATCTCATCAACACTCCGTGATATCCTCGCTTATATAAGGTACGTTCAATGAGAGTGTATGATTTGGCTTTTCGTGCAATACGATCAGCCTCTACATCATCTTCTAGAATTATGTCATGTTGAAGATAATTGTAGATCGATGTCATCCAATCTCTACCGTGATCGTGATGGCGCCAACCATCATCGACTTGTGGAGCATCCATGTTTGCAGAATCAAGGTGTGCAACCTCCTTGCTAACATCTATGTCCTCGGAAGGTTCGACTACCGAGGGTGAATCGAGTGTCTCGAGAAAAACTCCAGGCGGGACGGATGTCCGTGTGGAAGCCATCCGGGCCAACTGGTCTGCCAGAAAGTTTTCCTTTCTAGGAATGTGTTGGATCTGAAAACCGAAGAAATGCTTTTCAAGTTTCCGCATTTCCGCCGGATATGACGACATCTTGGTACTAGAGCATTGATACTCTTTCCTACTTGATTCGCTACTAGTTGAGAATCACCTTTCACTAGCAATCTGCGAATCCCGAGCGAACGAGTCGCTCAAGTCCCGCCAAACAAACCTTCGATTCGCGCATTATTTGTAGCAGGAAAGTTTAACTGAATGGCGTATTTAAGTTGTTCGCCAGTAGGGGAAATCAAAACGACCCCAGCCCCCGAGCCTTGAAGCATCAAGGAACCATCAAAGTACATTGTCCACTGGTCGTGAATCTCGTACTCGGGTTCTTGGGAGGGTTCAGGGTTTGTCCATTCGGCAATGAATTCTGCTATTGCCTGAGACTTAATCGCTGTTCTAGAGACAAAATGGAGGTCAAACGCCCCAAGCTCAACCGCCCATTTCGCTATTCGTCCTCATGACTCCCTGTTACCTAGGACTTGACCAAGCGGATATCCGGTAGGTACGACCACTTTATGGGCCTGAAAATAGTGTCTAAGTTTCCTTGAAGACATAAGGAGACCATAGAGCAATTTCTGTATCTGTGGATATCGTTCTTTTGGTCCATGCAAGACTTCGCTTACGTAATATATTGGTCGTTGGATACGATCACGTTCTACGACCAATACACCGCTAACTGTCTGTGGCGTTGCAGCGACGTAAATTAGCAATGTCTCTTCCAATCTTGGAGAGACTAAGACTGGAGGATTCGTAAGATACCGTTTAAGCTCCTCAAAAGCGTCGTTTGCCTCTTTAGTCCATTCAAACTTCCATGTTTAGGAGAAGCTTGAAGAATGGGAGTCCTTTTCACCTAACCGTGCTATGAAACGACTTAACGCCGCCATACTGGTAGGTTAGTTTCTCGACTTCCTTTTCGTGGTCGGGAACGATCCGATCGATAGCGGTTATTTTCACTGGATTTGCTTCAATGCCTCTAGCAGAAACTAGAAACCCGAGCAGTTTTCCAGATGAAACTCCGAACGCACACTTTTCCGGATTTAATTTAAGGTTATGACGTCTTAAATTATTGAAAGTCTCTTGTAGGTCTGGAATATGGTCACCAATGTTGATACTTTTTACGACCAAGTCATCAACATAGGCTTCAAGATTCCGACCTATCTGTGTACTAAAGGTTTTCTGCATTAACCTTTGGAACGTCGCACCAGCATTTTTAAGACCAAATGACATCTTTACATAACAGTAGGTACCAAATAGAGTGATGAAGGAAGTTTTCTCTTCATCTTCTTTACTCATATTAACTGGTGGTATCTCGAATATGCATCTAAAAAACTTAATAACTCACACCCGGAGGTAGAGTCTACAAGTTGATCAATGCGAGGAAGGGGAAAATCAAATCATCCTTTGGACAAGCTTTATTTAAATCTGTAAAGTCGATACACATACGCCATTTTCCATTGGCCTTTTAACCATTACAGATTGGCAAGCCAATCGGGTGGTCGACCTCACGGATGAATCCACTTGGAGTAGCTTGTCGATTTCGATGGATTGCTATTTTCGATCGGTGCAAAACGCCTTAGCTTCGCTGATCGGTCTTTTATCGCCGCAATGCTAGCCTATGCTCGATCACCTCACGGGACTCGGGCATGTCGGATGCCCGCAAAGCGAATACATCCTGGTTTGCTCGGAGGAAGGAGACGAGCGACTCTTCCTATTTGGGGTTGAGTCCTTCCCCGACCAGAATCTTGGCACTCTCTGAAGCGCTTTCGTCGAGTGGTACCTCTTTCATATGGTCGGAAGGCTTTGGTGCTATCTTTGGTCTTGAGTGTTTGACCTGCATGGTAGCGGTGTTAGTTCCTCTGGTCGGAAGCTCATCGACCAGTTCTAAACATTTCCGATCACATGCGTAGGCGATTTTCTGATCACCTCGGACCGTGATAACACCCTTTGGTCCCGGCATTTTCAAACTCTGGTAACCGTAATGCGTAGCTACAAGGAATTTTGCTAAGGCTGGACGACCAAGGATTGCGTTATATGCTGTTTCAAAATTCACTACATCGAAAGAAACTTTTTCTGTTCGGAAATTGTCGGGTTTTCCGAACGTAACCAATAGGGATAATTGTCCTATTGGCTTGGCGGTAGATCCAGGAACTATACCATGGAAGGCATATTTCACAGGCTTTACCTTAGAATTTGGAATCTGCATATCTTCCAATGCGCTTGCAAAGAGAATATTTAAAGAACTACCCCCATCTATCAAAACCCGATTAACCTTGCAGTTATTAATAGTAGGCTCAATGACAATTGGAAACCTACCTGGTCGAGTTGAAGGAATTGGGCAATCTTCTTTGCTAAAGGAGATTATTGTCTCCGACCACCTTGAAGGTTTGGTGATGATCGGAGTTTCAGCAAGGTTGACTTCTCGGTCCATGGCCTTCAGGTGACATCTGGATTCGTATGAAGAAGATCCTCCGAAAATTACATCAACCGTATGCTGAGGTTCTTGATACTCCATCTCCTCGTCACCGTCCTTGTCCTTTCTGGAGCTTGTTTCCCCAATTTCTTGAATTGAAGGAAGTGGACCTTTTCCTGCATAATAATCATTCAATTTCTTCTGCCAAGCGCGACAGTTGCGTAAATCGTGTCCTGCTTGTTTATGGAGAGGACACCATTTTTTGCTTTTCTTATACTCATTGGTCGGAGCTTTTGCTTTGCTATGACCGAATAATCTTTTCTTCCTTTAGGAAATTTCAGAATGCCGTAACCTCCTTATCGTTAGTTCTCGCGTGTTTTTTCTTCTTGAGAGCTTTCTTACGCTTCTTTTCCGACTTATCGCACGGTGGGGATCTTGTCTTTCGATCAACGGCCGTTCCACTCGACCGCTTCGCTAGCCGTTGCGTACTTGTCAGCCATGTCGAAGAGCTCGATGGTTGTTCGTGGGGGATGAATTGCTAGATCCTTCGTAAACCTTCGATTTCTTAGTCCCGCTTTAAAAGCCTGGATAACAGAAGACTCTGCAACCTCTGGAATCGAGTTGCGGACTTGGCTAAACCTCTTGATGTATTGTCGAAGAGTTTCATTAGGTTTTTGTCGTATCCTGTGGATGTCATCCTCCTTTCGATGCGATCGACGCACTCGAAAGTTTGCAATAGAAGATCGCAAAGTCGCTCCCAAGTATACACACATCCGATAGGTAAATTTAGCAACCATGATCGGCCGATCCTTCTAGTACCGTGGGAAGATAATTAGCCATTACATTTTAAATCGCCGCACGCCTCGAGAAGCGTGGTATAAATCAAGAAATTCTAAAGGATTTTGGGTCCCATTGAGTTTATCCAGTTGGCGTGTCGGAACTGTTTGGGCAACGCATGACTTGGAGCCTGCGCAGAAAGCTCGACAACTCGTGATCGCCTCACGGCGCCTTCTTTGAAAAGGTGCCGGATTATAATCGATCGGGGACCGATTCACGACCGCATCGCTGATTTTCGGTATCCCGATCCGCCGTGGTACGTTTGAGAACGCCTTTGACCGCTTACTCGGTTAAGATGATACCGAAGATCATCAGGTCCAAGCGTTTGCTCTTGTTGGCGAGGTGAAGATTCTTGAAACAATCTTCTTCCCTCATGACCTGCTGGTCGGAAGCGTCGAAGTGGTCCTTGTGTTAGTTGACCCTCAACACGACCACGCTCGCTTCTGCTCAGGGAAGAATGCTGAGATGAAGTCATGGTCCGACTCGTGGTTGCCTTCGCTCCGATATGCTTCGTGCGCCGCATGGTACATTGGATAATCTCCGATACTTGACCTACAAGTCGTGCAAAACACGAGTTTCGCCAAAACAGGTCGAAGTATTTAACATATTTCTAACTCGCTGTAGGTTCTGTATTGTTACTGAAGGTCTTACAGGGTTTCTACCAGAAAGAGGCGTTTGATAGCCTGAATTCTCTGTTCTCCCCGTCGGTCTTGCCTGATCTCCTGCATTGGCTAAGGCAGGATCAGGCGAATTAACTGATGGACGTCCACCAGTTCTGTGACATCTGGCATTTGGTGCTTGACCGCTCGTATCATCTCCATCATTATGTGGTGGCGAGGTAATGTGTGGAGGACCGTACACGACATCTTGATTTGAATCTCCGATCGCATTGACCTCGTGTTTCCAACAGTCATCCTCTGATGAGCTTCCATCGTAATCAATGGAGAGTCTTTCAGAGTTTTCACCAAGAGTTTCCACGATGGAGAATAATCGGTGATCAGTACCTCCTGAGGTCCTTGTAATGGTCTCAGCCTGATGCGGCGAACTGCCGATCGTATGCTGAGCCTTATTATCCCCACCTGGTTTATCACCAGCGGGGGTTTCATCGACACTGTCACCAAGTGTCGGTTGGCTCCTGGAATTGCTAGAAGCCGTCGGTGAGTATCTATCAACCATGATCGCATCAAAAGTATATTGAACTTCGAGTTGATGAGTTGGGTTTTCTTCACCTTTCTTACCGGCCGCGAGTCCGGCTTCTTTGAAGCCTTCGGGCTTCCTGAACCGGTCGGGAGCGTCTCCTCTGGAAACACCACTGATCGCAGGGGTGTATCCTCATCCATCCGGTCGATTTCGCTTGTTTCTGCAACAGGCGACCCGATGGAAGAGGAGGACGATGAAGATGCTCCATTTTCCTCCATGGCGCGAATGCATGCGTCCATGTCAAGGTTGGCGTAGTCCGCCAGGTCGAACCAATTCTCTTCGTCCCAACTTCCCGACATAACCGCATGAGCAATTACGAGTGGGAAATGGACAAAGAATCGGTGAGCAACACCAGTCTTCCAAGATTCCACGCCGCGCTCCCCACGGACGGCGCCAGCTGTCGACGATCAAGTCGTCGATCTTACAATAAATGGAAAAAGAGAGAATGACGTGGGAAATCTTGGGATTGCAATGGGACTGCTCTTTATTAGTATGAACTGAGATGTTACAAGGGGTGTATCCTGACAGAATGACGGACTGCTTTCTAGAGTACAAGGCAATGCTTCTTTCTTTCTATCTTCTGATGATCTGATCTCTGATGCGATGTCCCTCCCCTTGATCCGCCCAGGTTCCATCTTTAAATAGCCATCGAAGAGGTGACAGTTACTTCCGGAGAAGGCGCCTGATGTGAAGCGTTGCGTCTGGTCGGAGTCAAGTGACGGTTGATACAGAATCAACCGTTTGGTGGTTATATGTCTATGAAACATATAACTGCACGGAGGTTGTTCACTGGTGTGTCTTGGATAAGATACGTCGTATGGAATATGCACGTGTTTCATTCATCATACGGTAGAGAATATACCTTGGAATCAGTTCTTACCTTCTACGAGCAGTTCTCCTGGTCGGAGGCTCGGCTTGGGCCTTCGTCCGACCAGGGTACCCATTATGTAACCTCTGGAATCTCTACGACCAGTGAGGTCGTGCACCTCAAAGGTTACGACCATGAAGACGTATGATTTTTTATATATTAAAGATAATATATAGAGGTTTTAATCCTCGTCAGACTGTGCCCGTCACGGGCCTCAGTCGTACGAACAGCTCGCGACTGAGGCGTGGCGTCAGTTGCTTTTCTGTCGTGCAACTAGGCCTTCCACGTCAGCTGATGCGGGTTATTTTTGTAAAAATATTAAAACGTGGACGTGACATGACATGGATGTCATGTGACCGATCTACAGTACTATATAAAAAAGATGAAAGCGTATTGAAAGAACAGATATACAGTATGTTCTTCTTTAACAAACGATTATACTCCGAGCAGTATATTATATCAATCTCATTTAAGAACTTGAAGGAATTCCAAGCGAGTACAAGCAATTTGTAAAGAAAAGGCAAGACGACAAGTAAAAAGATTACAATGCAAGCCAACAAAAGAATGAACATAATATCCAGATTAAATAGCGGGCGAAAGCACGAGCTTATTCTCATTGTCAATCGTCAAGAGGTGTGCATCAATCCGATCAGCCGGTCTAGTGCTTGTTGACGAACCGGCAGCTCTTCCTGATCTCGCCGTTGGCGCTGGTCTTTACCTCGACGGCGCCCATCTTCACCATCGCCGCCTTGAACTTGTCCTCCCACAATTCCTCCTTGTCCGCATAGGAACGCACCAGCAAACTTGTATCCGGCGACTTCAGAGCGCGGCGTCCGACGTGAAGAGCGCCGTGGCTTTGCACGATCTTGTAGTACCGTTGTCCGGCTTGTTGGGTGTCTTGACGCCCCGCATCACCGTGTTGTCGTTGCCATTGCTTGACTTGCACCGATTCGCAGGAGGCGACGAGTTTGGAGTCCATGTCCGAGGTGTTGGCGGGAGGCGTCGGAGAAGGAGGAGCAGTGGGAGCGGCCGACGGTGTGCGCGCCGGAGAGGGTGACCATCTCGTCGGCGTCGAGTCCCTTGGAGGCGAAGCTGTCCTTGAGCTGCTGGACGCCGAAGAAGGGCGCGGGCAGGTTCGGGAGGGTCTCGTTGGCCATGGACACGCGCGCCGTCGAGCGCCCGCCGCATGTCGGTAGACCTTGTTGCCGCTGAGGAAGTAGGTGGCGTCGCGCCCGGCGAAGGCGACGACGTCGGCGCACGAGACGACGCCTGGGCACTCCTTCTCGAGCCTGTCCTTGGCCGCGTCGATCACCTCGAAGCCGCGCAGGCTCAGGTTGGGGATGCCGAACTTCTCCGGCGGGTTGTTCGGGTCGGTCTGGTCGAGCAGAACGGAGGCATCGCAACCCTGCGAGTGAACCATCCATCCACAGTTCCACACGCACGAATATCAGTTCACATTTTACAGTACGTTAACCAGTGAGAAACGGAGAATATATATCGGTTTTATACACATTACACGTCATATGCGGACAAACGTTTTCTCGTAGGAGTACACGAGGTCGTAGTGTACCTACACATGCGTCACGCACTCGACGGCGATCGTGGAAGAACAAACGGATGAGCCTCGCGCGGTGCGCGATGCGTTGCTCGTGGCGTTCTTCACGACCCTCCTCACCATCTTTTCCGTGTTTGGGCAGGAATACTTGTAGTACCCGACACTGAGCCCTGAGGCAGGAGGGCTTGGGCTTGGGCTGGGCGATCCTGGGCTAGGAGGATAAGCAGCAGGAGTTGGGCTTTGTGGGCTTGGGCTAGGCGGAGGATAAGTGGGTTGGCTTGGGCTAGGAGGATAAGTAGGTGGGCTTAGGACCGGGCTGGGCGAGTTTGGGCTAGGAGGATAAGCGGCAGGAGTCGGGCTTTGTGGGGTTGGGCTAGGCGTGGGTGGAGGATAGGTCGTCGGTGGGCTCGGGCTTGGAGGGCTTTGGCTGGGTGGGGATAGTAGGTCGGAGGGTCGGGCTGGGTGGGCTTGCGCTGGGCGGCATTGGGTTGGGATAACCGTAGCCTGCTTGGCATGTACGCGCCGCGAAGCCGAGCAGCGCGAGTAAGGTGAAGACGGCAAGCTTAGCCATCGATCCTTTGCTTGCTCAAACTGCTCCTCCTAGCTCGCTAGCGTGTCCTGCCAAGAGAAGGGAGGATGGGTGAAGAAACGATGCTGCTCTGGGTACCTATTTATAGCTAGCTCCAAGGTCAGAGCACGTAGTGTCTCGGCTCTGAAGGAATGTTTTTCGCAATATTCTGGGGGCAGAGCGCTGCGTTGCAGACTACATGCATGGTGGCCACGTTTGTCGCCATTAAACTGGGTGCACTAGAGCTCAAACAGTTGACAATCTGCTCCATTAAGCGTGTCGTTCTTGCATCTTCGAGACGAAACTGCTCGTGTAGTACTTGTTGGGTGGAATTACGTCGAGACAGTACCATAAATAATTCCATTCTCGAGTAGGATACAACTACATGATGGCAAGTGGCCACGTTTGCCATTGATCATGTAGCTGTCATCTTACCCTAATCTATAAAAAAAACTCTATTCTACCTATGTATTATGTATTACGAAAAAAATGTTTGGCATTCCGTACTGGGTAGACACTATCTAATCTATACAACTACAATTGCACTACAGCACAAACAGTTGACATCCCGTACAATTAATTCGAGCCTAATTATTTCTCTCTTTTTTTTGTCCCTATACCGTTCGTGTTGAGTCAGAATTTTTGTAGGACGGTGTAGACCCTCCATTCCTGGTCTCCGTGTTTTTTCTCCATGTTTTTTTTTACATTGATACAGATTTTGCGTTCGATTGGACAATTCGTGTCGGACGGTCCATCCACAACAGTACACTAATCCAGCGCCACGAAGCTTCCACTCTGATCCGTAATTTCTATCCGCCAAAGTTAATGCGCCTGCTCATGCCCGAAAAGCTTACTCTCGTGCAGCTCCACAAATCGCCACCACCACACTGTCTAGCCTCCTTCCAACATAGCATCATCCGCCAAAATCACCATCACAAGCAACCGCTGTTTTCTCCACCGTGATGCCTGCAGCCTCCTCCTCGCCAGAGAAGAAGCCACAGCTCCACCGTGCTGCCTACAGCCTCCTCGTCACTCGGTTACTACTTCACTCTCGTCGTCAAAGAAGAAGCAGGAGCCACCGAGCCGACACAGATCCGGTAGATCCAAGTGCAAGGTGGAGTCAGCGTGGCGGCCATCTCGGCAACGGTGTGTTGACAAGAAGGTGGCGGCGGAGGCCATCAATGACTCCGAGGCGTTCCGGATGGTAGAGCATGTTCTCGGGTCCGTGTGGATGGTACGGAGCTCTA
This sequence comes from Ampelocalamus luodianensis, assembly GCA_036346255.1. NCBI lineage: Eukaryota > Viridiplantae > Streptophyta > Magnoliopsida > Poales > Poaceae > Ampelocalamus > Ampelocalamus luodianensis. Next base: position 3,990,365 of record CM070630.1, on the reverse strand, counting down.
GTGATTAGTCTTCTAGTTGGGATTGCATTCGGTAGCAAATTAAGACTCTGAAGCTTTAGTTTTTATTATGTTGCAACAACTGGTTTGAAAGGTTGCATGGAGCGTTTTTTATTGTTGTAATGTTGTTACATCAAATATTGCAATAAGAGATATTTTTTGTTACAACGGTGTGTTTGATTTGTTGCACATGAGTAAACTTTTTGTTGCAGCCTTCCACCATTGTTCCAAGTTGCAACAAGGTGTTTCCAGATGTTTCCTCTTTTCGTTTTCGATTGTTGCAACAATTTTATCCTCTTTTTTGAAATGTTGCATATGGGATTATGAGATGTTACATCATCTTCTTTGCTATGTTGCATCCTCCGCACTACCTCTTCTTTGATAGTTTGAAACTCAGTTTTTTTTTGTTGCGACCATTGAAAAAATATTGCACACATTCTTTCTTTTTGTTGCATCGGAGCGTACGATGAGAAGCTTCCTATCATACCTCCGAGTGCTAGTTACTCTTTTTTTTTTTGCGCTGACGAAAGACCGAATACTGGGGGACTTTCCGGGTCGGAGAACACTTCACTGATTCTGCTAGTTCCGTAGTGTGTCCGTCAGCCAATTTTTTTTAATAGGTGGGCATAAAACTCGTCAACAAAATAGAATAAACCATCAGAATAATTTTCCTGACGAGCAATCATCAGGCAAATCCCCTTCGGTCTAGCTGCGGAAAATTGAATTTGTCTGGTGGTAACGTTTTCAACCGCGACGGAATATCTATTTTCTGATAGCGTGTCTATAGTTGCAGACACTCGATTGGGCGAACAATTACACACACAATGTGGTTCCACACTGGCACAGTGGCACTTGCATGCATGATGTTGGATCTAGCGCCATATCGCACGGGTTCAGTTTGAAGGACCGGAACACGAATGAATCGTTCCATTTATCTGGTTTAAGGAATGGAATAGGTTGATCCGTCATCACGTACCTCATCCATCGTGAGTATAATACTGTACAAAATGAGAGGCAGTATCATCCTACAAAATTTATGGGATGATCCCAATAGACAAATCCATGCATCTTAGAATACAAAATTTATAGGATGATCCCAATAGACAAATCCATGCATCTTAGAATAGGGTGAGGGTGATCCTTCGAACCAAACACCTGATGGGTGGGTGATGCGTGAAGATGTGCGAGGTTGCATCAGCTTGAGAATGTGTGTTCGTGCGCGCGCACCGTCGTGCATGCCGTCGCCGCGGCCGACGTTCCGTGCGCCGCATGCTGAACTCGGAGACATCTCCTCTGCGAAAACAAATATGTCCAGTTTGGGCCACATGGAGCAGTCTCGCGGATTATTAATTACGTCCGCCGAGCCTACTGCTTGTTGCTTACTTGCTTGCTTGTGCCTTCATGTCAGCTCAGAATTTTGCATCTGCTCTCCAGCCCGCTTAGTCTGGCAGAAATGTGGCCCAGGCAACTGGAGTCTATTATGGTCACATTAATTGTGCCCTAGCCTGATTGGATTTTTGAGCCGGAGAACTGTAATTCTAAAATGTTGCTTTTGAATATGTGCTACCGTGGCAAGGCAGTCAGGATGGGAGTAAGCCCCATGCATTGTGGAGTAGCAGTGCTCAAGTTTCATTTTTAATAAATGATGATAGCTTATCAATATCATTAAAATAACTTGCCGGAATCCCAAATAGCAGCACAACAACAGTTACGTATAAATGTAACGAAGGAATGAACAACCTCAGTGAAAATAAACCACATAGGGAATTCCCATTCCAAAATAGTACACAGAAAGATAGCAAGAGAACTTATTAATTCTGAGCAGCCTCCGGCGTCAAGAGACAGGATGAGGCATACGATTCGATTCTAGTTGACGAACCGGCACTGCTTCCTGATCTCAACGTTGGCGCTGGTTTTGTTTTCGCAAGTTTATTTTAGTACACCCAAACTACATATTTTAGATAATATCTTTGATTAAAATTGATATGATTTGACTTCATGTATTCTAAGATGATCTCCTTTTGTAACAGGAAGGTGTATGTAAGAATTAAAAACATCTAACATGCAATTAATTAGCATAAAATGTACCATAGCCATCAAGGGCGGCAAGAATGTCGGGCCGTGTACGTAGTTGATCAAGTTTTGTTAAAATAAATCATTTTTAAAATTATTTTTCAAAAATAAACCACGAGTTATTTTTTACAGAAATAATCCTTAGCCGCTGGCCCATTAGGCGACTAGCCCAATCGCGCGGTGGACTAGCGATTTGAGCCCAACCGACCCACAATCATGGACTCTTCACACGACCGAGGCCTATCGACACGCAGTCGCACGATCAACGGGTGACGTTGAGTCAAGTCACCCAGTCGCGCCTCCATCGCGGGACCGGCAGGCGCCTAACACCAGTCGCGTCACACTGTCATGACTAAGGGTCAATATAGTGTCGGTCGATTCTAATGAGAATCGACTCGTGCGACAGAAAGAGGGGAAGAGAGGAGAGCGTCGGCGGCAGAGAAAAAGAGAGGGGAGGAGAGGAGAGGATTGGAAAGGAGGAGGAGACTCTACCCTCGGCTCGGCATGTCTCCATGTACTCACTCTTTGGTGGTGAGTTTGTTGTGCTCATGTATTTTGTTGGTCACTTTAATAAAAACATGTTATGTTAGCAGTAATAAACGTAACTTAGTGGTAGAACTAGAGTTTGTGTTCGTAGATCAGCAATTTTAGGGTTAATGTCGCGTATAGTGTTACAATGTAGGATATTTATGTATTTATTGTAGCGTAAAAATATTAGGGTACCTCTATTAGTATATCGATTATTGGAAGACCTAAGCTACTTAGGTGTAGATCCGCAAGACCTAGGGATACCGGTTTTAAGTTATTTATATATTTTTAATTTAATTGAACATTTGTAGTCGCAATTTTATAATTTAATTGAAACACACCGCCCCCTTCGGCCTCGCGAAGCATCATGGCAGCGGGCATGGTCAAGTGTTATGCTGGGCTTACAATCTCATCTTCGTTGCTCCATTCTCATCTCACTCAAACCGAAGCTTACAAAATATTTTGCCAATTTTTGAGTTATTTGTATAAAAGCATAAAGGGTGAACATCCACATAAAATGATTAAAACATGATTTATTTACAAACAATTGCAGTCAGCAAACTCCAGTTTTTTTACCACTAACAATTATTCACAAATAACTCTTCCAACTATTTAATTTTGTAAAATTAAAAATAAATTTATTTAAATTATTTATCAAAAAATTAGCGTGTTGTCGCCGGGTGAGAATGCAACTAGGCAAAATGACCGACCTGATCTGCAAGTCTCAGTCATGTTTTGGCTCAGCGACCGTGCCCGTCACGGGCCTTAGTCGCACGAACAGCTCGCGACTGAGACATGTGGCATAAAAATATTAAAACATGGACGGACATGACACGGATGTCATGTGACCGCTCTACACTACTATAAAAAAAATATGAGAGCGTAATGAAAGAACAAATATACAGTCGGTTCTTCTTTAACAAACGATTATACTCCAATTAGCAGTATATTATATCAATCTCATTTAAGAACTTGAAGGAATTCCAAGCGGTAGTACAAACAGCTGTAAAGAAAAGGTAGCACGACAAGACAAAAAAGATTACAATATATGCAAGCCAACAAAAGAATGAACAGAACATCCAGATTAAATAGCGGGCGAAAGCACGAGCTTATTCTCGTTGTAAATCGTCAAGAGGTGTGCATCAATCCGATCAGCCGGTCTAGTGCTTGTTGACGAACCGGCAGCTCTTCCTGATCTCGCCGTCGAAGCTGGTGTTTACCTCGACGGCGCCCTTCTTCACCATCGCCACCTTGAACTCCTCCCACAATTTCTCGTTGTCCGCATAGGAACGCACCAGCGAACTTGTATCCGGCGACTTCAGGAGCGCAGCGTCCGACGTGAAGAGCACTTCGCGGCTTTGCACGTTCTCGTAGTACTGGTTGTCCAGCTTGTTGGGTGTCTTGGCGTCCAGCATCACCATGTTGTCGTTGCCATTGCTTCACTTGCACTGATTCTGCAGGGAGCTGACGAGTTTGGGGTCCATGTCCGATGTGTTCGGCGGCAGGCGATCGGAGAAGGAGGAGCAGTGGGAGCGGCCGACGGTGTGCGCCGGAGAGGGTGACCTCTTGGATTGATCTCGGTTAACCACCCCGAGAACTAAGGGGGCACGCCCCACTACGCGTCCTGATCGGGGGCGCAATCAACTGTTTTGGTTTCGATCCCGTTCGCCCAGCGCTACATCAAAAGGGGACTTGGCACGCCAGCTACGGGTGTGGTTCTAGGCTGCAAACATCCCGCACAGATCCGATTTAACCGAACGCTGAGGTGAGCGAAGACCGAACACCGCCACCGCCATCACCATGCCTCCTCTGCGACCTTTGGCAACTCTACACCGACGCCTCTACAACCCTAATGGTATCTTCAAGTTCGGGTAAACAATCACGCTTCCGCCTCTAAGGTTTAGCCTACGTGTTCATGATTGAGCTAGGGTTAATGTCTTTAGTTCATGTTTAGCCTTAGATTTTGCCTACATTTGGTATCAGAGCATCCCTAGTCTCGGATTGAACCCTCATTAGTCTCAATCGAATTTGATTATGCCCGGATTAGCACGGATCTCTATCGGTTTAGCACTTAGAATGAGGAAAACTAAGAAATTATGCCAAATCGGAATCTCTCGAAGCTTTCCCCCCAAATCAAGACCACAAATCGGAACCCTAAGAACCCTAAGGTGCAGCGGAGACTTACGTTTTGATGTTCACCGGAGTCTCTTCGGGTTCGGGGGCCATCGTAGCTCCACTCGACGGCGATGCGCGCAACCTCGGTCGCACGCACGCGCTGGTGAATGCGGCTGCAGCGGCGCCGCCTCAAGCCGTCACCGGCACGAGCGTGCCGCGCGCCGCCTTAGGGCTACGCCACCGCCACTTCAAGCCGCCGCTGCCACTGATGCTCCCAGCGCGCTCGCGTCGCCGCCACTCAGTGCGCACAGCGCGCATCCTCAAGCAGCCGGCCGCTCGATTTTTCGGGATGAAGAAGGGGGAGAATGAGTTAGGGTTAGGGTTTCGGGGATTTTATTCCTCTCGGGATTCATCTCTGGCCGTCCATCAGATCCAATGACCATCAGCGCTTTCGGGCCAGCGAAGGGAGTGGGTCGGCTAAGGTTTTCGGGTTGGCTGTGAGATGTTGGGCCGAATAGTCTTTTGAAGGCCTGAATTAGTGGGTTTTTTCTTTTTCTTTTATTTTCAGTGCATTTTCTTATGCTTAAGTCTATCTTTTGTGCACTGTTTTAATTATTGTTTTGTTGCCCAATTACGATATATCATAAATAATGTATTATTACCACTTTATTATGTTTTATCTCTGATTAAAATTGATCCAACGAGATATTTTAATTAGAGATTTTATGTTTTATTTTGGCATTATGTATGCATACGATTACATTCTGACCAACGTTGATTGTAGTCATGTGTCGCCATATTAATTGTTAAGTTTTTTTTCATTTTCTGCCCAACGGTGATATGGATTAGAACTGTAGTTTTGCATGTTATTAATCAGACCAACGTAGGGTTAATTGCATGCAATACATTTTTATGTTATTTATAATTTTGCCCTGTATTTTGATATTCAACAATAAATGTTTCAAATATTGCCGCCACAATCGACAATATTGAGCAACTTATGGGAAGTAACTTTCCCACTTGGAAAGAAAGAATTCATGTTGTCCTTGGAGTGTTAGACCTTGACTATGCCTTAAGGGTGACCGCTCCCGTTCCCCCATCGAAGGTGAGAAAAATTATGATGAGAAAAAGAAAACTTATGAAGTTAATGTTGAGAAATGGGAGCGGTCCAACTGTTTATCACTAATGATTATGAAGACCTCTATCTCAGTTGGGATCAGGGGAGCAATCCTCGATTTCGAAAATGCTAAAGAGTATTTGGCTTCAATTGAGGAGAAATTTAAAGGTTCCACTAAAGTTTATGCCAGTACTCTAATCCAGAGACTCTTAACAACTAAGTATGATGGGTCCGACAACATAAGAGAGCATATCATGATGATGACTGATATGGCCGGAAAGCTCAAGGGTATGGACATGGAGATATCTGATGGTTTACTAGTCCATTTTATTATGACTTCCCTTCCTTCTGAGTACACGACATTTAAGATCAATTACAATACTCAGAAAGAAAAATAGAGCATGAGTGATTTAATCGCCATGTGTGTCCAGGAGGAAGAAAGAATAAGGACGGAAAAGAATGATCTTGCGCTTCAAGTTGGCAGCTCTAACAAAAGGAAGTTCCAAGGGGACTTCAAATCCAAGAAAAGGATGCAATTCTCCCATAATTCAGATAAGTCAGGGCCTAAGGTGCACAACATACCTAAGCCCCATGATGCTCCCGCTGGAGCACATAAGGGGGGGGGATGTCACTTCTGCAAGAAGTTAGGGCATTTCTAGAAGGATTGTGTCGGTTTTCTAAAGTGGCTCGCAAAAAAGGGTAATGATACAATAACGTTCATTGATAAAACTCTTTATACTGATTTCTCTCTTAATTCTTGGTGGATTGACTCAGATGCAGCTGTGCACGTTACCAACTCTTTACAGGGATTTCTTACCGCGAGAACACTAAGAAAGGGAGAGCGAAGTCTTAGAGTCGCGGATGGAAAAGAAGCCGAAGTAGAATTAGTTGGATCTATTTCATTAGTTCTAGACAGCGGCTTCTTGCTTCGTCTTAATAATGTAGTCTATGTTCCTTCTATTAGGAGGAATTTAATTTTGGTTTCTTTATTGGACGTGAAGGTTTTAAGTGTAATTTTGGTGACAATAAATGCATTATTACGTTTAATTCAAATGATATTGGTCTTGCCTTTAGACAAGACAAGCTCTATATGTTTTCTCTTAATGAATCTCTTGTATCTTTGAATGTGTGTGATGCTAAGCGAAAAAAGAATGATGAGACTTCCTCGAAACTGTGGCACTGTCGTTTAGGCCACATTTCGAAGGAGAGAATGTCGCGTATAGTGTTAAGGAAGAGATTCTCCACCAATTAGATTTCTCTGACTGAGACCACTACATTGATTGCATTAAAGAAAAATATGTGAAGCAAATAACGAAGGGAGCCACTCGCAGCACAGGACTCTTAGAATTAATTCATACTGATATTTGTGGTCCTTTTCCTGTGACATCAGTGGATGGTTTTGATTCATTCATCACATTCACTGATAATTTCTCCCGTTATGCTTATATGTTTCCTATTAAAGACCGATCTGAGTCACTTGACAAATTTAAGATATTTAAGGCTGAAGTTGAAAATCAGCACAACCTAAGAATTAAAGTGGTAAGATCAGACCGTGGAGGAGAATATTATGGAAAACATACCTCTTATGGGCAAATTCCTGGCCCTTTCGCTAAGTTCCTTCAGGAAAATAGCATTGTTTCCCAGTATTCTACACCAGGTGAACCTCAGCAGAATGGGGTAGTTGAGAGACGCAACCGTACACTTATAGATATGGTACGGATCATGCTTAGCTATTCTAGTTTACCAATTGGTTTGTAGATGGAAGCATTAAAGACAGCCACACATATTCTTAATCGGGTTCCCAGTAAATCAGTGCCTAAGACTCCTTATGAATTATGGACTGGGAGGAAACCGAGCATAAAATATTTACGAGTGTGGGGTTGACGTGCTGAAGCTAAGATATTTAATCCACATATTGAGAAATTAGACCCTAAGACAGTAAGTTACCATTTTATTGGATACCCTGAGAGATCTAAAGGGTATCGTTTTTACTGTCCAGATAGGATAACTAAGTTTGTAGAAACAAGGCACGTTGTGTTCTTAAAGAATAACGAGGACCTGGAGGAAAATAGATCTTGGGGAGGAGCGGGTTTATGTTCCTTCACCGCTTATCCCAGAGACCTTTATTCCTGTGCCTCGGGTGGTTGCACCCCCAGTAGAGAATACTGTTGTTACACCCATTGTTGAGGTCTCTAAAATTCCTAATGTTGCACCTAATGATGAGCCTCAGTAGTCTCCTGTAATAGCTGATGAACCTATTAGAAGATCACAGCGGGAGAGAAGATCTGCCATCCCAAATGATTATGTTGTTTGTATGAATGAGGATATTAATGATATAGGGAAGGTAGATGATCCCACCTCTTATAAGGAGGCTATGATGAGTGAACATTCTCCTAAGTGGCTTGATGCTATGAAGGATAAACTAAAGTCTTCGACGGTTCCTTGATGCTACATGGCTCGGGGGCTGGGGTCGTCTTGATTTTCCCTACTAGCGAACAAATAAAGTACGCTATTCAGTTAAACTTCCCTGCTACTAACAATGTGGCAGAATATGAAGGTTTGCTGGCAGGACTTCGAGCAGCTCGTTCGCTCGGCATTCGCAGATTACTAGTGAAAGGTGATTCTCAACTAGTAGTGAATCAAGTAGGGAAAGAGTATCAGTGCTTTAGTACCAAGATGTCATCATATCTGGCGGAAGTAAGGAAACTTGAAAAGCATTTCTTCGGTTTTCAGATCCAACACATTCCTAGAAAGGAAAACTTTCTGGCAGACTAGTTGGCCCGGATGGCTTCTACAAGACATCCGTCCCGCCTGGAGTTTTTCTCGAGAAACTCGATTCACCCTTGGTAGTCGAGCCTTCCGAGGACATAGATGTTCACAAGAATGTTGCACATCTTGATTCTGCAAGCATGGATGCTCCACAGGTCGATGATGGTTGGCGTCATTACGATCAAAGTAGAGATTGGATGACATCGATCTATAATTATCTTCAGCATGACCTAATTCCAGAAGATGATGTAGAGGCCGATCGTATAGCACGAAAAGCCAAATCATACACTCTAATTGAACGTACCTTGCACAAGCGAGGATCTCACGGAGTGTTGATGAGATGCATATCTCACTCGGATGGCATTAAATTGCTAACCGAAATTCATGGAGGAGTCTGTGGAGCTCATCATTCCTACAGAACGCTGGTTGGTAAAGCCTTTAGGCAAGGATTCTACTGGCCAACTGCCCTTCATGATGCAAAAGAGCTCGTGACGAAGTGCGTACAATGTCAGTTTCATAGCCGACAAGTACATCAGCCGCCCCAAGCTTTGCAAACAATTCCTCTTTCTTGGTCTTTTGCAACCTGGGGACTAGACATTCTGGGACCTTTTCCAAGAGCACCCGGGGGCTTTGAGTTCCTTTTCGTCATGATTGACACGTTCACTAAATGTATCGAAGCCGAGCCGGTTGTAAAAATTACAACTGAGGCTGCTAAGAGGTTTCTCACAAAAAGCGTGATCACACGATTTGGTGTGCCCAGTCGTATAATCACGGATAACGTTACTCAGTTCTTAAGCAGTAATTTTCAGGAATTCTGTGAGGACCTAGGTATCAAGATACATTACGTTTCTGTTGCTCATCAGTAGAGCAATGGAGCAGTTGAGCGAGCCAATGGTATCATAATGCAAGGAATCAAACGACGAGTTTTCGACCAGCTAATTACGTGGTCAGGAGCTTGAGTTCAAGAAATTCCTTTTGTATTATGGACCGTTCGTACTACAACTAGTCGTGCGACCGGTGAGACACCTTTCTTTTTGGTTTACAGGGCTGAAGCCATGCTTCCTCCAGAGTTAAAGATTGGTTCCGCTCGAACTGATTGCTTTTCCGAAAGTGATCAGTGTGAACGACGACTTGATGTCATCAATTTCCTTGAAGAACGACGAAATCAAGCTTTAATACGATCAGCAATCTACCAACAAGCCATGCGTCGGTACCACAGCCGTAAGGTGCAACCTCGCAGCCTAGCTGTAGGTGATCTGGTTCTTAGAAAAATTCAGAACCAAGCAAGTCGCAACAAACTTTCACCTAAATGGGAAGGTCCATACACTGTGGTCGAAGTCACTCGACTAGGATCGGTACGATTAGCTACGTCGGATGGGAAAATTTTGTCTAATTCTTGGAATATTGATCAATTGCGTAAGTTCTTTGTATAATTTCCTGTATTTATTTCATTTCGTATTTCAATAAAGATGCATTCCCTTTTTCTGTCATAAAGTATGGTTGTTTATACTTATTATTCGTTACTCCTGGTCATATACCTTCATTGTCGATGGTTGGTCGGAGAAGACACTCATTCTCTCCGATATTCCTTTCGAGGGAATCTCCATTACTTGTAATTGCTGACTTCAAAGTCAAATACCACACTGGTCTTAGTCGTGATCATTACTTCAATGATACACACACACGACCACATATTCTTTTCTTAAAGAAATATCCGAGTATATGGAGTACAACTCAGGCAATATGTATGGTTCCCTTATTTCAAGAATTCAAAGATTAATACTTTATTTCAACATTCTGTTCCTACTTAGGTTTGGTTACTGGTCGAGACACGGAAAGCCTTCTAGTCGAAGTCTATCCTCTCTGCACGTGGTCCTACCCACTGGAAGGAGCTTCCTAGTGACAGTCCTTTTCTTACAATCCTCGCTGCCACTCGGACTTGAGCATGAGCACGTTTCGCGAAATATTTTACAAATCTTCGATTCTTGAGATTCGCTACGACCAGATTCGAATAATTTATATAAACAACGGTATTTTTCATTACCTTGTTTGCATACATTCTTAATGCATATCTTCTTATCATCAAAGCCAGCTTTGTTATATCTTCAGACTATATGTGGTATCTCATAGTGATTCGATAATGGACAAGATCTAGACTAGTCGTAATCATCAGCTGGTTCCGACCACATGATTCCCTAGTATTCACTAGATCACTGTCATAAACATTATCAGCACTTCTACCATGGTCATTGTTATTACTCAGTTTCTTGGTCTACTGCTTTTTAGTAACGTTCATCTACTAATATAAGCAGTCGAGGGCTAGGAGATATATGAGTATTTAATAACATTGATGAGACAAAGTAAGGACTTCATTGATGATAAAAGGTAAGTTTTATTTATAAAGTATTGAATTTTACATCCATTTACTTGTTAGAACCACCAGATTGATCGCTGCGTGATGGAGATCCGATTTCTATTTCCTCAGCAACTTTCTCTCCGACAGGTCTTACTTCCTCGAGAAGTTTTGTTGCTTCATCTTCGGAGCAGTCGAAGTCTTCCTCAACAGCTCTAAGACTAACAGAGGGGTCAGAAGCCTTCAGTTTTGCTAAGGCAACGCTAACTCCATTCGCAATAGCTTCCTTCATTGTCTTAGCATGGTTCTCTTGAAAGAGTGTTATCACTTCCTTGAGATCTTCAAGTTGATGGCCGAGAAAATTGATTCTCTCCGTAGGGTCTCTTAGAATGGGCAGTTACATTCTTGACCCCATGTCGAAGAGCATCTTGTTCAGAGCCTTGACTTTGTCTTCAAGACTCCGATCGAGTTCGGGCCCTTGGCCACGCTCAAACTCGAGGGTTTTTTCCGCTCGTTCAAGTGCTTCAGTTTTTTCTGCACGAGTGGATGAAAAAAAGAAAGTTAACACACACTTTAAAATTGAAGTCATGGGATATTGGTTAAGTCTACGACCAGTTACCTTTGATTTTCTTCTCACAAGAGTCGAAAACCTCCTTTTGCCTGGTCATCGCATGTTCGATCGACCGGTCTTTACCTTGATTTTCTTCCACAAGTTTTATTATTATGGCCTCCTTAGCCACAACCTCTTCTTTAATTCTCTCTAAATCTACCAAAAATAATAGACAGAGAAGATTGAATTATGAAAGAGGAGCAGGATGATAAAACATAGGAAGTCAAGTTAAAAGAGAAAAGTTCTTACTTCTCAATTCGGAATGCTTTTGCTCCAGAGTTTTTATTCGCTGAGTCAGTCCTCCGACCACAGCATATTTCTCGACCATATGCTACAAAAATAAAATTCCTTTCTTTTGATAAGTTTTCAAAGAGACTTCAAAGGAAAGAGTTGTAAGGATGGTCGTAGAACACTTACCCGAATTGCCATGTCATTATATTCGGCAAAAAATATATCTAGACCTATCTTAGCTTGACGGTCCGATATCTTTCCCCAGGCCTCGTCAAGTTCCTTATCATCGATAAATCGGGGGAAAAAAGGAAACTTATTAACCTGAGAGGTATTTCTAGGAGGAGGTGGAACCTGTTGAGGGTCTCTAGAGATGACTACCTCCGGAGAAGGAGTAAGGATTACTAGTGGATCTTGAGCAGATGTCAGAATTGAAACCTGCGCGGAAGCTTCTTTAACCACTTCATCCTCTGTGGTCTTAGCCTGAGGAGCATCCTGATCAGGAACCTCCACGACCACCTCTTCCCCAGGAACCTTTTCCTGAGGAGTGTTCTGGTCGGACACGACTAGAACACCAAAAGATCCATAAAAGAAGAAAGTAAGGAAGATTGAGGTTCCAACATATCGAAATATCTAAGGTATGTACGAATATGATTCCTTTATTTAAATATACTCGGGGAATGTTCTCCAGCTGCTGATCTCCAAGAAATTAGGTTCTTTTTGGGAAGCATCCCGATCTTCTCCAAGCTTTCTAGCTTCTTCTCGCCCAAGTCGGAAACCGACCAATTGGTGATTTGGTCCGACATGGTCAAGTTTTTTTCGGGTGAGGAAAGAAAAGGAGGTCGGAGGCAGTTTTTACTCGGGAAATGAAGAGGGAAAGCAAGAAGTGAAAGAACCCTAAGTCTACAAGGAGATTTTTATAACCTTCAGAGGTTCTAACTGCAAATGGGAGTAATCCAAAGAGTCCAACAGGCAGAGATCTTTTGTCCAACGGACACAGAAACTCTTCAATTCCCAAGGTGAAGTTCTCAACTTTAAAGTGAATACAAACCGCTCCAAATGCCTTTGTATTTTAATGAGCGTCAGTCCGATACGACTTCATCAGAGAAAGATGTTCACACACCTTATTCATTTAAAGTTCGGGGGCTAGCTGACGAGGATTAAAACCTCTATGTATTATTTTTAATACATAACAGACCATACGTCTTCATGGTCGTAACCCCTGAGCTGCACAACCTCACTGGTCGTAGAAATTCCAGAGGTTACATAATGGGTACCCTGGTCGGATGAAGGCCTATGCCAAGCTTCCGACCAGGAGAACTGCTCGTAAAAGGTATGAACTGATACTTGGAACTGATTCCAGGTATATTCTGTATCGTGTGATGAATGGAACACGTGCATATTCCATACCATACGACGTTTCTTATCTAGAAGCACTGATTAAACAACTACCATGCGGTTGTACCTCTCAGACATACAACCGTCAAATGGTTGAGTCTTTATCAACCGTCACCCAACTCCGATCAGTCGTAACGCTTCACATCAAACATCTTCTTCAGAAGTAATTGTCACATCTTCAAAGGCTATTTAAAGATGGAGCATGGACGGAGTGAAGGAGGATCATCGGACTGAAGCACAAGCCTTAGATCTGTGTTTTAAGTCTGGGATTGTAAAGTAGCAAGTAGCGTTCTCATTGTATACAGAAGTAGTTTATCATCTAGTTAGGAGGCATCCCTTGTAAAACTCAGTTCATACTAATAAAAGAGCAGTCCTATTATTACCCAAGATTTCCCACGTCACTCTCTCATTTTTTTTTTTGTAAGATCGACGTCCTGATCGTCGACAAATTGCTTGCTCATCCGAGCGTGCTAACTCGCGAGAGAGCGAGAGAGAAGGATGGCACTGGGATGATGAAATGTTGCCGTTCTGCATGGCTTTTTGTAGTCCCGGGACGGAGAGTACAGCGGAGACTTAGAATGTTCTGGGGCGCACGTTGCCGTGAGAAGTCAAGAATGAAGAACAGGGAGGGGGCACAACTTCACAGCTCAAGCGGTTGACCTGCAGTTGTTGAATAAAACCATAATTCGCTTAATTGTCTGTTGTTTTGTTTAGTCTGATGGCAAGGCTTGCTAGTTAATTTTGCATTAGCAGTCATTAGTCATTAGAGCAGTTAGTAATATGTAAAATTCGTGAGAGCATTGCTAGTATAAATAAGGAGAGAAAGAAAACAGAAAATGTTGTGACGTTGACAGCACCAAAACCAGTTCGTGTTCTATTTGTTGTCCGGCCAAGAGTGTGTGTTTCGTCTCAGGCGTTCGAGCGTTCGCGTGTGTAGACACTGGCCAGCGAGCTAACAATTGGTATCAGAACCTGACTACCATGACCACGCGATCCCAGTCCGGCTCACGTACTCCGCCCCGGGAGCGCGGACGGAGCAGGGCACGAAGGGGAGGACGCGAGCAGGTGGTGCAGGAGCGCGTCGTAAGGGAGACGATGGGATCGGTGGTCTACCCCACGCTGACGCGGACGAACTACACCGATTGGGCTCTCGTGATGAGGGTAAACCTGCAGGCACAAAGCCTGTGGGAGGCCATGAGAAGTCAAGAATGAAGAACAGGGAGGGGGCACAAGTAGTTCACAGCTCAAGCGGTTGACCTGCAGTTGTTGAATGGGTTCTTTGTATAAAACCATAATTCGCTTAATTGTCGGTTGTTTTGTTTAGTCTGATCGCAAGGCTGTCCATCGACAGGCACCACCTTAATTACCGAGAACTATAATTTTTTTTAAAAAAAAAAACAAAGAAGATGAAAAGGGAAAGAGATCACACTATGCATCAACAAATATTTCAATATGTCTAGCAAAGTATATACGCAACGGTGAATGTGGTTAAATAGTATACCGGTATATATATGCTACGGTCTGGTAGGTGACATTGTCGAGTCTGCGATCAATCTGGGGAGCTACAGATCAATTAGGGTGTCAGGCGGGTATTGAGGTATGTGCGGGGTACAATTAACTTTGAATGCTACTATGCCAAGAAGAAGTGCTTAGTCGGGTACATTGACAGAGATCTTGCCGGAGGCATCGATGATCGAAACAGTACTGACCGGAGCTGTCTTCTTTCTCTATGGGAATCCGGTCACCTGGATGCCACAGAAGCAGAAAATCATGGCACTTTCATCATGTGAGGCTGGATATGTGGCTGCGACGTCTGCAGCATGCCAAGGGATTTGGCTAGGTCTGTAGAAGGAACTGAGAGGAGAGCCTTGTAAAGCACTTCTCAACATAGATAACAAGTATGTCATAGCCCTAGCGAAGAGAGCTCTTTTACGGTACATTCAATTTAATACGGGTCGTCAATTTTTCTGATCTAATGGTTCATAGTAGTTATAATTTAGTTATACTACACCCGATAGTATGAGTAGTGAAATTCTAAGATGTGTAGGATTGTAATTTCCCATGTGAAGATCACATGGCACAAGATTGATATTTTGAACCCTAATTGAAAAAGTTGACAATGTCCATACGAAAAATTATAAATACAAAGAAAAATTTATTATACTCTTAATAAATCAATGGTTAGATTTGATTTATACTACTATCATATACTACCGGTAGAATGTACCGTAAAATTTCTCCGTGACGAACCCTGTACACCATGACAGAAGCAAGCACATTGACACCAAGTATTTTTTTTTCAAAAACACGCAAAAGGCTTGCACATATTTCATTAAGTTGGAGAGAGGCTTACGAAAGAGCCGATGCTAATGCCGACCAGCGACCTAGACTATTACAAAAGACAACAAGTATCATTTTATTCGGGACTGTGTGCAGAAGGAAGAGATCAAAGTCGAGTGGCGACGGTGAGGTGGGGTGTGGCTGGCGACGCCGCGACCATGGATGATGAGCAAAGGTTGGCGGCGGATTGCGGGTGGGTGTGGCGATGGAGGTGGTGTCGTGCGTGCGCCTACGGCTTGTTGGTGTCGTGCATGCGGCGTCGGTAGCTATGGTGGCCTCGCTGCAGCATGGGACGATGCCCATGAGGTGGCCTCGGTTTCCCACAGCACTGACGCGGCATGGGACGGCGGCACTCACCAGCACAAGTATTCTCAGCTGCCTCTGCTTTCTCTCTCCATGAGGACCGCGTCGCCGCTGGTCACAGGGCAAGGCACGACACACCGTACTGCCGTGGTAGGGTGCCCTGTCACGTTCCGCCGTGCCCTGCTACATGCCGTGCCTATGTCGTGTCGTGCCTTCTTAAAGCCGATGGGCATGTTTCATGTTGTGTCATCCCAAACACACGACCTAACCAGGTGTACCGTGCTATGCCGCCCATCGTGCTGCTCGGCAGGCCCGGTACGGCCCTTCGCGCGTGTCCGTACCATGCCTTGGGCCGTGGTATCCGTACCCAGGCACGTGAATGCAGATGCAACTTTTGATCTTTTCTTCTCTTTTTTTTGTTTTGTTTTGAGAGAACCAACCTGTGATCGTTACAGGTGGCAACTAGATTATGCTGAGATTTGAAACCAAGATATCTAATTTCTTCGATGCTCCTCTGGGCTGGTTTTTGAGTTCCAAGGTAGAATTCCCGACAACGCAATCCATCTTGAAAGTAACATTGTTCTTCTACGCCAAGAAGCAAAACCCAATAGCCCAAGCTTCTCTCCTAGTTGTCTAGGCCCGGAAGACTAACCTACTCCCATGGGCCATGAGCCCACAATGCATTGATGATTCCTACCCATCTCGGTAGCACGGTATGCCTTATTTTAATCACGTTATACACACACGTTCATTCAGTGGTAAAGCAAGCGCACGTGCTCTGTGAGATCCTAGAGTCTCTGTAAAATTTTCTAGTGTGTGGTTTGTACTTTAGAGAGAAAAAAAAAACATCTTTGCTCTTCTTGCTCTACCTTGGATGTGTTTGAACTTTTTTTGAAGTGTTAGCTCGAGAAAAACAATGATGCATGGGATGACGAAAAGCTGTTGTTTTGCATGTCCAGTCCCGGCACGCACAAGTGTGTGTTTTTCCCCGGCCTGATCGATGACCCAAAAATCAGAAACAAAATGTGTTCTTGCTGTATGGGGATTGTCTTAGTAGAATAAATACACAATGTGTGTAATGACACGTATCATTTTAGTATTTGGGGAAGTGTCTAATACATTTACTTTAGGGATTTACAAATAAAGACGAGAAATGCTGCAGCAAAGCCCGGGTGTAACCCAAATTATAATAAGAACCGACCTGGATATTACTTGTCTCGAAGATTTCCAAAGTTTGCCTGTCTATATCAATCTGTAAGGTGATTGACTTTTTTTTTTCTTAAGTACGACTCACATTTTTGGGCCACTTAATCAACATCAGAATCAGATACATGCACACATCGGCCTACAAATAGCAAAACAAATCTTTCAGTTTTTTCAGCAGATGAAAGATGACTATACAAATGCAACTGGCTGCCGCCCACGCGACGTTATTCTCGATCAGATGCACGCAGGTGCCGAAAGGTGGCATCGACCAATTCATGAAATCGTCTCATGATCAACCGCGCGCGCGCTTGACCATGCACACGCTAGTTGACGATCCAGCATTCCTTCCGGATCTCGCCGTTGGCGCTGGTCTTGATCTCGATGCCACCCATCTTCACCATCGCCGCCTTGAACCTCCACGCCCACAGCCCCCGGACGAACGCGTTGGCGAACACCATTCTTGCCGTCTGGTTGGACGCCATAAGCGCCGCGTCCGAATCGAACAGCACGTCGTGGCTGATCACGTTCCTGTAGTACTGGCTGTCCAGGTCGTCGGGCGTCTTCGAATCCTGCATCACCGTGGGGTCACCGCTACTGTTGCACTGCTTCACCAGCGTGGTGGCTAATGCGGGGTCCATGTCCGAGGTATTCGGCCGGAGGCGGTCGGCGAAGGACGAGCAGTGGGAGCGGCCGACGGTGTGCGCGCCGGAGAGGGTCACCATCTCCTCCACGCTGAGCCCCTTGGCGGCGAAGCTGTCGTTGAGCTGCTGGAGGCTGAAGAAGGGCGCGGGCAGGTTGGGGAGGGTCTCGCTGGCGAGGGACACGCGCCCGTCGTAGCGGCCGGCCGGCATGTCGAAGTCCACCGTGTTGTTGCTGAGGAAGTAGGTGGCGTCGCGGCCGGCGAAGGCGACGACGTCCGCGCATGAGACCACGCCGGGGCAGGCTGCCTCGAGGGCCGCCTTGGCCGCGTCGATCACCTCGAAGCCGCGAAGGCTCAAGTTCGGTATGCCGAGCTTCTCCGTCGGGTCGCTGGAGTCGGTCGTGTTGAGCAGAACGGAAGCATCGCACCCCTGGATCGTGCATCACAGTAGGTGAAAACGGAGCGCTAATTAACATCGTACTAATACTCTACGTTAGGTGCATCAATTGTTTGTCATCTACAATTCGCTCATGCAAGGTACGCATATGCATGCATCTGATCCGTTATCCTGATTTGATCGAACTGTACATGCATATACCTACATGTATGATGATGCACAAGTTTCGATCGATCAGATTGGAAGGGATACATGATGAGTTAGGTGTGTACCCTGACGAAGCAGTCGTGGAAGAACAAACGGAGGAGCCCTGCGCCGGTGCCGCGGTCGTTGCTCGTGGCGTTCTTCACGGCCTCCCTCACCATCTTTTCCGCGTTTGGGCAGGAATACTCGTAGTAGCCGACACTGAGCCCTGAGGCAGGAGGGCTTGGGCTTGGAGGATAAGTGGGTGGGCTTGGGCTGGGCGAGCTTGGGCTAGGAGGATAAGCAGCAGGAGTTGGGCTTTGTGGGCTTGGGCTAGGTGGAGGATAAGTGGGTTGGCTTGGGCTAGGAGGATAAGTAGGTGAGCTTAGGACCGGGCTGGACGAGCTTGGGCTAGGAGGATAAGCAGCAAGAGTTGGGCTTTGTGGGCTTGGACTAGGCGTAGGATAAGTGGGTTGGCTTGGGCTAGGAGGATAAGTAGGTGGGCTTAGGACCGGGCTGGGCAAGTTTGTGCTAGGAGGATAAGCGGTAGGAGTCGAACTTTGTGGGCTTGGACTAGGCGGAGGATAAGTGGGTGGGATTGGGCTAGGACTATAAGTAGGTGGGCTTAGGACCGGGCTGGGCGAGTTTGTGCTAGGAGGATAAGCGATAGGAGTCGAACTTTGTGGGCTTGGGCTAGGCGGAGGATAAGTGGGTGGGATTGGGCTAGGACTATAAGTAGGTGGGCTTAGGACCGGGCTAGGCGAGTTTGTGCTAGGAGGATAAGCGATAGGAGTCGAACTTTGTGGGCTTGGGCTAGGCGGAGGATAAGTGGGTGGGATTGGGCTAGGACTATAAGTAGGTGGGCTTAGGACCGGGCTGGGCGAGTTTGTGCTAGGAGGATAAGCGATAGGAGTCGAACTTTGTGGGCTTGGACTAGGCGTAGGATAAGTGGGTTGGCTTGGGCTAGGACTATAAGTAAGTGGGCTTAGGACCGGGCTAGACGAGCTTGGGCTAGACGGAGGATAAGTGAGTTGGCTCGGGCTTGAGCTTGGAGGATAAGCTATCGGGCTTGGGCTCGAGCTTGGCGGATAAGCTATCGGGCTCGGGCTCAATAGGTTTGGACTGGGAGGATAAGTAGGTGGGCTGAGGACCGAGCTAGGCGAGCTTGGGCTAGGCGAAGGATAAGGGAGTGGGAGTGGGCTCAGGCTCGGGCTCGGGCTTGGAGGATAAGTTGGTGGGCTCAGGCTCGCGGGGCTTGGACTCGGAGGATAAATAGGTGGGTTCAGGCTCGCGGGGCTTGGGCTCGGAGGATACGTTGGTGGGTAACCTTGGCAGGACACATACCCGAGCAACGCAAGCAAGGTAAGAACGGCGAGCTTAACCATCTTTGCTCGGCTGTTTGGTATTGCTAATGTGTGATTTCACTTCTTTTCTTAAGAGTTGCTGCTAGTGCTAGCTATGCATTGCCTATTTATAGCTCCGGGACGAGGATGTTTGTCGAATGTTTCCGCGCGGCGTGGGGGTCGCACGTTGTGACGGATGTGAAGTCAAGCAGGGGAACATGGAAGAGGCACAAGTGCCCAGCTCAAACAGTTGACCTGCACATGTTTACTAGCTAGCTCTGTTAAAACTGGTCGGCACGCACTGACTATGCACGGTTTTTTAGAGAAAAATGAGAGGGAATCACGCTTTGCTGTTGTAACATGGGATATGTACGTACAAATGCATTTAGGATATTTATATGTACAGATTGGTTACACTTGGCCAGGTTTGTTTCGCATTCATCTAGGATCCACTGATGAAGTAACGAAATTGGTGTCGGTGTGTTCGAGAGAGATGATGTCGGTGACGGTGTGTTAGCATTTGTTTTTAACCAAAAAAAGAGAGGGAGGACACGTGACGTATACACAGGATGTCAACCAAGTTATAGGTGCTTGTAATAGGCTAATAGCTCTCCTTGTTTCTAATACTGGTTTGCGGACTGCGGTACGTTATCCCAGCCAGTAGTTGCTTCGCTTAGCTTGCGATAGGCTAATAGCTCTCAGTTTTTTTCCACCCACTTTTCTCCTTTTCTTGAACCAGCAGTTGTTCGGTTTCTTTTTCTTTTTTTTTTTATATTGATAAAGCATGAGTAAAAAAAGAAAAATATACATACAACGGTCCCAATGGAGATACACCATAGACGGGAAGAAACCCCTCTGAAACACCTACCTAAGCAGCCTAACACCAAGGCTAGGGGCAAACACCAACAAGCACGACACCGTAACATCGACCAGCTCTCATGCGCACAAAATACACACCGCCGCCAAGACAAGGACAACACCCCTACCACCTAATACGCTGAAGCTACGAACTAGTTATCAAGTTAGCCAAATGTAGAGGATCACCATTACACACTGATTAAGAGAGAAGAATAGAAGAAATGATATAGAGAATCGCAGCTCCACAATGGCTGAATAACTGCATCTCTTGCGAGGGATTTAAGTGCGTTGACACAAAGGTGCTCACCACAGCTCACCATCTTGAACCCACCACAACACACCACACCATTGGACTGCACGCACCAACATCACACCACCAATAGACAACAACACCCACACGACAAGCCAAAGCAAAAGCACGAAGAACCACGACAAGCACCGCACACTAACAGGACGACCAATGTCACATCCTCATTTTAATAAACAGGGTTATCATGCATATCATGAGCATGCATCATGTTTTTCAAGCATTTACATTATATATTGCACTTAAAATATCTCAATAAGAAGTTAAACATACACTTCAAATTAAACTCCCAAAGGAAAATAAGAACAAAAACTTATGATCATCCTCTGAAATTAATTTATTCAAATACTATATTAATTAACATGAATTAATATAATTTTTCCAGATTTATGGGACTAGATTCAACCCTCAAAAAATTCAAACACATTTCAATGACCTACTTTATGTTTGAATTTGAATGTTTAAGAATTTTTTATGAACACTAGGTCATCCCAAAAACCCCTTTGAATTATTTTAGATTTTTAGGGATTTATTTCTATTTTTAAACCCCTGGTCAAAGTAGAAGTTTGAATGGAATCTCAGTCAAACCTTAGGCTCAGACCAGACCAGCTAGCACAGTTCCTTGGACTCAAGTCCGACCGCACCACTTGACTCGGCTGAGTCACCTTACTGCATTGCGCCGCACCCGAGCCTGGCGCGCCCGTTTGCTGCCGCTGACATGGTCATTACTACAAAACAGGTCATACTGGACGCCACATCACAGACGGTTCCAAAGGAGCCGTCTGTGTTTAACTTATACAAATGGTTCCCTTTGGAACCGTCTGTGATAGTGCCTTATCACAAACGGTTCTTATTACCAACCGTCTGTAAAGTATCACAGACATTTGGTAATAAGAACCGTCTGTAATATACTCCTATCACCGACGGTTCTTTAATAGAGTCGTCTGTGATATTTCTTTCCTATCTCTTCGTCTTCCGCGCGATGTGTCTCTTCGTCTCACCATCGCACAACCGTCTCTCATGCGTCTCTTCGTCTCACGTGCCAGTTACTCCTAGTTTTATAAGACGGAATAACCGAAGATTAAACCTCTCGTCGATCTTCGTCTCACGGAATCGCCAAGGTGAGCATGCAAAGCATGACGGCCAGCACCAAGGCGAGGAGGTCGGTGATCGCCGCTCTTTCTCACGATGTCGCGACATCGTCGGTCGTGTGGCCGCGAGCTCTCCTCGGCCCATGGAGGACCTATGCAGCCTACGATTAACGTGCGTACATATTTATACCTACAAAATACGTACGTATGTACTACTATTTATTCTAACATCTTGAATTTTGTATGTACGTATATTGGAGTTGCAAGGCCTTGTACAAGGTGTCCAAGGAACGCGCCGTGGGGAGGCACGTGGCGCTGGAGCGAGAGGAGGCGATCAAGTGGCAGGACAACGAGCGCTACCTCGCCGTCGTCAACCACCTGGCCGGCGCCGGCAACCCGGGGGCTTGTTTCATCGCCGGCCTCGGGCTTGTTCACGCCCCAAGACATGCGGCGCGGCCTCATGTTCCTTGAACGGCGCCGTGGCCGCCACAAGGTCGCGGCCCACGTGCTCGGCCTCCTCCTCTACACGGCCGGCGACGCGCGCGATGTTGGGAAGCACTACATCGCCAGTCGGCGAGCCGACCGGCGGCGGTGCGAGAGCAGCCAAGACCAACCGGGAGTGCAGCGACAGAGGCTCGCCGCGGACATGGTCCAGCGCGGCGTGGGGAAGAAGGCCGCCACCGGGCGGGTGTGGGCGCTGTCGGAGGATGGCCACCGTGCACGAGCACCGCCGCGGTGTGGAAGGGTGGGACGACTACGTCGCCTTCTCGCGATGGACGATCGCAGGATTAGGCATGAGTATGCTAGTTTCTTTGCAAAGGTGTTGGACTATTTGCCATAAAATTTCAGTTTTTTAGGTTTCTAGAAAGGTGGTGCAGCTGGACTATTTTCCAAATTAAATAAATTTTTAATGCACCAAAATATATGGTCCACAAGGACAGGAGCGATTAAAATTCCACGTTAACATAAAAATATACGTACAACAGATTACAAGTCCATAACACATGATGTTATGGAATAAATTAATTACAATAGAGTAATTTTTTAATTAAAATATAGCCCTTCATGATGATCGACGTGCATATAGCTAGCTTCCTCACTGGGTTCTTCCTCGAGCCTGATGCCATCTCCGAAAGGAGGTAACTCGTCAATTGATTGTATTCTTCCTCGTCCACTATATTCTCAACTCCGACAATCCTTCTTTTTCCATGAAGAACTACGTGGCGCTTCTTATTTGCCGGGTCGGTTACATAGAAGACTTGAACAACTTGGTTAGCCAGTATGAATGGTTCGTCTTTGTATCCGACACGATCGAGGTCCACGGTAGTGACGCCGTACTTGTCGACCTTCACTTGTGGGAGATGGACCCAACGGCACCGAAATAGGGGGATCTTGAAAAGCACGTAGTCGAGCTCCCATATCTCCTCTATTTGCCCATAGTACGAGCTCCTCAGCCCATCGGTACTGAATGCATCTATGCGGACACCGCTATTCTGGACTGTGCTCTTCCTATCCTGAGCTGCCGTATAAAATGTGTACCCATTTATGTCGTATCCTTGCCATGTGACAATTGTAAATTG
Organism: Ampelocalamus luodianensis; assembly: GCA_036346255.1. Classification (NCBI taxonomy): domain Eukaryota; kingdom Viridiplantae; phylum Streptophyta; class Magnoliopsida; order Poales; family Poaceae; genus Ampelocalamus; species Ampelocalamus luodianensis. The sequence continues at coordinate 3,966,929 of CM070630.1, read as the reverse complement.
TGGCCCTTTTGCTAACCATAGCAGCGTATCATCACTTGATGACCTCCCAGTCATGATTCGCACCTTTAACCATTCGTTGAACCGACGGTTGTGCTCTCTCGTGATCCAAACCTCCGACCGGTCTGGATTCTGTTGGCGTACCATATCTTTGTGCTCATCGATGTACGGGGACACTTGGGTCATGTGTTGCAAGACCGTGAAATGGGCTTGAGCGCACGTATCCGGATCGGGGTGATTGATTTCCTTCCGATGGTCCTGATACCATCCAGCCTTCCCTCATGACGAGATAGAGGAACACCTATCGGTTCCACCTGAGCCATGTAGTCGACGCAGAACTCAATGACCTCTTCGGTTGCATAACCTTCGATGATGCTGCCCTCCGGTCGAGATCGATTCCGTACGTAGGACTTGAGAATTCCCATATACCTCTCGAACGGGTACATATAACGTAGGAACACAGGACCGCATATCTTTATCTCTTTCACAAGATGAACAATGAGATGGACCATGATATCGAAAAATCACGGAGGGAAATACATCTCAAGATGACATAGAGTCATCACCACCTCGGCCTGTAGAGCATCTAGTCCTTGGGGATCGATGACCTTCTGAGCAATTGAGTTGAAGAAATAACACAGCCTCAAGATTGTCACTCGGATCTTGTTCGGCAAGATACCCCTAATTGTAACAGAAAGCATTTGTGTCATCAGCACATGACAATCATGAGACTTCATACCAATTAATTTCAAATCTTGCATAGAAACAAGTTTCTTAATGTTAGCGGAGTAACCAGACGGGACTTTGACACCATGCAAGCTTTGGCACAATTCATTTCTCTCGGCCTTGGACATAGTGTAGCAAGCTGGTGGAAGGTATGTTCGTCCTTTATCGGTCTCTTTCGGTGCTAACTCGGTACTTATGTTCATATCAACCAAGTCACGTCGTGCGTTAACACCATCCTTCGTTTTGCCACTAATGTTCAGTAAGAGACCAATCAAGCTTTCACATACATTTTCTCCACGTGCATGACGTCGATGCAGTGACGAACTTCTAAGTGCTCCCAATAAGGCAAGTCCCAAAAAATTGACCGCTTCTTCCAGATGTTCTTCTGACGAGTTTTTAATTTGCGTCCCTTCCCAAGCACAACATCGATATCCTTAACCATATCATAGACCTCTTTCCCTCTAAAAGCCCTTGGAGCTGAACTGTCCTCCTTATTTCCGTCGAATTGTTTCTTCATCTTGCGGTATGGGTGACTCCTGGGAAGGAACCTACGGTGACGCATATACACAGTTTTACGCGAGTTGTTCAGCCATACACTCTCCGTAGCATCTAAGCAGTGCGGACAGGCTTTGGCTCCTTTCGTACTGAAGCCCGACAGGTTACCAAGGGTAGGAAAATCATTGATAGTACAGAACAACATGGCGCGTAAAGAGAAGTTCTCTCGTTTGTACGCATCCCATACTTGTACCCCTTCGTTCCACAGCGTCACAAGATCATCCAGTAATGGTGCTAGGTACACATCAATGTCGTTCCCAGGTTGCTTCGGCCCTTGGATAAGTAGTGACATCAAAATATACTTCCGCTTCATACACAGCCAAGGAGGAATGTTGTACATACATAGATTTCACGGGCCAAGTGCTATGTCGGCTGCTCATGTTACCGAAAGGATTCATTCCATCTGTACTCAACCCTAACATTATGTTCCTCGGTTCCGCACCAAACTCTTTGAAGGTCAGATCGAAGTTTCTCCACTGGGCGGAATCAGCAGGGTGTCTTAGCTTTCCATCTTTATTACGCTCCTCCGAGTGCCAACGTAGCAATCTTGCCTCCTTTCGGTTCACAAATAAACGCTTCAAACGTGGGATCACAGGCAGATACCACAACACCTCAGCAGGAGGTCCTTACTTCACCTTAGCAGTATTCTTACGCTTGTATCGGGATGCTTTGCACACGGGACATACATGCAAGTCTGCATACTCTTTACGATACAGGATACAATCGTTCAGACCTAGAGCAAATATAAAGAGTTAAAGATCGTTACCCTCGGAGCTCACGACGAAAATTCCAAATATCCCGCGAGATTCCTCACTGTCCTTCTCCTTCAGGCCATAGCGCAATGTGAGACTTAAGTGGATAGGGCAAGAGAAGATCCACAATCAAAATGCACCTCCCCCATAAGCTTATCCCACTCACAAAACACCCACTGCCGAAACAAAACACTCATTCACAACACCCAAACCGAGAGCTACCACCAAAGCCAAGCCTCACAAAGTAAGCATGCAAGCCAAATAGCCATAAGTTGCTAGGGCAACCCACAACCAACAACAAGGCAAGCAAAATAAACAAGCCTCCTACAGCCAACACAGAGCAAAGCTTCTCAAGCCCCTCTGTTCCAAAGAATAGATCAGAGGCGCTAGGGCAGGGGGTCTGTCGGGTCTTGATATTTATAGGGATGGCATATCACAGATGGTTCTTATTCTCAACCGTCTATGATGTGAATATATCACAGACGGTTCCTCTAACTAACCGTCTGTGTTGAACTTATACAGATGGCTCCATGTTGAACCGTCTGTGATATCCTCACATCACAGACGGTTCATAAAGAGAACCGTCTGTGATATACTCACATCACAGATGGTTCGTAAATATAACCGTCTGTGATATACTCACATCACAGACGGTTATATTTACGAACCATCTGTGATGTGAGTATATCACAGACGGTTATCCTTACTAACCGTCTGTGATATGTAGGATATCACAAACGGTTCAACATGGAGCCGTCTGTATAAGTTCAACACAGACGGTTTTTCATGGAACCGTCTGTGATGAGGATATTATCACAGATGGTTCTGCATTGAACCGCTCGTGATAGCGCATTTGAGCATGTATATGCGCAAATAATTACTAAAATGAATTGCCCAATAATAAATAGATGATAAAAGACCATATCATCACGCATTTATAAAAAGACCATATTGTTTTACATCACGCATAATAGATCGCCATATCGCTTTTACATCACGCAGCGATAAAAAAGGATAAGCGATCATATCTTAGTCTTCAAATCTTCGTACACCTTCTCGTCGGCTTCAGTGGGGGCGGGATCAGCGACTATCTCACCAAACGCCTCCACCTGTGACCTTGCACGCTCAATTTCCTCTTGTAGATGTTCGGACTCCGTAATCAAGTCCCATATAGCCCAGAGGCCATCAACCCTAGTCTCCACAGTCTCGGCTAGGCGGACCCGCTCTCCTGCAATGTCGAGGTCGTCCTCGACTCTCTGGGCTGCATCCTCGGTGTGGACCAAATAGTTCCATAGGACAATCTCCACGACGAGGTTTACTCGCCGGATGCTGGAGAGCCTTGCACTGGTCTATTGGAGGAGGAGCTCCAATCGACAGATGATCGCCGTTATGGTCTCCGGTAGATGGGAGGGTCTACAACGGATTGCATTACGAACGGACGCCTTGTTCGCAGCTTGGGCCAGGTTGCGACCAGAGAGGTGCGAGTACACAACCAAAATGTAGGCCACTACAGCCGGGACGAGAGAGGAAGCTATTTGGAATTTGTGGAGAGAGAGGGGATGATCAAGGAGGTTCATGAGAAATTCCTTTGATAAGGGTTGTCTATTTATATAAAAGAAGTAGTAAAGCTGGAGCAGGAGACGAAGAGATGAAGAGACACTCGCGCGGGAGACGAAGGGATTGAAAGGAATATCACAGACGGTTCTATCATGGAACCGTCTGTGATAATAATATCACAGATGGCTCTATTAAAGAATCGTCTGTGATATGGTAATATCACAGACGGTTTGTAAATAGAACCGTCTATGATATGGTAATATCACAAACGGTTCTTTAATATAACCGTCTGTGATATCTTATCACAGACGGTTCTTCAATAGAACCGTCTGTGATATCCTTTTTATAAAGAGGCGCACCGCTAGGGTTTTGCTCTTTACTCGTCACTTCCTCTCCCGCACCTTAGGCTCTCGCGCTCGCCGGCTCCTCTAGGGTTCGCCTGCTCACCTCCCGGCCGTAAGACCCGACGCGCCGCCCGACATCGGCAGACGCCGCCTCGCCTTGACGAGCGGCCTCCTCCCGTGTCGGCCTCCTCTCTCGCACAGCCTCCTCCCGCGCCGCCCCTCCTCCCGCACCGGCCTCCTCCCGCGCCGTCCTCCTCCCGTGTCGGCCTCCTCCCACGGACCGGCCTCCTCCCCGCGCCTCCCTCCTCCCCGCGTCGGCCTCCTCCCCTGCACCGGATATCACAGACGGTGCTAATTATGAACCGTCTGTGATATCCATATATGGATATCAGGCGACGGTTGCACCAGAATGCGCTCTGATATATGGATATCGCGAGCGGTTCATACTACCACCGCGTGATATATGGATATCACAGACGGTTGGTAACTAGAACCGTCTGTGATATGTGGATATTACAGACGGTTGTTAATTAGAACCATCTGTGTTGTGACTTACGTACAAAAACACAGACGGTTCCGAACCGTCTGTGATAACGTTTTCTGTAGTAGTGGGTGACCCCACCTGTCAGATCCGTCTCCCACCTCCCGTTGGCTCGCGCAGAGCGCGTGTGCCACACGCCCGTGATGCCCTGCAACGCTCCAATCACGACATGAATTTGCCGCATCCGTTGGCCATTCCCTGAGCTCGTCCGTTACTCACTGTCTCCATCTCCCTCAACACCCAGGCATAATACCCCCTCCAAACCCTCGTTCTCCTCACTTCTCTTTTCGGCTGAGGAGAGGGAAGCTCTCCCGTGCTCCATTGTCGGGTAAGCTCGAGTCCTTTGGTTCCTCTCGAATCTAGGTTCAATGTCGTATCCATATTAGCTAAGCTCAGCTCATGTCTTTGCTTGCAGCTTCCAGTTCATTTTGGTGCCATTCGGGTTGTCCAAAGCACACCCCGAAGACATCCTAGTGCCATTCTTTACTTCCGGGAGGCATGGTCCTCAATCCTCCAGTCATCTCATGTTACTTAGCATGACATGCAAAACCCCTCAATCAAATTCCTCCATTGCACGACAGGTTTCCGTGGAAATTGAAGAGATTTCATTTTCGGCCGAAGAACCAACTCTTCGTCTCCCACTTTGATCTAGTAATACACTCTTCGATTCTTTGATACCAGAGTATCCTCTGATGGTCTTTAAGCTATCCCGACCTTTCTCTTCTATTGGTTTTGCTCCAGTTGACCTCTCCACGTTGAAGCTCATCGCCGTCGTGAACCTCAACGACGACAATCCATCTCCGACCATCTCTGCTCCTCCCCATCGTTTAGGTAGCCTCGTTGTGGTCCTTAGATGCTTAGGCACCTGCTATCTTGGACGCTGCGGAGCTCTATTGTTGCATGTGTGTTTAACGTAGTTGTAGCGTCGCCCCTCTTCGGCTAGCCACCGATATAGGCCATCTTAGCGGCCGCCACCACTCGCTTTAGGTATGCACTGCTATTGCGCATCTATCCCAAGTCTTGGCCGGCTCCACCATGACGCGTAGCGCCAGCAAGCCATCGGGCAATCGCGCAGGACGAGAAATCCTGTTGTTGTACGCTACGACCACGCAGCCGTTATGACCATGACCACAGCTCGCTACGACCACCGACATGTGAGCCTGGCTACTTTAGCGCCGTGCGCTGTGCACATGCACCGGTGGACCTAGTCCATACAATAGAGTCACTGACGGATAGGTCCCACATGTTAGATCGGGATTTAAATTGGAAGTAAAAGAGAAACACGCTATTCTTTTGGTCCCACACGTCATTGACTGTGGCTAGTGCAGCAGCCGGTAAGAAAAAGTATTAAATGCTTTATAAAATCCGAAATCCATTTATTTACACACTAAAAATTACATTAACTTCTAAAATGAATAATTAATTCATCTTAACTCCAAATCCAGTGAAACCAATCTTGCTAATTTTCATTTTAAGTGAAATTTATTCTAAAATAGGTTTCAAACTTTTCTCTATCTCTGAAGATATAGTTTTTGGAAAGTGATCCTAAAATTGATTATTTTTACACTATAAATTGCTGATAACTTTAGAAATTCACAATTAAATCATGAAAACTCCAAATGAGGTAAACTCAATTATTTTGGTTTTATAATATTATCCTCTATTTATCTATGTAATCCTTGTATTCCCAAGTGCTCTGCAAATTTTGACCAAATAATTAAATTTGGTGAACAATAACCGATTCTAATTAAATTGAATTTTCTGAAAAACTGAGATTCAAACTACTATAATTCCCACATACTAAACCCAACTAGAATAATTCTTTCACCTAAATTCATCTAAAATCATGACTTAGATACTGTAGAAAATTCATGTATTTTTGAGCATTTGGATTTTTGAGTATTTCTCGGTGTTTATCGATGTCTTTACTCTATAGAGCCCGAAGCTATCGACATATACTCATTCGCCACCGAGAGTATGCAACTTAGATTCCAGCAAGGCAAGCATCATTTGAACTTTCTTTTGCATCATATTGATCCCAGTTTTTATAGGATAGTGGAATGATAATTGCTTGCATGCTATTTTGATATGTCAATATTTTTGTGATGAGTAGTTAGTTATGTCCTACTCTTGATGCTATCCTTGTTATTTTTCCATTAAATATATGCTTAAGGATAGATGGAAGTGATGATATTTCTATTTTGTTGATTGCCGCTTAGCCATGCAAGTCTAGAGTTGTCGATAGTCCGGTTGACGAGATTAACCTGTCGATCATGGGAAACACCTCACACTTATTCATTTATAGTTTTGGTCCAGATCTTCGAATCTGGTTTTTTAGTTCTTTTTGGTAAATTTAAAAAGGATTTGGATCTGGACAAGTGGTTGTAGTGTGGGTGCCTTCGTGCACGAGACTCGGGTTTGTGGTTGTCTTGTCCGGACCATCAAGGACCGAACTTTTGTGCCATCGTTAATTCAAGTAAAACTCGTGCTACCACATGTGGGTTAGGAGCCACTAAGTTAAGTAAGAGGTTGGTTTGATTGGTTGAGACCACAGGTGGTGTGAGGATATAGCGACCGTGAAATCCTATGTTTCTTAGGAACCCAGTGTAATATATATTGTGCAGGTGAGCACGATTACTTATGTTGGGGGTACCTAACATACTAACTACCTTACACTGGCCCCTCCGACACAACATGCTTGCCCACTTAGCATTTGCTATATGCATTTGTACTAAGTTGGGATTTTATCTTGCATGCGTGATCTAAATACATAGGATCTTCTTGTTGAAAAATACTAAGTCTCAAACTAACCGGTCAACTCACCAAAGGTAGTGTGCTTGGCTGGGCGAGTCATATGGGTAAAGTAGTATACCTCTGCAGAGTGTAAATCTATTCGAATAGCTGTGTACACGGTTACGGACAACCGCTTGAATTCGGGAGTCATTATTGTTAGACTTTGAATTAAAATTGACATGGTTACAACTTGGTATTCGGCATGAATGGGTATTCATGCATTTTAGTTTATCAAAGTGGGCGATCACTTTGGTATTTGTTTGTTTCAATTGTTTATCGATATATATCTATGTCACATGTTTATCTTTTGCTTAAAAACTTGTTTACAAAATGGCAATTGAAAAACTAGTATTTATAGGTTGAAAATTATTACGTTTTATGCAAAACTAAGCCACTAATGCTATTCTTTTGATATTATCTATGCATAAATATTTTTAATTTGTGTAAGACTTACGAGTACAATTGTACTCAACCCGGCTCTGCAAATTCAGGCGAGGAAGACTCCGCGCCCGATGAGCTTGTTAGCGTCGATCTAGGCGACACTGATGAGTAGTGTTGTTATTTAACCTCCAGTCGATTGCCAGGGGGTTATGGGGCACACTTGCTGGACCCTTTTGGTTTATTTTCATTGCTTCTACTCCTACTTAATGTCTTTATTTGAATTTGGCCTGTCGGCCGCTTTGTAATAGCTTAGACTTAACTAGTATGTTGTTTGTCTTTTGGATTATCAATGTATGACTGTTGTATGGATGTGACCAACGATGAATGAGGGTATGGTCGTATTGGTCGCTGATCTTGGGAGCCAACACGAGATTCATACCCATTGTTTTGAATTCCCTCTTAATTCCTTGAGTGTGTACTTAGACCGTTTGGAGAACCGGTCACCATGTGGAACTCGCAGAGGAGCAGTTTTGCATGGTCACCATGACTGTAGTTCGGTCAGGTACTCTCACTTGACTGGAGTTAATTTGGAATTCATTTACTTGAGTCCCAAAGTTATTTCCATAAGACTGGGAAGGCCACGGTCTTACGAAAATAACCCGAGGGTCCTCACAGTTTGGTGGGTTTTGTTTTGTTTAGTTTTCCACTTATAAAACTATACAGTGTCCTCTTGCTCGACTAGTGCAACAGCGTCATCGTACTTCAGAACCCCAACCTTATTGAGTACTTTAATCCTATTTACAACTTCATATTACTTATTATCTTGTTCTTGATTGTTCTTCGATTGCATGCAAGGATAGACCTTCGTGGTCAGGTCGATCGTGCTACTAACAAGGTCGATAAAAATCTCAGAGTTGGCTCAACGATTGTGAGCGTATTAGTCATGTACGATTGGTAGCTGAATTGTGAGAGTCTTCTCCACCAAATCGAGTTATCCTTCTGATCGAAAGATCGAGACACCCTTTGTCGCATCAGTATAACCTGGAAATTGGCAGGGGAATATGCCCTGGGGATTGAGGGTGGTGTAGCTACGAGATTCGAGAGTTTGGTTTCGTCAGGTGGTGTAGCTGGAGAGTCGCCAGAGGCATTTAGCCCAGAATTTCAGGGTTAGTCCGGCCAGAATTGCCAGGTGGTTGCAACCTTGGGATCGTCAGGTGGATGTAGCCCTGGAAAATGATATAGCATGAGGTGAATGGAATTGATATCTATGTGTGAATGGATGGAACCTTTAGGTACTGTTTTTCACTAGAGGTGGATGGAACATTCACTACTATTGTACAAAAACACTGGATTTCATTAAAACTTGGTTTACTCAAAATGCTAGGTCTCGAGATTTGCTTACTACTTAACCTATTTCAACACTGTCTTTATGCAAATAAAAGAACCTCAAGCTTCCCTTTGTTCAGCCTCTCATATTATATAACTGCATTCTGTGTGTTGGGTCACGAGTACAGTTGTGTACTCATACTCGCTCAATATTATTATTCAGTAAGTGTAAGAAAAGATGACTATGTGGGCACTTATGAGCATTCATCAAGACTGGAGATCAAGAAGGCCATGAACTAGGCTACGTGCCCTAGTCGATTATCTGTGAGTATATCGTGATGGTTCCACATGTTTCATTTTAAATTCCGCTTCTGCTGCTGATTCTTTAAAGGTATTTGGCATGTCTAGCCATTCTAAAAGTCATAAGCCGTAAAGTATATTTATGCTTGATTATTATTATGCAATAATTTTACATTTTCGTGATATGTGTTTGATATCCAATGATGTAAATGTGGGCACTGATTACTGGTCCAGAGACTAGTGCCATAAACACAGAAGACTCCTAAATTGCAAATTTGGGGTCTAACAACACCTCCAAGGAGGTGAATGAGAGACCAAATTGAGGGAGAAGACGAAAAATCTGGAGAGAGAATTTACTCCTCCTTCTCCTGCGACGACTCTAATCTTGGAATTCAGTGGCGGAGCCACATGCAATCTGCAGTTTTGCATATATCAGTGGACCTATTCCTATTGATATTTGCGTCAAAATTCATGAAATTCTAAGAATACCGGTGGAGTTGACCGTACAGGTTTGAGTTCTGGATCCACCACTCTCAGGTCCTAGCTAGAGTGACCGCGCCTTTTCAAACCCAGTACGTGGGTGATGGAATGTGTCAGTGTCAGGCACAGGCGCACAGCTCCATGTATACAAAAGGCTTTGGAGCCCCATTTTGCGTGGATAAGTTTTTCTTTTCTTGAATATGCATGACTGCAGCCTGGAGATTCTTAATTAGAAGCAATAATGCAGCGCTGGATCGAGAGCATACTCCGCATCGAGAAGGAAGTGATCGGGTCCTATTTCGAGCTTCCAACACATGCATGCATGGCGGTTAGCTATAGATCCGATCTAGCTGAAGGCGGTGGCATGAACGCGACTTGCTAATTAGAAGATGGAAGCTTCCCCACTGTATGCATCGTGCGAATGTATAGCCATAATAGCCGGTAAAAGAATGCCAATATACCAGGTATCGTACGTAGGCGAACTACCGGTTGGTACACAATGCAACTTATTCTCGACCAATTTTCTGCCCTCGCAGAGCATTCAGATCTAGCCCTTTCAGCCATGCAGCCTTCAAGTTGGTGCACGTTCCATGCATATCGTTGGCTTTCTTTTTGTTTTCCTTTTTCAGGATCAACTGAACTGGGGAGTGAGGCTTTTGTACTAATAGGGCGCGGAGGAGGCATATGGTCGCTCTCCACTTGTTCGGTCAGACGGAGGATATGCAGTTTTGTTTAGATTTTTGAGCTAGCACAATGGCATTAGGCATTAGACATTACGTACGTGCACCACCGTTCCAAAGTCCAGCGATTTTTCAGCAGCCGTAGTTGAGAAGCCCGGGTGAAACGATGGAGTTGTCATTTACCATGTATGGATTGAATGCCCGGCTATACTAGCTGCACTTCCACCCATGTTATGAGGCTAAACAGTAAATAAACATTTCGTTGGCAGAAGCTTCGGAATGAACACTGAAGACATGTGGTTAACTAAACGGGACTTCGTCAGTTCGTCTGTCAGAAGTTCAGAATAACAGAACGAAAGCATGTTGACTCGCGGCAGCGGCACCTAATTAATACCGGAGTTATTGTACTGAATGTTCCCAACCTCCACTGAAGATGCTAAATTAACTTCACATGCAAAAGATAAGCTTATCCATCCACTCTGCCTGCAAACATCTGAGCTCAAAAAACCACTCGTCCCAGTCAGATGTACGTCCACATGCTACATCCTTAAAAACCTGGTTTAATTTCCTCTCGCAAAGCACCAAGTCAGAGCTCAGATGCATGCTGAGTTGTGTTCGCATGCTCCCTGCATCGATCTCGATCTTGCATCGGACAAGAGAGAACATGCACTACCTGATTAAGAAATGCAGAAAAACCCTGCCATTCCTCCGAGCCCTCTGACTTCCAGTCATATAAATAGACGTGCAAAGGAGCGTCTCCAACTCACTACTGCAGCTTCCACTTCCAGAGTAGTCTTACCACATACTCGGAGAGCGCAAGTGATTAAGCCTATCGTGTGCAGAACGATGGCTAGGGTTGCAATTTGGATCTCCTGCGTGCTGCTCCTGGCCGCGGCATGCCAGGGGCTCGAGGTCGGGTACTACAACCGCAAGTGCCCCAACGCGGAGTACATCGTCAGAGCAGTCGTCGGCAAGGCCATCTACCAGTACCCCGGCATCGGCGCCGGCATCATCCGTATGGCTTTCCACGACTGCTTCGTCCGGGTACGCACTTAGGATCTGTTCATAATCATAGCAATATATCAAATGAACTGTGCATGAGTATTGACACATTGTTCTTGACATTGATGGGATTGTACCTGCAGGGCTGTGACGCGTCCGTCCTGCTAGACCCGACCCCGGCGAACCCGCAGCCGGAGAAGCTCGGCCCGCCAAACTTCCCGAGCCTGCGCGGCTTCGAGGTGATCGACGCGGCCAAGGCGGCGCTCGAGAAGGCCTGCCCCGGCGTCGTATCCTGCGCCGACATCATCGCCTTCGCCGCCCGCGACTCCGCCTTCTTCCTCAGCAACTACAGGGTTGACTACAAGATCCCGGCCGGTCGTTTCGACGGGCGCGTGTCCCTAGCCAGCGAGACGCTCGACTTCCTGCCCCCGCCGTTCTTCAACCTCTCGCAGCTCATCGACAACTTCCAGGTCAAGGGGCTCGACGTCGACGACCTCGTCATCCTATCCGGCGCTCACTCCATCGGCCGGTCCCACTGCTCGTCCTTCTCCGACCGCCTCTCCCCGCCGTCCGACATGAACCCCGCCTTCGCCGCCCTAATGAGGAGGCAGTGCCCGGCGAACCCCAACTTCAACAACGACCCCACGGTGCCGCAGGACATCGTGACGCCCAACGGGCTCGACAACCAGTACTACAAGAACGTGCTCAAGCACATCGTGCTGTTCGACTCCGACGCGTCGCTGCTGACGTCGCGGGCGACGTGGGGGAAGGTCTTCGAGAACGCGTTCATCCCCGGGAGTTGGGAGAGGAAGTTCGCCGGGTCGATGGTGAAGATGGCCGGCATCCAGGTCAAGACCGCCGCCAACGGCGAGATCAGGAGGATGTGCAGGGTCGTCAACTAGGACAGTTTGGTCGGCCGGTTCAACGACCGAGAAGTTGCTGTTTGAAGTTAACCACCGTTCACTGTGTTTTTGGGTTTAGCGACACCGTTCATGTTGCAGCATCTTATTGATAATTTTGTTACATTTATTGCTTTAGAAGTACGTTGTTTCATTATTTCGCCTCGTTCTAGCTGATCATATTGTTGTATTGCGCGCGATCGACAGAATTGTAGTACTCGGTTAGAGGCCGGTATGAATGAATAAAATTTCCATTTTTTGCTCAACATTTTCTTCTTATCAGATTGTGCTTACAACTAGTAGTACGCCAGTACGTGTGATGGGTGGGTTCTTCAGGTTATTTACTGCTCTTTTTTCTTTTTATGGAGGATGTGCTCACTCGTGACTCGTCTAATATATGTCACTAACACAGCGTATGCCGGAGGAAGAAACAATTTCAAACTACTTTGATCCTCACTCACCCGCTTGATCTAAATAAGCAGAACTTGGTATTCGGTTCGGTTGATACGGTAATCCCAATCACGTGACGAAGGCATGAGAGAGAGAGAAAATCGAACGCTGCCCTTCGCTCACCTGACTCCTCGTTCCTTGCTCTTTGGCTGTCTCTGCATCTAGCTTCTCCTTGCTTTCCTCCCCCAAATATTCCTATTCCTCCACGCTCCTGCTCCCCTCTTCCCTACTATGTTGGCCGATTCCATCCCCCACATGCCTTCGCTACCTCCGGCTGCGTGCACCCTCCCTGCTTGCCTATCCCACATAGCTCCGGTCTCAAGGCAGCTCCGAAATCATGCTGCGCCGATGGTCGTATCTACCCGCGGATGCAAGGCGCTAACCTATGAGGTGCTACATTTTTAGGAACTTTGCGGGGGAAGGGAGGGGGCATGAGGTGGTGCAGCGGAGGCCTCCCTGAGCTCAGTTAGGAGGTCGTAGTGTGGGCTAATGTCACCCCTATGGGATGTGAGCTCGTCGGTGACGAAGACGATCGTGTGGGCTAGCCACCACCTCCTCAAGATCACAATAAAAAATGTTGCAATTGGTAAGTTATGTTGTTGCGGTTATTATTTCTGGATGTTGCAATACGCTACACTCAAATATTGAAGACGTTTAGATGGTTTCTTTATTGTTGCAACAAGGTTTGATTTTTGTTGCAATAGGTTCTTGTATTTGTTGCTCCGATAGTTCAAATTTGTTGCACATTTTTGTTTACCGATTTCGTGTGTGTTGCATCAGGACCAAAGATTTGTTACAAGCTTAGGAACTAATTGCTATGTTTCTAGAATGTTTTTGTTGCACCGGATCGAATTAGTTGCTTCATCCTCATTCATTCACCCACCGAGCCTATGCCTCCCAATACCTATTCTCACATCCCTACGTCTCCCCTCCGATGGCTCGCCAGTGAGGTGGCCTGGTCACTTCTGCAACCACCTCCTCCTTGTGCCACCATCGTTGAATAAAGAATTTTTTTTTTCTTATGGTCAAACCTCATTTGTTGTACATATGGACTAAATTTATTGTTGTGACGAGCGTCCGATTTGTTTCAATCCATTGGACATCCGATCCCTAGTCATGTCTGATGATGAATTAATCGTACGTACATTGGTGCCTAGGATCATTGCTTTTTTTAGAGTACACATCGGACACACTCACGCACAAACACTACATTGGTGCCTAGGATCACTGCTTTTTTTATAGTACATATCGGACACACACACTCACACACAAACACCACACGCACGCCCACACACACACGTGGGTGTGTCCATAGCACACGTCCAATCTAGAGCAGGAACTAAACCCCATAGAGCGTAGCCACACGCTTTAACCACTGAACACACCCGGTTTCTAGAACCAGCGAAATAGTGAGGCGAGTTCGGCGTCCTCCTCGGTCACATCCAGTTTGTTGCGCCCCCAAAGAGGACCATATCAAATGTTACGAGGCCTACCTCCCCACGCGGCCGAGATGATCAGGCCATCCACGCATCTATGCGCTTTCTCCGTCCGAATTGCAGTGGGCATAATCGTCTCTCTCGTGTTGCGGTCGTGTTCGGATGGACGAAACTGTCTCGGCCTCATTAGCCTATAGAGAGAGGGTCCCGGAGAGTGAGAGAGAGGCCGAGAAATGTTCGGCTAGTTGAAAAGGTGCGTACTGCTAGGCTAGTAGGCTTTAAACCCACCGATTCGGCGTGGCCCGACCTAGATGGAACAAGAAATAGGCCTCGAATCTACCAAAGGAGGAGGAGAAATAGGCCTCAAATTGTGAAGGTACCACTGGACGTTGGCCGCCACGGCCACGAGTTCGCCGTAAGCAGTGATAAGCAGATTACACTTGGCCTGTCGCTGGAGCCGATTTTCTGCCGGTTGGTAACCACCAATTGCCGTCGGCGATTACCATTGCATAGAGAGGCCAGCTAGGCAGCTACACTCAAAAGTCTCAACCAGACGGCCACTATATTATCCACCGTCCACCAGCGCAAACCGATCGACCAATCTTCTCCTCTCTGCACCCATCCTTAATTTTGGACCTTAATACTTCCTACGTACTCCTATCACAGAGTATGTATCAGCTTACTAGTGAAGTGAGCTGCCAGAGCGAGTTTTAGCCTAGGCAAACGCGTGAAGGGGGAATGTTTCACCGAGACGAATGTTCACCTCGCTAGCGTACACCAACCGGTTGTTCATTCTGTTACCGCGCATATTTCTCCAGGTATCTTACCATGTTCGTCGTACATCATGGCGCCGCCCCGCGCCATCGACACTCCATTCCGTAAAGAAAGTGTCACTATTTAGGTCCTGTTTGGTACAGCTTCAAATTCTTATTTTCCAAATTCTGCTCCTGATTCTATGAGAATCCACTTCTCTGAGAATCTAGAGCTGCCTGTTGAAAGCGTTTGGCTAGTAGGTTGGCTCCGAAAATCATATGAGGGAGGATTAGAGGCAAATAGACCATGTTACCCCTGGTTGTAATACTTGCATTCATAACGTATAAGTGTTCAAATGATAATTAAATGCTATTACGTATAAGTATTGAGATGATTGAATTTCTCTTTCTCACCACTAGGATCAACACTTCTCTGAAATTCTCAACTAGGCCAATTGAACATCATACATCATTTGGTACTAACTACAACAGAACCTTGTATCACTCAAAATCTGAATCATATAAGTACACTTTTCACTTGATTAGAACACATGCACCTTTTGTTTAATAGCCACACATTTTTTTTAGAAACAGAGGGTGTTAACCACCCCAGTTCCATTTATTAATGAAACCAAACGAGTTTACAATTTTCTCGGCTTTTATCGGCTTTTATCCAAACAATCCAACTCAGAGCAAAGACACAGGAATAGACCACGGCAGCACCGCCCCTATCACCTATTCAAACCATACAGAACATCACTTAAGCACATTTCAGTTCCATTTTGTTTCACTGTCCACAACTTTGCTTCCAGTCACCATCTTGTCGATCTTCACACGCGCTCGGTCGGTGGACTTCTCGGTGTTGATCAATTCATCTCCACTTCAGCTCGGAGTGCATTCGCTTTGGACTTCAATTGATAGATATAGCTATCCTCTTGTGTACAGGCAGCAGTACCCTCCATTTCTAAGCCATCGCCATCTTCCTCAAAGTACTGCATTCCACACCATTGTGTCTATCGAAAATACATGTTATTTCTTTCCTTCCACAAGCACCAGAAGACAATCAAAGTAAGCATATTCAATGTCAACTTATTTTTATTACAAATCCGTCACCTTGCCGTTGATTCAAAGTCATTTCCAATTGGAACACCCAAAATATCTGACATGCCTCTCCAAATTAGCCAAAATTTTGTTATTAGACATTAGCCAAAGAAAAAAAAATGAACTCTAGGTGGCACAAACAACTTACAAATAGCTGGAACATGACTGCAGCTCCCATATCATATTATCCTCTTCATCAGTGAAACTAATGGACTGAGCTACACTCACTTGATCAAACAACAAATGCCTTAATCTGTTATACACAAGAGTCTACACATTCCAAACAAACAAATCGATACAAATTAACTTTCACAGACTATGGGCATACAAGCATACAAACAGGAAAGCTATACTAGTTTAGGATGTATGAAACCAAACAAAACTTTCACAGATTAATACTTCAATTGTATTTATGTCTTTATCCTATGCTACATTCACTGAAATTTAATGGTTTATCAACAATATAAATGAACTGTCAGTAATACATTAGAGAGATACTATCAGGTTCATTCACAGATTCATTCACAAATTCACCTCATCCATGCGCTTACTAGAACAAATTTCTAACGAGGCTACTCAACTGAAGACGCTTGAAACCTAGCTGAAATCTAACTGAATTCTGGTCAAAAGAAGCTAACATCAAACAACAGCTCCAAAAGCTAACATCAAAGCTCATCAAACAGCAGCTCTAAAGGTAAATCTTCAACATCAAAGATCAGCTCCAGAGTCCAGATCATCTCCATATCATCTGATCAAACATCAAACATCGGGGCACATTCAACATCAAACAAATTTATCTCCAAGTTTCTCAACAAAAATTGGTCCTCAGTTTCTCAACAAATACGATCTAAACACTACTAATAGCTCAATGAGTTGGTTATGTGCTAGATGGTGAATGGCGGTATCAACAAAGCAAGAAAGTTCTCCAGTAGGATGATTCTCGATGCAAGAATCAAGATAAAGGAGAGGAGGCGAAAGAGCTACCTGGGCGTGGGAGTCTCGGAGAGTAGGAGCATCCTCGGCGAGGCGCGTCGGCGGTGGTGGCGTTGGTGCGGTGGTTGACGCCGCCTACCGGTGTCGGCAGCTGCGGTTTCTTGCGCTTCTTCTTATCGTAGCTGGCGCCGAGCACGCGGGCCTGGTGCTCTTGAATGGCGGACCTTGCGGAGGTAGAGGCGCACCGCACGGGCGGCGAAGGGGTTCGACTCCGGGCGGCGGCCGTTCTCCTCGAAGGCGGCGCGGCGACGGCCGACAAGCGCATGGGACGCCGGAGCTGGAGGCATCGCGTAGTGGATCGGGGAGGAATGAGGATTCGAGGCGAGTGGGCGTCGGTGGTGACACGGACTGGTGGCAAACTCTAGGGGCGGCGGCGGCGCACTCGGGGCAGGCAGCGACGGCGCACTCGTCTCGAGGGGTTTGGAGTGGGGGAATCATCGCCCCGTCTCCACACGCGCAATGACGCAGGGATGTGAACGGTTCGCTAGGGCTCAGGGGGTTAGGGGTGGCAATTGCGGGTAATTACTTCGAACTTCTAGGGTCACTTTGTTTTAGGTGGGCTGGCTCCCCATGAGAATCTGCGAGAATACTGCTTCTCCTTGCTAGTTCATTTTCGAGACAGCTCCTCGCGAGAATCAGGATCTGGTGGTTTTGAGAAGTTGGGTGTTTGGCACATCTCTACGAGATTCGATTGAGAAGCTGGGAGTAGGAGCTGTACCAAACAGGCCCTTATGCATCGTTACATACATACGCCTGCAGGATTGCAGGAAGCTTCATATGTATCTACTGGTTGCAATCACACAGTTGGAACTTGGAACCCCTACTTAAACACATGGAATTATTGCTCCAGAGAATATTAACATCTTTCATTTCAACCAGTAGACATTTCTGATATACTACCCTCCCTGAAACATTTCTGAAATCTGATATACTAGTCCATTTGAACCGATGTGACGCTCGGCACCACACGGTTTAACAGAGCAGAGATGGCACAAGTCAACCGCTGATGAGTTGTTCATCCATGTTCACTACTACAAAAAGGTTAATATTGGACGCCTCATCACAGACGGTTGGCCGGTATTACATGCAATCACAGACGGTTTTGGTTTAGAGAACGTCTGTGTAAATGGATGCGCTAAAAATCGTCTGTGAAGAGGGAATATCACAGATAGTTCATGTTTAAAACCGTATGTGAAGTATCACAGACGGTTCGTAAAAATAACCGTCTGTGAAGTATACCATTATCACAGACGGTTAGTTATCAGAACCGTCTATGATAATTAAATGTTTCGGCTCCTGCGCGTTATGCATGCGTCTCTTCGGCTCCCGCGCGTTATGCATGCGTCTCTTCGTGTAACATCCCAAATTTTGGCTTGTGTTTCAAATGTAAGAAATTGAGGGTAAATTAAAACTTTTCCTTCATCCTTGTACTCTTGAAACTTTTCTGAAATTCTTGTAAAGGAATTTTGGGAAATTCAAAATCAAAAGCCTCATTTATCAAGTCAACTACCTCCTTGGTCAAATCTTTTGTCAAACCCTTGGAAATAATTTTCCCTGGTTCTAGGGTTGCTTGGTAACACCTCTGAATTATTTCATAATTTTTGGAAATTATTGGAAATATTTTAGAGGCAAGTCAAACCTTAGTCAAACCTCTGTTTTAACCTTACGAAATTTATTGATAAAATTCCAGTGCACAAAAATCTCTGGAAATTTTATGGAAGGTTAATCATTAAGTCTGAAGCCCAGTTAAAATTTCATAAATTTTGGAGTTGATTTGATGCCTCAATTAAATCCCCAAAAGTTTCAGCTCAAAATCAAATTCTAATGGGTTTGCCTTTGTTCCTCGGCGCGGTCGGACTGGGCTCGAGCCAACCGACTTCG
Source organism: Ampelocalamus luodianensis (assembly GCA_036346255.1). Classification (NCBI taxonomy): domain Eukaryota; kingdom Viridiplantae; phylum Streptophyta; class Magnoliopsida; order Poales; family Poaceae; genus Ampelocalamus; species Ampelocalamus luodianensis. Next base: position 3,947,983 of record CM070630.1, on the reverse strand, counting down.
GTTGAGTCAACTAAGCTATCTGCGCGGTCAATCGGCACGCGCGCTCTGGACCGTTGGATCTCAATCGGACGGCTCTCATTCGTGTAAGCATTCGGACAACTCCGGTTGCCTTCTGTTTCTCGACCGTTGGATGTCCATCGGACGGTGGACGATTGTGCACGGCTGTTTGACTCGATCGCACGGGAGCCGTTGGATGCGAATCGGACGGCTGGCCCTCGTCGTCCTCCTCGCGCTCGCTCGCCAGCCCGCTCGCGCTCGCTCTGCGCCATGGCAGAGAGGCTCGTGGGCAGTAGCGTCGCGTCCACTCACCCTCGACGCCAACGGGCAGGTGCATTAAATGCGCGTCAGCAGGCCGCCCCCGAAAGTCCACTGCTCACCTGCTCCCGTCGCTCACGGCGACCGCAGCGCCAGCGGGAACCCGAGGCGGAGCAACGGCGTTTTCTTGCTTCTCAGGCCTATTTAAGCTTCCGGGTCACCCCCTTCGACTTCCTTTCCTCTCCCCGCAGCTCCCTCTTGCATTCACTAAGCACGAGCAAGCCCATACAAACCCAGCGCCCATTTCGCCATTGCAGAGCTTGGAGCTCCTGTCGTGACGGTGCTCGGTGGTTCTTTGGCTCCCTCCTTGCTCTTGCACCTCCTCTCACCTCGGTGGTGCTTAACCCCACTCCATTTGGGTTGCTTCAGCGGAGCGCGGGATTTTGGATTTCCCCAATTGGCGCGAGTATCTTTCTTCGTCTCGGTAGCGGTGAGTGCTCCTTTTCTAATTCCTTTCTCGAGGAGCTTCTCGGTGCTCTCTAGAACCCATCGTGATGACGCGGCATGGTTGATTTTGCCCAGGCCGTCTTCCTCGCGTCATCTTCCTCGGGTCCGTCGCGGAGCTTCGTCGCCGGAGCTATTCCGACCGCCTCTGCACCTCGCGTCGGTCGGTAACTCCTGAAGCCCCTAGATGCTCGAGCACCGCTTGAATGGACATTGCGGAGCTCTTTCTTGCTTGTCGTCGTTGTCATTTTTCCGTGCCGCCGCCTCGCCGTCGCTCGCGCGCTCGGTCCACCACCGTCGGTGTGGGTGGTGCGGAGGGTGCGCAACGCTAATGCGCACCCATTCACGGCATTCACTCGCGCGCGCGTGCCTTTGGTCGCCGGCGTTTTGCCGTGAAGCCGGCGCGTTGTCGGATGACAGCGTTGCGGGAGCGACGTGGTCGGTTTCGATCGTTGGATCCGAGATCAACGACCACGAGCCTCCACGTCGGCCCTCATTCGCGCACGTGAGGAGTGTTTGGTCGGGTTCAATGTCGTCCGTTGGATCTGAGATCGACGGCTCTCGATCGTCCACGTCTCGGATGTTAGGAAAATCCCGAAAATGCTAAGTCCAAAACTGAAGAACATTAGGTCTTGTCATTTTCATATCTTTGTCATCTTAGCTCCAAATTAGATGATTCCAATTTTGTTAGCTTCCTTATAACTTGAACTTAAATAGAAAAATAACTGGAGACCATGATAAAACCTGGAAAACCATTTTCAAAAATAGTAAACAAGTGAACTTAATACTGTTTTTCAGAACTTTAGCAAACTTGTAAAATGCATAACTTTTAATCTATAGATCATTTTTGTATGAATCCAATTGGATTAGCTTCCACTGATAGTGTAATTGCTAGGAAAATTGGTTTCACAAATTTTACTGTTTTTACAAATCATAAGGATCATAATTTAGTTTAATACACTAAACAATTTAGACAAATCATAACTTTTTCAATATAACTCCAAATGATCTGAAATTTTATATGGGTTATCCCTACACCAGTAGGTAGCCACCTAAAAATTTCAGCTCCAAAATATTTCTAGAAAATATTTTTGCTCTGATGCTAATTATGGTAGAAAATAGGTTTTAGGGGATATCTTTTGCACCACAAATCCAAATTAGGTTTTTCCAGTTTTTATGTCTAGGTATATTAGTATTTTACCTTGTGTATAAATTTCGTCATATTTGGATAATTTTTGCCTGCTCTTTCGTTTTAGTGTTGCTCGTCTTATTGGTTGTTTCGCTCTTTCGCTTAGGCCGACATTTGCGGTAACCCGAGAACGACCCTCCGCAACAATTTGAGCAACGACAAGCGGGCAAGCGGTTTGATCATTTCCCATTGATCCCATTACTTTTAAAGTCTAATATTTTGTTTAACTTCTATGTATGCATTGCTAATTTGTTGTTAAATTGATTAGTAATCCTCTAGTTGCATAATCTGTAGGTAAGTAATCATCCTCTACTACACGAGCCTAGGTTATTTGCTGTGATTAGAGTTCGTTGGATGAGCTCTTGTCACTTAGTAGATTCGAACGAATATTGCTTAGCCATGCCTAGTTATCGGTAGTATTGGGCGATCATCGACTTAGTCGGTGATCTTGATCACACTAATGCTATTATTATTCCATTATGTCCAACCCTTGTGTTTTACCAATTTGCAAATCAAAAGCGAAAACAAAAATTATATCTTGACTTGGGCACAATGGTATGTTGGTGTGATCTGTTGGGCGTGATTGGAATGGTGCCTAGGTCCCCAAGGACCGAGTTACTTGTGTCACTAAGCCAAGCGCTTGTGCGTGCTAACCACACGAGGGGATATGGAACCTCTCTTGACTAAGTACTTTGGGAGGTGTTAATTATGAGCTGGTCGGTGGGTGTGTTCTTGGGTGTGTTTTGGAGGAGCATTAGCGGACCGGTTAGGGCATCTAATGTGTCCTTCTCCCGTGGAGTTCTGGCTCTTAATTAGCACCGTCCATTGGAAAACGTCTTGTTAGACTTAGCCATGCACGCATACCAAAGGAAGTGTGCTAACCGTGGTGGTGGAAAGGCGGTCTATCGTGTGGGTACATTGGTACACCCCTGCAGGGTTAAAACTATTCGAATAGCCTCGTCCTAGGTTATGGACATGCTTGGTAAGGTCGTGCAAGAACTAGACTACAACCTTTTAAAAACTTAAACTTGACATGGGTGGTATGAAGGGGTACTTCATGCTATTGTTGTGGTGACTATGGGTTAGTCACTTCTAGGTTGGTGTTGTTTTCTATCTATGTTATAATTGTCTCTCTTTTATTTGAACAATAAAAGTTAATTGCAAACTTGCTTTGAATCTACTACCTTATTGCAAATGAAAACTTGCTTTATCTTTGAAAATAAGTCGAGCCTCATCCACTTAAATAAAGCTTGCATGTAGTTAATTATAGTTCTGTTATCTCACACGTCGGTCTTGCAGTACAAAAACAAGTTTTGTACTCATCGCTGCTTAATATTAATTGTTGCAGAGGAAGAAGGTGAGCCCCAAGGGCCTCACTTTTGTGAGTGTGTTGTTGCTGCTATTTGGGACGATTAGCTTGGCGGTCCGGTTGGTTGCCTTGTGGGTAAAGGCACACCGATTGGCTTTTGTTTATCGCCATCTTATGGCCATTTTGCTTCATTGTGTATTTACTTATCTTTATGACTTTTGGCGGTCGGCCTCTCTTTGTAATAACTCTCTTTATATTATCTATGTCTTTCAGTTGTTGCTTTTACTTCGGCTCTATGTGTATGGATGGAATTGATGCATGATTTTGTAACGGGGTGTGGTGTGTATACTGCAATTCTGGGAAGTATACATATCTCGAGGCTTGGTTTATTTGATTTGTATTGTTAGGACCAAGTGGATGGTTAAACAGTACAAGCCGAATAAACCGGGGTCCTCACACTTCGTCTCCCGCGCCGACGGGCACCGATGCGTCTCTTCGTCTCGCGCGCCGACGTTATGATGTGTCTGTTCGACGTTTTATAAGAGTGATATTATCGTGTGCCATGGTGAGCACGCATGGTATTGAATAGTACACTATAGTGAGCACGCGGAGCATGACGGCGAGGACCAAGCAGGCGAGGAGGTCGGCGATCGCCGTCCTTGATCTTCCTGATGAAGTCGTCGTCCACATCATCGGCCTCGTGGCCGCGAGCTCTCCTCAGCCCATGGATGACCTCTGCAGCCTACGAGCCACGTACGTATTCTATTCTTTTGTTTTTGGTAGGTCTGGTTATAGTCAGTTTGTGAAGATGACTGTAGCGTGCAAAACCGAAAAGTCGTATCAGTTGATGCGGCGCAAAAAATAAAATCTCGTGATGATTTCGTTTTATGTCCAATATCCAATAAGTAATTCTTGTATTAAGGCCATGTACAAGGCGTCCAAGGCGCGCGCTGTGGGGACACGCGTGGCGCTGGAGCAGGAGGAGGCGATGAAGTGGCAGAACAACGAGCGCTACCTCACCGTCGTCAACCACTTGGCCGGCGCCGACAACCCGGAGGCCTGCTTCACTGTCGGCCTCGCGCTTGTCTTCGCGTCCCAAGACATGCAGCGCGGCCTCGTGTTCCTTGAATGGGCGACCGACACCGTCGCCGGCCACAAGGCCGCGGCCTACGTGCTCGGCCTCCTCCTCTACATGGCCAGCGAGATGCGTGACATTGGGAAGCACTACATCAGGCAGGTTGAGGGCGAGCCGACCGGCGACGGGTGCGAGATGACCAAGAGGATGAACCAGGAGTGCAGGCGGTGCCAGAGGCTCACCGCGGACATGATCGAGCGCGCGGGGAAGATGGCGGGCGGGCTGGGCGGGTGTGGGCGTCGTCGGGGCGGCCACCGGTCTCGAGCAGGGCTGCGGCGTGTCGGTGGAACGACTACGCCGTCTTCTGCAGCGATGACTGCAGGATTAGGCATGAGTATGCCAATTTCTTTACAGAGGTGTTGGACTACTTGCCATAAAATTAGCGATTTTAGTATAGTTTTAGATCACATTTTCTCACCGTTAGATCAACATTCTATGGCTCAGATTGTCTCTTTCTAAAATAGACAAAAGTATTAATAGAAAAATACAAAAACAATTCACAGACGTATCACAGACGGTTCTATTATGGGACGTCTGTGACACGTATCACTGACGGTTCTATTGTGGACCCGTCTATGATATGAGACCATATCATAGACGGTTCTATTATGGACCCGTCTGTGATACGTATCACTGACGGTTCCATAATAGAACCGTCTGTGATATACCTTTATTAATAGGAGCCCGCGCACTAGGGTTTGCGCCCTAACTCATCACTCCCCAGCGCGCGCTTGTGTTCGGGACTTTGGGCTCCCGCATCGCGACTCCCCGTTGTTGATTCGACCTCGCCGCCATCTCCCCCGCCGAATCGAGCTCGCCCCATCGTCTCCCCCCACCGAATCGAGCTCACCCCGCCATCTACGCTGTCGAATCGAGCTCGCTGCCATCTCCCTCGCCGAATCGAGCTCGCCCCGTCATCTCCCTGGTCGAATCGAGCTCGCCCCGCCATCTCTCAAGCCGAATCGAGCTCACCCTGCCATCTACGCCGCCGAATCGAGGTACGTCACTCCCCTCTGCTCCCTCGGCTACCTCACCTCAGCCAGATCTGCCTCTCTCCTCTGGATGTGGGTTGTGCTGGTGGTGGCTGGTGTTTGCCGCCGTTGCCACGTCGTGTCTGCACTGGATCATGATTTCTTTAATTACCATGGATGGATGTCTAAGAAATCTATGAAGCAGCATAAGGAGGATGAGACAGTAGCCACGGACATCCTGCCTACGCGAACTACTTCATCAGCATGAATTGATGTCACAAATACAATTGGATGTGATATTGTGTATAGATTAATTGTGCCTTGAGCTGTTAGATTACCTGCTGTTATGTATTGTGTATAGATTGTGCCCTTGGGTGATACTTCTATGATGAATTGATGTCACAAATGCAATTGGATGTGATATTGTGTATAGATTAATTGTGCCTTGAGTGTTAGATTACTCTTTGTTATGTATTGTGTATAGATTGTGCCCTTGGATGATACTTCTATGATGAATTGATGTCACAAATGCAATTGGATGTGATATTGTGTATAGATTAATTGTGTCTTAAGCTGTTAGATTACCTCCTGTTATGTATTGTGTATAGATTGTGCCCTTGGATCCTGATCTCTTCTCTATAAAGTATATAAGCAGTGTCTGCTTATGCCTTTAAAACTGGAATCATATATATATTATGTATATATTGTTCGTAGTCCCTCAGCCACTTTCGGGGGGTCGTCCACGCAGCATGAGGAGGATGAGACAGCAGCCACAGACAATTTCATCGAGCCCCTGCAAGTTCAAGAAGCATGGCTGTCGAGAGAGTGTCAGGACATCCAATTACCTAGATGTCGTCGATAGGTAATTGGGCGTCGATGTGTTCAGAAAGTGACGTGGTGATGACTCATGTCATCACTGACCCATAGACTCAAACGGCTCACGAAACCGTCTGTGATGAGTCAGCGCTACGCGAAGGCGGAGGCGCCGAGTCGGCGCCTCGGCTAGTGGCGCGGCGCGTGATAGTGGCGGCGGCAAGACGAGCGGCGAGCGAGGGCGCGGTGGTGGCGCATCGTGGCATTTGGGGCAGATGGCAGGCACCAGCACCAGTGAGTTTGTGTCTTAGCTCTCCCAAATCCCAATTTTCTTTTCTTGTCTATTAGTTGTTGGCTGTTGCAACTTGCAACCACAGAACCACTACTGACTACTCACTTCAGTCACTTGTAAATTGTAATTAGTTGTCTTATACAGTAGCCATTAGCTGATTAGCCAATTTGTTTAAATAGTGGTTGTTGTTTAATTTTTCTTAGATTTACAAAAATGGAGAAGCGAACTTGGCACAATTATTTCTCAAATAATGCAACTAGCAGCAACCCTCCAACTATAGAGAGCAGAACTGAAGCAAAAAAGATTCGGCGTGAATTTAATCCAGATGAAATTATTGTCGATCCAGCATGTCGCAAACCAATTGAAGATTATCCCCATGATATTATACATCAAGTTAGGAGAGTATATTTGTTGAAGGGTCCAACTCAACCAATAATCTGAGGGTGCTAGCAATTGTTTGATGCTTTGTTCGGATATACAGAAGGAACTCGCGAAATGTTGTGCACAGGAGGTCACACAGTTGATTAAGGATGAGATTGGAGATAGGAACTTCACAGTGCTTATTGATGAGTCCCTTGATTCATCAATAAAGGAGCAGATGTTCGTGACTGTGAGGTTAGTTGTACATATAATATTTTTTTAGTTGTATCATTTATGATTTGTGCATTGTAGTTTTGTTTTAACTTTGTAAAATTCATACCATGTAGGTTTGTAAATAAAGAAGGAAAGATCATGGAAAGGTTTATTGGTATTGAGCATGTCACTTTGTGTACATCTGTTGCACTGAAGGAAACTTTGGTTCGTGTGCTTGCTAAGGTTGATCTACCTATTTGTAGGTTGGTTATGATGGAGGTTCAAATATGAGAGGAGAATTTAATGACTTGCAGAGATTAATACGGGATGAGAATCTGTATGCTTTCTATGTCCTTTGTTTCGCCCACCAGTTGCAGTTAGTGGTTGTCACTGTCGCGAGTTGTAGTGGTGCTATTGCTGATTTCTTCAACTATATTCCCTTTATAGTGACCATTGTGAGTGCATCTTGCAAAAAAAATGATGCTTTGGTGGAAAAGCATCAACAAGTCTTATTGGAGAAATTGAAGAATGGTGTGCTTTCAACAGGAACAGGCTTGAATCAGGTAACTAGCCTAGCTAGACCTAGAGATACTAAATGGGGCTCACATCTTGAAACATTGCTTCGTATATACCAAATGTGGGTGTCAGTGCTTGTGATGTTAGAGATTATATGTAAAGATGCAGCATATCCTTCGGTCATGGTGGAGATGCAGGTTTGATACAAAACGATGGAGAGCTTTGAATTTGTATTCATCATTTCGTGATAGACTTGTTGAGTATTACACATGAGTTATCACTTTCTTTGCAAAAAGGGAAATACGCTTGCAAAAAAGGGTGAGAGTCATTGTTCAACACAGTAAAAAGTTTTTGTGAGTCAAATGAGATTGATGTGCCAAGTATCGATGATCAAATCGGAGTTAAGGATAAATCTGCACGTCGGAAGCATAAGGTTACTCTCTTTCACTATTATCATGTTGATATTTTCAATGTTACTCTTGATACCATTATGGCAAAGATGGATCATCGTTTCAATGAAGTTTCTTCCGAGTTATTGGGTATGTATGTCTTGTGTTGATCCAAGCAACTCCTTCTCTAAGTTTGATGTGCAAAAGCTAGTTCGTCTTGCTGAGATTTATACTGCAGATTTTACCATAGCTGACTGTTTGTTGTTGAGAAATCAGCTTCAAACATTTATTCTCAATGTTAGAAGAAGTGTTGAATTTCGTGAATGTCGTGATCTTGCAAAGGTTGCTCAAAAGATGGTTGAAATAAGAAGAAAAAAATAACTTTCGTATTGGTCTATCGCCTCATCGAGCTCGCATTGATCCTTCTAGTGGCAACAACATCAGTTGAAAGAATCTTTTCAGCAATGAAGATTATTAAAATAGATTTGCGCAACAAGGTATCAGATGAATGGTTCAATGACTTGACGGTATGCTACACGGAGCAAGAGATATTTAGAAGCCTTGATAATAAAAGAATCATTCAACGCTTTCAAGACATGAAAACTCGTAGAGTGAAATTGCGTCGTAATCAGATTTAGTGCATTAGTGGTATGTTTTCATTTCTTTTTTAATGTTTATGAATATTCATAATTTAATATTGTATCACTAGATTTGATATTTCTTATCTACATATTGATACTCATATATTTATGCACATTTGGGGGCACATTATCCATTAGCGATGTACTAAATTTATTGTATTATACATTTTTCTCAATCTGTTTTCTTTCTATTTATGTATGAATTTGACATTTCAATGGCAAAAAAAAGTAAATATAGCTTTGGAATACTTATGTTGTGCTATAGCCTCAACAGTAGAGCTCGTAGCACATCTAACGAACAGAAAAGTGATAGTTTTTTCATAATAAAAAAAACTGTCATAAGTTTGGTAGCAATTCCGTTTCTTTAAGGGCAGTGTACGCCAGAGTCCAGACAACAATAGCAAACAAACAAACAAAAATAATCAACAAATAAAGCATCTTCCCTTCAAGAAAGCAACATTAGGGAAGAACCGACACACAGACAGACAGACACCACTGCACAGTACAGATGGGACGCGACTAACACCAATTTTTAAAATCCTCCGCGGGCAATCGAAAATTCGATCGAATGAAACCAAAACGTTGAAAATTCCTGGCTTGCTACTTTGCTTGAGAAGCTAGCTCCGTAGTTTGCTAGTTGACGATCCGGCATTGCTTCCTGATCTCACCGAGGTTGCTGCTCTTTACGCCGATGCTGGCCATCTTCACCATCGCCTTGGCGAACTTCTTCTCCCACGACGCGGGGAACCTTGCGTTGGCGCGCACCATCCTCCCCGTCTCCGGCGCCGACAGCAGCGTGGCGTCCGACGTGAAGAGCACCCTGTGCGCGAGCACGTTCTTGTAGTACTCGTTGTCCAGCGCGTTCGGGGTGACCACGTCCTGGACCACCGTCGGGTCGTTGGCGCTGGCCGGGCTGGCGGGGCACCTCCTCCTCAGGAAGTTCGCCAGCGGCACGCCGATGTCAGAGGGGGCGGCCAGGCGGTCCGGTACGAAGGACGAGCAGTGGGACCGGCCTATGGAGTGCGCGCCGGAGAGCACGACCATGTCCTCGACGCCTAGCCCCTTGTCAGCGAAGCCGGAGATGAGGCTGGTCAGGTTGGAGGACGGCCCCGGCAGGAACTGGAGGGTGTCGCTGGCGAGGGACTTGCGCCCGTCGAGCCGACCCGCCGGCATCCGGAAGCTGACCCTGGAGTTGCTGAGGAGGTAGGACGCGTCGCGCGCGGCGAAGGCGACGATGTCGGTGCAGGACACAACGCCCGGGCAGGCCTTCTCGACGGCGCCCTTGGCCGCGTCGACCACTTCGTAACCGCGCAGGCTGGGGTTGTTCGGCACCCCCAGCTTCTCCGGCTGCGGGTTCGCCGGCGTCGGGTCGAGGAGAACGGAAGCATCACAGCCCTACGTACATGCATATCGTGACGCGCAATTAAATGCATGGTTAATTAGCGACTAAGCATGTACTAGCTCGTGCATACCTCGACGAAGCAGTCGTGGAAGAGCATACGGATGAGGCCGGCTCCGATGCCGGCGTTCTTGCGCACGGCCTTCTTCACCTCGGCCCTCACAAGGGCCTCCGCGTTGGGGCACGTCCTCTTGTAGTAGCCCACCTCGAGGCCGTCGCACGCCGCGGCTAGGAGCACAACGCATGAGATCAGAATGGGAAGCTTGGCGGCCATGTCTCTCCAGCACTCAGCAGTTGGGCGGGCGTGCAAGGGTGCAAGGAGAGATCAGACGAACCCTGAGAGGTGACTGCGAAGTGTTCACAGATACAGTGGTTATTTATAGAAGGGAGATCAATAGGCGTGCGAGTGCGTTGATGCATATAATAGCATGCATTGATGCATGTCATGTACTTTTACCATTGTTTACACAATCCATTACTTTTTCACGGCAGATATAATACTGTTGCTCAGCTTTATTAGGGCGGCTAGTGAGCAACACGACACAGCTAGCTGCATGCTGATGCACGTGTTGACCCAATTAAATACGATTCTCTAAAAAAAATTTAAGTCTAGGGCATTGTATACAATGGTATAGAGAACTATTATCTATAGTATTCCTTCGTGTCATCTATAGACAGCACTAAAGATAGTTTCTACAATATATTGTCTTTTTATATGTCTCTATAGACAACTACTCTATGTACAATATATCTTATTTTTCGTATTAGATACAACTTCTGTATGAAAGACAACTCAATTCTCTATGCTTCTCTCCCTCCTTCACATCATCACGTATCCTATGTGTCAAACCTCACATACACCTCACGATCGTACCATTGTACATACTACTGGACTACTAATTTTCTCTCTCCTTTTGCAGCTCATACTGAAATATAATCTGGCTGTACTTCCTCGGGAAGGCAAAATAAAGCGTACTCCTTTCTCTTTTGTTGCGGTTGCCGTGTATGTAATGAAAAGGATTAGAGAACTCGATTGAGCATGTGCGCGATGCACCAACCACGCGAGAGGGTTGGGTGCCGCTTACGGCTTACCTGGGACCTGGATACGAATCCATGGCTGGAAATCTGGACTCATTTTGCTGCGACGACGTGCCGCGCGGGCCGAACTCGTCGCCAAGGTTCCGGCCTGCGCGTACGTCCAAGTAACGCACGCTGGCCCAGACGCACGGCGCAGTCGGCCCTCCAATCCGCCGAAACACGAACGCGCAAGCCGCGAGCGCATGCAGAGCGCAGCAGCACACGAAATATATCATGAACTGTCGCAATGTCACGTGTATGCCTGTTAATGGGCTTAAACCCATCCTGAACCTACATAACCCACAAATAAAATTCTGGAACCCAAACTAACACAACCCAACCCATGTCACTTGTATGGGTTCAACACTTCAACCCATGGGTTTGACCCGTTTCTAACCCAAAATATTAGCACCTCTAGTCACATGTATACGCTACTTTACGATAACAAACCGCGCCTCTTATCAATCCGCGAGTCTGATAGATTGCCTTCAGGATGGAATTGACAGTCAATCTCGTACACGAACCGAGCAACAGAGACGTAATACAACGCATTTGACAACTCCTGATGACCACTCTCTCTCCAAAAAAAAAAACGACAGGAAATGCAAACAGAAGAAAGAATTGACAGACGAGACAATTAGCATGCTAGCAACAAACTTAACGGAAAAAACAGCAGAACGAATTATACAGCAAAGCCGGAAAGCTGACACTTATGTAACTCTGCAAAGTTAAATCGATCAAATAATCGAACGGAAGAGTTCGAACAATCCGTATATGTCTGCATTTGATCAGACGCACTGACCACCCTATCCTAACTAGTTGACGACCCTGCAGTTCTTCCTGATCTCGCCGTGGCCGGGGGCCTTCACGTCGATGCCGGCCATCTTCACCATCGCCTTCTCGAACTTCCGCTCCCACCGCCCGTCGGTGTTCGCGTTGTCGCGCACCATCCTCGCCGTCTCCCGCGTCGACAGCAGCGTGGCGTCCGACGTGAACAGCACCCTGCGGTCTAGCACGTTCTTGTAGTACTGTCTGTCCAGCGCGGCCACGGTCACCGCGTCCTGGTTCACCGTCGGGTTGACGTCGGTCTTGCTTGGGTCGGCCGGGCACCGCCCGCGCAGAGACCTCGCGAACTCCCCGTCGATGTCGGACGGCGCGGCGAGGCGATCCCGGACGAAGAACGAGCAGTGGGACCGGCCGACGGAGTGGGCGCCGGAGAGCACGACCAAGTCCTCGACGCCGAGCCCCTTGGCGGCGAAGCTGCCGATGAGCTGTGTAATGTTAAAGAACGGTGGGGGGAGGAACAGGATCGTGTCGGAGGCGGTCGAGCGCCGGCCGTCGAGGCGGCCTGCAGGCATCGTGAAGTCGACCCGGGAGTTGCTGAGGACGTAGGACGCGTCGCGCGCGGCGAAGGCCACGATGTCGGCGCAGGAGACCGTGCCGGGGCAGGCCTCCTCGAGGGCGTCCTTGGCCGCATCGATCACCTCGAATCCGCGCAGGCTGTGGTTGTTCGGCGGCCCGCGCTTCTCCGGCTGCGGGTTCTCCGGCGTAGGGTCGAGCAGCACGGAAGCGTCGCAACCCTACGCACACAACGTACTAGCAGATTAGCAATGCAAACGTGATGCGTGTATATGCGTGTCGTGAGAGTATACGTACCTCGACGAAGCAGTCGTGGAACAGGAGGCGGATGAGCCCGGCGCCGACGCCGGCATTCTTGCTCACGGCCTTCCTCACCTCGGCCTTCACGATGGCCTCCGCCCTGGGGCACGTCTTCTTGTAGTAGCCGACCTCGAGGCCATGGCACGCCGCGGCTAAGAGCAGCGCGCATGAGATCAGAACCGCAAGCTTGAAATTGGTGTTCATGCCTGTCCCTTAGCAATTGCAAGTGTATTGCGTCGTGAGCTATTGCTGGTAAGGAAGGCTCTTTTTATTTGGGGACAATTAAGAATATGTCACTCAATAGAACCGTGTTCTACGTTTTGTCATTTTGTCATCATGTAGAATGCAATTCGCGATTTACCATTTTATAGAAATGACAATTATTCTTTTGCCATTATCATCATTTATCCCCATTCCCCTCATTATCGGCTATGTGAAGTTACGATCCTACCCCTCGGTGGCGCCTTAACCCCAGTCGGCTTGGGCAAGTACTTCTCCAACGGCTTCGATCAGACCTAGGCGCGCACCGTCATGCCACTTCCACGCTTCCATAGAAGGGGGCTTTCCGCAGCCTTGTGGCCGACTTCCATGCTTCCATGGAAGGGGCTTCCGCGGCCTTGTGGTCGACCTCCTCGTGCTCCCCATGCCCACCGTCGCCGCCGGCTGCGTGCTCGCGCACGACGCTGTCATCATGCGCGTCTCCCGCGGGTTGCTGTACATGAGTGAGGTCGACGTTGGCATCAAGACCATCAATTTCTTTGGGAGCTGCTCCGGCAGAAGGTCCCTGACGCCGTGACCTGGAGGGACCTCCTCCTTTGAGGGGACAAGATGACGACCGTGGAGGTCGTGCAATGGGGCATCGTGGACGGCGGCGTGGAAGACTTGGTGGCCGTGGCCGTCACCATGGCCAAGGGGCTCGCGGCTAGGGGCTGCGACGGGGAGGCAGCCGAGATCAGGAAGGCGATGTGGCCGGCCCTATCCTCTTCCCTGTCACTGCCGCCACCGTGGCACCACCACTCCACTGACAACAACGTGACGTCGTCACCGGCGCAGGGAAGGTACCTGCAGTCCGTGCTGCGTAGGGTGGAGCTCGTCTCTGTGGTGGAGACCAAGTGCATGTCCTCTCCCCGTCGCCGTCACTGCCGCTCTCAGAGCTCTTCTCCCTCCCCACCGTCACGCGTCGTGGCCTAGCCATCATGAAGCGGCAGTGGAGGAGCAAGGGAGGGTGAGGCGAGGCGGCGACGCGGAGAGGACCTGGTGGGGGCGGCGGCCCAATCGGCGGCGACAGCTGGAGCAGCACCGAGGGGCTGGCTCGACCGGAGGGAAAAGGGCAAGAAGTTCTGGAGGAAGCGAGTGGAGGAAGAAAGAAAAGAGGAAGAGACAAGAAGGGTAGTGTGGTCATTTCGAGTGGCCAAAAAAGGGGAAAACAGGGAGAAATAGTGAAAATGGCAAAACAACAATTGTATTTTCTACATAATGGCAAATTGCGAACTGCATTCTATATAATGGGAAAACGTAGAACACGATTATATTGAGTGACATATTCTTAATTGGCCCTTTTATTTGCATCACCCTCCCACATATGACGAATGCGGGAACGCTGCTGCACCCTAATGTGCTCGAGGGAGGCGAGGGCAAGACAACGACCTTTCAGCAAAGAGCGGAGACGACGTTCGGCTGAGGATAGCTGCCTGTAATCTTGTGCATTATCAAGCCTGGGGATGATCTCATGAGCCACTTGGAGCTCGAGCCGTTTTGCACTGAACTTTTTTTGCCCCCATTGCTGTAATGCCTTCGCAACCCTTGCCCGCTTGACATACAGGACAGTGAGGAGAAGTCTCTTTTATAGACGGAAAGGTTAGATTGTAGATGTATCCGGTGGCGGATCCGAACAAAAATGATTGGGATCCTATCCGAAAATTAGTATACTAAAAATGAAATTTTCTGAAATTGGTTTCACTGGATTTGGACAATAATTGAAAGAGAGATACATTTTCTAATTTAGAAGATACATAAAACAACAATTAATTAATTAACAGATTTTTGCTACAGATACAAGGTTGAAACTAATTTTAGTAAATACCACATTTAAAATGAAAATTAACAAAGACCGATTCATGCGATTTAGATAAAATTTGAATTAGTTATGCATTTTCTAAGTTTAAATGAATTACTGAGCAACAGAAACACATTACGTAAATACTAAAGCATTTAATCCTTTTTCTACCCACGGCTATCTAGCCCCGACACGAGGCAAGATGTGTCATATTCATTTTTAGAGGTAGCTCTGAGCTCCAAAATTCCGAAATTTTTATGGTAGCTACTAGGGACAGAGGGCAACCTTGTGAAATTTTTCGAGGAGTTTTATGCACTAGATTTCTCCCACTAAAATTCACAAGCTGCTGAACAGAAGTTTGACCAGATTTCTAAACTGGTTTGACTTGAGCATTTGAAATAGCAAATGAAATCTAAAAATTGTGAAATAATTCAGGAGGTAGATAAGATGATCAAGATGATAGGAAAAATAATTTCAGAGGATGATCACAAGTTTGAAAGCTAAGAATTCTTGACAACAATTTCCAATCACAAGAATTAAATTCTAAAATTGAAATTGCTAGGGAAAATTTGGAAAACTTCCAAATGATTTGAAGAGACAACAAAAGTTTTTATTTCTCCTCAAAATTTTACATTTGAAATACAAACCCTAAGTTAGGGTTGTTACAGTAATCTTGTGCATTATCAAGCCTGGGGATGATCTCATGAGCCACTTGGAGCTCGAGCCGTTTTGCACTGAACTTTTTTTGCCCCCATTGCTGTAATGCCTTCGCAACCCTTGCCCGCTTGACATACAGGACAGTGAGGAGAAGTCTCTTTTATAGACGGAAAGGTTAGATTGTAGATGTATCCATGGCGGATCCAGAACAAAAATGATCGGATCCCTGAGGCAAGATGTGTCATATTCAGCTGGGCTGTGGCTTAGAGTGTTCCCTCATGTTAGTTTAGGGGTGTCCATATTATATATAGATGGTTATATCTAAAGGAAAATAATTTTGAACCGGTGTCCTGTGCACCCCTGTATGCTACAGTAGATCCGCCTGGATGTATCCCCACGTCAACACAATGATATGTCTTGAAGTCTTCAGTTTCCACTATCGCGCAGCTAAATACTACAATGTAGTTTATATTGAAATATAGAGTTGTGTTTGTTTGACAACTCTAACGCTGATATGTTTTGAAGTCTTCGGTTCCCATTACCGCATAGCTAAATACTACGATGTATATGGTTTATATCAAAATATAGAGTTGTGTTCGTTGGACGATTCTAATGCTTACGATGAAAATATAGTTAGATTCTTTATACAAATGCAACAATTTCCATATATCTTATTAATCCGTACTGTTATAATTTATACCAACTATAATCGATGGTGTAGATCTTTTTTTCCCTCTGATAAACATGTGAATTTTTAGCCCTTGAAAATAAATATGATGACTTCCTTTTTTATTGTTCTACCCATTTTCCTCTCTCTATATATATACACACAGGACCAGTATATATGTATATATAATAGTAGATTTTGTAATCAAGCCGTACGTACGGAGTCATTGAACAGCAATATGCCGAACGTACTGTCCAATTTTTAGCTCTCTGACCTTCCTGCTAGTTTCGAAGGAAATCCCTCCAGATGGCTAATCGCCTTCAGCAGCTTCAACAGTCCAAGTTCAAGTTCACGACGGCAAGTGCTGCATGCTGAGAAATTAACATATGTCTAGCTAACGAGCAACTGAATCAAGCCAAAGTGTGCTCACTAAGCAGAAGGACGCATTCTATTTTGTGTTCAAACTGGCGGCCGGCTCTTGGCGCATTGAACGAAGAGTGAGCTGGGCAGCGCTCAGAACTTCCAAATGCAGTCAGCACACAGGGAACTCTTTTGTACAGGCTAGTATCTGAAATCGCCTGCAAGAATGCAAAATTTCGCAACGTTGGCAGTGGCACTTGGCAGGTACGAGGGGGCCATATGGGAATTCCAACGAGTTTCAGATTCCAGCTAGCATCAAACGGTTCTAGTACCAATGATCTGAAGATTCTGATGTCTGAACTCCTTGCGAGGAGACGCTTTGCACCTTACGTCTGCATTTTTGGTAAGCACCTCAGCTAACATCACAACATTTATAAAATACTTGCTGCGCATATAAATAAATTTGACGAGGATCTAATAATATTTATTTAATTATTTATCTATAATTCTTATTATAGATAATAATACCGTCATACGGTTCTTAAGTATACACCTTAATGTTCATAAGGGAGAAGCTGGTCAAGTGGTCGTAAGTCCTTCTACGACCACTCCTACAATCGTAAGTGTCTTTCTACGATTACCTTATGGTCGTAAGTTCTTCTACGACTACCTCATGATCGTAAGTTTTTCTACGACCACCATGTAGTCATAAGTTATTCTACGACCAGATCAGTTACGATCACTCTATAATCGATAGAGTTTGCAGACAAGTAAGCCCAATTGATTAGGGAATTTAAGCAATTAGTCTACGCTCTGATACCATGTTAGGAATAACAACTTGTATTTTCAGGAGGCCAATGAGTCAGTATATATACACAAAGTACAGATAATGAATATGCAAATAACCCCTCATAACAATAGGGAATAATATATTATACATATATCTCTAACATGAATAACTGCACACAATACGCCTTTGTCTCTGACAATAACTGTTAAGCGACGTGAAGGAGTTACTACCCCAGCAATAACTACCAACAACATGCTCATTATATGAAATGATGGGACGCCCCTTGGTTTGGAGAAATAGCTACCTCTTCGTATACTATATAAAGACTACAGCTAGTTGACATGGGGAGAAGAAAGAGAAGATACAATCGCACCTGAAGCACAAGAAGCATTAGTCTTTCTCCCAATTGTAAACAACATACTCAATATAGCCATACAAGATTAGTGTTGTTATTCTCTCTGGAGAAAGCCTGAATCTGTATAAATTCCTGTGTCATTCTTTGTGTAGTCCTAATCTTAGAGATACCCCGAATCAAATAATCATTCGTAAGATCAGTTCTAAAACACCGACAAAATTAAAGAAAAGAAAATATGCTATGCCACTTAGGAGACATAATGCTGGTACAAGTAAAAAGGGGAGCACAAATACTACATCTGAAGAGTAAAACTGTAAGAGTGGAGGCCGGCGTTGACATCAGAAATGCATCGACATTCACCAATGCATTGCCATCAGAAATGCAAATCACCATTCACAAATGCATTGACATCAGAAGCGCAAACGCAGCATCAACAATTGTATTGCATGCAATGCATCCATTCGGAGTTTACGACAATTTGTCAATTTTATTGAAACCAAGTTTGCAGGCATGTTTAGAACATGTAATGGCATATAAGCCGCATTTGACCACTGGAAGACACTCTAAGCAGCCTTTTCCCCTTAAATACACCCTTTGGAGCAAGATCAATATGATCAATGACCACACTTTTATTCAGTTCGCCTCCAACTTTACAATCTTCAAGGTAGAACCGCTGACCTACAAGCAAGAAACCAATAAAACGGTAAATGATCATGCTTAGCTCTGCCTAATAAAATGAGACCGAAGAACTAAGTAGACCCACCTTTCAATTCTTGTTCCTAGTTCAAGCAAGCAAGAACTTCAAGGAGGGAAGCAACAAAATGCATCTGGACCTCCTCATCAATCGTCAAGAAGAGGGGCACATGTACAAACAGAGATTTGATGCCATGTTGCTCTGCAAACCGAAGAGACTGGTAGTACAAATAGTTGCATACAAATCGACCAGCGTCATCTGAAGGCATCACATCATAGCCTATCTTTCGGAGTGACTTGGTTAATTCATTCACTGGCAGGGTAGTCTGGTTGATCATGAAAAGTTCATAGAAACCCGATTAATCTCAAGATTAAGAATTCTTCCCGTAAAAAAACTCGAATGCCCTAAAGATTGAACTTTTAATCATGTAATAGTGTGCATGTAAAGTGTGTAGCTCCAGCAGGAATAGTTATTTGTTACAAGGAACAGCATTTTGATTCATATGTAGAACATATCCAAAATGAACCTTATTTTCTTTCCTTTCATTTGGCGAACACAAGTTGCTCTTTTTATGATAGGGAGAAAAAGACAAGGATAATCTTTTCTATTCCACCGCTTGTAAGAAAATATAGATCAATTATTTGCTGTAGAAAAGATGGTTCCTTGCTGTAATTAGGTGATAGCATAAAAACAACCATATTTTATCAATTCCTCACAGACTGATGCTTTGTGTTCGAAATATAAGTAATAGAAAGGGAGGAATTCTTCGACGGTACTTCTACAACTCAAGGAATTTGGCAGCTACAATCAAACATATTTATCGACTAATTTGGCCCTGATACATTGAAGGTAAATAAAGTGTTGATAAAGAGGATTCGTAGGAACATAATTAAATACACAAGTAAAACACCAAATAAACTACAACTGCAATTTATTTTTCGAGAACACACTAGGACTGGAGTTTCTAGCTATATTTCAACAAGCACCCATCATATAAACATTTTGACTTTTACCTCTCTTGTCCGTGAGATGCTTCCATCAGATGGCACAATAGGGACCCTCTGCAAGGGAACAATGAAACTGATAAAATGCAATGACAGGGTTTTTTTGTAGGTGGAGATAAAAAAGTACGCAATTGGACAACAACGCAACCTGAGGTTTCCATCCTAGCTCATCTGGACAACGGAAGGTGGCTTCATTAACAGCTTGATTCTCAAGAGCAAACCTTGTTGCGCCGCTATTGACTCCAAAGTGGATCTGAAAAATGTTCCATACGAAAATTGATTTGAGTGACACTCAAGAAAAACTAGAAACTTTTCTTTTCTTTTTAGAGAGTAAAAACATCACAATAGATGGTGGGTGTATGGCAACATGTAAATGATTAATGAACAATCTATATGATCAAATAAAACTCAAGCATTGGTTTTCAATTCCCATGTTCCAAAGCTTATGGCTTTTCTCAATCTTGAATGCTGTAAGTTGACCACATTACACTATCAAATAGGAGAATATTTTTTTGTATTTTAATTTATAAGTGGAGCTTCACTTTAAGACAATGGTATATCAACTAGCAATTGCCACTGGCATCAGCTGCAGCCTGCATCCAAAAGTGGACCTCCAGCACTAGGTACTCACCCAGTTATATGTAATCCTAAATTACTCAGTCACAACTCCAGAAGCCTGGGAAGTGATGGTTGCAAATGGTGGTTGTTCCGAATTTGGAGGTTTCTTGAATAATCTAGGAGGACAAAATTTATGCAAACTCATCCAAATGGAGAAAATACCAATTTCTATATCCATGAAATCTGACAGAATTCATAGTTCCAATTGGCAATGCATGAAGAAGCTTTCCAGTTGAACTAAGATAGCTTTAATGTTAAACTCCTGGCTGAGAGAATAGGAAATTAAGAATGCAGTGAACAATATAATGCAGACGTTTTAGCTAAAAGTTAGAGAGTTATGTTGCTTCATCCAGCATGATCCTAGAAACACATTATCAAGTCAAGAATAAGGTGAGCACTAACCCAAATTACTTGCCCCGGAGCTGATGACCCGTTCTCTCTGTCTGCAATCGAAGATTCTAAAACATTATATAGTGTGCCAAGTGTTCCCTGCCCCGCAGCTTCGAGAACTGTGCAGCTTCCAAGTACAAGATTTTTTGGCAACCCTCTCTTCTCCATAAATGATCTAAGATTGCTCACAATTTTCTCAGTTGGGTTCTCAGAAACCCCATGAAACTTCTTAAATCCAGTAACGTGGACAGTCACAACTGAAGGTCCTTCCGATCCCATGTACCCTTCTGAGAAACACCAAACAACAAAGACTCTTACTCCACAAACCTGAATTGAACAAAGATCACAAATGGATATATATTAGAAAGGCACACAATTTACCAGACACAAAGCAATGTGTCAGTCCATCAGTATGAACTTATCAATTCCTAAGACATGAAGCAGAATCTACTGCAGACAGTTCCAACAGCCCCCAGGAAAGGTACTCATGCATACAACATGCAAGTCAAGGAAGGTAAAATGTTTGCAATAGGGGAACACAACGCAGTAAAAGTAAAAAATATAAGCATTCCTGAGTTAATCAACAAGTAAATTTAAACAAGAATCAGTTTTTTTATCAGAACAGCCACCTAGCTAGAATACACTCACGACCACAATCTTCGAAATGATGAAGCAATAATTCTTCTCAGTATTTTATTAGGAAGTGAACAACCCACCAAACATTAGCATCTCACAGAAAGCAAAAAGAAGTAGGAACTAGAAACTAATTCTTGATTGAAGTGATGAGAACCTTATCCAAATTCCGAAGTACTAACTCCAAACAAACACACCAGAGTACCAGACTGAAAGCTATAAAATATATCTGATGTTTGTCTCCGCAAAAGCAAGCCTGACCACAAGAACAAGAACAGATATCTTCTAAAAAGCGAAGCTCCTACACACAGGAAACTAGCAAGCATCCTTCAAAGAAGCCGCCTTTCAATCTAACTCCGCCACAGCACATCGACATTAGAGCTCACATAGAACAAACATCAACTAATAAGTAAGAATAAACAGCTATTCTATATTTGCGTAGACAGACACACAAGCGTAATCAAGCATGCTGAAATCGATGTACACCTATAGAAAACACACACAGAAAGTAACACAAAAGGCAACTGTTTTCGAAGCATACTGTGCTTAATGCTTATTAGTCAACTATGCGCAGCATAAACGTCAAAATCACCCAAAACCAGCAGCTCAGAGAGCCAAACAGACTAGGAAATTCCAATTCTCCAGTATTCCATGCCAAACAAACACCAGGCATGAGCCCAGACACTGATTTCAACCGAATTAACAAGAAATTCAGGAGAACCCAGAAACTAATCCAACAAAAACCACCACCTTTGGGCCCGATCACCTCAAAATTCCCCACAAACCCCCCAAATCCAGCAAAACAAGCCCAAATTTCGCAACGAGCAAGAAATCTTCGCCTGCCTCAGGAGCCGAGAAAAGGGAGGCGGAATTGCGCACGGACACAACAACCGCACCAACCACAGCCATCAACAATTCAACACAATACCAACCGAGCATACAAAATTCTCACCTTGGGAGTGGAGAGACGGCAGGGATGCAAGGAAGCGAGGAGCCCAACTCCCTGTACGTTTCTCGCAGGAATTTTGGTTGAAAGAAACGGAGAGAGAGAGAGAGAGAGAGAGAGGTGGATGGGATCATGGGAACCAGGCGAGTCCGTCCTTTTAAAGCGCACCGCACACGGGATGAGTAGAACTGTAGAACTGCACAAGCAATCAGAGGGGTCGTGGGTCCCGCACGGCAGTGACCGGCGGTGCCGGCTGGATGGGGCCGACACTTGCGGTCGGGTAATTAATTACGCTTCGTGGACTCGGCGCATAGCGCTGCTTGATGAACGTGGAGCGGACACGCAGAGTACGAAGATGCCATGTACAACACGGCCAAAGTTGTATCTGGAACGTAGAGATTTTACACGCATTTTGCAGAAAACCGTATAAATTCTCCGGAGGTATGAACCCTACCGGATTGCTTTCCGACCAGAGCACTAGAGATGGATAGAGTACGCTCAATTTGTAGCTCAAGACCTGCAGCGTTTCCCTCGAAAAGATGGATTCAGAAGCAACGGACGGGCGTGAGAGAGTGAGCTCAGGACTCTTATCTGCTTTCGCAAGCGCGCCCGCTGCAGTCTTCAATGATCGCCCCGCAGCGGTTGCGTACTTATCGAGAAGCAACTGATCGGGCGAGTAATCAGATAGGAATTGATTTGAGACTGAGCCAGGACAAGAAATCCGTTGCCAAATCATCTTCAGTTTCGAAGAACACTGGATCTGAACATAGTTTTCCCAATCGGGCAGCGCAACTACCAAGCATGAATGCGTCTTAGACTGCGAACAAGAAGTATTGAGTGATTACGAAGAATCAATCAACTATGAGACTAACTCGTGTACCCTTAAAATGTACTAATAATAATAAACTAAAGATAGACCATTAACAACCCTATAATGGTACGGGCATCTTTTTGCAGCTTCTCGGTTGGATTGTTCTGAATGCTTAAATCGTTTGTGCAGATAAGAATAACCGTGTACTCATCCAACTTGTTTTCTTCTGACGTCGATGTGGAGAAATAAACAAATTGGAAAAGGCAAAGTAGCTTGGATCAAGTTATCAAAGAAACCACTTACTGTGACGGCACAAAAGGGAGAAGATGGAGGAAAGAACAGTTAATACCATAGTCACAGGAGATCCGTGTCTCATGTATCAGATTCATCGATCCGAGTACGATTCGTAAGATATGGTACATCATTCCTATGTAATTTTGAAATGAAAAGTGACATACACGTCCCGCGACCCTGTTTCTCGACCCGGTCGATCCACGTTCCTAGTGACTACGAGATAGACTACAACTTAGCTGAAAATGCAAACATTTGTATTAAGTAGAACCACTTTGAAATACAGGGAATTTGCTCTAAAAAAATTCTCAATGAACTACACAAGTAATACAACTCTACGTGTGCAAAAAACAATTGTTAATTCTAAATAAAATAGGAACAGAGCTAAAAATTTTCGATAAAGAGTTCAGACGGTGATACTGAAGTCTGAAATGCAACAGTATACATGTATTCAGATTTCCTGTACATAATCTCTCTTTACCCTCTCTTTTTTTTCATTTTTTTACACGTGTCTTATGCCCCGGAAAACAAGTGTCAGCTAATAATGTTACCCTCTCTTTTTTTTCATTTTTTTACACGTGTCTTATGCCCCGGAAAACAAGTGTCAGCTAATAATGTAAGGATCATAATGTTCTCTAACAACTATCATAATGATCACAGTTATGCTACAATTGTTTTCACAAAGATCATGATGGCATAGTACTAACAGCGAAATAATGGCCTCGTTGGTGACTGCTGCATGGAATATGAATGCTCAAGAAGGCCCCTGACGAATATATGTGATTTTTTTGCCATTTATCAGCGTGGACCTTTTGGTTTGGCCATTCTTAAGTGACAACTAGCGATTTAGTAGTACTGTAACCACTTCTGCAAGATTCGCTGTCTTGAAATGAAAAAAAAAAAAGTTGCTCCATAAAAGGTAGCACTAATGATCACTAGATGGGAGATTCGTGTGCTTAATTAGCTCGAGCAAGGCGACACGTTTTACTACTGATTGTTAGCTCGATCACCATTAATAAAAGATGCATTTGCTAAAGTTCCCTTAGTTTAAATCAATATTATACCGTGTAAAGAGCGGTAGGTGTCATATTCTTCCATTAGATCATCAGCCTTATCCCCTTCTGGAATTGTTTATCAGGCTAGATTCACACATTGGCACCTAAACACCATGTGCAGAAACGAAAATATTGTTAAACCAACAGTTCATTACACACGAGCGAGTAACTATCGGAATGCACTTAGATCCATTGAAAACTTTTAGTTTTTAACTGATCATGTCTAATTGTTCATGTTTAGTCCCTACCAGTGCGTGCTAAGAGGCGATTGAACACTCCTGGAAATTCACTACAGTCTACAGGAGCCCAAAAAATTATTTTGGTTATACCTGCTAATACCAACCGTATATCTTGCTTCTTTTGCTCCAACCACTGGTGGTTTATGTCCTTCCAATTTTGCAAACGAATTGGTAATAAGTTAGGCAAAGTGTTGGTACCTATAATTATTCACCTAATGAAATTAACAAGTAAACACTACATATAGGAACACACCACTAAAGTCTAAACTAATCTGTGATGTCCTTTCAAGGCCACCTCACTAATACAAGTGACCAATTAAATATCTTAAATGTGCCAAAGGCTGGAAAAGAGGCAGGTAACAAGAGGGGCCAAGTAATATACAAGTAATAGGCAGGCAGCCCGTTTTTTCTTTGCAGATGAAGCAAGCAAGTAGAATATAATCGTCGATGGGATTTCCGGCTTCTAGAATCTAGTGAAATATGTATGCATGATGCGACGAGAGAGATGCATATGCATTATGTTATAGAACTACCAGAGAATGAGACCATCGCTTTCACCGGGAAGCTACCAGAGTTGGAGCCACATCTTCGTTGGAAATCCAGCGGAAACCGAAACAGGAGCGGAAGACCAGCGGCAGGCGCCGTGTCTCGAAATGCTTTGGTTTTGGTGTCGTTATCTTATCTAAATGTACGCACACACGCACATTGCATCCATCCGATTGTGGTAGCGAAGTCTACAACCATGGTGGATGTCTTGTGTACCCTGCAAATAAGTAGGCTCGTCATCAACACTGACACATAAGGACTAATTCAGTTCACACTTTTCCGTTGGTCTTTTCAACACAGAGAAATCAGTTTCATCTCCAGAGCTCCAGTTGTAAGTAATCAGAAAATGGAACAGATTTTCCCAAAGCGTCCATAGATTTACTATAGAAGAACTTGCAACTAGCAACAAGTCGGTAGTCGGCAACACACGCGGAGGGTTGGATAGTCATCCATAACAGAGATGCGATTATCGCAAATAGACCGAACATTCAGAAATCAAGACCTGATGGAAATTTAGATTTGATCATGACCAACTCTACTAGAACAAGCTAAAACAGAGAACGGTGTTTAATTCCAGGTACGATTTTCCTATAAACTAGTCACAAGAAATCACTCATGAGTCATGAGTTAACACAACCCAATCAAATAAACTTGCTTTTTAGTCGTACACATCGATGAACCCAACACTTATCTTCACATTTAGATGAACCGGTTGACTCATCGGTATCAAATCCTAATCAAGCTGGTCCCTATCCTATCTAAAAAGGAAAAGAAAGAAAGCTGGCTACTTTGTGATGGTGTTCGACCGCCCAATTATCCCTGAACACTCATCTTGTCCTCTTGTTTACTGTAGCAATCGCTGCGTTTTGCATCTTCTCTGTCTGTTTCACCGAACCATGACATAAAGAATTTGCATCCTCGGATCCTCCGCAGATCAGGTGACCCATGAACAGATGTTTTCTACTCTTTTTTTTTTTTTTTTGCAGATATCGAACCTACAATTCTCATGTACACCACCAACTTACAGTGTAACATCAAGCTTCGCGGCATGGAAACTACGAACAAAATCCTCAGTACATTCGCATACCTCGCAGCATGTCTCGAGGCAAGCACAAAGCAAAATTTCCGTGCCCTTTAGATGGCAGTTTCGTTCTAGAAGTTTCTGGAGCCCGGGATAGCGGAGTGGGAGTTCAGAGCTCAGACTGACCTCTTGTCGCCTCGTAGGCGGCGGGGCTTCTCTCCCGGGGCGCCGGCGCCGTCGTCCGCTACGTCGGAACCTTCTGGAATCTTCGAGAAACTTGCCCTCGTTGCGGAAGGATTAGCGGATCCGATTTTCAGGGAAGCTAACAGGTAATACAAACACATGCGAGGTCTCTCAAGGAAAACGTCCCTCCACTGCCCCACTAGGACCAATCTGGGACGCTTAAGTGTGATCTAACGGTGATCAGTGGCCCGAGATGGATCGCAATGGATAATTGCGATCCGATCCTTGGGGAACCTAACGGATAATTCAAGGCAAAAAGAGGGATTCTTTCGCAAAAAAACACCCCGCCGCTCTACCAGAATCGATCTGGACCGCTGAAGTTCGACCTAACGGTCATCCAATTCCGGGGGTTTCTAAAGCAGAGCCCAAGCCCGCCTGGTAGGCCCAACAAGCCGGCCCACAAATCCAAGCGGCGAGTGCTCATATTATCATATACCCGTGCCAGGCCCTCCTAGCGAGTATTCAGCCGCTTCCTCGGAAGTCGCGCGCTGAAACCCTAACACCCACCGCCTCCCAACCAGATCCCGGTGCGTGTTCGATCGCGGCTCGCTCGCTCGTTCTCCTATAACAACGAGCGTCCGATCCCTCTCTCCTATCCGATTTCTCCGCTCTTTTGAATTCCTTTTGGGGGTGAATCGTCTCGGCGTTTTGATCTGCAGGTGCGCGCTGCGGCAAAGAAGAATCGACCATGGCGACCCGTAAGTTCAATTTTTTTCTTAGTATTTAGTGCTTGGTTTGTGCTTAGAAGCTGGGTAGCTTCGGAAATGGCGTTTGTAGTTCTCTAATCCTCTTGTTTAGTTACTTTGATGATCAGATGAATCGGTAAACAGTTGTAGTGGGCTTTTGCAGATGCAGATTCGGTGATAGTGATTACTCTTAGTACTGGTAAAAGCGGTGGGATTTTACCAGTTTTGTGGCTAAATTGATGCCTAGATGGGTAATAATTGCCATTTAAGCAGCATGTTATAGGTAGGGTTATAGGTTATGTTTTCTGGGTCTCGGAAATTAGTTGATTGTTTGGATATGTTTTTGCCGAGCACGCTATGTTCAGGATTTAGAGTTCAAGACTGAGGTTAGCTTTGAGTTTGAGAAGAAGAGTAGTAGCTAATTTTTACTCTCTGCGTGCTCTGATGATGGTTGGTTTTTAGTTGTAGCATCACTATTTCATATGTAACTGGTATCGTTGCCCCCTGGAATTTCTGATATTTAATCATGTAGCATGCCTCTCGGCCGGGTTAAGATAAGCGCACTTCTGTTTGTGTGTGTGTGTGTGTGTTTTATAGCCGTTCTTGTTTTAGTTTGAACTGGTGGCTGATATTCTACTCAAATGCCGTGTGAAAATTTTGTATTTTGATCTGCTTGTTCTGGCGTGTACACTTGTAGGTCTTCAGTTTGAGAACAATTGCGAAGTTGGTGTTTTCTCCAAGCTGACAAATGCCTATTGTTTGGTTGCAATTGGAGGGTCAGAGAGCTTCTACAGGTTAGTGATGCATATTCCCTTTTTGTAGCTGTTGGGCAACTTTTGGTGGAATCAGAGGAATACATAACTGGCTAACTCTGACTACTTGTTCTTTCAAATATTTTGCAGTGCATTTGAGGCTGAGCTTGCAGATGCCATTCCTGTTGTCAAGACTTCTATTGGTGGTACTAGAATAATCGGTCGACTGTGCGTTGGTTAGTATTTGAGCTTGGCTTCAATAATCTGAGTTATCCTCTCCACCTGCCTTCAATTTTTTTGCCACTTTGATTACCCAGGAAACAAGAATGGGCTTCTCTTGCCACATACTACCACTGATCAAGGTACTTTATTTATGTATCTTGCTGTATGCTGTAAATGTTTTGTTTGAAACTATACATGCACAACTAGGAGAAGTTTGTTTTCTTACAGCATTCACGTGTAAGGTGATTTAAAACTTCACGATTGTAGCTACTACTGAAAGTAATATGGAAATTACTTCTAGAAGTATTGCATCTACATAGGCGGGATTTGTTTAGGAAATTATGGTGTCAGGTGCAGTATTAATTTTCTTTTGCAACGGCCCATCTTGATAATGTGGACTGTTCTATCATCAGCTCCTGTATTCGAAATCAGTTTTAATGCAAATCTGTTCCTGTGCATCTGCGTGCAATGATAGGTTGAGATATCTTTTTCATCTTTTGTTGTACCATGGGATACACAGTTCATTAGTTTGTATACTTATGGGTCCCCTGTGTGTTGGAATTGTTCTAGAGCTTCAGCATCTGAGGAACTGCTTGCCTGATCAAGTGGTTGTTCAGCGTATCGATGAAAGACTGTCTGCCCTTGGCAATTGTGTAGCCTGCAATGACCATGTTGCGCTTACACACCCTGACCTTGACAAGGTAAGCCTATGTATCTCTGGTGATGTTTCCTGACCCTATGCATTTCCTCAATTAGTTCAAACTAAAGTCTTCCTGTTGTTCAATTCTCCAGGAGACTGAGGAGCTTATTGCAGATGTGCTTGGGGTTGAGGTGTTTCGGCAGACGATTGCCGGAAATATCCTTGTGGGGAGCTACTGTGCATTCTCTAACAAGGGTGGCTTGGTATGGTGTTAGTTGCATTTCCATTCCATCTGATATATCTTTTTCTACAAATGTTCCATTTTTAATGTACAATACACTGGTGAAACAGGTCCATCCTCATACATCCATTGAGGATCTTGATGAGCTGTCTACGCTCCTGCAAGTCCCTCTTGTTGCTGGAACTGTGAACCGAGGCAGCGAGGTCATTGCTGCAGGCATGACGGTGAATGACTGGACTGCCTTTTGTGGCTCAGACACAACGGCCACCGAGCTTTCAGTCATTGAGAGCGTCTTCAAGTTGAGAGAAGCGCAGCCGACAGCGATTGTTGATGACATGAGGAAGTCGCTGATCGACAGTTATGTGTAAAAGATCTAAGTTCTTGCGGATGTGTGGTTCTCAAGTATTAGCATTTAGTTGTGCTAAGTTCAACTGCAAACTATACTCGTGTAATCAGTAGCGAAAACCTACCCGCCTAAGTTGTTACATCTGGTGGTGTATCTTTGCCTTCTGAATGAATGACTTTCTTACGTTATGCTTTGTTCCGTTAAGGCTTACCATATATTTGCCGAAGATGGTGCTCCTGCTGGGTGATATTTGGATTCGCAGTTCTAGTATATGGATTTCTTGTTTGCGCAACAGTCTGGGAAGTAAGAATTTTGGTTACATCCTACATTTACGGTTACTGCAACGACTTCTTAAAACCATATTTCTCTGTAGGCTAGAGTTGGCAGGCTCTAATGTTCAGCCCCAGCAAAAACCATAACATCAGTATATAACAAGATCACCAGAACACCGAAACCTCGTATAATTCACATCACACCAAGGTCACCATAACATCAATGTACAAGCTCCCTATAACATCACTAATAAATGTATTTCACACGATGCTGAATTACAGAAAATGGGCAAAGCAAGTGCTGCCAGGTGCCAAACTCTCATGTAGAGGAAATCACACTAAAAGAAAGATCTAGATGTATCAGCCTATGATGTGGCATTTCACCATGGATGGTCGCACTCTACCAGGCCAGATGGGTAAGTTGCTTCCCTTGGCATTCCAGGATGCAAGTCATGGCTAATTCTCTCAGCTGTTGTTCCACAGTCTCCATGGGAAGGGAACCGTCAACAACCTTCGTGAAACAAAAGAATGCACTAAGTCGTTCAGGTTCACTTAAGAACTGGTTGGCAAAAGAACCAACTATTGTGGGTTCTGTCGAAAGAAATCATCAAATTCTAGGGATGCTATGGATTTCTTCTCACTTTTTAGGGAGTTTCTACTTTGTACAGGGTACTCTTAGCGGTCATGGAATAGATCACAAATATCATGGAAAATTGAACATGATAGATATGTAGATTGCTTCACTTGCACCTCCCTCCTTGAGTTCATACATAACAAGAAGTTGCTAGGAAAGAGGCAACGCAAATGCAATGGCCCTATCTCGGTGACTTTTTGCAAAAATATGTTACCTTCCATGTTGAATCACAGAGTGAATGGTAATGCTCAGCAACTCTTTTTTGGAACTCGATTCTTTCATATCTCTCACCCCCATAGCCTCCTCTTTCAGCCGCTTTCTGAAATAGTAAATTCACATTTACCATTAAGAAGATTGGATAACACAAGTAAGCCATTGAAGTGAAGAGTGGCCTTTAAAAATAGATTATGTTCAACAACAACTTAGCATTATAGTCGTGTGAGCAAAGAAATTTATGGAACAACAGTTTTTCATGTTTTTTTTTTTTTGCTTTCAGCAGAATGGTGTAGAATTGAAGTTGATTGTTTTTTGTGTTTCAGCGGAGAAGCCAATAGAGGAGCACCTTAGGTGCATCACCATCACCAAGTTTTATCTATATGGCTATATTTGATTGGATTATGGCCATATGGTGGCCATCATCACTACAGTATGTACTATGTAACAAATGCAACAAGTCAGATGCACAAAAGCATGGAATAAGCATTACGAACATTGAAAAATCCTAAAATCTGTCACATTGAATGCCATAAGCAGAATTAGAACCGATGGAATACCTCTGGTTGTACATCCAGATATATTACAAGATCTGGAGCTAACAGTCCAACTTCTGGAGCCTGCAATAGGAAAAATGAGGCATTACTTGTCATCATTTTATGCATAAGAAAGCACACGCCTTGTTATACATATTCCGGCATCCGGTTCACCTTGCACCACTCAATGTCAAGTCCTTTAGCAGCTGAAAATGCAACTCCGGAATAAGAATAGCGGTCAACGATGAGAGTAGTTCCACCAAGTAGCTTGCTTTCCATCAAAGCTCTGCAAATGACAAACCCAACGAACAGCTCCATAATCAGAATCGTATAGATCTCTGAATCATTGTGCATACTATGCATGCTACATAGTACATAGTGTATTGCCCAAGAAAAATTTCCACCTAAAACACTAGGAGGTCAACGACATACAGATGGCATACATTGAGATTTGCAAAAAGAACAAACCTTTTCTCCCAGCGATTTGCGCTGAAGAGCAAATGAATCGTTCTATCATCGAGCTGCGACTCATTCGCGAGGTACGCGGAGATCATCTGCCCGACACTAGTACCTCTATCGGGGAACCGCCACCCTTCAGCTTGGCACCCTTTCCCTTCCAGGAAGGACAGCAGCCGAGCACACTGCGACGATTTCCCACTCCTGTCCAGCCCTTCCAGGACTATGAGGGCACCGCGCCCACTCTCGCCGCCCCCATTCTCCATTCTCACACCCTGGAACGCGCACCTACGCTGCGGAAACAAGCCGAGAGCACGCGGAGCCGAGGCTTTGGCACTCCTGAAAGAAAGATCGCACGCAATGTTAGCTCCAAAAACTATACACAGCCTCTAGTCAACGAGAGCATCGTGGTGGCGCCTCACCTGCTCCAAGAAACTGCTATCCCGGTGAGACGAACTAACGCAGTCATGCGCAGTGAGTATGCCTAAGCGCCGCCTCTCCCCTCGCCCCAGTGCCCTTCCTCCCCTCGACCCATTCTCCAAGCGCGCGCCGCCCTCTCTAAGCGCCTCCACCTCGGACAGGAGGGAGAGAGGAGAGTGAACTCTTACCTGGCGGGGGTGGCGGCGGTCTTCGGTGAACGGTGGCCGTGGCGGCGGCGCTCCCTGCTGTCAGCGGCGAGAGAAGGGGACGAGACAAAGGGCGGCTTTGGTGGAGGTTGGCGTCTTCTCTACATCTTATGGGCCGGGCCCACACACCAGCGTCGTTTGAGTATTCGGCCCGGCCCGGCCCGGCCCATCGACTGGCCTCTTCGTCCAGGGCTTAAGATTAAGCAGCCGTCGTCGTCTAGGGTTTAACCGAGCTGCGGCTGCTGCTCGCTCGTGCGTCCACGAGGAAGCATTCGCCATGGCGGCCCAGCCACCCGAGCAAGAGCAGCTCCGCAACGAAGACCACGAGGATGACGAGGAGGAGGAGGAGGAGGAGGAGGGGTGGGACGACTGGGACTCGGACGGCGACGACACGGCCAGCGGCGGCGGCGGCCTCCTCTGCCTGTTCTGCAGCTTGCGGTTCGACTCCGAGAGCTCCCTCTTCTCGCATTGCGGCTCCGAGCACCGGTTCGGTTTCTACAAGGTCGTGAAGGAGCTGGTGCTGGATTTCTACGGATGCATCAAACTCATCAATTTTGTTCGATCCAAGGTACGTTTCTCTCTTTCTCCTGTGGATTCAGCAGCTTCTCAGCTTGGTGGTTTGCAACCAAATGCGTATTGTATGAACCTAATTGTTGTACTAGTCTTTATATGGTCGTATTAAACTAAGTGGCTAGGAACCGAGTGCGCGTAGTGTAATCAGTAATCACACTTTACAGCAATACAGTGAAAGTCACAGCTTGCATAGACACTAATTCTGTTTCGTGGTTGTTTGGACTTGATTTAGATTGCAATTTTGTTAATCTCTGTGCTTGTTTGGTGCATTCTATGACCTATGGACCTTATGATTGATTTGTAGGTTGCGGAGAATAAGTGTTGGAGCTGTGGCCTAGCTTTCGCTTGCAACAGCGAACTATGCGGTCACTTGCATCCGGCAGAGACTTCCCAACTTGAGGGAAAAGTTCCATGGGAGGCGGATGCATACTTGAAACCCTTCATGGAAGATGACTCGCTTTTGCACAGTTTGTCCATCTTTGATGATGACGAGGAGGAGGATTGTGGAATGCCAATGGAAAGAGGAGACTGTGCAGCGGGAAATGGGAGTTTAGCTGAACCACGTGAGAGCCATCAGAAGACCATTATTGATGATGATTCTGATGTTAGTGCTAGATTTGAGCAAGCACTTACTATTGAAAGTACTTCTGGGGAGAGCAGTGGGTCTCCTGCTCAGGGGCAGAATGATAGGCAGTTGAAGATTGCACGTGCTACTGTTACTGCTAAGGAAATTAAAAGTGTGGATGATAGCTACTTTGGGTCTTATAGTTCATTTGGCATTCATAGAGAGATGCTCGGCGACAAAGTAGGTGAACTCTTGGCATATGTGGTTAATGCTTTCCTAATTTCCTATAGCATATGTCTGCTGGTATAATTTCCTGTGTGCGCTTATATGATCTAAAAGACCAATGAACTCTCTGTGGTCAACTTTTTCAGATAAGAACAGATGCTTACAGAGATGCCCTTTTAGGCAATCCTAGCCTCATGAATGGAGCAACTGTACTGGATGTTGGTTGTGGTACAGGAATTCTAAGGTATGTAAAATAGGATGTGGAAATGCTTTTGCACTGGTGGGTTAGGGAATTCTAAGGTATGTAACATAGGATGTGGAAATGCTTTTGCACTGGTGGGTTACTTATCTTACCATGAGGCTTGATGCTGGCAGTCTTGGAACCAGCACAAGCAAATAGACTGTACATCACAACTTGGGGGGAAAAAAGCAATGATATTAATGAATGTAGATATAAAAATAAAATAGGGCAACACTTGGCTAGGCCACTAGGGAGACTTCTGACTCGGTACTGCGTTAGGGAGTAATTATGAGTTGTAGTAGGTAGAGCGTTGGTGCATCTGCTTCATGATTTTCTATGATACAGATGTGAAATATCTAAAAATAAACTGCCTCTTACTGTGTTCTTTGATTGGAGCTAATTGCACATGGCGTAGTGATCATATTATTTAAGTGCATGGCCATAAAAATCAATATTCTTAATGCACATGACTTGTCAAATCTATTGCTGATGGATGCTTCCTGTCTACAGTCTTTTTGCAGCCAAGGCTGGTGCATCTAGAGTTATTGCTGTTGACGGGAGTGCAAAGATGGCATCTGTGGCTACCCAAGTACGTCTTTTTTTTACCATACTAATATACTATCGAACTATTAGTCTCTTTTTTACAGTGGTTTCTCTCTCATAGTTACAGCGCAAATGCAGGTTGCAAAAAATAATGGTCTGTTGTATGCTGAAAATATGGAAATGGAACAAAAGCAAAGTCCTCAAGTGATAAGTGTTGTGCATACCAGGGCTGAAGAGCTAAACCATAAAATAGGAGTTCCACCAAATGGGTTTGATGTCTTAGTGAGTGAGTGGATGGGATATTGCCTATTGTATGAATCCATGCTCAGTTCAGTTCTATATGCACGTGATCATTTCCTAAAACCTGGTGGCGCTATTCTCCCGGATACTGCAACAATTGTAAGTTTTTAGCAACGGTTGCCTATATTCTTTGTCTCCCATTTTCTGCATTTGATAACCTGTTTCATCTTATCCTTTTTCTAGCTTGGTGCTGGTTTCGGGAAAGGTGGAACTAGCTTGCCATTTTGGGAAGATGTGTATGGCTTTGATATGTCATGTATTGGCAAAGAAGTAACAGGGAATTCAGCTAGATTTCCTGTAGTTGATATAGTGGCTTCTCAGGATATTGTGACAGAAACTGCTGTACTCCATGTAAGTCCTGGGAACTCTACATTTCTACTTAGATTATTACACTTCTTGAGCAGCCTCATTTTGCTGAAATTGTTTAATTACATGGAACTATAGAAAACTTTGTTGTGATAGAAGGTATATATATAAATTTCATATTTCAGTACCCAAACCCAAGTGTGATATATGGTATTCTCTATAGAATCAATGTTTCTCAAGACCAGGGACCGGTTACCACCGGTTACTGGCTGTACAGGCCTAGACCGGTAAAAAGACACCGGTCCGGAAAGTAGCGATTTCATACTAATTTGAATGAAGTCTTGATGTTAATGTTTAAAAAAGACCTGGCAAACAAAATGATTTGAGGACAAAAATGTAGAATTGAAGAAAAAAATTGTGAACCAGAATATATCGGAAACAGACCGGTAACCATCGGCCTACCTCTGGTAAAATTTCAAAATCCGGTTTTTAATCCTTGCTCAAGATTTACAATGTTACATAGTTTGTGCAAAAATGTCCTTTTCCAATGCAGTGATTTGTACTCTGACATGTTGGTTTATTTATTCTCTATGCAGTCATTTGATCTGGCAACTATGAAGCATAACGATATGGATTTCACTGCTAGCTTTGAGCTGAGGCTGAGTGAAAGTGGTGCGGTTGTACCTGGAGTAACTTGGTGCTATGGTATTGTCTTATGGTTTGACACGGGCTTCACCAACAGATTCTGCAAGGATAAGCCAGTCGTCCTCTCCACCTCTCCTTTCTCCACGCCAACTCACTGGTCGCAAACAATCTTCACCTTCGAAGAGCCCATCACGATGGCAAAGGAGGGATTAGTCGTTGGCTCATCTGCATCAGTTGGCACAGATGAGTGCCCAGCTGTGATGATCAGATCCCGCATCAGCATTGTGAGGGCCTCTGAGCACCGTAGCATAGACATATCGATTGACATTACGGGAATCAGCTCAGATGGCCGGAAGCGCAGCTGGCCAGTTCAGATCTTCAACTTGTGAGCGATGATATATGCCTTTGGCCTTAAATTTTGCCCCATCCCTTTCTCTGCCGTCAAGAGCTAATAGATTAGTACCCACGGCAAAGCCTTGTTAGCTTTTGATTGGGCCAAGTTCTGTATGCTGAAATGGAGCAGTTCGCCCAACTGAATTTTTGTACAACGATGAGCGTGAAAAAAGGGTCTAGATTGAAATATCGCAGTGAAATGGTCAGGGTGAAAACGGATCTGGGGCGGGTTTTTCCGAAGTTACATTGAGGGCTTGTCTGGTAACCCAAAATCTGTTGGTCTAAACTGAAGACGAACACAATAGAATCCTAGAACGCGAACGCAAGAAAATAGATTTTTTTTTGTCATCAGAACAATAGCAGCTTTTTATATTTTCTCTTGCTGTATTGCTTTTGTTCACAAAATCTGATTAAAAGGATGCTTTTTTATTGAGATCAAACGATTATTTGTATCCGGTAAGGATTCTACATATCCTGAAGAGATACTACATAAACTAGTATCCATAACGAATACTGCTGTCGAACCCTGGGTGTTGAATACCTGAAGTTTTCATGTGTGTATCGTACTAGTCTTATGATCAGTGGCTAGTATACATAATCACAACATTGATATTTACATCTATACATTTATGTATACAAAATGAAGCAAAGGGAGGTATATAACTTAAGCGGTTTAACAATTATTACATCACCGACCGTCCGACCAAATAAAAGCAAGTTTCAACTAACAAAACTAGCAGCAGAAGTAGAAGTGATAAAAGAAGACAGTTTCTAGCGGTATGCTCATCTAAACCCTCAAGCAACCGATAAGAGACAAAGCTTAGATAAACCCATCATCGAACCCTCCAGTTCCGGGTGCGAAGAAAATGTCGTCTAGCATAGACTCCTCATACTCTTAACAATAAATGAAGCTGGATTGAGTACAATGTGTACTCAGTAAGACTTATAGTGTAACGCAAAATCAAACCCTAGCACTGTTAAACCGACCGAGCCACTTTCCAAGTGGTTCAGCCCAAACCACTTGAGTCGCATCCAAAACAGGCTAGCACACGCGGGCCGTCCGATCTCCATCGGACTGTCCAGATCGGTTGGGCCGTTTGGACCGTCCGAACGACCAACGCGATCCGGACCGTTAAATCTTGATCGAATGGCCCGTTTTGATTCGACCGTTCGGACCGTCCGAACAAACCTCGTGATCTGGACCATCAAAATTCAATCGAACCGTCAAAAACATCCCGACCGATGTGAAATGACTTGGTTGGACCGACTAGCCGCACCCACACCACACCTAGGTTTGGCTCGCCCACGTGTGCCTTTGCCACTTTGGGCCCACCGGTCAGGGCTTCCTTCAACCTCGGGCAGGCGACGATCAGAGCGCGCCTGCCACGCGCTCGTCGCATGTTGCCGTGCCCCGTCGACGCCGTGATGCACCGCTTCTCCCGACCTATCCCCGAGCATTTCCCCCCACTTCTTGTTGAGCTCCTCGCCTCACCGCGAGCTGTCGCCTTGCATGTTGCGCCGCCACCGCATCTGGACAACGCCGTGGTCGGAGAAGAAGGCCATTGGTCCCCGTGTCAGGCCGGAGAAGTAGCAGAAGCCTCAGGAGTCCGGATCTGGCACCAGGCTTCCCCGGGGAGGCCTCTACGTCGAGCTTCCGTAGTCCCCGTACTCGTCTCCTCCGCTCAACCTCGCCGCCGGCGTGTCACCGTGCACCTCCGCCGCCAATGACACCTCCCGAAGGTAGCCCTCGACGCCGTATTTCCATTTTTGCGCATCCCCTAGTTCGGCGCACCGCCACTTCGCCGCCGGCAAGCTCGGCGATGGCCGGCTTCACCCTCCTCTGTTGCCCGAAACTAGGACAGATCCTGTAGCTCCTCTCTATAACTAAAAACATAACCAAATTACAAAGTCAATTCTCTTAAACTAACAAACTTTGTGTATGTCAATTGATCACTCAAGTATAATTAACAAATAATTGATGGATTTAGTGAGAACATTAGTGTCACATCTGTATAAGTTCTTGGTCGAACTGATGAGTAGAAAGGAGATGGTATTTAGAAGAGAAATTGTTTTGTTAGTAGAATCTTTTGCAAA
The DNA here is from genome assembly GCA_036346255.1 of Ampelocalamus luodianensis. NCBI lineage: Eukaryota > Viridiplantae > Streptophyta > Magnoliopsida > Poales > Poaceae > Ampelocalamus > Ampelocalamus luodianensis. The sequence continues at coordinate 3,910,376 of CM070630.1, read as the reverse complement.
ACCACTTGGCTTGTGTTACCTAGTTTGGTGTTTAGCATTTGGAGAAGTAAATTAGGGAAAGTTTAGTTAATAGCACTGTGTTTCAGAAGAAGTGGCTGTTGAAGATTTTAGGATCAGTGTTCTGAAGTTAGTTTATCAAAGGGCTTATGACTTTGTTAATGCAGTAGTTAGAATGGTTAATGATTCATTAGGCAATTATCTTTCCACAACTTTTTAATCTGAAAACAATTATGAAGAAGTGAATTAGTGAGGAGAGTAATTGACATTTCAGTAAAGTCTTTTGATGACATGAAATAACAGAGAAGAGAAGGATTAGAAGGAAATCTTATTGTCAGTGAACCCATTGCTGGACCAACCTATTTTCTGCTAGCTATGGTTGTCAATATCTTTTGAGTCACTCAATGGAGTTAGCAATTTTGGAAGGTTGAGTGAAGAGAGTCTAGTTATAGCATTTCTGTTCAGAGATAAGTTTGCTGTTGTAGGTCTTTGATCATTAATCTGGAAAGTATCAGATTAATCATTGAGCTAATAACCTTGTTAAAGTAGTAGATAGAGTGTGCCTAACTCAATTAAAAGATAAATTTGCTACGTGCACATTTTCGGGGGCCCTGACCTCGGACATATGGAGTGACCGCGCTAGAGAGAATTATCTTAGTGTAGTTGCTCGTTACGTTATTGATGATTGGGTGATAGATAAAAGAATTACAGGTTTTAAATTAATTGATGTAGCACACACGACTGAGAACATTGCAGACTGTACTATCAAAGTCGTGGAAGATTTTGGTCTTACAAACAAATATTCTCAATTACTCTCGACAATGCCACTACGAACGCTGACAATGCCACTACGAACGCTAAGACCATGGATATTCTTACTCCAGTCTTCAGTACATATGCCGATTCTTTCTTGCTACATCAACGATGCGCTTGTCATATTATTAACCTTATAGTCAAATCCAGTTTGAAGAGGTTGGATGCATATTTTAAATCTTTTCATGATGCGATATCTTTCTTGAATAATTCTAACGTAAGAACAACAACATATAAGAACTTATGCAGGGCAATAGGTGTATGTCTAAGAAAGTTCAGTTTTGACATGCCGATAAGATGAAATTTTACTTACTTGATGCTTAAGAGTCTTTTACCATATAAGAGTATTTTTTTTATTCAAACGCACTATCAAAGCACTAACGGTAGTATACTACTGACTGAGCAACATTGGTTTGTTGCTGAGAATATATTGCAATTTTTAGAAATTTTTTATGAGGCCACTGTTGTTTTGTCCGCTGTCTACTATCCAACATCTCCTATTATTATGCATGATATTTTACAGATTACTACTCAATTGAAAATATATGAAAATGAATCAGTTTTACGCGAAGCTATTGCTGCTATGAAAACTAAATACATTAAATATTGGAGAAATCATTTTCCTATATGCATTTGCATTTATTTTAGATTCAAGAGGTAAAATTGAAGCATTTGCTAATGTTTTTTATCTTCTTAGTGATACTACAGGGTTAGACTACTCTAACTATTTTTCAGAAGTTCATTCTCGATTACACGAGGTTTACCAAAGATATAAAAATAAGTTTCGAGGAGTCCACTTGCTATGACCTCCAGTAGCCCCCACCTCAAGTAGCAAGATAAATATGTAGGACACGATCTTCGATAGCTCTTCCTCTAGGTCCAGGTTTTCTTCTTCTACAGCGCTGCCTGTTCAACCAAGAACAACCCTAAGGAATGTGGAACTATCCACCTATCTAGATAACGATATAGTGGATTGCAACTCAGAAGGCTTCGAAATTTTGCAATAGTGGTACGCCCATAAGTTCACATTTCCCGTGCTATCCAACTTGCACGTGATGTTTTAACTATTCATGTCTCGACGATTTTCTCTGAATCTATTTTTAGTCTTTCTAGAAGAATATTGGAGGAGAGAAGAACATGTCTCAGGAGTGAGATGGTGGAGATACTTCTAACCGTGAAGGACTGAAAACAAGCTGATTAGCGAATACAACACTCTGTGGAAAATACAGAGTTGTCAGACGTGTTCGAAAATCTGTACCTCGACAATGGCACTTAGAATAAGATATGTATGTAGAGCTATAGGCTGTACTCCTTTTTCTTTGCCAAAGTTTTCTTACGTTAAGTTTTTACTCGGCAAAGGTTTTAACGAGACAACTATTTCAATATTAATAAAGCTCTTTATTACATTTTCGATACATTTGTCTCTTTTTTTTACAACTTTCATATGTATTTATAAATTCTACATATTTTTCTGTTTTTTAGAATTTTTCTTTTGCATTTTTCTGTTTTTTTTTTAATTTTTCGAGCTAAATGGGCTGTAGACGAACCGACGGACCAAACAGGCTCGTCCAGCATGGTACGGCACAACTGTCGTTCGGACTGTGCTTGGGCTGTCACCTAAGCACGTGGATTGGTTCGGCACATCATAAACAGTTCACAGGCCGAAATGGGCCGTGCCCGATCGTGACCGTGCTGGACCGGCCGGGCCGCCCGTTTGGCCACGTCCATCCCCCTCCCCAGCTCCCCTACCGGAGCTCGAAGCCACCGCTGACCGCCCACCAGCAGCGGCAACCATTTGTGAACGGAGGGGCGGCAGCCAGAGGAGAGGAGGGAAGAAGCTGAGAGGCCGGAGATGGCGTTCACAATGCGCGCGGTGAAGGTGCCGCCGAACTCGGCATCGATGGAGGAGGCGCGGCACCGCGTGTTCGACTTATTCAGGCAGGCGTGCCGCTCCATCCCCTCCGTTATGGAGATCTACAACCTCCACGACGTCGTCACCCCGTCCCAGCTCCGCTCCACCATCGCCAAGGAGATCCGCAAGAACCAGTCCGTCTCCAACCCCAAGGCCGCATCCGCCTCCACCTCCCTCGATTTCATTCATTTCCCCCTCTCTTCGATCTGCACTTTGCTAGTAGCTCTACATATCCGAGCCGTCTGCGTGCTTCTCCGATCCGAGGAGCCACTCGATACCAAATCTGATATGCGGTTGGTTGGGGTAGGAATCGCGGATGCATCGTCGGTAGGAGTTGTTGGATGGGCAGATTTTAATTAACCTAGTTGGGTATTTGCGCAAGATGCATCGACGGGAGTTGAGTTCATAGCCTAATGTTTGCAGTGGGGGTAATCTTGTACAACCAGGACCAGTAGTATTCCTGCAGGTTGCGATGCTTTGTGGACAGTAATTTGTTCACCGATGGGTGGCCAATGTGCATCGTAGTGCTTACTGCCCTGGATGTCTGGGTTGGATTTGCCAGAGCTACAGAATCCGAAAAATGTTCAATTGCAGTTGCTTCTCTGTTGTGTAAGACACCGATGCCAAGCTGACTCTTTGTGCTATGATCACTAGCAATGTTTCTGGAGTTGATTCCCCTCTGGGGAAGTGGGAATATCCATTGTACTCATGCTTGTAGCAGTAACATATTCAATTACCTGAATTTTGGTTCTGCTTCCGCACAAGATAGATGTCTTCTAAATTATACACTTCACCTTTGGCTATGGTAGTAGCTAGGCGTAACTGTGCAACGGGGGCTCACGATCTGATGAAAGTTTGGGTCTCTGTACAATATTTTGGCAATTTTAGCTAAAAAAACTGTCGTCAAGGATTTACATGAAAATTCTCAGCATTACGTAGTGGATCATGTCAGTATGTCACTGTCCACCAAAGCAAACTATAAAATGATTTCTACCAATACTAATCCTACTAAAAAACCATAAACTTGATTCTTCAGGTGGTCATTGATGTGACCTACATTTAGGGCTACTGGTTTTCTGAGTACTAACCATAAATCCATTGGAGCTGTAACTATGTGCTAGATAGGGTTCGCATAAACTCAAATTGGACTGCTGATTGTTTCTAGTAGGCAAGGGGAAGGGTAAAGTATTTACAATGCTAGGCAGTAGGCAGTTAGCTAGCTATTGTTGAATGACTAGCTTCTGATAAATTTGGAGATTTCTATGAAGTTATTTTTTAAAAAGTTACATTTGATTTGCTTCTATTATAAATTAAGTTATATTTTGTAGCTAAGGATCCTCAAATGTTATGGAAGCTTGTGGAGATTGGGGAGTTGGGCAAATTTATATTTTCATGGTTTATGCTGTGTACCATGTTGCTCATTTAGTGGCACAAAAAATTGGGCTATGTAGTTTCATGGCTTGTTTGGAATGGTAGCACACATTGTTTAGTTCCCATTATCTAGATGGTGTTGATCAATTTAGCAAGATACTGCTCTAGGGAATAGTTATTTTTTTTAATCGAAATTATTTTTGATTGAGAGTCATTAGAGTTGAAAACTCAAAAGCCTATCTTGCAACCAACAATATGTATTCTATGTGGCTTAAATATAGTATCCATTATTCCAGATAAGATTTACGCACATCAATCATGAGTATGGCCTCTACTCATATTTGATTCTGAGTTAGATAAATATGCAGTTTGTTGTAATCTTCAACATCCATCCATCTTCTAAGACTTCACAATTTAGTCCACCCAATAAATCATATCACTAATAACTTGGAGGCTCCAAAGAATTGACTTAAAGTGGCATTCTAGAAAATATGGTGGAAACTGGAAAGTGGTCCATTTAGTGAGTTCACACTTTGTTACTGGACATCTTAATTTTGTCGTTTGTTAAAGAGTGCCTCAGATCACATTAATACTCTTGAGTACTTCTGTTTGGTACCACTTTGATCTTCGTTATGTGAGCCAGTACTGGTTTCATAAACCACTAGCACAATTATTTCTCATATCACTGTGAAGGCATGCCCTTAGATCTAGCCTTCCATTACATCTGAATGCAGTAACATTGGGACAAATGCTTGGCTATACTTGTTCGTTGCATTTGAGGATCCCTGTATTTTGTTACCAATGTAGTTAAAGATTCCAGCATCTTTTTTCTACCAATGCAGCATTCATGTCATTGCTTCTAGCTTCCCATAGAATGCACCGATAACATGTAACTTTGAAAGGAAAAACATTACGAATGACTATGATTTTTAGATAGCTAGCGGAGCCTATTCTAATGCTTAGATGGCAATATACACCAAAACATCAGGAAAAACATTTCACGCTGTACTCTCTCCCTTCCTCAATCTGGGTGCTTATCTTGTTCATCTCTGCTGATTTTGGTTGCATCAGGTTATTGATCTGCTTCTGTTCAAGGGGGTGGAGGAGCTGAGCAACATCACCAAGCACGCGAAGCAACGCCATCACGTGATTGGCCAATACGTAATCGGCCAAAAGGGACTGGTGAAGGACCTGGGCTCAAAGGACCAAGGGAGCTCCGACTTCCTGAAGAAGTTCTACAGTAGCAACTACTTGTAATCCGGGACCTGGGCTCAAAGGACCAAGGGAGCTCCGACTTCCTGAAGAAATTCTACAGTAGCAACTACTTGTAATCCGAGCTACAAAATTTCCACCTTCTGTGATACTCGAGATGTTGAATAAGACGCTGAGAACGTACCCGGCCCAATTGTTGTCACTGGAGGTTTGTTTTTCTCTGTTTGATCCTGCGATCCTCTCTACTGAACGAGATGCTGTTGCTAGTGAATTGTTTGTAACTCGTCAACTGCTTTTCTTCACATGCTGCTGTTCAAGAATTGATAGCTTGATATCACGTGCTATCTAGGTTGGAAGGTCATGGCATATGAAAGGTCAAACTTTGGTGTGCTTGTCCTGAGAATGTGGATTCTGTTGAGCTCATCAACCTCATTGTACCCTTCGTATGAATGTATGATCAGAGAATGCGGAATCCGTCGAGCTCATGTACCAAGTAATGTTACGTGGCAGCGTCACGAAATCTAGTTGGTTTTTTTTCTTCTTTTATTGAGAATTACTACTTTTTAAGTAGTAAAGATTAGTAGGAAAATTTTAATTGTACAGTCATTGAGGCCTTGAAGAATGAACTTCACAGCACAAGCACAAGGATAAAACTATGGAAGCGAGACAAGGGCCCATTTGGAATCAGGAAAAAAAAGGAATAGGAAAGGAATTCACGTGGAAAGGGTGGCCCCCAGTTGCAAGCGACTGATACCGGCTCCAACCCAGAGCTGGCCAAATGGGCGGCCCGGCACGGCACGGCACGGTACGGACCCATGGCGGCTCGGTCCATTCTGGTCTGGCTACTATTCGTGCCGGGCTGGCTCACGGGCCGCGGTGATGGCTCAGGCATGGTCTATCGCCCTTTCGTGCCGTGTCAGGTCGACACGGCCCATTTAGCCCATCAGGCCAAATGTGGCTCGTTTAGCCTATTTTGTCGGACAGAATGAAAAAATTTAAAAAATTCTAAAAAAAATAGAAAAATATGTAGAATTCAGAAGTTGACATAAAAATTGAAAAAAAATGTGACAACCATATTGAAAATGTAATAGAATTTTATTAATGTTCAAATAGTTTGCTTGTTAAAACATTTGTCATTTAGCTCATAAGACATGAAAAATTGAAAAACAATCCTAGATATATATATATATATATATATATATATATATATATATATATAACCAAAATAAATTTATATATACTTATAAAAATGAACTATATAAATTTTAAAAACTACAAAATAAAACCATATAAGTATTAAAAATGAAAATAAAATCATATAAATAAAAATAAATAAAAATAAAATTATATATCTATATTAAAATAGTATCGTGCCTAACAGGTCGTGCCGTGCCGTGCCGGCTCATCGTGTCGGGGTGTCGGCCCAAGCACAGCTCGAGCTATCGTGTCATACCGGCCCGACTCGTGAATAGTATCGTACCTCGTGCCGACCCATCAGGCACGACCCGTTTGGCCAACTCTACTCCCAACCTCAAGAGCCGCTGGTAGACTAGAGTACTAGACGGTAGCACGCACGAACCGATAAGAAGCCGGATCCGGAACCTCTTCTGTAATGCAGAGGATTCCTGTGCGAACATTGTTTCTGAGAAGGCAACGAATCAACGATACACTGCAGAAGCACTAAAGTATTTAGTATTTACTGTAGCATTTGATTGGACCTTTGTTTCCGATCGTAGAATGGATATCTCCTCCTAATACCCCTCCGCTGTAGATCCTCTGCATTTTCTGTTTCAATAAAGAGGATACTGATCCGCGAGAAGCGATAGCGCAGGTTCGCAGCCGATCTATCCACCCTCCTCTCGCCGAACGTAGAGATGATCAGATGATGATTTAGGCGAAACCAAACGGACTTACTCCTAGTGGCCGCTCCTAATCTAGATGACGTCCTTATCCAAACAAAAACAAATTACTTGTATATAAGGCAGCCTACTCACCCTGCTTTTACCTCTGAATCTCTGACCCATAATACACTCGTTTGTTTTCTTCTCCTTTCGCGTCGCTCGCTCCTAATCCAATCTGACGGGATTCGCGGGGGGAGACGAGGCGGCAGCCATGGTAGGGCGGAGCTCCCTCCCGGAGGGTTCCCTCTTCCTCGGGCTCGACAGCTCCACTCAGTAAGTCTGATCCTTTCACCCCCTTTTCTTCTGGATGATGGATCTTGTGTTTTGTTTGATTGCCGTGCAATTTGTTCTTGTTTTGAAGTGATCGTTGTTCTTGTGGAGGGGTTGGTATGCTAGACTAGGATAGGAGTAAAGATTGGAACTTGCTTGTCAGGGGTGAAAAAGGGGAGTGCTTAGAACTGCAGTGATGGGTGAAATGATCATCTGGTTCCTATGTCTCCAGAGTGAATTCTTGCGTGCCGTATATTGTTCAACTGCATTGCGTGAACCTGGTAGGATTTTAAGGAAGAGATCGATGCAGCAATTCTATGTAGGATCTGTTCCGTATATTATGTATTGGTGCTGGCGAATGGCGAGTACCTGAAGATACGAAAGAAGGGGGAATTGGGATAAATTGAAGTGTGTATAAAATATTTGTAGTTAAGTTCATAGTGAAAAGATTCCCGCACAAAGTAGAGTCAATCTAGTAAATTGCAAGGGAAGGCTTGTGAAATTTCATATCCATTGTTGAATTTGTTGTTATGATCTTAATCCTTAAAAGTTCAGCTTATGTCGAGTTTTTTGTGTTCAGCTCCGCTCCCATGCTAAATTGCTAATCACATATGCGCTTTGCTGTTAGCTCTTCTATAATGACGATGCTAGAATTACACGTAGCCTAATGCAATGTGGCAGTTTCACTTCATTTCTATAGTCCGCCTAAATCCATCAAGTTCTAGCTAAAGAAATAAGATACACCACGTTTGAGCCTTCTTGAATACTGAATCCTTAATCTTAGGCAACAGCCCCTTTTCGGCATCAGCTCCACTGAACGTACAACCGCATGACTCTACGAAGCAAACGACATTTGTTTCATATGTGATTACTGCCGCATTACTACACGTAGCCTAACCTTCGTCAGTGCTTCCTGCGCTTCTGATTATGGAGCTGTACGACCTTCCGGGTCAATGAATGAAATGAAGCAACTGCCTCTCCCTCTCCCGTCCATCAAAAGGGTTATTTCCTCCAGCTCCCGACTCCGCTTCTCCCTCCGATGCCAGTAGATTAATTCATTGACGAATGCAATGTGGCAGTTTCACTTCATTTCTATAGTCTGCCTAAATCCATCAAGTTCTAGCTAAAGAAATAAGATACAACACATGTTTGAGGCTTCTTGAATACTGAATTCTTAATCTTAGGCAACAGCCCCTTTTTGGCATGAGTTCCACTGAACGTACGACCGCATGACTCTACGAAGCATACAGCATTTGTTTCATATATTCCATGCTGGGTTTTTATTCTGCCTCTTGTTATCATGCTAAATGTGTAGGTTAACATCAGAGTGAAATCTAATATTGCCAATCTCCTGTTATAGGTCACTGAAAGCTACTGCGCTCAGCAGCGAATTGATAATAGTAGCTTCTGAAACTGTTAACTTTGACTCTGAACTACCGCATTACAAAACCGAAGGTGGGGTCTACAGAGATCCCGCAGATGATGGCCACATATATTCACCAACCATAATGTGGGTGGAGGCTTTGGAACTGCTGCTTGAGAAATTAAAACCAAAGATCAACTTTAGTAGGGTTGTGGCCATTTCAGGGAGCGGGCAACAGCATGGCAGCGTTTATTGGAAAAAGGGCAGTCAAGCTGTGCTGTCCTTCTTGGATCCTAGTAAGAGCTTGTTATCCCAGCTGAAGGATGCCTTTTCTACAATGGACTCGCCGATATGGATGGACAGTAGCACAACTAAGCAATGCAGAGAAATAGAAAAGGCAGTCGGAGGTGCATTGGAGCTATCAAAACTGACAGGATCTCGTGCCTATGAGAGATTCACTGGGCCTCAGATTCGAAAGATCTACCAAACAGTGCCTCATATTTATGAAGATACCGAGAGAATATCTTTGGTCAGCTCGTTCATGGCATCAATCCTTGTCGGAAGATATGCAAGTATTGATGAAACTGATGGTGCTGGGATGAACTTGATGGATATAAACCGGAGGACCTGGTCAAAGGCGGTTTTAGAGGTTTGTCCCTGGTAGCTCTTTTAGCAATGGATTCAAAATTTCCTGAATGACTGAAACATCATAATATTGCACCTTGCATTCAAGATTTCTCTTAAGACTAGAATATCAAAATTCTGCACTTTCTCCTCCAGGCAACTGCTCCCAGGCTTGAAGAGAAGCTTGGTAATCTGGCACCAGCATATGCAGTTGCTGGCCGAATTGCTCCTTATTTCGTTGAAAGGTGAGTTTCTGATGCCCTGTTGTGATTGCGCCATTCGTTGTCTAGACAATTTACTGTCTCTTTGTAAAAGCAGGTAAAAGGGGGGAAATCTGGACTAGAATATTCATAGAATCTTTGCTCTGGTGCTTTTAACTTGACACTCAGTATGCTAGAGACTTAGGACAATCCACTCTCTAATAGTCTACTTGCTTTGCAATGGCAGATTCATAATCAACATTACGAACAACTTTTATCATGTAATGGTCGCATATTCAGATTCCATTCTCTACGTTCATCCCTTTTTACTGTCAACAGGCAAATATTAGTTATTGGATTTTAGATGAAGCTCTCGCAGCATTATAGAAGTAATATGTGAATAGGCAAGCTAGCTGAACCAAAGTTTTAGCAAATGCAATCCTAATGGCTGAAAAAAATTAAGATTATTTGCACTATCATTTTGTAAGTTTAGTGACACATTATGTATTTGCAGGCTTCAGTTTGATAAGAATTGTTTGGTTATTCAATGGTCAGGAGACAATCCCAATAGCCTTGCAGGTGCTTCACTATTGCTTCTTTCATGAGCTGCTGTAATTGTCATTTTCTATGCATTTGTTAGAAAAAGGGCACTAAATGGTTCTTAGTTTCTTGTATTCATCATTAACATTCCATTGGAACTTTGCATCTGTTGTAGGTTTAACTCTGAATACTCCCGGTGATCTGGCAATCAGCCTTGGTACTAGTGATACAGTAAGTTGCAAAGATCCCTCTTAAAGTTGCATTGCCTTTTCTTTCTATCTGTCTTAAAATTGCATCAGCTTTTCTTTCTCAAGGTACTGTGTTTCTCATCTCCTAATTGTCTTTTAGGTTTTTGGGATAACTGCCGAAGCTAAACCAAGTCTTGAAGGCCATGTTTTCCCCAACCCTGTTGAACCTGATGGTTACATGGTGATGCTATGCTACAAAAATGGCTCATTGACCCGAGAAGGTAGAATGCTTTTCCTTTTTACTTTATTACAAAGTATGTCATGCTATTACTTTGCTGAGAATACTTTCAATGTGATGTCAGATGTGCGGAATCGATGCGCAGAGAAATCGTGGGGTGTTTTTAATGACTATCTGGAGAAAACACCCCCTCTGAATGGTAAGTTCTTACTGTTTGGTCATTTCTGTTCCAACAAGTTGCTTTCCCAGCAAGTTATTGTTAGTTTTCAGCACGTTTGAATTAACAATGTGAATGGCTTACTATATTGTAGTCTCAACTATTATTTGTTAGGACTGCTAGTCTTGTTTGGTCACACTGTAGTTTCATCATTTGTTTAAACTGTGACTCTTACATCTTAAAATTCATCTCTATTTTCTTGTATAGGTGGAAAGTTAGGGTTCTACTACAAAGACCATGAAATCTTGCCTCCACTTCCAGGTAATCATGTATTAGTGTTTGCACCGTTGTTTCCACATCTATTGTAAGTTCACAACTCAGACACAAATTGGTTTGTTCCATCCAGTTGGCTTCCATCGATACATTGTTGAGAACTTGAATGATGTCTCACCCGACAATCTGACGGAGTGTGAGGTGGAAGAATTCGATCCGCCATCTGAGGTTTGCAAAAATACTCGATCTGTTTTTCTGGTACTGGTGGCAAACAAGTGAGCCATGGATCATCATTCCTTGTGTGTAGGTCCGTGCCATCATCGAAGGTCAAATGTTGTCGATGCGAGGCCATGCCGAGAGGTTTGGCATGCCCAACCCCCCAAAGCGGATCATAGCAACCGGTGGGGCATCCTCCAACGAGAGCATCCTCAAGTCAATTGCACAAATCTTCGGCTGTCCCGTCTTCACAGTTCAGAGACCTGGTACGGCAAAACTCCCCCATCCTTCTTGCTTAAACTTTGCTGCCCTGTCGCGCAAACTCGTAATGCCATCCATGGATGCAAGACTGATGCTGCTTCTGGAACAGATTCGGCTTCACTTGGCGCGGCGCTAAGAGCTGCCCATGGGTGGTTGTGCAACGAGGAAGGAAGCTTTGTCCCCATCTCATGCATGTACAAGGGCAACCTGGAGAAGACCTCCTTGGGCGCGAAACTGACCGTCCCGGCCAGAGACGAGGAGGAGGATAGGGAGCTCCTGAAGAAGTACACGCTGCTCATGGGGAAGAGGATGGAGATTGAGAGGCGCCTGGTGGAGAAGATTGGGCGCGCGTAGATAGGCAAGTGTAACAAATCACACAGTCCTAAAGCACTTGCTGGTGCCAAGGATCATGATGATCATGCCGTGTTCTTGCGCACGGATACTTGTAAAGTTGCGAACGGGACAACCGCGAGTGTTATTTCTTATTCCAAACTCTCTTTCTTATCAACGAAACTAAAAGAATTCATAAGTCTTTTCCCACGGTGTGAACTTCATATTTTATGCATTTTATTTACAAAGTTTGGTAATAATACGTATATATCTAGATGGGTCGAATTGCTAAGAATGCCACATGCACACTAACAATCGAATGATTAGAGGTGGGCGCAACCAAATAAAGCGAATTGCTCGGTTAATTCAGCATTCGGCTGTAATTTCGGTGGAATTTTCTGCCCCCTGCTTAAACATCACATTTGCCCATGTAGACATGTTCAAGTCTCGGGTCGGACTTGAAAAATCCCGGTTCTAAACGGACAGACTAGAGGCCGGCCCTAAGACAAAAAAAAAAAAGCCCAAAATTCGCATTTTTCATGAAATATTGTTATTTAAATTCTTTTTAAGAATAAAAGTTACTGTCATGCTTTTTCAGATGTCGGGCCGGTCCTTTAGCGAAAATGAAGGCTCGAGCCCAAAACAATCGGGCCGAGCTGCCCATGAACAAGCCTACCTTACGATGTATCCGCCATTTTGTTTAATCGGCGCCTGCTAAAAATATAAGGCCCAAAGCCCAAAGCCCCAAGCCCACTACGTCCACACCAGAGAAGCAAAAGCCTAACGCCCTAACCCAACCCGAGTACCCGACCTTCCTCTTATCCCTCCCCTTCCGCCGACGCCGTCACCAAAGTACCAAACGGTGTCCGGGCCGGGAGATCTCGCCTCTCGCGGTCTCGCCCCTTCCCCTTCCCCTTCCCTTCCCCACTGCCAAACCCTAGCTATCTAGCTCGCTCTCTCTCCTTCCCGGCGATATCCTCCGATCCAATTGGTAAGCAAGCTCCCTCTCCCTCTCCTCCCCTGCGTTCCCTCTCTCTCTAGTTTCCTTGGTTCCACGGCCTGTTGCGTAGATCTCGGTTTGTCTCGTGGGAGATGTTTCCGGGATTCGGCGACTTGTTGGAAATCCTAAGGTTGCTTACTTGGTCGACGGGATGTGCCTGGGACCGAGGGATTTGGTTGGGCCGGTCGATTGGGAGTTGGCGTTAGACGCGCGGCGGATTTTTTTTTTTGGGGGTGTGTGTGTGGGGACGGTTGGCTTGGCGTATGGATGATTTGGATCTTTGTATGCGATATGTCAATGTTAAGTAGTGGGTGGCTGATGTCTTGGTGATGAGACAATTAGCGTCCTGGTGATTGGTTGATGGGTGCAAGTGGCCATGGTGGCTAAATTGTTTCATAGTGAGCTAGGGGTTGTAATATCTGCCGACTGCTGCCAAATTACCCGTTCTGCAAATGCACATATGCTAACAATTGAACATGTGAGAAAGTGATCTGAATAGGTAGCTATCCGCGTTTCTTTGGCTCATGTGACAAGTTTGTAATTTGAATTGAGGACTTCTTTTTTTTTTCCTTGTGGGGTTATTGTTTGGATCATGGATAAAGTAACTAGGCTTGTTAATCCCAACCGAGCTAGGTTCGTTTAACTAAGTTTTTTGTTTGCCAACAGATCTAGTTAAGTCTAAGATATCCTTTGGCTTGATTAGGTGGGTTAGCTCGGTTAATAGTACAAAAGATTGGTTAATCGAGTTAGTTTAATGGACTTTGTATCTGCAAGAAATGGATGTAGTGGAACCTCCGGCATAAAATCCATAAGCTGTCTAGAAATTCAGAATGTACACTTTCAAGCCATGCACATCAAGTTATTATTCCCTTACTGCACGCGAATTTCCCTTGTTTGCTGTGGTCGAGCCGTGGCTTTGTTGTTTCCATAAATATTGTGCAAATTATGATTTTATATATATGCAAATAGATCATATATGTTGTTAGCTTCTGATAACCATTGTCAAGAAGTGGTTCCTCTAGGCACGTTGAGGGTTTGTGGACCAATGATTGTGTAGTGTGGTGCAACTGGGGTGGTTTCTTAGAGAAGTGCCTTGATGTAGAAGTCTTCCATACTTGCATTTGGTATACTTTCGAATGTGTTTGCATACCTAGTGATATTTTTTAATTGCCACTATCATCCTTTAGCTTAAGATGCCATCTTTAAGGTTTTGATGCCATGTAATGTGCACTTTCTAGTAGAATATTCATTTACTTAGTTGCAAGAAAAGCAATTTCTGCTATAATTGTTCAATTCGTATTCGTGAAGGCTTATTTGTGAAATACATACCTTTTCGTGTTTGTTGTGTTGGGTTTGTTTACTTTTAAGCAGTACTGTTTGTAGCTTTATGACAGCCTAATGCAGAATCTCTAAGCTCTATGAGTGTATTCACGGCCTAGCAATGATGAAGTACTATCTTGTGTCTTATGTTATCCCTCACAGTAAAAGAACAAAAATCCCGGTCTGAATTTGTGCACCTGCATGTGTGAATTTTGGCTAGCCAGAAGTTTATTTATTTGTTTTTCACTGAAGATGAAATGACCTCTTTAATTAATTACTGACCAATATAGTTTGTTTTCCTTACAGGATACTGAGATTGCTGATTTTATATTCAGGTGGCTCAAGATGTCTGGAAATGACGATAGGTCTCAAGCTGCAGCTGAGCGAATAAAGGCACAGGCGTTATCAGCTGCTAAGGGACTGAGCAGGGCTCAAGCTGAACGTGCTGCCACAGCTGCTGCCCGCAATGTCAATGCCTATGGGCAGAAGGAAGAGGGACCAAGCCGCTGGCAGGAGAGGAAGGAAGCCAAGAGACAGATGTATCTGCAGAGTACGGAGAAGGCTGTGATACTGGGTGTGAAACCAAAAGCTTTGCCAACTTCTTCTGGTGGTGCATATTTCCAATGTCAGAAGTGTTTCCAGCATGGGCATTGGACATACGAGTGCAAGAATGACCGGGTCTACATGTCGCGGCCCTCAAGGACGCAGCAGCTTAAGAACCCCAATTTGAAGAAGACGGCTGTGTCAGCTTCCTATCACTTTGAGAATCCTGATCTTGAAAAGGAGAGGGAGGAGGAGAGGAAGCTGAAGGAAGAAATGTCGAAGAAGGAAAAGCCTGAAAGAAGCAAGGGAAAGAGCAAGAGAAAACACCGTTCACGGAGTGATTCAGATAGAAACAGTAGTGAGGCTTCGGTGTTTGACTCTGACACTGAATCATCAGTGACCGGCTCTGAATATTCTTCTGAAAGTGGCAGTTCAAGTTACAGTTCCTCGGACTCGGAGGACAAGAAGCGGCAACACAAAAGGAAGCAGAAGAAGAGAAGGCACCGAAGGCACAGCATATCATCAGCATCATCTGAATCAGAATCTGTGTCGGATACTGATTCTGATGACAAGGGCAGCAAGAGGAAGAGCAGAAAGCGAGGCGGCAGGCGCTGAGTCTGAAAAACTGGAGCAGGATGTCAAATACGATTATCTACTTTGTTCACGTATTAGCGTTTTTCACCATAATCTTATCTGCATGTGCCAGGCGTCCTCCAAGAAACAAATGTAACAGTTGCTTTCCTGAACGATAATACTGTTGTTTTCCCTGTACTAAGAAGTACTTGAAGGTAGATCTTACTATTCTATGATCTTTGTGAGAACCAGCGAATCCTGTAACAATGTTCATCTATCAACTTTCAAGTTTGGTGTGCTTAACTGCTTATCTTGCTGAAAGTTTTCCTGTTGGGTTCATTCTTACATAACCTGCTGTTCTTGCTGTTATCTTGGAGACCTGGATTGGGGGTCTCGGAGAAATGACAAGATTGGGGAGTTAATGGTGGCCTCGCATTCCCAGGATGACAGATGATCAGTGTGGCAGTTGTCATGTCCTCCGACTTCGGATCCGTATGACCAGCAATGATATTGCCTTCGGAGTGGGAACAAACATCTCTGCTAACTAGTTCTATGGGCAGCTGGATGCAATAGACAGAGATGAACGGGCGATGAACAGAAAATGAATGGAGCTGTGCCTGAGTTGTTTGGGATGTTAAATTCCGCATCTGTATGTAAGCCTTCTCATCTGAAAGGCTGAAACCAAACTACCTTACAGTATGGCTGCTCATCATGCAATAACATATTTGGCACACACCAGATCAGAGCCTTGAAGATAAGCTAGCGAAGAGCAGATAATCCGAAACCTCAATGATTGGGAGCTTGAGGAGGAGGATAGGATGGGATTGGAGCATTCAAGAATGAAAAGATAACCACACTACGAGCTGCCTGCCTTGACCGGGAGCTGAGCAGCTGATCTTGACGCAGCATCCCAGCTCCTGCCTCCCTTGCCATCATGTCTGAAACGACCCAATTTTTTTTTTAAAAAAAAACAAAAACAAAAACTTGTTTGAATTTGGTCTAAAATTGAGTTTTTGCCAAATTCGGAAATGTCCCGCCCTTTCCGCTTAATTTTCGGTTTTCCATTTTCCTTGCCCGAAGGCGCCTTTTGCCTCACACTTTTCCCTGTTCTTCTTCCTCACCGTGCAGCCTCGTTGTTTGCCCGCGCCACGCACTGTCTTCGTCCCCGTCAACCCTTCCACCACCTTCGCCCGTGCCACCTCACCTTAACACCTCGCCGCCTGCTTTCCCCCTTCCCTGGTGCTGAATGCGCGTAGTTGCACGCGTCGTCGCCACGCGCCGCGCGCGTGCTACGCTCTGCTACTAACGCCACCACCCTCCACTGGTTATAAAAGCCCGAATGGCTGCACCATCTTCATCCACAGCCTCAAGCCAACACCACTACGCTCTCCTTTCTTCCCCAACACCGGCAAAAATCTCCAATCGCCGTCGGACCCGAGAAAAGCCCAAGAAGCCCCTTCTTTAATTCGCCACCACCGTCCATGCCCCCATCCAATTAAACCCTCTCCGAGCTTCGTCTCGCCACCGCCAACCCATCCCCCACCTCTTTGTCCAACCTCGCCGCCTCTAGCTCGCTAGTGCCAAGCCCCTCCGCCGCATCACCACAGGCCACCCCAAGACCCGTCACCACCCCCGCTGGACTCCCTTCGCTCCACTGGTGCTCCCTGGATGGCCAATTTGGCTAGAACGCCGCCACGTCGTTCCCCTGTTTCAGCCATACATCGCCACTGCTGCTCACCCCTCGCCGGACCTCCTTCGGCTGAGGCCGGGAAACCCCCCAAAATGGGTTGCTCATACAACGATGGTGCCTACTGCACCACCCGGCCCAACACTATTCAACCCATTAGCCCACAACCAAACCCATTACTCTTCATAAGATCCGGCCTGCTATGAATAGTGTTGATCCAATACTATTCATTAAACCTATTACTATTCCACCCGAATCCATTATCCCAGACCCAACACACACACACACACACATTGATCGTTCCGAGCCCGTGAATCCTATTTTCGACTCTATTTAACCCGATCAAGGACCCAATAAATCCCATTCACCATACCACCTTTCTTTAAATTCTTTTCGAATTTATTTATTTTATGTTGTTCTCAGCTCGCCTCTTGTTGAGTTTGGACTTATTTATTTGATTTTCTTCCACTTTAGAACCCGAATTTATTGATCGAGCTACAGAAGGAATTGATCAAGACGCATAATAGGTAAATCCGGTCAAGGACTACAGATATGGAGGCAAGTCACATTTATTTGATCATTTTGAGTATATATTTCATGTACTTATATTATTACTTTCATTGTCATATTTATGTCAATTATTTTTAATATAGAAATAATATTTTTGAATACCATGATGACTAGATATATCCTACCACCCCACATACAAGCACACCCATTCTTTGTAGGCCATATTCACATTGACAAGGTTAAGTTACATAAAATATTAATAATCTTTCGGCTTTGTCACACAATGTGTTTCCTCAAATTTTGGAAAAGAGTATTGGCTAGCCGCCAATGGTTTTGGTGGAGAGTTGAGGGTTGAGACCAGGAGGTTGGACAACACAGTAAACTTGATAAAAGTGAGTCGAAGGTGGGGCCTAGAAGGTGGACAACCACGAGTTGGTTGTGGTCCATCTCCTCACTGGAGACAGGTAAGGACTAGAACCTTGTGCCAAGTAACAGGCACAGAACTCGTTCAACCACGGGTTTGGTATATCCAACATGGCTTAATACACCGCTCTTCCAATTGAATATCTACAGGATGAACACCTGCTCTTGTGTACAGAGCAGCCACAGTTTTGGGGGTGGGACAGGAGTAGGCCTGGAGGGACACTAACTGGTCTACACAACGGTAGGTACCGTCAGTATCGGACCGCGCATTCCACTGTTGGCCGGTGGTTTCCCAATGGTTGTATGGTCCAAAAACCTACCAGGTAGAGATCAGAAAGATTGAGCAGTGAAAATGCCTTGTTATCTCAACTCGGTTGCACGCTATCGTGTTGCGTGTTTATAGCTTGACAATATGAGTTTGAGGTGTCTTATAGGTAAAGTTCATAAACAGATTTGATTCCATTTTGGTTCGCAACTGAAATTCTGGACGGTTACACAAACCAGGTACACCCTGTTTAAGAAAAATGGGGTCGTTACAACGTCCCTCGCTGCTCCAGCAACGGAGACAGAGAGCAACAAGAATCCGTTGATGGCGCAGGCGCTGCTCGATCGCTCATGTGCATCCGTCCGTCCATTGACGACGCATGATTGGGCTAGCTGCTGCTGCTCTGAAGCCTTCACTCGAGGAGTGGAGCTGAGCTGAGCTAGGTAGCTAGCCAGCTACTTGTTCATTGTTCTCTTGTCGGCAACGGCGCGTCCGAAGGCAGCAGCGACGGGATGGTTTCCTGCGCGGCGCACATGATCGGTGGCAGGCGCCTGTCGACCGATCGATCGACGAGATGGTTCCTGCATGCATGCCGCCGATCGATCGTGCCAGGCAGGCTAGCTACTTGTGTAGTTTGCCTAGCTTGTTGTTTACTGCTTCACGTTCCAGCTTCAGAGCCGGTCGTTTATCGATCTCTGCATGCTGCTGCTTTGGATGGACCAAGAGGAATCTACCAGTTCTGCTTGGATTTACCCTTGGTTCCTTTCACCTCCCTGGACGTACTGCACCGTGGTAGGTAGGTAGGTAGGTACGTATGTATCTGATGAGCTCCCTACGAATCTGAGTCGTATGTACATGTAGATCGTAGAGTACGACCAGGACAAATGCATCTGAGTGCCCTACAAATCTGAGTCATACATGTAGAGACTAGAGAGTATGACCAGGACATATACACATAAACACATGGGGTTATAATTTGGAATGCTTTCTTGCTTGGTAAAAGG
The DNA here is from genome assembly GCA_036346255.1 of Ampelocalamus luodianensis. Lineage (NCBI taxonomy): Eukaryota > Viridiplantae > Streptophyta > Magnoliopsida > Poales > Poaceae > Ampelocalamus > Ampelocalamus luodianensis. The sequence goes on along the minus strand of CM070630.1, from coordinate 3,891,185 downwards.
TTGTGTGTTCAGTCTGCACTCTCAGCTTGACTTCAGAAAATTATGTCTTTAATCAGCTGCTGCTTTTTACTGTATCTGCAAGTATGTTGGATCCTTCCACTTAGGATTCCTGCTGATAATTACTTACTAAAGTGTACAGCGATCGATACATCAGTACTGCTAGCTCCTTTTCCCTATAAAGACAGCCTCCATCTTTCTCTACCATGTACTGGGTCTAAGACAACATTCTTTTGGTAGATAAGTTACAAGATGGAGTTTAATTACAGGCTTTTAGAAATCTCCTCATCTTTTTTAGAGGGCTTTGGGCATGCATGATTCTCTTTGATCCAAACTGGACCCACAGGGTTCTGAAAGCTAGCGACTTCTAATGATTCCCATTAGCTTTTCTTCCTTTTCCCCTGCCCCTCTCACTAACTACACCCGGCTGCTTTACCTGTGGAGATCTAAATCTTTGCATCAGAATCTAGTGAGACATATGTATCAAAGGAGCTTGCTAGGACAATCATTGCTTGCAACATTCCTCCATCACTTGGTTAATTCCCTGCATATGCACTTCCCTACTGCCCTCAGGCTCCCCTTTTGTGCTCTACAGAAGCATCCCATGTTAGTGTTGCAGCTGCTGCTGCTAAATATTGGCATTTCCGGTATTGCCCTTCGGGTGCCATTTACATGCCTTCAGATAAATTAGGATTGTTTTCGATTGCTGTTCGTTCATGGAAATATGGTTAGAAAAAAAGTGTATTGATCTTGAAGCAGTACTGAAGAGTTATAGAAACTGATAGGCGATATATAGGTCATTACCAAGGTAGATAGATAAGATGTAGGATCTACGTGGTTTTATTCTGAGCAGCAATAGAACACCTTTTTATTCTTTAGTTATTGTTATGTGGCACACTAGTTTTTTTAGGGCTGTCCTCGATCATTTTGGTCTTGTGTACTATAAGTGTGGAGCGAAAATACAAATATTATACCCTAGTTTGTGGCTTCGTGAAGAAGTCAGCAACTCTGTAACTCTGAGGGCACAAACTGTAAAACAAGTACTCCCTCCTGCACCTGTGAGCGAGTGTATAAAGCATCCACACCAATATGCTTGGTGAGCTCATGCTTCACTGGGTCCCGGCAATACTGATAGCACCTGTACTGTCAGACAAAAGAGTTGTAGGTCTCACAGGCATTCCAAAATCTGCAAGTAGCCACTTCAACCAAGTAACCTTTGCTGTCACTACTGCTATAGCTCTCAACTCAGCCTCTACATTCGAACGGAAACTGCAGCCTGCTTCTTTGTCTTCCAGGCAATCAGGGAGGAGCCAAGAAAAACACAATAATTAAGTAGAAAGAGAACGATGATCGGAAGGATCACTAACCCAGGTCGCATCGGAGTCTGAAGCTGTAGTGAGGTAGAGCTAGGAAAAACAAACGACAAGAGATAGTCCCACACAAGTAGCGAAGAACATGAAGAAGGTGGCTATAGTAAAGATAGGTAGAACGAGTCATGAACTTACTCAAGATATGAACAACATAAGCAATATCAGGATGAGTGCTCATAAGATACACCAAACTCCCAACAAGATGGCGATATCGAGTAGGATCCTCAAGAAAATCACCATCAGTGGCACAAAGTTGTAGGGATAGCTCCATGGGAGTCTAGAAGTATGAGTGTCGGTCAGACTAGACCGATCAAGAAGATCCTAAACATATTTCTGCTAGGAGAGGTAGTAGCCCTTAGGCATGGAAGAGACCTCAATCCCAAGGAAGTATGCAAGAGAACCAAGATCAGTCATCAAAAACTGCTCACTGAGATGCTTCTTCACATATGTGATGAATGAGGAATCATCACTAGTGATGAGCATATCACCAACATACAAAAAAAGCAGTGTTCTACCTCAAGATGAGACATGGACAAAAAGAGTAGGATCTTGGGAACTGACAGTAAAACCGGCAACAGTAATCACTGAGGTAAAACACGCAAACCAGGCACGAGGAGCCTGTTTGAGGCCATAAAGAGCACGACGAAGACGACAGACGTGCCCATCGGGAACAAAATACCCAGGTGGTGGCTGTATATAGGCCTCCTCATGCAAAACACCATTAAAAAAGTATTCTTAACATCCAGCTGAGATATAGACCACCGGTGAATAGAAGCAACCGCAACAAGAGTGCGAACGGTGGTCATATGGGCAACAGGGGCAAAAGTCTCATCGTAGTCATGACCGTACTCTTGCTGAAAGCCGCGAGCCACAAGATGACCCTTGTAGCACTCGATAGTATCATCAGACCGAGTCTTAATCTTCTACACCCACTTGCACGTGATTGGACAAGCATGCACAGGTGTCGGTACAATATCCCAAGTCTTCGTACATCGAAGAGCATCAAGCTCTTCTGCCATAGTGAGCTACCATTCAGAATGAGGAGCAGCCACTACTACGTAAAAGCCATCGCTGAGCGGTTGGGCGTCATCACAGCATTTGCCGAACCGTCCGAAAAATAGGTCCGTGATAACGGTGGTTATCCATGCACGGTCAAGAAACCGTCGTGATATGAATATCACGACGGTTTTTATCAATAACCGTGCGGAAGACGATTATCACGCACGTTATTGTCACAAAACGTCGTGAAGTCGAATATCACGACGGTTCTATGTAAAACCGTCTGCGATACTGTCTTCACGCATCGCTATTTATACAAACCGTCGCGGAAGTCGATTATCACGCAGCGGTTCGTTGTTAAAACCGCTCGTGATACTCGAGTTCACGCACGTTTTTACTTAGAACCGCTCGTGATACTCGAGTTCACGGACGTTTTTACTTAGAACCGCTCGTGATATTCGAGTTCACGACGTTTTTACTTAGAACCGCTCGTGATACTCTATCTTCACTGCATCGCTTTTATAAAAACCGTCGTGATAGTTCATTAAACTAACTACATTTTTCCCGATTTTTGGCTAGCCTCAGAATTGCTAGCCATGCCTCTCAAAACAAGCATACAAAAACAGATACATCACGGATAATCAATTGTCGACAAATGAATCGATCATTACTCAAAATAAATTACAAAAGATCACATTTGTTCAAGTATTGTTACAAAATAAATTGGATTACAATTGAGTCAATTTTGCGGTGGTTGAGAAGTGCCAGCAGGTGATGCGCTCGGTGGCAGAATGGAGTGAAATTCTCCTGTCCTTAATTATCTCTGATATGATAAAGCCGCAGAGCTTCCTCAATGTCCTTGATCTCATTATCAACGAGTCCATTTAATTCTATATTCAAGCCACTGCCGCTAGCAAGAGTAAAGTGTTATGCATATATATTTAATTTTATAATTAGAAAATAATTATTTGGAGATTCACAAACCTCGGGATCCTTCTTCCTAGCTCTAATGATTCGGTCCATATGATGGCAAACGTAAATTGCACATAACTCATCATTTTTTGTCAATGCAGATTGCAAAAATAGAATTACATATATCGATTCGAGATGCGTTATTATGAAGTAGGATATAGGATTATCGTATTATAGCTGCATCGAAATTTTGTCTGTGTGTTAGTTGGGCTCTTTCCATCGTATATTCCTTTGTTGGCAACATAGTCGATGAACGACCTACATGATTCCAAAATTTATCCTCGACCATTTCAAACTAATGAAGACTAAAATAGAGTTATGTATGAAGGAAATGAGCATACCACGTCAGTATTCCTCCTAGAATGTCAAGTCGTGGTTGTTGCGGATTAGGAATCAAGGTATATCACATGGTTCCTCTTGGTATGATGACTAAAAGGATCCAGTGGTACCTACTCATGTATGTCACTATAGTCATTAAACCTAAGTTCGTGGCTGCAGATAAAGTAGAGCAAGTAGTGACACTTACCCCCGTTGTAGGGCACCACGATGTACTTCGTGTTCTCACGACGAAGCAATGTCCTGTTATGTATTTCGATGAAGGACGAGTCTGCTTGGATGGTTTGCAATGATACCACATGTGGTCGAGAAACCCACCGGTTCTTTCCAAACCCTGACATTTTTCATCATGTATTTGTACATAAGAAATGAGTTGTGATATTTATCAGATACGTGAATGTAGAACTTGATTGTATGCACTTACAAATGTCCAACATCGTAGAAGCGAGGCGCCAAGGCCAACGAGGTTGAATAGGTCATATAGGTCGTTGAAGCTCACGACGAAGTGGTTCGTCCGTTGAAGAAATGTTTATCCTCATATCGACGGTGATTCCAAAGATCGCACCCCTCCTTTTGGGTCCTATCCAAGTACCGTGCATGCAAAGCCCGACAAGCATATCCAAAGACGCCTAATCATCATGGGAGCACAACGGTTTTCCGATGATGTACTTGCGGATATTCCCGACTTGCCGGACTTGAGGGGCGCCGATTTGGTCTTAAGCATTGGCGGCGTCTTCTTGCGAGACGACTCGGGACCGATACGGTGACACGCTTTTCTTGTTCCTTCGATGTCTTCCAAGGAACCGAAAGGTGGCCTTCGAGGCGAAATATGAGGTGGAGTCATGGAGGGTCCGCTGGAGAGGAATGGTCGTGTTGAGATCGCAAGATCGCTGGGTCAAGGACGATGTCCTTCTTGGGCCATGGATAAAGCGTCGCACGGCATCCCCTAGTGTTGTGATCTCTTCGTTCGCGAATCTCCACGGACGGCCATGAAATGTTCATGTACCATGTCCACCTCCACCGGGCGTAACCTCGCGCCATCCGACACCGTGTCGCACTACCCCTTCCCGTATGGATGCACCATCCCGTGCGACCTCAACAGAAATGGACCCAACTAACCTCACTACGAGCTTGCGTGTCGTCGGCTCCTACAAACGATACGCAATTAGCTAAAGTGTCCTATAGGTCTATCTTTGCTTTGCATTCCATACATGTACATTACCTTGATCTCGTCTATCGGTAATTGGACATCGCCATGTCCGTAATTATGCGTGGACGCGACGCCACTCCGATGTCGAGCGTGATCGCTCCCAAATTAACAGGCGGCTTGCATCGCTGCCTGGCCGAGGAGTTGATTCAATTGATCCGCAATCGCCGCTTTCCTTCAAAATGTTCACCATCTCATGCGAACCGGTCCTCACGCCGCCTTAGATCTCTTCCTACTCCAGACGATGCAGAGTCGTCTGCGAATCCATGACTCCATGGTACGGAACCCCAAGACCTCGCGTGCGACTCAGGTGTTCCTTGTTTCCCGGGTCAGAGAGTATATCCTTCTCCCCGTCTACATGGAAGGAGCCTTGGGAAGTTTGGGCGGATAATTCACGCCGCAAGAAGTCATCATGTTATTATAGACACTATGAAGTTATATATGGAGTTATTAACTAGGTAGTTCGACATACTTACCAAACGTTGAGACACTTCCTCGTCACGGGTTTGTGAAAGAGATGCTTCCAAGACGAGACTTTGCCTCGCTTAACCAAAGCTAGGAACGCGGTGCGTGACATCGAAACGCGTTGTCCTCGCTGCCGCCCATTCATCATATTTTCATGTGTATCCAGCGGTGCCGAGTGCGTGCGGATGAGTGTTTCGTGGTTCGAGAGCTTTGTGTGCCGCACTTTGCTCGTTAAATTCAGCGCCGCCTTCATAGCAACAAAGGCGCCCCATGTTTCTGCGCCAAGAATCCGTGATTGCGCGCGGGCGTCGACGTGTTCACGCATTCGTGACAAGAATGCTCTTGAACGACCTCCACGATTTATCGATCGTGAGCATCGCCGTCCGCTCCACGCGCGTGCCATGTCCGCTCGATAGTGAACTTTTGTAATAGTTCCGTCCACGCGCCTCTCGCTTCTTTCGCCGATCCTTCCACCTTGGTGTGGTGATGGGGACCGTTGCCTTGCAAGTATCCCGCACATGGTCCGGAATCGCCACGAGCTCTTGGGACACAGAGGACCCCAAACCGACTAACCTCGTAATGACCAGTCGGCCCACGTGCATCTTCGATTCTCCTCGCCATCTCGCTCAGTGTCATTGTCGTCATGCGGCGGCGACGGCGGGAAGATGGTGCCTCGCCATCTCGCTTACTTGCTATCTATATAATTAGTTTGAGATATATTACTACCTGTGCCAGGCCGAGGTTAAATATATATAGTATGCGTATGAATGGTGATTGGCTAGGACATAAATATTTAGCTTTCGATCCACCTCGAGTGTATCCAAATTTGGAATGTACAACAAATTGCTCATAAGAGGAATTGTTTCTAGCTCAGTGAGAGGCTGAATTGTGCTCACAGTGCCATTTCTATTGAAATACCTTAAAATATGTTTTATTTTGACGAACAAGAAACGAGACACTGATATTTATTTGATACTTTTTAAGTACACGTGGACACACAGACCCCAACAAACACACATAGACGGCGGTAGCTACCTCAATTATAGAGCTCAAAAGACGAATTAATTATTGAAACAATTATCGAATATGGCTATGACATCACAGAGCAAAACCCGATCACTCATTTCTTTGCAATATCTTCCAGAGCTAGTCTCAAATATCAATCTCAATCACGATCAAAACAACTAGCACAAAGTGTATATATATGCAAAGAGACAGAGCACGTTAAGTCGCAATACTCACAACGGCGCAAAGTGTCCATGTATGTCATATCTAAAATTTTCATACAACAAATATCATTAGACATAGCTGCCATGTCCACTCTAACCGACAATGAAGATCCTAGATGGTAGGAAACAAAGTAATGGCTCAACCAAGATCACTCTTCTCATAAGAATCCAACCACTCTTCTCAACAACCACCACAGTGAACCACCAACCAATTTGCCCACATCACGAATTAGAAACGACGCAAGCAAATTTCAAATTAATGGAATAACGGAGCAACCGCCACTCCAAGCGACAACAATGTAGCGATGGCTCCACTAATAGTAGCAGCCACAAAGACAACCCAAACATTCACGCGAACTAATTAATCCATTCATCTCACCGCGTGAGAAGCGGGAATTAGCAAACAATTCTTTTAGGAAAAAAATATAGCGTAACTATGTAAACGAGATGTCAAGCAAAGCAATCGGAACCACTCAACTACACCGCCGCATGCTCATTGCCTATAGTCCAAGTCCCGGATATTGAACCTCCAGTTCAAATCAAGAACCCGATTCAGATAAGTAATGCACCAATTCATGCATCTCCAAGAAACATATGTGCTCTCATTCGATGAGGTATCGATTGCTATCAAACCACATGCCATTTTTTCACACACAGAAAGGAGTAGCAAAATGAACCCGCCCCGAGGGGCACCGAGGCCGGAGCGCCGAGGTCGGGGCAGTGCGCTGGTCGGGAGCAGCGCCAGGTCGGGAGCAGCGCCGAGGTCGGGCGCGCTGAGGTCGGAGCGCCGAGGTCGGAGAAGCGGCGCGTCGGGCGGCGCCGAGGTCGGGAGCAGCGCGCGGTCGGGAGCAGCGATGAGGTCGGGAGTAGCGCCGAGGTCGGGCGCGCGAGGTCGGGAGAAGCGTGGTCGGGAGGGGCGCCGCGGTCGGGAGCGGCGACGGCGAGGTCGGGGCGGCAGTGTCGAGGTCGGAGGCGGCGGTGAACGGGAGCCCTAGAGGAGGCAAAGGAGCGCGCGATAAACTCAGTGGTGCGGCAGAGGAAAGGACGAGTGAGGAAAACCCTAGCGGTTCCCACCTTATAAGACGCTATCACAGACGGTTCTTTACTAAAACCGTCTTTGATAATTAATCATAGACGGCTCTATCTACTAACCGCTGCGTGATATGTTCCATATCACGCACGTTTGTATTTAAACCGATCGTGTTGTGGAATATCACGCACGGCTTGTGTCCAGAACCGTCGTGTTGTGGGATATCACGACGGTTATTAAATACAACCGCTCGAGATAATCTCATATCACGCACGGTTCTATATTAGAATCGTCGTGATTCATTATCACGCACGGTTATATAATAGAACCGCTCGTGATAGCTCGCATAATTATCAATTACAATGAACTCGTGACAATGAACATCAATATCCACATATATGAGAGATGACAAAACCCGTGACAAGTATATATGAAGACAAGCTCATAACACATTTTACTTCAAAACCAATTGTCGTTCACGATGAACGCCCACATTGACATCAATATCAAAATATATGAGAGATTACAAGTCCATAACACATGATGTTATAGAATAAATTAATTACAATGGATTAAAATCTTAATTAAAATATAGCCCTTCATGATGATCGCGCGCATATAGCTAGCTTCTCATCGGGTTCTTCGTCGAGCCCGATGCCATCTCCAAAGGAGGCAACTCGTCAAATTGATTGTATTCTTCCTCGCCCACTACATTCTCAACTCGACAATCCTTCTTTTCCATGAAGAACTACGTGGCGCTTCTTATTTGCCGGTCGCTACATAGAATACTTGAACAACTTGATTAGCCAAGACGTAATGGTTCGTCTTTGTATCCGACACGCTCAAGGTCCACGGTAGTGACGCCGTACTTGTCAACCTTCACCTGTGGAGATGGACCCAATAGCACCGAAATAGGGGATCTTGAAAAGCACGAGTCGAGCTCCCATATCTCCTCTATTTGCCCATAGTACGAGCTCCTCACCATCGGCATCTGAATGCATCTATGCGACACCGCTGCTCGGACTGGTGCTCTTCCTATCCCGAGTATGCCGATAAAATGTGTACCCATTTATGTCATATCCTTGCCATGTGACAATTGTAAATTGTGGCCCTTGTGCCAACCATAGCAATGTATCATCACTTGATGACCTCCCTGATTCGCACCTTTAACCATCCGTTGAACCGACGGTTGTGCTCTCTCATGATCCAAACCTTCGACCGGTTTGGATTACGCATGCATCATGTCTTTGTGCTCGCCGATGTACGGGGACACTTTGGCCATATGTTGCAAGACCATGAAATGGGCTTAAGCGTATATATCCAGATCGGAGTGATTGATTTCCTTCCGATGGTCCCGATACCATCAAGTCTCCCCTCATGACGAAAGAGGCACACCTATCGGATCCACCGAGCCATATAGTCGACGCAGAACTCAATGACCTCTTCCGTTGCATAACCTTCGATGATGTCGCTTCTCCGGCCGAGATTGATTCCGCACGTAGGACTTGAGAATTCCCATGTACCTCTCTAACGGTACATATAACGAGGAACACAGGCGCATATCTTTATCTCTTTCACAAGGTGAACAATGAGATGGACCATGATATCGAAAATGACGAGGGAAATACATCTCAAGATGACATAGAGTCGTCACCACCTCGGCTGTAGAGCATCTAGTCCTTGGGGATCGATGACCTCTCGAGCAATTGAGTTGAAGAAATAACACACCTCAAGATTGCTACTTGACCTTGTTGAGCAAGATACTCCTAATTGCAACAGAAGCATTTGTGTCATCAAGACATGACAATCATGCGACTTCATACCAATTAATTTCAAATCTTGCATAGAAACAAGTTTCTTAATGTTAGCAGAGTAACCAGACGGGACTTTCACACCATGCAAGCTCTGGCACAGTTCATATCTCTCGGCCTTGGACAGAGTGTAGCAAGCTGGGGGAGGTACGTTCGTCCTGTATCTGTATCAGAAGTCTCTTGCGGTGCTAACTCGGTCCTTATGTTCATATCGACCAAGTCTCTTCGTGCGTTAACACCATCCTTTGTTTTGCCACTAATGTTCGAGAAGAGACCAATCAAGCTATCACATACATTCTTCTCCACATGCATGACGCCGATGCATGGCGAACTTCTAAGTGCTCCCAATAAGGCAAGTCCCAAAATTGACCGCTTCTTCCGGATGTTCTTCGGCGGGTTCTTAATTGACGCCCTTCCCAAGCACAACATCGATATCCTTAACCATATCATAGACATCTTTCCTCTAAAAGCCCTTGAGCCGAACCGCCCTCCTTATTTCCGTCGAATTGTTTCTTCATCTTCGGTATGGGTGACTGGAAGGAACCTACGGTGACGCGTATACACGCTTTTTGCGTGAGTTGTTTAGCCATATACTCAGAGCATCTAAGCAAGCGGACAAGCTTTGGCTCCTTTTGTACCAAGCCCGACAGTTACCCAGGCGGGAAAATCATTGATGGTGCGAGAACAACATGGCGTAAAGTGAAGTTCTCTCGCTTGTACGCATCCCATACCTGCACCCCTTCGCTCCACGTTGTCACAAGATCTTCCAAAGAATGGTGCTAGGTACACATCAATATCATTCCCGAGTTGTTTCGCCCTTGGATAAGTAGTGACATCAAAATGTACTTCCGCTTCATACACGACCAAGGAGGAATGTTGTACATGCATAGATTCACATGCCAAAAAGTGTCGATCGCTTCATGTTACCGAAAGGATTCATTCCATCCGTACTCAACCCTAACCTTATGTTCCTTGGTTACAGACCGAACTCTTGAACCTCCGATCGAAGTTTCTCCACCGAGCGTAATCGGCAGGTGTCTTAGCTTTCCATCTTTTTACGGTCCTCCGAGTGCCAACGCACCAATCTTGCCTCTTTTGAGTTCGCAAATAAACGCTTAAACGTGGGATCACAGCAGATACCACAACATCTTAGCAGGAGGTCCTTGCTTCAACCTAGAAGTATTCTCGATGCTTGTATCGGGATGCTTTGCACACAGGACATACATGCATGTCTCGCATACTCTTACGATAGAGGATACAATCGCTCGGACATGCATGTATTCTTTCTACTTCTATTCCCAATGGACAAAGAACCTTCTTTGCTTGGTAGGTGGTGTTGGGCAACACGTTTCCCTCCTAAGAATGTCCGCTAGAGACCTAACAACGCCGTGAAACTCTTATCGACCAACCATTGCTTGCTTTTAATTTAAGTAGTTCAATCACGGTTGACAACCTTGTATATTCCGCTTGCATACCTGGGAACAAAGGTCTCACCGAAGTCCTCCATTAAGCGCCGAATTTACAAAACTCTCTCTCTTGTAGTTCTCTTCGCATCGCGTAGCATCCGATCCGCATTGTCATCGTGTGACCTATCCTCATCAAAAGCACGATCTACATCCGCATATCGCTGACATCAGGCATATCGTTGACTTCTCGGCGATGTCGTTATTACTAACTTCCGTCGCTTCTTCACCGTGGATCGTCCAACATGTATACCATTTTTGAAACCCTTCAATCAAGTGTGCATCTATTCGCATGAGTTGGTAAACATCTTCGATTATCACAATCAATGCATGGACAAGATATATATTTTATCCTTTTTCAACATATCCTCGCTCGCGGCTCTTCTAAAAGCAACCACGCCATTAATGTACTTGACTCACACGGTTCACACCATACATCCAGCTTTCGGTCCATCTACGCTACACATGTAACAAAATATATAGTGTCAAATTAGATTAATAAAATCTCTCTCAACCGCTCTCTCTCCATTTCCTTCCCCTCACGTAAACTTTAATATTATTCCAACTACCAAATGAAAAATATTATTCTATTCCCTTACATCGGATACAAAAGTTTACTCTCACTTCGACTCTTATACACGCTGATGCTTAGCATATTCTACCATATCTCGATTGGGTTATAAAGAATGTTACCTCTGAGCTCACGACTTAAAATACCAAATCGATATATTTCGATTCTGTCTCCTCCTTTCTCCTCTCCTTCTCCCTCCCTTTCTCTCTCTTTCTCTTCTCCTTCCCTTTCTCCTCTCCTTCTCTCCCCTCTCTCGCTTGTGCGCGCAGGGTTTTTATCCGGTGGCGGCTCAAATGGGAATGGGCGGGGTACTCAAGGTATTTATAGCGAGAGATATCGCAGACGGTTCCAAATATGAATCGTCATGATAGGCATATATCACGAGCGGTTTATATACAAAACCGCTCGTGATATGTCAGCGACAGTGCTCTTTATCAACCGCTGCGGATACGGAGGATTATCACTGAGCGGTTTATATACAAAACCGTCGTGATATATCACGACGGCTTATTAATAAACCGCTCGTGATATGGGGATTATCTGCACGGTTTATACTGTAATCAGATGGAAATATCACAGCGCTCTATTTATAAACCGCTCGTGATATGGGGATTATTACGACGGTTTATAAATAGAGCCGCCGTGATATTTCCCGACAGTTACAGTATATAAACCGTCTTATGATAATCATATATCACGACGGTTACTAGTAATAACTGCTCGTGATAGGCCGGCAAAGCAAATGTCGCGCTTCAGCAGACCCAACACGCATTTGATTCAAATTAACCCGCTCGTGATGGGGTGTCTTCTATAGCCTGTTTTGTAGTAGTGAGCTTCACGATAAGAACTCGGATCAGTGATAGGGAGAGCATGAGCTATCAAATCCAAGATGATAGGAGGTCGAAGGGATGTCCGGTCATGAAGGACGTAACGAGGAGCATCATTAAGAGGATCAGATGTGGGTGTCAGCAATATACCAGGAGAGGAGACTGGTCAAGGACGAGGACACCTGAAATAGTGAATACCAGAGAAACGAGACGGTGATGCTACATAAACAAGAGGCGATGCTGCAGGAGGCAACACTGAGGCAGAGATACAGAAGGAACCACTAGAGACAGATCAGGGGAAGACTGTGATAGTGGAGAAATAGGTGAAGAGTCAGAAAAAGACAACCATGAAATCAACTCAACGGTGAAAACAGGAGAAGGAGCCGAATCTCGATAGAAGAAAGGTCGAGATTCGTCAAAGACAACGTCTCATAAAATCCTGATACATCGAGCAGAAGCATCATAGCAGCGATAACCCTTATACTCAGAACTATAACCAAGAAACACACACTCAACTGACTGGACCGATAGTTTAGTGAGCTCACGAGGCTACAACATAACAAAACAATTACAGTCAAAAACACGAAGGTGAGTGTACTGGGGGGCTCGAGAGTAGAGACGCTCTATAGGACTGACACCTTTAAGAGCAGTGAAAGGCTGCATATTGATGAGATATGCAGCCGTAGAAACAGCCTCTGCCTAGAACTATGGTGGAACGTGAGAGGCAAGGAGAAGAGTGCGGGCAGTCTCAATCAAATGACGGTGTTTGCTCTCAGCAACCCCATTCTGAGCATGTGCATTAGGACAAGAAGACTGGTAAAGAGTGACATGCTCAAAAAGAAACCGTCTAAAAGCGCCAGAATAGTGCCCACCAACAGAATCACAACGAAAAGTATGGATAAAAGAATCAAACTGAGTACAGACCATCGTTGCAAAGCTACGATAGATCGCAAGAAACTAACCACGATTAGACACTAGAAAAATCCATGTAAAATAGGAATAATCGTCAATAAAGATCACATAAAATTTAGTCCCGCCTTTAGAGATAATAGGCGTAGGACCCCATAGATTTGAATGAACTAAGTCAAAAGGACGAGAAGACAAGGATTCACTAGAATGATAAGGAAGTTGTAGGTGCTTGCCCAGCTTACAACCCTGATAAAACATGACCGTGTCAATAATAACACGTCCAAGAACACCTTGACGAACTAATGAAGAAAGACGAGACCCACACAAGCGACCTAGATGATGATGCCACTGTGCAAAAACTCCAGAGGTGGTGATAGCAGTGGCGGTGGTGGTAGACGTAGAGGCTATTGGAGCAACTGAAGTGGACGGAAGATGAAGACGGTCAAGGATGTAGAGACCCTGATGAACTCTACGGCGTCCGTTAGTCCCAAGTACCGTCCCTGTGTATCGATCCGAGATGAAATAGGAGTGATAGTCAACCAATCCTACAGCCAAGATTGGTAAGCTGACCCACCGAGAAAAGTTGCATGCTAAGCTGGGGAACATGTGAAACAGTTGGAATAGAAAAATCAGTGGACAAAAGAGTGCCCTGACAACCGATAGACAAAGGAGTACCATTAGCTATCTGAACAGAGATAGAAAAAATAGGAGGTCCTACTTAGAGATGGCAATCGGGCGCGGCGGGCACGGGTAGTGCTCGCCCATACCCATGCCCGCGACCCCAATTTCCCCCCACGGGTATGCCCGCGAAGGGTGACGGGCGAAGAACCTCGTCCATACCCGTCGCCCGCGGGTACCCGTCACCCACGGGCATGCCCGTGTACCCGCCACCTCTCCTTTCATTAGGTGGAGGATTCAATGAAATTAAAATTCCAGGATTATTGTAGTCTCCGAAGCAAATCCAAATAGAAATTTATTATAACTGTTGTTCTAAACTTCTAATATCAAACTATTGGAAGTTGGAAGCACTCAAATCAGTAGAAAATGCAAAACTTGAAGCACTGAACCGTATTGTCAAGTCGCAATGCACCTCAAGCTCTTGGTGAAGAAAGCGAAAGGAATCCATAGACACGCTTCTCCTCCTTTGCGATCCATCGCCAGTCTTGTACTAACAATGGTTCCACATTGAGTAAAGTACTCAAGTCTTGAGGCTTAATGGACCATGTGATGTTGCCAACATATATCTTGTATGGACTCAAAGATGTGGTCCTTCATGGCGGTGTATGGGACGATCGATTTCTCTATTAGAAACAACGTCGGATGCTAGTTTTACAAACATTTCATGCCCATCCAGGTCCTACAAGAGAGACATGCCAGTAAAAGTAAGAGATTTGTAAATGGATTACTTCACAGCACGACAATTCCATTTATGGACAATGTGGGAATAAGAAACTGCAGAGCAAGTGAAGCTGTTGTGTGACTCACGAATCCATCCAGACCATTGATGGTTGTTTTAGCTTTTGCGAGAGAACGTATTGTAACAAAACCACATCCTCGACTAATTCCAATCGCAGCATCGCGTGATATCTACGAGTTGTAAACAAATTTAGGTATTAACACCGAAGCGCACCTCTAAAATCTTAATCCAAAGCAATGAAATGCTACCTAAGATTTCTGCTAGAGTTCTTGATTTCCTTGGTTTCTGGGAGACGAGCAACCATGAACGCCGGAAGCGCGAGATTCCTCGAGATCCAGCCTTCGGAGCTCGCATTCCCTTGTAAGTCGTCCCAGATCTTGTCTCCAGATCCAGCCTTCGGAGCTCGCATTTCCTCGAGGAGGAGCGGTGGTAGGGCGGAGGGCGGGGGAGCGGCAGCTGGCCGGGAGGAGGATGTAGGCGGCAGCCAGCTGGGAGAAGGATGAGGAATTGAGGATTGAGGCAATCAGATCTGGATTTTCACTTCAGGGATGGCTTCGGAGCTTCGGACCTTTGGTGGTTGGCGGCTGGAGGTGGGATTGGGGAGAGTGACCAAGTGAGACGTGAGTTAGCAACTAGGGTTTTACTGTTTCAGTGGTAGATTTGATTGATGGCCCGCTTGTCAGTTTATATCGCGGGTAAACGGGCGAAACGGGCACGGGTGGAGTTCACCCATGCCCGTACCTGTTTACCCGATGGGCAGATAATTTTCCCCATTTTTATGCCCGTGGGCAAAGAACACAGCCTATACCCAACTCCATTAGGGTATTTACCCACGGGTACACGGGTAATCGGGCACAATTGCCATCCCTAGTCCTACTGAAGTGAGAGATGTGAAGTCCGGTGTCATATGAAAAGAGGCACCAGAATCTAGAACATAAGAAGTACCTGGAGGAGACGTCTGAGCTAGACTAGCAGAACCTGCTGAGCTATGAGAGAGTTGTTGAGGTAGAGCCTGGCTGAACTGCTAAACAGAGTCACATCATTGAGAAGGTCCAGACGTGCTGGTCTGTCCTCCCGTCGAGGAAGGGTCTCCCTGCCCCCCTTGGATCGTCCAGTCAAACGCGCCTTGTTCCGCTTTTTCCGCACCGCACAACTCTCGTAGTCATGCCCAAAATTCTTGTAATAATTGCACTGAACCCCAGTTGGTGCAAAAACAGGAGCAAAAACAGACACTTGAGAATGGACTGTAGTCGAAGCAGAAGCTGTTGGTACAGTCGAAGAAGAAGGGGTAGCAAGTACAGTCGGAACAAATTATGCTACTAACTCGCGGCGAAGCTCCTCAGCACGAAGTGTTGAAAGGACCTTGGTGACTATCAGTCATGGTGAACGACTCAGCAGTTGAGCCTTGACAGGCTCAATGATACGGCACCGAACAACATTGTTACTGATTTGGCCAAGAGTGAGCCAGGTGCAAGCAGAGCCAAAAGAGAGTAAGGTCCACGACCAGTTCGAGAAGGTCTACGACCAGCTCCAGAAGGTCCATGACCTGATCCACAAGGTCTATGACCAGTTCTGGAGGATCTACGACCACTTTCGCAAGGTTCACGATCACTTCCACAGGGTCTATGACCAGTTCCACAGGGTTTATGACCAGTTTTCGGCGGAAGAAGTACTCATAGTAAACAGTACTTGACGAGAACAGTACTCGTCGGCAGGAGCACTCGTCGGGAAAAGTACTCAACGGGAACAATACTCATAGGGAGGAGCACTCAGAAGGAACAATACTCGTCGACTACAGTACTTGGTGGGAACAGTTCACGACCACGATCATGTGGTTCATGACCATCACCAGTTGGCATACGACCACTACCAGGTGGTCTACGACCACATCCAGATGGTCTATGACCACATTTAGGAGGCCTGCAACCATGTCCAGAAGGGTTACGACCACGACCAAGTCAGCGTCCAGGTCTTCGACTAGGTGGTCCAAAACCAATACGGCAAGTGAAGAAAATAGAAAGATCGGAAGCCAGAGATGGGCCAGGAATAGAAGAACAAACAGTTTCCTCGATCAGATACATCCAGATTGGTTCCATACCAATTCAAATCAGTTTATTAGGAAAGTAAGAGTCTGTTTTGGATGTTTAGTTTGTTTCTTAGGGATAGAGTCCACGTAGATCATGTTTCGTAGTTTGTTTCGATCTCAGACCGTGCGTTTGTGTGTTTGACCACACTCTTAAGTGCCAATATAAGGCTAGGGCATAGCCCATTGTAAGGGTAGACAAGTTATAAGTTAAGGAATAGGTACCAAAAAATCACTATGGTTTTGGTGGCACCTTTGACGTGGTTTTGAGATTTCCGAGAGGAACTACTCTTTAATGTATTGAATCCAATTGAGGTGTTGGATTTTTACTCGTTGGAACTTCGATTCTTCTACCCTTTGTTCATGTGCTGCGGTGTGCGTGTGAGAAGGTTTATCAAGGAGGTCTTGTTGTTCTTATGCTGCGTAAGGGTTAGGAGGCTACTATCAAGGTGTACCGTGAAAGATCGGGCCAAACAACGAGATCCCGCTAGCTTGCTAGTTGGATTCTTATCACTCAACTTCTAGACGAAGACGACAGATGAAGTCATAAAGACGAAAGCGGTCATGATTCGCCTTCTGCACTTTATGACACTCCTTATAGAGCGGAGAAGCCAACTCGTCCAGCTGACACCAGAGACTGGCCAGGGTACGGAAGAAGTTGTCAATGGAGGAATCCTCCTAGCTAAGCGTCTCCAACTCACGTCGAAGTGAAAAGAACTGAGCATGGTTGCTCTACTGGTATCACTTGTGCAAGTACTCCCAGATCTGATGAGTGAAATGCAAACCAACAATGTCTGGTTGGATGGAGTCGTCAACGCTGACCACCAGGATAGCTCGAACATGGGCCTCATCAGCACACTAGTGCTCAAAAGCATCTATGGCATACTGAAAGGCCTCATCAACATCAGCGACCTCTGCCTCCTTCTTGGTGGCATCATCTTTTGTAGGAGGTGCAGAAGTAGGTTGTCTGGGAGGAGGTTGAACCGGCGACGATGGAAATGGTCAGGCACCAGTAACATGTCCCCAGAGGTGGAGACGATGGAGCGTGATCTCCATGAGTGAAGACCACAACCTGTAGTTCGTCTCATGAATCTTTTTTCCCGAGAATAGGATCCCAGCTGATGAAATGGAAGCCATCGGTAAGCGGTGCTAAACGACGCAGTGACCAAGGCAACGAAGTCTAATAGGCGGTGTTGGACGGCGCAATGATTAGATCAATGTTTTTTATTTTTATTTTTATTTTTTCGATCGGCTCGGCTCACACAAAAAGCCTTCGACTGCTAAGGCTGGCCTGAAAGGCCAAAAAACACAAACACGCTCGATGTGCATTCCCCTTGCTGCTGCTCAAGCGGCGATGGCAGCCCAATCGGTGTGGTGGTGCTCCGGCGACGGGTGGCTCTTGGCAGCTCTTTGGCAGCACCCTCACGTGCGTGCAGAGCGGCGACAACGCTGCTTCGAGCGACACGCTCCTTCTTGGTGGAGGGCCGAGCAGCAACTACGGGTGTTACGTCAACGACTTCCTCGATGGGAGAAGAAGGCGGGGGTGGAGTGGACGACAACGACGGTGTTGGAGCGCCAGGTGGCCAGCGACGAGCGACATGCTCCTTCTCGGCCTCGCGGGAGAAGAAGGTGGGGGTGGTCGTCGGGCCAGATGCATCGCGGCGAAGGCCAGAGTCGGGCGATCGCAGTGGAAAGCTAGGTTAGTGCCTGAGACTCTGATACCATGTTATGAATAATGTGTGTATGTATTCGTGAGGCCCAATGGGCAATATATATATATATATATATATATATATATATATATATATATATATATATATATATATATATATATATATATATATATATATAGGGAGTACAAGGGATTATGCCATATACAGATAAGAAAATACAAGAGGAGTCCTATTCTAATCTTGTTTAGCAGTATGATAAATCCATTGGCATTATTTTTTCCATACATATATTAGATGACACTAGACATATGCACATAATGCGTAATTTAGTATAACCTCAATACCTAATATATACTAAACCAGGCCATTGTATTATTGTATCTGTGTTGCACACACATGAAAGATGATCTTGAAATGCATGTTTAGGATACCCAACTTTTGTGTTGTTGACTAGTAGATATCCAAATTTCGTGTCCTTGTCAAAAAAACACTAAAATTTTGTGGCACTTTGCTATAGGACATTGAGGCCAATATAATATCATTCCCGGGCTGAAGAGGAGATAAGGCTAGTGAAAATTCCATTTTGACCTTCCGGTCTCCTTCTTCCTTCTTTCCCATTACTTCACCACCACGTCTTGCCCCTCCCGTCCCCCACTCCCCTCGCCTCCTCCCACCAGGTGCCCCCGCCCATCCCCGAGCCCCTCGTCTCCTCCCACCCGGTGCCCTCGTCCATCCCCAAGCCCCTCGCCGCCGCCTCCTCTCCATGCGACGCCGCCACCTCCTTTCCTCATGATGCTACCGGTGTATCCTCGTGCCATCGCTGCCGGCAAGTTTTGGTGGCAAGGGGAGAAAAAGGAGACACCTACCCTCCCCACGTTATCGCCTCCTCTCCACACGACACTACCACCTCTCCTCTCCGCACCGCCACCTCCTTTCCCCATGACGTTGCCTGTGTACCTTTGCGCCGCTTTCTCGCTATCGTCTCCTTCGATGGCGAGCTTTGGTGGCAAGGGGAGAAAAAGGAGCCACATACCCTCCCCGCACCGTCGCCTCCTCTCCATGCAATGCTACCCCTTCCCTCTCCGTGTCGCCGCCTCTTTTCCCCGTGACACCGCTGACGTATCCCCATGCCACCGCTGCCCCCCCCCTCTGCGCCGCTTTCTCACCTCTGCCCCTCTCTATGTCGTCACCTTCATCCACCCCTCCTCTCCGTGCCCTATTTTTCTCCGCGCCGCCTTTTGCCCATCCATTTTGACCGCCGTTGTCCACCCCGTCACCTCACGCTGCAAAAAATGGGTTTCCCATGTTCGGGAACACACCATGCCTCCATCCGCGCCATCGTGCCTCCACTGGAGCACCACCGTCGTTGCGTCCTAGCTCCGCTGCCCTGCTGCATCGCAAGGAAGGAGGAGAAGAAGGGCAGAGAAGTCTTTTTCCATAATTTCTCCTAATCAGCCAAATACATTATTTTAATAGCCTCGGTGTTCCACAACAAAATGTCACAAAATTTTAGTATCTTTTGGCAAAGAGACGAAATTTGGATGACTACTAGCCAATGAAAAAAAGAAGAAGAGTGTTCTGTAGCCAATTTTGCTTTAGGATAACCTAATTTCGTAAATGCCTAGCTAACAAACAAAGTAAATCAGGCCATTGCATGTTTGCATTGCACACACATGCAAGCTGATCAGGAAGGCGTACTTAGGATAACCTAAATGCATGCTTAGGATAACATATATAGTAAATCAGGCCATTGCATGTCTGCATTGCACACACACATGCGAGAGGATCTGAAAATGCATGCTTCGAGGAGACAGAAACTTTGAGATTGTGAGGACCATGCAGTGAGCTGATCGATCAGGCTGGTATGCAGTCTGCAGTAAATTTTTTCGCATCCAATGGTGGACCAGCAGCAAATGTGGCCTCGGATGTTGTGGTTTTCAATTCACTTATTAGTACTAGTTGCGTAAGCAGGAAAGCCTGAAACACTGAAGAGCAGTTCAGGGCTCATTATGTGATTGAACCACCACCACGGCACCACCGCATATATATTGCAGTGACTGCAGCATCTTTGGAAATGAACTTATTCATAGAAGCGCTTTGGAAATGTTTCTGTTCCACCTCAATAAATCGATGCAAGAGGAGTTGCTGGGATTAAATGGCTTCATCTATATCACTTGCCATTTTGCAAAAGCTGAAACATGCACTAACTATTTTTGTTTGTCATGGTCTTCTCTTTAAAAACTGATTAAATCCACAATCTATTAGATGTTTTGTTATACTTTGATACCCTTCTTATGCAGAGCAATTCCCAAATCGGATTAGAGTTGCGAGAGACGGCACGAGCGTGTACGATATTAAGAACGGCGTAGATGAATCCCGTAGAGAGAATATAATAACAACGATGAAATAATCACAACGAGAGAAAGATTTGGCGAAGCCAACCGCAAATTCTTTAAATACAACCTCAAAAGAGTACAAGGGATTATCGCTCTCTCACAACCCTCTTGAACCTTTTAGGATCATCGGGTTCTTGCCCTATACAAGATCTAGTGCTAAAAATAACCTGACACCTAATCCTCTCGTGTGTTTCTTGCTTTGGATGAGTTGGTTTGTGACTTGTGTTATTTATGATCACCTCTCGTGACTTTATATAATACTCATAGTTCTCATTCAAAAAGAAGTAGGAATCCTAATTCTATTAAGATTCATATAGTATTCCTTGTAACACACTTCTTCTCGTTCTAATTGATTAAGATATGAGTTAACGTACTTAAAGCTTTTCTTTTCTTAAACCGTGGAGTTGAGTCATTCTTTGACTGGTAGTGGTAGGTGTCCTTAAAGCTGATGAGCCTGCATAGGAGCTATCAGTACTGTTCATCCGATCCCCTGCTTGCAACTAAAAATCAATACTATATAATATATGTAGTTTACTCTTATTTCTAACTTTTTTGACCAGCACACTGTGATTCCTCTAGGGAGAAAGAGTAGGCAGTAGCCAATGCCAAGCCAGACATGATTAGATTCGGCAAGAACAGGCAAGAATTAACGATCGATCTGTGCATACCTTGCTCTATGCATGGCCATAGGGCCAGTAAAAAAACTCAGTTTTTGTTGTTGTAATGGTAATGGATGCAGGCCCAGATCGGCCAAACAGTAGATACACACGAAAAAAGCATACGAAACTGTTGTCCTCTGTGAATCAAAAGAGAGAAGAAAAGGGGAGGCATTGGTGCATGTGACACCATGTGGAGCAACAGAAGACCAGACAGGCAGGAAGAGCCCTTGGCCACGCACTCGTGACCCTGTGAGAAAGAAGATACTAGTATCATACTAGCTAGCTGGTGTGTGTGAGAGAGAGAGAGAGAGAAAGAGAGGACGATACACTGGACTGCACTACACCCCACAGGCCATGCAATGCTGCAGATTGGTACCTAGGTTGCAAAAGCTCAAGTTTAAATGAGAGGGAGGGAGGGAGGGAGGGAGTGGAAGCTTCACGGATGTGAGTCCTGGCGTGCACTCACGTGTGCAGTGCACGAGATCGGACGCATGTCCTGTTGGCTTGCAACACCCATGCGCACGATTACTCAGGCCCCTTGTCGAAGTGTGCACGGACGGGCAGATGGGCTTGATTGTTCTAGCCACCTCGCCCGTGCACCGCCTGCTGCTGCGCCTGCCTCCTGCTCCAAAGCCGTATGAAATGGTGGGTGATCGATGTACACCATGAAAAATGATTTCAAGCACGCTGTTATGTTCACAGGAAAAGAGAATAGGTCCTTAGATTCAGAAGCAAATTACTACTGAATATTAGCTAGGTAGCAAACTCGCCCGCATCACATTAGCGACAGCATAGTTATTTTGCCGAGATTTGTAATAGTTTTCTTTTGGATTTGGAGGGTACAGAGCAAGGTAAGCTTTAGAGCAAGGTAAGCTTCAAGCTGTTTGTTTAGAATTTTAGATACATGCATGGCGTAGGATATTGTCTGTTCTTGTGCATGGAGTAGTAGCCGGTTGAGTATGTACAAGGTGGTTCATCTAGAGGGCTGTTGCTCTTGCACACATGTACAAGCTAGATCACGGCCTTAGTTTATCAAGGTAGAGAAACATCTAAATCTAGTGATCTCAGACGCACCACTCCTGTTCTCCATATCCGACTCCGAGCACCACCCGGCCATGGCAGAACATGGTAGTGAGAGAGATCAGATGTGCATGCACATGTGTAAGAGAGCTTGGAAAAAAGTTAGGAGGCTGCAGAAGAGGAGTGGTGGTAATTTCACATCTTTACAGCTCCTTTATGGTCACAGACTTTAATCAGTTTTCCTCCCTTAATGCTCTCTCTCTCTCTTCTCACTAGCTTTCTCTCTCTCTGAGAAAGAAGAAAATGTTCTCTGAAAAGCTTCCTTTGTCTAGCAACCTCATCCCATCTTTGGAGTGTCTTTCTCCTTTTCCTTTTTCCTATATAAAAAGCTCTTGTGCATAGAGGTGGTGAAAGAAGAATCAACCTTTTATATAATGCATGCATCCACAGCAAAGATCTGGTCTATTCCATTCATTTTCCTATCTAAGCTTAAGCTCTAGTTCTAGAGTTCCAGTAGTGTTGTGTACTGACTAGCCTTGTACATACCAAGGGGCAAACATACATACATGCCTAATAAGAAACCTGGAAAGATGTACTAGCTGTGGACCTAGCCACATGCATGGCTGAGATTTATGTGCCAGCCCAGTACTGTACTATATATTAGCCTTCAAGTCTAATGCAAAATAAGAGCTAGCTAGGAACAACATAAACATCTAGCTAGATCTCTCTTTAATCCAGTACATCTAATTGTCTAATCCCTCACAAGGTTATTGCAGGTATTGCAATGACGCTAAAGTCCAATATGCAGCTGTTCTCTATGCAGCCTAGGGAGCTGAGTGAGAGTGAGGCATATACATACACTCTGGCCTCTCCTCACCCCTCCTCTTCACGAGCCCTATGCCTTGCCCTATCTGATGATCTACTCCTAGACAAACAAACAGCTTCATCTTTTGCAGAGTGCTGCCATCTTCTAGTGAGTATATATTCCTTATTCTAATCACCTCATCTCCATAGCTTTAGCTAGCGAGCTACCTCTCGAGTGTCAGTTCGATGCACCAATAGTCGAATACATAGATGTTCTTTAACTGACGAACAGTGCCGCACCAAATTGTATGCACACATATAAGCACGACACTATCTTTTGCAGGCAATGATATGATAAAGAAATAATTATCTCAGAGGAATCTTGAGATGAGAGACATTGTGAAGCACAATATTGTCTAGAAAACTGGTTTTTAACGGTAACTAGCATGCATGGATGGCATGATGTCATCAGATAATGTGGGCCTGATCTAGAGAAGAACAAAACATTATTTTCTTGCTTCATCTCTCGCTTGTCACTACATCACAGATATGATATATATCTTATGACATGTGATTATCTCTCCATCAGTTTTCTCTCCCCTTATTTTATTCATGTTTCCCCGGTCAAAGATAGATCTAGACCTGACCAGACCACAAATGCAGTGAGCCACATGTGGGGATGGAGAAAGGTGATGTGATGTACTCATAAAATGTATACTACACACACTATTATTTAGCTAAGAGTAGAACATGTATTCTACGCGCCAGCGAGCCCACCCTGTCAGAACGAGACCCCCCAGCCGTGTAGCCCGTATCAGCGATCCCCGACCCCCAAGGTGTGCTACAGCGGGATGTGGCGGCAAAGTCTAAAAAAAATGTTCAGTAAATTACTCGTGATTACAGTAACCCCAGCTCCAATTGGCAGTAAATTGTGATGTTTTATGAAAGTAAATTTGATACTCATTTTTACTATCACGTATCATAGCACGGTTTCAAAATTTCCACGGTTTTCTTATAGGACTGCTCGTTGGATGTTACAGCCACGTTCCAGTTTTTTCATGTGCCACGGACCCCAAGGCTCACATCGACGTTACATGTGGCGGGGCGAGAATTGATAGGGATGTAGTAGTAAACTCCAACGAGCAGTAAAATCGGTTATGCAGTAAAAGCAACGACACTTGGTAGTAATTTGGGATATGTACGAAAGTAAATATTATATTCAATTTTACTATCGAGTAACTATCAGCCGTTTAGATGTTTTTGAATTTTTTCCAAAAATCACGCAATGCGGAAAGTTGCGTATATTATGTGGGTCGTCTCGAACTACAACCTAAAAAAGATCGTAGGCTCTTCTCAGCCCCATTCCTATCATGATGTAGTCTTAGGTATGAGCAAAAAAATTAGAATTTTCTCTCTCAAAAATTTCCCCAATTGAGCTACAACCCTAAAAAGTTGTGTCAGGATAGTAAACCTTAGCTATATATAAGGTAATTGCTTTAGTTTTACTGAGTATGTCCAATGAAGTAAACAAAAGTTTGTAGAATAGTAAAAGCAAACGTCCCCACAAGTAATATATATGATTTTTTCTTACAGTAAAAAGTTTGTGTCAGGATAGTAAACCTTAGCTATATATAAGGTAATTGCTTTAGTTTTACTGAGTATGTCCAATGAAGTAAACAAAAGTTTGTAGAATAGTAAAAGCAAACGTCTCCACAAGTAATATATATGATTTTTTTCCACCGGTAGGTGATGTCGTCATAACGTTACACTGAGACTGTATATCGTGAAGGCAGTAATCTAAAACACGTCATTCATTAAACATGTTTCATCGTAGACATAAATACAAGTTCAAACCGGATATTTTGATTTTGTATTTATAAACGGCCTAATGAGGACATCAACCCTCCGAATACAACCGCTACTCCACCTCAAACGGGCTACTCTACTTCCACCGATTCGATTGCGTCAAACTCTACTTCAACAGGCTGACGAATTTACTTCACTTATATATGGTGTTGCACCACCTCACATTGGGCCGAGGGCCTTGTATCAATTATTGGGCCCAAAGGGCAGCCACCACTTTAGGTTATTTGGACCGGCCACCTTCCTGGCAGCCCCATCTCTTGGGCTGCCAGTCCAAGCCCAAGTTTGGGCGCCTCCACCCTAGGCAGCCTTATTGTTCATGCGTGAACAGTACTGGCAGCTGTCCCCTCTATTTAAGGTGGTCACACCCCTCTAGTCTTCTCGGATTTTGTTTAGTTAAAAGTTAGCTACATTGCAACTTCGTGTATTGGCTTGTGTCGATTAGACCAACCATAATACTACTTCAGAATTCTATCTTATTGAGTATTTCAATCCTATTTGCAATTTTGGATTGCTTATTATCTTATTCTTACTTGTTCTTTGATTGCATGCAAGAATAGACCTTCGTGATCAGGTCGATCGTGCTTCTAGCAAGGTCGATAACAATCTCGGAGTTTGATCAACGATTGCCAAGCATATTGGTCTTGTATAATTGGTAGCTGAATCATGAGAGCCGTCTCCACTAAATCGAGTTATCCTTCTCATCAAAAGATCGAGACACCCATTGTCGCATCATGGCCAAAACAACGTGGCCAGACGCTTCTTACAAAGATTAAATAAAAAGTAGAAACCTAAATAATCAAAGTTTTCTAGTAGCGGAGATAGCCCGCTATCTCCGTCTTCAAAACTTTGTAGGCTACGTCGTCGGCATCGGAGGGTTCGAGATTAGTGTAGGAAGCCCGAAACATGTCCACCCATTGATGCACTCATTCGAGAGTCGCCCAAAGACACTCCGATTAAAGAATCAAGTCGAATTACACACAAAGGTTCTCTTCTCTTACTCGACGGTCTCGGCAAGGTAGACTCGATTGCCGCCGCCTCAATGTAGCAGTCCTAGTTTTACACAATCAGCACTGGTCCGTTTACTGCTTCAACATAGTGCAGAAGCACGTGGAAGTGTTGGACTCCAATGATTACAAGTAGAAGGGCACAAAAGTACAAGACCACCATGATCTAGTGAGGAAAAGAATCATCCCTCGTCTGGCTGTGACCAGCGGGAAATTGCTGATCGTCACGAACTGGAGGGTGCACACCATGGGGACGCCGAAGTAGGTCCTAGAGAACAACTGTGCCTTCTTCGTAATGTAGTACTTGGAGTTCAGGGATGGTGAAAGCTCGATGCTGGCAACATCGATAGAGCCGGTAAGATTTTCCAACCACCCGCAACACGCCGTATTTTTTTCAAATGTATAGCGTCTGACACAAGGCCTTTTTTACCATGTGTATGCATGAGAAGGGGAATGAGTACAGGGCCCATATGATGTTCTATCTGTTGTTCCACAAGGTCAACCGTGTCAAGCCCCTCCCTGAAGCAATGGAGAAGTATAGGCCACTCAGAGAACCGAAGTAGTTTTTTTATGTGTTTACGACTAATATCTAGTAAATTATCTTGTAACTGACAGTAATATGTGTTACATTTTACAATAAAGCGTATGATTACCGGAAGAACTTGCGTAACATTTAGCATATACATGTTTCCAGTGGGGTATACTAGTAATGTCATTCTCAAACAGCAGTAAAATGTCATCAAAGTCACAGTAAATACCAAAAAACACAAAGCGCAAACGTTTTTACAGTAGCAACATAACATGTCTTTTGAAATAATAATAGGCATCATTTACGGTAAACAACAATATTTACTGGATTAGCAACACGGTGTCATTTTCCGCAGTAAAACCAGCATCCCGGACATTAAGGTCCTCTCTTCCTCACATAAATGATAGTAATTTTTTTTATAACAACATGGAGGTGACGCGCGATCATTTTCTGACAAAACTTTCACTGCCATTTTCGTTTTCGTAGGCTTTTACCGCCAATTTAGAACGCACCAAACAACTCTTACGGCTATATTTCAATGCACACCCGTGCGTTTTACTGCCAAACTCGAGCAGGAGCCGCGGGGTCTGGCGTGCGTGAGGGTCTTACTGCCGTCTTGACATGCGTGGATTCTAGCGCACCACGCGTAGCACGGGGGAAGCGTGGATCGCCACGTGCAGAATAAGCTATGCCTACAGCACACCACGCTACTATATATATATATAATATATATATATATATATATGAATAGCGCTACTATATATATAATCTTCTGTGCTAGTGAACCATCTATCTACACCATAAATTTTTGCATATGAATGTATGTAGTGGAGAGAGAGAAAATATGATGATGATAGATGGGACTAGGGTTCTTATCATGCCAAAACCCTATCCTATATAAGTATATATGAAACAGAATCTTCCATAACATTCAAACTCCACAGCCAATCCACACTGCACACTAAAGCAAATACATAGTTTTATCATACATGCATGCCATGCATTGCCTGCCTTGTACACTTGTACCTCTAGGCCTCATCATCTCTGTACCTCTCCTGGCTCACTCCTTGCTAGTTTTATATGAATTCTTTCTTCTGTTTTTTCTTTCTTTTTGGTCCTCTGAAAGCTGTAGGCTATACACTAGCTGTTGTACACCTAACTAGGGCCAGTAGTACCAGTAGTGTACTGCATTAAGCCAGCCACATATATATAGCTGCCACGTGCATTGATGCATATGTATATGTTGCTTGCAGCTTGTGGCATCTTCATGAGTACTTGCATGCCAAAACCCTAAGCTAGCCGCATCTCTCTGATCTATCACCTGCAGGGCAGCCCTGGGGTGGATTCTTTGGGCTAGTTTGACTGATGCAAACTGGTGCTTTACTGCTTGCTTGGAAGCTAGGCATCAAAGAAGGAAATGGAGGAAGCCGGGGGTGGAGGAGAGCATGCACAAATCTAGCTAATCCTCCTGTGATCTTACAAGGTCTTTGAGCCAGGTACTTACTAGCTACTACTCACTGTGCACAAAGAGAGAGAGAGAGAGAGAGAGAGAGGGAAAAACTTTGTTTTGTTTCTTTCAATGCTGGTTGAAAAGTTGGGGGGGGGGGGATGTTTGTTTTCTTGCACATTGATATGATATTAATGGAAGCAGCAGCCTTGCATCACACCCATGCAGCAGCAGGCGAGGCCAATGGCAGGGAAAGGGCAATAGAAAAGGATTAAGTTTAATGTTCGTCCAATACCAGATAAAACACATTCTCCAACTATTAATACCATATAAACCTTACCCCTCCGGTTGTTTGACCATGGTTTTGACTCAACCAAACCCGGTTTTGTCCAGGTGGTGTCCACATCGGATTACTACAGTCTCCTCCTCCCCTAAATTGAACCGAAACAGGGGAGGTGGCCATGGTGCTCAAGCCGAGCGCGGCGCCGGCGAGCTGGTCTCGGTGGGGGTCAGCGAGCTCCAAAATAGAACCCCGTGACCTCAGCGACCCTAATGGTGGCGACGATGTGGGCAGAGATAGCTCTCGGTGGTGGCGCGGCTACACCGAGCGGCGGTGGCGACGGAGAATCAACGGCTAATTTCCTAGGTAGTGAGGTGCGCATGAGCATCTAAGTGTCGAAGGAAACTCACCAGAGTTGAGGGTGTGGGCGGAGACGAGCTGAGGTTGGCCGGCGATGAATACCTAAGGTGGCGCGATGAGTTCATCGGTGGAAACGACCTGGGGTGAATGGAAGCCTAAATTAGGGGCGGGATTGAGAATGGTATAGGGATGCTCTAGGCAGAGGGGATTGGATCGATCGGAATGCACCGAGGAAGAAACGACGTTGGCGGCGGCGGCGATGACCGTGGTTGAGGAAGACGAGGTCAATGGCGAGCTCCAGTGAGTAGAAGGAGAAATTGAGTGAGGGAAAGGCTAGAGGGAAGCACCGAGGCGAGTTCAATGGCCTCGATGGTGGCGATGGTGGCACTAACGGCTTGATGACCTTACTCGTGAGGTCGTTGAACTCGACAAGGTCGGAGGCATCGTCGAGGCCGTCCTCAATGACATCGAACAGGGCGGTGAAGGCTGGCGTGACGTGGTATATCCGCGCAGCGGCGAGGCGGAGTCGAGGAAGGCGAGCGAACCTCCTGCTCCTCCTCCTTGATCTCCCTGTTGCTGCTGCTACTTGAGCGCGGCGTGGCGGCATCGAGGAAGGTGAGCGGGTGGTGGCAACCGAAGAGCGTGGAGTCGTTGAGGAGGATGCGGAAGCTACGCGCGTCGAGGACGACGACGACGCGGGAGTCGTCGGAGAGGAAGACAGAGCTTGAAGCCACGAAGAAGACTAGTGGCGAGCCACTAGCGTTGGAGAGTCACCGGAGAGGAAGACAGATGGAGGAGGAAGCGTCCTCCGTGTCTGGGTCCCGCAGCCCGGTTGTACCCCACTACGACGCACAGCGGCATGAGCCTACCGCCGGTGCGCTCCGGGCGGCCCATGTCTTCCCCGGCCTCGGTGAATTGGCACACACACTCCTCGGAGTCCAGCTCCATGGCGAAGTGCATCGTTGTGTGCCCCTGCGGTGCCTGAGCCAGGAGAGCGGGGAGGGGGAAAGCAGGATGACGACTGTGTTGGATGGGGCCAGTCCCGGAGGAGGAGGAGGAGCGGGCGGACGGGGAGAGGAAGGCTTGTTGCTGACCATGACAGGCAAGAGAGAAGATAAGGGGGAGAGGAGAGGAAGAAGAGGAAGGGAAGGAGATGCTTAGGTGGATGGCTGGTGGGTCCCACCATTTTGTTGATTGGTTTACCACGTGGTAAAAATTCGTCTATTGGATGCCACCTAGAACAAAACCACTCATAATATCTGCCCAAGGACGTTATTTATATTGTTTTGATAGTTGGAGTATGTGTTTCATCTGGTACTATAGTTCAGGAATAAATATTAAACTTAGCGAGGAGTTAGGGAGTAATCCCAATAGAAAATGATGTTACATCAAAAGTGGATCCCTAGCAAGCAGTGGATGGATGCATTGTTCTTACACCAGTCACTACTCATTATATTTACTCTCTCTCTCTCTCTGCTTTTGCTGTTCCATGGAAGTCACGGGTCTGCCTTGAAAATTGCAAGTCACCAGCAGGCACAAAAGTATCTTTCGTTGTTTACAACTAGACATGTGTACATGTGCGCGCTGCATCCTGCACTGCATGGGTGGCTAGGCATGGAGGGAGGAGGAGAACAATTTGGTCACTAAATACCATGAGGATACCGGCCGTGCAGTACGCTTCTCTTCGATCTCTCTGCACCGAATGGATTCATGTCCACCGAGAGAGCTGCCGCGCTGCATGCCTCTGGATCTCTCTCTCTCTCTCTCTTTTCCTTTTAAAATTGTTAGCCCGTCCATGTATCCATCGTTTATTGCGAACTGTTCTTCTTCTGTTCCATCACGTCAAATCATCGCCGTACGTACGTTCGTATGTGCACCCACGGAGACATTAATTTGGAGCTATCTGTTGAACGTCGTCAGGGCTTGTATTCCGATCGATCTGCCGAAGAGTAAGCTACATATATGTGCAGATACAGCATAAGCATAGCAACATCGTCTCATTCACTTTAATTTCCTGTTAATTCACTCATGCATCTGTATTAATTGGCTTATGTCGCCAACTATAGATGATTCTCCCTCCCATGCACAGGTGATTAACTGCCCATCTGCTTGATCTCCGCATGCATGCATGGTTCCAGCAAAATGGGCATACATGTATCAAGCTCATGGCATACACTGATCGTTAAACAATTCTTATACATGTACCAGTAAAAGATAAGCACATTAGATTAAACTTAACCAACTTGATGCATTCTTCAGCTGCATAGGGCTAAATATGCATCTACGTGTATATAAATTACATATGGTATTGTCATTATAAATCAGGGTCTTGCTTTAGTACATCTCTTTTAGAAAATTTTTACAAATCTTAAAGCAAAGTGGTTAATATTAGATGGGGCAAATATGTACCAACACAAAAAATAAATCAAATTGAATAATACATATAGATATAGATTTGAATATTAAGTGGTGACAAATATTTGATTTGATTTATTTTTTTCGGATTTACTATTTATACGTCATCTAAAATTTTCTTAAATTTAAGGCAATTATTGTGACAATTGAATTTGTGTAGAGATTGATGTGTCATATGATTGGATATTGATCTAATGGATAAAACATGCGACTTATGCTTAATTAATAAAATTTCAGTCATCTTATGAATAGACAATCCCTTATTATTTTAGGTCAATGCATATTTGATCCATCTAATATTAACTACTTTTCTTTAGGATTCATAAACTTTTCTTAAAAAGATGTATCAAGCATACCGCTATAAATTATCACACCTGGATCGATCTCCTCTCCAAACAAAAACTTACGCCCTAAAAGTGGTTTAAGTATGTATGAAGTGATGCTAAAAGCCAAAAGAACCTCTATCTCTCTTGCATCCTCATCTCCTCCCCAACAGCACCTTGAAGCACCCACACACGGCCACACTATCCTGCACTGCAGTGCTCTCATGCACAGACATCGATGCATACGCATATATAATGATGAGAGAGAGAGAAGGCTCTAGCTTAGCAAGCTAGGAGGGTAGAGAGAGAAAGAGGCAGACAGCGAGTGACCCACACGAGAATATTTGAAGGGGTTCGTGGGGTGTGTGTGCATGTGTGTGTTTATGTGTGTGAGTGCGAGACAGTGAGACTGGAGATATAGCTAAAGAGGAGCAGTCTTTCTCTCTCTCTCTCTCTCACTCTTCACTTCATTCTCTCTCACTCATGCTAGCTGCTAGCTTAGCTTATATTGCTGAGAGCTCTCTCTTCTCACCTCATCTTCCCCTCTTGCACACTGAGATTGTGACTTAGCTGCTAGCTAGCTAGGTGGTCGTCGGCCATGGCTTTCCTTGTGGAGCGGTGCGGCGAGATGGTGGTGTCGATGGAGAGCTCGGCGCACGGCGGGAAGCCGGTTCCGGCGCCGTTCCTGACCAAGACGTACCAGCTGGTGGACGACCCCTGCACCGACCACATCGTGTCGTGGGGGGAGGACGACACCACCTTCGTCGTCTGGCGGCCGCCGGAGTTCGCCAGGGACCTCCTCCCCAACTACTTCAAGCACAACAACTTCTCCAGCTTCGTCAGGCAGCTCAACACCTATGTACGTTACATATGCATACATGCATATATGCATGTCTACATGACGCAGCATCTATATATGCATAATCCATCCAGTTTTCGGTCTAGCTAGTTAGCTCATGTTTAATTAATTGATTTGTTCTTGCTTCTGGATAGTTACATTAGGGATTCGCATGATGCGATATGATTCGTGTGTTTGTGTTTCTTCATGTGTTGGATGATGCAAGGTTGTAGCTGCAGATTGATGGGGACCTTTTTTTTTCTCTTTTTCTTTTTTTGGTTTTTGGTGACTTTGGTCAATGCATGCATTTTGTTGGTTGGTATCTCTTGTTTCCTAGAATGTGACAAGCTAGCATGGAAAAGTTTTTTGTTCCTCCTTTTAACAGATTTTGTTGCACGGTGGAATGGCATTGGTGTGACCTTCCTTCCAACTACCGATTTCTTGCTTCCTAGTTTCTGACAAATTAGAGCTGAGAGCATGCATTCATCCACGTACTGTTCTTTTGCTCTATAATTGGGATTTTGTATTTGTTTCTCTCCCCTTTTTTAGTTTGGCTCTTAATGGGA
This sequence comes from Ampelocalamus luodianensis, assembly GCA_036346255.1. Classification (NCBI taxonomy): domain Eukaryota; kingdom Viridiplantae; phylum Streptophyta; class Magnoliopsida; order Poales; family Poaceae; genus Ampelocalamus; species Ampelocalamus luodianensis. The sequence goes on along the minus strand of CM070630.1, from coordinate 3,858,319 downwards.
GTCATATATTTATATGCAAGTTAGAAGATTTTTGTATATTGATTGAGTGGTTTTCTCACAAAGATGACAAGTGAGATCGAAGTACCCTGTATACTGACTGTTTGTGTATATTAATTAGTTTGTTCTTTTGAACCATGAGTTGATGATGACAATCTTCTCCCCCCTTTTGCCCCAGTACTACACTGTGCTAGCTTCCCTAATGTACTTAATTAGTACTTGCATTAAGCTTCTCTCCCCTTCTGTCACTTGCTCTACTAGAGCCCATATGTGCATATCACTCCCTTGACCAAAACAAAAACAGCAAAAACAAGTGTAAAAATGTGCATGCATATATAGTAGTAGTAAGTAGTGGAGTATATATACACTCCTCATCAGTAGCATCCACTCCCAAGTCCCAATCATTGGGAAAAGATTGACACAATACACAGAGATATATATACCCTATGGTATTCTGTGCCAAGTATATATATATACCATGCATTGACACACCACCGGTGTTTAGAATTTCGGCCGAAAATTGGAAATTTTGGTTTTACCAGTGTGGGCCAGTTGGAATACAAACCGATCCCAAAAATATCACTTTGGATGAATTTGTCCCAAGAAATCAAATCTGTTTGAATTTTGCTCAATTTTGATTTTTTTAAAAAAAAAAATCAAATTTTGATTTGAAAAATTTGACCAAATTTTTCCGATTTTCGGTCATACCCCCCTGCCCCAATTTTTTTTTCCGGTATCCAAAACCCTGCACACCACATGGTGATATGGCATGACTACATACATATATACACACAGCAACATTGAACATTCATCTACCACATCTCCTTTAACTAGTAGATGCGCATCATCTGCCATTGTTGTTGCAATGGCAAGGTGCTACAGTATCTTGCCATAATTTCATCGCTTTGTAGTAGCTAATAATCCATTACAATAGCTAATTTGTGTTGCCATTGCTGTTGTTGACGCAGGGTTTCAGGAAGATTGTAGCGGACAGGTGGGAGTTCGCCAACGAGTTATTCAGGAAGGGAGCCAAGCACCTCCTCGCCGAGATCCACCGGAGGAAGTCGTCGCCGCCGCCGCACCAACCCTACCACCACCACCATTTTCACCGCCACCACCACCACCACCACCTCAACCCCTTCTCGCCGCCGCCCCCGCCGCCGACTCACCCGGTGTACCATTTCCAAGAAGAGCTAGCCACCACGCACGGTGTTAGCGGCGGCAATGACGGTGGAGGCGGCGGGGACTTCTTGGCGGCGCTGTCGGAGGACAACCGGCAGCTGCGGCGGCGCAACTCGCTGCTGCTGTCGGAGCTGGCGCACATGAAGAAGCTCTACAACGACATCATCTACTTCCTGCAGAACCACGTGGCGCCGGTCACGAGCCCCTCGTCGACGGCGCAGCAGCTTCCAGGCGCCGGCGTCGCGTCTTCTTGCAGGCTGCTGGAGCTGGACCCGCACTCGCCGCCGCAGAGGCCAGCGGCGGGGGTAGACGACGACACGGTGAAGCTGTTCGGCGTGGCACTGCAGGGGACGAAGAAGAAGCGGGCGCACCGGGAAGAGGGCGACGACCATGACAAGGGAAGCGAGGTCTAGGCCGGCTTGCTCTCGTGTATATATAGAGAGGTAGAGAGGAGTAGCAGCAGCTTGCTAGATAGCTCGGTTTCTTTTGAGTACGCTCTGAAATTAATTTGCAAGCAGGTGCATGTGTTAATCTGCACTTGCACTGAAGAGAGTTAATAGCTAGCTAGCTAGGAATCCAGGATCGATCAAGTCAAGTAGTAGTTGCAGCTTGCTAAGTCTTGCACCTAATTCTGTTATTTCTTGCCATGCCGCATAGCAGCATGGGGGCTCGATCTCTTGGGTCTTGCTGGTGAAAAGATGTACTAGTTGCTAAATTAATGCTAAGGCATCTAATTTTTTTCCCTAATAATCTCTTGGAAAAATTAGCTCCATAACATCAAAAGGTACACAGTGTAGGAAAATATCATCAAAAGATTTTCGATTAGTTTTTTACCACCAAAAGTTTGTTCCATTTAGTTTTTTACCATTCCGTTATTTCTCAGTTGTTTTGACGTTAGTAGCATAGGTGAAATGACAAAAATACCCCTCACCTTTAGTGCATTGCATCCCCTCGTGGCCCCCTCGCCTTGTCCCTGACCCTCCAATCGCACCACCCGTCGCCGCCCATCACGCCACAAGCATCCACCTTCCTCATCGCCCCCTCACCGTTCGTCGCCCCTCGCCCTGCAGTCGCCGCGCTCATCACACCACCCATCTACCAGGGGAAGCTCTACATGGTGGACACTAGCAAGGGAGATTTCTTTGCCTTTTGAGTTCGGGGCACATGATTGCTTCCTTCCAGTGGTATCTTGCATCGAGCATTGTCTGGTGGAGCAGCTGCGCCCAACTGATGGTAGTGACCAGCAAACTTATTGGGAAACCGTTGCCACTCGTACGTTGTTTACTTCACAGGGAGCTGGGGCCAATTTACTGGAGTTAGAGTACTTATAGATTTTTCAGTCACATTTGGTATATATTTTGAAGTATAATCCTTTGTTGTTGTGTGTTTCTGATGAAGCTATATCCAGTTATGGCCAATTTACATAGTCATACGCAATCATCTCTATCGAAAACAGTCTAAAGTGCAAACATAGCATACATGTAACACGCCGCAGACATAGCATAAATGCAACAGAAAAGACATAGCAAATCATCTATGTTGAAAACAGTCTGAAGTGCAAACATAGCATAAATGCAACAGAAAAGACATAGCGAATCAAGCGAAATATATGAAGCATCTAGTTAGCTATCTTTCAATGCGCAGTTGGCTCTGAACTTTGTTATGTAACTGTGTTGTATGTTATACTCAAACTTGCCCTTTATTGCATATTACCTCAAAGTCAACTTAAACATATCGCTACTATAGGAAATGTGGAATCTTCTTGAATGATAGGGTCATCTCTATTGTAAACACCTTCGGGTGCAAGGTCATCATCCATCCTAACATCGTCATCTGGAACCGATAGTGGATCAAAGTCCGTAACATCACATCCTCCACATCCTGCCACCCCTCGAATATCATGCTCCATGATAGCATGCCCAGCCCCATCACCCATCACCATGCTCCTGCGGTGGCTCCTCATCTGATAAGTACCTCCACTCCTCACCCAACAGAACTGGCTCATCCTCACCAGGATCTCTACCTTCCCGCTCTTACAGTAAACATTCGGGTGGCTGCAATGGATAAAAAAGATGATGACTACTGCCACCGTCCAACAACATGTCTCCCACCGTTACATCATGGCTCTCATCTACTTGCTTCTCAGGTATATTATGGCTCTCATCCAACATTTGGCTCCCATATAGATTAATATTCTGATCCACCGCTTAGCAATCACTTTGAACAAACAAACACTTATCAACTGTTATCATAAGCTTCAACACCCTTGTGTCCCTGTTTTGTGTGAACAAGTCAAGCAATTGGCATCGGTGCACACATTGACCAAATTGCTCTCATTCCCGCATGCCAAAAGTTGACTTCCTCATCACTATCCCCATCATAAAACCGGCCTACATAAAGCGCCAAATCAACCATTAAGAAAGTTTGCCACACCACTCTGTACTCAAAATTCTACCCTTGCAGTACTCTTTTCTCCCATCCTTGACACTAGCAAATGATCTCATTGTAACCTCTATTTTATATGCTTCGTTAGAATCAACCATGTAATAGCAATTGGATAGAATTAAAGTAGGAAAAATTGTCTTTCTTCCACTTCCATTGCAGCCACATGCCATACGTGTTGCTCCTCTCTACCTGACCCAAAACATTGCATATGAAAGTGCGCAATAAAATAAGAATAAACTTATTTCGACACTTACCCATGAGAAGAACACCCTTCATCCGTTCGTCGGGGGGGGGGGGGGGACAAGGGGTGGGGGAGGGTCGGTGCACGATCTATTTTGGAGGGTCAGGAACAAAGCAACGGCGAGGAGATGCAATGCACTGCGAGTGAGGGGCGGCGTGAGGCGAGCGTGCGGGAGTGAGCGGTTGGTTTTGTGAGGGTCAGGGACAAGGCGAGGGAGCCGCGAGGGGATGCAATGCACTGAGGGTGAGGGGCATTTTTGTCATTTCACCTGTGATAACGCTAAAAACGGCCAAGAATGGACGGGATGGTAAAAAATTAAATGTAGCAAACTTTTGGTAGTAAAAAACTGAACATAAATCTTTTGATGTATTTTCCTAAACTGTGTACCTTTAATTTGATGGTCTGAAACCAATTTTTCCGAATCTCTTTACTATATATATGATTCAGTTCAGCTTCACTGCATTGCGTTTGCATTTGTGTGAACTAGATATGTTTGTTACAAATATATAGCATTAACTAAAAATGAAACCCATATAGGAGGAACTACATGTATCAGTAATAAAGCATGAAAAGATATACAAATTCGAGCTAAAGCATGACTTGAACCCAGGTGGTAGAATTGTACATCCACACCATCATCCACGCCCCCACCTAACTAAGCTGGTCTTAGTCCCTAGCATTGCATCTGACTAGTTTTACACGTGCATTTCATTGGTATATGCTCGCCATTAGATGTATATATAATTAAGCTTGTTTGCGAAAACACAAGGTAGTGAACTAGTGATTAACTAGCAAATGCACGGGAGTCTTGGCTCTGTATGGATACGGATGGATATGTATGCATGCTGCGTATGCATAGTAATATCGGACAAAACAATGCGCGACGACACAGGGATCGATCGGGCGTACGTACAGGGCTAGCTACATGTACAGGCAGTGTACGTTATTGCATGGATGGTTCTAGGCTCACTGCGATATCTCGAGCCTCTCGATCCATTCAAACACATGCACACGCCTATCTCGATCTGTATACATGAATTAATGTACAATGCATACGGATGCTGTACATTTGTGTGTGGGGCCATATTGTGGTACGACTATGGCCTTGTTTGTTTCAGCTTCGGAAAAGCCGGAAGCCGAAACAAACAATCGGCTTTTCACAGCCCACTACTACAGAAAACGTCATCACAGACGGTTCGGAACCGTCATCACGAGCGGTTTTCGAATCGTCTCAAAAGTTCGCCTGCGTGATAACAGATATTATCACGACGGTTCAAAAACCGTCAGGATACGAATATCACGACGGTTCGAAAGTAGAACCGCTCGTGATAGTAGTTATCGCGCACGGTTCTACTTCAACCGTCGTGATAGTATATTTTCACGACGGTTATGAACAAGAACCGTTTATGATATTACTATCACGCAGCGGTTCTTGTTAAAAACCGCTGTGATAGTTTTTTCAATCGCAAAAAAATACTAAATGTATTCCCTTGGTCGCCCGCCTCTCTCGCCTCCGCACCTCGTCCACCTCTCGGCTCTACTCGCCATGAGCCTTCAAGAAGGTCATGATCTTGTCTCGCCGCGAGCTCCTCGAAAGGCACATCCTTATCCTCATCCTCGCCTCCTTCCTCACGGCGCATCGCCATCTTGGGGGCTTTGCCTCACTTGGCAAATCAAGCATTTGTCAAATCATCAAGCCACATTGTTCCCCGTCCATTCAATCACAAAACTATATTCAAGCACACATTCAATCACAAAACTGTATCCAAGCACACATGTATACCTCGATCTAGGAGAAGCCGGCCGCGGGGGGAGGACAAAGGCACCGGAGGAGGAGGGCCGCCACCGGATGGGGCGGCACATGTGGGAGACGCCGGCCGGCCGTCGAGGGGAGGACGAGCGGCGGGAGGAGGAGGCCCGGTGGAGGGAGCACTGGGCGACGGCGGGACGAACGGGAGGGACGAGGGCCGGCGCGGGAGAAGGGAGCCTAGAGGTCACGATGGATTTGGGGCACTCATTAATATATAAGGACTTCTGCTACTCCCGCTCACGCATTCAAAATTCCTGCACACGTATTCAAAATTTTCAAACTCCCGCGTTGTGAATCACATATCACAGACGTTTCGTATCACCAACCGCTCGTGATGAGGTATTTATCACGAGCGGTTCGTGATACAAATCGTCGTGATAGTATCACGCGCACAGTTCTATTAAAAACCGCTCGTGATAATTCGCAGATATCATAGACGGTTCTATTAAAGAATCGTCTCGATAGTATCATAGACGGTTCTATTAAAAATCGCTCGTGATATCGCAGATTATCGCGCATTTTTTTTAATAGAACCGTCTATGATACTATCGAGACGGTTCTTTAATAGAACCGCCTATGATATCGAGTATCGCTGCACGGTTTGTATTACAAACCGCTCGTGATAGGCCCGACAGACCCAACACAGACGGTTCCATTTTAACCGTCTGTGATGAGGTGTCTACTATTGCATGTTTTGTAGTAGTGGCCGCTTTCGACGAAGCGGCTTCTTTCCGTCACAATGGGAGAAAGCCGGTTCTTATAAAATCCGTCTGTGAAGTCTACAATTACCACAGACGGTTCGTATTAATAACTATCCGAGATGTATCACAGATGATTGTTTGTTGAAAACTGTCTGTGATAGTTCTAAATATCGCATACGGTTATTTTTACGAACCGTCTGTAATACTTCACAGACGGTTTTCATCATGAACCGTCTGGAATGTTACCTCTTCACAGACGATTTTTAGCACAGCCAGTAACACAGACGGTCTCTGAACCAAAACCGTCTGTGATTGCATGTAATATAGGCGGTTTTGGTCAACCGTCTATGATGAGGCGTTCCAGTATTAGCCTTTTTATAGTAGTGACGCTTGGTAGCGACATGCTATCAAGGATTCGCAGCAAGAAAGCAACAATGGGGTGTAGCAGAAGACACTCCCGCCGTCACTCCCCCAATCCTCAAACCGCCGCTCCCATCGATGCTCATCAGCTCTCCCCAAGGATGGGAGACTAGGGCACAGAGGATCATCATTTGGATGGTACGAAGGGCTACGAGGAGTACCAACGCAGTCTGGAGCCGATGGGGACGCCAGACTTCTCTCCCCCATCCACGGATGGCAATGTTGGTGGGTCTGGACCCAGCACCGGCAGCGTCGGGCGAATGGCAGAGTGCTGGAAACACATGACCTAGTGCGAGAAAATTTGAGACGACCAAAGGGTAGAGATCATAACTTGTAATCATTGCAAAACTCAATTAATTGCTTGCACAGGTGGAGGGACAGGGCACTTGAACTGCTACTACAAAGCATCACTACTACAGAAAAGGTCTTCACAGACGGTTCAAAAACATCATCACAGACGGTTTCGTGAGCCGTCTGAGTCTATGGGTCAGTAATGATATGGGGTCATCATAGACGGTTTTTGAACCGTCTGTGAAAAAAGCTATCACAGACGGTTCTGAACAAGAACTGTCTGTGATAACTTTTTTATTGTAAAAAAAATCGGATTTTGAGCCAAAACCAATTAATTGCTGGATAGTAGTTTTCATATACAACCTCTAGCAAGACAACTAAAATCCAATTGAAATTCTCATGGCAAACACATTATAGGAAAGGGAAACCAAAAGGGTTTCACAACGTCCCCTCCGAATGGAAAAAAGAATAAAGTTACAAAGTTAAACTAACTAGAAACCATCTGTACCTCCAAGGTCCTGAAGAACTCATCGGCTTCTTGGATTGGTCTTGTGAGCTCCTCTCTGTACCTCACGAGCATATCACAAGCTGCTCTTGCATGTCGTCCGAGTTCGACTCAAGCTCGTCGGCAAGGAGAGACAACTGAAAACCTTCGACGGCGCTTCGACCTTAGGTAACACAAAATTAAGATCATTTTTTTACAACAAATAGCCAACAAATTGTGTATGTTTTGGGATGTACACGTACCTTCCGGCAACCTATCTCCTGTGGCAGACAAGGAGCTCCTCCGCATCCCTCCTCCTCGTCATCGTCGGCTGTGTCTCCTCGCCGAACCACGACGGGGAATGGGGAGAGAGAGGGAGAGATTGATGGAAGATAAGGCTGGGGTGGCTATAATATATAAAGATAGCGTCAAAATATTTTACCTCCCGCGCACGCTTTCAAAATTTTTTGAACTCCCGCGCTGCGAATCACAGACGATTTTTGTATGAAACCGTCTGTGACGACATATCACAGACGGTTTTTTATACGATCCGTCTGTGATAAGTATCTCATCACAGACAGTTTGTATTAAAAACCGTCTGTGACTTGGAATTTACCATGGCTTGGAATTTTTCTTACTCAAGCCATGGTAAAATCAGAGTGTGAAACCGTCTGTGATAAGTACGGAAAGTCACAGACGGTTCGTATTGAAAACCGTCTGTGAAGTATCACAAACCGTCTGTGATACTTCATATGCAGTTTTCAACACAAACCGTCTGTGATATTATTACCTCTTCACAGACGGTTTTTAGCACAGAAAGTAACACAAGCGGACGCTAAACGAAAACCGTCTGTGATTGTATTTAATACAGACGGTTTTGGTCAACCGTCTGTGATCAGGTGTCCAGTATTAGCTTTTTTGTAGTAGTGCATGCTTGAAAAAAAATAAGGGTGCACATGCGAGTGGGAGGAGTCCAAACGTAGCTGAACTTTGAGCCCAATGGATCTGTAAGTACTTGGGAATACAACCTTGTTTTTGCCCATGAGAAAATTGCTAGATACATTGTTTTGAAGATCAACCGATTAGGCTGGGTGAAATTCGCTCGTTTGAAAGAATGATTCAACGTGGCTTTTGTCCACAGTACCAACATGTCGAGTAGGAGAACTACCTCGTCTGACATTTTAGGGATGTATAGTAGGGAGCTAGCAACACTAAAGAAAATTATCCTACAAGTTTAGTTCTCTTTTGTTTTAACATCGGATATTTGGACATCATCGCACCAGAGAACTGCCTATCTTAGTGTTGTAGCATATTATTTAGATGATTAGTACAAGCTAAGCAAGAGAGTCATAGGATTTAAGTGAAGTACTGAATCACACACGGGAGAGGTCATTGTCGAGTGCATACTAGGGATAATTGAGGGTTTTCATATAGAAAATAAGATTGTTTCTGTGAGTCTTGATAACACATTTGCAAATACGACGGCTATGACCATCCTCACCCCAATGTTGTAGACATATATGGTGGATATGTTCTCCACCAAATATGCATATGTCATATCTTGAGCCTTGTTGTGCAAGACGGTATGGAGGAGATTGGCGTTTATTTGAACATTATCTACGATGCCCTTTGTTACCTCACAAGTTTAGCACAAGTGGTAGCCAGGTTCATAGAGTACTGACAGTCAATGACAAGACCACAAGAAAATTCGGTTTTAGCATGAAGGTGAGGTGGAACTTGACATACATCATGCTGAAGAAAGTACAAGGGTATGAACATATTATATATGTCTTTTTCAATGCTAACTCTCAGAGTAATAAGTTGATAGTTACTAACTAAAATTGGCAAATTGATAGTTATTTTTAGAGTTTTTAGACCTTTTTACAAAGCAACTAAGACTATATCCGTGTTTACTACCCTACCTCTTACTTAGTTATAGATTATATTTGGCTAATTACAGACAAGTTTGCTAAATCTAGGGGATCCCCTTTTAGGCCATGTTGTTGTAGCAATGGAGGAAAATTTTGTTAAATATTTTGAATCTATTTCACACCTATATTGATTTCCTATCATTTTGAACCCTACAAAAAAGTTAGCAGGTTTGCATATTGCTATGGAGGAAATAGATGAGTGTCTCGGTCTTGATTTCTCCAAGCTTTCGAACATGTCAAAAAGGAGTTTATTTGTGTTTTTCGCTTTGTATCATGACAAGATTGGCAGCAGCACGAGGTCGGAGGCCTCATAGTAGGCGCATCAAGGCAAGACAAATGTAATAGGCCACTTGTGGAAGAAGTTGAAGAGCAAGTCTAGTTCTTCATCCTCTAAGTCTAAGGCGCCCCTAAGTGGAATTTTGTCTCAAAATTGAACCACTACTTGGAGCATGATTTTGCAAACATCGATCCTGATCTTTCTAGCGGATGCAAGGTAGACTTGCTAGAGTGGTGGAAGAACAACAAGCGGATATTTCTTGTGTTGTGCCATTTCACACGGGATGTTCTACTGGTTTCGGTGTCCACCATCTCTTCGAAAGCGACGTTCAGTATGGTAGGAAGTATAATTGAAGAAAGGATGTCATCCTCACGCCCAAGATAATGGAGGCAATCACCTGCGCTAAGTACTGAGAATTGGCAAAAGAGCGACATTAACATCAATTGGAGGATCCCGAGATCGTGTTGGTGTACACTGATTTGGAACGCATGAACGATCTCAACATTGGGGAGTAGTTAGTATGTATACATGTAGTTGTTGTACTCTTTTCCTTACCGGGCGTACCCCACACTGGGTGTAAGGTTTTTAACAAGGTAGTAACTATGGATCTATACCTCATGATGAATAAAATTTAGTACCTTTTGACACAAATATTTGTGTATCTACAGTCTACTGCATTATTTTCCATCATCAATGTAGAAGGTGAACATTACTGTAGCCTTTTCCTTTTTTCCTTTTCTTTTTTTTTCTGTTTCCATCCTTATCTTATCTCTGTCTATCTATCACTCTCATCTCACCTCACAGGCTCGTTGTCACTTGTATCATGTTTGCTCTCATCTTCTTCGGTTCTTCCTCAATCCCCATTCCCCAACCTTTTCCCCCAATCTCCGACTTCGGCCCACCTCAATTGCCATTCCCCAACCCCAACCATCTTCGGCTTCGGCTCGGCTCCAGCCCTCCCAATCCCGAATCCTCATTCCCCATCCGTGGTGTCGGCGGCAAGAAGGAGGAGGAGGCGGCCCCGACGGCGGCGACAAGAAGAAGGAGGCGGCCTCGCTGCCCCCACCCTCGTCGTGGTTGTCTCCTTTCCTCGTTCTCCGCCTCAAGGCCACCGGCTTGCCGCTTCAGCTCATTCAAGTGCTAGGCCTGGGACAGCACGGCATGGCGGCGACCCGTCGTGCCTTGGGTCGTGCCTGGGCCTCATCGGAGCAACTCATGCCAGCATGGCATGGCGAGGTGGGCGTGTCGGGCTGGCACAGCCCGACGCGGCCTGAAGCCTGTCGTGCTCGTGTCGTGCCAACATGGCATGGCCCGACACAAGGTCTAGTGGCCACATGACCGGTTTTTGGCTTACATGGCATCCAAATCAGCAGCAGGATTATAAAAAGAAGTAAATATACATGGGCCCATAGGACCCACAATGTCACCATATATCCTTCCTTTGTTGCAAGGTTAAACATAGAGAGGGAAAGGCTGAGAGCTACAACCTACAGGAGGCGACGGGCTGGGCATAGCGCCGGCGATGGAGTAGTGGCAAGGCACTAGTGAGGGGCAAAATAGAATGCTCGCTACGTGAGGAACCTTATGGTAGTGGTGATTTGTGTAGAGGCGACGGAGGTGGGTGATGGTGGTAGTCGGGTCATGGAGGCGGCTAAGCTATGTGGGAGAGAGGCAAAATGGAGCGCGCCAAAAGATAGGAGAGGAAGAGAAGCTGCTCATGTAAGAAGGAATCGAATGGAGTTTCACCGGTCGTGGGTCGTGATCATGCCGCTAAGGTCGTGAAACAACATACCTCACTGCCGGATTCGCCATCGGGGTAGACAGTGACACGTAAACCGTTATGCGCATGCGAAGATCAATATGATTGATCGAATCGAACCTAGATTAATAATCGATGTACCGTGATCATGCCGCTAAGGTCGTGAAACAACATACCCCACCGGCCGGATTCGCCATCGGGTAGATAGTGACACGAAACCGGTTGCGCATGCGAAGATCAATATAATTGGTCGAATCGAATAGTAGTCGATCCGTGGTAAATATGATTTGCCGATCAAAATCCTATGTAAAAATTGCATAGATTGACTGCTTTTTTTTATCGATGGTGGGCGCCCTCTTCGAACCTGATGGGAAACCCCACCCCTATCCAGAGATTGCGATTCTATGCATAAACTTGTTTTTGCAGGATGTATGTGACCAAGATGGCCTAATGTTTATGTGATGCATGTTTGTAATATTTGCATGACTCACGTGTCGTGGTACGGAACACTACCGACCGGATGAACCACGATGAAGAAGCTCTACGGCACCGGAGAAGATGAGCTTCGATTACGAGCAGGTGTGGGCATCAAACTCAAATTAATTTGGGGATACGAGAAACAAGGGGTGGAACACGATGTGACGCATACGATTTTGAGATTAGCTCACAGCGGCGGTAGGAGGCGATAGGTGGAGGGCGTCATGGCGTTCACGGCCGTGGAAGTAGGAGGTCGAGGTGGAGGGTTGGAGCAGAGGTAGGGGTGGCAACATAGATGTGGTCTAAGGTTCTGCGTTCCTCGGCATCATCACTGTGTGTGCGCCTTGGTCCTGGCATGGGTACCCAACTGCCTACTGCTTCAAGACAGAGATAGCTAGGATCATGGGTAAGGTGCGTTGTTCGTGCCATACGACACCATGGCCAATCTCATTTCTATCCTCGTGCACTGCGACATAGGTGGTAGCGAGGGCATCCTCGGCGACAACTCCCACATCTATCTCTACGAGAACGACCGCATCTCCACCAAGGCATCCGAACAACGCTATATTGTCCCATCAGGCATCATCAGCAGGTTGATCTCCACCAAGAAGCGGTTGAGTATGCCTGGTGTGCCAAACTGGTTTTAAAATTTTTATTTAACTTTTCTTAGTCCACTTAGATGCCACATTAGGGCAAAACCGTTCTGGAATGGGTTAAGGGGGTCGAGAGATCTAATTTTTATAGTTTCTAGGTCCCATTTTGACAGTTTTAAAGTTGGAGGTTAAACATTGGACCAATGCCACAGTTGAGAGTTGAAAATAGTCTCTTTTTTTCTTTCTTTTTATATATGTTGTTAGTTAGCTTTCAAGACTGCTCACGATCGACCACGTAATGTCTAGGATATCGAGCTAATATATAATTTGCTCAATACTAACTGCAGTCTGCAGGTGTAAGTAGTAGTGGAGCCCGAAACCGTACGTGTGTGTTATACTAACCTCGATTAAGTATATAGATGCTCTTCATTCTCTATATCTATGCAAGATCGATTCTTCCAAAGAATGACAAATTAAGAACAAATTATCTTAACGCAAGACAAGAGTGGTGTATACCTAAGGGTGCCAACGGATCGAATATGAATCGAATAGTGCATTTTTCGTATTTGTATTAGTATTTTCTAAATGAATACATATTCGAATATTATCAAATATGAATCAAATATTGTAATAAATATGTATACAAATCGAATATCTATTCAATTCGGTCGGATTCGGATATCCTTATAACTTACGTAATAACAAGATATTTATAATACTTTATCCTCGTACATAGCACACTTAATCGTTCTAGTTTATCTATTTCACCTAAAAACATGAATTCACGTTAAATTAAAACTACTCATCCAACTAATTAGTCATACTGCAATAAAATATGTATATTGCTTTATCGAATTTGAATTCGAATAATGCGAATAAAACAACATTTCAGATATATCCATATTTTTTATGCAAATACGAATATGAATAGAAGAGAAATTATTAAACGGATAGGAAAATATAAACAATATCCGTATAATATCGAATATGAATATAAGAGAAATTATTAATCGGATAGAAAAATATAAACAATATCCGTACAATATCGAATACGGTAATAGAATAAAACGGATAAATCATATCCGATTGACATCCTATCCCTATGTACACTGTAGATGCGCCTGTGACATTATTATACACAACACACAAGCGTGATAAAATTAATTACCGCCAAAAAAAAAAACTTATAATTTCCTCCCAAGCATAATGAAAATAGAACGAAGGAACAAATAATTGAACATACATATATCTTATCTGGACAAAAGAACATGATGTGTAAAAGAGCAGCTGTATCCGCAGGTAATTTCTAGCTTGAATGCATAGATGCTTCTTCTGGACCTTCTGCAGGTACGTTGATTTTAGTGTGCTTGGTTGTGACTTCTGATCAAACAGCAGTCTTGATCATACTAGCTACTCCGATATCTATGTGAAACAATTATGCATGTCATCTCATGGTAAGTAGTGTAGGTCATCTTGTTGAAACCTTTAAGATCAGTGACAGTTGCTAGCTGTACGTACTCTATGCATGCAGGGTCAGCTAGCTACGCAACATCAATCATCTGTATAAACTGGTTCTTGCCAGACTTTGGTGTTCTTTTTAGGGTCATCGCAAAGGGCAAGATCGTTATCAAATTCTTTCATTGTCTTCACAAAAGTCCTTGCTCCTTGCATGATTAACCTTTCCACCATGAACAGCTGGTAGTTGTTCTCAATTATTGGCTCCAATATGCTGCTGAAGTTTGATGAGTATGCTAACCTGTAACTATGTCCACGCCAAAAAAAACACTAAGTATTAGCAGCCAGCTAGTCTCATAAAACTCCATGCAATTTTTCTGTTGAAACATTGCATTACTAATGGTTAAGTAAACATTTCTCTTTTTTTCTATCAGCAATCCACGGTAATGGTTCCTTGATAAAGACCATACATGAATAGACCAAATCATGACAATTCCAGAACATGCTAGTAGACTACTTTAAGTACTACAGCGCTCCTAGATGAATTACTTAAGAATGGGCAGTTCCTGAAGTAATTGACAGCAAAAGAGAAGAATAATTATGCCTTGGTCAAGCCAAAATATGAATCACTCAGTCATACTAAACTGTATGCAGGAAGCAGATGCAAATGTGTAATCATGTATGAGATCCTGACGCAAGAAAAGCAGTAGACACAAGATGTCAGCGTTACCTGTCTGATAGAGGTGAAAAGAAGCCTGGTGTCCTTTCATTTGAAGCAATGAAAAGAGTGCGGCCTCGTGGAATCCACCTTGCAATTCTTTTTTTGATAAACTCAGGGCCGGTATCTCTGTCCAGATGAGGATGAAGGCTCCGCTCAACACCAAATCTATCCTTCCTATTCTTCAGTAGATCACCACGTCTTACATGAATAGCATCATAATCAACAAGTATCTCTTTCATCTGAAGAGAGCACACTGATTTAGAAGGGCAAGAAGACTATGCGGTACTGAATGTCACTGAACACAGGGGCGGATCCAGTATAGGGACATGGGTGTACAAATGTACACCCATTATTTTTGAAAAAAACTCAGTATTTATTAGATATATTAGGTATATATACTAGTAAATACATGAAATAAGTGTTTAAACTGCACAGCTGCTGCTCCAATCGAGTTTCTGCCCCGCGCACGCTTGCAGCCCACCACGGCCCACAACCGAAGCGGCCTCATGTCCTCACTCCAGCCCCTCACGCCTCCGCGCATCGGCAGCCCGCCAGCCCCAAGCCCCCAAGTCCCCAACCCAGCGCCGAGTCGACCAAACCCATCCTGATCCCCTTCGACGGTTCGACCTGGCTTCATGAAATCCTCAAGCGCCGACTCGCGGCGGCGGCGACGGTGCAGGGGTGAGCCGGAGCCGGGGATGGAGGGAAGCCTTGCGGCGCGCGAGGCCGAGCAGGACCAGCCACCACCGGCGCAAGGAGTGGCGGCGGCTGCGGTCAAGGTGAGCTCCTCACCTCCTCGGTTGCCGGTTGCGGTTGGTTTCTTCTTTCTTGCCTCGTCTCGCGGCCGCTCCTCCCGCCGTGACGCCGTCCCGCGGCCACTCCTCCTTAGCCGCCTCGCCGGCTCGCCATCCAAACCACAGAGGCACCGACCCAAGCGGCGCGCCGGCGCAGGGAGGGGAGGTGGCGCCTTAGAGCCGGGAACCAGGGGAGGCGAGCGCGGGGTCGCGGGCGCACCGGAGGCCGGACGCGGCGTTGGGCCAGAGGGAACCAGGAGGCAGGAGGAAGCAAGCACCCATGGCCATGAAACTGCCTGAAGAGATAGAACTGAGGAAGATGGCTATTGGATGGATTGGGGAATGGGGAGTTCTGTTGGATTGGGGATTTGGGGGAAAATAAATAGGATTGGACTATTGGAGGTAGACAATTAGTAGTTGAGTTGGCATTGAAAGAATTGAAAGACTTGTACTGATATTTAAATTGGCATTTGATATTTATTAGCTTCATAGCTTGTATAGTTGGATAGACAATAGT
This sequence comes from Ampelocalamus luodianensis, assembly GCA_036346255.1. Classification (NCBI taxonomy): domain Eukaryota; kingdom Viridiplantae; phylum Streptophyta; class Magnoliopsida; order Poales; family Poaceae; genus Ampelocalamus; species Ampelocalamus luodianensis. The sequence continues at coordinate 3,842,224 of CM070630.1, read as the reverse complement.
TGTATGTATATGTCAGTGAATAAAAGAGAAGATTATTTTGTCCAAATGTCCAATTATTTTGTAGCTTGTGTAGCTTTAGTTGTTAGATAAAAGAGAAGATTATTCTATATAGTTCAATAGCTTGTAGCTTCAGTTGTTAGATAATTATTTTGTAATTTTTTAAAATTATTTGACATGTTGTCTCTAATAAGAACAATTTGAACTTTGTTATTTTTTATGTTATGATTATGAATATTTATATTTTGCATTGTACAACATGTTTATAACTTCGAACACCCATTTTAAAAATCCTGGATCCGCCACTGACTGAACATGAACAAACAATAGAAATATTTTCTATACAGGAGATATTGTGATGTTCTGTATGACTAACTATACGCAAACATACAAAGATCAAAGCTTGCAAGTTTGTTCTACCAAAAATTCCTTTCGGAAAGCACTCCATAGCATATAGTATAATGTCAATAGGTTCCAAAGTTCCTTTAACACAAGCAGACTGTAGCTAGCATATGCACAATTAAATAGGCACAGAAAGCAGGAGTGAAAGCATGCAGCACCCTATTTCAAATAAATGTGACAGGCATGAAGCTCTGAAGGACTGGAGAGTATTTAAACAAAATCTCATGATAGCAAGAGATGACAGTATACTAACTGAAGTAATCATTCATCACTCACTAGCGACTTTCAACAGGCAGAAAAACAATGCTGCCCATGAGTAACATGTCACATTCAAACGATATAACCACTACAACAGTATCCCAAAGGGCAGTGCTGAGTGCTGTTTATCAGAGGACGTGGAAAAAACTGGAAACATCAGTGCTTTTAACTGGGAAACTGACAAGACACATGGTTACTCTGGTAACTTGGGAAGCAATTTCCAAGGATTTTTGGATTTCAGATGATATCGTTTTCCATCAGGCATCAGTTATAAAGAGACTAGTTTCCACACGCCAGTTCGTGGTGGATCAACAGAACCAACAAGATTCAACAAGATTCAACAAATTTCCATATAATAAAAATCAAGACTAAGATTAATATGGAGCCAAGAAAGCTAGTGTGAAAAGATATGATTTTATCTGCAGGTTGGAGTAGTGAGTTTCTATTAAAATATTTGTTAGATGGCACAAAAAATCAATTTTGTGAAAATATACCTTATTTGCTGCATCCCTCAAGTTTCTTGCTGGCATAGTTGGCAAAAAAGTGTGTGGCAACATCACAGAGCTACGCTTGTTCCGATCCTTGCACTCCATAAACCTGAACTGCAATGATGATTAAGGTCTACACTTGAAGTTTATGCATCGCGTATAGCTTCGATTCGGTGAAACTATTAAAATTTAAGCTAATTCTTAAAGTGCCAATAACAGGACATAAGGGGTTAAGGACCCTGATGGAACTTGCATTCTTACCAAGCAAGAGGACTAGCAGTGCGGTTTATAACGAGAGCATCCGAGTAAAGTGGATTTTCTTTGAGCTCAGCTTTGCTAACTCCTTGCACATGTGCTACACCTCCCTCTCCTAGTTTCGTACTTCTTGATACTATCTCATACCATGATTGCAGATTGTCCAAAATAACAGGTACAGTTCTTGATATGAGGTCCATATCATATAAAGATTCCATTGCACAAGAACTCGTTTCCCATCTGCCAAAACATTGAGTTTATATATTTAAATTCTAATTCAATTTGACAGAATGCAATGGGCAGACATAGGTGTTTAAGAAGCAAAACCTTTGGCCTGATGTTGCATTGCTTGAATCAAGTATCCCCTTTTTATTGTGCACTGAACTAAGGCACATCCTTGAAGGCATGACAAATATTCTGCAGAGCAACGAAAACAAAGTCACGGCATGGCACATTAGCATATCCCACATTACACAGTCTTTGCAACAGTTTGCCTCCATTTAAGTGAAATATTTATGTGCCCCAGAAGATCAGTGCAATTTGGAATCAAAATCTACAAATCTTTCACCACCTGAAATACATTCCCATTTCTTGACACCAAGAACTACCTAGCGATCTCAATGCGGGAGAAGTGGCAAGCACGAGACGAATTACCTGTCAAGGAACAGGGCCTCCTCGAGGGCGCAGCGAAGGCTGGACTCCTGGTGGCCGAGGCCGGCGCAGGAGCCGCAGTGCTTTCCCGGGCAGTCGACGCGGCCGCCCCAGTACAGGTACTTGCGGCTGCTGTCCCTCTTGTCGATGTCCTTGGGCTGGAACCCCAGGTACGACAGCGAGTCGGTGAAGGACAGGACGCACAGTATGGAGAGCACCGCCGCGGTCGTGACGGCAGAGAGGACGGCCCTCGCCGGGGGCAGCGGCAGCGGCCTCTGCCTGCGGCCGCCGGTGATCCGGGAGGGGATCGCCATGGGAGAGGCAGGGTGGTGCGGAAATGGTTTTCTTTTCTTTTCTTTTTTGCCAGATAATTCAAGAAAGTGAGAAAGGGATCTGATGATATAGGCCGTATTGTTTACATGACGGCCCAATAATTTCCTATGGAGTAGTAGATTCTGAGCCCTGAAAATTGTTTGGTGTAGTAGTTTATTGGCTAAGTTTCAACCCGTAGAAGATCGAGCTTTGCTTGGTTGGTTGTTTCGCCACGCGTGTGAGTCGTCTGGGCTCGATCCTAGGTAGCCTCGTCTGATCATTTTTGGTATTTAGAAATAGTATATGCAGATACGTTCAGTAGTCAAAGCGTATGTCCGTACTCCGTAAGTCTTAGTCCCCGCTCTATATTAAGCGTGTGTTTAGGACACACCAACGTGTGTGTGGGCATACGTATGGTGTGTGTACATGAGTGTGTCGCGCTTGTGCTCTAAAAAAAATAGGTGTTCCGTATTCGTGGTCCATTAGCCAAATCTCTAATCGCGTAGAGTTCACTATATATTTTAATCCTTAACCTCTAAAAAAATTAAGATACTTGAAACTTTAGCAAGTGCCTTTCATACAATCAACTTACTTTGCGGTGCCAAATGTACAGTCAACTTACTCTGTGGATTAAATTTAACAGATCGATCTCATTCTGTATCATTGTGTGAGGACCATTGATATGGTGACCTAAAGAAACAACGTAAACTACTAGGGGATGTAGCTCAGATGGTAGAGCGCTCGCTTAGCATGCGAGAGGTACGGGGATCGATACCCCGCATCTCCATTCATTTTAAGGGCTTTTTAAAATTTTGTATTTTTTAATGCCATTTACCTTCTGATAGCCATTTGTTCTGCTTGGTTGCAACCTTTGACGCCTCTTCCATGTCTCTTGAGGCATGCCGTCTTCTTTTCCTTTTTTTTAATAACCCTTTTTTATCATATCACAACAGTAAAACCAAGTCAAATAATTTACTTTGCGTTCTTCGAGGAGCCTTGTGACAGTAAAAACAAGCGCAGTCACTCCAAGGTCCAAACTGAACATGTGATCACGATTTTACACGATACAAATGCGGCCAAACGGGCAAACAAACATGTTCCAGGATCCATCCCTGGACCATACAGCCTGAAATCCTGAGTTGGTCATGTCACATGGCACATCAATCAAAAATCCAAAATGGTTCATCCATTTTACATTCCTCACATAATTCTCAAATGTTTTCCGCATACAAACTCACGCACACAAAAATAAATTTTGTTATACATACGAAGAAACACGCACCGACTTCTTCCAATAGACAAACAATTGAACAAACCTCCTTTGAACGACCGAGCCAAAATAGAGCCGCATGCCAGTGGCTCGTCGATAGGACTTTGTACTTGTTTTCTAAAATGACCTGAGTAGATGCTCCCAGAGGTGATGGCTGTGTTGACCGTGATCAATTCAGACTCAGAGAGAGGTTGGATGGGTCTCTCAGTGGCCCCCTCCTGCCGGGCTCGGCAGCAAACTTGGCCGGGCTTGCTTTGCCGTACGGCCGTCCAGGTCCAGCGCCTTTGCTTGAATTGCTTCCCTGCACGATAGCGACAACGCAGCATTGACAGCGTTGTACATGTACAACCAGAGCAGCAATGTCACAGTGAGTTGTGACGCGCTTTCGCTATGAACAGAGACATCACAAGATTGCATTGGATGAGTAGTAACAGCTCAATCAATGGGTTGGGAGCTGTGTTACTGCTGAAGAAGGCTGCGACCCTGCAAAAGTAATTTGCCTTGATTCTGGATAGCCCTTTTCTAGGGTATCTTGCGCTTTGAATGATCATTTCTGCGGAATTCTTCTCTTTCAATAGCATGCAAATACGCATTAGCAGCGCCAGCCTTGTTGGAAAATGTTGACCCCCCCCCCCCCCCATCATCAATGAACTGAGCAACTCTGGGATATTGCATGCTACAAAGCTGCAGAGAAGCTATTGCAGCAAGTACAAAGAAATAATAATACAGTGCAATCTGTAATCAGGGATGTGGCTTAAGACGAGAGTAGCAAGGGTGAGACGTTAATGTCTTGTTTGAGACAAAGGAGCACTACAATGCAGACATTGACAAACAGCAGTCTCAAATCTTTAGCCCTTCCATATTCTTTTCCTATCCTCATCTGTACATTCGTCTACACAGCTTCAGTACAACATCAATGGACTTGGCAAGGGGAGGGGTAGAAGCAGTAGGCATAAGCAGGAACTTCTTTTTTACCTCTTACACAAGACTGTCAGTTTTTTCTTTTCTTTTTGGTTTCAAGCCATCCTCCAGCCACCTCAAACAGTCACAGACACACAAACACCAGCCAGAGATTTGGCTTAGCCATCAATTATCAATTTGGTTGATGCAAGAATAATTTAGATTAGGCTTTCGGGGTCGGCCGGGAAGAAACTCCATGCAAAAGTTTTATGAATCCGAGGAAACTGAGCTTTCCGTCGGCGTGTCTGATCCAGTCTTGGAGAACAACATGAAGAGGGACTGATGGGCCAAGTCCAAGTTCCTGACAAATGAAAGATACACGATTAGCGATGTTAAGTAATCATGCATAAACTGTTCAAAATACAGCACAAATCATACCGATGCAAGTTCTTCGATTACAATAGGCCGGTTGCCCTCCTTATCGAAGAGTTCGTATGCACGCCGAGCGTGCTGTTCCCAGGTCTCCAAAGCTTCCATCTGATAAACGCTGATGGCAGAAGCAGCGAACTCTTCAAAGTCCAATTTTCTGTACTGAAGAGTGCACACCTAGCACCATGACTTGGGCAGGTAAGTGGTTATCGCAGTCCAATACTAATACAACTGAAGATACTAGGAGGCTTACCGTGTTAACAAAGTCAACAACCCTAGAATCCTTCATTGCATCCGTAGAATTCCTCACCAAGGCCTGCAAGTTCAATTTACTTATTCAGCAATGGCTATAAATTAGATTAAATGACCAAGGTAAGATTACTAACCGCTTTCAAATTTTGCAAGGAGATATAACCACTCTTGTTTGGACCCAACAATTCAAACTGCTCTTTTAGATAGAAGAGCTGATTTGTTGTCAGTGTCTTAGCTAGGGCCTGCAAAATGTATGGAGATCCCATAAAATGGCTCACTGGTAATGCTACCTGAGTCGAGACATAATGGCATGAACCTACTAAACTGTGCAAACAAAAAGCATTGGAGTGCAGAGTGGGGAAAGAGGGTTCCCTAATAGTACTAACAAAAGTGAAAAGAACACGCAAGGTATAGCCATGCCAACTGGCACATAGATAACTCAACACACTTAAAAACTCAAAAACAGATTAACCATTTGCAGGCCAAGTAGAATAATTAATAAGGGAATACATTACGAAGAGCAATTTTGCAAGAAACATGGTACATGCCAAAATTAGAAGTTGATATCTCAAGCCATATATAGCATCAATTCAACATAAGTAAAGAAAACAGTTATCTACAGACCAGCATAAGAATTCTACACAGTTTTTTTTCCAAGTCTGATTAAGTGCGTACCCTCAAAGCAGACTTTCGCAGTGAAGATGAACTGATATAAGCTCTCATAAGCTTGTAGATTATCATATCTAAAGGAATCTTCACTTGTTGAGCATTACGGATCCATGGATGACCTGCAGATATCATTATGTAAGTATAAAGTTAAGCATCACTTCGCAGAAGAATAGTACTGTATGACACTGCCAAACAATCTGGTGCTTACTGAGAGCTTGTGCAGCAGTCAGCCTCTTGCGGTAATCCTTATTAAGCAGCATTTTTACAAAGTCTTTAGCTTCAGCAGTGAGAGTAGGCCATGGGGCCTCATCTAAACTTGGTTCTGCCTTCAGGACAGCTCGGAATATACCTGACTCAGTGCGCGCCCAGAAAGGCCGGCTCCCACAAAGTAAAATGTAGGCAATTACTCCAATGCTCCACATATCTGCCTCGGTGCCATAAGATCGATGAAGCACCTCGGGAGCAACATAATACGCACTTCCGACAATGTCATTAAGTCTTTCATCTGCAGAATATAACAATGGTTGGTGTCTCAATACAGCTAGATTTAATCTAGCAAGGATAAAATATTAAACAAGGATCCGAATGGAACTCTAAGACTAACCTGGCTTTACAAAGTCAGACAAGCCAAAGTCTATGACCTTCAAGGCAGAGGTTTCATCCTTTGATGTGAATAGGAAATTCTGGGAAAAGGAAACAGAAATATATAATCATTGCAAAAGAATTGCATTGCATCCGCTTGCTAAACAGTAGTTCTTTGGGTAACAATCCAGAAAATTAACAGAAACAACATTAGAAGAGAAATGCTGTATACAGTGATGCCTTTGTTTTAGTTTGAGCGCATATTGGCACTAATAAGCTTCCAGGTTGATAATAATAACTAAATACAATAAGATTTATTAATAACCTGCTAATTGTATGATAACAAACCTACCTCCGGTTTCAGATCCCGATGAACAACACCTTGAAGATGACAAAATGATACAACACTCAAAATTTGCACCATAACAACCTTTGCATCTTCTTCAGAATACTTCCCACCTCTGCAAACCAAGAGAGTCAGTTACCATTAGAACCCCAGCAGAATTAATCGTAAGAATTGTTCCAAACACTGATTATAGCTCTATAAGTACCTCGCCAATATCATATCCAGTAGCTCACCTCCTTTACATAATCTGAAACAAAAAAGAAACAACAACAATAAGCTCAATATATAATCAAGTGATGGAAGTTGCAGTAAGCACCATTATATATGTAACTTAAATTCTTAAATAGTAAACAACTAGTAGATCATAGATGAGCTCTGATCTTGATAAGCTGGCATCCTAAATGAAATGACAATCTTCGTTATCAAGATCATGCAATAGATTAAAAATCTTGATAGCAATCATGGGCAAACCAGCTCCCTTATGGAATAGGTTGTTGATATCAAATGGATAAATCCCTCATAACAGAAAAATGATATTGATTTATTTGAAACAATACTTGGATAGCTGGATTCTCATATATTGTTTCATGGCTTTTCATAAAAGAGGTTAGGGCTTTGGACAACGCTAAAGCATTACATGTCAGGAATAAACTTAACATTCCATCACGATGAATTCCATTTGCAAAGACAAGTTATGATTTATAAACCTTCTAATATATATACAAGGGCAAGAATATCATGCGTTGCAACAACATACGAAGACAGAAGTTAAAAAGACGTACTGTATGAAACAATTGCACACTTACTCCATAACTATATACACATTATCTTCATCTTCAAAAGCATCATAGAACTGGACTAGGTTGCTGTGGCCTGTCAGAGAACTCAATATTCTCACTTCTCTTCTGACATCTTCAATGGCTATAGCAGTCGTCATCTGCCCACAGACTTCATTTGGTGAGACTAGAAAGCAGCATGAATAAATATGCATTTGCACAGTTTGCGCTAAACAGCTAATTAACAAGCAAACAAGTGATCTGACTCTGAAAATAAGCAAACAACCCACATGCAAAGTATGGAAATAAAGTCATAATAAACCACTTCAATATGATTAATTGAATATATTACTGGTTACTGGTTAGAGCATGCAACTACAATAATGACAGCACAAAGAGTCAACCAAAAACAGCTCTGCCATCCAACCCTCATTTATCAAGTAATGGGCAACATACGTAGACCTCGAAGCACAAATTATGACACCTATGTGGCTTATCCAACAACCAACTTCTGTTCCGCTCAATGTTGTACAACAGTGCACTAGACAGACAATAAGTGATCAATTATAGGTACCAAGCAATAAAATGCCTCTTGCTGGCATTAACGGCTGCAGGACACAGATAGCACAACAAGAATAGATCAAAATGCATACCATTTACAATTAAATCAACCTATCAAAAACTGCATTTGAAATCCAAAAAGAAAAATTGCACTCTTATCGGTGTAATTCGACTTCACTTGTTTCCCATATCAATGCCATTGAGCTCATTTTTCTAGAAAGAATGAATCAATAAAACCAGCATTCCTGCCATGGTAGGATTGACAGACGATGAACACAAGCACATGGAATGTGCATTGCTATGGGTGGGCATTACGGCCTTGCATACACAACAGGAAGATTGCCAGCTTTGCTCATAAAAGCACTGGACTGACTGGGAGTGCCGAGCCTCTACAGGGTCATAATTAAATGACCCTTCATACAATAGCAGGGAGGCGCATAATGAGTAAACTCTTCCAACAGAATTGAAGTATCAAGCTGTGCTCCGTTTTGACCTGCAGATCTATCCAAGAGGATCACGTACTCCATCCACCCACCGATGAAACGTGAGGGAAGAAGATGGTGGCATCTAGGACTCGGCAACCGTCGCCACCATGAGCATGACATGATGCCAATCAATGCACGAGGCAGTCCACGTCCGAATAAATGAGCTCCTCCACTGCAATGAAGCCACGACATGAATGTCGCAAGGCGGCGAGCTTTACCGGGGCGACGAGGTCACCCTCCCACCAACAATCACGAGCACCCCGGGAGCTAAAAGAAAACGAAGTGTGGGTAAAGGTGCCTCCTTTTCTTCAATCTTAGCGTGCTTGAATCAAGCAACGTTCTACCAAACACTAGGTGATAGTACACATGCACCTGTCTAAGTTCTGATATCTACGACGTGCAAGCAACACTGTGACAAAATCGAGCTAGGATCCAGAAATACAAGCGTAGCAACTGAACCTGACCAAACTGAAAGAATGCAGAATCCAAAATGCATGTATCAGTCAACACCTAGAGAACCCGAGATGAATCTAACATAACAAAAGACTGGATCTTGGCGACAAAACTGAGCAGAAACAGCATCGTTTAGACATGCTGTTATCCAATCACTCAGGAATCTGACAAAAAAATAGGGCAAATACTGAGAATGAAACTGGAGAGAGAACAAGAAACTGAACGGCAGAGACGTTTCTGAAGGGAGCAAACGATGCAAGCAACTCAACAACATGGCATGGCAATGGCGAGGGGAGGAGACAGTGTCTGACCTTGGCCTTGGGGATGACCTTGACGGCGACGTCCTCGCCCTTGTGCTCGCCCTTCTTGGCCTTGGCTGCGCAGGTGTAGCCGAAGTGGCCACGGCCGACCTCCTCGCCGAGCTCGTACTTGGCGAAGAAATGCTTCGAGAAGCCGAAGCTCTTGTCCAGGCCCAGCTCCAGCTCGCCGACCTCGGGAATGGACGCCTCGTTGGGCTTCACCGAGCCGTGCCGCCGCGCCAGGAGCGCGCGGATGTGCTTCGCCGGCGACGGCGGCGCGAACGGCCGCTTGAACCCGCCGCGCGCCGGCGTCGACGCCACGCTCGAGTTCGCCGGCGAGCTCTTGTAGCTCGACGGCGGGAGCGGGCTCGGCAGGTAAAACGGGAACTTGGGCTGCTTTGGCGTGCCCGGCTTCGCCGCGGCCGCCGGCGCCAGCGAGGAGGCGCCGTTCGCGGCACCGACGGCATCGCCGGCGCCGAAGGCTACATGAGGCTCCTCCTCCGCCTCGGGCTCCGGGATTTGCGTGGGCTTGCCGTGGCAGAGACCCATGGACCGGATCAAGAACAGGGGCGCTCGAGCTCAACGACCCCGAATCGAAGCAAGCAAAATTGTGCAGGATTGTCCAAGAATCGAACCAAAGGTGGGTCAAAGAGGCATCTTGGCTTCAAGGCCCCGAGAAATCATCCTGAATTGCTGGCAAGAGGCCCCCATGGCCTCCAAATTCTTGCCTTGGAGGGAAACAAGACCCAATAACAGAAAGGAAAGGAACCTTCAAACGAAGAAGTTGCCCAAAATTTGGATCCCAGGAACAAAAAACCCAGGCCAAAATCCTTTCCTTGGAGTGACCGTGCACAGAGCCCAGACACAGCAAAATGCCAGAGAAAGAGAGAGGCTTGGCCTTGGATGCATGGATCAGAGCCCCAAGAGCAGCCGTAAGAACATATTCCTTGATTCTTGAAGTGGCCAAACAATTGGAAAAGTTGGAAGCTTTGAGTGAAAGGCTTGGATCAGAGGGAGGAAATGGGACACTAAAAAGAAAGAAACAACTGGTGAGTGAATCTTGTGTGAATTGGGAGGGAAGAAAAGGGAAGGAGGCCTGCCCTGCTTGGTTGTTTTCTTTTGAGCTCTTTTCTTTTTGAAGGTTTTCTTTTTTTCTTTTTGGCCCTCTGCCCTTTTCTTTTCTAGCCCTCCCTGCCTGTGTGCTGTGGTGCTTAGGCCAGTCTCAATGGAGAGTTTCATGGCGTTGTTTCCAAGACTGCCATGTCATATGAAATGAAATGAAACTCGAATGAAATACCCACTCTCAATGGAGAGTTTCATTCTCTGATTTCATAGGCATTTAATTTCATGACTCGAGAGGAGTTGGTATTCAGTGTCAAGAGAGTTTCATCTAGATGAAACTCATTTCTCTCTCTCTCTTAAATACTGTGCTAGTAATCATCTAAAATCGCATGTGTGAACACATTTAATGAGAATGAAACTCCCACTGAGACTGACCTTACTGCTTTGTTGTTGAGGGGGATGGGGAAGGGGGGTTGGGCCGTTGTGGGGGCACACTGCCATGGGTGACATTTCTTTTGTTCCTGTTTTTGTTGCCATCTATTTGTTGGTCATCACTCACTCATCAGGGCAAAAGAACAACTGTACTAACTAAACTGTCACACAATATATACAGCTTTTTCTGTGACAACTTACTACATCATCTAAATGGAAGCTCTTTAGACCAGATGGATCTATCCTATAATGAACCTGTCTTGAAATAGAAGAATTCAAACTCGCAATGCTAGCCGTGCGATCGATCGATATTCGGTGCGGTAACATTAAGGAAAAATCTTCATTATTTCATGAAATAAAACATATGCAAATGTATCTATGTTTTCCTATTTACTACATTTTTGAAACAAGAACATACAGCTAAAAGAAATCTCCAGTCCTGCTGTTTACAGAAATGTGCAGGGGTGAGAATTTGTGGCCATGTTTCATTCTCTCCAATTCCAAAAGACACACCACAGGCTGTCCTTGTGAGCTCCTCGAACCTCCCAAAGTATTAAACAGGGGAGTAATTGAGACATCAATGCTGCTTGCTTGGTACTCCCCCACCTTTCCTCTGTTGTGATTCATCGCCTTAGCTAAGCATGTTGACTTGAGCCTGTGGATTCGGAATTTCTGATTGGTCTGCATTTGCTCTTCAGATCTGACCTGCTCCCTGGTTTTTCTGTCACTCACTCACTGTGATCTTGAGTCAGAATTTTAGTTGAGAAAGTTGTGATCTTTTACCGAAAATTTATAATGTTGTATGAGGATGAGGTAGGTAAAATGAACCATTTATATTGATTTCTACGTGCATTCTTCGCTCTGAATTGCATAACTGACAAAACCGATAAAAAAATGTGAGTGGCATTTTGGCACTCCTGAAATGTTTTCTTTGCACACAGTTGTGGATCGACACATCAGGTTACAAGCAAGATGACTTTCAGTGATTAACCTTGAGCATCTTACCAGGACATAGATTTTTAGCCTTTTGTGACGTGCAATATGTGTGCCAAGCTTTTTAATCCTTCATTTCAAGCGGTCTTAAAACACTTAGAGGACTTACATGTGAGAAATGCATGTCAACTTCGAACAGAAACATTTGAGAGGGCCTATTACTATTAGTCAAGGTTTTAGACTCTCTGTCGTGGAGTCAGAACTCAGAAATGTCAAGTTATATGGATTATAGGAATCCTCTTTAGAACTTTCTGATTAGAAATTTGGCACTCGGAGATTAAGATGGGTAAGAAATTATAAGCATCTGATGAGATTCTCTAGAGGAAGAAACCCGTTCTGTTGGTTTTATCTATTTAAAGGTGTAGACTCCAATGGTCAGTCAGATGTCTTGAATCAACCATTTCCTTCTGAAGGGGAAGGGGAAGGCAGGCAGGCAAACATGCATTCATAAGCAAAAAAATACAGTGAGCAGAATTTTCCCCACACATGCTCTAGAATAATTATTCCCTTTGCTTGTACAGACTTGCACATACAAACCCTGCTACCAGTGTGCTGCTGCTACATCTCACCACCCCATCATTAAGCAGTGCTCTCCACATTGGGATGATTGAGATGCTTCATTCACCTCCTCCAAACAAAAAGAAGGAACAGGCAACTTCAATGAAATTGTCTAATTCTATTGTCCTCTCTGTTGCACACTCGCATAAAGAAAAGGTTGGAATCAGTATTATATGCATGTTGGGACTAGGGTTGTCACCTGCTTAGTTTCAGGTTGGGTCCATACATCCAACATCATTAGTCCTAATTATTCAAACACTCATACTACTTGACATTTTCCTGAATTTTTGTTTTTTGCTTAACAACTACTGGTACTAGTATACTTATAATTTACTACTGCTACTCATCTGATCAAGCACAAGAAATCCGGGAAGTTTCATGGGTAACTGAAACAAGTGAAAAGCTTGTGCTTGTTGCCATTCATGGCATGGGGCACTGTGGCCTTCATATTCACCAAATCCCAAATAAGCCATGTAAATAGGGCCCTCTCCTTGTTTTTAACAAGCAATGATAGAATAATAGGGGAGCACATTGCTTTCATCACCCACTGATTAAGCAAATTGCTTCCCCAATTTGCCTGCCCTTTCTGGAGGTCCATTTGGAAATTGCCCATTGAAAAAAAGAGCAGATCATGGGGACAATTCGGTTGAGAAATAAAGAGAGCAAGTATTGAAATGACAGGCGTACTTATAGCAAATATAGCAGCTATGTCCACATATTCATGAAAAATTATTCTAGTCCTACACTCTACACGTTTGAGTCTTGGTCCAAGACACCAAGGTCCTGTTTGGAACGGCTGCGACTTTTCTAAAAAGTGGCTTTTGCTGTCTGTGCTGCAGGTTGAACGGCTGGGCTGAAGAGGTTTGATGTTTCGTTGTTTAACTTTTAGGTAGGCTGGCTGCAGCTTACGAGATGGAAAATGCCTGAAATGCCTCTGAGGACAGTAATGACTTATTTGATATCGTTTAACGCAATTAAACACATTTAACGATATTTAACGACAATTGACGTCAACTATCGCAATTGACGAGGGCTACCACAATAAACGACAACTACCGGAATTGACCACGATTAACGACAATATACCGTAAACAACGTAATAAACCACAATTAGTATATTTAATGACAATTATTACAATAAATATTTATTACAACAAATAATTATTACATAAATAATTATTACAATAAGTAATTATTTACACATAATTATTACAGTGAATAATGAATATAACAATTATTTCAATTACAATAATAATGAACACACACATTTTTTCCAGCAACAATTATTTCATCGAAAGAAAAAGAAAAATACAGAGCCGGCGGCGACGACTAGGGTTTGAGCCGCCGTCGGCGATGTTGTCGGGAGAGGAGGTATGTGCGGGAGGAGGGAAGAGGAGGCCGGTGGCCGCGAGCGAGATCCATAGCCAGATCTGGATCTGGATCTGGATCCGGGCGAGGTCGGCGGGGAGGAGGGCGCCGGGGAGGAGGGAGCGGGGAGGAGGAGGTGGCCACCGAGGAGGAGGGCGCTAGGGGAGGAGGAGGTGGCCGCTGGGGAGGAGGTAGTCGGAGAGGAAGGCGCCAGGGAGGAAGGAGCCGGGAAGAAGGGCAACGGTCGAGTGGGGGGAGGAGGAGTAGGGCGGCAACCATGTTCGGAGGATGGAGAGAGCGGCGGTGACTCGGGGGGAGGAGGGAGGGAGGTTGATGAACCACGAAGGTCCTATTCTGGTCCGATCTTTTGATGAAAAGGTAAGTTCGGTAGTAGTTGCTCAACTCTTATGATCCTAGCTATGAACCCACAAGGCTCGAAACCACACAATCGTTGAACTGCTCGACAAGTCGTTATCAACCATACACGAATACCCGGATGACCTGATCACGAAGATCAATTCCTGCATACACCGAAGAAGCACGCAAGAACGAGATAAATAGCAATCTGAAATTACGAATAGGAATTAAAATTGTATTGATAAGTGGGGTTCCGAAGAACAATATCGTTGTTGATCTTACCGAATAAGATGACAAAGTATAAAGTAGCAAAGCTAAACTTCAATCAACAAAACCCAATAAACCCTAAGGGTGGCGGCCACAATGTATAGGAGGAAGAGGGAGGGGCGGTGGTACTGTTCACATGTGAACAGTAACTGCATGAACAGTATGGACCTAGGGTTTCTATCCGAATTACAAGGCCTGCGGCCCAAATAGGTGATACAGCATATTCTTTTGATGATTGCGGCGCGCACAGAAGAAATTTGGAGGTGAGGCCGGATCCGTTTGAAAAAGGACGAGATAAGCTTTCAATCAAATACTCGTGGACCTCAAATGAAGTATGTATGTGAAAGTTATGCACATTTGAAGTCGGAGCTATCTCCGGAGGCCGAATTAGATTCCGAATGTGTCCAACTTAAACTCTTGCTTGGCTTGGATACAAAGTGATGTGGAAACCTTCCTTATACTATGACGTGGAGTAGCGGTCATATCCGGAGGGTTGATGTCCTCATCAATAAGGACCAACACATTGTCATATACTGCGATGATTGTAACGATCAGCAAGAGATCTAAGACGTCTACCATGCCCCAAAAAATAGGTGTCATACTCACCTTGCCCTTGAACATGGTAGCTAGGGCCATCGTTACTTTGGCCCTACCTTTGTCGTCCAAGTGAGGACCCTTCTAAATGAGAGTCCATCTAGAAAAGCACAGTATGCGATCGGGTGGAGATATTTTTCGCAACATCCTACAGCTCTTGCACAATAGCACGCATTACTTGAACTCCCTACTCTGGAGTTAATCCTTATAGAGGGCGTGCAATGGCGCTCGCTAGATAATGAACACATTCTGCAGGGGAATCCTTCTGCATGGGGGTTGGCAAAGCATTTAGGTCCCTTTACCATCGTTGCCTACGGCGGTGGTGTATGTATCGTCTCGTCTGTTATGGCACCCTCGCTGAGAAACCAAGGACATCTCGGTAGTAGTGGCTGCGAACCTGCGAGATGTGCGCTTGTGTGGCGACACATATCTCGGCTTGTTGGACTGCTCCTCTTGTTGGAGGCATTCCCGCTCTTCCCGTTCCTGGTGATGCCCTGATGTTTCAGGTTCGTCGTCGGCATTGGGTTGATTGCCACCAAGGGTGACAACCTGACGAACGTCGGAACAGGCAGAAGGGGTGAACATGCTATCGTCCTCTAAAGAAGAGGATGAGGTGTATTGTAAGGTGGAGAGAAGATTCTCTCCAGGTGTTTCCACCAGGCCCTCAACGTAGAGGCCTAAAAGCATCTAGACCCATAAAAATAGTTTTGGTAATTAATGATAATGTGTGAATATAGGATTAACGTGTTTATTGAGTATGTGCAAGGTTTAATCCTATTGATGAACATGTTGAAGCAAAGATGCATGCTAAAGGATAATATGGAGATATACAAGGCTTAAAAGCAAGGTAAAAGTAGTCTAGGATCCTTTTGTATTTTACCGGTCTTAGGCGAATTGGTTGGTAGACCGGATTATAGGTTAAATGTCGTACTATTAAGGGGGATCACGACTAGTAGCTTGATAGCTTGCTCCTGTGCCATATAGATCAATTTAGGATCATGCATGCATTTGAATTTGGACTTGCATTTGAATTTGAAAGGCTTCAATGCATTTTCTCTAAAATCGGTAGTACAAAAGGTATTCCAGCGGTTGTACCGCTTAGTGCGGTTGTACCAACGTTAAGATAGCGGTTCAACCGTTTGTGTTTTTTAGCACCAAGCTTAAGATGCGTTAGATCTTGATCTAACGGCTCAAATGAATGTGTCGTTCGGACCACGTGTAACATCTCAAGTTTTAGACTTGTGTTTCAAATGTAAGAAAATGAGGAAAAATTAAAAACTTTTCTTACATCTTGTATTTCCTGTATACCTGGACATTTGTTGTAAAGAAGTTATGGGAATACAAAAGTCACAAGTCGTTTTGGCCACATCTTATTCTTCTTAGACATTCTTGTTCCATCTTGTGATAATCTCCTGAAAATAATTTTCCTAAATTCTTGGGTTGATGTGTATCCCCTCTGAAAAATTTCACAATTTTTAGAAATTGTTTGAATATTTTTGGAGGTCAGTCAAACCTATTTAAATTCTGGTCAAACATTAGCCCAGCACCTTGTAGAATTTTTGGAGGAAAATGTATAGCCCTAAAACCTCTGCAAAATTTACACAAGGTCAATGACTCAGCTAGCAAGCTTCTGTAAAAATTTCATAATTTTTGGAGTGAGTTTGCTACCTCAAATAAATCCCCCAAACTCCAGATCAGTTTGGAACCCAAATTTAGGGTGAGCTGGACTGGGCTCGAGTCGGACCGAGTCCGACCACCATTTGACTCGCTCGAGTCAAGTCACCAGCGCCGCACTCGGGCTCGATCTCGTCTTGCGCGGCCGGGCCGTTGGATCTCCATCCGGTGCCCTGCACCTCCCACCGATCTTCGCGCCGGGGTGGTCGGGCCCTTGGATCTCCATCCGTGATCGACGACCTCCCCGCCCTCCTCGCCGCGAAGACCTCCTCTCGCATTGGGTGATCCGGGATGTCCAGGACCACCCCATGTGAATCTGAGACGTCCAGGACCTCCCTCAGCCCTGTTTTTCTTCCTCCCGACCTCCCTGAGTCTGGTCGTCATGGTTTTTCCCGCACCTGTGCGTGTGTGTAAGATCGAGGAGGCCGACTAGAGGGGGGGTGAATAGGCGTTTTAAAACTTCTATGCGCTAAAATCGATTTCTAATGCGGAAGCTAATACAAATACGATTTTGCACAAATAAGGCCTAAAACCACTAGACTTAACTAAGTGCACCAACAATACAAGTCTATTGATAATAATCAATCAAGCATTGACTTGTAAGCAATTCAATTTAAACAATGTAAATAATACTATTGCAATCATACACAATGAATAAGCAATTATACAATGAATGTAAATTGCACAAAGTAAAGCTCAAGAATGCAAACCACAATTGACACAGCGATATTTTTCCCGTGGTGATCGAAGACTTGCCGGTCTCCCCTAATCCACGTTGAGGTAAGTTCAACTTTTTGGATCGGCTCCAAAACGCGAGACAACACCTCCGAGGTAAGTCCAAACAACTTGGACCGGTTCCAACCGAACCAACACCTCTAAGTGAGATCAACCGCTTGAACCGACTCCAACTTGAACTTATCACCTCGATCCACTAGGGTTGCTCTTACTCCGCTCCGGAGATGGCGAGCACCAAGCCACTCACAAATCGCCCGGGTCTTCTCACAAGCTTCACTTGAGAAGATCACCGACGCACCACGCCTCCACGCCTGCCTAGGTGTCGGCAAACACCAAGAGTAACAAGTCTCAACTTTCACTTGAACCAATCAAGTGCCAAAGCTCGTGGATACTAAATCCACCACCTAATGCAACACATGCAATAGGATTTGCCTCTCAAACCTCACTAAGTGCAACACATGCACAAATGGGAGTAGAGGGCTTGCTCTTAGCTCAAAGGAACTCAATGGGATGCCAAAGGTTGTCTCTCAACCGGCCAAGGGGGTATTTATAGCCCCCAAACCAAAAACTAGCCGTTTGGAGACGAAACAGCCAAAAACTAGCCATTCTGACCTTTTGCGGTCGTATCGCACTCACAAGGGGCGGTACTACCGTTCTGCGGTACTATCGCGATTATACGAGCGGTACTACCGCAGCCCGATTTTCACATGACGACACTCGGTAAAAGGTCATAACTTTTGACTCCGATGTCGAATTGAGTGATCTTGGACTCTATTGAAAGCTTATTCAGTGGGCTACTCAACCCACCTATTTGATTTGATCTCAAACACATTTTATCAAATCAAAAAGCACAACTTCAAAGAGCCACTACCATAGTCTAAGTCCAAAGAAATAGCAACAAGCAATCTTAGACCATGCCAAGGGAAGATACATGAATCCCAACAATTTGCAAAACACATTTGCAAACTTAGATCATGCTACAAGGAGTAGGTACATGGACTTCAACCGTTTGCAAAACACATTTGCAAAGTATAGTCACATGCTACAAGGATTATCCATGAGCCTCAACTATTTGCAAAACACATTCGCAAATATAGGCAACATGTTAAGTTGAGCTAGAGCAAACACAATGAGCTATCAACACATGACTAACTCAAGCTACTAGACAAGACCCCTCTTAATAGTACGGCAACCTATACTAGCAATCCGGTCTTCCAACCAAACACCAAGACCGATAAAAGACTAGGAACACATCCTTAGCCCTAGCTAGTCATACCTTTGCCTTGACCATCTTCTTGAAGCTTGATGACGCACATCTTCACTTCAAGTCCGGTCATCGCTTTGATATGCATCAACCCATGATGCATCCTCACTCAACACATGATGAGTCTTCTCTTGACTTGATGATCAACTCATGATCATCTCTTCTTCGAGATCTTGATATGCATCAACACATGATGCATCATCTTCTTGAACCTTGACTTGATGACAATCAACTCATGATGTCATCCAAAGTCTTCATCACCCTGGAACATAACCTATTTATCCAACTCATGGAAAATGTTAGTCCCACAATGTCATTAACATTAATTAACAAGATATACCTGCATAAATGCTTTTGAACAAGCCATTACTGAAGGTGCGGTATTACCGCCAACTAGCATCCGGTAATACCGCTCTCCGTAATACCGCTTTCTCGATGCGGTACTACCGATTTCGAGGCTCGAGAAATACGAAAAATACCTTCTCTGGAATTTACATACCGCCAACATATTTGCGGTCATACCGCTACGCGGTAGTTCCGCCACATGAACTCCGGTACTACCGCTCCACCTCTGAGCAAACCAAGTCCAAAAAGCAATGCTACTGGAATTTTCATACCGCACAGAAATCGGTACATCCGCGGTGGGTACTACCGCGCATACAACGCCAGTACTACCGCATTTCGAAGCTTTTGAATGCAATGCATGACTCCTTTGTCTTGAGTCATGTCAATCTTTTATCACCTTTGCATTTCCTTTTCATGTCATCATTCAAACTCCGGACTAAGCCTTGAAAACATCTTAGCACACACATTAGTCCCACAACACAATTGCAAATAATTGAATATAATTGGTATGAGTATATATAAACACGGTTATATATATACTCAAGAGTTATGTTTCAAAGTAGATCACAAAGATCAATACTACTGAAACAACAAGGTCATGAGTATATATAAACTACACAAGTTATATATACTACAAGTATATACTGAACTACACAAGTTGTATATACTAAATATGAGTGTATACAAACTACACAAGTTGTATATACTCATATGAATATATTAACTACACAAGTTAAATATATTCAAGGATATATTTCAAAGTAAAGATCCTTAATATATGTGGAAAGAGAATATGGATCAATACTAATGAAACCACAAAATATAGAATGAACTCCCCTAAATGTGTGCATGCACAAATGTGTAATGGAAACATATGCACATATCCAAGTTAACCTTTTGGTGGAGTTTAACCTATATTTTGGATCCGAGAATGCAACAAGATATAATAAGAAGAAGTAGAATGCATACCTCTTGTATTTTCATCTTTATATCCAAACGAGACTAAGCAATAGATAATCAATAGAATTGTTAGTCTCACAAATAGATTGTCATTTATGAATACATACTGTTTGGATTTTTACTTTTATATCCAAGTGAGACTAAACTTGATATAACAATAGGAGTGTTAGTCTCACAAGTGCATTTGTCATTAATCACTTAATCACTTTGCATGCCTTCATGATTTTCACCTTTATATCCAAATAAGACTACACAATATGTATATCAATAAAGGTGTTAGTCTCCCAATTAGATTTATCATTAATCACCAAAACTCCATTACCACATAATGGCGGGTCTAGATCTTTCAATCTCCCCCTTTTTGGTGATTGATGACAAATCCATCATTAATAGCAACATTTGGATATAAGTCAACATATGATAAGAAAGAAAGCATATTTGACTATATGTATGCACAAAACTTAGAGAAAGAATTCTCCCATTTAAGGCATCACAAGAAATATCAAATAAGAACATCCAAATGTAGCTCATACAAATTCTCCCCCTTTTGGCATTAAACACCAAAAATCCAAAACAAA
The DNA here is from genome assembly GCA_036346255.1 of Ampelocalamus luodianensis. Classification (NCBI taxonomy): domain Eukaryota; kingdom Viridiplantae; phylum Streptophyta; class Magnoliopsida; order Poales; family Poaceae; genus Ampelocalamus; species Ampelocalamus luodianensis. The sequence continues at coordinate 3,821,652 of CM070630.1, read as the reverse complement.
TCTTAAGCTAAAAGGAAGTCTGTGTAAAAAAAAAACATAGAGCTAGGCAATAGAATTCATATGATTTTGATCATCGAAATATTCTCCCCTTTTATGATCTATGCAAGATATAAGGTGAGAACATTCTCCCTAAACTTTTTCCTTTTATGTTCTCCAAAAGCATTCTTTCACTTTTGGACTAAACATAAGATAGGGTGAACTCACAAGAGAGAATCCAAATGAATTGATCCAAATCAACTTTCTCCTTTTGGCATAAACACCAAATGAACTCCAAATCAAAACGAGGCAAAAAAAAGGAGTTTCTACAAACTAGTTTTCCCATATAATAGATTACCCATTTTGAAATTCAAAACGGTTTTCAATAAAGCTTTTTCAAAAGATTTTTGGAAAACTCCCCCTTACACAAAGGTTCTACTCCTTTGACACACAAAAGATTTCTTCATCCAATTATCCTTTTCTTGCTTTTGACACACAAAAGCTTTCTTCGTCCAATAGTCTTTGCTTTTGACACACAAAATCATTCTCCCCCATTTTCTTTATGTGTATTCACTTGTAAGGTAATCCTTGAACAATTCTAGTAGATACCACTTGTAGAGATTTCTTGTAGATATCACTTGTTGAAAGATATTCTTTAAACTTTACTTGTGGATACTACGAGTCGACGATGCCACTTGTAGATTTCACTTGTAGATAATACTTGTAAATCCATATGTTTATACCACTTGTGGAAAACATGCGTCGACAGGTCTTGCAATCTCAAGGTGCTTGAACTTCTCTTTTTAAGATCTTCAATGAAAGCATGGAGAGAAGAGATAGAGAGAAAAACCACTTGAGATAAGATGATACCACTTGATACAATTGAGATATATCTCTTGAAGAGATAAGACTTGAAAAGATATCGGGTATCAGAGAAACCACTTGGATAAGATACCCCTTGAAAAACAATATCACGAATTTTGAGGTATCGGAGAGACCACATGGATAAGAAGTGATTAGGTATCGGGGAGAGCTTGGTAAGCAAAGAATTGATCGGCATGAAAAGAGTTAGATACCACTTGTGAATGAGAACAAGAGATACCACTTAAAAGATACAACATGAAGGAGTACGATGATATCAATTGAGAATACCACTTGTAAGGACAAGATGATATCACTTAAAATAGTACCACTTGTAAAAACAAGGATACCACTTGAATCAAACTAACTTTGGGAAACAACCACAATAGATTTAGAATTGAAAGAATTGAGATTGGTTGTTTTGTCGGGATAATCGGTAGTCTGCAGTCACAGCCCAGAGTACGGATCCAGAGTACCGCAAGCCAAAGCCGTAGTACCGCAAGATGGTAGTACCGCAGTTCAAGACCGTAGTACCAAGAACCTGAGTACCGCAAGAACACCGCCAGTAGTTCAGATTTTCCGGAATTTCAAGGATTGATCGGGAATTTTGGGAATAGTTGTATTTTGCTCCAAACTTTCACACAAACATTCAAATAAAGATATTTGGAGCATTTCCAACTTATCTAGCCTTTAGAAAACCAATTATCAAATAGTTTTATGAATTAAGCTTTTATTTTGGAAATGAAATTGCATTTTCAAGACTTTTATAAAAGATCCAAATTGAGCAAATGAAGAAATTTTGAGCATCCAATTTTGTGTATGAGTCATGAATACCATTATGGACCTATTCATGTGAATAATTTAGGCTCAAATAGCTAAACTCACTTAAGTGCTAGAAAGTGACCTTTATGGTTAAACTAATATTTTGAACGAGTTTCAAAATCAAATAACTTTTGATGAGTTGGTCTTTTGAAAATCATTTGAATACCAAAAATGTTTAGAATAGCCAACTCTAGGATTTTCCTTTTGGTACAAAGGTCAAATTCCTTTTAGAATAGATTTTACACAAAAATCTAGTTTATGTCAAAAACAAGATTCTATGATCTAGAATTTTGGGTAGAAACTCATTTTCATTTAAAATATGTTTTTCTTGAACCAAATCCTTTGGTAAACATTTGAAATGCATTTGTATACATTTTGTAACTAATTTTTCAAAGGATATACTAATAATTTCAAAATTTTGACTTTTGGCTTAATGGCTTAATTTTGAAAAACATTATTAGCACTTAATTAATTTGGGCACACATAGGGATGTGATATACATGATCATTACTTAGCACTCCCCCTTAATGTGCCACTTCCAACTTGCTCAAGATTTCAATAATCAAGATTAAGCACAAGAGCAAGAACACCCTTTTTATAAGATTTTCATGAAATGCAACCTACACAAGGTAAAGGGTCTAGATACTTCAATGTAAGTACTTGTTACCGAAATAGCATTGGCTTATGATAAGACTTGATCATCCTTAAGCTTGGCTCCAATCTTGCATATGGTGAATTCCACCTCTTCATGTGTGAGCCAAACCTCCAATGCATCTCCAAGTACCTATTAAGTATTTAAGCACATTTGGTACCCAAAACTTGGTTGGGTCCATGAATGTTAGTCACAATAGATTTGGGCACCCAAATGGCCCTTGCATTAGTTTTATGTGAACTAACACATCTAGCAAACACATTGCTATTCTTATCTTTCCTAAGCAAATATTGATCATTATAAACAATGGGCTTAGGAGTGATACCTTTAGGACATTCCTTACTAAAATGTCCTTTTTCCGACAATTGTAACAAGTGGGCTTTACTTCCCTTGATGTCTTCTTATCTTGCTTATTGCCATCTTGCCTCTTCATTGAATGTCTTGGCTTGACATCCCTTTTATTTGGGCACACGGAGGCGATGTGTCCAAACTTCTTGCATCCAAAGCACTTGATAATTTTGAATTGATCTCCATTTTGCTTTGGGTGACTCTTCACTTTCTTCTTGGCGGTGAGACCAAGTCCTCTCTTGTCCATTTTCTTGATAGGGCACTTCGAGGCAAAGTGACCCTTCTCATTGCAATCAAAGCATTTTATATCCTTGATCTTTTTACTTTCCTCTACAAGATTAGTCTCACAAGACATAGAGGAAATTGAAGCATTTAATTTAGAGCAACAAGGTATATCATTTAAATCATTTACCTTGTTAGGGCACACGGAAGCAATGTGTCCCTTTTCATAACATCCAAAGCATTTGATATTTGAGTATTTCTTTCCTTTTTGCTTTGGGATGAACTTCACTTTTCATTTCGATGAAGCCAAGTCCTCTCTTGTAATCTTCCTTATTAGGGCATTTTGAGGAGAGGTGACCCTTTTGATGACAATCAAAGCACTTGATGTTCTTGTTGTGTCTTTGATTGTGTCTCATCTTGCTATTCTCCCTTTTCTTCATGGGAGTGAAGCGATTCCACTCTTGTCATTTGAGCTTCGTTGCTTGCTCAAGATATCATCAAGAGTGGTTTTTCCTTGTAGCTTCTATCCAAGTCATTTCTCAAATTTGAGACTTGGGCCTTAAGCTTTTGTTTTCCTCTACAAGGTTAGTTTCAACAAGCATAGAGGAAATAGTAGCATTTTCACAAGTGCTACAAGACATATCAATTAAATCATCACAAGATGTGGATATGCTAACCATAGATGAATTGCAAGAAATAGGAGCTATGCATGGCAAATCATCTATTAGATTACATGTTATTCGATATCCACATTAGACCTTTTAAAATTATTTAGAAGAAGAGTTTCATGTTCATCTTTTAGCACATCATAATTATCTTGAAGTGAGATATGCTCTTTCTCCAAAACCTTGAATCTCTTCTTTTCTTTTCCAATATATTCATTTAATTCTTCTAGCATCTCCATCAATTCATCATATGAAGGCTCATAATTATTTACCTCATTTTTACCTTTAGCCATAAAGCAATGAGGCGATGTTGATGGAGTTGATATGTCATCATCGTCGAGCTAGAAGTTGAGCATTCTTCTTCCGACGTCCATTCATCTATGCGATCATTACTTGTGGAAGTGGACCTTTCATAATATTCTTGAAGATGGGTCCACATCTCATGAACGTTCTCGTGATCGCATATGGCATCAAACACATCTACACTCAAAGCACTAAATAAAGCGTTAATTGCTTGAGCGTCGAGATGTAAGCATTTCTCTTCCTCAATTGTTGGATCAAGACTATCCAATGGAGGAGAAAAGCCAACATCTACAATCCGCCATATATTTAGGCCCATGGCCTTAAAATAACATGACATACGGATTTTCCAATGTGCATAATTTGTGCCATCAAATTTTGGTGCTTCACCTAGGTGCACTAAATCTCTAGTCGCCATCCTTTACTCTCTAGACGGTTAAGTCTAATAAATGAGAGACCAAGCTCTGATACCACTTGTAAGATCGAGGAGGCCGACTAGAGGGGGGGTGAATAGGCGTTTTAAAACTTCTATGCGCTAAAATCGATTTCTAATGCGGAAGCTAATACAAATACGATTTTGCACAAATAAGGCCTAAAACCACTAGACTTAACTAAGTGCACCAACAATACAAGTCTATTGATAATAATCAATCAAGCATTGACTTGTAAGCAATTCAATTTAAACAATGTAAATAATACTATTGCAATCATACACAATGAATAAGCAATTATACAATGAATGTAAATTGCACAAAGTAAAGCTCAAGAATGCAAACCACAATTGACACAATGATATTTTTCCGTGGTGATCGAAGACTTGCGTCTCCCTAATCCACGTTGAGGTAAGTTCAACTTTTGGATCGGCTCCAAAACGCGAGACAACACCTCCGAGGTAAGTCCAAACAACTTGGACCGGTTCCAACCGAACCAACACCTCTAAGTGAGATCAACCGCTGAACCGACTCCAACTTGAACTTATCACCTCGATCCACTAGGGTTGCTCTTACTCCGCTCCGGAGATGGCGAGCACCAAGCCACTCACAAATCGCCGGGTCTTCTCACAAGCTTCACTTGAGAAGATCACCGACGCACCACGCCTCCACGCCGCGTCTAGGTGTCGGCAAACACCAAGAGTAACAAGTCTCAACTTTCACTTGAACCAATCAAGTGCCAAAGCTCGTGGATACTAAATCCACCACCTAATGCAACACATGCAATAGGATTTGCCTCTCAAACCTCACTAAGTGCAACACATGCACAAATGGGAGTAGAGGGCTTGCTCTTAGCTCAAAGGAACTCAATGGGATGCCAAAGGTTGTCTCTCAACCGCCAAGGGGTATTTATAGCCCCAAACCAAAACTAGCCGTTTGGAGACGAAACAGCCAAAAACTAGCCGTTCTGACCTTTTGCGGTCGTACCGCACTCACAAGGGGCGGTACTACCGTTCTGCGGTACTCGCAGATTATACTGGCGGTACTACCGCAGCCCGATTTTCAGCATGACGACACTCGGTAAAAGGTCATAACTTTTGACTCGATGTCGAATTGAGTGATCTTGGACTCTATTGAAAGCTTATTCAGTGGGCTACTCAACCCACCTATTTGATTTGATCTCAAACACATTTTATCAAATCAAAAGCACAACTTCAAAGAGCCACTACCATAGTCTAAGTCCAAAGAAATAGCAACAAGCAATCTTAGACCATGCCAAGGAAGATACATGAATCCCAACAATTTGCAAAACACATTTGCAAACTTAGATCATGCTACAAGGAGTAGGTACATGGACTTCAACCGTTTGCAAAACACATTTGCAAAGTATAGTCACATGCTACAAGGATTATCCATGAGCCTCAACTATTTGCAAAACACATTCGCAAATATAGGCAACATGTTAAGTTGAGCTAGAGCAAACACAATGAGCTATCAACACATGACTAACTCAAGCTACTAGACAAGACCCTCTTAATAGTGCGGCAACCTATACTAGCAATCCGGTCTTCCAACCAAACACCAAGACCGATAAAAGACTAGGAACACATCCTTAGCCCTAGCTAGTCATACCTTTGCCTTGACCATCTTCTTGAAGCTTGATGACGCACATCTTCACTTCAAGTCCGGTCATCGTTTTGATATGCATCAACCCATGATGCATCCTCACTCAACACATGATGAGTCTTCTCTTGACTTGATGATCAACTCATGATCATCTCTTCTTGAGATCTTGATATGCATCAACACATGATGCATCATCTTCTTGAACCTTGACTTGATGACAATCAACTCATGATGTCATCCAAAGTCTTCATCACCCCGAACATAACCTATTTATCCAACTCATGGAAAATGTTAGTCCCACAATGTCATTAACATTAATTAACAAGATATACCGCATAAATGCTTTTGAACAAGCCATTATTGAAGGTGCGGTATTACCGCCAACTAGCATCCGTATCTGGCTCTCGGTATACCGTTTCTCGAATGCGGTACTACCGATTTCAGAGGCTCGAGAAATACGAAAAATACCTTCTCCGAATTTACATACCGCCAACATATTTGCGGTCATGCGCCACGTGTAGTTCCGCCACATGAACTCCGTACTACCGCTCCACCTCTGAGCAAACCAAGTCCAAAAGCAATGCTATGGAATTTTCATACCGCATGTAAATCGGTACATCCGCGGTGCGGTACTACCGCGCATACAACGCCGGTACTACCGCATTTCCAGAAGCTTTTCGAAATGCAATGCATGACTCCTTTGTCTTGAGTCATGTCAATCTTTTATCACCTTTGCATTTCCTTTTCATGTCATCATTCAAACTCCGGGACTAAGCCTTGAAAACATCTTAGCACACACATTAGTCCCACAACACAATTGCAAATAATTGAATATAATTGGTATGAGTATATATAAACACGAAGTTATATATATACTCAAGAGTTATGTTTCAAAGTAGATCACAAAGATCAATACTCTTTGAAACAACAAGGTCATGAGTATATATAAACTACACAAGTTATATATACTACAAGTATATCTGAACTACACAAGTTGTATATACTAAATATGAGTGTATACAAACTACACAAGTTGTATATACTCATATGAATATATTAACTACACAAGTTAAATATATTCAAGGATATATTTCAAAGTAAAGATCCTTAATATATGTGGAAAGAGAATATGGATCAATACTAATGAAACCACAAAATATAGAATGAACTCCCCTAAATGTGTGCATGCACAAATGTGTAATGGAAACATATGCACATATCCAAGTTAACCTTTTGGTGGAGTTTAACCTATATTTTGGATCCGAGGAATGCAACAAGATATAATAAGAAGAAGTAGAATGCATACCTCTTGTATTTTCATCTTTATATCCAAACGAGACTAAGCAATAGATAATCAATAGAATTGTTAGTCTCACAAATAGATTGTCATTTATGAATACATACCTGTTTGGATTTTTACTTTTATATCCAAGCTGAGACTAAACTTGATATAACAATAGGAGTGTTAGTCTCACAAGTGCATTTGTCATTAATCACTTAATCACTTTGCATGCCTTCATGATTTTCACCTTTATATCCAAATAAGACTACACAATATGTATATCAATAAAGGTGTTAGTCTCCCAATTAGATTTATCATTAATCACCAAAACTCCATTACCACATAATGGCGGGTCTAGATCTTTCAGTGTGTCAGGGTCAGAGCAGTTGGGAGCAGTGGCCTGTCATTTTTTGGTCCTTCCCAACGCCTCTTTCTGCCATGCATTAATTGTGTCAGAGCCTAGCCCTAAAAGAAGTCATCCCCTACCTGCCTGCCTTGTCTAATCTAGCATGTCCATTGGTTGGACTTTGGCGGTGTGCAGAGGGTTGTCGTTGCTCGGGGCCTTGCTCCTTTGGTGCAAAAGACCCCGAGCTCCTCCTCTATCCTTTAGACTCACTCTCCTCAACCAGCCTCATTGTAGTCACTTGAGCTCATTTCTCAAAACTCGAGACCTCCATTGTCGGGTTTTGGAGCTCCAGAAACCTCCGAGCTCCAGTGGTCCCAGCAACATTCTGGCATTTTTCACTGTCATCTTGATCACCTAGGGCTTGCTCTAACTTAGCTCGGTTCACCATTGCAGATGTGGACAAGTTAGGGAGCCGCCGTGGTCGGGATCATCTTCTTCTCCATCGTGGCAAGCACTTCACCGCCGGACTTCGTCGACCTACTCCAAGCTCCTCCGACCACCCGGTCCCCTCTCGCCTCGGTGCCCAATCCTTAGCTTTGTTCTTTGTTTGCAGAGCTCGTGTAGTTTCGTAGTTTGCCGTTTTAGCCTTCCTAGTCTATCTCGGCTCGCCGGCGTTCAAGGCGTCGCCGCCGTCGAGTGCCTCCGGTGAGGTCCGCGGCACTATTGTGAGCATATCGGTGCCCTTGGTCGGCGGGCGAGGTCCCCATCGCGGCGATGAGCTTTCTTCACTTCGGGCGTTTCTTGAGTGTCGCACTTTCGGACATGATCGTAATCTAATGATTGACATTAATGTTGTCCGAGGTTGCTCATTAATGCCGCTCTTCTTAGGCAAAACGCGTGTGCCTTCTAAGTCCCCGACCTCCTAGGTGTAATCGTAGCCGTTAAAGATCACCCCAAGTTAGATCTGTGCCATAGAGTGTTTTCTGTGCAAATCCTAAGTCCTAGGACCTCCTAGGGTAGATCTCATCCGTTGAGGACCTCCGTGGGTGAAGTCTTGACCGTAGGATCCTTCTCTGTAAAAATCCTAACGCCCGGACCCCCCCTCTTGTTTTGATCCCAGCCGTCTAGGACCACCCTGGTTAAATCCTGGCCGTTAGGACCACTCCTGCAAAAAGACCTCTCCGTAGTCTTTTTGTAACGACCACCCCTGAAGACCACCCTTAGGGTCCTCTTTGTAAAAGACCACCCCTGGTCTTTTATAAAGAAAACCAAGGACCTCCCCCTAGTGTTGATCCTAACCGTTAAGACCTCCCTAGGCCCAATCTTAACCGTTAAGATCACATTCGTGTCTTTGCAAAAAAGACCACCCCCTGGACCTCCACCGAGGTCCTCATTGCAAAAATACCACCTCGGTCACTTTGCAAATACCACCCTAGGACCTCCATCGGGGTCCTCTTTGCAAAAGACCTCCCACTGGTCCTTTGTACGGAGGAGCTAAGGACCTCTTTAGAGCAGATCTGGACCGTTCAGTACCTCCCTAGATCTAATCTGAGCCGTCCAGATCTCCTCCCGTTAAAGCCCTATCGCATAGGACCTCCGCGCTTAGATCTTGACCATCCATGACCTCCTCGGTGAAATCCTAGCCGTCCTAGTGTTCCTCTGTTAACTTACCGCCCAGGACCTCCTTCGCTCGATCGTGACCGTTAAGACCTCCCTCCGTAGATTTAGCCTTAGGACCTCCCTCGGAGGTCAAGGCTGTCAGATCTTGATCTGACGGTCCCGACCACCTCTAGGCGCGAGGACCTCCTCTGTGTGCGTTGTGCATGCACTGGTCGTGGCCGTTGGATCTAATCTCAACGGCCCAGACCTCCCCAATGCGAAAGAGGTCTCTCGGTGCGCTGTACTTCGAGGTCCGTAGCCATGCGATGAAGGATCGACGGCCACGACCTCCCCGTTTTCGTTAAGTCTGTTGGACCTCCTGAGAGCTCAAATTTTCAAAGTATTTGGATTGTTCGAATTTCAAAAGTGCATAACTTTGTCATTTCAGCTCATTTTTGAATTATTCCAGTTGCTTTAGCTCTGTTATAGAATGAACTCTAATTTGAGAATAAATTTGGGCACTGTTATGTAGTAGAAAAGGATATAAACTGCATGATCTTGTTTAGTGAAAAAGGTTGTCTAGAAATTCATTGAAAATTTATAAAATGCATAACTTATTCTCTGTAATTCCAAACTGAGCAAACTAAATTTTGTTAAAACCCACTAGGAATGTACTGTAGTGTAGAATGGGTCTTAATATGATCCTTGCCACTGAAGTTAATGATCTACTAGTTTTAGAACTTAGAAAAATCATAAGTAATTCATTTCAACTCCAAATGGAGTAAACTCAACTTTGCTGTTCTTAGGATGACCTTAGCTACCTACCATAAAAATTTCAGATTTCAGATCATTCTAGAAATTTTTGCCATGAACAGTAACCGAAATTAATTTAATTAGGATTTTTCAGGTTGAGAGAACTTAGTTTAGCCATAACTTTTTCATGCTAAGTCCAAATGAAGTAATTCTTGTTCCTAAAATTGTATAAAATCAACCTCTAGCTGCTGTATAAATTTCATGGGATTTGGATGTCTTTTGCTGTTGAAGTTTTGTTTGGTGTTCTTCGTTCTTATTGGTTTTATCGCCTTTTCGCATTAGGTTCCGAAGAGTTTATTGAACCTGAGAATCCTCCTCTGCAGCAAGAACAATTCCAGCAAGGCAAGCAGTTTGATCATGTTAATCCCTGTATTTTCAAGTATTTATGTTGTTTACAAATTCTATGTATGCATTGCTAGTTTGTGTTAAACTATTGTCGTTAGTGGACCTAGTAGATGTATTTCCTTAGGCAAATGATTATCCTTTACTAACATGAGCCTAAGTTATTGCTGTGATTTAGAGTTCGTGGATGAGCTCTTGTCACTTAGTAGTTTTGCGGATTAATTGCTTAGCCATGCTTAGCTTCCGGTAGAAATTGACGGTTATCGACTTGTCGATAACCTTGATCACACAAATGCTTACTATGTATCTATATTTCGGCTTGATGCTATATTCAATTTGCAAAAACCCAAAAATTAAAAGCAAAAAGATTTGGACTTGGGCACAATGGTAAGACGGTGTGATTTTTGGGTGTGACTGGAATGGTGCCCGAGTCAATTAAGGACCGAACATCTTGTGAGTACCTGTTATCCGAGAAATTTGTGCGTGCTAACCACACTAGAGGGTATGGGACCTCTCTTGACTTAGTACTTTGGCGTGTATTGGCTTCGGGTCGCAGGGAGTCGCAGGAGGGATGGTGCTGGGAGCATTGTAGTGTCCGAAAGGCTTCCGTGATGGTGGTTGTCTTTCGACTTGCAATGTAAGCGTATGGGTTTCTATCCATACGAGCGGCTCGTAGTTAATGCACAAGATTGGAAACGTCTCGTAGGACTTAGCCGTGCCGACATACCTTCGGAAGTGTGCTTTGTGGCTTAAAGGTGGTCTGTAGCGTGGGTACATTGGTACACCCCTGCAGAGTTAAAACTATTCGAATAGCCTCGTCCTAGGTTATGGACACGCTTGGGTAAGCTTTTCAAGAGTTAGACTACAACCTTTTAATTAAAACTTGATGGGTGGTACGAATCGGGGATTCGTGCTATGTTGTGGTGGCTATTGGGATAGTCACTTCTAGGTGGTTACTTGTATTTATTATTAATTCGCTGTTATATTCAACATCAAAACAGATTTGCAAACTTGCTTTTAAATGTATTACATTATTGCAAATAAAGTTGGCTTTGTGCAAAATTAGATATATAACCTCCACTTAAATAAGCCTGCATGTAGCATATGAATAGGTCTGCTATTCCACACGTCGGTCTTGCGAGTACCTTAGCGTACTCAGTTGTCTTGCTTAAATATATTTGTTGCAGAGGAAGAAGGTGAGTTCGATGGGCCTCACTTTTGTGAGCTGTGTTGTGGTAGCTTGCGGGGCGACTAGCTTGGCGGCCCGGTCGGTTGCCTTGTGGGTTGTGTTGGCTAACCGGTCGACTTTTGTTCTTAGCCATCTTATGGCGCTTTTACTTCCGCTGTCATTCTTGTATATTGTGTTATTTGACTGGTCGGCTTTTTTGTAATAACTTTACTTTATGTATGTCGTTGTTGAACTTAGTGTTAAATGTTGTATGGAAATGATGTATAATTTTGTGATGATGAGCATGTGTTGCAATTCTGGGAAGCACATGTCCATCGAGGCTTTGGATATTTGATTAGTAATGCTAGAACCATATGGAGGTTAAGTATTACTAGTTAAATACCCGGGTCCTCACACCATGCGAGGTGGGCTGAAATTATGGACGTTAGATCTTGATCTAACGGTCCATATCAAGTGAACGATCGGGTAGCCCGAACAGACCAGTGGATCTCAGCCTTCCACGTGTCAAAATCGTGTGCTAGACTGATAGCGTGTGATACGGTTGTACCGGCGCTATGCGCGGTACGACCGCACACCGGTTGTTCCGTTTTTTATATGGCAGTTGAATAAAAACAGAACGTGTGGTTTTTGCTTCGCAAACCTCTTTTGAGAATCGGTCGTTCCGATTTTAATAAGGCGGTTGTTCTTTTCCAGAGAGCGTGCATTTTCATTGTTCTGAAAACCCTGAGATCGGATGAACCGGAACTTAGTTGGCGGTCGTACCGTTCCTTTTCTCAACGGCTATATCAGTGCATTAAATGTGTTTAAAAGAGCCGTTGTTGTGCTTTGATCGAAGAGCGGTTGTACCGCAAGTTGCTCTGCGGTCGTTCCGGTTTTTCCCTGAAAAGTTGGGAACTTCTCCCTAACGGTTAGATTTGTTGGTGGAGGCTATAAATACCTCCCCAACTGCTTAAGGACGTGGTTACACAGTTAATTTATCATTCATAGACCCTTGAGAGCTTTGAGCATTCATTCTACTCCCCAATTCACTCTTGCATTCATTGAGGGAGAGTTCAAGTGCATTCATTCTAGTTGATCCATTTGCACTTGAGTGACATCAAGCGAAGATTGTTGATCTATTACTCTTGGAGTGTTGCCGCACTTCTAGACGGCTTGGCGGTGGAGCATGGTGATATCTTCAAGAAGATTGTGAAGAGGTCCGGTGCAAGTTTGTGAGTGGTTCGGTGTTCACCATTTCCGAAGGGGAGGAAGAACAATCATAGTGATCGAGGAAAGGCTTAATTCGTGGAGCCGGCTTGAGTGGTCAAGTTTCCTCAACGTGGACTAGTGAAGACCGGCAAGTTTTCGATACCACGGGAAAACATTGTTGTCTCATTATGGTTATTTCTAGTCTTTACTCTTCCACATTTATATTTCTAGCTTGATCATTGTGATTGTATTGCTTGACTAGAAGTGTAACTTGTTTAGACTAAGTTGTTAATTGGTTTAATTTGTTAAATTGTTAAAAAGTTTAAAAACCTCCTATTCACCCCTCTCTAGTCGGTTATCCTTGATCCTACAAGGCCGCCAGTGAGATCATTGTAACACGTTGCGCTCTAAGAACCTTCCGAATCTCCTGTTCCAAGGGAAACAGGCTTGGGATAGTACTCGTCCATGGCGGCACTTGTGGACGAAGGCACGACCAACGTAGAGCCAACAGGTGTGAACTCGGCAGGCGACAATACTTCGGTAATGGCCTCAAGGGAACTATTGGTGTTGCCAGAGATGAGGATGAAGCCTTCCTCCCTGTGGCTATCGTAGTCGGAGACGTTGATGATGCTTTCCTCTCTCCACGCCGGCAAGATTTGATTCATGTGCAAGGCATTGGATGCATCACTGGAACTGAGTCAGCGAAGATGATGATGGCGCTCCCTAGGGACGGCGCCAACTGTCGACGTCTGGGACTCTCGTCGCAGAACGGACAAACAAAAGTATAAAGAAAAAATGAAGATTGTTGTCTATTCACCTAAGGACTCGAATGATGATATATATATTGCAAAATGTTTGCTCTGATTACAGGGAGAATGATTGTGAATAAACGTAGATCCGGGTCAGGATTATTACAAAGGCACATAGGTCGGGTTTTTATAATCTACAAAACATCGGCAGTTGGTTGTAGTGGTGCCTCTTCGCGCCAATAGTCGTGTCCCTTCATGCTAATCGTTGCATCCCTTCATGATGAGCGTTGTGTCTCTGAATGTAACAACCAACCTTCTTTCTCCACGTGGGTCGTTGTTATCCACATGTGAGTAACTACCCTTGAGGACCTCTTCTGCAGGGGAGATGTCCTGGAGTGGTCTGAAGAAATCTCCAGGAGAAGTCCAATAGGATGTCTGGAAAAGATCCAATGATGGTCTAAGAAAAGACTATTAGGCCTACCTCCTGACTGTTGATTGATCTTAGGCCCAACAAACTAATTTAGGCTCAACAGAAGATCTGAATTATTTACAAATAGAAAAATAAGATATACCAGGATAATTGACTGATCAACTACCCTCGTCAACTTGCACATCCCTTACATGCACCAGTTTAGCAAAACTGTCCTCGCACAAATCATACGACATCATAGAAGTAGAAAATTGGCCACGTCTTCGTCAGTAAAGCCATTTTTTTAAGCGACTAAGTATCCCACCTTCTTAAAACTCACCCAACGCTCCTTACCACACATCCCCTACTCCAAGCAAATCCAGTAAAGCTCCCTCCAATTTCATTTAGATGTTTGTTTTAACTTGATACACATCGACCAAACAAGAAATAAATACATCATTTTTTTTTCATATGTTGCCCCCAATTAGTGGTATATCTAGCTCTCTAACACCAGTTACACCACTACCAGTTACCAATAAGCAATTAATAGAACCATCTGATGGAAAATTTTGCTCAAGAAACCGAAGCTGACAAGTAATTGAGAACTAAAACCAACTTGCTAAAATAGCATTTATTTCTACTCTAAAAAAGTGACGTTTATTTTGGACCAAAGATGGTATTTAATTAAAATGTAGTTACTACATTTTTTATCAAATCCCTTTCTTAAACCTACAGTCTCAAACGATTACATGGATATGCACTACCAGTTATGCATGACTTCATCTGCTGAGTCCAATGACAATATAGTAGTTGACTAATTTAAGTCTGAATTATTTGATGTTTAGACTTAATCAATATCGTTACACTGCTATACAAAAGTGCGTTAAACGGCTACTAATCCTAAGACTACAGCATCAAATATGCTATAATGCTACTAACCAATGTTTTGTAAAAAAAAAAAAAAAGATTGATCATTGCATCGTTAGATATTAAATCCCAGTCCAAACCTAACAAGCTACTAACATTAATCAAAGATATTCTTGCAGTTAGGTTGTGGAGAAACCTCATCACAGAGAAGCAGGCGTTCGTTGCCTATTGAGATGAGCATGTATCATGTATGCATATCGTACGTACAGCGTTTCAGGACAGTACAGCTCATATGAACTTGCATTGGGGACACATCAGGAAGCTCTTTCAATTCCTCCAACTATTCCTATCCTACTAGTCCTTACCAGTGGCCAACATGAACACACTGTCATTGACCTGCTTAGCGTTTACAAGTTGCCATGGGTGAATTGAACACGACCAAGAACTATACGAGTAAACAATATTGAATCCTGTGTCCTGAGTATCCCTAAAGCTTCGTTAGGATCCGCCTTATGATGAGCTCACACAGTTTTATCATCACTATGCCATCCATGTCATGCAATCAACAACTCCAGCAACTTCAAAAAAAAAAAAAAATCCAACAGCTTATGTATGAAGTGTATAAACTTGCCAATCCCTCCTGTCATCTTCTCCACATTGTTTTATCTGTCTTGACAACTTTTCGATCCGGGACACTGAAACACGAGCAAAAACCAAGCTTCTGAAACTTTTTGACCAATCTGAACGACTCTACTCTCTAGTCTCTACTCGTGCACCTACCGCCCGGCCGGCCGCCGGCCGCCGGTCTGCGTGGCCGGAACCGGCCGGTAGCCTAGCTGTCACTGTGCCCGGCAGGGCCAAATGGGATTTTCTTGATGCCAAGTTGGCAACCTCGTATGCTGGTGGCTTGGACCGTGCTGGTAGTTACAGGGACGTTGCCACCAGCATCAGTTATTAATACTTCCAACAAATTGACAACCAAACAGAAAAATCTTGTATTTATCAGTTGGTCTTTGGTCATCTGAGTTTGGTACTCACTACACGAATGAAGAAAATGAACATGGGTTCATATGTACCCACTATCCCACGCCCATGATGTTTCGAGATTCATGCGGGAATCTTTTCTATTTCTTTTCAGGTTTTCCTTTTTATTTCCGAAATTGTGATGCAACGCGTAGTGCTAGCCAAACGGGTGGCGGCCATTCTGGCCCGACTACTGTTTGTGTCGTGCTGGAGTGGCGGCTCAGGCACGGCCCGTTGGCCGTTCGTGCTGTGCCGGGCCGGCCTGAGCCTGTTTAGCCTATCGGGCCAAGTGTGACCCGCTAGAATGAAAAAAATCTAGAAAAATCAGAATTTTTTTAAAAAAATATGTAAAATTCAGAAGTAGACATAAACATAAAAATAAAAAATTGAGACAATCATATTGAAAATGTAATAAAGAGCTTTATTAATGTCCAAGTGACTGCCTCGTTAAAACCTTCGTTATGTAAAAACTCAAATAAGAAAACCTTAGTAAAGGAAAACGAGTACAACCTATAGCTCTGCATACATAATACATCATTGTTCTACGTGTCGGTGTTACTGTCATTGTCTAAGTACAGATTTTTGAACACCTCCAACAGCTCTGATTTTTCACAGAGTGTTGTGTTCGTGAATCAGCTTGTTCCCAATCCTTTACAGTTAGAAGAATCTCCACCATCTTATTTGTGAGACTTGTTCTTCTCTCCTCCAATATTCTTCCAGAAAGACTGAAAGCAGACTCAGAGGAAACCATAAAGACAGGAACAGTTAACACATCACGTGCAAGTATGGATAGCATGAGATATGTTAACTTATGGGCTTGCCACCATTGCAAGATGTTGAAGCCTTCTGAGTTGAAATTCATTGTATCGCTGTCCAGATAGGTGGATAGTTCCCCGCTCCTTGTGAGTCTTGGCTGAGCAGGCGATGGTGTAGAAGAAGAAGAAGACTTGGGCCTGGAGGAAGAAGCACTGAAGATCGTGTCCCACATATTTTGTCTTCCTACTCGAGGCGGGGGCTACTTAAGGTCGTTGCGTGCGGACTCCTCGGAACTTATTTTCATACCTTTGGTAAACCTCGTATAACCGAAAATGAACTTCTGTAAAATAGTCAGTATAGTCTAGCCCCGTCGCATCACTAAGAAGATCAAGTACAATACCAAATGCATCAATTTTAGCCCTAGGATCTAAAAGAAATTAAATGCATATAGAAAAGGGATTTGTCTCTAATATTTAAGGTATTTAGATTTCATGAAAATAATAGCATCGCGTAAAACTAAGTCATTTTCATACATTTTTAATTGAGTAGCAATCCGTAAAATAGTATGCACAATGATAGAAGATGTTGGATAGTAAACAGCGGACAAAACAACAGTTGCCTCATAGAAAATTTCTAAAAACGACAGTACTTTCTCAGCAATGAACCAATGTTGCTCAGTTAATAGTATACTACCGTCAGTGCTATGATAGTGTGTTTAAATAAAAATAGAAAAAATGCTCTTGTATGGTAAAAGACTCTTAAGCATGAGGTAAGTAGAGTTCCACCTTACCTCCATGTCCAAACCAAACTTTCTTGGATGTACACCCATCGTCCTGCAGAAGTTCTTATATTGTGTTATTCTTATGTTAGAATTATTCAAAAAGAAATCGCATCGCGAAAAACTTTAATATACGGACTCAACCTCTTCAAACCACATTTCACTATAAGGTTGATAATATGACAAGCGCATCGTTGATGTTGCAAGAAGGAATCGACGTATGTACTCAACACTAGAGTAAGAATGTCCATGGCCCTAGAGTTTGAAACGGTGTTGTCTAAAGTAATACGAATATTTTGTCTGTAAGACCAAAGTCTTCCACAATTTTGATAATACAGTCCGCAATATTCTCACCCATATGTGTTACATCAATTAATTTTAAAGCTATAATCCTTTTCTCCATTACCTAGTCATCATTAACATAATACGCAACTACACTAAGGTAATCCTCCCTAGCCTGACCACTCCATATGTCCGAGGTCAGGACCACCGAAAATGTGTACGTACTAAATAGTTCCTTTATTTTATTAAGCGTTCATTGTAGTATTTTACTAGATCTCTAGTTGTTGTGTGCCTAGAAAGGGAAGAAAATCTAGGATTATACGCAGCCCTAATGTAATTTTCAAAAGAAGTAGACTCGCCGAAGCCAAACGATAAATCCTCAGAAGCAATTAAACGACAGAGAGATTGGCGGGCTACCTGAGAATCGTAGTCCCAGCTACTTTCCGTACCGTCGGGGTGTTACTGCAACTGCGTCTGCCTCATCACCAATCCTTGCTTGGTTCGACATCTTGCAGCATGTTTAAGCAAGTGCCCCGTTCCACCTGTAGACTTTGCAGACAATTCATGGCGATAAATTTTACAAATAGCATATGGTACCTCATTTCCCGTTGCGTCTTGCTTGGTTGTTCTGTCGAAATTCTCTCACACGCTCGATGTAGATGGTCTCGACCTCTTTGCTCCTGTTGCCATGGAGCCTGATGCTGTCGTGGAGCCTGATGACGGAACTCCGCCTTGCCCTTCTTCTCGTGAGGCAGCCGCAGTCGCCTCCATGGACGTAGTTTTCTCCAGTGAAAGTCCGTAATCACCAAGAGCAAAACTGTCGTAAGGACTATCCATAACGGAAACTGCAAAATCGAAACTAAAACTATTACTACTTTCATCTTAGCATAACAAGAACTAACAATAAAAGTATTACAAAAATAGTATTTGAATTTGCACTTACTTTCACTTACTTACGATCGAAAATTGAAATTTTCAAATTTTGGCACAAATTTCTTGAATTTTGCCAAATTAGCTCAACAAGGATTTGAATTTGCACGACACAATTTCAAAGAGAGAATGGAGAATGAAGGGGTGTTGAATGAGGGGGGTATGGTGTCTATTTATAGGAAATATTTTAGGATTTTTTTAATATTTTTTTACTATTTTTAAAGACCCCAACGGTCAAAAAAATGGCTCGCCTACCCGGCCTGCCCCGCTGCCTGCCCTCTGCCCTCATGTCGTGTGCAGCAGGCAGTGCCGCACTGCACTACCCTAGGCCAGCCCACAACCCTCCACGCCAGCCTGCCTCGCGGCCACCTCTTTCCGCGACGCTCCACCTCCTCCCTCCGCTCCAACGGTCTGGCCACCTCCTCCCTCTGCTCTAGGCTCCGGCTGCCCCTCGCCCATGCCCTCGGTCTCCCTCCACTGGTGTATTGCAGCGGCGGCGCAGCCCTCCACGGCTCCACCTCCTACCTTCGCTCCGGTAGTCCGCTCTCCTCCTCCCTCCGCTCCGACGGTCCGGGGCGCCCTCCGGCCTCCTCTAGCCTCCTTGGCTCCTCGCCTCCTCTCTTCCCTAGCCGGCCGCACCGCCCTCCTCCTCCTCCTCCTCCTCCTCCTTCGTCCCCAGCTGGCCTTGCCGCCATCCCCTTCCTCTGAGCCGGCTGTCGGCGCCGCCATCCTCCCTCCCTCCATGCCTGAGTGTCAACCCTCGCCGGCCTAGTCCTGGCGGCTCCTCTGGGCTCTACGCCTCTGTCGCTCTTGCTCCCCTCGCACTGGAGCACGTGGGCCACTCGTGCCGTGCTGGGCTCATGCTGTGCCTGGCACGTCTTGGCATTGTTCATGCCATGTCGGGCCAACCCACCATGCCTGAGTGTCAACCCAAGCACGGCACGACCCTTCGTGCTGGGCTGGCACGACCCATGAACAGTGCGGGCCGTGCCGTGCTTGGGCCGAGTCTACAGTGTCGTGCCTCGGGCCGGCCCGGCAGGCATGGCTCGTTTGGCGAGCTCTAGCAACGGGAGAGAGAGAGAAAGCACACCTTGTCAGATACACAGATAGCTGGGCTCGCCACCTTATCCTCTCGAGTCTCTCTCTCACCACCGGTTCAAACGCACCATTCGCATCTCTCTCTATACCAAATTTGGCAAGCTGGTGCACAAGGCTCGCCATTGCATCTCGTACGGTGGAGGAGCACAGGGCAAGCAGCAGAGGTACTAGTGTGGAGTAGGCAACGTGCGTCCAGATCTGGGCGGCGTCATGCACCACCGGTGACGCATCCAGGCTTCTTCCTCAGCTCCAGTGAGGCAAGGAACACTGGTGAGGCCGCGCTAGTGCTGTCCCAACGACTAGGTGGCGCCATCAGATCTGGACTTTCCCAAGACAAGGCGATGCCAGGTTCGTGCTCCTTCTCCACCAGGTCCAGGATGGATCTCGACTGGCGTGCTGACGTGCTCCGCCGAGGTGGACTTCACCGTAGGATCTGGCCATCCCCAACCATGTTGCCTTTGGATCCGACCATCCCGACCCTCTACGTCAGTCGGCGTCGGCATCCACCTTGCCGACGTCAGCGTCGTCGAGGAGTACACCACCGCCAGCGTCATCCTCCTTCGATTCGACAATGAGTACACATGTATTAGTCCACCGCCATGGTCCTCGCCGCCATTGCCATGTACTCTTTCGAGGCGCTTTGACACCGACGGTTCACCTTCGCCTCGATGTGTACTGTGCCGGACCCGTCGCCCATCTTCTTCCTCACCGGCGTCTCCAAGGTGCTCCGCGTCGGTACACCACACCGTCGAGGCGCTCCGCCTTGACGTGTACCGTTCCGGACCCGCCACCCATCTTCTTCCTTGCTGGCGTCTCCAAGGTGCTCCACGTCGGTACACCACACCACCAAGGTGCTCCCCCTCTATACTTGACTGTGTGTGTTTGTTATACGATATATTCACTGTGTATCTTCAAAATTGAAAGTGTTGTACAACATTTGAGCTGTATGTCTAAAAATACTAATTTCGTATAATACATGACGAGTTTTACAAAAAAAACTCTACTGTAGCAAGATTCAAATTTGTGTATTGTGGCTGGCTCATTTTCAAAATTTGAACTAAGGAGAGGGATTAGGAGATTGTGATGTGGCAATTAAATAGTCTGATGAGGCATTATTTATTTCTAATTCCAACTTAATACAGGGGAGATATTGCAGTTGGACGTGAGCTAAATCGACATTTCGGCTCACTACTACTACATCTAGTATATGCAGAAATGCAATGAGGACCGAGCAGCGCTTGAATGGCTAGCGATGTTGGCATGCGTGCAGCCCATCTGGCTTCGAATCCAGACGTTTCACCCTTCAATGTTTATTTCCTTTAGGAACAATATACGTGTGCCCACGCTGCGTGGGGTCTTAGGCCCCACTCTCTAGATTAGACATGTGTTTATGATGTGTATTTGAAAAATGCATTGGCTGGCAAGGATTCTCTGTGCCTGCATTCCAGACAAGAAGTTTGTGTGGCCATTGGCTGAGAGACATTCTACCTGAACATTGCAGGGTTTTCTTATGCAGATGATCCGGCAAGAACTGTACTACTGGCAGAGGAGTCAGGTTGATGGTTGTTCAATATGCAAACATGTTGCTATGGATATATCTAAGCATGTGCAATTACATAATGTAATGGAATGGAATTCTCCTCTCATGTGGATTACACACCCAATCATTGGGCACCCGCCACCCAATCAATCTCTCTTTATGTGTTTATGTCGTGTTTGGGAATCTCTGCAGCACACAGCCAGTGCCTGAAAAGTAAGCAAAGAAAAGAAACCCTATGCAATGCAATGGGATGCTGCCAATCTCCCCTGGTGAAGAGAGTTGTCACGGTTACCTCTTTTTCACTTTTACTTTATCCTCAGTACTCAGTAAATTGCTCTTCTTTTTGTACACCCTTTCAGGTGTTTGGATGGATGCCAACCTCTTTCTTGGCCTCCCCCTCCATTTGACCTTACCTCCCAGCATCGGATGCGCTGTGAAAAGGCTAAAAAGAAACCAATCAATCGTAATGCCTTTTCTCATCTGAAGCAAGATACGTGCAATTATATATTCAGTGATGATGGTGGGTGATCTAGATCATGCAAGAACATTGCTACTATCTTTACGAACTATGGCTAGTGTTAAATCGCATGGATGAGTCACTCACATGTGAATCCTGTTGATCTGACGGTCGAAATTCAAGAGGGATTGTTTGTACGTTGATTTTGTACCCGTAGCATGTCGAAGTTATGAAGTAAACAGCACGCCCAAATGGATCTTTAAATGTGTTGGTTGCAACATCGTGGTTGGAGGACTCTTGAGCTTCCAAGAACTAATCTTTCATTTACTACCCGGGTCCCAGTTTCAACCTCCCATGGCCAACTTGTGTTCACGAGTAAATCACTGAAAACAATGTGCAGAGACTTTGCTTATGTTGATTGTAGACTAGCATAGGCGCATAGCATACTGCCTACATTTTGACAATTTTCAGGATAAGGTCGAGTTCAGACTTGTTCAGATTGTAGCTGAAGCAGGTCCGATGCATCAGTGTTAGCACTGTGTGCAACAGGCGCACACAACAAGATCTGGTACAGTTCATGGACTTTTGGCAGGAGCTCCAGATTTGGGCTGCTTCCTAGAAAAGCCGATAATGATGTGGCCATTGCCTCCGTGACAAAGTTGCTTCAGGGAGACTTTGACAAGTTGTCGCGACAAAACTTGCATGATGGCAAGAACAAGAACAGGCTAAAGAACAAGGCCGAATTGGATCCATATTACATGCATTGCAGGATAGGAGGAATCAACAAGGCCGAACTGGATCCATATTACATGCATTGCAGGATAGGAGGATGAAGATTCAGTTTGATTGATGTTTACAAGCTACACCAAACACGAGCTCATGGTAATTCAGAGCTTTTCAGACCAACACCTCAGGCTTACATGATGCCACTGCTTTCAGCAACTCTTCCTTCCTCGCAGGAACTTTCAGTGTCTGGTCATCTCACTGATAGATATGGTTTGCGAAAGATGTAACATCAACACTCATGACTCGATGCTTCTTGATTTGTGAAAAGGACGAGATTGTCGAAATAGTTGAAAACTACACTAAATCAGCATATGAATTGTAGCCTATCATCAATGATGTTACTGTGGCAGTGTGGTATTGTTTCCTCCTCTGAAGAGATGCAATGCAACTACCACATGTTCAGGTCCAGCTCATCGTACATGCAGACAGGAACATTACCTTTCCTGTTAAGAGGAGGTTCCACATATTTTTCATGACTAATGATCACCCAAGCATTACATCAACGGAAGGCGAATGGCAGGCATCATTTGAGGGTGATGTCAAATATGACACCTTCAAGATTTGAGATGGTTGTTCTTGTCCCATCCACTTCTTCAATATGCATTCCATGTTTTTCTGCTTCCTTGAGTAGTAGTGCATCCATGCTGGTCATATTGAGAACAGAAGTGTCTTGGTTAAGAGAATATATGATTTCATGATAAAATGATTTATTAATATTGGAATCAGTAAAAAAATAGGACAAACAAAGAAGGTTAGATGGAGAACAAAATAGCAGAGAAAATATGAGTTATGACAAGCTCAGAAAAATCTCTAAAGAAGTATCAAGGAGAACACAGAAATAACCCAATTATGCGTTCTAGACCAAAAAAAAGGCCAATTATTTTTTGCAGCTGCTCTTGTACTGTAAGCTTTGCTAACAGTAGTACAGTACATTCTGGCCATACCAAGTAACATGTCAGTATGCTACCCATTGTAGCTGTCAGTATATGATAATCTAAACCACTGCAAGCCAACCTGTATATTCTATTTGCTCATGAATGCATCTGGACAATCAGTTTTGCACAAGGGCAATGAACTATCAGGTGCAGAGTATCTCCAACAAGCGACAAGCTGACAAAAGAATGGGTGACGTAACACTTTGTCCATAAATCGGCGCAGTTCTGTAGCTCTACATGTCATCCCGACATAAGAATTCTCAGCAAATCTCTTCTCTTTAAGTACACATTAGCACTGCATCATAATATGCGTAATCTGCTTTACATTTGGACCCATGGGATCAGTGGTTTATTAGCTTATATAGTGTCTCAATTATTTGGAGCTATTGAAGTACTTCTAATTTGTAATGAAAAAAAAACTTCTAATTTGATCGATGATGTATCTTTGAGAAGTTTTACCCATGAATACCTCAGCTACCTTTTATGCTAAGATGTACAAAATGCCATGTCATACACTCATACTGGCACTTAGCAAATCCAAGCCTATTAAAAATTGTCAATCAGTATCCTGAAAAATTCAAGAACCGAGAGTCCTTATTCTTGATTAACGAAACAAGGAGAACTCCAATTAAAATGCAAATGTTACATCTTTTGATTACAATTGGGACATACGCATTACGTTGGCTTGCCTAACATGGAACATCATG
The DNA here is from genome assembly GCA_036346255.1 of Ampelocalamus luodianensis. Taxonomy (NCBI): domain Eukaryota; kingdom Viridiplantae; phylum Streptophyta; class Magnoliopsida; order Poales; family Poaceae; genus Ampelocalamus; species Ampelocalamus luodianensis. The sequence continues at coordinate 3,797,673 of CM070630.1, read as the reverse complement.
ATAAACAGCACTTATCAGCACCTTTTTATGCGAAAGTATTCGAAACTCTACTCAAATATGCCTTGGACAGGCAGACAGTGAGTTGAGAAAATACATACACTTCAGCTCGTGATACATAAGCCAATATGAATCTACATTCACCGGCCTGAAGGCGAAGAAGCCTCTCCACAGTATCAAAGAGACAGGGAATGCTAGATTGCTGGAAGCTTTCAGCGAGTCAAGGTCCACAAAATGCAATGATTGATATATGACACAAGCAATAGAAAGAGAAAGGATCAAAGTAGAAAAGTTTGAAGGATATAGATATCAGCTCCAAGAATGAGATCAAATCCAACAGGTTGCTTATATGATCATAATTTCCCCACTCTAGCTTCTCAGCTGTCAACACTGCAACAAAAATATCAGTTTAGATCCAATTTATGGATAGTTATATTTCAATGGTTAACGAATGTCATAGTAATGAAACATAATAAGCTGAAAATTACGAAGTGGTAACCTGCATTTGCCTTCCCAGAACATGATTGCATCTCTATATTTCTCTTTATAATCTGTGAAACCATTCTTCAGCCTAAATAGATGTAATAGTTATATTGAAGAAAAGATGCAAGTATAACACAATGCATGTATCATCTATGATCGATCACGTCACTTTCTAGCATTTGAAGATATAGCAGCTACACGGGATGATTGTTGCCATACAAAGTCTCAAATATCTTATGCTATATGCCAAACTATGAGATATCAGTGAAAGATATTCTGAAGGTTCGAATCTTGCCTCTAGAACTTCATCATTGTGATCAGACCACCTCTTTGCAGAAACAGCTGGACAATATGCCAGTAATGCCTAGCAAGTCACAATATTGTCAGCTTTTGTAAGATAGCAAATTGAAGTGAACATGAGTACATGACAGAGAATTTTCTCACCAACCCCGGATCCTAACTCAATTATTGAATGTCCCTTCACAGTCTCAGGGTGTTCAGATAGGTAAGTGTTCATCAGAACAGCACCTGGCCATACTAACTGTCCAGTAAGATCATAATCAGCTGCAACAATCATTAGAATGCATGTTAGTGGCGGCGCCATGCTAAGGAAACAGCAAAATCTGGCATTTTGTACTGTGAGATGGCATCATGCCTGTATCAGAACCACCCAGACAAGCTAACGTGCTAACGGGGAGGCTTAAATAAGACCATCCGTATCATGCACTGCACAGATGGAATGAAACTTGAGTTCAGCATGCTCAGATCTAACTTTTCCAGTTAAATGAGAGTTACTTTGTTAAGCACAGCTGCATAGATGTGTGGCTATAAAAGAAGACATGGAAGACAGGATGAAATAGGACATAAGAGTCGCCTAATGACCCCCCAAAAAAAGAATTATATGACCCTTGATTGGTTTGATAATGTGTAACGTGGGCCTTTTGATGTCGTGATGTACTAGAATGACATTGTCTGAGTGGAAGGATTCCCAAACGAGACAAGGTAAAAGTGGTCCTAAAACCACATGATTGTGTAATGAAAACCCCATTTCGCTACTATGCAAGCAACAAGAAGGAAATGAACAAAGCACATGTCACAAGCATATTTCCAAGTTTGACACTTTTAACCTTTTACCTCAGCTGTAACTACGCAACCAGAGACAAGGCATTTTTCTTTTCTGCATACGGCTGTGATTACGACATTAATTTACGATCAACACTACATGACGTAAACAAGCAAAACAAGCTAACAAGGCATGAAGCATACATTACCATACTAGAGTCTCCAGAAACAATTGATTCAGCAAATGAAACAACAGGCAATAGAACTTAACACTGAGCATTGCAGCTACTACACAAGGCGCTGCTGGGTCGAATAGAACTATAGAATAGTTGCTACATAGAGTTCGGCACCAAAATGGCAACCATCTTGAGCAGTACAATGCTCAACTAACAGTAGTTCCAGCTCCAAGTAGATTTTACACAGAACGAACTAGATAGCTACTATCAAGATGCTGCAATACCAATTGACCATTGCAAAAACTTATTGAACCCATTTCCACATCACAGATACTATAAGGCTCTGCTTAGCAAGAAAGAATGACTAGGAGCAAGAAGCCAAGAAGTAATAACCGGAAGCGGCGCGGAGGCAGAGGAGGTTGAGCACTTGGGAGCCGAAGGTGAAGGTCGTCATCTCGTAGCTACCCAAATCGACGAACCCAGCAGCGAAATCGAGACAAATAAAAAAAAAAATCAGTCCGCCAGCAAGCCGCTGATGCAGCTGTGCAAATATCAGAATAACCCTTAAGGTAAAGAGGAGCGACCCCCTACCTGCGATCGACGAAGAAGGACAGATCCAAGCAGACAACGTCGTCCTCCTCTTCCTTTTCTTCTCCCTCCCGCCTTCTCGCGCTGCCGGCGTCCGCCATCCCTCAACTTCTCCTCGCCGCCGGCGACCGTAACCGGAGCTCGGGTGTTAGCTCATGGGCTAAAAGCCTAAATCGATGGGCTTCTACCTTATTTGGGATCTACTTAGGCCTGAATGTCATTACACCAGGCCCAAATAGATGATGCGCTTGGACTTGGGAGTCGAGGCAGTGGGCAGTGGGCTATGGTTTTTCGCCAAATTGTGAAGGGTTTATGGGTTTGGTGGGCTGCAACCAGGTCAGTCGTGCGCGCCCGGAGATGGGCCGTTCGGCGTGGCAGCAAGCTCTCCTTTCGGCCGCACGAATTACTGGCCTTGGCCCGCAATTTTGTAAACAGGCCGTAAAGTGGGCTCGAGGCACCTTGGGCCAGGCCCACTAGAGAAGAACGTTCTAGAGCTCCCGGAGAGGCCGGAGGCCGGAAGCACGTTCTTCCGCTCCAGGGGCAAGCCCGTCATTTCCTCCGCGCTCCCGTCCCCGCTTAAAACCCTAACCCTAAACCCCACCCCACCACTTCTCCGCGGAGGCGATCGATTAGGTGGAGAAGAGTGTAGAAGCGCCGCGCTCCTTTGCTTGCTTCCCAAGAAGAAGACGAGAGGAAAGGCGCGGCGGCGGCGGCGGCGGCGGCGATGGCGAAGCGTTTGATCCCGTCGCTGAACCGGGTGCTGGTGGAGAAGCTGGTGCAGCCCAAGAAGAGCGCCGGCGGCATCCTCCTCCCCGAGACCTCCAAGCAGGTAACCATCTCCCCATCCTGCTGCTGCTGCTGCTGCTGCTCATAGTACGTTGCTACCTTATGGATTCGGTGTGAGGAGTGTTTAGATGGTGGCCTAAGGCGGGGTGTTTTGCCTGATGACTTTTGCCCAACTGTGAGATTGGGCGCTGCCTGTTCTAGTGGGATTACTTCCGACTGGGATGTAGTTACTGGTTACGTCGATCGATTTGGATGGCCTGGTTGTAGGTTGCAAATAGTTAGGAACGGTTTAATTTAAGCAGCTGCGAATGGGGGCTCTCTCGGTGCTGCTTCTAGTGGAATTAGTTCTGATTGGGCTTTGGTTAGGTCGGGCGATTCAGATTGCCTTTGTAGGTTGTAAATTTGATCGTGCAAGTGGGCATTCGATTTGCTTCGAAAGAATTTGATTGTTACTATTATTTACACTTTTGCATTAGCATGTTACTAGATTGCTCGTTGCAGTTTGACACTAGGTTCTATCCCATAATCCCATTAGTGCTGTTGAATGATCCCATTAGTGGAATTAGTTCTGATTGGGCTACGGTTAAGTCGGGCGATTCAGAATTCCTTTGTCTAGGTTGCAATTTGTTTGTTAGAATGGTGTAACTTAAGCGAGTAGCCTTTTGATCTGCTTCCATAAATAACTGTTTTTTTCATTATTTACACTTCTGCTTTAGCATGCTAGATTGCTAGTATGCAGTTTTACACTAAGTTCTGTCCCATAACCCCATTAGTGATGTTTAATGATCCCACATAATCTTTTTGGGAATAGGGTGGGTTCATCGATACAAACAGAGTTATCTTGATGCTTTGACTGTAGAATCAGTTCATGACTTGAGAATCTTCCTGTGAATCCAGCTGAACTCTGGTAAGGTGGTCGCTGTTGGCCCTGGCGAACGTGATAGGGATGGCAAGCTGATCCCTGTTGCTCTCAAGGAAGGTGACACTGTTCTCCTGCCTGAGTATGGTGGACTTGAAGTCAAACTTGCTGCTGAAAAAGAGTATGTCAATCATTTTGCCATCACATTGCTTTGTTAGTGTAAATGTTGTACTGGTTTTGTTTCTTGGTGCTTGCATGGTACAATACTGTTGTGTGTGCAGTGTCCTAAATCAGCAGCATAGTCCATAGGACCATCATTTACATGAGAAGTCAGTACCTGGTCAATATTCAATTGATTCATCAACTTAGTATAGGAAATGGTATTGGGACTCCAGATATGTTGTGATTGTTTACATCATTAGCTAAGTCACTTGATACTTTTGCTATTGCTAAAGACCACAAGTGCTTCATTTCAACTGCTGCCTGCTGGCCTTCATAACACGCTTTTTGTTACTGGGTCGTAACATTTTGTCCTAACTTTTGAGTGACAGCATAATCTGCTTTGTGTTTTTATTCATCCAAGATTTTGCACATTTCCATGACGGTTCTTTTTCATCAACATTGGCAGACTCATATAATTAATATCTATGATCTAAGTTTTATGTTTTTGTACTGATCTAAGTTATATTGGAGCCAGCGCCCTAATTATCTTTGCTTTGTGGAATTTCAGGTACCTCCTCTTCAGAGAGCATGACATATTGGGTACCCTTGTGGACTGATTTGGATTATTAGGAAGTCATCAGTTGCTCTAATGCAAGACATGTTTAGAGTTTTGATGCTGTGGAACAAAATCCTTGAGATCTCTTGATGTCATAGTTTTTTTTGCCTAGACCATCATGAACTTGATACGATTGTTGCTTTCTTTCTGTTTTTGATGCGATTCAGCAACTGAGTAAACTTGCGCATTTGAAACTCAGTGCATTTGAAGTGCTGCACTTAACTTTTCCTTTCTATGCCTCGTGTTCCTTCGATGCTGATTAGATGGATTGCTTGTGGAGGATCAAAATGTTCCATTCATTCGCGGTCTCAAAATACGATGAGCCTATGTATGCAATTAGTCAGTTCTTACCATTATTGTTTTTCTGGGACGGTATACTGACAAGTAAATCTGATTATAGTTGCTTCGTTCTTCATTGCATGGTTGATAGAAGCCTGCCGCTGTTATCTTTACGCCCTGAGTAGGGGACATATCAAGCTTGTCTCTGGGGAAATCTCAGGCAGTGGCAATCGTGAATTGTGACATGGAACTTGTAGAACTTGGATTGTTTCAACACACACACTCCGTGATTACAGGAACGTACATTAACAGACCTCATTCCAAATGTTTTGGTACGATACCGTATCCTGCTCTCCGAGTCAGTACACGTAGTGTACTGTAACAGATCAATCCATGTTTTATAGCATCTATACTTCACCCTCGCCTCTTTTAGGAAGCCTCAGAGAATGTAGAGAGCTAGACACGAGTTCTGGCAGTCAGGGAAAAAATTCCCAACCGGAGTTCGAGATCCAAAATCTCAGTCGGTTTTCTCGGGTTTTCTCGGGTTTTGTAAGTTCAAATTTTAATTTTTGAAATTTGGTTGGTTTTTAATCAAATTCAAGTAATTTTTATCCAGGATTTTTCTAGTTTGAACGGTATCCCTGCTGGCAGTTATCCATGTCTTTTTCGTTTGTGTGGGGGGAGGTGGGGGACATGACCTTTGCTTGTTGGGAAAACAAGGGGAACATGGTATAAATCAAATCGCAATTACCAAAAAAAAATGCAGTTAATTTCTCCTATTGTGTTTGGAAGGATAACAAACATCTGAATAATGTAGCTGCGTGTCTATCGTCTACACCTACACAAAGAACGGGGACGAAAAACTAATGCAGGTATCAGCAGAAAGATCCAAGTGCCAACGGGGGGGAAAAACTAAAGCAGGTATCAGCAGAAGGATCCAAGTGCCAATATCAGAATTCTCAACAGCGTCAGCAGCTTCCAATCAATAAAACCAGGTTCATTGGCACTTGCAGATGTTTGAGCAGCAGCTAGCTACAGATCATCATCACCTCTCATAGGCATTCAGGAATCTTTGAGCAGCATCCAGATTCAGTTCTTTGTAAACCTGGCACACAAAGAACAATCCCATAAGATCTTTAAAAAGTAGCAGTGGTAGTTATAAGTTGATGTTTGAAAAAGACAAGTCAATACAAGTTTCTCATGAGCTTCTTCAAATGCCTTGCAGAACAGTAAACAAAATTAAACAATACTTGATCAATGCACCACAGAACTTGAGTGCGCCATTTATACCTCTTATCCAAATATCTATTCCATACAGTGCAAACAGAAATCTGATATTCAAGATAGTTGCAGTAATTCGGTTATCAGCTTCAAAAGGTAGACAGATCGCAAGTTTTCAAAAAAGAAAAAGAAAAAGCTAACCAAGCTCACAATCATTTTGCCAAATTTCTACATTTACCATTTCCCCAGCCAGATAATAACAGGTTTTTGTGACATCATTACATGCATCCATTGAAATCTTTAGTTTATTCCCACCAATCTACTGATAAATATAAATGACACATCATATTATGCAATGTTTTTCAAAATATTTCATCTCTCTATTGAGTTGCTAGCTTCTTGATAGTTGATACAAAAGCACAAAAAAGGTACCCTTTTCTCAGCAGCCATATTCAATTTCCGCAGGAATATATCTGTGAAACATGCAAGAAAACTCGGCATTAATATCTTAGTCTGTTATGGTATACTATTAGCACGGAATTGAGTATTCTCTGATATTCCCCGTTGGAGTGCAGCATGAAAGGAAGTGCATCCTCTGTTGTTAGAACTACAACGGCAAGGTTGCCATTCCCCTTTATCCACCGTTCATGTGAATCCGATGAGCAATAACTCATGACCTAGTCATATTAAAAAATCGCCGAGCTACCATCCTAGAGAAGTATTTGCCTCTCGGCACAGAAGAAAATCACAATATCATGTTCCATTCTTCATCTCTTGTTTGTCTCCACGACCACGTTGAAGACTAGCCGCTAAACTGCTCATTCTCTTCTGATCTGCAAGACGCTGTCGTGTATGCAACCTTTCCTCTTCACCTTAGTGGGAAATCCATCTGTTGACTTCTCTGGTGTCATGGGCTCATGGCTTCCCTTTAGTGCACCATTAATCTCTACGACCTCGTGTGTTAAGTGTGCATAAGCTTGAAAGCTAAAAAATATTTCAACTGCGCAAGAGTTTGTTTAGACTTTTGCGAGGTTTGAATTTGTAATTTCGTACTGTTAAATGCAGGCTGGGGGGTTGCAGCTCAGTTTGGCAGTTTAGAAAAACACAGGTTTGTACCTGCTGCCTGTTAATTAATTTTACTAAAAACGAAATTAAGTTCGTAAAGCCCAGGAAAAGAAAACCTGAATATGAAATTGAATTGCTTGTCGACCCAAATGATAGCAAGTGATCTGTATAAGTTCACGTGGAAGAGAAGCTGATATAGGTTGTGAGTAGTTGGTCGTAAACAGGAAGAAAATTCCATGAAGAAGGTCATGTATTTATGTGAGAGGAAGGATTGTGACCAAAGAGGATAAGCCACCAGCGGCAGGGGCGCAAGTTAAAGGACTAATTAGGGATGTGGGGTCATGAATGCCCATGGGGATTCACATGAACAGGGATGAAGGGGGAAAGGCGACCTTTGCCATCATAGTGATAATGGTTGAGGATACGGTTCCAGCATAAGAATATAGTGATGCATGGTTATTACAGGTTTAGCAATAGTTATCTGTTGTAATATTGGTAAGAACAATAGCAGCGGAATAAAATATATGCTGATATACCTTCCGTACTAGATGACTCCTTTTTGTTGGCCCCTTTTGTCTCCTGCAAGCAATAGCTCCATTAGCAACAGTTTAAGTATAACCAGGCAGCACCCAGCTTATCACATCAAACTCACCTGCGCTCGTGATTGCTGTGTGGTGCAATAGAAACGTTAACAACAGGGTATTTAAGAATTCAGATATCCCCGAGTTTCTGATAAAGCATATTGGCATCTTGACAAGAAAGACCAGGGAATGTATTTATCTCTAGTTACCTAACTATGTACTACTCCCAACAAAATTGCTCGATGTGTTGCAAATGAAGAAGGATATGGAGAAAACTAAACATCCGCGAAGGGGTTAACCTTTTAAGAAGCCAGTGATCCTTAATCATAGTAGTCTTCATCTGTCACACGAAAGAATTCTTTCTTTAGAAAGATTTACAAATGAACAGCAGTTTGGTTTAGAAAGAAAAAAAGCAGTTAAATGAATAGAAGCTCATATGGAAACTTACGTGCTTCTTCCTCTTGGTTCCAGTCATCATCATCGTCATCAAACTCAACATTCTACAGGGTGAAAGTCAAGGTATCAAAGTGGTATATAGAAGACAATCATGAGGGGGGAAAAATGATGCATATAGCTATTCTATCCACTTAATGTTGGTTCATCGGAATGAAAATGCATCATACAATTTTACCAAAACTACAAACCATCCAAAACCTTTTGTTCTACCTGATAGGAAACCCCAACCAATAAATTCCAAGGTACTTACCTGATTATAATCATCATCTGTATTTTCGTCCTCTTCTACTTCTTCCTCTTCATGTTCATCCTCATCATCACCTTCCTTGTCTGCCTTCTTGTCTCCATCCTGCAATTACCAAAACTCTATTAACATGGTAAAAAGAAGATAGAACGAACAAAATTACCAGAAAAACGAAGCTGCATGCTTCTCATATTAACATGTTGGAAAAAGCACAGTAGCTCACTAGCTTGATGATGTGAAACAGAGCCTCAGACTTTGAACAAGTAATAATATGACTACAACGCGAAGATGATCTCCAAATGGATTCTGGATAGAAGAGTAAAAAATAATTTGAAAACTGAAGTATAGAGAAGATGCTCGTGCCTTGTGCTTCTCTTCAAGCTTCTCAAATACTTCAAATGCCTGCTCATCTGTCAGACAAGAAAGTGAAATTCATGTAAGAGGTCAATATATGTCTGAATAATGTCTACAAATTACAAGTGTTCACTGAAGGTTTATTGGTGCTAGCAGAAATGACAATAGAATGCTGCAAAGAAGTTCACTTAAGTTTCATTCAAAGAAGCAGCAAAAGAAAAACATTATCCTTTGGTATTAAAAAATTAGCAAACCTGAGTCTCTATCCCACCGAAGTTTCTTGTTGCTTAGTTGCCCTCGTCTAGAACCTGAAAGGAACAGAATATCAAGGGCCTATTGTGCTGTAAACAAATAGCATATAATAATTTTTTATGCAAACCAATATATTCAAGAATACCTTGTACCAGTTCCACAGGGAAATTTGCAGGAGTTAGTTTGAGGTATGATGCAAGAGCTTCACGTTTGGCTTGTGTCTTACGCTTCCTATCAGAAAATCTTTCAATCTCTTTATCTTCATTCTCTGATAAGATATAAAATCAGAAAATAATTAATAAAAAATATATTAACAAAGCAAAGTAGAAAACACTACTAATGCAAAAATAGGATGCCAAGTCAAAGGATGCTTAAAGATGCTGAGTTATTTCTACCGAGTATGCAAAATTGTTTCTATGAGCATCTCATTCTTTATAAGTCATAATCCAAAGAATTGCAACTAGTATAATATCAAATTGCCAATGATATAACAAATACCAAAATGCAACATATTAAAATTGTGCCCCATGCCAACCTCATACCGAAATGGATAAAACAAAAATTCTCAATAAATGTAAAAAATCAGGATTCAGGGTTTCCTTATCATAGTGTTTCTACACCAATGGAATAAACCCTGAGAATACAGCTTCAAAGAAGAGCAATGGAGACTATAAAGTAGAAACCATAATAGAAGTATGCGCACTAGTATAGGCCGTCATTTCCAACAAGCTAGTAAAAAGCACCTTCACTGCAACACCGTTGTACCCAATTCTTTGACCAACTGCTTGAAAGAAGCATAAGTTGCTTCCTTCAACAGCTTAATAAGTGCTTTGATTGCGTAAGCTACAGATTTAGACAAAGTTTTGACTTTTGATCAAGGTCGAAGCAATAAATCATAATGGGCAGCAATAGCCAATAGGAAACGAGCAGACCAGAACATAAGCACTGTCAATGAGAAGGATCAGTAATATTTAGAGAGAGAAAACTCTTGGTAAGCTCAGTCATAGTACTTTTCTTGGGGCCATCCTCCTCTAGGTGGTAGCAAGAATGCCTCCAGAACTCCTCGAATTTCAGTGTGGACTGTATCAGAGCCTTCTCCTCGTTGGTCGCCTTGGCGCACGTCATCGCCGGCAGGGTGATATCCTGTACGGGCGCCCAAACCCAATGGATCGTGAGCCCACTAATTTCCAAAGGGGACCAATTTCACACCACGAGCATGGCGATTAGCATGGGCGGAGAGCGCAGGAGACTGACCGGGAAGTCCTCGTGGGGCGCGTGCTTGGCGGGGCGGTCGAACCCGGACCCGAACCCTCCCCGCCCGCGGCCCCTTCCGCGGCCTCGGAACGCCATCCGTCGGGAGGCGCGCTCCGGAGAGGGTTTCTGGCTCGGCGACTCGGGCAGCCGCGCGGCAGATTGTTTAGGCGCGGCGAACGGCGCGCGCGTCTCGGTTCGGTCTCGGCGCGCGGCAGTGGGGGCTGTGAGTCTTGGAGGATGAGGGAGAGCGCGACGGCAGGGGGCGAGGAGGGGGCGGCGGCCGGCCGGGAGGTCACGGCGGGGCGGTGCAGTTGTCTGCCGTGGTATTACCGTATTAGAGGGATGTATACTGTGGCTGTCTGCTGTCCAGCAGGCCGAGCGGCCGATGGGCTATGATGGATCAAGTTGATCCCAAGCACAAGCATACATTTAATCAAGTTGCACCCCTGATGGGTTAGGAAAATATTTTTTCTAAAATACTTTAGCGAATTTAATTAACAGGAACATGCTTAAGGCGAGTACTAATACAACAATGTATTGTATTTGACTGTAGGCCTCACCATCCCGTCGCTTAAATATTTGTACACTGCACAAAGTAGAATTTTAATTTGACTAAGTTCCTTCGATGCTGATTAGATGGATTGCTGGTGGAGGATCAAAATGTTCCATTCATTCGCGGTCTCAAAATACGATGAGCCTGCCTATGTATGCAATTACTCAGTTCTTACCATTATTGTTTTTCTGGGACGGTATACAGTATACTGACAAGTAAATCTGATTATAGTTGCTTCGTTCTTCGCTGCATGGTTAATAGAAGCCTGTCGCTGATTTCTCTGTGATTACAGGAACGTACAGTAACAAACCTCATTCCAAATGTTTGGGTATGACACCATATCCTGCTCTCCCTGAGTGAGTACACGTAGTGTACTGTAACAGATCAATCCATGTTTTATAGCATCTATATTTCACCCTAGTGTCTTTTAGGAAGCCTCAGAGAATGTAGAGAGCTAGAGACGAGTTCTGGCAGTTATCCATGTCCTTTTCGTTTTGGGGGAAACATGACCTTTTCTTGTTGGGAAAACAAGGGGAACGTGATATAAATCAAATCGCAATTACAAAAAAAAATGCAGTTGGTTTCTCCAATTGTGTGTTTGGGAGGATAACAAACATCTGAATAATGTAGCTGCATGTCTATCGTCCACACAAAGAAGGGGGACGAAAAACTAAGGCAGGTATCAGCAGAAGGATCCAAGTGCCAATATCATAATTCTCAACAGCGTCAGCAGCTTCCGATCAATAAAACCAGGTTCATTGGCACTTGCAGATCTTTGAGCAGCATCTAGATACAGTTCATCATCACCTCTCATAGGCATTCAGGAATCTTTGAGCAGCATCCAGATTCAGTTCTTTGTAAACCTGGCACACACAGAACAATCCCATAAGATCTTTAAAAAGTAGCAGTGGCAGTAGTAGTTATGAAGTTGATGTTTGAAAAATACAAGTCAATACAAGTTTCTCATGAGCTTCTTCAAATGTCTTGCAGAACAACTCTGCCTTTGTCGCTCCAACCTGAGACAGTAAACAATGACATTATTTAGTTTACAATCAGAAATTGGTGTCGTTGAAATTAAACAATACTTGATCAATACACCAGAGAACTTGAATGCGCCATTTATACCTCTTATCCAAATATCTATTCCATACAGTGCCACAAAAAACAAGGGTGACATGTGATAAACAGAAATCTGATATTCAAGATAGTTGCAGTAATGCGGTTATCAGTTTCAAAAGGTAGACAGATCGTAAGTTTTCCAAAAGGGAGAAAAAAACTAACCAAGCTCACAATCATTTTGCCAAATTTCTACATTTACCATTTTCCCAGCCAGATAATAACAGGTTTTTGTGACATCATTACATGCATCCATTGAAATCTTTAGTTTATTCCCACCAATCTACTGATAAATATAAACACATGATATTATGCAATGTTTTTCAAAATACTTCATCTTTCTATTGAGTTGCTAGCTTCTTGATACAAAAGCAAAAAAAAGGTACCCTTTTCTCAGCAGCCATCTTCAATTTCCGCAGGAATGTATCTGTGAAACATGCAAGAAAACTCAGCATTAATATCTTAGTCTGTTATGGTATACTATTAGCACGTAATTGAGTCTATTCTCTGATATTCCCGTTGGAGTGCAGCATAAAAGGAAGTGCAACCTCAGTTGTTAGTACTACAACGGCAAGGTTGACATTCCCCTTTATCCACCGTTCATGTGAATCCGATGAGCAATAACTCATGACCTAGTCATATTAAAAAATCGCCGAGCTACCGTCCTAGAGAAGTATTTGCCTCTCGGCACAGAAGAAAATCACAATATCATGTTCCATTCTTCATCTCTTGTTTGTCTCCACGACCACGTTGAAGACTAGCCGCTAAACTGCTCATTCTCTTCTGATCTGCAAGACGCTGTTGTGCATGCAATCTTTCCCCTTCACCTTAGTGGGAAATCCATGTGCTGACTTCTCTGGTGTCATGGGCTCATGGCTTCCCTTTAGTACGCCATTAATCTCTACGACAGCGTGTGTAAGTGTGCATAAGCTTGAAAGCTAAAAAATATTTCAACTGCGCAAGAGTTTGTTTAGACTTTTGAGAGGTTTGAATTTGTAATTTCGTACTGTTAAATGCAGGACTGGTGGGTTGCAGCTCAGTTTGGCAGTTTAGAAAAACACAGGTTTGTACCTGCTGCCTGTTAATTAATTTTACTAAAAACGAAATTAAATTCGTAAAGCCCAGGAAAAGAAAACCTGAATGTAAAATTGAATTGCTTGTCGACCCAAATGATAGCAAGTGATTTGAATAAGTTCACGTGGAAGAGAAGCTGATATGGGTTGTGAGTAGTTGTCGTAAACAGGAAGAAAATTCCATGAAGAAGGTCATGTGTTCATGTGAGAGGAAGGATTGTGACCAAAGACGATAAGCCACCAGCGGCAGGGGCGCAAGCTAAAGGACTAATTAGGGATGTGGGGTCATGAATGCCCATGGGGATTAACATGAACAGGGATGAAGGGGAAAAGGCGACCTTTGCCATCATAATGATAATGGTTGAGGATACAGTTCCAGCATAAGAATATAGTGATACATGGTTATTACAGGTTTATCAATAGTTATCTGTTGTAATATTGGTAAGAACAATAGCAGCGGAACAAAATATATGCTGATATACCTTCCGTACTAGATGACTCCTTTTTGTTGGCCCCTTTTGTCTCCTGCAAGCAATAGCTCCATTAGCAACAGTTTTAAGTATAACCAGGCGGCACCCAGCTTATCACATCAAACACACCTGTGCTCGTGATTGCTGTGTGGTGCCTTTGCTTGATGATCCCGATTCAGCCTACATTTGGCAAGAAAAGTTTGCATCGGTTCATGGTAACAAGATGGTCTTCAAACAGGAAAACAAGCACTAACCATATTACTTCAGTTACTTTTGCAATGAAATGTTGACCGCAAATGCTTATGATTCCGTGTCAATTTGCTTACTACTGCAATCATTGTTACCATTCAACCACTTTACTATTTATATACATGAGGAGACCCCATCTAACCCTCTCTCGACCACAGCCCTATAACTCGACAAACATCAAATATTCATGACAAATATGATGTTCAAGAGAAACACAACGGCTTGTCAATCGCCTACTAAAATTTAAAACTAACAATAGCCTACTTACTCAAGGGGCTAATATTAGCCTGCTTACTTAAAATGGCATTGGAAACACAATCACATGGCTCGCAAACTAAAACTAATATTAGTATACTTATCTTGAGGGGCTAGGAGCAGCCTACTAAACCTGGAATTTTTGGAAGCATATGAAGTATAGACTAGGTGAAAAGGTGAAATTTTGGTTTTCCTAGGACACAAATACACTTCTATTACATTCTCCGATGCTCCCATTGTTAACGGCTTAACGCGAATTTATTCTTTTTTGCACTTAAGCTCTTTACGGGGACATGGATGTAATTCTCCTCCTTTTATTTGCTTTACCCAGCAATATCATTCCGATGATTACCCATGGAACTTTTGTTGTCTGTTGGAGAAAGCTACCATATTTGATATCTTGTGAGCTCCACGGCCTTCTGCACCTACTACTTGCGCAAACAGCGTAGGGCTTTCAGATGCTTTGCGTGAATGAAAATATCGCCAGAATCAACAGTACGATTATCCCAATCTAGTCCAAAATCCAAGCACACCGCATATAAGCAAAGCCCAATCAACAGACACCCAAGTCAAATCCCACACCAAAATCGCGACTTCTCCAATCCCCGACTAAAAAACCTAACCCCGCAAGATCCACTACATCGCCGCAGACACACCAATTCGACCCCATGGTCTGACAAAGGAGAGAATAGGGGTAGCATGAGGAGGATGAGTAGATGGATTACGCAGTAGTCGCGGGATCGGACGATGGGGAAGAGATCGAGCATGCGGCGGAACTCCTGCTCGTCCATGGCGACGAGCACGTACGCGCTGCCTCCCCCGCTCGCCGGCGATGGCCTCCGCCTAGCCGCCTCTGTAGGTCTCGAGACGCTCCGACCGGTGCGATTTGGTCTCCAACTCGCAGGAGACGACGACGCGGCGCTTGTGCCAGCCCGACCCGAACTGGTTCGGGTTCGAACCCAACTCTAACCCACTGGCCTTTGGTCCTCTCACTGGGCTGTGGGCCTGTGGGCCAGTCCAAAAGCGATAGGAGAGAAGAACTCTGCAAAGTGCAAAAAAAAAAGTCGTAACTTGCAGGTTGCAACGTGTACGATTACAAGAGGACGGGAGTTTCTACAGTTCTTCTTCAATCTCACAAGTTAAAAAAAAAAAGTCAGTGTCGCCGCGGTGATGTTTCCAGGAGGTGGCTGGGCTTGCCATTCGCCGGTACGGGAGGCACGGCGTATGAAACTCGCAGCACGTTGTCGGCGACGACGTCGTACGCGTGGTCCGTGAGGTGAACCCGTCCCACGACACCGCCATGTGCGGGCCGCGGCACGTCGTCAACGCCACCGCGCCGCAGCGCACCGTCATGTTGGCGTTGTATGGGCCTCCGCCGTCGCAGCACGACACTAGCGGCTCGCCGTCGAATTAACCCTGCCAAAACCAAGAAAAAAACACACCCCATTTCAGTACTCTCGATCATTAAGTTTAAGGAGAATGTACATGAAAACCACCGTGTTTGTGCGGGTTAGCGATGAGGTCCATGGCGGCAGCGTAGTAGTAGTCGGCGTAGACGACGGTGACGACTGACGTCGAGGTACCGTCAGCCAAACCTCGCAAGCTCCGCCCTGAGAGCGTCGTTGTGCAACTCGGTGAAGTCGTTGAGCCACTTGAGGCAGCCAATGGACTCGTACTGGGCCTTGTCGTTGGTTCGGAACTTGGTCAGGTACCCTGGGTTGCACCCCAATGGCAAGTTCCCAAGGACAACTATCATCTTAGCGCCAAGCCTGATCAGTTCCTTCTTATCAGGGGAGAATCCAGCGAGGGCCTTCATAAGGTTGAAGTCTCCCCTCCGCCGACACCCGGAACACCCCCACCCCCCACTAAGGGTATATACAGTGGTATAGACAGTGGTTGTCTGTAGTACCTTCCATGTCATCTATAGATAAAACTAAACACAACTCATACAATGGGTTGTCTCTAAGTTGTCTATATATGTCCTCTATAAAATGAGGTCATAAAACTTGTAGGTTACAGACGACATAGATACAACAGCAAAACAGTCGTCTATAAGGGCCTTATAGACATCTGTTGCATGTCAGACATCTTCATTCTCTCTCCTTGTTCTCTCTCATCTACATCACTAAAAATCTTATGTAGCAAAGATAATAGACTGCTGATGTCACTCCACTGTACATGCCCTAAGGCGTCAACCCCAACCTTCGTCCGACTGCCAATCTGTCATGGTCGTGTCACTGTGTGCATGTCAAGAAGAAGAAGAAGCAGAGCAAATGAGTTAGGAGAAGCAGAGCGAACGCATGTGGGCCTTGTGCCCTTGCCGAAGTAGCAAAGCCCAGGGCCAACTCAGTGAACTCACATCCACCCACATCTACCCGTTCCAAAATTCCCCAAATTCAAAACCCCCTAAATCCCCAATATCCAATCAATTGAGTGAGGAGAAGAAGCGCACCTGAGCAGCAGAGGAGGCGCAGGCAGGTGGCGACGGCGACGCCGCTGGCAACCAGAGGAGGAGGCCGAGTGGGGCGGCCGGGCCTGGGCGTGGCAGCCGCCGATCCGGTCCAACGGGAGCTTGGAGGAGGAGAGGCGACCGAGGAGCCGAGGAGGCAAACTGGAGGAGGGTAGGAGGAGGATCTTCCCGTCGACCGTCGCTCATCTGCCCCTCTGCCGCTCTGGCGCTATGCCGATCTGAGCATGGGCGGGCCTCTGAGTCACTTGGGCGTGGAGAGGTGAGAAAGGATTGCGCGAAGCTTCGAGCCTAGGAGATGCGGAGGAGGGGGCGCCGAGCGTAGGAGACATGCGCCTGTGATTTTGCAAATCCACCATTCGGTTGTCTAGGATTTGTGCTTAGGTGGAGTTAGCATGTGTATTTGGCTTTATTCAATGCCTCCATGTTACGTTACAAACAATAAACAACAAAGTTTTTATTAAAAAAAAATACACTTGTCTGTAATATTGAGATTTTCATGCCATCGCTACTATTGCAGGGCAGTCTCCACCCCCGCAACTCAACCAAAGAATCCTCGACTAGAATTTAATCTGAATGAAATTCTTGCCGATCCGGATGAAATTATGAACTATTGATGATAGAATCATAAGATCCTTCCAGTGTATGAAATCTCGCAGAATAAATTGTTGCCTCATGAAAGTCGTGATTCAAGCTAGCGTCTTAGTGGTATGATTCTTTTATTTTGAATGTTTATGATTATTTAAACACAATTTGCTATTGTGTTACTAATTTTTCTAATTTTGATGTACAGATTGTTACCAATTGGAGCCATATTTATATATTTTAGAGATGCACTTTCTATTAGCGAGGTATCTTTATTGTCTTTCACTTTTTTTCTTTGTTTTTATTCATGTATGAATTTGATTGCACAAGAATATAAGACTATATTTGTTTCAAATTAGTTTAGTCATCCGAAACTCTGAGTCACCCTCTATTTTTATCCTGGATTCGCCACTGCTTCTTATGGTGCGCACACGACAGAGCTTGAGCAAAATTTCAAAGGAGGCTAAAGATCAAAGCAAATTACGAGCAGTAGGACTCAGGATTGTAGAAAGAATTAAGTCAATCAACCAAGACAAGATAATATCAATAAGATTCGAAAGCATATTCCTCACTACTGTTTGCACGTGGTGCACAGATTTAGCTCTCCAGCCGTTTGTTATGCATCTATCGTCATCGCTAGGCCTGACCACGGCAAGCCCGCGACGCTCCAGCGGCCAATGCCTCGTCGCCTCATCTGTTGCTTCTGTGCTTCGTCGCCACCTACCATCGCACAATTGAAGTCGTTGTCTCGCTGAGTAGTATCGTAACTAGTAGCAAGCAGCAACAGTGAGGCTTCTAGATGGACTTGACCTAACCAAATTGGGCCGGTTGTAGACTGTATACATGCTATTAAATTTTTCCTAAAATGCTAAGAGGCCACGACCCAGGTTGGTCGAGCCCATCCTTCGTCCATGGGTGCGCGGAAGTGAAAATGATTGATCAATTAATCATCATATGATGGAAGATGGATGGGTTATTACTGTGTGATAATTTTGGTGTAAGGTTTTGCAGGAGTTAGGACGTACGATGAGGGGAAGCACTGATGCCAGCGACGACGTCGGGGACATAGGCCCTGACCTCGTCGACCGGCCTGCCCTGGAACAAGGCTCGGTTGTAGTCGTTTCCGTCGATCTCTCCGACAAGGAACAGAGAACTCGCCATTACATCTCTCCGTCCTGAAGCCGCAGTTGTAGACAAGTCAAGAATTCAGGGTGAGTAGTACGTAGATGTAGGCGTATGTTGTTCAAAATTCATATATGAGATAAGCGAGAGAGGAAGAATAGGGTGCAGACTAGCGCAGTTTGGAACTTTGGATGAACCTACTTGGACAAATAATAATGCGAACTTTGATAGTTTTTTCTTGCAAGAATTTTTTATTTATTTTACTTTGTTGCAAAATATTCAAGTGTTTCCTGTTGTGTATAAGGCGAGCGTGCTCACCTCACCTTGTTCTAAAGTGCTATTGAGCATATGCTGGGACGAATCCAGGATGAAAAATAAGGGTGGGTTTAAAATCTCAAATGACTAAACTAATTTGTAACAAACATAGTTTTGTATTCCTATGCAATCAAATTCATACATGAATAAAAGTAAAGCAAAAAAGAGAGAAATACGATGAAGGTACCTATGAATTGATTGATAATTGAGTATATACCACACTATATCAAAATTACGAATAAATTGCTAATTGAGTAATGAGTATATACCAAATACCAGCACAAGCACAGATTAGATGGGCACTTGCACAATTGCACTTCTGTTCAGCAACCCACCTCCACGGCTCCAAAGTCCAAACAGCCTCCAGCCCTCCCTGACAATCCTCTACTCCTTTGATTCCTCTCCTCAGAGCAAATCTGCAGTTCCTCCTCTCCTCCTCCTCCAAATCACCCAAATCGATCCTACCCTAGACGCCAGACCCCAAGGCCCCTACTCTTCCTCCGGGCTCTTGGACCGGCTCCCTCGTCTCCTTTAGGCTCCCCCTCCCAGACGGGCGACGGCAAGAGGCGACTAGGGCACGCCCACCCTGCTCCCTGCCTGGCTGCCTCGGCTCGACGCCCGGATGGCCTCCCTCCTCGGCCTCCTTCGGCTTCGCGGCGACGCAGCGTCGCAGACTGTAGTGGCTGCCCTTAGGAGTCAGGTCGCTGCTCCTCAATTGATTGCAGAAGGGGAATTGATTGGGGAATTTTTGGAACAGGGACAGGGGAACGTGAGGTACTAAGGTGGGACTATCATGTGGGACCGGTGGGGGACGTGAGTTGGGCCTGGGATTCACTGCTTCGGCAAGGGCGTGGCCCAGCCCACACGCTTTTGTTCATGTGATCCCGTCATTGCTCTGCTAGTATGCTTCTTCTTCTTCTTTGGCACAGCCGCCAGCCATGGCAGCCGGGAGCCGGAGGTTTAGAGGTTGGGGTGGGGTGTTCTGGGCACCCGGTGGAGGGTGGCCTTCGACCTAATGAAGCCCCCGTTGGATTTGTTGGTCTTTTGAGGGTTTTTAGTAATTTCTCAGTTTGAGAAAAGAAAGAAAATGATTTGTAAAGATTTAATTGGGCCCACTTGTCATTGAGGAAGGAGAGGGTTAAGAGGAGATGGATGAGGTCTCTTGACCTTATCTCCAACTGAACACACAGAACACAGCTGGGCTTTGTTCTTAAGGTGTTGGCATAGGTGGTTGGGTCGGCGGCTCCGCCGAAATGTGCACCGGCAGTTGGTGGGGCAGTGATCGTTCCTCCTCCTCCTCTTTTAAGTGGGTTGAAGTTTTATCTTTTATTCTTGGCTGAAGAAAAGACTGGCATGTCTTCCCTTTTCGATTCATCTATTCCTCTCCAATTTGTGACCTTGGTTTTGGAGGGATTTGGGGCCAGTCAATGTTGTAATTGTTTCAACGACGTCAGTGGTGTGCTCTCGATCTCCTTTTGGACCATTCGTTGATTCCCCTCAAATCTCATCCTCTATGGGTTTTCTTTCGGTGAGGGGAATCTGGGCTTGTGGGTCGGTACTTGCATCAGTTGACTTTGGATTGATCTTGGAGTGGGAAGGAGAACTTTGATTCAGTTTTCTTGTGTGATTGGTGCTCATCAAGTGCTTTTGGCCGAAGCATCTGTGTGGTCTTGTGTGACATCATACCTGTACCTCAACTTCGTCTTTGGTGTGTCCCGAAGAGCGAAGTCAGACTCTGTATCTCCGACGACCTCGTCTCTCACTGCGGCACAGCGGGGCACTAGGTTTTCTAGGACATCGTCCTTGTGACATGCTTAGTCTGCTGATCTACTTGGTGGTTTCGATTACCATCAGATTGTGAGTATTTCTTTATCACAATTCAGAGTATCTCTTTACATATATGAATGTGCTAGGTTGAGGATTCTTGATCTATGATTATTGTTAATCATTGTGACTAGCTCTGTGGGATATTGTAAAAGAGATATTGGTAGGTTTTGATCTGCTCAGTGATGAATTGACAAAGAAAATAAAATTGAATGTGAATTGGTGTATAGATTAAGCCTTGAGTTGTGGATTGTCTTGTTGTTTCCTACAACTGTGAGCAATTTATTTCAACCTGTTATTCATGTTGTTCCTGTAACTATATCAGTCAATACTTCTTTTTGTTCTGTATCTTTTCAGAGCATTCTTTCTGCTATCTGTGATTTTTGTAAGTCTCTGGATTGCTTTTTGCATAGAAGAATATTGTTGGTTTCTTCTCCTGTGGTCCAGCATAGGTTAAGTTGATTAAATATGCTTGAATCTGTTTGTTTTGATTAACAAGTTGTAAAATTGAGCTCAAGACCTAATCTATGATAGTCATATTCAATTGACGATTACATTTGTCATAAGGGCTGTGATGGCCAAGGTTTTTATCTTATGCAACTAGCCTTCTGGGAGCAATATTCAAACAAATAAATCTTAGCTTTATACTGATTTTAATTGTACACCTTTTTGTGTGTGGTGAGCATATTGTTCCTTTAAAATTACTTGATTGATTTTCATAGTCTTATGTCTATTGTGTCATTTAATTGGTTAGGGAACTATACTTTATTCACAATTATTTTTGCTGGAATTAATTCGGCAATTTTGCTAAACCTGCATATTGTACAACAGGATTCGCCCCTAAGCATGTGGAGTACTTCTCGAGCCACTTCACCTGCCACCGCTGGGAGTACGGTGTAAAGCTGATGCCGAGGTTATTCCTCCTGAAGAAGACATGGTCGAGCGTCGTCGCTCGCTAACCTTGAAGTTGGCGTCGTGCGAGAAATCGTCCATCGACTTGCCGGCGAGGTAGGGCGTCAGAAACAGTGTCCCCAACAAGTTAGCTATACAAGACCAACATGAACACGATTGCATTGCACGCAATTTTGTGAAGCATGCATGATTACTCGCTCACACGAATATCACAGCATGAACAAGATCGAATCTTACACATCTAGTTGATGGCTACGCAAACATGGCGTGCGTACGTACCTATCGATGTAGTCGATGATTATCTTGTTGTCGCAAAAGCGGCTGGTGGGGCGGCAGAAGGTCTCCTCGTATGGCGGCCTCACGACGGTGTCTGGCGTGCATGCGCAGTGCAGCCAGTTTCCGCTGTCAGTGCGAACAAACTAGTGCCGCTCGGTGGGGGCACGGTAGGCCGGCTGTCATCGAATGGAAGCCCGCCACATTTTTCATAATTCATTTGTGAGGAGGTTATTTTTGCTATTTCGATTTAAAACCATGCTAAATGAACCAAAAACTCACCACCGCGAAGTTGGCGTTGTACCAGAAGTCCTCTTTCATCCTCTCGGCCAAGTACGACGGCCAACGCGGGAACCCCAGCCTCTCCACTGCGTACGTGATGTGTTAATGGTCGGGACCCAAAAATGTAATTCTGGACTCTCTGTATATTCTGCACAAGTTCAGGATCACACTAGTGCACACAATGTCAACATAGATGAATATCGATCCACACAAGTTGAATAATAGTATAAACGATAAATTTGAATAACAAATAAAGGTTTTGACCTTATAGTCGAGTTTACATTTATTAAGCATCGCAGTTCACCTCTCGTTTTTAGCAAAGTTTGCATGAAGCATTGGATGCCCATTTGAATTTCAGTACTGCGTATCATCCACAGACAGATGGACATACAGAAAGAGTTAATCAGATATTGGAGGATATGCTGAGAGCTTGTGCTCTAGCTAATGCTACCCGTTGGGATAAAAGTTTACCATATGCATAATTTTCGTACAACAACAGTTATCAAGCTAGTATGTGAATGTTACCATTTGAAGCTTTGTATGGCCGTGCTTGCAGAACCCCGTTGAATTGATCAGAAATGGCTGAACGTTTAGTATTTAGTACAGACATCATTCAAGAAGCAGAAGAGTAAGTGGCCATGATCAGAGGAAGACTGAAGATAGCTCAGTCCAGGCAGAAGAGCTATGCTGATAATCGTCGTCGTGATCTCAGCTTTGAACCCGAGGATTTTGTGTATCTGCGAGTTACTCAACTCAGAGGTGTTAAAAGGTTTCATGCCAAAGGGAAGCTTGCCCCTAGGTATGTTGGTCCATTCAAAATTTTGAAACGCCGTAGAGAAGTTGCTTATCAGCTGGAGCTACCGTAGTCGTTAGCAAGAGTGCATGATGTCTTTCATGTCTCGAAGTTGAAGAAGTGTCTTCGTGTGCCAGAAAAGCAAGCCCCGTTGGAATCAATTGACTTGAAGGAGGATCTTACCTACAAGGAGCAGCCAGTCAAGATTTTGGATGTCGTAGAGCGCCACACAAGAAGCAAGACTGTTCGTTTTTGCAAGGTTCAGTGGAGCAACCACTCAGAAGGAGAAGCAACGTGGGAGCGGGAAGAAGAGCTGAAAGCCGAGTTTCCTAGCCTTTTCTCTAGCTAACCTGAATCTCAGGGTCGAGATCCCTTTAAGGGGGGAGGTTTGTAACATCCCAATTTTCTGAGTTTAAAAATATTTTGAATAGTTAGTAGGGAGAAAAAGTCACCATTTGGTTTTATTTGAATTTAATTCAAAAGCTTAATATTGGACTTTACAATAAAAAATATTTAATGTTAATAATCCCAACATGAACAATAGTCAAAACTATTTTATTTGGGTTCTATGTGCTCAGATATATTTTCTAGATTTTTTCTGAGTTCATTTGCTATTTTCTATTGCTTATTTGGTTTTCTGGTATTTTACAAAATAGACAATCTATTTAAAATCTCAGAAAAACTTGAGCCGAATTTCCTTCCTCCGACCCAGTCCTATTCCTCTTTTCGGCCCAACCCCGCGTGCAGCCTAGCTTGCCCGCGCTCGCGCCACCTCCGACTGACAGGTGGTCCCCGCGTGTCAGCTCCCTTCCTCTCTCCTCGTGCGAGCGCGCTAAACCTCCACCGTCGATTCTCTTTGAATGGTCCGATGGCGTTGTGTCGTTCGGGCGGCCCAAACGTCACCAGCGTTTTGAGCCGTTCGATCAAGAATGGATGATCAAGATGCGGCGTGATCGTTCGGGGACCCGAACGTCCCCTTGATTGTGAGCCGTTCGATCATATCTGGACGGTCAACCCTCTTGGCCCGATCGTGCACGTGCGTGGGCTTTCGCTGACGTGTGGGTCCCACGCGTTAGGTCTTCGTCTCCAAGTCGGCTTCGTCCCCGCAACGCGCCCGCCTCCGTCCGCCATTGCCGCCTTCTAGAAGCCCCGTCCGACAATGGACTCTCCCAACTAAAACCTTCCCGATTTCTTCATCAAAATCTATCTCCTTCCTTCTCACACCCGTATCTACCCTCAATTGGGATCAAAACCAACTCTATCTCTGTTTTCGTTTGAAACCTAGAAATCCTCAAATTAGAGATTCCTTATCCCGTGCCGCCCCGGCCCTATAAATAGGCCCCCGAGGTTCGCATTGGTGTCCGCACCCCAAACCCTCAAACCACAGCACCCCGAGAGCCCTAGCGCTGCCGCAATCGAGCTTTTAGGGTTTCTCGCCGCCGGTCATTTTCTTCGGGTTGCGCCGCCGGTAATGCCCGCCCGTGGAGTACACCGCCGCCTTCGCCGTCGCCTGGGCTACCTCCAGAAGCCTTTGCTGCCACCGGAACTTCACCGGAGGTTCTGTCCGACAAAAGCCGAGAAGCTTCGCCGCATAAGTCTCGCCGCCGGTCACCTCCGTCGTCCCCGACACTCCGCAAGTACACCCCGAGGTTCGCAATAGTGCCAGCTACCCAGTGGTACCACTCATCGCCGGTGGATCGCCGCCGTTCGCCGTTGCCATTTGGTCCCGAGCACCACCGGTCTCCGTCGAGCCACGTGGACGTCCACGTCGTGTCCAATTCAGCCCTTGCGCCTACGTGTCACCTCGCGTGGCATCCTCATCATCTCACGCGTGTACGCCCGAGTCAGCGTCCCGGTCAGTAGCTACCGCTGATGTGTCGCGCTGGGATTGGTCCAGATCAGATCCCCGTGGCAGTTCACCAATCGCTAGATCCCGAGGCTTGGTATACTTACTCTACCGTGAGCCATCTCACTGATATGTGGGTCCCACATGTCAGTAATTTATTTTTATTTCTTTTATTTCCAAAATCCCTGTGCTGACGTCGTGCTTGCGCAATAATCCAATTTTTCTTTTAATAAATAATTCAGAAATTCCAGTAAATCCAAAATTTGGGTTTCTTTTAGATTTAAAACTTCTAGAGCCCATAACTTTTGCATCCGAACTCCGATTGAGCTCATTCAAGTTCCAAAATTTATCTAAATTCGAGATCTATTTATCTGAGATTTTTATTTAATTTTTGGAGTTTGTTTTGCTTCTATTATTTATTTATTTTGTTTATTTGTCTCGCTTGCGAGTAGACGTCGATACATCGGGTAATTTAGGAGAAGAAGGAGCACCTCAAGATCAAGACCAGTACTTAGACCTTTTCCAAGGCAAGTCATACCTTTGATCATCTTGAACCCAGTTTTCAAATTACTTTGTTTCAAAGTATTGTATTCTACTTTAATTATGTATTTAAATGCTTTTGGGCATAGTTATTATCCAATTTGTTAATACACCTTGGCCTTGTATGTCATAATATCTTGTCACCCTAGATTGGTTATTAGTTGGTAATATTGTTGCACCAACGTGGGTTGGTTAGATGCGAGTATAATTGCTTAGCCATGCTACGAGTCTCACATCTCATTTGAGTTGCAAATATTAAATTTGCCTAAGTGACTATGGAACTATGTGATAAAATTGTGTGTACTGTGTGCTATTAGTTTGTGTATGACATATGTTGCACTAAAACCAACTGGGTGGTAAAGGATTTAGACTGAGACAAGTGGTGGATACTGTGTGATATGGTGGAAGCTATATGCATAGGAATAATGATCTTTGTGGCATAGTTAGAGAATGGAATTATTGCCTTGGTCAATTAAGGACTTAACTTTGTGCGCCATTGAGTTGAGCCTTATTGTACGACCACATGCCTGATGGGACGGGCCTAACTTAGTAGGTTATGGATTCTTGGCATTGATTACTCAGGCTGTAGGTTAGCTATGGGTGGAGGTGTGTACTACAAGATAGTTGCATCACGGGGCGGTTCGCCGTGTCCCTGCCCAACGATGTGTGTTATGCCAAAGCGCTTCGTTTGAGTTGGCATAACGGTTTGTAAGCACATCGGGAGTGTCAATGTTAAGATGAAGTTTCTGAACCGTTTTGTTATGATTAGTGCTTGCAACACTAGTTGTATCGTGTGAGTAAAGTGTATAACCTCTGCAGAGTGTTAAATCAATCTATTCGAATAGTCGCGTCCTCGGTCATGGACATGCTTGGGGATTTCACACGAGGGGTAGTTTTCATAAAATGTTTGGGATGAGAGCTATGTGATCTAAGTCATATGGCTATGTGAAATAATCTGTTTAGCTTTGTGTCTTTGTGGAAACAACTGTTAAATTAATATTGTCTATTTGTTTTGAATTATGTTTTCAATCTATTATTGTATTCAATTGCAAATGTTGCTTTTATGCAAAAAAACCACATGAAGCCTTTTCTTTTGGAATAAGCTTGCATCTATAAATTGCATTCTGTGGTATGATTTGCGAGTACAGTTGTGTACCCACGCTTGTTGTAAAACTTGTGCCCAAACCTACAGAAGAGGAGGAGTCTACGCCTACTTTCGAGGAGGAGTTCGTCGGAGGTTGCTGATCGTTAAGGTCTGGATCCCAGTCGGTTTCCTATGGTGAATTGATGGGATCTACGCTGAAGTTATTTCTGTTCCGCTGCTATTTTATTCTCTGTTAGCCCTGCGTGACTCAATAAGTATAAACTCGACCATAAGGTCAAAACCCTTATTTGTTATTCAAACTAATCGTTTACTTTATTTATCGCTCGTGTGGATTGATATTTACCTATGTTGACACTGTGTGCACTAGCGTGTTCCTGGACTAGTGCATTATACACAGAGGGTTCCAGAATCATAATTTTGGGTCCCGACAGCTGACAGGGGTTATGGGGACCTTGAGGAAGCACCCACATCTAGGTGCCAAATAAATCCAAGAGATGTTGTAGGATGAGTACAAAGTCACTTTGCAATGTGAGATAGCGTGGGCTGGTAGGCAGAAGGCAATGGATAGGACATTTGGTTCTTGGGAGGATAGTTTTGAGGAGTTGTATATATTCAAGGCAGATATTGATCTGAGGTCACATGGTAGTATTATTGAGATATCAAATAGGCAAATAGGTGACAAGACATATTTTCATAAACCTTCATGGCTCTAAAACCATGCATTGATGGTTTTTTGAGAGGCTGCAGACCATACTTGAGTGTTGACTCAACAACTCTGAATGGCAAATGGAATGGACGGCTAGCTACAGTGACTGCTCTAGATGGACATAATTGGATGTTTCCAGTTGCTTTTGGTTTTATAGAATCTAAGACAACTAATAACTGGAGTTGGTTCATGCAGCAGTTGAAGAAAGCAATAGGTAATCCTCCCACCCTTACTATATGCTCTGATACTTGTAAAGGTCTAGAAAATGCTATGCAGAATGTATTCCATGCAGTTGAGCAGAATGAGTGCTTTAGGCACCTTATGCAGAACTTTGTGAAGAAATTTCATGGTCCTGTTTTTGGTAACATGTATCTAGCTGCTGGGACATACAGAGCAGACAGATTTGATCTTTACATGGGAGAATACTTGAAGTAAGTTCTGAGGTAAGTTCTGAGGTTGGAGTCTACTTGAAGAAGCACCATAATTTGCTATGGATGAGGAGTAGATTCCCAAAGGACATCAAATGTGATTACATCAGCAACAATCTGGCTGAGAGTTTCAACAGTTGGATTAAAGACTGAAGGACTTGCCTATTGTGGAACTAGCAGGTAAGTTGAGAGAAAAGCTAATATAAATGTTTTGTAAGAGGAGGAGAATCGGAGAGAGGCTGCAGGGGAGAATTCTCCCAGCCATAATACACCAACTCAATATAAAGACTAGGAATTTAGAGAATTTAAAGGTGGGTACATCATCACATGAATCTACAGAGGTAACTGAGGTTGACAACAATCATGAAGTTCACAGACATGTTGTTTACATCCTTGCACAGGAGTGCACATGTAGGGAGTGACAGTTAACAGGCAAACCATGCCCTCATGCAATGACATTTATTACAACTGGAAGAAATACAAATATGGAGGGATATGTACACAATTACTACTCAATTGCCAAGTTCATAGCTGTATATGAAGGGGTTGGATTTAAGTTGTTTCCACCACTTGGGAAGAGATCAGCTGGAAGACCTCGCAAGAGTAGATTTCCATCATTCCTGGAAAAGGGGAAATCAAGTACAAGGAGGCAGTGCAAATGCAGCAGGTGTGGGGAGCTTGGCCATTGTGCTAACGGCTGTTATCTCAATGCAAACAAAAAAGGTAACATCATGAGGGATGCATTTTTTTTGCATTACATGTTTCCTTGTTGCCTAGTGTAATTGTTGTATACAATAGGAAGAGAAAGGCTACAAAGAAAGGAATTACAGAGGGTACGTTTGTTGGTACACCCCTGTCGCATTGCAACCAGCAATTCTAAGCAACAAACCTGGGCCTATCACTAGAAGGTATGGACTTGCATTTTGTCAATATGTATGGACTTGCATTTTGTCAGTAGGTATGGGCATCTCACAATGGATGTAATATGTATGCAGGCAGCTAATACTAGCAATGAGAGGAGTTGATAGCCAAGACACAACAATAGTCTCAGCAAAGACTACTCCCAGGAAGAAGTTGACACCCCCCAGGAAGAAGTTGACACTAATCAAGAAGAAGAAATGAGCAAAAATCAACATTTTGTGTTCTAGACTTGTTTGCATGGACTTGTAGCCATCTCAGTATATTTTATCAATATGTATGGACTTGTAGTCTGTCAGTACATTGCTATGTCAGTATGTTGTGTTCTGCAATTTTTTGCTATGTATGCCAATGGCCAAGTTTTGGACCATATTTGGTATGTCGGTATCTTTGTTTTCTGCACTTGTTTGCTATGTATGCCAATGGACAAGTTCTGGACCATAATGTTAGTATCTTTGTTCTGGACTGGTTTTGGAAAATGTAGCCATTTTAGTATATTTTGTCAGTATCTTTGTGTTATAGATCATAATGTCAATATCTTTGTTCTGGACTGGTTCTTGAAAAATGTAGCCTTTTCATTATATTTTGTCAGTATCTTTGTTCTTGTAGTCTGTCGGTACATTGCTTTGTCAGTATGTTGTGTTCTACAGTTGTTTGCTATGTATGCCAATGGACAAGTTCTGGACCATAATGTTAGTATATTTGCTATCTTCAGATTGTATTGATCTTACGTATACAAAAGAGAGAACAGTCATCATGTCACACATGTTATGATCCACATAATGCTTGCCATTTTCAACAGATGAAATTACACAATGATGTTCACATTTTCAAACAAAATGATCTCCACCTTGCTGACACCAAGCAACTAAGATTAGCACCTATTACACATCAAGTTTCCATTTCAAGACAAAATGATTCAACTACCAGGTAGAAGTGACAAACTACTTCCCCAATACAACAATTACAACCATTACAACTAAAGCAACCACCAACAAGTTGAGAGCACCAATTGGGATAAAAACTCTCCCTTGCTTCCACACCTTGCACATGGTGGCATCAGTGTTACCATTTCAAGCCTTCAACTTCACGAGCTCTGCTTTCATGGCCTCAAAACCAGTCTTCAAAGTGGATGTGTGTGAGAACCCGCGTAATTAGCTAACCTTTTTTTTCAGTAATCGGTTTTTAGCGGTAATTAAATTTGGCTTAGCAGTAAGCTAACAATAGTTTTGCGATCGTCGTTAAGCTTCTAGTTTGCTGTCAGCGTTGGTTTAGTGGGTTTCGTTTTGTGAGCAGCGCATCATTGCATTCATCAGTGCACAGTAGCATCAATCACAATTAGATTTCACATTCCATTTGCATTAGATAATTAAGTCAATTGTAAGCATTTCAATAGAAGTGCATCATCATCTCATATCATCTAGTATTGTTTAAATAGTTACAACTTAGATTGGTTTACAAAGCAATAAAAAGAGTACATCCTGCATTGCATATCGCCGAGCCCTCCTTGTATCCTTGTTCTTCGATCGCCGGTCCATCAAACCCCGGTGTCGTCCTTGTCATCCAAGAAACCTGCACGCATACCACTCTCCGCTAGTGTTGTTAGACAGAAGCAAACCACAATATTATTAAAGTAAAGATTGTCGTCAGTCTCCCGAAGTGCAGCTGAATACTCGGAGCAACCTGAGTAGTCGGTCCCTTGACCATCAAGACACCCAGACCAATCGGAGTTAGTCGGCTCCTTGATCGCCAAGATATCCTGACCACCCGAGGTCCTTCGATACCTGTCACTTCCGTGGGTCTCCTCATCCGGCAATATTGAAATCCAACACCCAACATTTCCGCTTTCCGCAACCACAGTATAATCCCACAGTGCACATCCGATTAAACCCCACCCTCAGCCAAAGCATCACCGGGTATATCGAAACCAGCGCCATCAACACTTTTGCTACCCAGCCAACAATCATGCAAATATCTAACCCAATAGCACGGCCAGCAGACGAAGCCAACACAGGGCAGCACAGCAGAACCAAAGCAAAACAGCCAAGGGCAGCATGGCATGAAGGGGGGCATGGAGGGAATGCACAGGGCCAAGGGAAGCCACAACCACCAACCACAAGGGCATAGTGGTCAGTAGCATGGCAAGAGTTTGAACCAGCCGAAATGCATTCCCCCTGGGTGAAGCTCTTATCCCCTCATTGCCTCTCATAGTCTCACACAAGCAACCTCATCCACAGAACTGAGCCACCACCTAGAGCAAAGCACAGGCCAGCCTCCTCAAGCTTATCCCTCCCCAGCCGAAACATCCCCCCTACCTGAGGCTTCTGCTCACAAAAGCCACCCAACACAAGCCATTCTCACAAGCATAAGATAAGGTCAACAGAGGGCTCAAGCTCATCCACACAAAGTATAGAACCCCAGGAGGTTCACTGCCCAAATCAAGAGCCAGCAGTAAGCCAAGCCTCCCACTTCCATCCTCAAGGTCAAACCACCGCAATACACCAAGGGCAGCAGAGCAAGCAAGCACCCACAGAGGAGGAGAAAGGGAGGCAAGCACAAGCACTAGCACAAGTCACCACCAGCCGCAAGAAGGGAGGCAAGAGGTCCAAGAGGAAGGGAGCAAGGGAGAAGAGCAAGAACCACCGAACCAAGACCATCGGCATCGCCAAGCATCAAGGCAGCCAGGAGAACAAGCTCAGCATCCTCATCATCACAGCTTACAAGCCACCCACAACAGGGAAGAGGAGGAGAGCACCAACTTGAAGCCGGCACTGCCATCCTCCTCTCCCAACCCAGAACCCACAAGAGGTGATACTAGCATACCCCAGATCATTCTGCTATACACCTTTAGCATCATAGGTCTCATGCATCACTTAGGTCTCAGCATTTCTAGCAGCAAAGCACCTAAAGCTAGAGCTCTCAGAACACCAAGAATTCATCTTAGAGCACATTCAAACCTAACCCTCAGTTCATCACCTCACAGTGGTAGCATTATTCAAACTTTTGCCCATACAACTTTAAGCCCTCAGTTCATCACATGATGGCATCACAGAGCAAAGGGGTCAGGGAGTAGAGAGAAAAAGGGGTAATACCTCAGTGCTAACCACAACCGAGCCAAGACGGTCGGCGGTTGAAGGCCGAGCCGGCCGGTCGCAGGGCAGTAGGGAGGCGACGGCGCCATAGAGACGGCCCAGGGCAGAGGCCGAACCGAGTAGGGCGCGGGGAGGAGCTGAGCGAGCCACCGGGCGCAGGGGGACCAGAGGGAGCGGGACGACCTTGGGCTGGAGGCGAGCAGGGAGAGTAGAGGGGCGCTCGCGGCGGCGACAAGGGAGCTGGGGCCGAGCAGGAGCCGGAGGAGGCCGGGTCGGGGTAGCAAAGGAGGCGCCAAGCCGAGCACCAGTGGACCATGCCGCATTAGG
The DNA here is from genome assembly GCA_036346255.1 of Ampelocalamus luodianensis. Classification (NCBI taxonomy): domain Eukaryota; kingdom Viridiplantae; phylum Streptophyta; class Magnoliopsida; order Poales; family Poaceae; genus Ampelocalamus; species Ampelocalamus luodianensis. The sequence continues at coordinate 3,765,987 of CM070630.1, read as the reverse complement.
CGCAGGAGGCGGCGCAGAGTAGCCGAAGCCGAGGGCCGGGTGCAGCCCAAGTAGGAGATGGCGGCGCCGCGCCGGGAGCCGGAGGGGAGGAAGCCAAGCCAGCCGGAGGGGCGCCGTGGTGTAAGATCGAGGAGGCCGACTAGAGGGGGGTGAATAGGCGTTTTTAAAACTTCTATGTGCTAAAACAGATTTCAAATGCGGAAGCTAAGTATCAATTCGGTTTAGCACAATTAACGCCTAAACAACTAGGTGCACCAAAAATACAAGTCAATAATAAATAGAGCAATTTAGCAAAGACTTGTAGGCTATCAACTAATGATATGATCAATCAAGCACATATACGATAGCAATCATACAAATGAATAGGCAATTATACAATGAATGTAAATTGCACAAAGTAAAACATATGAAAGCTAATCACAAGAAGCACACGAGACACAATGATGTTTTACCGTGGTGGTCGGAGACTTGCCGGTCTCCCATAATCCACGTTGAGGTAAGTTCAACTTTTTGGATCGGCTCCAAAACGCGAGGCAACACCTCCGAGGTAAGTCCAAACAACTTGGACCGGTTCCAACCGAACCAACACCTCTAAGTGAGATCAACCGCTTGAACCGACTCAACTTGAACTTATCACCTCGATCCACTAGGGTTGCTCTTACTCGCCCGAGATGGCGAGCACCAAGCCACTCACAAATCGCCGGGTCTTCTCACAAGCTTCACTTGAGAAGATCACCGACGCACCACGCTCCACGCCGCCTAGGTGTCGGCAAACACCAAGAGTAACAAGTCTCCAACTTTCACTTGAACCAATCAAGTGTCAAAGCTCTCGTGGATACTAAATCCACCACCTAATGCAACACATGCAATAGGATTTGCCTCTCAAACCTCACTAAGTGCAACACATGCACAAATGGGAGTAGAGGGCTTGCTCTTAGCTCAAAGGAACTCAATGGGATGCCAAAGGTTGTCTCTCAACCGGCCAAGGGGTATTTATAGCCCCAAACCAAAAACTAGCCGCTTGGAGACGAAACAGCCAAAAACTAGCCGTTATACCTTTTGCGGTCGTACCGCACTCACAAGGGGCGGTACTACTGTTCTGCGTACTACGCATAGATTATACGAGCGGTACTACCGCAGCCCGATTTTCAGCACGCATTTACACTCGGTAAAAGGTCATAACTTTTGACTCGATGTCGGAATTGAGTGATCTTGGACTCTATTGAAAGCTTATTCAGAGGGCTACACAACCCACCTATTTGATTTGATCTAAAACACATTTTATCAAATCAAAAAGCACAACTTCAAAGAGCCACTACCATGGTCTAAGTCCAAAGAGTTAGCAACAAGCAATCTTAGACCATGCCAAGGGAAAATACATGAATCCCAACAATTTGCAAAACATATTTGCAAACTTAGATCATGCTACAAGGAGTAGGTACATGGACTTCAACCGTTTGCAAAACACATTTGCAAAGTATAGTCATATGCTACAAGGATTATCCATGAGCCTCAACTATTTGCAAAACGCATTCGCAAATATAGGCAACATGTTAAGTTGAGCTAGAGCAAACACAATGAGCTATCAACACATGACTAACTCAAGTTACTAGACAAGACCCCTCTTAATAGTACGGCAACCTATTCTAGCAATCCGATCTTCTAACCAAACACCAAGACCGGTAAAAGACTAGGAACACATCCTTAGCTCTAGCTAGTCATACCTTTGCCTTGACCATCCACTTGAAGCTTGATGACTCACATCCTCGCTTCATGTCCGGGTCATCGTCTTGATATGCATCAACCCATGATGCATCCTTTACTTGACCTCAATCAACATATGATGAGTCTTCTCTTGACTTGATGATCAACTCATGAGCATCTCTTCTTCGAGATCTTGATATGCATCAACACATGATGCATCATCTCCTTGAACCTTGACTTGATGACGATCAACTCATGATGTCATCCAAAGTCTTCATCACCCTGGAACATAACCTATTCATCCAACTCATGGAAAATGTTAGTCCCACAATGTCATTAACATTAATTAACGAGATATACCTGCATAAATGCTTTTGAACAAGCCATTACTGACAGGTGCGGTATTACCGCCAACTAGCATCCGGTAATACCGCTCTCCGGTAGTACCGTTTCTCGAGATGCGGTACTACCGATTTCAGAGGCTCGAGAAATACGAAAAACACCTTCTCTGGAATTTACATACCGCCAACATATTTGCGGTCATACACACGCAGTAGTTCCGCCACATGAACTCCAGACTACCGCTCCACCTCGAGCAAACCAAGTCCAAAAGCAATGCACTGGAATTTTCATACCGCATGTAAATCCAGATCAGCGGGCGGTACTACCACAGCATACAACGCCGTACTACCGCATTTCGAAGCTTTTGAATGCAATGCATGACTCCTTTGTCTTGAGTCATGTCAATCTTTATCACCTTTGCATTTCCTTTTATGTCATCATTCAAACTCCGGACTAAGCCTTGAAAACATCTTAGCACACACATTAGTCCCACAACACAATTTGCAAATAATTGAATATAATTGGTATGAGTATATATAAACACGGTTATATATATACTCAAGAGTTATGTTTCAAAGTAGATCACAAAGATCAATACTACTGAAACAACAAGGTCATGAGTATATATAAACTACACAAGTTATATATACTACAAGTATATCTGAACTACACAAGTTGTATATACTAAATATGAGTGTATACAAACTACACAAGTTGTATATACTCATATGAATATATTAACTACACAAGTTAAATATATTCAAGGATATATTTCAAAGTAAAGATCCTTAATATATGTGGAAAGAGAATATGGATCAATACTAATGAAACCACAAAATATAGAATGAACTCCCTAAATGTGTGCATACACAAATGTGTAATGGAAACATATGCACATATCCAAGTTAAACTTTTGGTGGAGTTTATCCTATATTTTGGATCCGAGAATGCAACAAGATATAATAAAACGAAGTAGAATGCATACCTCTTGTATTTCCATCTTTATATCCAAACGAGACTAAACAATAGATAATCAATAGAATTGTTAGTCTCACAAATAGATTGTCATTTATGAATACATACCTGTTTGATTTTTGCTTTTATATCCAAGCTGAGACTAAGCATGATATAACAATAAGAGTATTAGTCTCACAAGTGCATTTGTCATTAATCACTTAATCACTTGCATGCCTTAATATTTTTCACCTTTATATCCAAATAAGACTGCACAATATGTATATCAATAAAAGTGTTAGTCTCCCAATTAGATTTATCATTAATCACCAAAACTCTATTACCACATAATGGTGGGTCTAGATCTTTCACGTGGGAGAACCAGAGGGAGGAGCTCCAGGAAGGGATGGGGTTTTGGGGGAGAAGAATGGGGGAAGAGTAGGGATTAGGAAGTGGGGGAGAAGGGGCCGGTGTGTTGCGGCTGGATAGGGTAGAGAGAGAGAGAGTTAGGGTTAGGTGAGGAGAGAGGTAATTAGGGGAATTAGGGTTAAAAGATTAGGGGCTAGATTAGGAAGTTGAGTGTTTTTGGTTGGGTACCAGGATGATTGGGGATCGCTCTGGTTGAGTTGGTTTCGTAAGCGGCGGTAGTACCGCGTGTTGAGCAGCGGCAGCATCGCGTGTAGAGCGTCTTGTTGGGGAATGCTAACTTAGTAGCGATCTCGAAAAGTTTTATTTAATTTAAATTGTGCTAATATTTAGAAAGCCACTAACTTATGTATCCATAGTATCATCTCAAAATCAAATATGTATTTTTTTTATATTATTATTCGTGCTGTCGATTGCTACAGAAGACGATCCAGCATCGACGGGAGCAGCTGAGCAGAATTTCGTCAACACCAACCTTTTCTACAATTCCGAAGGCAAGCGATCCTCTTGAACATGAATCTAACTATTTCAACTGTAAACTTTATATTACTATATCATATTATTATTGCATTCAAAACTATTTCTCAAAAACAAATCTATTAATGAATATGAGAATGAAAGAAGAAGAAAAGATATGATGACGATGAGAGAAATGATAGATGATGTAATATTATGGCTGGTAAAGGGGGCCCAGGGCAAGGATGAGAGAGGGCAAGAGGTGGGACCCCTTTACATATGGTTAAAATATAAGGACCAACAAAACTCTTGCTCGGTCAGATGCCGTAAATGAGTACCAACCATTTTCCCGTTTCGGCGGGCAGAAAATGCTACCCTGTTACGTGATTATTCTCTCCACAACGAGTAAGTAATATTGCATGGGTTGAGTTAGGGAAGATCCCAGAACGGTATTCAAAAGTTCAGAAATAGGGGAATCCTAGGCGCTATAGTAGCGCATTGTGGAGTGTTGGGTTAGTATCCCAACCAACATTACCTGAACTCGTTGGTGGCCAGGCCGTCACCGACGAAAAGTAATGGGTGGAGAAATTAATCACGTAACCTGGAAAACGTTCTGTATTCTGAACTCGAAGTCGCATCAAAGGAAATGCGGTGGACCTAGCTCAAAGAGAGCTCAGAATAGCTATGAGTAAAGTGGTACAAGCCTGCGCAGTGCTATATCAAATCATTAATTCATGCCAGTCTCCTGGATTGGAGTCTACGGGAACCGCTAGGGGTCTTTCTTCTCTCCGAGTGACTAGTAGTCTTTTCAGAATAAAATTTTGCCACCTAATGTTTTATTGAGTTATTTTCAGAAAAGAGATGAGCTAGAGAATGAAGAAAAGAGCAGAGATGAGTTATACAGTGCAAATTTGCTATTAATGCTTGCTGAGTACATTAATTTGTACTCAACCTTGCTAGTATTATCCTTTGTAGATCCTAGTCCGACCGGGAACTATCCCGCGTGGGACGAAGGACTTGCAGGTACTGATGAAGCTGCACGAGGCGAGAGCGTTGACTTTGAAGACCAGAGTGAGATGGGCGGCTGATTTGGCGCTAGGGATGAATTGAAGACCGATGGAGTAAAGGAAGGCAGATGAAGGGACGTAGTCCCATTGTGCCGTTATAAATTGCTATGTAAGAACCTTAGCTTTACGTGGCTAACTGGAATAAAAGTATAGTTTCTATTTTATTGTTCTACTACGTTAACTCTGGTAAAGGCTTACTATTCGTTGGAGCAGTGTTCTACTGAGCAAACGAATAGTAATCCGTATGCCTAAGTGTGATTACCCCTGGGGTAATGACACGGGCGTCGCAATGTGGCTTCAACTAAATCTGGAATTACATCTTCAGGGGGTGGTGTCCTCTTGAATCAACCCCTTCTCGGTCAGGAACTCCACATATTATTCGGTCATATGGAGAATGAGCAAGTCTTTCGGTCCTACAGCAAACCAAACGGCAAAGAGATCCCAAGAACAAATGAAGCAACCCCTCCCAAATCGGTCGAACCAAAAACCCTAATTGAAACCCAAATCGCCAGTTCCACGAAGGACTACTTACATTCTGCTGATTCATAGGACACTTGTAAAATAGCTTCCCCACATTTGCCATCTTCTTGCACATGAGTTCGAGCACCGAGGCCTTCTTACAGTTCGGGCACTTGACAAGGGGAAGCCCAGTATTGCCCCGAAGAGAATGCGTAGACAAGTTCATCATCGAAGAACCCAGGAAGTGTACTTGGGACCATCCATTCGAACGCGCGGAGGCACTGCTCGATTGCGACATGCCGTCCTTGCCTACACGAAACCGTGGTCGCTGGAGGCGAAAGAGAAGAGGATTGGGAGCAACTGGAGAAGAGCAAGTCTGGTCGGGTGTGAGCGAGCGAGACTGACTTGGTCGGGTGCGAGCAACCCTAGACCACTAGAAGAGCGAGTGAGCCAGACCGACTTGGTCGGGTGCAAGGGGAACAGGGGCTGGTCCGACCTAGGGGTAAGATGGTCATTTCGCGTGCCTTGTGACATGAAAATGGGCAAAAAAGATTAAAATAATACAAAAAAGGCAAAAACAAAGAAATAGACAAACATGAGGGAAAAAATATATTACATCGAGAATAAGTATAGTTTATGAATACCCAACTAATGCGAGGGCAGTAATGAATTCCCCCTCAAAAAAAGTCCAATATGGGTGTGTAGATACATCGCCAAGAAAATAAATTCTATAAGATAGGATCTCAACGAGGGTCCTCATTGATGTCGTCCATTTGTGAAAAGTGATAAAGGGTTGGGAGAATCCGACGGTGAACAGAGAGGCCTCTCCGCACACAGAAAATTTGCTTCCCATCACCAATAGCCAACCCATTCCCCTTGGCTCTCCTCCGGGCCCAACCCCCTCGCACTGTTGAAACGGACGGCATCCGCGCCGAGGCATCCCGCCCCCCCCCCCTCCCCTCGTAGGATTTATTTCCCTCCTCCGGTCTCCGCCCACCTCACCACCACCACCACCGCCGCACGCCAGTCGCCGCCGGCGAGAGGTGCCCTGCGAGCCCGCCGATGCCGCCTCTCACGCCCCCCAAGTCCGGCGACGCCGTCTTCGCCAGCGTCGAGCGCGTCGTAAGCTCCCGCTGGGTCGTCGCTCCCTGAAACCCAAGAACCCTGGCCCTGATCCGGTTGTTTTGGTTGGCAGAATGCGGAGCTCTTCACGCTAACGTACGGCGCCATCGTGCGGCAGCTGCTCACGGATCTGGAGGAGGTCGAGGAGGTCAACAAGCAGCTCGATCAGATGTATGTGGCTCTCTTTTTTCCTCTTGTCTCTGATTTTTGTGGGCCAATTCAGAAACTTTTGATGGCTGATGGGGGATGGTTTAGAGATAACAGTGGCGATCTTCTGATCTAGCAGTAGAAATTTAGGAATTTGCATATTTTTGGCCCCCGCGAACTGTATTTGAAGATATAACAGTGTTTAGCTATGAGCGCCTGTGATAGCCTGAGTATGAGATTCCAAATAGCTTTAGCCGTGGACTTTGCGTCCAGGTAGTCTGTGAATGGAAAAAAAAGATTTGCGGTGGTTATATTGAGTTAACTTCTCAACTGAAGGGATTTAGAAGTATGAATTTGCCTATGCGTGGATTTATATGGCTTTTCCGATTCAGCAGACTACGCATCACATTGTGTTGGTTTATTTGTCATGGTTCAATTGTATTATACTCTAGTTTTGAAATCTCTTCACTTAATTTAAGAGTATGGAGTTAAGAGTGGTATGGCTATTTCATCCATCCAGCATTCTAGATCTATACATTAGTGAAGATGCCATGTACCATCGATGAAGGAAAGAGGGTAAATCGGATCTGGAGTAAAATCACAGATCAAGTGCTAATCTAGCTGGTAACGGAATTGCTGTTTTGTAGCTTATTCAGCACAGTTAAGCAGTATCTGTGGCTTGCTGGCTGCTATTCCTCATGATTTTCTGTCCTCCAGCTTTGCCGTTGATCTCTTTTATTTGTGTTATATATCTTTTTTACCTTTCAGGGGTTACAACATTGGAACTCGATTGGTTGACGAGTTCTTAGCCAAGTCAAATGTATCAAGGTGTGTTGACTTCAAGGAGACTGCTGATGTTATTGCAAAGGTTTTTAGTTAAACTTGCTATTGTTTGCTTCAAGTTTAGCAGAAACATAATTCATCCACAAGATTGCATAGTTGCTGAGCCCTTATTCATATCTCCTAATTCCTGGACTTGTTGGTACATTTTATATGTGCTTAATATCTGAACTCATGAATATTCTTTATTTTATATATAACCGATGCATATGAGGTCCTTGCTCAAAATTGAAGTCTACACTGTAGTTTTTTGAACTACTATACAATAATAGTTTCAGTTTTTGTTAGAATCTGTAACGCTCTTGTGCATTTATAGCATTCTTTGCTGCTACAGTAGTCATACACCATTCATTGACATGGCATGCCTTCTGTTCCATCTGCAGATTGTGTACATATAAAACCCATTTTCATATACCTTATCTTGTTGGTTAACTGAAGATCCCAAGACTAATTACCATATCTCCAATTAGTTTATTACTATCGTTTGTTTCCTAGAACATATCAAACCTATTGGCTATCTGATGTTTTTGCACTTGCAAATTTCAATATCCCCTCTGTTTTGTCCCTATCTGTTTATGGTCTAACAATTTACTTTTTTTCCTTTTAAAACAGCTTGGATTCAAAATGTTCTTGGGTGTGACTGCAACTGTAACCAATTGGGATGCTGAGGGTACAAGTTGCAGCTTTGTATTGGAGGACAATCCTCTTGTAGACTTTGTTGAGCTTCCTGATACTTGCCAAGGCCTTCAGTATTGCAATGTGTTAAGTGGAGTTATTAGGGGAGCACTAGAAATGGTTAGTTCTTCTGTTACTGCTATAAACTTTTCTTATCCTTTCCACTTCATGCTGGATAATCGAAAAATAAAAGATTAACAATAAGCGCATGATAGTGTGTACTTTTTTCCTAGCAAATTGCATGTTCTTGGTATCCAGATTTAAGGTACTTCATGATGAATATGTCTACTGTTATGGTCGGTACTCAATATCATCATCGTGCCAAGCCACGACTAGTCCAGGCACAGGAGGAGGGCGCGACCAGCTTGGCCACGACCAGTCCAGGCAAGCAACGACCAGTCATGGGCCTGGCTACGACCAGTCCAGGCAAGCCACGACCAGTTCTGGCGCAAGAGGAAGGTGCGGTAGCCTAGCTGTCGCTGCATCCATGCATTCAGGAGTTTCCTTGCCCAATAGATTAGGACTCTTTAAATCAGGATAGTTTATTTCCTTGTGTTAGTTACTTTCTAAATCTGAATTTCCTTAGATAAGTTTCTATCTTTAGGTTGTAATCCCTGTTAAAGGGGAAGAGATTAAATAGAAGGGGCGGCCGACCACCCACCGCCCATCGCTATTTCCTTCGCAATTGAGCCCTAGTCCATAACAACTTGGTATCAGAGCCTACTGTTGCATCGACCATGTCAAGCAACGGCGGTTCCGATCCTCCGGACACGATAGCGATGTTCGCTCAGCTCATCGCTCGGTTCGACGCCATGGCCCTGACAATCGACAACCACGACACTCAGCTTGCCACCATAAAATACCGACTGGAAGGCCATACCATGCGATTGGCGCGTGTAGAGATGATCAAGACCGACGACACGGGAAACCTGGGGGCTGGCACGGGCACGGGCGCCGCGGCGACCACACTGCCAAGCCAGCCGACCCTGCTGCCGCCCGCGCGCAACGAGCACTCTGGGGTTCCCCGCTTCCATAAGCTTGACTTTCCCACATTCGATGGCAAGGAAGATTCGCTGCCGTGGGTTAGTCGTTGCGAACAATTCTTCCGCGGGCAACGAACCATGGAGGAAGAGAAGGTGTGGCTAGTGTCATACCACCTAACCGGCAATGCACATACGTGGTTTTGCCGGCTTGAGTGCGAGGAAGGGACGTCGTCGTGGCGTCGCTTCACGGACCTCGTGAATGTACGCTTCGGGCCACCGTTGCGGCATAACCCCATGGGAGAGTTAGTGCAACTCAAGCGTACAGGGACGGTCGACGATTACATCGACCAGTTCCTGACACGCCTCAGCCGGGTTGGTCCCCTTACTTCCGAGCAGCAGATACAGCTGTTCACCGCTGGACTTCAAGAACCTCTCAGCATCGACGTCGACCTTTAGGCGCCGGGGACCATGGAGACGGCCATGAGTCTGGCATGAGCCTACGAGCGACGGGCCGCCGTAGTAGTCGGACTGGCCGCCGCCGCAACACTGACAACAAAGTCGGCGGCCAAGCCTGCCTTCACGGGGCGGTCATCGGCACCAATTCCGGTGGTGCCCAAGGCTGCTGCCGGAGGCAACCCGGCTAGTGGAGGATCGAAACGGGTTTTCCATCACATTCTCACACCCGAACAGATGGCCGAGCGCAAACGTCAGGACCTTTGCTTTAATTGCGATGAAAAATTTACGCCGGCCCATGAGTGCAAGCAATTGCTGCACATTGAGTTTGTCAATGAGTTGACTTGCAGCGACAACGACGACCCAGGGGAGGAGCCCAATCCAGAAATTTCGCTACATGCGTTGACCGGCATCAATACTGGTTGTACCATGCAGTTGGAGGTGACTGTAGGCGACAAGCTACTCATGGCGTTGGACTCAGGTTCCACGCACAATTTTGTGGCCAAAGAAGTTCGTAACCAACTTGGCTGGCCCATACATGCAGGGCGGCAAGGCCTCAAGGTAGCGATAGCCAAAAGAGAACATCACACTTTGTCCGCCGGCTCGCCGCCGACGATTCCGGCCACGACGGTGCAAGCCAACGGTGCCAAAATGTGTACGATAATATTGCGAACCAAATGAGGGTACTCTCGACGACGGAGCTGGCCTAAAACGCTGGCGAGCCGGAGAGGGGCGGAGGAGCTTTTACGGCAAAATACGAAAACGCGAAAAAGTTTCGCTACAATCTAATCTAACGGGTTCTCGAGCACTAGGGGGCTATTGCGAATACACCTGGACGCAGGGGAGGTCCGAAAGAGCTCGGAGAAGTTCTGGCGGTAGAGACCGACGCCGGAACCGAGGAAGAACCCGGTGAGGTGCGGCCTGAGTAAAAATAAAGGCCACAAGGTGTCAAAAGAGCTCCATGAGGACCCACAGGAGGTCCACGAGCACTTAAATTGACTAGTGAAACACTCACCAGAGTTGGAGAAGAAGGGACCGCCTACGGCCGAAATCCGCGCAAACTCAATTCAAGCTGCTCCTGTGAAAGCAACCCAAAATGGAGTTAGGGACAAGCTTTACGACGAAGGGAGGTCCAAAATGGAACAAAATGCTGGGCAAGAGGACCACTGAAGCACCAATGCTACCACCAAGCTTCACGGCAAAAAATGGCGGTTTTGGGGGTTTTGAGGTTCTGAGCTCCAGGAACAAGGAACGAGCTAGGGGTGTTGGAAAGGATCACTAGGAGGGGCTCTGGGGGCCTTTTATAGCCGGAGGGCCACGGTTTGAGCTAGGGCACGCTCCAAGGATGAGCTCGGTTCATAGCTCTGCCATGGACGAGCTGAAATGATGGGAGTAGCTCGGAGCACGACTTTGGGCCGAAAGCACTGGCGAGCATTTAATGCCAAGAACAGAGAGACGTTGACGAGGACGAGCTTGAGGTGACAAGGCACAACTACCCACTGTCATGGCGCACGACGCAAGGAAGAAGAAGAACAGAAAAGGTCAGGGAGGTCGTGATCGTTGGATTAAAGATGGACGACTCAGATTGCTCAAGATCTCCCGAGGTCCAACACATGAGGGGAGGTCTGAGGCGTTGGATTGAAATCCAACGGCTCACACGTGCGCCCAAACGACCGCGCCCGAGTGCGGTTGAGAGACTTGGCTCGACCAAGTCCAAAAGCTGGGTTCGGGTCTGACTTGGACCCGATGGGTTTGACTAGGGTTTTGAATTTAGAACAGAAACTTAGGGGAATTGTTTGAGGTAGCAATTTAACTCCAAAAATTCTGAAATTTTTGCAGGAGCTTGCTAACTAAGATATTGACCTTGTATAAAATTTTCAGAGGTTTTCATGCGGTACATTTTCCTCCAAAATTTTTGCAAGGTGCTGAGCTAGGGTTTGACTGAAAATCAAACAGGTTTGACTGTCCTCTAAAAATATTCAAACAATTTCTAATAATTGTGAAATTTTTCAAAGAGGTCACCCATTAGCCCTAGAACTTAGGAAAATTATTTTCAAGGGATGATCACAAGGTTTGACAAGAAAGTTTTTGAAGGGCAAGATTTAGGTCAAAACGACTTGTGACTTTGTATTTCTATAATTTCTTTGAAAGAATTTTTCAGAACATAAAGGAAACACAAGATGTAAGAATTTTTTTAATTTCTACATATTTTCTTACATTTGAAACACAAGCCAAAACTTGGGATGTTACATTCAAAATGCACAGAGGGTCTCGAGGTTGCTACTCGAGGTCCTAACACCCCTTCAACTCCACCTTCGCTTCCGGAGATGGACCATGGCCGTGTGTTACCTATGCTATCTAAAGCTATTCGCGGTCGTCTTCATCGGGGCATTTGGCAAGTTCTGATTGCATGGCAAGGCCTGCCTGAATCAAAAGCTACATGGGAGGTTGTCAGCGAGTTTCGTCATTTCTTTCCTGCCTGTCAGCTCGAGGACGAGTTGTTTCCGCAGGACGGGAGAGATGTTATGGTCGGTACTCAATATCATCGTCGCGCCAAGCCACGACCAGTCCAGGCACAGGAGGAGGGCATGACCAGCTTGGCCACGACCAGTCCAGGCAAGCCACGACCAGTTCTGGCGCAAGAGGAAGGTGCGGCAGCCTAGCTGCCGCTGCATCCATGCATTCAGGAGTTTCCTTGCCCAATATATTAGGACTTTTTAAATCAGGATAGTTTATTTTCTTGTGTTAGTTACTTTCTAAATCTGAATTCCTTAGATAAGTTTCTATCTTTAGGTTGTAATCCCTATTAAAGGGGAAGAGATTTAATAGAAGGGGCAAGCAAAGATTAAGCAGAAACTTACCTTGCTTCTCCCTGCGCCTGCCGGCGCCGTGAGAACTCACGACGGCGCCTCCTTGCTGTCGTCATCCTCTTGTCGTCCGACCACCCACCACCCATCGCTATTTCCTTCGCAATCGAGCCCTAGTCCATAACATCTACATTACTGCTATATGGTACCACCAAAGCCAAACCTGCTCAGATATGGAGTACTGTGCTCCAGCGTTTTTGCTACTAGTAGTGTTCTGATGTAATTATCTTTATAAGCTTATGATAAATTTAGACTTGTTTTCCTAGTGCTGTAGTCCTACTCCTATCAGTTCAGAAAAAAGCTTTTACAATTTGTTGCTCTAATTTAATTGCCATTGTACTGCTTTAGGTGTCTATGAAGACAGAGGTTACATGGGTCCGCGATATGCTTCGTGGGGATGATGCCTACGAGATGCGAGTGAAACTTACCAAGCAAGTCCCAGAGGAATACCCCTACAAGGATGACGACTAATTTGATTTCAGGGATAGTTCTTGCCACATGGTGCTCGTTTACTTGTTTGGATTTCCGGTTTGCTTTTCTATGTGGCTGTAACTCTGGTACGACATGATGTTACATGAGGTAGCTGGTATTATATTTTATACTTGGACTGTGTATTGCTGATGTATTTTAGAAATCTTATATGGTTTTCCTGCTCAGAATTAGTTCGATAAATTTGGTCAGGGCAATTGTGATGCTCACGACATTTCTAGCTGTGTTGCCCGGAAATAGAGTATTTTCAATCTGATTTACTGCCAGATCTTTTGGAAACTATTGACAAAGTACTTATCGATCGGAGTATCTGCCTGTTTTTCTTATAGACTTGTGCAATGTAGTGGTTTATGATGGTCACGTCGTCTAACAGCCAGAGCCGCTCATTTCCATGCCCTGGAACGACTGATACCATTCCCAAGTTTGCTAGTTATCATTGGCGTGTAGCTGTTTTTTCCCCAGAAAAATTGTGTTCTTTTTATTTAACAATAAAAATTGTGTTATTTTTGGCCGTCCAATTTGTGTTGAGATTTCTGCACCAATCCCACTAACCACAAATTAAATGGCAATGGAGGTTGACCAAACCTAGACATCCTATGTTGATCCTCGATTGAATGTATCAACCCTAAATTTCAATTCTCAATTGAACGGGCAAGCTCCTGTTTGGAACGCAAGAATTTCATGGGAATTTTATAGGAAGTAGTATAATTCCCATGTTCTAAGCATACCCTAAGAATTGATAATTTGAATTGACTCAATTGATCCTCGACTGGAGTTAAAAGTAAAACAACTTTCAATTCTCAAATGAAAGGAGACTCAATTGAACTGTACAATACGAAGTAAAAGGTAGATGGTACGATTCCCGTGATCCTCTCGTAGACTTTTGTACACATGAGTCTATCAAATACTTCGCTATTTAGTACACAAAACTACTTACAGTCGATGCATATCCTCTGTTATCAGTGAACAAGAAGCACAAAGCCACAAACCGGCACAAAGCCGCAAACAGACTCATTGCTTATGGCATGAAGTTATAGGAAACGGAATCTCATCCTATCCCAGCTTGCCAATTAAGCTGGCAAGCTTAAGGACATACAGAGAACTGAGCGTAGTTCAGTTGGCGCGAGGGGACGCATGCCCAGAATGCTCTCCAAGCTGTAGCCATGGCGTGTATCCAGGCGCTGAAGATTGCAGCTGACATGGGCATGGGGCGTATCATTGTTGAAACTGGTGCTCAAGAGCTGCAGACAGCCCTCCTGGATGATGAGGAGGGTTGGAGTTTGGATGCTGCTGTAATTAGGGAAGCAATATTGCTTTTACTAGCTAAGTTTGATGGATTTGAAGTTATGTATTGTCCCGGGGCTTGTAATCATGTTGCGCATGAACTTTCTTGAGTCTTTGGGTCCTGAGTAGACATGGCCAGATGGGTCGTGCCAGTCGGGCCGGCCCGAAGCACGGTGCTGTTGGCCCGCATGAAAGCCAGGCCATGTCTGGGTCCACACTCGGTAGGATGGGTTGGCCCAGCAGGGCACGCACAGTGCTAGGCCGTGCCAGACACAAGCCCCGCACGACCCCGCCGCGGAAAGGGTGAGGAGGAGGTTGGTCGTGCCGAGGAGGAGGGGGAGCTGGCCGACACGGTGGCCACAGGGCAAGGTCGACGCGAGGAGGAGGCGGCGGTGGGGTCGGCGTGAAGGCAGCGAGGCACGGGACGGGCGTGGGAGGCGGCGGGCGCAGCCACGCGGGCCGAGGGAGAAAAGGGAGGTGGCGAGAGCCGGGAGACTAGATCTGGAGGAGGGAGGAGGTGAAAAGAAGAGAGAGGAAGTAAGAAGGAAGGCACGCGCATGGCCGGGAGAAAAGAAAAAAGGGAGGAAAAGGAAAAGAAGGGAAAAAGGGGGAAAGAAAAGGAGGACAGAAAAAAGAGAGATGAGCTTTTGAACTCTGCACATTTTTTTGGATTTTTTTTGGCCGAAATGGATTACGTGGGCTAAGTACAACCCGAGGTATCGACGTACTGTGCCTGGGTCAACACCTCGGCCCACAAATCGGCACGACACAACCCAATTAACTTGCGGGCCTAATTGAGCCGTACCGTGCTCAAGGTAGTCAGAGTCGAGATCTTGAGTTGGATCGATTTGCCTTTGGTAGGATCGAAATCGTAGTATCGACGATTCTACGGAATTGTAAAGATACACAAATTTAACATCTATACTATAAATTTGTATGATTCTTATATGGTTTACCACTTGCATGTTCCTTAAAAGCAGCTAGACATACTCCAGGAATAAAAATAGTTTATCATTATCAAACTCAAGATTGCTCATGCCATAATATTGATATTTGTACTAGCATTACCACACTGATACAATATTTTGCATGCTCTTTGTTTATTTATAGTTTTGTTCTCAGAAATTAATATCAACAAATTTTGTTCTAAAACAAAATATCAGCAAAGCCTGGCCCCCTAAGTCTCTACGAGTAGGATCGACAGTGCGATTTAGATCGATAGACTATCGTGGGTTCGTAGAATCGTAAGACTCTAAGAGTAGAATCGCGATCCTAACTATCTTGACCGTGCTAGGTGGCCCATCTGGCCATGACTAGTCCTGAGAGCCAATATATTTGGCTTAGGGAATCCCGAATGCTTGCCTGCCAGTGATTTAGCTCATTTAGCGAATTTTTTTAAAATAATATTATTTTAAAGGGATAATTAACTTTTTGCCACTTCAATAGAGTGAGCTTCATTTTTTGCCACTGTATGTGAGTATAACATGTGGGTCCTGGGTCCACATGTTATACTCACATGAGTGGCGAAAGCGAAAATGTGCATGCAAGTACAATGGTAAATTCTTGAATGCCCATATTTTACAAGATAATTACAAAAATAAATAGTCATTTCAAAAAATTATAAAAATATGTCTCTGTTGCCAGTTCAACTGGCGACGAGAATCTATCGCCATTGAATCGACGGCGAGGACCTGTTCACTTTATCACGGTCTAACTATT